>JAPVLO010000268.1:0-2400000 GCA_027257055.1 Cephalopachus bancanus
CAAAGAGAACATAACAAATACTGATATAAACATTATTTGTAAATGCCCTTCTCTTCTCTAATCACTTTTTGTTCCATTAGTAATATATATATTTGGTATATGTAAAAAGGAAGAATAATTGCTATATGCATTCTAATGATTTATTGTAAGTAGTCGGCAACAGTCAGACAGGAATCTTAAGAAAGCTTATGGAAAATATGTATTATTAAAAAATTTTGTATAGATTACAAAAAATTGGGGGACCAAAATAAACTCACAGAATCTAGTTTGAGGCATTAAAAAGGATAAGACATCAGTTTAAGACATCTTTTATCAGAGCAACATGAATTCCACGAAAATGGAAGCAAGAACAAACATCTAATTTATGGTAAAGCTTAGGTAAAAGAATGGTGAAATCAATGAGGCTTTATGAAAAATTTCTGAGGGAAATATCCAAAAGAAATCAATAGTTTATAAATGGAGAACTTAATATAAGAAAGAACAAGGCAATGTGGAAGATAATGCCTGCAGCGGCAGGCCATCCACATCAATTTTCTAAAAAAAAAATCATCTTATTTTACCTTAGTTGAAGAAGATCAAAGATTAACAGCAGAAACAATAGTCAACACCACAGACATCTTAATTGGTTTGGCTTACATAATACTGAATGAAACATTAAAGTTAAGCAAATTTCCAATTGGGTCTTAAAACCATTGCACCCAGATCAGCTGCAGACAAGAGTAGAGCTTTCAACAGAAATTTTAAACAAATGAAGTCAAGATCTTGAATAATTTATTTGAAGAATTATTATAGCTGATGAAGCATGGCTTCTCCAGTACAATTCTGAAGACAAAGCACAATGAAAGCAATGGCTATCAAGAGGTGAAAGTAGTTCACTCAAACAAAAGTGAGTTGGTCAAGAGCAAAGATTATGGCAACAGGTTATTAGGATGCTCTAGGCATTTTGCTTGTTGAATTTCTGAAGGGCCAAAGAACAATAACATATGTTTATTATCTGAGTATTTTGAGATAGTTAGCCAAGGCTTTAGCAACACGAAATAAAAATGAAAAAAGCAAGCTTAGGATAACTTCAACAGAGAGTCCTTTTCCACCAAAGCAGTGCTCCTGCTCATTGCTAATTTCTTTCATCAAGCATGGACAATTTGCAAAAATTTCAATGGAAATTTTTTGGGCATCCACCTTACAGTCCTGATTTGGCTCCGAATGATTTGTTGTCGTTTCCTAAACTTAAAATAAATTTAAAAGACACACATTTTTCTTTAGCTAATAGTGTTAAAAGAATTCATTGACTTGATTTCAAGTTCCCAGGACCCTCAGTTCTTGAGGAATAGGTTAAATGACTGGTATTATCACTGACAAAATTATCTTGAATTTCATGAAGTTTATGTTGAGAAATCAAGTATATATATAAATAAATATATACATAAATTTGTATCTTCTCATTTTATTTTCCACAAAATTTTTGAAGGGTCTTTATTTTCTACTTTAACTGAGTTGGGAACATTGAAAATTCTGGACTACCTACATAGCTCTTTTTCTCATGAGAAATGTTTTAAATTACATTTACCATCTACTCTCTTCCTCTTTGTAGAACCCCTCATACAAGAGTTTTTCATCACTATTTACTGAATACATCAAGTACTAAGTTCTCTCAATGGTCTTTCATAAAATTCCTACTGCAGTCAAAAACTTGATACTCTCCAAGTTTCCTTAGAAAATTGACAATTAAGTGCTGTAATCTGCTTTCTTCATTTATACTCATCACCACATGTAAGCTTCTCTAATCTCTCCAGGGATAATTTTTTATTTTGAAAGCACCAAAGTTGACTTCTTTGATGCCTGCCATTGCAATAAAAGTGTTTGAGGCAAGTCTTCCAAGAGAATAGCAACAATTATTTATGTAACAAGATATTCTCTCTTGCAAAACACCAGAACATTAAAGATTGTATAATAGTCTTCATTTAAAATGAATTAATTAAATTTGAAAGTGTTTATTTAATGATGATAAATAAATTTAATAAATGCTGCCGCTATCATCTTATCCCAGGGATTCACTCAGGTTACATCACACAACTTAATCTTCTGAGATATTTAGCATCAATGGGACAGACCAAAATTATTTTTTTCTTTTAGCTAATTTTTAAAATGACTTTTATTTTTATTTTAAGAAAAATAATTTTGAGATATTTAATTTAAATTACATATTGTGGAATTTCTAGAAATAACTATAGCTCCATTGGGAATTTAATAGACAATTTATTAAAATTATTTGTACATATCCATTAAACAAAAAAGTACAAATACTGAAAAGCTTATAAATAATTTTTTTTTAAATATGCCATTCTATTTCAGAAACAAGGATTTTGAAAAGCTCCTAAGGAGATGGTAAGTGTAATTTAACTAGAGATAAAGCTAATTTAGTGCTTCTGGCTTGTATACATACCCTGAGGCACTAGTCTCATTACAGAGAGAATAAATGGTGTCCTGTATCTTGAGTTAATGCTTTGAAAATACAAGATCCTCAGAGAAGAGTTCAAAGATTTTTACATCATTTTTTTCATGGATGAAAAAATAAATGCAACTTTACACCGAAACTTTAATTTCTGTTTGAATACTGTTGAATTTGTCAATATCTTCAATTACATCAGATAAGACTGGACAGTACATAAAGCCTTGCATTGATCTGGTATTTAAAAAAATACAATTCATAATCATGGCAGATATATGACTTTATTACTACTAAATATGAATAAATTTTGGATAAATGTAAATTTATAGTCAACTACAAACTATTTACTATATTTTCCAATTCAAAATTATAGTTCAAGTTAAATTTGTCAATTCATAAGTCAGAATACAAAAATATTTTGGTATTTAACTACTTTATGTAACATCAGCTGCGAAAAATTATCAAAATATTGACAAATCAGGCTCATCATTCATTTCATGCTTATGCAAATGATGATGCTTGAACATATCTTTTAAAAAAAGTCAAAGACCTTTCTTTGACATTGATAGACCAGCTGAAATATCCTTTGCTTTCCTAAGAGTATGAAAATCCATACTTTATTCCTCTCCTTCCCCCCCTGCACACAACCTAAACTAATGCAAATACTATTAACTACCTTTGAAATATGCTTAAATATGTTTTGTTCAAACTACCTTTGAAATATGCTTAAATATGTTTTGTTCAATAAGTTTCAGTAAACACAATATGAACTAAATCATGATAATAAAAAAATTCAATAATAATAAGCTAACATTTAATGAAGTTTAAGCTCCAGGCATTGCATGAACGGCTATGCATATGTCATTCAATTTTAATACAACAATCCTGTTTGTTAAATATTATCTCTGTTTTACAAATAAGGAGACAAGCCTTAGAGAAGTTGAGTAACTTTCTCAAGGTCATAAAACCAAAAATTGGTAGCTTTGGTATTCAAAGCTGGGTCTATTCTAACTACTATGATATATTTCCTCTTTATAACATTTAAGAGTAAATTAAGCTGCTAAATTGCAACTTATGAGTACTTGAATCTTGTCTGTCTACATCATTTTTGTATTTTTCATGTGATAGAACAGTGTATGGCACTCAAGAGACATTTGTAAAAAGAAATGAGAGTATCCATTACGTTAAGTCAAAATTTTTCTATCCTATGAAAAGTTAAAATCCTATGTATCCAGAAGCAGAAATAATTGTGCTGTGGTATCATTTTTAAAATTTTGTCTGATTTATTTCATCTAATGTAACCAATCCTACTCCAATGGTAATATTTTCTCCCAAGATTTCTTTTGTCTTAGTTCTTCTCTGTTTCAGCTTTGAGAAGACCCTCTTTGCCTCATGCTTCCTCTACAGCCATTCTGATTTCATTCTCTGGCATTTTGTTCATGGGTAGAGATTTGTAATCTTTGACAAGCCACTTATCACCTAGCACACAGAAAATCATATATCTATATTTTTAAAAAGATTTATTCACCTGAAGAAATACGACAATCTCTTGGTTCACTGAAGAAAGGATCAGTAAAACCCCTCATTATCCTCTGTACACAACTGAATAACCATGCCTTCTTTTTTATATAGAAAGAGAGAAATACTGTGGTAGAACTGGGTTTGATTGAGTACAATTATCCCGTATAAAGTCAGAAATCCATATATGAAGCTCTTTTTTAAAATTATTATTCTATTTTCTTTTTTTCTTTGGTTTTTCTTCTTTGTGTCACAATAGTGTCTTTGCTCATCCTGACTCCCTAGGGCGGCAGCCAGAGATCTCCCCCAGCCCCCGCCTTTTCTGTGTGTGTGTCTCTCTCTCTTTTGTCTTTAACTATTTTCAGACTACTTTGAGTTAGGTTTAAACTTCCGTATAATATTCAACATCCTATAAAAATAAATCTAGTTAATCTTTCTAACTAGCTTAATGAGTAGAAATTGTGGGGCATTAAAAAACTCCGCATAAGAGAATAGCATTTTTTTCATTCTATATTAATGATTAAGATTAAAATCAACTATTTGCAGAAGAAATCACCTGATATCTAAAAATCACTTAGACTTGTTAAATAAAATTGAACAAAATCTCATTGTTTTGGAGAAAAAATGAACAAAATCTATACATTTGTCTCCTGGTCTCAATTCTACAATAAAATTTAATGTTATGTCTCAGAATTTAATAATAATTCATTTTCTCTACTTTCTTAATTAATTATCTGCTTACCAAAACATCCTATGAGAATCCTATTGATTTGGATATTCCAGGTCCATCAATATTTATAACATTGGGGAAAATTTTTTTCTGAGCTGAACTTAGTGTCTACCTTCTCCCAAATATCTGAGATCATTCTCTGTAGGTTTGTAGCACTAAAAGATGTTTTATGGGAGGACATGGTTATTGTCCTTTAAAAATAACTTACTTGCTGATGTGTATATGTATACACATATATGTTTACATTCATATGCTATTTTATATCTTGTTATACAAAATAATTATCTGAATAATTTTTTTAAAAATTTTCCTTTATTTCTTACAGTATTTTGTTAGATATATTTATGCTTTATTTTTTCTGTTTCTATTATAAATGAATATTATCATTTATGATAAATGATATTGTTTTCTGTCTGTTATTCTCTTTAGGTTTGTAATACTTACACCCATTTCCTTAGGCACTCTTCTATTTAGCAACATTGCTATAATCTCAGGTGTTTTCTTTTTATCAATATTTTTTATTATGATATTGTGGGGTACAGTTAAGGGTTAGGTATACAAATACATTTCATTCAGGCACCCTGTTGATAAGAGGTGTTTCCCCATTCCCAGACAGATATTTACTACCATTAATCCCATCTCCCTTAACCTCCTCCCCAGAGTTTCCCATCACTGTCAGTCATTTTCTTATAGTATTACATTGGATGTTCAAGGTCCACTGCATGAGTGAGAATATGTGATACTCAGATCGTTGTTTCTGTGAGAGATCACTCAGTATTATAGACTCTAGTTCCATCCAGGTTGCTGCAAAATTCATGATTTTGTTCTTTTTTATGGCTGCGTAGTATTCCATCGTGTATATGTACCACATTTTTTAATCCAGTCCTCTTTTGATGGACAGCATGGTTGCTTCCAGATTCTTGCTATTGTGAACAATGCTGTGATAAACATACGTGTGCAGGTATCCTTTTTATAGAGTAATTTGAGTTCTTCAGGGCATATTCCCAGTAGGGGGATTGCAGGGTCATATGGGAGGTCAATATTTAGAGCTTTTAGGAATCGCCTTACTGTTTTCCACTCCCACCAACAGTGTAGGAGTGTTCCCTTTTCGCCACACCCTCTCCAGCAGCTGTTATTTTTTGAGTTGTTGATAATTGCCATTCTGACTGGAGTTAGGTGGTATCTCAGTGTGGTTTTGATTTGCATCTCCCTGATGATTAGTGAGGTTGAACATTTTTTCATGTGTCTGTTGGCTGCTCAGATGTCTTCCTTTGAGAAGTGTCTGTTCATATCTTTGCCCATTTTATAATGGGTTTTTTTTTCTTTCTTTTCAGCATGTTTGAGTTCCTTGTAGATCCAAGATGTTAAGGCTTTGTCAGACCTGGAGTTGGCAAATTCTTTTTCCCAGTCTGTAGGTTGTGTCCCTGCTCTCTTGATGGTTTCTTTGGCTTTGCAGAAGCTTGTCAGTTTAATGAAGTCCCACTTGTCTATCTTATCTCTTATGGCCTGTGGGTTTCGGGTTTTGTTCAGGAATTGGATGCCAGTTCCAATTTCCATGAGGGTATGTCCTTGATTTTCTAAGGTTCTTATGGTTGGAGGTTTTACATTTAGGTCTCTGATCCATTTAGAGTTAATTTTTGTGTATGGGGATAGATAGGGGTCCTGTTTCAATCTTCTGCATGTGGCCAGCCAGTTTTCGCAGCACCATTTACAGAATAGGTTCTCCTCTCCCCAGTGGTAGGTGGTGGAGGCTTTGTCGAAGATGAGTTGGTTGAGAAATTGAGGTTTTGCTTCTGGAATCTCAATTCTATTCCATTGATCTATATGCCTGTTCTTGTACAAATACAAAGCTGTTTTGATTATTGTGGCTTTATAGTAAAGTTTGAAGTCTGGTAATGTGATACCACCTGCTTTGTTTTTTTTTTGCTGAGGATTGTTCTGGCTATTCTTGGTCGTTTGTGTTTCCATATGAATTCCTGTGTTGTTTTTTCTTGGTCTGAGAAGAATGTTGCTGGTAATTTGATGGGTATTGCATTAAATCTGTAGACTGCCTTAGGTATGATGGACATCTTCACAATGTTGGTTCTTCTAATCCATGAGCATGGGATATTTTTCCATTTGTTTGTGTCATCTTTGATTTCTTTGAGCAGTGTTTTGTAGTTTTCATTGTAAAGGTCTTTCACGTTTCTGGTTAAGAAGATGCCAAGGTATTTCATTTTTTTGTGTGTGGCCATTGTGAATGGAATTGTGGTTTTCATTTGGATTTCTGTTTGTTTATTATTGGTGTAAAGAAATGCGATTGTCTTTGGCACATTTATTTTATATACTGAGACTTTGCCAAAGCCCTTTACCAGTGTAAAGAGGTTTCTGACAGATTCTCTTAGGTTTTCAAGGTATACGATCATGTCATCTGCAAAGAGAGATAGCTTGACTTTCTCTTTTCCTATTTGAATACCCCTGATTGCCTTCTCTTCTCTGATTGCTCTTGCCGGGACTTCCAATACTATATTGAACAGGAGGAGTGAGAGTGGGCATCCTTGTCTTGTTCCAGTTTTCAGGGGAAATGGTCCCAGTTTTTGTCTGTTTAGGCGTATGCTGGCTGTGGGTTTCTCGTAGATGGCTTTTACTATTTTGAGGTATGTTTCCCATATACCTAGATGTTCGAGGGTTTTTATCAAGAAGGGGTGCTGGATTTTATCAAAAGTTTTTTCTGCATCTAATGATACAATCATGTGGTTTTTGTTTTGACATCTGTTGATGTATTTAATTACATTTATGGTTTTATGAATGTTGAACCAGCCTTGTATCCCAGGAATGAAGCCTACTTGGTCATGATGGATGATTTTTGAGATGTGTTGTTGAATCCAGTTTGCTAGGATCTTGTTTAGAATTTTAGTATCTATGTTCATCAAAGATATTGGCCTGTAGTTCTCTTTCTTTGTTGGGTCTTTACCTGGCTTGGGTATCAAAGTTGATGTTAGTTTCATAAAATGATTTGGGGAGAGTTCCATCTTTCCCAATCACCTGGAATATCTTCAGTAGGATAGGTATAGGCTCCTCCTTAAATGTCTTGCAGAATTCTGCTGGAACGCCATCTGGTCCAGGGATTTTTTTTTTTGTAGGTACTTTTCTTATTATGTAGCCAATTTCCTTGATTGTTATTGGTCTATTTAGGATCTCAATTTCTTCTTGTTTCAACCTAGGTAGGTTGTGTGATGACAGAAAGTCCTCCATTTCTGAGAGGCTTTCAAGTTTGTTTCCATACAAGTGTACATAGTAGTCTCTAATGATCTTTTGTATTTCTTCAGGATCAGATATGACTTCATCTTTTGTGTTTCTGATTGTGTTTATTTGGGCTTTTTCTCTTTTTCTTGGTCAGTCTAGCTAGGGGAACATCGATCTTGTTTATTCTTTCGAAGAACCAGCTTTTTGTTTCATTGATTTTTTTGTATTATCTTTTTGTCTTCTATGTCCTGGATTTGGGCTTTTATTTTGGTGATCTGGATTCTTCTGCCGAAATTAGGGTTTTGGTGGTCTTGCTTTTCCAGCTTTTGAAGATGGCTTCTTAGGCTGTTAATTTGTGATCCTTCCATTTTTTTCATGTGCGTTTGTAGGGATATAAATTGCCCCTCTTACTACAGCATTCATGGTGTCCCAGAGATTTTGGTAAGATATTTCTTCATTTTCATTTGTTACCAGGTATCTTTTGATCTCTGTTTTGATTTCATCATTGACCCAGGAGTTGTTTAGCATCATGCTGTTTAGTGTCCATGTCTTTGTAAGTTTTAGGGGGACCTTGTTGGTGTTAATGACTATTTTTATTTCACTGTTGTCCGAGAAGGTGCATGGTAAAATTTCAGTCCTTTTAAATTTGCTTATGCTTGATTTATGGCCAAGTATGTGGTCAATCTTAGAGTACATTACATGTGGTGATGAGTAGAATGTGTATTCTGTGGTCTTTGGATGGAGTGTTCTGTAGGTATCAATTAAGTCCAATTGGTCAAGAGTCACATTGAGGTTTCAGATCTCGTTGCTGATTTTTTTGTCCTGATGATCTGTCCAGGATTTTGAGTTGGGTATTAAAGTCCCCAGCGCTGATGGTATTGGAGTCAATATCTTATTTTAGTTTACCTAGGAGCTGCTTTATGAAAGTCGGTGCTCCTATGTTCGGTGCATATATGTTTAGGATGGATATTTCTTGTTGATGGATTGAACCTTTTATCATTGTGTAGTGGCCTTCTGTATCTTTTTAAATTTTTGATAGCTTAAAGGGTATTTTGTCTGAGATTAAGATAGTGACTCCTCCTTTCTTTTGTGTTCCTTATGCCTGAAAATTTGTTTCCCATCCTCTTACTTTGAGTCTGTGAGTGTCCTTTCTAGTGAGGTGAGTCTCTTGAAGGCAATAGATTGTTACCTGGTGATATTTTATCCATTTTGCCATTCTATGTCTTTTCAGGGGTGCATTTAGTCCGTTCACATTCAAACTAATTATTGAAATGTGAGAGTTGATCCCTATCATAATGTTCTTACAGAGTTGTTGTTCTTCCTGTTTGTGTGTTGTCTTTCTTTTGGTTTTAGAATTGGATCATGTGTGTTTTTCATCTTTCACCTGTACTTTTTTGAAGAATGTTGGTGTTCTTTTTTCCTATTCTTCAGTGTTCAATACTTTCTTAAGTGATTCTTGTAGAGGTGGTCTTGTGGCAGCATAGGTTCTTAGGGATCGGATATCTGGGAAAGATTTCAATTCTCCCTCAGTGATGAAGCTTAGCTTGGCTGGGCAGGTTATTCCCAGTTGAAATTGTTTATCTTTTAAGACTTTGAAGATAGGACTCTAAGCTCTCCTAGCCTGGATGGTTTGTTTCTGTAGATAAACCTGCTGCTATTCTAATTGGTCTTCCCTGGTACATAGTCTGACCTTTTTATCTTTCAGCCTTTAGGATTTTTTCTTTTATACCTATTTTGTTTAGGTGAATTATTTTATGTCTGGGAGTTGGTCTTCTCATTTGTTGTCTTACAGGGGTTCTCTGAATCTCTTGTTTGAATTTTTTCATCATTGACGAGATGAGGGAAGTTTTCTTGAATGATTTCATGAAATGTTTGTTTCAATGTGGCCTCTGTTTCTCTCTCTGCCTCAGGAAGGCCAATTACTCTTAGGTTTGGTCTCTTGAAGTGATCATTCATCTCTTGAAGGTTTTGTTCTGTCTTTTTGAGCTTCTTTTCTATGCTTTTGACAGTTTGGGTTAGTTCTGTGTTTTGGTCTTCAAGCACTGAGATTCTTTCTTCTGCTTGGCTAATTCTGCTTTCCATGCTTATTAGTTTGTTATTTATTTCCATTACAGTATTCTTTACTGCTGTTATTTCTGACATCAGCTCCTTCCTATTTTCCTCTTGTGTCTCCTCAATTTTTTAATTATTTCTATTAATGTCTTGATGTCTGGGTTTGTTGCCGTTGACCAGTCATTCTGGGGGCTCTTCATTGTTTGTGTTCCGGAATCTCTTTTCTCAGTGTCTGATCTCCCAGGGGTCTGTGTTAGACCTATATCCTTCTTTTGGTTTTTCTTCATTTGTACGGTTGCTTCCCCCTCCCTACTTTTTCATTCCATCCACGTCACCATCTTCTTTAATTCTGTTATTCAGGGGATGAGGGATTGTTTTTACTTCTGTTTGTTCAATCTCCTGTTCTTCTTATGTATGCCCTCTTACTTTGTTCAATTCTGGAGTTGCACTGTAGGTTGGGGGTGGCCCTTTTTGCAGTTTTGAGATTTACATAAGGGGGAACTGTGATTCAAAATCTATCTGCAGTTCCTGGTATTCGCCAACAGATGTATGGATAATCTGAAACCCACTTCCCACTGCCTTGGAATCTGTCCATGCATTGGGACTGTAGGTTTACTCCCTGAAATAAAATGTGGATAGCAGAGGGAAGAGAATGGAGCAGACAGTAGGGGGAAGAGGGGGTGGAGAGACAGAGGAGTAAGGGGGGAAACAGATTAGTGTACCAACAAATGGAGAGAGATCTAAACTGAAACAGATAAAAACAATAGACCATGGCTACAGACTAACCGACTCCTATACAAAAAAAAATAAAACATACAATGATGCTAACATACAAGCTAACCAACCACCTTATTGGTGTGCTGTTCCTCTGTACAAAGATATGGTTAACAGAGAGGAGAAAAGAGAAGAACAGGAAGAGGAAAAGAAAAAAAAGAACAAAACTGTAGGAATAGAATCAAGTCATTAAATTAACAGAACCAATCGAACACACTCTGAGACTTTTTGTTTAAGTCCAATGTCCTTTCAGCTCTGATTCCTAGCTTACTTTTCAAGCTGGTAAATTAGTTCACAGTTAGGGTCAGTTGCCCCTGGCCTGCTGTGAAGGACAGGGCAGATCTGCCTCCGTTCACCACTCAAATCTGGCCTGTGTCTGTTTTTCAAGCTTGTTTCTCCTGTTTCGGTGTTGTTACCTTGAATCGCCAGAAGGTGGTGCTGTCTCAGCTGCTAGCCCCAGAGTGGGTGGAGCAGGACAGGAGTCCGGCAAAGGCCGGAGATGGGAGTCTTCCTGAGGGCACACGGGAGGAGACCCATGACCGGCAGGATGTCACGGTGGCACCAGAGGTGACAGGGATTCCAGTAGATCTTGCCTGCAGGGGCTTCAAGGACTGAAGTTGTGGATCGCCTTAGGCACGGGTGGTGCGATGTGCTATGGCCACCACAGAGGCCACAGTGGCACCGGCGGCTTCTCTGTCTGCGGCTGCAGTGGCTGTACAGACCGCTGCGATGCCCCAGCGGTGGCAACAGCCGAGCTCTGTGTGAAGAGCAGGCTGCCCATGTTGGGGTCCGCAGCCCCTGGAGAGAGAGCCAGAGACCCTCTGCGTTCTCCTTTGCAGAGTGTTTCATAGACCAGGCTGCCCCATTGCCATCTTGCTGAAAGTCGATCTCAGGTTTCCAACAGCTGTTTTTGTCTACAACTTCTCCTGGATTTTCTACATAGAAATTCATATCATCTGAAATGAGAAGATTAGATTGTTTCTTTTTCACTCTTAATCTTTTACTTGGTTGACTAAGTGTTGTAGTTCAGTTTGAAATAAAATGTGAAACACAATGAGTGTACAAATAACTTTTCTCTTTGCTTTTAGACACAATCCTGGAAACTCTATAGAATGTATTTGATCATTATCTGACCTTCTCTTATTTGATTTTAATTTTTATAATTAATTTTAAAGATGTGGGGTACAATTCAGGATCAATCCCAATTGCAAGTATTGTCTCAGATATTTTATTTCATTAATCAGTACATATGCAAAAGTCATGCAAACTCTCTCAGGCTTCTGTAATGTTAGAGCAAGCCTGGGCAGAAAATTAAGATATCTAGCACTGTGCTTGAGATAAGATATTATCAGAGCACAATGAACTTAGAACTACCTACACTATCTCTAGATGGAATTAGTGTTGTGATCACAGGGATGTAAAATAGAGCACCTGAGCTGTCTAATACACCTTATAATACGTTTTTTGATAGACAAGCTATGTGAAAGAAAGAAAATTTCTTTCAGTTCCTGTTTTTCTTTAAAAAAAAAATAGAATTGCTGATTTTGGAAGAAGGTTTTATTTTTTGTTTGTTTTGTGCCAACTGGGATCATTTATTTTTTTCCTTCAGTCTACTGTTGTGGTACATTACAATATAGGTATTCTTATGACATATTATTTTTACATTACCATGTTAAAACCAACATGTTTAGGATAAACACATATGTACCCACAATTATAGAAGTAGTATTATGATTTTAATAGATTTTTGCTTGCTTTAGATTGTGGTAGGTAGAATAATGATCTCCTGCCTCCAAAGATATATAGTATTAATTTTCAGAACCCATTCATAGGTTATTTTCATACCAAAGGAATTTTCCAGATATTTTTAGGTTAAAGACTTTGAAACGTGCAGATAGTTTTGGATTATCCAAGTGAGCCCTATCCAATTATATAGGCCCTAAAATTGTGGAGAATTTTTCGTAGTTCTAATCAAAGACAAACATTACTATGGGGAAATGGTCAGAAAGACACAATGTGCTGCCTCTGTAAATGAAAGAAGGGAGTTACCAGCCAAGGAATGTGAGTGACCTTTAGAAGCAGAAAAAAAAGCAAGGAACTAAAGTTTCTCCTAGAGTCTTCAGAAAGGAAGGCAGCCCTGAAACATCTTGACTTTGGCTCAGTAACCCTCATGTCAAATTTGTGACCTTCAGAACTATAAAATACTAAGTTTATGTTGTTTAGCTGATACATTTGTGGTAATTTGTTATGGCAGTAATCTATTACTAACACAGACATTCATCAAAAAAGTTTGTATTTGAATGTCTTCTAATGTTGATATTTGATTGATTTTATTCTGGCTTAAGTATTGCGTTGGGGCATGTTCCTTCTTATGTCCATCTTTGAAAAAGTTTGGATAACACAGAGGTTACTTTTTCTTAACAATTTTATAAACCTACCTGTAATAGCAGCTGACAGGATTCGTTGATGCAGGTAGATTTACCAGCTAATTCAATTTTTTTCTGTGACTGCTAATTTATTCAGAAAATATATTTTCTTATAATTTCTTTTTCATTTCTGTGTTTCAATTTTTTTTATAAGACCCACCTATGGTATGCCAGGCTTTAAAATCCAATATGCATGCCATGAACAGAAAGACAAGTTAAACATGATTTTACTCATAGATAAATTCTAAAATGATCTCATAGAAGTAGAAAGAAAGGTGATGATCAAGGCTAGGGCGAGAAGAGGGTGGAGATTTGGGTGGATGTTGGTCAAAGGATACAATGTTTCAGTTAGAGTGGAGAGGAATAAGTTCAGAAGATCTATTGTTCAACATTGTGATTACATAGTGATTCTTTTAGTAAAATGCTTAGAGAGTGTATATGAAGTATTCTTACTATTAAAATAGCAACTATGTATGATAATGCTTGTTAATTAGATAGATTTAGTCACTTCACAATGTATATATACTTCAAACACCATGTTGTATATAGCAGATACATACAAATTTATCTGTCAATATAAAATAATAATTTTTCATCAGGAATATATGTTAGATGTTATCCAATGCCTTTTTCTGCATCTATTGATGATCATATGGTGTCTTAATGTGTTGAATTTGTTAAGTCAAATAATGTCATGAATTTACTTTATTCTATTCCATAATTTTGACAAGCAGTAAGTTTATTTTGTTGTTTCTAAATATTGTATTATTTCTACCATAGTTTTTTAACTCATGTGAGTAAATACATATATATTCATGTACAAAAATATAAGGAAAGACATTATAACCCTTTTATATAACCCTTTTATAACTTTTTTTGGTATTGTGGTTAAAGCATATGAACTGCATGATATGAGTTGTTTGATAACAATACTATTGCAATTTTCAATATCATTAAATTTTGAAAATACTGAATAGGGTACTTAAACTCAAAGTATTTTTATTCTGTATTTACTGCAAATAGTAGTACTCTGCTCATCTTTTATATGTAACTTACCAGTATAGTCCATATTCTTATTAATTTTTATCTTCCTAATCCTTTATTTTATTAAAAAATACATATTAAAATATTTGCTATGATTATGCATTTAAAAATTATTTTTGTAATTCCCTTTTTTCTTGCAATTTATAATGTGGGACTATGTAAATTCACAAAGATTTTCTTCTTCTTCTTTTTAATTTTTTTTATGAGTGTGAATCTCACTCTGTCACCCAGGTTGAAGAGCAGTGGCATGATCACAGCTCACTGCAAACTTGACCCCCTGTACTCAGATGATCCTCCCACTCAGCCTTTTGAGTAGCTGGAACTGCTGGTGTACACCACCATTCCAGGCTAATTTTTTTATTGTTGTAAAAACAAGATCTTGCTATGTTTCCCAGGCTGGTCTCAAACACCCAGGCTCAAGTTATTCTCCCTCCTTGACCTCTCAAAGTGTTGGGATCACAGGTGCAAACCACTGTATCTCACCAGTTTCCACTGTTCTATAATAATGGGGTTTTTAAATATACATTTTTGTACTTTGTACTGTTTATATTACTCTTTTTACCTTAAGTACTTTTTGTATAAAATTAAAAGTAATATAGTTCAGATAATATTCATTTAGTTTGGAATTTTAGACTTCATTTATTTATTAAACCTTCAAGAAAGAATGATATTCTAGTTTGACCATTTTGGGATTTGAGGAGGGAGTTTTGGACAATCCTCTAGGTATGATGAACCAACCTGTACTGTAGTTTTGTGCAAGATTGAAACAGTAAAACTCTTTTGCCAAATTTTTGTACACTCTCTCATGGAAGACAATATTTCAGATGTCACTGAAAACAAATTGAGTATAAAGCATGGATTTCCTTAATCACTTATCTGCATAAGTATTTACATCTCTGTCCATCATCATTTCTTCCTCCTGGAAACCAAGACATTTTGTCTTCTGTTTGAGATGATCCCTCCACCTGTGTTTCTGACACAAATCTTCTTCATCACAGGCACATGTTCCCTTACCTACCCACCCTGCTTTCTCTTGAATGTTTAACTTTTCCCTGTCTACTCATTCTTCCCCAGTAGAGCACATATCAATACTGCAGATTCTCTACAGCTCTCCAGTGACTCCATATTGCCTACTATCGACTGTATTACATAAAACCTCCTCTCCTATTACAGACATGCTCCTTCACCATCTCCAATCTGAACTTAGATAAGAATCTAAGCTTCTGTTTTTGTTAAACCTAATTTATCTGTATTTCTCTACTCCAAATACAATATATGATTAGGGTCTTATCAAGAAACATCTCTGAAATATTGATCGCTTGGTATTATCACTTTACTTGTCTCCTGTGGTGATGCTATTTTTCTGAGTTTCTTACATTTTTTCTCTCTCACAATCACCACTACTATCACCTCCATATTCAATCAAGTGTTATTCCAAATGATCTGTCTTATGGTTCTTATCTGATTTTGAATACTTTTTTGTTAATAAAACTTTATTTTGTAAACCATTATTTATATTCCAATTACTCCTAAGTTTATATTTCTGACTGAGTTTTTATAACAGGTTCCTGGGAAAATATTTTGTTTACTTGACAAATAATTAAAAGCCCACATTTGCTGGACAACTTTATAATTGTGATGGGGAGAAATTTCAAAAAATGAATTTTGGAGTTCTATTATAGCAGATTATACTAGAAAACAATTTAAACTCTATTCAATGGATAATTTAAAAATTATCAAATGTTCTCTGAAGATACTGATTTTATGGATAATGTAGTTTAGAGAAAGTATTACTTTATAGTAGACACAGAGAGGTAGAAGAGAATAGAGATGAGAACAAGTTAGGATGATAAATTAGCATAAAAACTAATGACTTAAGGTAGGATATCAAAAGAGGGAAATATATACAGAGAAAATGATTTGATGAAATTTATAAAATACAATATACAATGATTTATTAATATTAGAGTATGTGAAAAAAGTAAAAAAGTAAAACTAAATACAGTGCTTAAATATTCAATGTGGCTGAGTAGGAAAACAACACATCTACAGGAAAAAATGATTAGTCTATTTTATCTCACATTTAGGTGCTAGTTAGACATCTCTGTGAAAAAAATCTGCAGGCAATTAGAAAAGTGGTTCAGATATTCAGGGAACAAATTATGCTATGAAAAAAATTAGAAAGTTACTAAAGCTTATCATGAACATTTTATAAATGGAGAAGGTCCTCTATAGAGAATGTCTTCGAGAAAGTACATTAAAGATAGAATCCTCAAAAGTGACTGCATTGGTGTATAGGGAAAAACTGTCCCTGATACAGGTAAAAATACAGCATCAATCACAGAAAAAGAGAACACAACATTAGGGAAGCTAAGGAAAGAAAGAACTCTTTTCTCTGGGTAAGAAACTGTGATCAACAGAGACAAAAGTTACAGAAGGATTGATTCATATAATATTTTTTAAAAAGAGATTTTGAATATATAGATAATTTGGATAATATAGCCTACCAGAGAGTACACATTTTGTCATTTATTCAAAACATATCTATTGAAGGTCTATGAGAGTAGAACAGCAGCTCTTTCCTCTTGAAGGTTAGCATCATAGCATGCAAAGGGAGCTCAGTAAGTACTGTGCCTTCTGTTTGAAACATATGGTAGAATTGGAAATAAGCCATATTTACTATTCTAAAAGGCATCCTAATTGATTTGAAACAGTTATTCCTATTGTAGGTAGAAATAGCTATGTAACTAAATTAATGCACTTAGTGCATAGTTAATGTGACAAAAAAGAAAGAATGATTTTCAGTAACATAGTAAGTCTTCATTGAGCATTGATGTTAGATCTAAGTTTCAAAACTAAATTGACTGCAACTAAGGAAAAGCTTAGGCAAGGGAAGAAATAAGGGTGGGTAAGTGGGTAAGAACCAGATCGTGAAAAATGTGGCATACTCTGCAATTAAGGCTATTGTAGTATCTTAAGAAGGAGAACCTTATTGCAGAAAATATTTTAAAATATGAACGACTTTCACCATATTGAATTCTCCCATTTTTCTGTATCCATTCAGGCAGAAAGTTATTCTGTACAAATTGCCAAGTAAAAGAGGATGACTTGGCTCCCTTGATAGAGAATTTAGAAAGCAGCAATATTTCAGAACCAAGCAAACAAGAAAATGCTACTTGGGATGTTTAAAAGATAGGGAATCAGATAGCCTTAATGAGATTGCCTACCCCTGTGTGACACTGAGCAGCAGAATGATTTCTGAGTGTGCAAGAATAAAAGAGAAGAATACAATGGGAGATACATAGCAAGCCGTGAAACCTAAAAGGACCATGTAGCTAAGGTCCTGAAGCAAATCCAATGTGACCTCTCTGGACAGACAACATGAAAAAGTCCAGTAGTTTAGACTGCACTTAAGTAATATTAACTTCTACATTTCTACCTGTTCTTTTCATTCAGACTGCAAACAACTTCAGTTCTTTCAAATAGTAAAAATATAACTACAAATATTTTCTTTGATTCTACACGTTCTTAAAAAAAAATCAAAATCAGAGACATGAATTCCCAATAATATCAATTGCTGCATTTATTTTTTAACCATTTATTCAATTTACTAATGTGTAATTCACATGTTACTTAATATTAGATATGACAAGGAAGTCTCTAGCAAAGAAAGAAATGTTTAAACAGAAGCTATCTGGCTGAATATCTAAATAGGATTATGTTTTGGTCTATTGTAAGAAATGAGTATTATAATATTTCCAGGTCATTTATATATTTTTCTGTACTATTTTACAGTACAATGGTAAAGTACTTATGTCAAAAATTATGTACTAGAAGATTTCACTGAATAAAAGTCAAATTAAATATCTCAAAGTTAATATTGGAGAGGCATTATCTGTAAAAGATGATCTAATACTAAAATTAAAATGTTTTTGACATATTAGAAAAATTTTTGACCCCTTTTTTCTTTTTATGTCTTCCTTCACATCTGAAGACACAGTGTAAATTGATACTATATTATAAAATAACCCTCACAAATCTGTAATAATGACTGTCTAAAACAGATTAGGGTATTATGGATTCCCCAATGAATAAAGATCTGTTTTAATGAAAAGGAAGAGTGAAACTTATTTGACCCTGCCACTTCTATATGTCCTTCCAGAAAGTCGTAGTAATAGCTAAGTTCAATCATTCCCTATAATTTAATGATTTCTGATTTTTAGCATTTTTATAACTGCAGAGGGATAAAAAATACTCTGAAATGTTTAATCCTAGTTAATAAAATTAATCTAAATGGTAAGGCAAAGTAGTAAAATTTTAATGACAATATTTGAATTAGAACCTGGTTTATCTGCGATACCAAGCACAGACGGAAATTGAGGGCATGCCTGTGTTTTACTTTAGCAAAAATCATATTCCAAAATCCCTCTTTACCAAAATAATTAAAACAACAGTAGTTTTTCTAGAAAACATTTTAAAAAATATTACTTAGAGAGAAGTGGAAACATTTAGACACAATTTAAAATATTAAGGAGAAATCTATTTAAGCTTGACTGTTTCAATTTTTAAACTGTTTATATTATATATACATGTATATGAATTAATTCACTATAGTTTGAGATCGTGAGATCATTAGATTTTGCCACAATCCAAGATAATAACGGACATTAATGTTGTAGCAAATATGCCATAAAGATGAAAATGAGTAAATCAAGATCAGCAAATTTCACACTTATACTTTCTATAAAGTGTGCTGAAAGTAAACAATCTATTAGAAAAATTCCATGTGTTTGATTTGCCTGAATATAAGTGTTAGACTGAGCCTAACATTCCTCTCCAAAATAAGTTAATAGCTTTCAAATTTATTTTTGCTACAGTAAAGACTGATTCATATTTTAGCTTTCAATGTCATATTGCCGATACCCAATTTTTTTCATCACCCATACTATAAAGCATGTCCTCTTCTTGTCAAGCTCAAAAGGGCATTGTGATGAACCTTGCCTAGGTTGGCTCATGATCATTTTTCTGTCAAGATCTATCAAGAGACCACAGAAAGAATGTCTTTCCTACAGTTACCTTAGTGAGGCTATTATATAATCAGCACTTACTAGGACTGAATATTACTACTCAAAATTGCATTTGTCAGGAAAATAAAAAGAGAGATCTGCCTGTTATGATGACTGATGTTCAATACAATATATATGACAAGTAATTATTTTTCAAAAGAATCCCACATTTAAAAGCAAATTTGCTGAATTATCCAAAAGTACTAATAAGTAGTGAGAATAGAATAAATGTGGGTCGGCTTCAAATCAGACTTTGAGCATGGCTTTATAGTTTCATAAAGTCAGAGGAATTTTATGTTTTTAGAGGAAGTGAATTTTTTGACAGTATAACAGAGAGAGATACAAGTCAACTAGGTTATGAACTGCAAATAGACAAGATGAACAAACTATGTATGGCAGAAATATTTAGAGATTACACTCTAAAGAAACTGAAAGGCAGTTCTATGAAACCTAGTCAGCTTGCCAAGTGAATATTCATTGGCAGAGATACTAAAAGTCAGGGTCATTCCCTTTTTACCCCTGATATTTTAGGTGATGCTAAAATGCTGAGTTTTGAAATTAGACTGCCCTGGGTTTAGTTTTGTGCTCTGCTACTTTCTTACTAACAATGTGACACAGTGACTATAATTTATGTTGCTTTTCCTTTAGCAGTCTGAGTAGATTAGAGCTATTTTTATGTCTATATCATTACGCCTAGTGTTTTCTAATTTTATGATGATGATCATAATGGACGTGACGATAGTTTAAATAACAGTAGTAATGAGGTTAGTTTAGAATTTCTGGTCTCATGTCAAAGAACCCCTTTTGATCTTAAGAGTATATCAAATCATAAGGAACCACTTACAGATACTCTCTGTGATTGCCCTGGGTAGCTTTTTAAACTGTCTACTGGAAACTGTTTCTTCAAGATTAGTTTAAAAATGCTTCTTATCTCCATGCAGACAGGAATTTTTCTTTTTATGTTTATGTAGAGTTTGTGTTTCCCACTTTAAAGTCAGAGAAATATCAGTCTCATAAAACAAAGAAGACCAAAGACAATGAAAGGTTTAACCATTTTAATTAAAGAGGAGTTGAATTTCTCTTAAGCAACTAAAATCCTACTAGAAGTAACTTGGAATATGACTTTTTCAAAATAATCAGTCTAGGGTCAGTTACCACAAAAGAGAAAGATATGAACACTATTGAGCCCCCTTTTAGTTTTTGTTTGTTGCCTATATTTCTCTCAGTCTGTCAGTCTCGTATTCTTTTTGTTTGTTTGTTTGTTTGAGTTGGATTCTCACTCTGTAGCCCAGGCAGGACTACAGTGGCATGCTCACAGCCACCCCAGCATCGACCTGCTGGGCTTAGGCGATCCTTCCGCCTCAGTCTTCCAAGTAGCTAGAACTACAGGCACGAGCTACCACACTGGCTAATTTTTGATTTATTGTAGAGACAAGGGCTTGCCAAATTGCCCGGGCTGGTCTCGAACCCACCAGCTCAGGCAATGCACTGGCCTCGGCATCCCAAAGTGCTGAGATTACAGGCTGAGCCACTGAAAATGGCCAGTCTCATATTTTATATATATATATAATTTTTTTTTTTTTTGAGTTGGAGTCTCACTCGGTCACCCAGACTGGAGTGCAGTGGCCGCTCCCGGCCACCGCAGCCTCGAACTGCTGGGCTCCGGTGATCCTTCCGCCTCAGCCTTCCAAGTAGCTGGAATTACAGGCATGCACTACCACGCCCAGCTGATTTTTTGGTTTATTGTAGAGATGAAGTCTCGCTGCCCAGGCAGGTCTCGAACCCGTGGGCTCAGGCAATCCACTCACCTCAGCCTCCCAAAGGCGTGGGATTACAGGCTGAGCCATTCTTTTTTTAACCAAATTTTATTTATTTATTTACTTATCTCTATTTTAAAGATGTGGGGTACAGTTCAGGGTTAGGTATACAACCACAAGTGTTGATTATGCAGGTACCCTTGTTGATGAGGCGTGCCTCTCCCTCCCCTGGCAGTTTCCCTCAGTCTCTTATTCTTAATTCACTGTCAGTCTCATATTCTTTTTTTTTTTTTTTTTTTTTGAGTTGGAGTCTCACTCTGTCACCCAGACTGGAGTGCGGTGGCCCCTCCCAGCCACCGCAGCCTCGACCTGCTGGGCTCCGGCGATCCATTCACCTCAGCCTTCCAAGTAACTGGAACTACAGGCGCGCACTAACACACTCAGCTAAGTTTTGATTTATTGTACAGATGAGGTCTCGCTAAGTTGCCCAGGCGGGTCTCGAACCCTCAGGCTCAGGCAATCCACTCACCTCAACCTCCCAAGGCACGAGATTCAGACTGAGCCACCGAGCCCGGATTCATATTCTTTTTGTTTGTTTGTTTGTTTGAGTTGGAGTCTTACTCTGTTGCCCAGGCAGGACTACAGTGGCATGCTCACAGCCACCCCAGCGTCGACCTGCTGGGCTTAGGCGATCCTTCCGCCTCGGTCTTTCAAGTAGCTGGAACTACAGGCACGAACTACCACACTGGCTAATTTTTGATTTATTGTAGAGACAAGGGCTCGCCAAATTGCCCGGGCTGGTCTCGAACCTACCAGCTCAGGCAATGCACTGGCCTCGGCATCCCAAAGTGCTTAGATTACAGGCTGAGCCACCAAAAATGGCCAGCCTCATATTCTTTTTTTTAAACCAAATTTTATATATTTATTTATTTATTTATCTTTATTTTAAAGATGTGGGGTACAGTTCAGGGTTAGGTATACAAGTATTCATTATGCAGGTACCCTTGTTGATGAGGTGTGCCCCTCCATCCCCTGGCAGTTTCCCTCAGTCTCTTATTCTTAATTCACTTGTCAGCCTCATATTCTTTTTGTTTATTTGTTTGCTTGTTTGTTTGTTTGAGTTGGAGTCTCACTCTGTCACCCAGGCAGGAATACAGAGGCACGCTGTACTCCATGGAAGTGGATCCATGCTCACAGGATCAAACAGTCACAGGATCAAATATTTTTAGCAACATTACTCAGAAGAAACATCCATTTCCAGGATGTTTCTTCTATTCCCAGGAAGTCAGTTTCTAGCTGGCTTAAATTGGATTATTTTTTTCAGCCCTGGGGCAATTGACAAATCCAGGTATTTGAAATAAATGAAGATCTCCCAGTCTTAGATTGTCAGCCTGTCACTGTGAGTTTTTAGGAATTTGTTTTTCACCTTACAATAGAACAGTTTTATCTGAAAGAGACTCAGTTACCCTAAATATAGAGCACGAATACCAATGACAGGAAGAAATATTTACTACAATAGAAGCATAAAATATCTTATACTTAGAATGGAAACCCCTTTGTCTTTTAAAGTCAAGGCATTTGTCCTTTAACCCACGGGTACTCAAGTCCCGGAATACGACTAGTACAGGTCTGCAGCCTCTAGCACAGAGCAGGAGGACATGATCCTCAAAGGAGCACACAAGGTTTCATCTGTGTTTACAGTCGTTCCTCTTCACTGGCATTACTGCCTGAGCATTGTCTTCTGTCTGATCTGTGCCGGAAGCCGCAACCCTTAAAGAGGTAAAATGGAGGTTACCTGAAAATGGGAAAAACGCTGACTGGGAACAGAGCCCCAGTGGGAAGCGGCCATGATGGAGGCAGAGCCCCATGGATCCTATTGAAGGACTCCTTTTGGCCTTAAAGGAATGTGTGCTTAGGCTTGAAAAACACTTCCCTTGATAAATAAAACAATTAGCTAGAATGTGCAAGGATGTGGAATTAGCAGTGAACCTATGTATAGAAATGTAAAAAAGCCTCAACAGCAAAAATTTCCCCCCTGAAAAGACAAGGGAATGCAAATTTTATAACCTTTAGCTAAAAAGGAAAAACAAGTACTTCCTCAAACCCTTTATAAGTAACAACATTGACAGTTGTGATTATGAGGAAGTGAGAAACTGAGACAGAGTATCTCCAAAAACAGGTGTTTTAGGGAAAAACAAGTCACAGACATGCCTTTTGATTTAAGAAATATTATAGTTTAATTAGAAAGAGGGTTAAAATTAAAGTAAGGATTAGAATTAAATAAATAATAGTTATAATTAAAAGATAAATGTTTATTATAGATGTAGGTATTAGTTAAATATAAGGAATAGGAAATAATTAAGTGTTAAGGTAAACTTAAAATTATACTTAATGTAGGTTTAAAATTAAATACATTTAGGATTAGAAGTAAGATTAATTTCACATATAAGTGTAGATTTAGCCAGGCTCGGTGGCTCAGCCTGTAATCCCTCGCCTTTGGGAGGCTGAGGTGAGTGGATTGCCTGAGCCCGCGGGTTCGAGACCCGCCTGGGCAGCGAGACCTCATCTCTACAATAAATAAATAAAAAATCAACCGGGCGTGGTAGCGCATGCCTGTAATTCCGGCTACTCGGAAGGCTGAGGCGGAAGGATCGCCGGAGCCCAGCAGGTTCGAGGTTGCGGTGGCTGGGAGCAGCCACTGCACTCCAGTCTGGGCAACAGAGTGAGACTCCAACTCAAAAAAAAAAAAAAAAAAAAGTGTAGATTTAGATATAAGTTTTGTTTAGAAATATAAAATGTAAAATAGGTATTAAGAAAATAGCAAGTAATATAGATAAGGCAATTAGAATTAAGAAAGTTAAATTTTTAAAAAATATAGAGTATTAAGAATTTTTAGTGGGTAAGATAAGGGTGGTTATATAAAAGAAAAAACAAGTCAATATATTGCTGCTAAAAGTATATATAAGGGTAGAATTAAGAAAATAGATTAGTAAAGGAAAAGAAATAGAATAGCGAAGGGAAGAGATTCAGTTGGCCGAGAGGTCACAGGATGTGACTGGTATTTTGTTACAACACGGTAGCAGGAAGGAACAAAATGAAACTTGTAAAGGTCAACTTCCCCATAAACAAAAGAAAAAACATGATGTAAACATTTAAAGTGTAACATGGGATACATTTTGTGGGTAGAGGGGTCAGTAAAAAAAACTATATAAACTTGTAAAAATTGAATGAAAATTGGCAGTCTTGAACTCTCCCCAAGAAAAGGATTCCTGTCATGTTTGTCTTTTCTTTTTCGCCGCTTCCCGATTTCCCCCGTCTCAAGCCCTGACTCTCTCCTGTAGCCAGACTCCAGCAGATCTGCAATGGCATTAAATTCTCATAGGATATATTCCCAATAGGGGAATTGCTGGGTCATATGGAAGATCAATTTCTAGTTCTTTCAGAAATCACCACATTGTCTTCCAAAGAGGTTGCACTAGTTTGCATTCCCACCGGCAGTGTAGAAGCATTCCTTTTTCTCCACATCCTCGCCAGCATCTGTTGCTGTTTGTTTTATTAACGATGACCATTCTTACTGGGGTTAGGTAGTATCTCAGTGTGGTTTTGATGGACTTGGATGAATTTGGAGTCAATCACACTCAGTGATCTATCACAGAAACAAAGAACAGAGTACCAAGTGGTCCTTGAACAGTTATAATACTAAAAGAAAGTGTTTAGCAGTAATGGGAAATTGTCAGGGGAGGGGGTGGGACTGGCAGTTGAGGGAGACTGCTGGGGTAGAGAGGAGCAAATCTCATCAACAAGGGTGCCTGCGTAGTCAATGTTTGTATACCTAGCCGTGAATTGTACTCCACATCTTTATAATTAAATAAATAAACAAATAAACAAATAAAAAGAAAACAAATTTTCATAGACGTGTGAACCCTCTTGTGAACTGGGCATGTGAGGGATCTAGGTTGAGCATTCCTTATGAGACTGATCATCTGAAGTGGAGCCGAGACGGTGAGTTTAGTGCTGTCTCCCATCACCCCCAGATGGGACTGTCTAGTTTCAGGAAAACAAACTCAAGGTTCCCATTTATTCTGCATTATGGTGAGTTGCATAATCATTTCATTATATATTATAATGTAATAAAATAAAAATAAAGTACACAATAAATGTAATACACATGAATCACCTGGAAACCAAGCCCACACCCCCCCCCGTAGAAAATTTGTCTTCCATTAAACTGATCCCTGATGTCAAAGAGGTTGAACACCACAGCTTTAACCCATATGCAGTGAAGAGTAATATACATTATTAAAATGATGATTGTGAAAAATAATAAAGTGAGTGTAATAACAGAATAAGGTAGGTTAAGACAAAAGAAACAGGGTGGATATACTGACTTTTATGTCTCAAGTAGGTTTTTTTTCCTTACATCTCTATGCATTTATATATGTAGAAAGTTTTAAATGGTCTAAATCACTCCATCACTCTATCTATATGACCCATATGTCAAATTTGAATTATTATTTTTATAGGACAAATTTAATATTTTAAAAAAGATATTGCCTTAAAGAATGATTCTCTGTACTTACCTATTTGCCTAAAGTCAATGATGTATTATATAGCCAGATGGTATTCTACATGAATATTATCATTTGTTAGGGCGTGTTCAGTAAAAAATAACTTTAAACATTACCAAACATGGCTTATTAAGTATTCAAAATAGCAAAAACATGGAAGCAACCATGCTGTCCATCAAAACTGGACTGAATAAAAAAAATAGTACATATGCACAATGGAGTATTATGCAGCCATAAAGAAGGACAAACATATGGACTTTGCAGCAACTTGGATGGATTTAGAGTCTATCACACTCAATGATCTAGCACAGAAACACAGAACAGAGTACCATTTGTTCTCACTCAATAGGGAACTTGAACAATTATCATACTATAAGAAAGGGACTGGCAGTAGTGGGAAACTGCCAGGGGAGGGGGATGAAATTGGCAGTTGAGGGAAACTGTCAGGGTATTTAGGAGGGCACAGCTCATTAACAAGGGTACCTGCATAATTAGCATTTGTATACCTAACCCTGAATTGTAGCCTACATCTTTAAAATAAAAAAGTTAAAAGTTAAAAAAAATGAGAATGTGACTTACACAACAAGGATACCCACAGGCATGGAATTGTAACCTTGTCAACAGAGACCATGCCTCCTCCATTGTCCTTCTCTATCAGTTTTAGTTAGTGGTTTTCATTCCCATGGTCACAAGATGGTAGCCACTTCCAGGCATCAAGTTTTCATTTCAAGAAAGAGAAGGAAAAAAAACCAGGAAGGAGCAGTAGCAAATAGAAAGGGAGCAAGCAAACTGTATTTACTTTTATAAAAACTTTCCTGAAAGTCTGACCCTGTAACTTTTTAAAGTCCATTGGCCAAATCTGCATCATAATGGTATTCTCTAGCCACAAGTTAATATGAGAAGATGAATGTTTTCAATTAGCTGATTTATACTCAAGGAAAATTAGAGTTCTTAGTAGAGGAAGAGAGATGTATGATTGGGTAGGCAACAGCTTATAGTGAGAGGCTACCATGACATGAATCCATCATCTATTATTTATACCCTACATAGGCATTAAATGGACATCTGAGGTTACAGATGAAAACAATAATCGAAGATCATAGTAACTACTGCCAGCTACAGCTGTAAAACGTATACAAATTATCACAGTCAATTTAAAACTGTTGTCTGAAGAAGTTTTAAATTTGTTGTGTGTTCTATGTGCCTTCTTGTTTATTCCACATGATCAGTTTATAATATACGTATATCTTTTTACATATTAGAAAGTCAGCTTCCATAGAGTTGAAGTAATTTTCCTCAAGTCCCAAGGATAAAAAAGCAAGGGCTCAGAACTTAGCTCAAATATTTTTGAATTTACATCTCTCTTCTTTGTTGTTGTTTACTAGGTTCGTCTTTCCATTTACACTTTTGTTTTTAGGTTGAAGTATTTTGTTTTTTGTTTCTCCCTCAAGTGTGCATTCATGATTATTTCAACTGAGGTCAAAGTTGTTTTTTTTTTTTTTTTTTTTTGAGTTGGAGTCTCACTCTGTCGCCCAGACTGGAGTGCAGTGGCCGCTCCCGGCCACCACAGCCTCGACCTGCTGGGCTCCGGCGATCCTTCCGCCTCAGCCTTCCGAGTAGCCGGAATTACAGGCATGTGCTACCATGCCCGGCTGATTTTTTTTTTGATTTATTGTAGAGATGAGGTCTCGCTGCCCAGGCGGGTCTCAAACCCGCGGGCTCAGGCAATCCACTCACCTCAGCCTCCCAAAGGCGCGGGATTACAGGCTGAGCCACCGAGCCCGGCTTTTTTTTTTTTTTTTTTTAAGTAAAATTTGGGAAAGACAAGTGATTAAATAGATTACTTAATTAATGGGAACCTCTATTGTTCTTTTTTTTTCCCTTTGATTATTGTATATCAGTTTTCTGTGTTTTTTAAAATTTATTTATTTATTATAAAGATGTGGATACATTTCAGGGTTAGGTATATGAACATTGATCATGCAGGTACCCTTGTTGATGAGGTACGCCCCTCCCTCCCCTAGCAATTTCCCTCAACTGCCAGTCCCACCCCTCCTTCCCCTGACAGTTTTCCCCTACTGCCAATCGCTTTCTTATAGCATTATAATTGTTCAAGTTCACCTTATGAGTGAGAACATTTGGAACTCAGTTCTTTGTTTCTGTGATAAATCATTGAGTCTGATCGACTCCAAATCCATCCAAGTTGCTGCAAAGTCCATATATTTGTCCTTATTGCTGCATAATATTCCATTATATGTACCACTTTTTTTTTTTATCCAGTCCAGCTTCAATGGGCAACACGGTTGATTCCATGTTTTTGCTATTGTGAGTAGAGGTGCAACAAATATACGTGTGCAGGTATCTTTTTCATAGAATAATTTGAATTCCTCCATGTATATTCGCAAAAGGGGATTTTTTGGGTCATATGGAAGGTCAATTTCTCGTTCTTTCAGAAACTGTCACACTGTCTTCAAAGAGGTTGTACTAGTCTGCATTCCCACCAGCAGTGTAGAACTGTTCCTTTTTCTCTACATCCTCACCAGCATCTGTTGTTTGTTTTATTAATGGTGGCCATTCTTACAGAGGTTAGGTGGTATCTCGGTATGGTTTTTATTTGCGTTTCTCTGATGATGAGTGAGGCTGAGCACTTTTTCATGTGTCTGTTGGCTGCCAGTATATCTTCTTTTGAGAAGTTTCTATTCATATCTTTTGCCCACTTTTTAAAGGGGCTATTTGTTTTTTTCCTCTCGGCGCATTTGAGTTCCTTGTAGATCCTAGATGTTAGGCCTTTGTCAGATATACAGTTGGCAAATATTTTTTCCCATTCTGTGGGCTGTCTCCCTGCTCTCTTGATGGCTTCTTTGGCTTTGCAGAAGCTTGTCAGTTTAATGAGGTCCCACTTGTCTATCTTATCTCTTATTGCCTGGGCACTTCAGGTTTTGGTCAGGAATTGGCTGCCAGTTCCAACTTCCGTAAGAGTGTCTCCTGCATTTTCTAAGGTTTTTACAGTTTGAGTTTTTACAGTTAGGTCTTTGATCTATTTAGAGTTGATTTTTGTGTATGATGATAGGTAGGGGTCCTGTTTCAATCTTCTGCATGTGGTCAGCCAATTTCAATCTTCTGCATGTGGTCAGCCAGTTTCCCCAGCACATTTACTGAATAGGTTCTCCTCTCCCCAGTGTTTTTTGTTGGAGGTTTTGTCAAAGATGAGTTGGTTAAGGAATTGAGGCTTTACTTCCAGAATCTCTATTCTGTTCCATTGGGCTATGTGCCTGTTCTTGTACCAATATCAGGTTGTTTTGATTACTGTAGCCTTATAGTAAAGTTTGATGTCTGGAAGTGTGATACCTCCTGCTTTTTTTCTTTTGCTAAGTATTGTTTTGGCTATTCATGATCATTTGTTTCCATACAAATTTCTGTATTGTCATTTCCAGGTCTGAGATGAATGATGTTGGTAACTTAATGGGTATTGCATTGAATCTGTAGATTGCCTTTCGTAGGATGGACATCTTAACAATGTTGATTCTTCCTATCCATGAGCATGGGAAATTTTTCCATTTGTTTGTGTCTTCTTGGATTTTTTTGAGCAGTGTTTTGTAATTCTCATTGTAAAGGTCTTTCAATTCTCTGGTTAGGAAGATGCTGAGGTAATTCATTTTTTTGGTGGCTATTGTGAATGGGATTGTGCTTTTTATTTGGGTTTCTGTCTGCTTGTTGTTGGTGTATAGGAATGCAACTGTCTTTTGCACATTGATTCTATACTCTGAGACTTTGCCAAAGTCCTTTATCAGTGCAAGCAGTTTTTTGACAGACTCTCTTGGATTTTCAAAGTATAGGACCATATCATCAGCAAAAAGAGATAACTTGACTTCCTCTTTTCCTATTTGGATACCCTGATGTCCTTCTCTTGTCTAATTGCTCAAGTTAGGACTTCCAACACAATATTGAACAAGAGGGGTGAGAGTGAGCAGCCTTGCATTGTTCCAGTTTTCAGGGGAAATGTTTCTAGTTTTTGTCCATTTAGCAATATGCTAGCTGTGGGTTTGCCGTAGATGGCGCTTACTATTTTGAGACATGGGGAACCTCTATTGTTCTTAATGCAGCTGGTAAAGAAAACTTTTTATTCATACCAAACATCCATAACAAAATCTTCAACAGTTATAGCTTTTACAAAAAGGATAATAATGACTATAATAATATATTTAATTATAAACATACATAAAAGTCTGATTAATTCTGAAAAATGTTTTAAAATGGGAGTGAAATATTTTTTAAAAGTTCTTGAAGGAAGCTAAACACAGAAGTTCTTAAAGTAAAGTAAAATTCAATTTTACTGAAGTTTCTCTAAATGTGGCTACAACGATGGGAGTCCATGAAAATAAAACTTGTTAATATAGTATATTCCATCAAATAAATAAAAATGGGCTTTTCATGATATCAAGAGGTTATTCGAAAAGACAGAAAATGTTTTATTTAAAAAGTAAAACAAGAAAACTGTCATTCTATTTAACACTCACTAAAACTCCTATCCTCTTTATAATTTATGAGCAAATTATCTATAAATACCATTGATTATACATTGCCGTCCTTGACATGTAAATGCAAATTGTGTTTGATACTCCCTACTGACTGGATTTGAGAAGAGATCATTTGCCACATCAATGGCCATGTGTGAAGAAATGGAAGTTTGTGTTATATCAGCTCCAGTAAAGAGATCAAATCAAGTGCAGCTTTAATTGGGGCTATCACCTGGTTATGTTTATGGTAGTCTACCTTCATTTTTCAAGATTCTTTAAGTGTCTTCATGGCACTAATCTCTGAATTCTTTCTTTTTTGGCAATATTTTCTCTTTTTTAATATTTATTTTTTGATTATTCTTTCAGCCAAAAATAAAAAGAAAATTCTCCATTTGCTAAAACATGAATGACTCTAGAAGATATTAAGTTAAGTGAAATAAGCCAGGCACAGAAAGACAGATACTGTATGATCACACTTATATGTGAAATCTAAAAAGGTCAAACTCATAGAAGCACAGAGTAGAATGGTAGTTGCCAGGGGCTGAGGGATGAGAGAACTGAGGAGATGTTGATCAAAAAATACAAAGTTTAGTTATAAGATAAATAAGTTCTGGGAATCTAATGTACAGCAATGCTGTTACTGATTATTATACTGGTTTGGGTAGAAAAGGTCAGTTTCAGGATTTTCCTTATGACACTTCCTTTTTTATGCTTTCATTGTTCAATTGACATTTCCCTGTCTGTTTTCCTGTTTTCCAGTTTTAGAGATGTTCTAATGCTGTGCTAATTATTTCCACTTCAGCCATATTTTTATTTCCCTTTTAGACTAACAAACCATCATGAATGTGCATAACTATACAATATTCCTGGGTCTGTATGTTGATGATCCAAAATGTCCACATTAAAGGAAGCATGTTATTCCAAAAACATGTTAATTCAAATCTTTGGTAGAAATTTTAGTTTTTCATATATCTTTATACAAAATCATTAATGTTTGAAGAGGTAGGGCTTTTGTTTATTTATTTAAGATGTGTTTCCTATCATAGCTGACACATGAAAGTAAAGAGTCTATTTGAATGTGTGTACATGAGAAAACTATTCGGTTTTTTTCTGGCATTAATAACCTTGTTTTTAAAAAATAGTGAACTAAACGGAGTATAATTCCAACCATCAATATGCATTTCCATAGATCTTTTTATCTTGTTGTATTACCCTTTTTTGAACACATTTTGCAAATAATATTTTATACCAAACACCGTTCATTACTTTTCTTTTCAATATAGGGTCCCCTAGTATAACCACACTGCTTGATATGGCAACAGTGCTTCACATTTTAATAGTCTTTAAAATTTTTTCAGAGGAACAATACAGAATAATTTTGATGTCAAGAAAAAAGTCACTTTTAAGGGGAGTATTTACATTAGGCTACCATAATTTCAATATGTACCTATTTTCTCCTTTCATTCATTCGTTCATTTTACAAATATCAATTGCAAACAAAGTATTACTAGTAACACAGAAACTAAACAAAATAACCCCATAGATATGCATTCAAATCTCACCCTGCTATTTCCAAGAGGCTCCTTTCACATTGTAATAAGTCCATCCAATCAAATTGCAGTTGCAATACACTTTTTTCACAAGTTTTATATTTATTTAAGCTAACATTTATTTTCACCAGAATTTGTTAATATATGCCTTATTTATAGAGAGCCCCACAATGGAAAGTTTATTTTAGACAAATGTGACAAACATTGTGCCCTGGTACTTATAGAAATAAACTATTTTTATGGAAAATACCTAAGTTCAAATGGTTAACTGATAAGGTTCACAAAGAAATAGCAAACACTAGTGAATCCACTACAAATACCAATGTTAAAATTTATCCTCTGATTAGCATGCAGGAGGTATTTGTATACATATATTAAAGCATAACTATTTGCACTTCATTATTTTCTAGTGATTTTGTGTTTTGTTAATGAGACCTATAACTATTGATCTCTCTGTTTATGGTTGTGTTTGTTCTGTTCTTACAGAAACAGTAAAGAAGAGAATAAAAGAACAGTGGAAATGATGCAGTATTCCATCCTCCTTTTCCCAAACACAACCAGCCTATTAGTTTTGAATTATTAAAGGAATAAGATTAGAAGAAAACAAATGAAAAAGTTTGCTGTGCTATCAGGTGTCAAGGTGGTCAATTAAGACAGTGAGGTAAACTAAAAATAACAATTAAGCCTTAATTTACTTATTGTGTTGGTGTAGGCCAGAGACAAAGAAAAACAAGAGTGCTGTATCCCAAATGTTCTATTTTTCCCTAAGGAAAAACGTCAGGCAAGCGTCACTAGGATGACATTCTGTGCAGGTATGGGAAACGTCTCACTGTTGAGGAGTCCAGAACAAAATCCTTCTGCTGATTTATGGACCTGACGGATTGGGAAGAGAAACAGTGGAAAAATCTAGGAGTAGACAATTACTGAGTCAGTGTGACAAAAACTGTGTCCAATAAAGAAATCTAATAAGACCTCCAATAAGGAAATCTAGGCAGAGTTGTTGGAAAAGTGCCTCAGCACTTTATATATATGCATTGCATTGTATGTATATGTGTGTGTATACACCACCCCACACCCACACACACACACACACACACACACACACACACACACACACACACATGTTTGGCTTGAGGAAGGCAGGTACCTCGAGACCTTGATTCAACTCCCTTCAGAGACCAAAATTCACTGACTCTGCACCAAGTCTAGTGTGAGGAGGGAAGTTTCCCTCATATTGCCTTTCAAGTAAGGTCTTTGTAATTATCTGGAGTCAGACCTGAAATGTCACACATAGGATTCTGACTGCCAGTCAGAATTCAGAAAGTTCTGGTCACCAAAATGTATGATAATTATACTTTAAGTTCCAAGAAAGCAAGTAAATTGTAGATATAGAGTCTTTTTTTTATCCCTTATAATCTAGCACATTATAAAGTGAAGAACTCAACCTGGTCATCTGACTAGCACCCAGAAGAACTTTATTCTTCATAAGGGATCACAAGAGATGTGACTGGTGCTGCAGACTTTTGTAGAAAGCCCAAGATAGCAGCTCAAAAGTGAAATGAAATTGTTTACAAATGTGATATTCTCAAGACATTCTAAAATAACTTTGAAGAAAACTTCGTAGAGGTCATGGTAATACCAGGCACTGATAAGATGCTGGTTTTAGATACTATAGTACCCCTAAAATGGTTGGGAAAAAGAATTCTCTGTGTGAATTGAAAAAGCTATTTCCACTAATAGTTGATACACTTAGCCACAAACCACTTTCCTATAGTACGTTCCTCAATTGATTGGAGGATAGGAAGACAGCACTCACATTTCATTGAAGAATTTTTGCCTGGGCAAATTTCCCAGAATTTACATGTACATTAAAACCAGTGGTATGGGCAAACTGATCAAAATTACTTCCTTTCACGTCTTCTGATTTAGGGTACAAAATCATGGGATAAAGTGCATCAACCTTGGTAGATGTCTTGATTCATTTTTGATGTAACAGAAGAAGCAGTGACATCTGATCAAACTTCCCACCTGAGTCACAGGTATCAGGGTGAGTGACAAACCCATATCAACCTATAAGGTTGAATAGATTGAGAAAACTCATTCTCAATGTTGACATAAATTGCAGAATCTGCCTTCAAAAATTTTCATCTCACCTTATATGGCTAGATAAAATCAGAATAATTTCAAAAGATATACAATACTCGAAACATGCTTGGAAATCCTAGAAAATACCTGAAAATCTTGCTGGTTAAATTAGGGAGTGTGAATTATTTATTAGTTAGAATAGCCTAGACAATATGATACGGTAGTAAACTACCCCAAATCTTAGAGAGTTAATCCAGTAAAAATTTATTTTTAGTTTGTGCAAAGTTGATAGAGGCTCTAGGAAACTCTCCAGGGCAACTTTGTAGCAACTCAGCAATCCAGGCTAATGAAGTTTCCACCATTTTCTTGATGCCCTATTTGGTGTTTGTAATCTCCCCAGTCTACCTGAAGAGAAAGGCAGTGTTGAATAATCTCCTACCAGTAATTAGAGGCTTTGGCCCTGAATGACACATTACTTTCACTCAGAATTCTTTGCCAGTTCTAGTCACATGGCTCCATCTAACTGCAATGAGAAGTCATGGATGAACAGTGGCAGTCTAATGCAGAGTACCAAGCTGTGAGTTATTGTAAATGCAACCTAATTTGCACTCAGAGTAATGGAGCTTGGGGATTCTATTAACAGATATGCCCTCCACATTCAAAAGATTGGGAGGTAGATGACTCAAATGCCCCCAGGGTTCTTTTTCCACCAAAGGATTGATTTTTCCTGTTCAGACATATTATTTATTATTATTATTTTGCAATTTAAGTTTATGGCACTAATAATAATTCCAATTTGATGTCCACTACCTTGCGTCATTCGTCAACTAGAAATAAAAATATATTTATAGCTATAATAACTTAACTTTGGTACACTAGTTGATAAAAATCAGAATTAGATTCCAGAGATTAACTCCCCTTCCTACCAAACCCAAATGTTTTCTTGTGATTTAAGTTTTTTATAAAAGTTTTAGTAACTATCACTTTAACAATTAGTAAGCTAACAATCATTTTATATTCAGAATATCAACTATTAATCAGCTTTTTACATTTTGTTTAAGTAGAAAGTAATATTAATTGAAAAAGCTGGAAAAAATATGGTTCACTTCAAGATACCTGGAGTTAAGACTTTTGAAGATGGCATGTTTGTTAACTTAAATTGTTTTTAATAGATCATAATTTCTCCCTTTTTTTGAAGGGAAAACTTTTATGCAGGTTATTACTGCACAGCTGTTATTTCGTCTCACTAATAATTAGCTCATTGTAAAATTCAATCTGTTGTTACTTTAAGCCTAGATATTCACTAAGTCAGCTGCCAAAAGCATTATGTAACTTACTTATTAATGTCTATTTTTGAAACTGATGTGGAATATATTCTGCCTGATATCAGCACAATTTATTTTTGTCTTTAATGATTTCTATTTACCTGTATGTTGCCCCACTCCAGCTCCTGTTCTCATGGTATAGTAATTTAGAACTTTTATTAGTTTTGTGCTTATAATTATTAGATGTCCTCTTCCACAGCTTTCATCTATTAATATAGTATAAATCTTGATTGTAGGCAAAACTAAGCATGAGAAAGAGGTTGCTGGGCAGAACAGAATAGAATGAGAATAGTGCAACCAGGCGAAAGAATAGCTAAGGACATGACTGGACATCAGGACACAGGTAAATGTTATTTCATCAGTCAAGAAGAGAGGCAGTGATGTGCTATTCACATTTAATATTTATCTCTGCTGTTCTAGTCTTCCTCTGATTATAGTTGTTTTCTCTTCCCATCACAGACATGCTAAGATAATAGGATAATATTTTGCAAAAAGGAACAAATAGCTAAGGATATTGAGTACACTACAAAATGCATGTGCATATATAGGACATGTGTGTATACACACTAAAGCACCTTGCCCAGACACACAGATAATAGACACACAAACACCATGAAAATCATAAATACCAAACTCACACTACACACACAAACCCTCCTCGAGACATGCCACGTATCCACCCATATTACACACAAACACACAACACATAAACACCTTACACACCTCACTCACCACACACACATACATACCTATCCCACCCTCATATGCACACACACACTCAAAAACCTGAAATTCACCAACTTTATATCACTATTGCAGTCAGGTATAAGGGTTTGTGGTCCTTTAGCATTCTTTCTTTGTTACAAATTTAATTCAAGAGAAAATTTTGTTGTTTTTTTAGTGATACATAAAAATAAATTATTTAACATGCTCACCTATTCTTAGTATGTATTTTTTAATAATGGTTTTTAAAATATTCTCTCTGTTGTATCCCTAGAGTACAATATTTGTTTAGAAGATTATGTTAAAAAAAGTTAATTCCCTTTCCAAAAACTTTTATACCTCTAAGAAAAGCAGTTAATTATTTCTAATATTGTTTGAAAGTATTTCAATAAAATAATACAATTTTGAAATTAGATCTTGACTTCATAAGTGACTTTTACCATAATACACTGCAGTATTAAAATTTATTACAAAAATAAAATTTGGTAATAAGAAATAATTAGTTCAAATATTAAATTTAAGATATTAACTCTTGCTATTAGATCCTTGTTGTTTTAGATTTATGGATACATTATTGTAAAAATGTAATCACAGACTCTTAAATGTTGACAACTTTAACTACTCTTAGTCTGGAGTTTACTAAACTCATATTTTATCTCTAGTAACTTGACCAAAGAGTCAGAAAATGTTGGGGAAAAATGATGATGAGAGTCCTGATATTTGAACCAATTATATATTTTGCTCAGCCCTTGATAATTGCCCCCTACCCTTTCTCAGGTCAGGGCTGAGAAAAGGAGAAATGTCAGAAATAAAAGGATGGTCAGAGATAAAAAGAGAGGAGAAGAGAAGAGAGAAGACACAAAGAAGTCTGCAGGGAATAATGGACATGACAAATTTTATTTTATCTTATTTTATTGTAAAGACATGGATTGCCTGTAAGAATTAACAACACAAGTAGGCAGCATGCAGATGAAATTTGAGCCTTCAACTGACCCTCACTTGCCCTGGTTTGGAAACAGGTACCCTTTGTGTTCTTATGTGCCTCCCATCCAAGGAAGACATCACAAATTTAGACAAAACTAGGAAAAAATGTGGTCTAAATTTAAGCTACTTTGTCATATTCTCTGATAAAACCAAAACTTAAAATGATAGACGATTATCAACTGGCACAGCAGCTTCCCTGCCACAGATGTCCATGATGGATTAGTGAAACATTTATACATACACAGATGCTTCTGAGAATAGGTAAAATGCAAAAGAATGTGACAGGCATAGAGAATAAAAAAGTATTTTTTCACTATTTTCAAAGGCTATTCATGACTATGATTCAGGTTATTTTCTTATACAATGAAAATTAACAAGGGTAACTGCATCATGAACATTTGTATTCCTAACCTTCAATTGTACCCCACATCTTTAAAATAAAAGAAAAAGAAAAAAAGAAAATTAAGCCTTGTTTCATAATGTGTATAATACTCTTCAAATGCATTTTTCTACATAAGGAATATAAAATCTAGTTTTATATTCTACAAGGAAAATTATTCTCTCTTGTGCCATTTAAGAGGTCATATCAGAATAGCACAATTATTCCTGATGATCAAAGAGGTGAAGGTGTCTATAATATTCCATTTCCTGGAGTTCACAACAATGCCAAATATTTTTGAATTACATGGTAAAGAAGAAAAGTGTCTGCATTGCACAGTCTTGAATATGTCATGATGTACTACTGTAAATGGACCACAAATCTTCTGTGCCCACCAGAAATATTTTGTTAAATTTCATTTTATTATAGAGATGTAGGATACAAGTGAGGATTAACTACATAAGTAGGATGCATCCAGGTAAAGCTTGGGCTTCTAACTAGCCCGCACTACCTCTGGTAGTGGGTCAGGTACACAGTGAGGTCACATGGTCCCATCTTCCTCCCTCCTTCTTTTAGTGATTCCTAAAAGAAGTAAAAATTGATCTTCCATATGATCCAGCAATCCCTCCCTTGTGTGAATGTGACTGTTGTTCAGGGTCCACTTATGAGTGAGAACATGTGGTATTCAGTTCTCTGTTTCTGTGAAAGTTCACTTAGTATGATGTCTCCAACTCCATCCAAGTTGCTGCAAAGTCCATAATTTTGCTCTTCTTTATGGCAGCATGATACTCCATTGTGCATATGTACCATATTTTCTTTATGCTGTCACTTTCCATGGGCAGTAGAGTTGGTTTTATGTTTTTGCTATTGTGAATAGCAAAACATGTGTGTGCTTGTGTCTTTTCTGTAGAATCATTTATGTTCCTCTGGATATATTCCCAGGGGAGGGATTGCTGGATCATATGGAAGATCAATTTTTACTTCTTTTAGGAATCACTACACTGCATTCCATATAGGTTGAACTAGCTTGCATTCCCACCAACAGTGTAAAAATATTTCCTTTTCTCTACACCTGTGCCAGCATCTGTTGTTTTTTGACTTGTTAATGAAAGCCATTCTTACCAGAGTTAGGTTGTATCTCATTGTAGTTTTGATTTGACTTCTCTGATAATTAGTGAAACTGAGAATTTATTCATGTATCTGTCTGTTGCATGTATGCCGCCTTTTAAGAATGTTTTGTTCACATTCTTTGCCCACTTTTTAATGAGGTTACATTTTTTTCTTTTATTTTTAGTTCCTTGTAGATCCTGGATGTTAGGCTTTTGTCTTACGCATGATTTGCAAATATTTTTTTCCCACTTTGTGGGTTGTCTCTTCACATGCTTGCTGGTTTCTTTTGCTTTTCAAGGGCTTTTCAGTTTGTTGAGGTCCTGCTTGTTATCTTAGTTTTTATGGCATTTGCTTTTGTGGATGTGGTTAAGAATCCATTACCTACTCTGATGTGCATAAGGGTGGTTCCTATATTTTCTTCTAGGATTCTTACAGTTGGTTTTATGTCAGGTCTTTGATCCATTTTGAGTTGAGTTTTGTATTTGATGATTGGTAGATTCTCAGTTTCATTCTTCTGCATGTCGTCAGTCAGTTTTTGCCAGCACCATTTGCTAAATGTGGTTTCCTCCCCACGATTGTTAATGGTGACTCTGTCAAAAATGAGTTGGTTGAGAGACTGTGTTTTTGCCTCTGGAATCTCTGTCCTGTTTCACTGCTCTATGTGCCAATTCTTGGACCAATACCAGGCTATTTTGATTACTCTAGCCTTGTAATAATGCTTAAAGTCTGAAAGTGTGGTACTTCCCACTTTGTTCCTTTTGCTGAGGATTGTTTTGGCTATTTGTATTCTTTTGCTGTTTCCATATGAACTTCTGTATGGTCATTTTCATGTCTGAGTAAAGTGATCTTGGTAATTTGATGGATATTGCATTGAACTTGTAGATTGCATGGAGCAGGATGTATATCTTGACAACATTGATTCTTCCAATTCATGTGCATGGAATGATTTTCCATTTGTTTGTGTCATCCTTGATTTCTTTGAGCAGCGTTTTGTACTTCTCATTGTAAAGGTCTTTAATTTCTCTGGCTAGGTGGATGCCAAGGTTATTTGTGTGTGTGTGTGTGTGTGTGTGTGTGTGTGTGCGTGTGTGTGTGTTTAATATGGATGGGATTATGTTCTTTATTTGGTTCTCCACATGCTTGTTGCTGGTGTATAGAAATGCAACTGTCTTTTGCACATTGATTTTGTACCCTGAGACTTTACCAAAGTTGTTTATCAGTACGAGAAGGTTTTGACAGACTCCCTAGGGTTTTCAATATGTAGAATCAAATCATCTGCAAAAAGGGATAGTTTAAATTCTTCTTTTTCTATTTGGGTGTCCCTGATTACCTTCTCTTGCCTAATTGCTCTGGGAGGACTTCCAGCCCTATGTTGAACAGGAGGGGTGTGAGTGAGCATCATTTTCTTGTTCCAGTTCTTAGGAAGAATGTTTCAAGCTTCTGCCCATTGGGCAAATTATAGGCTATGGGTCTGATGGCTGTTACTGTTTTGTAGGATGTTCTTTCTATGCCTAGGTGCTCACAAGTTTTTATCAAGAAGGGATGCTGGATTTTGCTGAATGCTTTCTCTGCAACTAATGCTATCATCATGTGGTTCTTGGTTTTAACTCTGTTAATGTGCTGAATTATGTTGATGACTTTGCAAATGTTTAACCAGCCCTGCATGCCAGGAATGAAGCACACCTGGTCCTGTTGAAAGATTCTTGAAATGTGTTGTTGGATCTGATTTGGTAGATATTCTTGAGAACTTTTGTGTCTATGATAATCAAGAATACTGCCTGTAATTCTCTTTCCTTGTTGGGTCTTTTTCAGGTTTGGGTATCAGGATGATGTTAGCTTCATAAAATGAGTTGGGGAGAAGTCTGTCACTCTTGATTGCCTGAAATACTTTTATTAAGATTGTATCAGCTCCTCCTCATATGTCTTGGAGAATTCAGTTGAGTAGCCATCTGATTCAGGGCTTTTTTTGGCAGGCAAATTTCCTGTGACTGAGTTGATTTCCTGAATTGTTATTAATCTCTGTAGAGTTTCAATTTCTTCTTGTTTCAGACTTGAGAAGTTATGTGATGTCAGAAAGTCCTCCATTTCCTTTAGCTTTTCTAGTTTATTTTTACACAGGGTTGTTATTTCATAATAATCTCTGATAATCTTTTGAATTTCTTCAGGGTCAGTTGTGACTTTACCTTTTGTGATTCTAATTTTGTTTATTTGAACTTTCTCCTTTTTATAGTCAATCTGGGCAGGTGTCCATCAATGTTATTTATCTTTTCAAAGAATCATTTTTTTGTTTTGTTTATCCTTTTTATGATTTCTTTTATCTTCTGTACCCTGCAATTGCAATGTTGTCTGGGTGATTTGGATTCTTCCACTGAAGTTAAGATTTAGGTGATCATGTCTCTTCAGCTCCCTTCAGTGTCATGCTTACCTGTTTACTTCTGATCTTCTGTTTTCTTGATGTGTGTGCAATACAATGACTTTTCCTCTTCATACAGCTTTCATGGCATCCCAGAGGTTCTGATAAAATGTGCCTTTGTTTTCATTTGTTTCCAGGAGTGTTTTTTTAATCTCTATCTTGATTTCCATGTTGACGCAGAAGTATTCAGCAACATGTTGTTTAGTGTCCATGTTTTTGTGTGTTTTGGAGAGTTCTTGTTGAGGGTGATATTTATTTTTATTCCACTGTGATCTGAGAAGGTGCATGGTGTTATTTTGATATTTTGAAACTTGATCACACTTGATTCATGTCAAGAATGTGATAGATCTTGGAGCATGTTCCATGTGCTGATGAACAGAATGTGTACTTTGTAGGTGTTGGGTAAGGTATCCCATAAATTTCTACTAATTCCATTTGATTGAGCATCAAGTTGAGGTTCCAGATCTTCTAGATTTTTTTTTCCTTGATGATTTATCTAAAGCTCTTAGTAGGGTATTTAGGTCTTCAACTAGGATTGTGTGAGTCAGTGTCCCCTATTAGTTTACTTAGTCTTTCTTTGATAAACTCTGGTGTGCCTGTGTTGGGCTCATATATGTTTAGGATAGATATTTCTTGCTGGTGGAATGAGTCTTTTATCATTTTGTAGTGTCCTTCCATGTCCTCTTTAACTTTTGATGGTTTGAAGACTGCTTTGTCTGATATTAGAATGCCTCCACCTGCCTTCTTCTGTTTTCTATTCACCTAAAAGATAATTTGCCAGCCGCCAACTATGAGCATATGGCTGTTCTTTGCAATGAAATGAGTTTCCTGGAGGCAGCAGATTGCTGAATCATGCTTCTTTGTCCTGTTTGTCACACTATGTCCCTTCAGTAGCACATTTAGATCATTCACATTTAAATTGATTAGTGAGATATGAGAGTTGATTCCTGACATTGGGCTCTTAGTGGTTTGTTTTGTTTTCTTTCTACTTTTGTATTTATATATGTGTGTATTTTTATTTTTGTGAGTGTTCTGTATGCTCTGCTAAGTCTGTGATTGCCTGTACTTTTGTGATACATATGAAAATTTCTTTTATTTTTTTTTTAATTTTTCCTATGCTCAACACCTTAAATATCTCCTGAAGCCCTGGTCTGGAGACAGCATATTATCTTAGGGATTAGATTTCTGGAAAGGATTTTAGTTCTCCATCACTGATGATGCTTAGTTTGGCAGGTAGAAATTTCTTGACTGAAATTGCTTATGTTTAAGAATGTTAAAAATTCTACTTTAGTTCCTTCTGGCTTTGTGTGTTTCTGCTGATAATTCTAGTGCAATTCTGATGAGTCTTCCTCAGTAGATAGTCTGACCTTTGTCTCTCGCTGCCTTTAGGGTTTTTCCTGTATGTTTATTTTGTGGAGTCAGATTACTGTTTGCCTTGGTCATGGTCTTCTCATATGATACTTTTTTTTTTTTTTTTTTTGAGTTGGAGTCTCACTCTGTCACCCAGACTGGAGGGCAGTGGCCGCTTCCGGCCACTGTAGCCTCGACCTGCTGGGCTCCGGCGATCCTTCCGCCTCAGCCTTCCGAGTAGCCGGAATTACAGGCATGCGCTACCACGCCCGGCTGATTTTTTGATTTATTGTAGAGATGAGGTTTTGCTGCCCAGGCGGGTCTCGAACCCGCGGGCTCAGGCAATCCACTCACCTCAGCCTCCCAAGGGTGTGAGATTACAGGCTGAGCCACCGACCCCAGCTCTCATATGATACTTTGAGGGTTCTCTGAATCTGTTGTGCTTGAATGGTCACCACTGTAGCAAAGTGTGGGAAGTTTTTTTAGATGACCTCATGGTTTGCTTGTTCCATGGTGTTCTCCATTTTCCTTTCTGCTTCAAGAATACCAGTTAGGCATAGATTCAGCTTCTTGATATAGTCCCACATCTCTTACAGATTTTGCTCTCCTTTTTTGAACATTTTTCTATGTTTTGACAGACTGGGTTAATTCTGTAATTTAGTCTTCAAGATCTGAGATTCTTTCATCTGCCTGGTTGACCCTGTTCCCTATGCTTGTTACTATATTCTAAATTTCCAGGGTGATTTTTTAATTTCTGTTATTTCCGATTGGGCTTTTCCAAAATTAACCAACTCTGTTTTTACTTACTGTACAACTTTGATAAGTTTCACTTCTAGTTTCTCTTGGTTCTTGTTAACTTTTACCATCCAATTCTTGATTTCCGTGGCTATCATCTGAGGCAGGCTGTTTTTGGGGGTTTCCATTGTTTGTGTTAGGTTCTATCTCTTTAGATTCTAAGGGTTCCCTGTATCTTTTCATTGATCTTTCCTCATTGTGATAGGCCTCTCTTCATTTTCTATAATTCTTTTGGGGGGGGTTGGTTGCTCTGAAGCTTTGCAATTACTCTCTTTCTAGGTAGAGCCCTTTCTGTGGTTCAATATAGGTCACTCATTGAGAGAGGGAAGGACATTCATGTTTGTTTCTTTCTCCATCTTGTGGCAGGTTTCTGTCACTGCAGATTGTGTCTCCTGCTTAACTAGTCAGAACAGCTTTGCGTCACTGCTACTAACACTCTGTGGAGAGTGAGTAGTGTGGTGGATGTGGTTCTTCTGCCTGCTATTTGCTGCCCAGGAGACTTCTCACTCCTTCCCTGTTCAGGTCCACACTCTGATCTTAAAACAGAGTGAGTTCTCTGCAGGGACACAGGGCTTGGAGGTTGTTGAACCTTATCTGGCTGGGAAGATGGTCATCAGCTGCCGGCAGTGTGTCAACTGGAATCACTCTGCAGGCAGCCTTTCTCTGCCTGTGAGTAGAGCAACTGGTAGAAGCCACACTCATGACAGCTGACATGGTATGGATTTTTTTCCCCCATCTAATTCGGCTGCCATTTCCACGCACTGTGACCTGCCCAAGACTCCTTCCATGTAGGACTAATGACTCACACACTGCTGGAAAGAGATGAACCATTCCAAAGTATCTTTGTCTCACTCACTCACTTTCGTTCACCAGCCAGGGCTTCAGTTCTTGTGTGAGCATGGCACACAATGGGAAAAGGGGTGCCCAGGTCCTGTATCTGCCATTGCCTTCTGGGCTCTATGTGTTCAATGAGACCATTGCTAGATAAAGGGTGTTTTACCCATCCCAAAGTGTTTGAAGTGTCTGTCTATAGATGGCTTGGTTCTTACCTTCTGCCTTGCTTGGCAAGAGTGGCACTAGTCTGCTGTTTCACAATGGCTATATCTTGAAAACTCCACAGAAACATTTTTTAGAAAGTAGCCCCAAGAATTTTATTTCAGTTGCTTTCCTTGTTTTTTCTTCATTTCTTGGTTAGGTTTTTTTTTTTTTTAAACTATGTTCTTTGCTTTGGCAATGAAGCCTTGAAATAAAAAGTTACAGATATCTGTACTAGGGAATATAGTAGTGTAGTTAAAAAGTAAGTAATGCCGGGCTCGGTGGCTCAGCCTGTAATCCTCAGCCTGGGAGGCCGAGGTGAGTGAATTGCCTGAGACCGCGGTTTCGAGACCCGCCTGGGCAACTTGGAGAGCCCTCATCTCCAAAAATCAAAAAAATTAGCCGGGCATGGTAGCACGCGTCTATAGTTCCAGCTACTTGGAAGGCTGAGACGAAAGGATCGCCGGAACCCAGTGGGTCGAGGCTGCAGTGGCCAGGAGCGGCCACTGCACTCCAGTCTGGGCGACAGAATGAGACTCCAACCCAGAAAAAAAAAAAAAAAGTAATAAAGACAGAGCAAAAAGTAGATTCTTAAATTCTGAGATCAGTAATGAGAACTCTGAAAAATACAGGCATACCATTCAGATTAGCACCAAATTAAACCAACTTGAGACTCTATTTTTGACATATAAATGCAAGAAAATCAAATAGAAATAACAGATCACTTGGATAAATCTGCTGACTGAGCAACACTTCTGAGGCATCTGGCTTACAGAGCTCATTATCTACCTCAGATTTAAGGACAGTAGATTATGACAACTGCATGGCAGTAGAGCAAAAGTACTTTATAATTCACATCTCTTTGTAGATTCACAGTAAACTTCCAGCCCTGGAAGGATGGTGAACAAAGTAACTACCCTTTAAAAAACAAACTTATTGTAGCCATTCAGCATTCTGTAGTAGAGGAGGATTCTGTTTCAATGTGCACTGGTCTTAAGAGTACAGGTTAGTTGAGCTGGATTGATTTAGGCATTAAAAATAAAAAGAAATTCTGAATTTTATGGTGATATTTTCTAGTTTGTTGCCTTGAATATGTGAATGAATAAAGATATTCAAAGAAAAAAGAAACACTTGTACTGTTATTCATAGGGATAGATAATATGGTAGATACTTAGATAATTTGTTATCAGTAAAGATGCATGCACCCAACAAATGTCATGAGTAATGATAGTGGTCTTGATGCTTGCTAAAACTGTTTACTTTTCTACTCTCTAATTTCCTTCCATCATAGCCAAAATTTTACAAAAATTTTGTGTCATGTAATATATTGTTTAATGATGACTTGGAAAATGGCAGACATTTCTCATTCTCACCAAGGTAAGGAGGACAAGACAGCTCAAGAGAATCTAAAATGGCTATTAAGCGAAGTTGAAGCAAACTTTCAAAACAAGATATGATGAGTGACCAACAAGAAATGCTTGAATTCAAGAAATCATTAGGGAAACCTGAGTTTCGGTCAAGAATATGGTTTGGAATCTCATACTATTTTATATATGAAGGGGACCAACAAAATGAAATTATTTTGTGGAAGGCTGACCTCTTGTAGTAAGATTTCTCCTGCTAGGTAAGTGTTCTAGGAACCTATTGGCATCAGTGTTCCAGCAAGTGTTATTGTGAGAGGCTGTGTTAGGCTTCAGTGAATTTTTTTTTTTTGGAGATTTTTTTCAAAGTATTTTCCCATTTCATGATGGATGATTTATATGAACAACCTGCCCACACTGCAGTGAGTGTGCAGCAGGTTTTTTTGTTTTGTTTTGTTTTGCTTTGTTTTGTTTTTACCAAAACCAGCATGGTCTCCATGCTCCACCATTCCTATTCACTCAAACTTATCCTAAGCAACTCTTTTTTGTTTCTCCAGATGAAAAAAGTCCCCAAAAGAAAACGTATTCTCATGTGGAAGAGGTGAAACAAAACATGGTAGAAACACTAAAAGGCATCAAAATTGACAAGTTCAAAAACTGTTTTGAGCAGTGGAGAAATCATCTCAAAAGGTGTATTGCATCAAACAAAAAATTCTTTAAAGGTGACTGGAGTTTAAACATGTAAGAATAAGTACACAATTTTTTATAAATAAATTCCATTTTTAGGGGGTCTTCCCTTGTATATAATACATTAAAAGAAAGGAGCAACCACAGAACAGTAGGGTATAGGGTACTATCTCTTTGTCCTCTTGTGAAAGAGGCTATACCATCCTCTGAAATTCATCTCTCATTTCTGGACATACAGCTAGAAATTTTTCAGCTTCCTTTGCAGCTAGATGTGGTTCTATAGAATTTTTTCACATGAAATATGATTGGTAGTTATATAAACACTTTGTGATCTATTAAAATCTACTAGACTTCTTCATGTCTTTCTCCTTCTACCACCTTTATGAAACTAATTGTGTTTTTCTAGTAGATGGTATAGACACAAAATAAAAGGATATTTACTTCCCAGAATACTAAATGAAGCAGAGCCATGTCTCTGTCTGGATCATCTAACTGAAGCTGTGGCATTATACAAGTTCCTATTATATTAAGTTACTGAAATATGGGGATTTCTTTTTTGAATACAATCTCTGCCAACTAACATGACACTTCGGACCTTGAGGAAGGAGAATGTGAGAGTATAGGTATCTGATATATGTATGTATGTATGTATGTATGTATGTATGTATCTTCACTTTGATTGTGTAATTTTGACACTTTAAAAAAATCTTGTATATTCATGCATCTTTTAAAATAAATAAAATGAACCTGGTCCTTTCTTAAAACTGAAGGCAAAGCAACCCTAAAAAAGATTTGCAATCAGACTAAATAAACGGAAAAGTAAACAAGTAAATATCATACGTGTGATAAGGCCTATAAAAGAAAAGGTAAACCTAAGAGAAGAAAAAAGTTACAAAAAAAGGAAAGGAAGAGGTATTATCAGAGATAAGTCTGGAGGGTTTGGATTGAAAGGACATTTCAGATGGTGGGCGAAGCAAGGGTGAAGATTAAAATAAATAAATATAGAGCAAGACACTTTCCCAAAATTGAGAGCAATTAAATAACTTCAAGAACAACATTTAAACCAGGCTTGGTGGCTCAACCTGTAATCCCGCGCCTTTGGGAGGCTGAGGTGAGTGGATTGCCTGAGCCTGCTGGTTCAAGACCCGTCTGGGCAGTGAGACCTCATCTCTACAATAAATCAAAAAAAATCAGCCGGGTGTGGTAGCGCATACCTGTAATTCCGGCTACTTGGAAGGCTGAGGCGGAAGGGTCACTGGAGCCCAGCAGTTCGAGGCTGCGGTGGCCGGGAGCGGCCACTGCCCTCCAGTCTGGGCGACAGAGTGAGACTCCAACTCAAAAAAAACAAAAAACAAAAAACCCAAGAAACAAAAAAAAAGAACAGTATTTAATGAAGTTGCATCGTGAACTGTGATCCATTAGGGTTAGTATTTGGGCCAGGTATTGCATAACATGGCTCCGAATCTGGACTTTTGAAGGCTGTGGGAGGCATTGGAGAATTTTAAGCAAAATGATGTTATTGCACTGTCTGCTTAAGAAAGATTTCTCTGGTGATCACAAAAAAACGTAGATTGGAGAAGAGATAAGATTGATGGCAGGGAATACCAATTAAGAAGTAGTTGCATTAACCGTCTAGATAAGAAATCATAAAACCTAAACCAGGCAGATGGGAGAGAAGCATAGTTTGGATAGATGTTAAGGTATTTCCTCAGTAATTGTATATATCAGATTTGAACACCAGCAACTTACTTTATAGAGGCTACATTATTTCCTGGCTACAAAATATTCCCCAGACCATTCCTGGGTTAAAAAAAAAATGGTGTCTGAGATGTAATGTCATTTGGTGGTCGATCCAACTTCTGCAGTTGTAAATACTAGGTGAAAATAAATGAGTTGGACACATTACTATATTAGTGACACAAAAGGAAACTTCAGTTTTTATATAGGAGTGGCCTTTTGTTCCCTTAAAAACGTTCTAATTGCTCTGAAATTCAAAATATAAATTTACCATAAAAGAGGTAAGGTAAGGTTATCTTGAAAGGTAAAACGGGTCTCAGGCTATGAAGATTTGACTGAAATTAGACTATTATGCTATGCATACCTCTGGGAACAAAAGATTTTTTATTTGGTTTTATAATTCATTGTATGAGGCTGCTCCATCTGAATCTACATCTAAGTGATTAATTCTTTCTCAGTTTAACAGTTCGAGATGTTTGGTCTGTGACTACATTCAGGCTTAGTTTGAGAAGGGTTGGCTTTATTTTTTGCTTAGTCTTCAGAATTTTCTATTCCACTTATCTTCACAAAACATAAAATCTAAGCAAAATTAGCAATTTTCCATGTAAACCTCAGCTTAAAGACAAGTTGTATAGACTCTATCAATCCTCTAAGCACTATGTCCTTGAAGTTTCTTCTTTAGAGAAATTTTAAAGTAGTTGCACTTATTTGAATAAAAATAATTATGGTCAGAACTCCTACCTTGAGAAGTGCAATAAGATAATGATATCCATGAAACCCATTAGACCCCTGAGACCACAATCAGTAGTCTTTTCTTGCTGATTTCTTTCTTATATGGTTAACTTCGTGCATTGGTATGGTGTTATAACTATGACCTCACCAAGTGTTCTTCCAGCTCTGCATCCCAGACAAACCGTAAAGACAGTGTATTAGAAATAAGGTTATCAAAAACAGAACCTAAATTCCCGAAGGAAATCATGAGTGATCACTGCTGTAACACTGATATCAGGTTCCTCAGGTGGCAATTACTCTGCTTTATTTAAAAATGTAGAACACAAAGAACATTTAAATCATTCTGATTATCATCATTTAGAAAGTGATTACCCTTAATAATCTTTATCAGGACTGTAAATATTGAGTTTATTCTTAAAACTCCTTGTATTATCAAATAGAAAATTGAAAAGGATGAGGAACAAATGTAGCTAGGTAATAACTAACTGGTAAGAAATGAATAATTTTTAATATAGCAAAGGCTGTATTAAATCCAAGGATGAACACAAGTTAACCACTCACTAAATTTTTAAAAAGTGATAATTTTTCACTGAATGAAAAAATGTGATAATTCTATCAAGAAGACTGTATAGTCATTTACCACATACAGATATTTTGGTCAATAACAGCATATATGACAGTAATTCTGTAAGATTGTACCATATTTTTACTTTTTTTGTTTAGTTATGTTTAGATATACAAATATCATTGTGCTATAGTTGCCTACAGCATTTAGTACAGTAGCACGCTGTACAGGTTTGTAGCTAAGGAACAATAAGCTATACCATCTGTGTTTGTGTAAGTATACTCTATGATTTTTCTAGTCATGGAACCACCTAAAGACACATTTTTCAGAACATAGTCCCATCTTTAAGAGACATATAACTGCATTAATTTACTGTGGCTGCTGAAACAAGTTACCACAAACTTAGTGACTTAAAATAACACTAGTTTATCACTATATAATTCTATAAATCAGGAGTACAAAGTGGGTCTCAGTTTGGCAAAAGCAAACTGTCAGCAGTGTGTGTTCTAGGTTCTAGGGGCGAGCTGGTTTCCTTGGCTTTTCCAGCTTCTAGAAGATGCCCACTTTACTTGGGGCAATAACGCTGACCTTGGCCTCCTTCCAGCCATAATTGCATCAACCTCTTCTATAATTACATGTCTTTCTCTGATTCTCCAATTCCCCCTTTCCTTTAAAAGAACCCTTGTGATTACATTGGGCCTAACTTGGATAATCCTGGATAAACTCCTCATTTTTATATCTGTATTTAATTACATTCAGAATGTCCTTTTTGTCATGTAAAGTAACATTTAGAGGTTCTGGGATTAAGACATGAACATCCTTGAAGGACCATTATTCAGCCTACCCTAAAGATAATAGTTACATCAAATTAAATACTAGCCAATCAGAAATGAATATTACGGTCTTGCTTTTTTTGAAGAATATAAATGATACCTTTAAAACCTCAAGAATCAGATGATGGCACTTTTCTACAATTATTATTATTATATTTACTTACTTATCATAGGAAACTATAGAGTTTGTTTCTATTTTGTCTTCATATTCACACTGAATTTGGTGAGGGGAAAAAAATGGAATGTGCCTTAAGTCTAACAAATGCTCAAGACTAATTATTCCTCTCATAAATGATAAACTAAAAGTAGCTTTAGGTTACAAATGTGTCACAAAATACTGTCTCATCTCAAATTCAGTATAAAACAAGATGGAAAGTTTGGGGAAAGCATCCTACTTTAAATATTATTAAATGGAGTTATACATATGAGGAGATATTTTTGCAAAGAATTTGGAGAGATTCCAACATCCCCACTCCAGTGCATCTGCAAACAAGGAACCTAAGCTGTGTAATACCAGCAGTCAATCCAGACAAAAATCCAGGTTTCTGTTCCCAAACTTTTTAAAGACAGCCTTTGTTAATATTGCCTTCTCTTGTTTTTCTTTTGTACATTCATGGGATGACTCTTCTCTGCTTAAGTAAGATATGAAAAGGTTATCTCTAAGGCTCTGTCTTGACTGGTACTATTTAGCAAAACTATGTACATTTAGAAATGGTAATTTCGATATGGGCTTGAAAAATCAAAAAAACTAAGTTGGTGAAAACAACTGATTGATAGGATTAAAATAGAAACACAATGTTTTTAAATAAAATCAAGATTAAAAGGTTAAAAATAATATATTCAAGAAATGTACTTAGTAGACATTATCATAATTGTTAATAAATAGTCCTTTTTCCCGACCATCAATGATTACTTTAACTTTGACAGATCTCTCTCAAAGGTGACTTTTAGCTTCTAAAGAGACTTTTCTTACATGTTGTCTTTGTATTTATATATATTTTTTTCTGTTTAAAAATAACTAAAGTTTGTAAGTGATTTCAGTGTTACCTAATCTTATAACAACCAAAAAAAGAGAAACAAATAATAATAATACTGATGAAATACTTACACATGCTAGGTAGTATGTATAATTGTGTGTGTGTGTGTGTGTGTGTGTGTGTGTGTGTGTGTTGATATGTCTTTAGTTTTACAGGTTTAGAGGGTATGTGTGCAGGTTTGTCACATGTACATATTGCATAAGGTGAAGTCTGGGTCTCTAGTGCACCCATTCCCTGAATAATGAACATTGTACTCAATAGATAACTTTTTAACACACATTTCCTTCCCACTTTCCCCTCTTTTGGAGTCCTCAGTCTCTATTATTTCCTTCTATATGTCCATGTGTACCCACCGTTTAGCTCACTTATACATGAGAATATGCAGTATTTGATTTTCTGCTTCTGAGTTAATTCACTTAGGATAACGGCCTTGAGCTCCATCCATGTTTCTGAAAAAGACATGATTTTATTATTTTTTATAGCTGAGTAGTGTGTGTGTGTGTGTGTGTGTGTGTGTGTGTGTGTGTGTGTTACACCACATTTTTTATCCAATTATTCATTGATGAATACTTAGTTTGATTCATGACTTTGCTACTGTAAATAGTGTTGTAATAAACATATGAGTGCAGGTGTCTTCTTAATATAACAATTTCTTTTTCCCAGTAGTGGGATGACTTGGTCAAATGGTGGTTCTATTTTATTTCTTTGATCTTTTGAGTATATTGACAGTCTTCTAAAGGCCCATAAAAAGAATAAATATGATTAATATTAAAATATTCACATTGTCTAGTAAACAAATTAGTTTTTCTTTTTGTATTTCCTTTCCTGAATTTAAGAGGTTTACTTACATAAAATAAATATAAATTAACTAATAAGCTATAATATAATCATTTAAATTTACTTTCCCTTATAGATTTTAACTATTAAAACCCAAATTTGAAGGTGAATTTACCCTAGAAATACACACACACACACATATAATTTACATATTATGAAATCTAAGGCATAGCATTACATATATAATTTGATGTCAATTTAGATAATCGTCATAACATTTATGAAACATTTTACTATTGTACTTTGCTAATAAATTTCTGACAATGCCGAAATGTGCTTATGATTTTAAGTTTAGTACCGAAGCGAGGTACATTTTGACTACTATTTAGAAGCTAAATGTACACCATTTTTACATGATTGTTATAAAACCTTAACAATCTATAAAGATTTCTAACATAAAATCAAAGAACTTTACAGGAATTTTCAAGGATAAGCAGTGTTTTTTGTATATAGAAGTAAAACTATTTAAAGTACAACTATTGGTTTGAAATTTTTCGGATCTATATAAGTATGAATTTATTTAACTTTCAGATTTACTCCAATAAACATATATGAACTTCAAACATAGTTAAAACACTTTATTTGTGAAGCTTATTTTAGTTTTCATGAAAACTTTTATTTTATAAAGTAATTATATTTGTATAGGGAAAAATAAGAAATCATGTGTAAAACTACATATTTTACTTTAAAAAATAAATTAGCTCTCTAGGTCTCTCTTTCTCTCTCTCTCTGTCGCTCTCTCCCTCTCTGCAGCTCTCTCCCCGCCTCTCTCCCACTTCCTCTCTCTCTCTTACTCTCTCTCTTTTCCTTTTTCCCTGTTACAGATCCACTCTGTAGCAGCCGCTTTAATAAATCTCTTGGTCCTGAAAAAAATAAAATTAAATAAATAAATACATAAATAATATAAAAATATGTATACTATGAGAATATGTTTGATAAGGCAATAGTTATCAACATGTTGAGTTAATTATATCTATCAGCATAAATACAGTAAAATATTAGTTTAAAATGTAGACAGATCTAGCTAGATATTTAAAATATTTTATGCAAATTTATTACATAAAGTGTGATATGGAGTGTCTATGATTTATATTTAGTTTCTTGAAACAAGAATCTGTATTTGGAATTTAAGAGAATATTCTATAGTTAGATTGAAAGAAAAGTCTCAAGGTGAAAAAAGTCAAGATGATCATAATGGAGATGCCATGAAAATAAGGACAATAGCTTGAACTTACTTAAGAATGGTAGTTTTTTTAAGAATGTGAGGAAGTAGAAATGTCTCCTTTAGAAAATTAATAGTTTGTGAAAGTAAAATTAAATTAGATTATATTCTTTCTAAAAGGTATATTAAATAAAGTAACTAAATACATACATTATTTATAAATGGGATCATAGGAAATTATCATAATGTGAAAATGATTTAAGTATTCTGTTCTAGTTCCTGAAAATTTTAGTTTACTATAGCCTGAGATGAACAAATTATTTCCTTGCATATCATCACATTTTAATTTGGTATAGAACAAAGCCAGATTTTTAACCATTACTTTTAATGGTTTTTTAAAATCATGATAATGACTCCTTTCTTTCTGCCTCCATGGATAATATCAAGATCAATATCATCTCAGCGATTGACCTGAATTTGTTGTCCTGACTTAGAGGTAGCCTTGACAGAGAGTCAGTTTGTCAGGAAAAAATATTTTAAAACATTCACACTTAAAACAAAATTATAATTTTTAGCACATGTCTTCCAAAATGTAATTGACTTATAGTTCATAACTCTATAGAGTTATTCATGGTTTGTAATAAGTTAATTTTGCCATTTTATGAGCAGGTAGGTTTACTGAGTTTACTGGTGATATAACAGGTATTTAATGGGTACATTTTTTGTAAAAATGCTATTACTATTTGCAAAGTTGATTTACCTACTCTAAAATATATCTAATTTGGGGGGCTATTCCAAGATGGTGATGGATTCGGTTGGAGTGTGTAAGTCTCTGGATAAATTAGTGTATGTAAGGATCTAATATGCATGCAAGTATATGGACAAGAGGGTTTGTGTGTTTCACTGAGTAGGAATGCAGGAACAAGTGGCCTGAGCTCTCCTGCTGAGGCAGCTGCCCCAAAGCATGGCTACTTTGATTCCAGCATGATCCACAACCTGGAGACAGGCACCATTTTTGTGACCCTACCTGGAAGAAAGCAATGAAAACCAACTGCTTGTGGTGCTGCCTGCTACCACAATTTCCAATGCAAGATCGGACACTGGCATTGGGGAACATGGAGGAAACACACCAGAGGAACTAGTCACCAAATCACAGAGGAGGACAAGATTCAGAGATGTCCCCACCACCTTTTTCCTGGTACCCAGGTAGAGACAGGCTCCAGTTTGCCCACATGAACAACAGACCTACTCCCTGAGATTGAGGGGTGAATTTGGCACCTCTCTGAGGTTGATCTCTGTCAACCCAGAAAGAATACCCTGGGTGCAGTATCTTCAGAGGCACAGGTCCATCAAGGACGTCCAGCCACCCAATCCCCCCACACTGGAACAATTGTGGGACTACAGGTGCAATTGGAGGTGCAGAATCCAGACAATGGTGGATGGGTGGGGATGAATTTTAAACTGTTCCAGCTTCCTTCCCCTAGTGATTAACAAGGTGTGTGATGCAGACTGGGAGCAGCCTGATTGGTGCACACAAAGAGGGATGAACACAGGTAGATCTGTTGAGGGCAGTTTGTAGCCTCCCCTGACTGCCCAGTGAGCAGGGATCTATCTCGAGGTTTGAAACCTCTCTCCTCTCCTAGGAGCCAAGATTCTTGGTCACAACAAGAATCTCCAAGATTCAGAAACTGCCACAAAAGGACACTCTAAGTTTTTTGGTTCTTTTTGTTGATTTTTGGGGGGGCTCTTTTATTATATTTTTTATTATTTTATTTTTGATTTAATTTTTCCCTGTTCTTTCTCTATATTTTGCTTGGTATGTGTATATTTCCTTTTGTTTTATTTCTTCTTCTTTATATACATAAGGGTATATATGTGTGAAAATGTCTTTTGTTTTTCTCTGTTTTACTGGTTTGTCTGTCTGTTTGTTTTTCCTTGTCTACTTCTTCCTCTTCATTGCTGTTTCTTCTCCCGTCTCTCTTTCTTAGTTCTTTTTCCTCCTCTTATGCTATTTTGAACCCAAGGGATATTCATACATTCCCTTGCATGGACATACTGTGAGGTGGGAAGTAGGGGGCCTACACCAGGGGTCCTACACCCAGTCAGCAAACATTGTGATCTGCAGCAGCTTTCGAAGCTTAGCACCCCCTAACAAACTTTATTCAAATCTCAAAGCTAAAACAGGCCAGCACAACTCCCCAACCCCAACCAGGTTTTAAAATCAAACAAATCCACAGGCTTCGCCTAAGCAAGAATAGGGAGCTGAACAAACAGAAGTAAAAATTATTCCCTCTCTCACCTAGCAACAGAAGTAAGGAGAAAAGAAAAATCCATCACAAATGAAAAGAAATCAATGAAAAAAACACAGGGAACCCACCTAGAGAATACCAACTTCAGAACTCAGGGGATGAAGAGCACCCAGATCAACTGGTCTCAAATAGCAAATGCAGAGATCAAGGACTGCTTAGATGAATAGGGACCAAGAAAATCAAGAGGAAAACATGAAATAATTAATTACTGAGATGCTAGTCATAAAGAATAGCCAATAAAATAAATAATAAACTGACAGAATTAATCAAGCAAAAGAATGAATGTCAGAGCTTAAAGACCAAAAAATGTAACTTATCCAATAAGTTAGAAGCTTAAAAAGACAAAACACACACACACACACACACACACACAAAAAAGACAAAACAAAACCTACAAGAGATGTGTTATTGTATCAAGAGGTTGAACTTATCCCTGACTGGTAACCCTGAAGCAGGAAAGGAGAATGAGAACACTCTGGAACAAACATTCCATGAAGGCATTCAAGAAAACTTCTATCATCTCATCAGAGATACAACCATCCAAACACAAGCGATTCAGAGAAAACCTGTAAATCATGAAATCAGAAAATCAACTCCTAGACACATAGTAATTCAGTTACACAAAGGAGGTATAAAAGAAAAATTCCTAAAGACAGCAAAAGAGAAAGGTCAGACTACCTATTGGGAAGATCAATTAGAATAGCAGATGACTTATCTAAGAAACACTATAGACTAAACGAGACTGAAGATAAGCTTCATCAGTGATGGAGAATTAAAATCCTTCCTAGAAATTCAATCCCAAAGAGTTTATGCTGTCTCCAGACCAGCTGTACAGGAGATGCTTTAGAAGGTATTAAACATACAAGAAACAACCAAATAAAAAAAAACAACCACTTCCCAAGAATTCAGGAAAACAAAGAATCAGCACAGCCTGCATTATGAATGTAAAATTGAAGTACACACATATATCAACCCAAAAATTAAAAGAAAATCAACAAACAAATAAACAAACAACAAAAACCTTACAAGAGCCTCATGACAGAGAAAAAAATCTCACATCTCAATAACCAGCCTGAATATGCATGGACTAAATATATAACTGAAAAAAACATAGAATGGTAAACTGGATTTTTAAAAAAAACACAATATGCTACCTCCAGGAAACAAATCTTACTACAAATGAAACCCACAGACTCAAAATTAAGGGATGGTAAACAAACTTTCAGGCAAACAGAACACAAAATATGGCAAAAGTCATAATCTTAATAGCAGACAAAACATCCTTTAAGCTATCAAAAATTTAAAAAGATATGCAAGAACACTACCGAGTGATGAAAGCTTCACTTTATCCACCAGAAATATATATACTAAACATATATGCACCCAACACAGGAGCGCCAGCTTTTATAAAGCAGCTACTAAGTAAACTAAAAAATATATATTGACTCTAACACTATCATAGCTGTAGGTTTAAATCCCCCAGTAACAACCCCAGACAGATCATCAAGGCAAAAAATTAACAAGTAAATCTGAAAATGTGACTTGATGCTAGACCAAATGGATTTAATAGATACCCACAGAACACTTCACCCAACAACTATGAAATATACATTTTACCCATCACCACATGGAATGTACTCCAAGATTGACCACATCCTCGGCCATAAACCAAGTATAAACAGATTTCATACAATTGAAATATTGCCATGCATCTTCTTAGACTTCAGTGCAATAAAATTAAACATCACCATCAAGATTCCTCCCCAAACCCACAAAGACATGGACAATAAACAGCATGACACTAAACAACTCCTGGGTCATCAGGGAAATAAAACAAAAATTAAAATATTCCTGAAAACAAATGTAAATAAACAAGATACATCTTACCAATCCTCTGGGGTACCATAAAAACAGTACTAAGATGGGAATTTATAACTCTATGCACACATATCAAGAAAATAGAAAGATCACAGGTAACAGCCTAACAAATCACCTAAGGGAGCTGGAAAGACAAGACCACCAGAACCCTAATTTCAGCAGAAGAATCCAGATCACCGAAGTAAAAGTTCAAATATAAGACATAGAAGACATTAATATCATAGAAAAAAATCATTGAAACAAAAAGCTGGTTCTTTGAAAGTATAAACAAGATTAATAGAACCCCCTAGCTATAATGACCAAGAAAACGAGAGAAATTTCAAATAAACACAATCAGAAATGCAAAAGACCAAGTCATAACTGACCGACCGTGAGGAAATGCAAAAGATTATCAGAGATTACTATGTATACCTGTATGGAAACAAACTCGAAAATCTAAATGAAATAGAGGTCATTCTGACATCACACAACCTCCCAAGACTGAAACAAGAAAAAATTGAGACCCTAACGTGCCCAATAACAACCCCCAAAATTGACTCCATCATAAGAAACTACCTTTAAAAAAGCTCTGGACCAGATGACTTTCCAGCGGAATTCTACAAAACATTCAAGAAGGAGCTGATACCAATCCTATTGAAAGTATTCCAGGCAATTGAGAAACACGGAACTCTCCCCAAATCATTTTATGAAGCTAACATCACACTGATACCCAACCAGGTAAAGATCAAATAAAGAAAGAAAACTATAGGGTAAGATCCTTGATGAAACATAGATGCAAAAATTATCAACAAGATTCTAGCAAATCAGATCCAACAACACACCTCAAAAATCATTCATCATGACCAAGGAGGCTTTATCCCTGGAATGCAGGTCTGGTCTTACTTTCATAAAACCATAAATGTAATTAAATACATTAACAGATGTAAAAATAAGCACTGCATGATTATATCATTAGACTCATTAGATACAGAAAAAGCAGTCAATGGCCAGTCTCAGTGGCTCAGCCTATAATCCCAGCACTTTGGGAGGCCGAGGTGTGTGGATTGCCTGAGCCCTCAGGCCTGGGCAATGGAGTGAGAGTCCAACTAAAAAAAAAGAAAAAAAGCAGTCAACAAAATTCAGCATCCCTTCCTGATAAAAACCTTTGAACACAAGACATAGAAGGAACATACCTCAAAATAATAAGCACCTTCTATGATAAACCCACAACTAACATAACAGCTAACTGGACAGAAATTGGAAGCATTTCCCCTGAAAACCAGAATAAGACACGGCTGCCCACTCTCACCACTCCTGTTCAACATAGTGTTGGAAGTCTTAGCTAGAGCAGTCAGACAAGAGAAGGAAATCGGGGTATCCAAATAGTTATAGAGAAAGTTAGGTTATCCCTCTTTACTGGTAATATGTTCCTATACCTTGAAAATCCAAGAGAATCTGTTAAAAACCTCCTTTCACTGAAAAAGAACCTTGGCAAAGTCTCAGGATACAAAATAAATGTGCAAAAGACCGTTGCATTCTTATACACCAACAACAAACAGGCAGAGAACTAAATAAAAAGCACTACCCATTCCCAATAGCCACAAGAAAGAAAGAAATACCTCAGCATGTTCCTAACCTTCTAACTAGAGAAGTGAAAGACCTTTACAACAACAACTACAAGACACTGCTCAAAGAGATCAAAGTAGGCACAAACAAATAGAAATATATTTCATGCTCATGGATTGGAAGAATCAACATTGTTAAAGTATCCATCCTACCAAAGGCAATCTACAGATTCAATATAAACCCAGAAAATTACCAATATCATTCTTCTCAGACCTGGAAACAACAATCCAGTAATTCATATGGAAAAATAAATGACCAAGAATAGCCAAAATATCTTTAACAAAAGAAGCAAACAGGAGGTATCACACTTTCAGACTTTAAACTTCACTATAAGGCTACAATAATCAAAACAGTCTGATACTGATAAAAGAACAGGCATATAGACCAATGGAACAGGATAGAAATTCTGGAAGCCATACCTCGATTTCCCAACCAACACAGCTTCAAGAAAGCCACTGGGGAGAGGGGAATCTATTATCGCCATATGCAAAAATCAACTCTAAATGGACCAAAGACCTGAACATAAAACCTCAAACTATAAAAATCTTAGAAAATGCAGGGGACACCCTCACAAAAATTGGAATAGGCAACAAATTCCTAAATCAAAACTCCAAATGCCCGAGCCCAAAGAGATAAGATAGAGAAGTGGGACCTCATCAAACTGAAAAGTTTCTGTAAAGCAAAAGAAACAATCAAGAGAGGGGGAAACAGTCCACAAAATGGGGGGAAAATTTGACAACTGTATTTCTGACAAAGAAATACAGTCCCAGGATCTATAAAGAAATCCAGGATCTATAAACTCAAATGTGCTGAAAGGGGAGGGGAAAAAAAAAAAAAAAACCCAAGCAGCCTATTAAAAGTGAGCAAAAGAGGCCGGGCTCAGAGGCTTAGCCTGTAATCCCAGCACTTTGGAAGGTGGAAGCTAGTGAATAGCCTGAGCCCTCGCGTTCGAGACCAGCCTAGGCAACTTGGCAAGATACCTTGGCAAGACCTCGTCTCTACAATAAATAAAAAAATTAGCAGGGCGTAGTAGCGCACACTTGTAGTTCCGGCTACTTGGAAGGCAGAGGTAGAAGGATCATTAGGAGCCCAGATATTCGACGCTGGAGTGACCATGAGCGTGCCACTACACTCCAGCCTAGGTGACTGAGTGAGACTCCAACTCAAAAAAAAAAAAAGTGGGCAAAAGATATGAATAAATACTTCTCAAAAAAAGACATGAGCAGCCAACAGATAGCCTCACTAATCATCAAAGAAATGCAAATCAAAACTACACTGAGATATCACCTAACTCCAGTCAAGATGGCCATCATCAATAATTCAAAAACAACAAATGTTGGAGAGAATGTGGGGAAAGGGAATGCTTCTACAGTCTCTGTGGAAAACATTGTGACATTTTCTAAGAGAGCTAAAAATCGGTTTTCTGTACAAGCCAGCAACCTCCCTTCTGGGAATATACCCGGAGAAACACAAATCAATCTACAAAAAGGTACCTGCATATGCATGTTTATTGCAGCACTATTCACAATAGTAAAAACATGGAACCAACCCTCCTGCCTATCAAAACTGGACTGAATTTTTAAAATGTGGTATGTATACATGATGAAGTATTATGCAGCCTTAAAAAGGTCAAAACTTTGAACTTTTTAGCAACTTGGATGGATTTAGAGGCTACAATATTCAGTGATCTATCACAGAAACAAATAACTGAGTACCACATGTGCTCAATCATAAGTGGACCCTGCACCTTTACCATTAACTATAAGAAAGGGCTTGACAGTAGCGGGACACTGCCAGGGAAGGAGGGGCAGGCACATAACATCAATAAAGTTATCTGATCTCAAACCAGGTGAAGTGGAGACCAAAGGGAGGCTCAAACTTCACCTGTACCTAATTCTGAATTGCACCCCACATCTTTAAAGTTAAAAAACAATTAAAATAACATATATCTAATTTAGCCTTAGTTCAATATAGAAGATTGAGCTGGCATAGGGCATTCTGTACCTCCAGATTTCTTTTTAAAATATCTGTGAAACCACTTCTCAGGAATTAAATGTAGGCTTTATACTCTGCCTTGCATTGAGGGATATAAAGAGTTATTCTTTTTTGTTGTTGTTGTTTTCAGTATAGGTATACATTAAAAGATATTTTTTACAATGTTAATAATTGTGGAGGACATTATGCCAGAGTCAATGATCATCTGTTCTTAAGCTACTATTCTAGAATTCTCAGTGTTCTCAGAATATTGGCTTTATCTATACAATTATCTGCTCAATATTTAACTAATTGAAATGTTACTCTGTGCTAGGCAATGTGTTAGCATTTTATCTACATTATTTTTATACTTAATGCTTGCTGGCACATACATGACCAGACTATGATTTAAATGTGAATCTAACTGGCAAAAATCTCAGTCCCTTAAACAAATTTTTGTGTTGCACATTTCCTTATTAGTGAATTAAAATGTACAATAATAAGTTATGAACAAATCATTACATGAGTAATTTATTTCATTTCCATGGACTAGTTTTCTTTCAAATTTTAAAAATATTTCTTCCACATCAAAAATTCCTTCCAGTCTATCATTTATTTCAAAAAATGTACACTAACAACTCACTTTTTAAATGGTTTTGCTAATGGATATTTTCCCCCTAAAATAACAACAGCATAACAATCATAAGAGCAATAACAATGAAAGTCCCAAGTGGTACTAATGATTAGGCGGTAATGTTCTAAAAGCTGTCTTCAGGCGGCATGTCAGTTTGCTCAAGAAAATGAAAGAGCATGATGAAGGTCGACATTTGTAAGGTGAATTTTAGCAGCCTTGATTTACAATACAATCTATACTCAAAACAGAAAACAGAAAGTAACATTTTCAGGATGTCTTTTTCTGAGAGCTCCTTAAAATTTTCCTGAGAGCTCCTTAAAAATTACAAACGTTTGTTCCTTAACTTTATGACAAGGGATGCTACGAGTACCTAGATTTGCTCGAACAGTTTCTTGGGAGGAGTTGTTAAACCAGAAGAGATATACAGCCTTTACTAGGGTTAAATGTGTGTAGGTGAAATGCTGTCAGTGTAAACGCATCAGGTCACTGAATAAGTTCATTTTGCTCAGTGTCATTTTGTTCTAAAGTTATTGGGAACAATAAAGTGGATTCTTGACTGGGACCATCATCTGCGTGAACTTTTCCCATTCCCCCACGTCTGTGCAGGTTTTCTCTGGTTTTTTTTCTTTGGTTTTCCCCCCAACTTCCCAAACCTGTGCATGGGAAGTGGTCTCAGTCTGAGTGTGGATGCGTGTGAGTGGCCCTGCAACAGCAGGCATCCTGGCCCAAATGGTCCCCACCTTCTGCCCTGAACTGCCTGGATAGCTCCAACAACACACAGCACTGCTCTGGAATAAGCGGGTGAGGAAATGACTACTTCGAAAATAGGCTTAATCATTTAAATTATTATCCTTAGAAATATTTACCTAATTCTTTTTATTTGGATGGCTGTTTTATCTGTTTTGCATCCCACTGGAGGGAAACATTTTCGTTTCAGTTGCATTATTCTTATTATGAACTCTCAATAGACTTTTCACACTGGAAAATTTGTAATAATAAAGTAACAATTACTATTACATACCTGTTCTCTACAAATCTTTTTCACTTTATTATTATGTTTTGCTAAAGGCTCTGCTATAGAAGAAAGTTTGTTTCTTCAACAAAGAAGCCTCAGAATCTCATGGAAAACAACTTGATAAGGTACTTAAAACTATTGATGTTTCAAAGAGTAGAATCTTTGGTACTGTCTTTGATGTCTGCTTAGATGGCATGGCATTCAGACTATGCCAATATGCTAAATCAAGATTTTCAGAATTTTTTTATATTCAAGAAACAGCATCATGCATATTTTTCTTGATTATAGAACTTCAAATTAATTGCTCCTATGGAATGCAATTATAATTTTCATGTAAATATCAATTGTGCATCTATATCAATTTCTTGTTCTCAATTTGTCACTGTGATCTTTAAATTCTTCTTTGTATCAGCTGTATGTAATATATTACCAGTTCTCTTCTTAATAAATAAGCTTAATAAAATATTTGACTTGTGTTCATTTTATGTAAGTATGAGAATCATGATTATATCTTGTTAACGATTACTCTTTAACATAAATGTATCTAAATAAATTATAAATTAGATTTATTATTTTAAAAATATTTTTAAGTTACTAATTGCTACTTTATTGTCCTAGAACTTCTATTTTGCTCAAACTCACAGAGAATACGCTTTTAAATTTTGAGTGTGTATAGCTTACCTAATGACCAATCATCAGTATTTAAAAAATAATCACATTTACAACAACACCAGGTTTTCAACATCAGATGGATGAAGGCATCTGTTGGAGTGATATAATCCTTATTATCAAGAAAATTCACTCTTGAATGGAATAAAACAAAGCTGTAAATGCAAACAGGCAGAAGAGAACCCTGTTCTTTGCCTGTTTTTACTATAAGAGGCGGATCGGGTCATAATGTCTGAAAGGGTAATTAGGAGATCATTCTACTTACTACAAAGCCTGAGTTTCCTTGGTATTACTGCAAAGATGCTTAGAGGTTTCCAAGCTAATTAAAAATGCTAAGAAGCAAATTAACACTTTCTCTCTAATAAACTGCAAACAGATAGTTAAGTCCCTTTAATAATGCTCCAAAGTCCCCCAAACAGCTGGAGCAAGCCCAAACAGATTGAAGTCAACAAAGCAGGCAATGTGAAATAAAGGCAAAATGCCCAGGATATTTGGATAACCAAAGACCAAGTGAAAGAAAATTAAGGTCCATTCTGAATGAGAGTGTGAAGGAACTTGATGAGAATAAAGAGAAGTTAATAATAAAACTTTAGTAACCTATGCATTCTTTCAGTATTTTTTCAGTTCCATTTGTCAATTTGCATCATTACGATTCTTTACTTTGTTAACATAACTACTTATTTGTCATTTTCTCCACCTTAATCATGTCTCTCTTGCTTTCCGTTGATTTTCTAGCACCCAGTGCAAGACCAGAATAGATCATCAATTTTGTTTGATAAATAAATGGGATACATTAAAGAATAAATGGATTACTGATATAAAATATGAAGGCAAATCTTAGAAACACTTGAAAATATTTATGATTTTATTACAAATAAATATTTTTGCTTGTAATACTCTTCATTGATTTGTTTGAAAATAAATTTATTTGTATATCATTTTTTTCCAACTATTATCTATTTTCCAACCAAAGAGCCAGAGTCATTTTTTAAAAGACATAGATCCTACCCTTCTGCCATTCAAAACTCCCCGAAAGTTCCCTATGGTTTCCTAAGCTAATATCCCAACTCAGCCCTCCACCTCTGAGCCCCTGACTCCTACACATCCCTTACTGTACTCATGCCTACTCCACTTGCTCATCAACTTCAGCCTCACTGTCTATCTTATGTCTCTGAGCCATGACAGTCTTTTCCCTGCCTCAGAATCTTTGCTTGTGCTCTTTACCACACATGAAATTATCTTCTTCTTCTCTCATTTCATTAAGAACTCTGATCAAATACCAATTTCATAGAAAGACCCACTCTAAGGTCACAACCCTTAAGTGGCCCATTCTCCTTGTCAGTCACTATCATTTTACCTTTTTTGTTTGTTTTGCTTTCTTCATAGCCGTATTACTTGAACTCATTTTCTACATTTAAGTGTTTACTTGTTCACTGTCTTCTTTTGACAAAAAAAAGCTATTTTTGTTTATTTCTGTGTTCCCAATGTATAGACCTTGCGTTAAAAAAAAAATGTGTAATATATATATGTGTTGAGTTAATTAATGTTTAGGTACATAAATATAAATTTAAATTTAGTAAGTATTCATGTTTATAATTGTTTAGGTATATAAATATACATTTAAATTTAGTAAGTAATCATGTTTATAAATTCCATCAAAAGGTGGAATTATTTTTCAAGTTTCAAGACCTAATTGGAATTAGTGACTAAGACTCTTTTTTTTTTTTTTTTAACCAAACTTGAGTGAAGCTCTTCTGAGTTCTCTTTTTAAGACTTTCACTTTGGGCCCTTTTCTTGGCCTGGCTTAATCCAGTTTTAGGAAGAATCCTGCTAGGTCAGTTTATCAAAAATTTCTTACCCTTGATATATGATCAAATTATAACAGATTCTTGTATCTATGGCTACTAGATATAGGGAAGGTTAATATCATTAATGGAAAAACGTATATACAGTACACATTTTTAAAAAAGTTAATTTTCTATAGGTAAGAAACAAAATCTGATTGCTACTTCCTACACACACAAAAAAAATAAATTCCAGTTTGATCAAAGACCTAAATGTGAAAAGCAAAGTACTACAATTGAAAGGAAACACTAGGTGAAAAACTTTATAACTTTGAGTTAGAGAAGAATTTTCCAATAAAGAAAAAAAGCACACATCATAATAGAAATCATAGATAAACTCAGTATAACAAAATTCAAAACATTTGTACAGAAAAAAAAACTCTTTATATAAAAATGTAAAGAACAGATAGGCAACAGTATAAGTAGATATATTTGCAATGCACAGAAATGAAATCAATTTTAAGACCCTTAGGTATCAATAAAGAAAAAGCAATAATAACAGTGGGGAAAAGGGATAAGGAATATGAATGGGGGATTCATAATAGAGAAAATATGAGTGCAAAATAATACCTGATTTTAAACAAATATGTTTAGAGACAAAATGCATAATTAGCAATCATTCTTCAGATTGCTTAACTGTATTCTTATAAAGCAAAGAATAGCAAACGCTACCCCTACACCCAGCCAAAATGCTTACTGTAGCAGGAGAGTGCCCTGTCTTTCAGCCTGTGTCCTCTGAATCCTTTCGCAATGGTCTATGGCTCTGCCCCACAAGCTAATTAGCTGACAGTGTAAGTTCAACTTTGCAGGTTAATTAGCTGATAGTTGAAATTACTTACTGACATTTACTTCAACTAAAATTATCTCAGGTATGTGTGTTCCCTAGCACAAAGTAATTTCACAAGGACGATTTCAAAGAAAAAGAAAAAGAACCACCATTTATTCTGATATTTTTGGAAGTGGATTTCTGAGTACAATGGTAATTTGTGCAAATGTGTTACTCTCTTCTCATCTAACAATTCTACTGGAATACCAGTTGAATATTAAAATTAGGAAACATTTTCATCTGTACTGAAAAATGGAGATATGTAGCAGCTTTTTGCTAAAAAATATCAAATAATTTAAGTTATGTATATGTATATTTTAAAAATTGATCATAATGAAAGAAGAGTGACTAGATTTATGTGAAACTTCCTGTGAAAGAACAGCTGGCTTATGTGTTAAATGAAAGAAACCAGAGTCTAACAGAATCTCAGTAATTCTCCCTAACCTGAAAAACTCAGACTGTAGGACAGTCAGGAGGTACATCTGGTTAGAACCAGTTACTTTTGAAAGTGTATCATAGGTTAAAGGTCACTACATTTTTGGCCCCTAGCTTTTTCTGGTTTAGATGGATATGTCAAACACAAAACACTACTATTGCTGACTACTAATGAGGGAGAATCTGCCAGGCAAGAAGGGAGTACCACTCCAACTAACTTTTGGCTACCACTTAATACTGGGAAATAATTATTTTTTGTGACTGCGGTATCAAAACATGTCATGGCTGCCGTGCATAAGTTACATTCCTTCTCTGCTAGGGGTGCTTTTAATGCTGAACCAGCATATTCATTTAATGACAAGTCTAATTTCTTTTTCCCTCTTTCACTAAAGCTTAAAAGAACTGATCAGGTTACAAACTCATATCTTAATCCTGGCTTAGGTTAGTCTTTTCACTGTAAGGATGATCAGCAGGAAAAGTCTATGTAAATTCAAGGTGTCTATATGAATAATCAGAAAAACTTCTTTATTATGTAATACAATTATTGCAAACATGTAAGAAAAGAGTGTTTAACTTGTGATCACAACCAAATAAGGGGGAATATCATCTCTATGCTACTAGAGTTAGAAGTTGTAAAATATTCAGAAAAGCATTGTTACAGAGAGAAAAATTATTTTGCCTATTGAAAACATTTTTTGATGAACATACAAATAGCACAACAGTATAAAAGTGATCGATACCTTAGCAAATCCTTAACAAAACATTTTGAATTCAAGGATTAAAAATAATCCCATAAGGAGGAAGAGCAACAAATCAAAACATAAAAGCAGTTTGACCTCATTCTTCCCAACAAGTATAAAGGTCATAACAAGTAAGAATGTGTAAGAATGAAAATAATACGAATAAAAACTCTCTGCCTCTGTTATTGCCTGCTGCTCAAAGGCAGAGCATGTTTGCTGATGTTGTAGTTTGTGAGTGGCAGATTGAAGATTAAGCTCCAGTCTGTTTTTAAAGTCTGGATTGTTGACTAGTGACTACAGAGTTTTGTGTAAAAAGTCTGAGCCTCAAAAATTTAATTTTCAGTAAATTGTTCTTCCGATTCAAGCACAAGAAAAGATATTGCATACGTCTATATTTCAGAAAATAGAATTTCCACACATGTTTCCAGGTTAAAAAAATATAGACAATGAATCATGACAAATACATACGTTTATATTCAGGAATGAAGAAGTTAGAGTATAAAAGTTGTGGTAGTTAACAAAAAAAGAATGTTACAAAAACCAGAGACATAAAGTCAATTCTTAAACAATCATTGTTAAGTTTCAATGTAAATATCAGAGCAACTTCTTTGAGAAAAATCTTAGTCATAAATTATTCTGCATCTAAAAATTAAAGTTATATCTTAATAGGAAAAGTAAATGGAAGAAAAAAGGAGGAAGAAAGGAGTGTGCTAAATTTTCAGAGTATATTGTCCCATCTTTAATATGTAATTATAAGAATAAGTCCAAATTTATTTTCATTGTTAATTTTAATCACTAATATATAAAAATGGAATGTATACCTTATAAATCAAATATGGAAGAAAAATAAAATACTGCAATGTGTTGGGAAAATGTCTATAAAGACATAAGTATTTTATAAAGTATTTAAATGTCTATAAAGACAGTGTTTTTTAAATAGTTATGCACCATGTGATTTTAATACATCATGCAATTTTATTTTTTGTACTTTTCTCTGTATTTTTCACATATCTAAATAAATTTAATCAATGGTTAAGTAGAAAAAGTATTTTAAGTGCTAGATTACAAAATCAAGAGCATAAATTTAAACAACAGCTAAAATAGAGACATTTTGAAATCTTGAAAAAAGGAAGAAAAAAGGAGGAAGGGAAGATGAGAGTGAAACATGTCCAATAGTTTATTTTGTTTTATATAAAAGACTTGTGTCATCCTCTGAGGACAAATAAAGATAAAAAAAGAAAAGACTGAATTCTCCCTGATAATAATAGAAGAAAGTCCTTTCTCTTTTTTCTTAGAACATTTACTTTAGAAAACTTGTAAGTACTTTTCCTTCTCTTTGAAATGTATATAAATCCTTTCCAAAACCAGAAAAGTCTTTTTGTCAGCTTTATGGCCCAGGGATGTCTTTCTCCAAGACCTGGGAGCTGACTCTTTGACATGTAAAAATCACGGAGAATAGCAGATCAATCTCCAACTTTCTGTGGGCGATAGAAACCTAACTTCAGTTCCCTTGCTCCAAGTTGCAAAACTGCCTCTTGTCATAAAGATATGAGAACATCGTTTCTCCTGTAGAGAATGTTGATTGGCTAGCATGGATGGTCACCCTAATTACCAGATAAAGTGAGGGTGAATTGTGTGCCACAAATGATGCTGTCAAGTCCTCTTACTTGAGGATTAGTTATTGTTTATCTTGAGAAGATATAAGTGCCTGGTTGGTTATATAAAAGGATGAAATTTATCTCTGTCTTTTCAATCTCTTAGCAGATTGCTTGTGATGAACATCACATTCTGATTTGATGCTTATCAATAGTACAAATATTTTCTTTCTTTCTAACTTCATGAACAGAATTTCTGGGTTAAGGGAATATTTTAATTTAAATCATAAATACCAGCAACCTACAGAAGTATACCTGAATAATGAGACTTAGGACATTCATTCTTTCTCATTCTCTCTCTCTCCCTTTCTCATCAAATAATTTATTAATTGTTCTCTGGTAAAAAAAAGATATTTGAGCTATACACAAAAAATAAATCAAAGAGCTAACAAAATGTCAGATATTATTACTAAGACATGATAAACATTGCCTCATAAAGACTTCTAAGAAATTGTTCCATCAAGTTCAGCAGTCAAGCTCTAAATATGAAGACCCTGATGCACAGAGAATCCTGAGATAATGAACAGTAAATACCTGGGAAGAAACTTGAGTTTTCAAGTATTCGTTTTCTTATCTTGTGGAATTTAGGGATACAAGTTCCCAAGCAATCAGGAAGAAACATTGTTTGAATTCAATGTCTATTGACTTTTCTTATCTCTCTCAGTCTGCTCCTCTCCTCAGACAAGGATCTTTTCCCTCATTCAGAGCCCTAGCAAAGGTTGATTTGGTTGAGTCATAAATATGTTTTCTTCTACAAGATTTATTTACATTGTTTTGACATATACATGGGCTCACCTTTGTAAAAATTTAAAATACATTAATTCTAGATGTTCCATGGAAGATCTAAAAATTTGCCGTTATTTATTCAAATGCTAACTGAGGGTATTAATAATGGGAAATTTGGTCCTCAAAAATAAAAATATTTATCTAAAATGCAAATACTGAATAAACTTGTCTAGGTATAGAACTTGATGACATTGATTTTTGGCAAATTTATAAAACTACTCCTCAAGGCAAATTGAGGACTGGTACTTTAGATCAGGGGTCCCTAACCCCAGACCCCAGACCAATGCCTGTCCACTGTTTGTTGGGAATGGGATGGGACTGCACAGCAGGAGGTAAGCAGTGGGCAGTGGGACAGCAAGCAAAGTTTCATCTTAGTTACAGTCACTCCCTGTCACTGACGTCACTGCCTGCGCATTATCTCCTGTAAGATCCGTAGTTGCATTAGAATCTACTAGGAGCGCAAACCCTATTGTGAACTGCACTGGTGAGGGATCTAGGTTGAACGCTTCTGAGAACCTAATGCTTGATAATCTCCCCTTATTTCTCCTAGGCAACTATTATTCTTTGAATCAGTATCCCGGATCATGGCGGATCATTTCTCTAGATATTTTACCTGACGATATATTTGAGAATACCAGACTGATGAAGAAAACATGGGGAACTGTGAAGGTTAAATTCCACTGAGGTACATTTGGACTTGATTGTTTATTGTATGAGGACTACTGAATACCCTGTTATGGATGTCTTTCAGGACATATTCTTCATTGCCAGTAGATCAAGAATAACTTAATACTCATGTTTGTTGTGAATTTGAAGAACAAGAATAGTACTTATTTGGGGGGAATTTAGGTATCAATAAAACCATAGTAGATTTAGTGAGTTGCCACAAAATTAATATGTGTAACCTCTGATTTATAAATTGTAAAGCTGCCGTTCTGTTACTGGTGAGTTAAGGTCACGTATAATCTTATGTTAGCATCGCACAGAGGTGCTGAGAGAAATGTGTATGCATGCCTACGTGCACTGGTGTGTGTGAGAGAGAGAGAGGAGGAGGGGGAGCTGAAGACAAAATACTTGAGCTAAAAATAAAATAAAATAAAAAATTATTGGTATGCAAAAACCAAGAACAAACTGCCAATAGAGCAGGAATTAATTTATTGCTGCTCTGAGACAGACAGTGGGTAGGAGGGAAGAAGTAAAGCCATCAATGATAACCAAAAGTCTTGCTCTCCAACCCTTCCACCCATCCCTGTATTTGTAAAGTGGTGAGGGGCTTGGATTTTCATGCTAATGCAACAAACAGTGATACATTCTTGGGCTTCATTAGCAAACTATTAACTGAGACCTTCAAGGAGATGAATAACTAGTAAAAATTTAAATTACAGTATAGATTAGACAAAACTGTATAAATCTACTCAGAAAAGCTACTTTTCTGTATTGATTTATTCAGTAGACGTGTGTGTGTGTGTGTGTGTGTGTGTGTGTGTGTGTGTGTGTGTAAAGAGTTTTGTAAGCCATAATTCTCTGTCCTGACTACTCAACTCCTTCTTTGCATTGCAAAAGCAGCCAAAGTAAATATGTAAGTATGGATATGCCATGTCCCAATAAACCTTTATTTTCAAAAGCAGATGTTGAGTAGCATTTGGCCCATGGACCCTAGCCTGTGGCTTTCTGTCCTAATCTCTGGATTAAATTAAATCTCTCATCTGGGCATTCAAAATCCATGGCCCAGAGTTTTTCCTTATATGAGGAGGGTTAGTGAGACAAACCTTAGCCCTCATTGCTGCAGTTGGTTCTCAAGCCATAAATAATGCTCGTCATCACCTTTCTCTACCACTTACATGTCTTCTTCCTTCTGTTAGCACCTGTGCTACTTCCCTAGGTGTATTTTCTACGGGACCGAGCAAGACCTTCAAATCTGAAGGCTCTGAGTTCAGGGTTATCATGCCCTTATCAAATAATAGTCCTGCCGGGTTCAGGGGCTCAGCCTGTAATCCCGTGCTTTGGGAGGCTGATGTGAGTGGATTGCCTGAGCCTGCGGGTTCAAGACCCGCCTGGACAACTTGGCAAGACCTCATCTCTACAATAATTCAAAAAATTAGCCTGGCTTGGTAGCGCTCGCCTGTAGTTCTAGCTACTTGGAAGGCTGAGGCGGAAGGATCGCCGGAGCCCAGCAGGTCAAGGCTGCGGTGGCGGGGAGTGGCCACTGCACTCCAGTCTGGGCGACAGAGTGAGACTCCAACTCAAAAAATAAAAATAAAAATAAATAATAGTCCTATATTTGCACGTGTACAAATAAGACAAAGAGACTACCAGAACACAACCCAGGAAATTACCTGAGTACCAAAAATATTCCTCCCTGTCTTCCTTATGAGGGAATATCTTATCTCTTGATGATCAAAGTCAATTGCTTCCACAGTGCAGTAACTTCTTTGTGTATTTACTGTTTCATCACTACAAGAATCTCCACACAAACAGGTAAAGCTTTATGTTAAGTGGGATTTTTATTTTTCTTCTTTTTTTTTTTTTTTTTTGAGTCGGAGTCTCACTCCATCGCCTAGGCTGGAGTGCAGTGGCATGCTCACAGCCACCCCAACGTTGACCTGCTGGGCTCTGGTGATCCTTCTGCCTCATCCTTCCAAGTAGCCAGAACCACAGGCACGCACTACCACACCCGGCTAATTTTTGATTTATTGTAGAAACTAGGTCTCATCAAGTTGCCCAGGCTGGTCTTGAACCCGTGGGTTCAGGCAATCCACATGCCTTGGACTCCCAAAGTGCTGGAATTACAGGCTGAGCCACCTAGCCCAACCTTAAGTGATATTTTTATTTTTCCTCACTTCCCCTGGGAAAAGTATCATTTTTTTTTAGACCCAACATCAGTATAACCATTGAATCTAAAGTTTCAGGGATAGGAGTACAAATCACCTGAATGGTTTCTGAAAGCAATGGTGAGTAGGGCAACTTCTACCTCTGCCACCTGATTTTTACACCCATGTGCTCTAGTTCAGGACACACAAGCATATAATGACCATTGTTTAAGATGCACACTGCATCCTGAAGGATGCCCTGTGCTCAGAGGATATCATCTCCAAGCTGGTACCTCGGGTACATATAAAAGAAGCTGCTTCAGTTCTCTATTTGATTACTATTTCAGAGTGGTTCCTGTGGCCATCAGCTCACTGCCACTATAGTGGGAAGGGCCAGGATTTCCACTTGGCCTTCTCTAGTAAATAGTACTTACTCTACTGGTTAATGAAACAATATAAGGGTTCTGTTAAATGCTATATTCATGACAATTATACCATGTTACCATGGAGAAATGAGAACTGGAATGCTTTTTTGAGAACACCCAGCTAAACTGGAATTTCAGTACCCTGCCATAATAGGAAATGAAGGAGAGCTGGACATGTATGCTTACAATGTGTTTTTCAGAGGATACATCTTTTACCTAGTGGGTAGGGATAGCCTAATGCCTGTGTGTTCTATTCACAACCAAGAGCTCCGTCACACAAAAAAAATGTGTTCATACTGCCAGTTGCCCTTATATATATATATACTATATTCTCTAAGCAAGTTCCAAAGATCCCTGTAGGTCAGGGCTCTCTTGTTGCTACTCAACCCTGCCAATTATAACACAATTATACCCACATTGTTCTGACAGTTACTTTCACTTGGCCCAAAAATTCTCACAACCAATATCCCTTTTATTGCTAGATAGCTCAATTCTATAATAGCATTTCCTATTTTCACTCCAGCCTACAGAGAAGGACAACCACTGAGCTTCTCAATCGTGAATGTGTCCCTCTTATCAATGCATTCTTCACTCACTTGGTAAATGAAATGCCCTCCAGCCCTCCTTTAGAATATAATCAGCCGGGGAAGTTTTGGTCCTACAAAGTATACCTATTTTAGAACACACACTTCTGTAAGCTTTTTATCTCTTCCTCCAAAGTTCACAGCAGATTGGCATCATTTGATGAGTGCCATCACTTTTGTAAAACCTACAAGATCCATCAAGCAGCGTATTGGAACATCCTCTTGAGTCTTTGCCTGGATGTTGAATCCTTTGTCACAAAAAGAATTCCCATATGTTTAACTCACAATTTATGGAAAATCTCAACATAATCCAACTAGAGACTAAACTCTCCCTTGTCTAGGAGGAGAAGGATTGGGGTTTTTTTTAAATATCTGATTTGACTCAGGTCCCTCAAGATCCATTCTCAGCTATGTTTTCCCCATTCCTGCTGGTAATGTTAGCTACATCCTATAGTTTCTTTAGTATAGTTCCCCTCTCTTTCTTTACTAGGAACAGAAATACTCTAGTTACGTTATGCTGAGATTCTCTCCAGTTTGAAAAATCTGAAGTTTCAAGCTTCTTACGTGCATATACTCAGTATTCCTGCTCCAAATCTCACCGTTGATTACTTTTCTCTTAGATCCCTGACTTTCTTAGGCTAAGTAATAAGGCTTCTTTGAAATTCTGCCACTTCTAAAATTAATATTCAATTTTGCCTGCTATCCAGATGTAGGAAAGAAGTCTTTTGCAATTCTGCCAAGGAGGTTCTCTCACTTTCATGCTTTGCATGAAAATGTGCAAACTAAAATAACATACAAGTAACAAAATGAGTAAAAACTAAAAACATTTTATTATTTGCATGGATACAGAAAAAAGGAACTCATATGAATTACTGTTATAGTTATATACGGAAAATATGAATTGGTAAATTCACTTGAATGGAAACACTGGGATAACTAATATGATAGCTATTCAACAAATATTTATTTCCACTTCCTTTCCAGCCTTCACAGAAAGAACGAATTTCACAATGACTTTGATATTGAGCTTGTCCAGTGATTTGCTGTAATCAGTAAGATGTTAGCAAATGAGACATGAGCAGAGACTTTAAATGTGCTTGTCCTCTATTGTTCCTTCCCTTTACCATAAGAACATGCTTTAGGTAGATGCTAGCCCAAAGATGATAAAAGACACATGGGAAGGATATTGATCCAGCTCTGGGCTCAGAGCAAAACCCAGTTAGATAAACATATGAATATCAACCAACTTGCAGACATATGAGTGAAAAATAAATGTCTTCTGTCATATGCCACTAAATAAGGCAGTGACTTATTATATATCATTATTGTGGCAACAACTTATGAAGTAGAAGATGGTCATATAGTCTATGACCCAGAAATTTCATTTATGCCTATCCTAGACAAATCCTTATACATGAGTATAAGGAGATATGTCAAATGATGTTCATGGAAGCACTATTTGTACTGCCTCACCTGGCTCAGGCAATCCACTCGCCCTCATCCTCCCAAAGTACTTGGATTACAGGTGAGCCACTGAACCCGGCCTTAACATTTTTATACCACATTTCCTTTTGAAATGTGTGAGCCAGCCAGCATTAACTTAGAAAAGTTGAACATTATCCTGACACTGGGTAATGTGATCATAATTTTTTTTTGTTTTTTAGCCTTATAACAATGCTGTCAATTACTTTTTATTGGTTGTCATCTCATGAATTCATAAATTTAGTTATGTTTCAGCATTTTCCATAGCTTTATGACATGCTGCAGATGTTAATTTAGAAATTTTCACTGCGGTCTCCTGTATAATCAGTGAATTTATTTTTTCTTTTTCTAGCTATACCATATTTTTGAATTGCTAATATTGGACTCATGGCCAACTGCACAATAACTCATGCATGAACAAAGCTTATCTAACACGTGTAGTTTCTCCATAAGGCATATCACAGCTTTCTTGTGCTTAGGAACACTAGATGGCCAGCTTTTCAGTGCTACATTTGACAGCTGTTTTAAACAGCAAACAAACAAAAAAAAATCAAGAAATTACAAACCGTGGTACTAAATAAACCACAGAAAGGACATATGTTTGTAGCATAAGAACTGAAACAAAGAAGCATGGGAAATATCACCATTCCTTGTTCAACCTTAACAGGACAAGCACATTGAATAATTCAATTTTTTGTGTTTCTATGCAAGTTTGTGAATAGCCATAAAAGTCCAGTGAGTATTGATTTTGGCATTACAAATAAATTTCAGACATAATCTGTGAATAATGAGGATCAGCTACATTTAATTACACTAACATAACATGCAAAATATATGCAAGGAATAATAACACAAAACTTCAAGATAATGCTTAAGTCTAGCAAGTAAGGAGATGAAAAAGATGCTCATGTGGGTGTTAGTTTTATCTGTAAGATTTATTTTTTAATAAAGAAAAAGAAATTTCAAACAAATATAGAAAAATACTGTGTTTCTATAATCGATAGTAAGTATAATTGTCTCTATATTATTTTCCTTAGTTTTAGAATATTTGAAATGCTTTCAACTTTTCACATTAAACTATAAGAATATTTACAAGTCTTTTTTTTTTTTTTGAGTTGGAGTCTCACTCTATCCCCCAGACTGGAACACAGTCGCACGCTCCCAGCCACCGCAGCCTCAACCTGCTGGGCTCCAGCGATCCTTCCACCTCAGCCTTCCAAGTAGCTGGAACTACAGGCAGACGCTGCCACGCCCGGCTTATTTTTGATTTACTGTAGAGATGAGGTCTCGCCAAGTTGCCCGGGTGGGTCTCAAACCCTCAGGGTCAGTCAATTCACTCACCTCGGCCTCCCAAAGCGCAGGATTACAGGCTAAGCCACCTAGCCCCCGGCTACGTCTTATTTGCAAAAAATAAATAGATAAATACAAAACTTTGTGGGAGGTGGAAATTTGAGCTTGGCTATAAGTTTTGGAACAGAAGACAAGTTCTGAGGTATCTGTTAGTTGGAACACAGACCTGGTAAGTGAACCTACAGAGGCTCAGATCTCTGATTCCTGAAAAGGTCTCTTCTATTACATTTAAAAACATGTTTCAGCGGTTGTAGTTTTCAAAAATATTTTGACTGTGAGATACTAAGTTTCTCAATGCTCAGCAGTTGAAAAACTTAAATCAATTAAAGCACACTAAGAAGGCCTATAAGCCAGGCTCCAGTTATTGATAGCATACTCTTCATTATATGCCCCCTATAGTTTGGGCCAATTTTAAAATGGCAACCATTGACTCCTTATAAAGCACTGGTTTATTTCTTTCCTGGATCTACCATTCAAATAGAATGCCAGCTATTTTCTGGCCAAGTGGTAACTCAGAATTACTGATTAAATACTCTGAGGAACAGGAGGGCTTTAGTTATTGCCTTTCCACACAGATCACTGTTGTACTTTACCATGAACTGTCCCAGAAACAATAGCTTATTGTTGATCCTTTATACCTTCCTATATCGATAATTGTATAGAAAGAAATTTGCATTTGCCCAGAAAGAGGTCTGGCTATTTTTTTTTTTTTCCTGGCTCTTGGGAGATACTGGAATTTGTCCTGTGTTAGGAGTATCTGTGTTAGTCATGATGAGTCAGTCCCTCAATTCCATACCTGATTGTTAATGCTAATAAAATGACTCAGAGCCGGGTTCGGTGGCTCAGCCTGTAATCCTGCGCCTTTGGGAGGCTGAGGTGAGTGAATTGCCTGAGCCCGCGGGTTCGAGACCCGCCTGGGCAACTTGGCGAGACCTCATCTCAACGATAAATCAAAAATGAGCCGGGCGTGGTAGCACATGCCTGTAGTTCCAGCTACTCGGAAGGCTGAGGCGGAAGAATGGCCGGAGCCCAGCAGGTCGAGGCTGCGGTGGCCAGGAGTGGCCACTGCACTCCAGCCTGGGCGACAGAGTGAGACTCCAACTCAAAAAAAAAAAAAAAAGAAAAGAAAGAAAGACTCAAGTTGGAGCAGGCCATACATGATAATCCTATTTTGCAGGAGCTTTTAACTCCACTGTTCACTTAGACCAGCAACCTCGAGTTCTTGTCCCACAACCAAGAAGATTAAGGAAATCGGACACCAAAAGGATGAGTGAAAGAGGAGCTTATTAAGCAACAAAGCTCTCCAGAGAAGGGACCGGAAAAGGGCTGCGGGTGCTAGGAGTTGGCAGCGTTTCTCTCATTTACGTCTCATCCGCTCCTTATTTCCTAAGACCCAATTCTTACTGTGCATGCAGGTCCTTAACCAAAGTAACTCCATCTTGAATATTATCCATAAATACCACAGAAAAACCCACTGGAGGTGGGGTATTAAACTGCAATGCAAAGGCTATCTTAATGATATTATAATAAGTCAAGATTAAGTTAGGACATTTAGTTAAGCTACTGCACTTGTGTTTAAGCAGCAAAATGTCCCTTTTAGCAGTACAACCTGGGTTGAGAAGATGCTTTTAACCACATTTTCAGCCAACAGTTATATGATGGGGGTCGTACAGGGGGTGTTCCCCGAGGTGTGATATCTCCTCAAGACCCTCTCTCTCTGTCTGCCTAATCAGCTTCTGACTAACTCCTCTCACATTTAGGATAGGGGCCGTCCATGCCAGAAAAACCACCATATGAATTGGGGTAGGGCTTTGGAGCATGTGATATTATCCCACATCAAGAGAAGGAGGGGGCTGGTTACTGAGCTCAAACATGTGAGCAATAATCAATTATTCTTAAGTAATGAAGTCACAATAAAAACTCTGACCACTGAAGCTTGGGTGAGCATCCCAGGTTGATAATGCTCAATGCCCACTGTTGCATATCTATACCAGAGGGGAACATGTCCAGAGGATAAAGAAAGGTTTGTGTTCAAAGTCTTTCCAGACTTTGCCTTATGTATTTCTTCCCTTGGCTAATTATAAGGTATCTTTTCCCTGCAATAAACATGACCATGAATATACTAATTTTCAGTGAGATCTGTGTGTCTTTTTCAGCAAATTATTGAAACTGAAGATGGTTTTAAGAAACGTTTCAATTTCTGTCCTGGGCAGACTCGGTAGTCTGGAGAACTGTGACCTTAACCACAATGTTTGGCAATTATCTGTACATATCACTGCCCAGAATAAATACTGCATGTCTTATTCCTTTGGCTCTAGGTGTGGCTGTGTAACAGAGGCTTCTCAGTGGCAGCCTCGAAAGAATAGAACAGTTACCTTGGCATACAAACCTGCAACCGAGATGGGAATAAGATGTTACCATCTCATCAAAGCCTTTTTAGTCATATGACCCTCAAAGAGCTGCTACCACTTTAGAGGAGGTGAGGTATTGGGATGGAGAAAGGTGGACCGGTTATCATCTGTAAGAAAATGCCATAGTTTTCAGACTCAAACCTACATCAAGGCAAGATCTCTAGATTTGAATATTTATATTCAGTTCTAAAACTAAGTTTTCAGAGAATCACCAGTTTGGAAAAAAAAAAAAAATCTTGACTTGCAAAAGACAGTAGTTGTCCAATATCTAACATTACTAAGACAACACTCCCTGACTTCCAACCACACACACACCAATCACATCAGCAGGATGCTATGAATTTGGGCAGACTCCAAAAAGGGCATTCTCAACAATGTTCACTTTAAAATATGACCATAAAAACATTTGATAAGGAAGAACTTCTCAGAAAGCTATAAATTACCAGGTGGGCTAGTCAAAGAATCTAATATTAATGTACAGTGAGATTTGATCATTGCTATAGACCTATAATTACTATATGTTTCTCATCATGCTTTCTCCCAAATGAGAATTTCATGATTATTTTGTGTATTCATGCATTTTGATATGAGGAAACTATGTCCTACAGGACAAATCTGGCTTGCTGTATTTTTTTTGTAAGTAAATTATTATTGGAACACAGCCATACCTATTTGTTTTTGTCTCTGGTTGATTTCACCCTTCAGTGGCCATTGAGTAGTTGTAATGGAGACAATATGGCCTGCAAAACTGGAACTATTTAACATCTGGCCCTTATAGAAAAATTTGCTGACCTCTGTTCTACATCATCATTTTATATTGAGCATGTTAAAACCAGATGATTTATTTCTAACCTAATGATAACTATGTCATACTGAAGGGAAAATAATGCACATCAACTAGATATCTTGGATGCTAATTAAGCTGGAGACTAATTAGATGGAATTTTGCCTGCTTTAGAAGAAGAATTAGATAGACAAAAGTGCATGGAGAATCGGGGTTCAAATTGACATATTGTGTCAGAGAAAACAGTAATTTTTAAAAAATAAAAAGTAGAAACTTATATAGATATATATACTGAATATTGTTGGTACCCTCTAAAAAGGATAGTTTTTGTCCTTTTAAATAATAACATCTGCTTATGTTAAAGATTCTTGTTACAAATAGTCCCATGAGATTTGGGGTCTACTGTAAAACTACTATTGAATTTTTTTAATTCATTATGTCATATAAGACTGCATATTCATTTTTCCTGGGATAAATTATTAGGGTACCTAGTGATATCAGAAGTCTTCTCAAAAGTTTGTCTATCTTTACCTCAAGAATGCAACATTTTGTATAAATGATAGTTTTTTTCTTTTTTTTTTCAGAATGACAAAATTAAATGATACATTTATGCTTCTCTTTTGGTGAATTGGCTGATTTAGAAACAGCAAGCCATCCCAACATTTCAAAACATAGTAATTTTAACTACTGCTGAAACTGCTGCGTGTTTTTAGACTGAGATGGGATAAAAAGAAACTCATAGCTAGACCAGGAAGTCTAGCCCAACACCCAACATCCAGCTTTCAATTCAGTTTCCTTGTTTTCTTCTTGTGTTGATGTTGGCAATAATTCATAAAAATAAAATAAAATCATATTTTATAGGCTAAAGAAAAATACTCACTAATGCTTTGAATATAAAGCTAGGAGTCTAAAATTGTTCTTATGCAGAATTGTTAAAAAATAATTTAAAAATAAAATAGCAGATTCTCAAAGGGCTTTATGACATTCAATAACACTGCATCTATTCATTCAATAAAATCAGTTCATGAAGTTTTATCACCACTGCAAATTTTTTTGAATAATAATTATAGGATTTGAGTGAAATTTGAAAAAACAGGTAACTGGTTCTTTGATGTAATATAGTCCTAAAATATTGGATTACTTCAAAGAGTTCTTTGCATTTGTGAAAGCACAAGATAGATGAGAAACATCATTAGTGTTTCTCCTTGAGAGGGGAAAAGTATCAAGAAAAGAAAGTTAGCAGGGCTCAGGCTCGGTGGCTTAGACTGTAATCCTGCGCTTTGGGAGGCTGAGGTGAGTGGATTGCCTGAGCCCACGGGTTCAAGACCTGCCCGGGCAACTTGGCGAGACCTCGTCTTTACAATAAATAAAAAAAAAAAAAAAAAAAAAAAAAAAAACTAGCCGGGCGTGGTAGCGCGCGCCTGTAGTTCCAGGCTGAGGTGGAAGGATCGCCGGAACCCAGCAGGTCTAGGCTACGGTGGCCGGAGCGGCCACTGCAGTCCAGTCTGGGCGACAGAGTGAGACTGACTCAAAAAAAAGAAAGAAAGAAAGTACAGTATACACAGGACCAAGAGACTCCAACGCTGATAAAGAAAGAAAGAAAAAAAAAAAACCTCATTGAGATTTAAAACAAGATGGCTGTTAAAAGGGAAATATCGTGGTTAAAAGCAGCTGAGCAGATACTGATTCCCCTATTGTGGCAACATGGAATGTTTGAGCTCTGCCTACTCTAAAATTATACCAATCACAATTTACAACTAAGAAAGGAAAATCTCATTCATCTGTCAGACAGCTCATTAAAATACTTACATCATGGCACAACTTATTGTAGCATGATTTTACAGCAAAATATGGGCTAAAGTGGTAATTCATAAATGTAATCTTTTGAAAATGTTGTAAGTTATTTTCCTTTGTGAATTTTACTCAGGATGTTTTTGCCAAAGCCACCTAAATGAAAGTATCCCTAACTGATGGGCATATCTTCACATCCAGTCTTCAACAATCTTGCTGAAGTCCAGCTGGCTCATACTCAATCATAATAAAAATCCAAAGTGTTGATAATTGACTAAAGAACAGAATTTGAAATTCTGACAGGAAATATTTTCTTACTCTTGGTGGAAGAAAGCAGTACACAGATGGTCAAGGTTACACATATTCTTGGGCCTTTCAAATATTTATTTCTTCTCAATGCCTATTTAGAAATAGTGTTTAATTAATAAAAATTGGGGGTTTATCTTTAATTTCTGGTTTAAAGTGTTCATTGTTAACTCCTATTGTAATTTAGGTTTAAACTGATTTGTTCACCTTGCCTGTAGTTTAGATTACTGCGTACACTTTGTACACTTTCAATTCTACTGCAAGCAGAAGTTTCTGTGGCAATTATAATTCTTTCCAAGGACAAGAACACTGAGGTCACATCACATCAGTACTTTCTGCCCTGTACTGATACCGATCAAATTCTGAAAATAATTTAAGGTTTTGGTTCCTAGCCTTAGGGCTCAAAACGCGATAGAATCTAGCAATTTCATACACCTTATCATGTTCGACACTACATTACTCATAGCAACTATTTTCAACAAGCAGTCTGTGTTATTGATCCTAAAACTGAAATGGACAAGATTCTAGGTCAGAATGCTCCTTTAAAATCAATAAAATTGTGGAAATTAGTTTGAAAACATCTATCAGAACACTAGAACATTTTTAAAGAATGTTGGCAACAATTTAACAAGTTTATACTTTCATTTACTCATCAAAATATTTTTCAAGCCATAGTTTTATTCAATTTCTTCTCCTGTTTTCAATTTTTAAAATAATTTCTCAAAAGCTCGACGTCCTTTCATTCAGCTTAAATTCTCCACATCTTTACCACTTATTTGACTGGTAAATCAAGAGCTGTAAGTCAGAAATACCTTCTGTTTCTGGCCTTTCTTCCACCCAATTATCTTTGCATGCAAAACCCACCTAAAATAGCATAAATAGCAAAGCTATTTATTTTAAAATGTTAGTTCTATTTTTCTCACTCTCTCTCTATTCTTCTTTCTTTTTTTTTCCACCTCCTTTCTCCTTTTCCCCTTCTTTCAACAATTGAACATGAAAAAAGAGCATGTAGTTATACTTACAAGTAAAACTTGGTTTTAGATAAAACTAAAAATAAGGACAGCAAACAACCAGAAAGAAAGAACCTTCAAGAAACGCCTACCTGAACCTCAGTTATTACCCTGAGTAAGTAGTATCCACCCTTAATAATTTATTAAGCTATGTGCTTCAAACCAAACTGATCCCATCCCAGAGAGTGGATTTTGATGGCATGTAACCAATATCCTGAGACATTAATAGGAAAGGTGTACATGGTGACTCTTGGGAAATTTTATTCACTCTTAAAGGAAATTAAAAAAAAGCAGTAAAGGATCTCCTTACACTTGTCAAAATGCAATCAGAGAAACAGAATTATACCCAATCTTGACTGTTTCTAAAATGGGGGTGTGTGGAGAATGGAACTATCAACAAACTAGAAATAGAAAGGAACTTGTTTTATTTTTGTTTTATTTTTTGAGCTGTAGTCTTACTCTGTCGCCCAGGCTGGAGTGCAGTGGCATGCTCACAGCCACCCTGGCATCAACCCCCTGGCCTCTGGCGATCCTTCCGCCTCAGTATTCCAAATAGCCAGAACAATAGGTGTGTGCTACCATGTCCAGCTAATTTTTTTAAAAATTTATTTATTGTAAAGACAAGGTTTGTCAAGTTGCCCAGGCTGATCTCAAACCCGCGGGCTCAGGCAATCCACTCTCCTTGGCCTCCAAAGTGCTGGGATTACACTCTGATCCACCGAGTCCGGCCAGAAAGGAACTTTTTTTAATGTGGCAAAAGATACCTACAAACAAAACAAAACAAAACAAAACAAAAAAAGCTACATATCACACCATATTTAATGCTAAAAGAATGAATGCTAAGCCGGGCTCGGTGGCTCAGCCTGTAATCCCGCGCCTTTGGGAGGCTGAGGTGAGTGGATTGCCTGAGCCCGCGGGTTCGAGACCTGCCTGGGCAGTGAGACCTCACCTCTACAATAAATCAAAAAATTAGCCGGGTGTGGTAGCGCATGCCTGTAATTCTGGCTACTCGGAAGGCTGAGGCGGAAGGATCGCCGGAGCCCGGCAGGTGGAGGCTGCGGTGGCTGGCAGCGGCCACTGCACTCCAGTCTGGGCGACAGAGTGAGACTCCAACTCAAAAAAAAAAAAAAAAAAAATGAATGCTTTCTCCCTAAAATTGATAACAATGCAAGAGTGTCTCTCTCACCACTTTTATGTTGCATTGTGTTAGAGAGTCTACCTAATGCAATCAGACAAGAAAAAGAAATACAATTATGCATATTGAATCAAAATTGTTTTTATTCACAAGTGACATGATGCTAAGTTTGTATAAAATTTTAAGAAATACACACACACACACACACACACACACACACACACACACACTAGAACTAATACAGAAGATCAATAAGGTTACAGGATACAAGATCAATATACAAAAGCAGTAAACGTTTCTATACACTACTACAAAACTTTGCTGAGAGAAAATCTTTAAAAATCCAAAGGAAAAGAGAATAATTTTGTGTTCATGAATTGGAATACTCATTATTATGACAAAAATTATTGCCTAAATATTCAATACAGTCCCTATCAAAGCTGTTGCAGATGTTTTTAATAAAATTGCCAATCTGATACTAAAATAAATATGGAAAGGGAAAAGACTTAGAAGAGTCAAAATAATCTTGAAAAAAAAAATGCTGGGGAACTTTCACTCCTCAATTTCAAAACTAACTATGAAGCTACAATAATCAAGAAAGAAGTGTGATACTAGCATAAGGTTACATAAGTAGATCAATGAAATAGAACTGAAACTTCTGAAATAAACTCTTTCATTTAGTGCTAATTGATTTTGATTTTTTTTTTACAAAGATTCCAAGGTAATTTTATTGGAGAAAGGATAGTGTTTTCAACAAACGGTACATTTCTTCCCCCTCTACTGGTTTAGAATTTTAGAATTAATACTTTATTATTATTTGCCAGAAACAGAGGCTGCTAGATTTCTAATATTCATCTTTTTAATTTTTTTGTTTCTAAAAAAAAAATTCAACTTACTTGGGAACTGTTTGAAGACTTTAAAATTTCCTGTGAAATTTTAGCAGATGTGACTAAGGATATAGCCACTAACACATAAAAAGAAATAAAGGAAGGAACTTCCAATAAAAGCTTTCTTTGAAAAGAGATCTTAGGAAAAATGAAAGACTATTTTTCTCTTGATACTTCTTACTGGCTTACTTAATAGTCACTGGCACTTGGAAATTGGCCATGATTGCAGAAGGTGCAGATACTGACATCCAGCAAATTCAAAATATTCCAGGGAGAAAATCCGGACTTATGAAAACAATATGGAGCCATCATCTTTGTCCTAAACTGTTGTCCTCTTGGTAATTTTATATGATAGAATATAAATTTGTGACATGTTTCTAACACTAAACAAACTTTATTTTTTAAATTACTATTTTTACACTTTCCCCAAAAGCAGTAACTTAAATTAAATGGAATCATTTTCATCCTTTATTTTAAGACATGGCTATCTTTAATTTTAATTAAATATATTTTGACTAATGTTTTTAAGTAAATAAAATAGATGTCTTATTATTGTTAAACCCAGAATTCAAATTCGAGAGAGAGACCACAAAGAGCCAGCTCCGATGCAAACACACGAGGGTCTTTATTCAGACTCAAGTCTGGGCTCATGTATGAAGCTGGCAACGGCTTCAGGGATGAGAGCCCCGATCCAGTATGGCAAGCAGCTTTTATGCACAATTTCAGAGGGAGGGGAAAGAACTTTAAACTTGATTTTACATGATTGGGTAATGTCTCTTAATGGGTATGGGAACACTTGGTATTGGTAGGTGCCTTTCGTGGGCTTTAACCTGACTGCCCGTGATTGACAGAAACCCACTTAATGGGCAGAGTGGAATGTCAGATAAGTTAGGTTCATACTGTCACTGCGTATAAATTAACTTGAGCAAGCAGGCAGGAGGTTACTAGCACCACCAAGTCTGGTGATCCAAACTGAGGAATGCTTAGGAGGGCTTGTTTGCGTAACACTTACATAACATAACATGGTCATTATGGGACAACAAAAGCTAAACTTAACAAAGTTTTAAATATGAATGCTGCAAACACATACAGTGAATGTGGGGTAGAAATTCATATAGTACTAGTTCTAGTAATTTATAAAATATCGCAAATGTCTTATAGCAAGGCGGTTTTTCTAAAAGTCTTTTGATTCCATCAGGTTTACACAGCCACTGTGTGTAAATTAACTTTGGCATGGGAGCCGGAGATTTAAACCAACATAGAGCCCACTTAGAGAGCAGCTAGCGCCTCAGAGTCTACTGCAATAGCAAAGGAATGTCTGAAAGGGGCTTATCGCTTTAACATTTACATCCCATTGTAAAAGCAGAAGTCAGCATGGTAATTGGGACTGACAGTACTTAATCCAAGAGTTCTAAATATAAACACTACTTAAGACATTGTATAACTACACAATCAGTCACTACCCGGCACCAGACATGTGCCTAATTCTACGGGGTCTGAGGTAGGATTTAAAGTACTAAGAATTCATAAAGTACAATGAACATGAGGTAAGAATACACAAAATATATAGTGAACATGAGGTAGGGATATATAAAATATAGTGAACTAAACACTACTTTTACAGCAAGTATGTCTTTTTAAGTTTCTTGGTTTCTTGGGTCTCTCAATAGCATGCTCTTAACCTAAGTCTATAGTATACTTTATTACTGTCCTCTCAATTATTGCTTTATAACTTGATATTTATTTTGATTTCTTTGCATTCATTTGGATTTGTTACACTGTTTATGATTTCTTCTTTACCTCAGACCTAATTTAAGATTGACTTGCTTTCTTATTAAGTACATTTTTTATACCTGTTGTTGTACATCTCTTGATAGAACTCTCAGTTTTTGTTTATCTGAAAATGTTGATCTTGTTTGTAAAAGATTTACTTGGGACTTGATTCATAGTTGAACTTTCTATCTGTACTTTTAGAATATTTTGCTACTTTCTACATTCCATTGTTTCACTTGAGAAGTCTACTGACAGCATTATTTTTATTTTTAGTTTTTGGAGATTAATCGTTGGTTCTTTCTTGATTGTTGAATTCACATATTTTATCAATACTAGAAAGTTTTTAATTATTCTGTGTGTTTTCTACCTTTGAAAATTTCTAATTAACTTTGTCCACAAAATCCATGAACCTCTTTGCCACATTTTACATTTTATTTTCTTTTAGGTCTGCATTCTAAGAATATTCTTTATGTTGTAATTTCTTCAAGCTTCCAAATTGTAGACTCATTATATTTTCATCAATTTCCTCAATTATTTTGCTGTCTTTAATAATTTCACTTTATAATATTTTTAGTTCTGGAAGTTTTGCATTCTTCTTTTTCAGATTTTCCTAGTAATATGGATAAACACTAGTTTATTGCTCACTCTTTATAGGTTTACCACTTTCCTTCTTGAACATTTCACATCATATAAACTGGTAATGCTATTTCATAAATTATTAGAGGTACTAAATCTGTTGTGTTTGCTATTTGGTGATTGCTGTAATGTTATTTCTGCTGACTTTCACTAATAATCGATTGCTTTTTTATATGTTATATCCAGTGTACTTCAAAATAAATGAAAGAATTGTGTTTTTAGGAAGGCGATTAAAGAAAAGTCTACAAGTTATCATAAGAGACACCCATAGCCACTTCTATTCCACTGTACATTGAGTGTTGAATAAATATTAAAACTGAGATGACTAAATGGGCAAGAAGTGTGTCTAGGAGAGATCTAGGTTTGATTTAGAGAATAAGATTCAATAAACATTCAAAAAACAAGTAGGGATTTGGAAAAATTTTTGGACCCATCATGAGATCCAATAGCCACAATAGAAACATTTATTAGAAGGGGGCAGGTTGGTGAGATACTGAATTAGATTAGCCGAGATATACAGGGCCATACAGAGGTACAACTGGGTACTGGAAGCCAAGGGGCATTGGGTTTGCAAGACCTAAGGTAAATAACACATGATGAGATTTTTCTTGGTTGTCACTTAGAATAAATTATTAAAAAATTATCGAAGAACTACACTTCTAAAAAGAATAAAACTTAAGAAAAATATGATCTCAAAAAAATAAAAGGAGTTTAGTGGGTCTTGCTTAAATTTTGCTAAGGGTATACTAGAACCTAAAGTTGTAACAGGTATTAACAGTAACGATTCATATTTGCTCAACTTATCATCAGCAGAAATAACTAAAAATAGACACCTAATATCTCTGTTAAAATTTCTGTATTACTTGGAATGACTTCTCAACTCTTCTGAGCCCTAGATTCCTCCTCATTAAATAAGGAAATATGACAAAAGATTATCTTTTACAGTTATGTATGACAATTTTTCTGAAAAAATTTAAATATTCACAACAGAAACTCATCAGAGTGAATTAGTTTGATTTTACAGTTTAGTAGATGAAGTATTTCTTATACTTTTTTTGTTAAAAGAACCATAGCAAGATTTCTGATTGAACACTTAGAATTCTCTAGATCAAAGAGAAGGGAGAAAAATTAATGTTCACAAAATTAATATGCTTTCAGAAACAAGATATTTAGCTATTTTAAAGTTTTATTTTTAACTTTTTGTATCAATTTTATTATTTCTGGAAAAAGTCAATTTGACAAATATATAAAATTTGCTATATGGCTGCCACTATCTACATTTACTACTCTTAACACTTTATGGGACAGATCTCTTTGTCCCCATTTTATGAGTGAAAATGTAAAGCACTGGAAGTTTTACTGACATCAGTTATGAATCAATGCCTGTTCTCTCCTTCCTGATGCTTTCTAACGATCCTTCATGCAAAGGGCCAGGAAACACAGGATTTATGTTCCAGTTCATCCAAGATGTGATGAAAGTTTTTTTGGCTTCTGAGGTACATGTTATTTTCTAAATAACACTATAGCAGATGTTTTGTGTGCCCTACAAGTTTCTTCTTAGCATACAATTGTACTACAAGCAAACAGGTCTCTGCCCAAGGGCTTTCTTTGTTCATAAGGTCATGCTTATTTTCATGCAGGGCAAACTGAAATTGCCAAGAATTAACACTCTCAGGAGCAGCCCTCAATCAATGATGAGGACAATTTGGATAACAAATATGGCAGAATATTTGCTTATTAATGAGCCAAATATCTCCCACAGGCCCATGGGATTTAGCTCTACTTGGATATTGTGGCTGCTTGCTCATTAATTTGCCTTGTTTTGGTTTCTGTACTCTCTTTTTTTCTTTTTTTTTGAGTTGGAGTCTCACTCTGTTACCCAGACTGGAGTGCAGTGGCTGCTCCCGGCCACCGCAGCCTTGACCTGCTGGCTCCTGAGATCCTTCCACCTCAGCCTTCCAAGTAGCCGGAATTACAGGCATGCCTACCACCCCCGGCTGATTTTTTAAATTAATTGTAGAGATGAGGTCTCACTGCCCAGGCAGGTCTCGAACCCGCGGGATCAGGCAATCCACTCACCTCAGCCTCTCAAAGGCGCGGGATTACAGGGTGAGCCACCGAACCCGGCTGGTTTCTGTACTCTCTTATTCTCACTCCCTCTGTAACTACCAGTGTTTCATAAATTACTCCAAGCAATCTATCTGCACTCAAACCCCGGTTTCAGGGTCTACTTATGGAGGAAACCAGACTAAGTCAAATACTACGTAATATTATTTCATTTTTGAGAGGTTACTTGAAGTCAAATAATATTCTCTACAGATAGATTTTATGATTTATCACTAGCCCTTAAGGCTTTCCTTCTTATACATGGGAAATGTCTGAATGGTCATATTTTTAGGAGCATAGAAGTTTTGTGTCAAAAATGATTTTCCATGAAAGCAAAATTACCCACCCTCAAATAGAGTAAGTGAACTGAATGAGGATCTTATCCTTGACCCCAATAAAATAAAAATCACAGGCTTTTCCCCCAGAATTTCTGGTTTACAGCGGTCTCCATAGACTACTGAATGAATTATGTGTTCAGTAGCATTTTGCTGAATTGATAAATGAATACTTTTCTTTCACATTAGATTTTGGCAGCAATATTATAGATATGGATATGGGTAAATAGTTATGAGATACTTGAGAGAAGTAGGGAAGTTGATAAAGAAAAATGTCAAGTTTATTTTGATTTATTAATATTTTAGGCTAATTAGGTTATATAATGTTTGATAGACTCAAATATAATTTAAAATAATTCATGTACATTATATATTGACATATTCAAGTAAGTACATGTTTGTTATAGGTATCCAGGAAAGACATTTTGAGTTTGTTGAGATCTGTGATACTTTTAAAAGATTTGAAGGTAAAAGTATAAAAGAACCCTTGTGCTTTTAGCTGGCCATTATCGGTAATACTTCTTCACAAGTTTTGCCACAGATTTTCATTTCTCTAAGGAAAAACAAGTTCAAATTTATGAAATTAATTTTTTTCAAATAACATATCTCCATATTCTATTTATTTTGGTATTTTATATAATCAGGCGAATATTTAAAGTATCTACTAGATTCCTAATTTTAACACTAGTCTATTACAAGCTAAGCAGAATAGAGTGATCAATTAAATGACAATCATCATTACCTAGTCACCTGTGGTAATAGAATGCATTATCACTTTGAAGAAATATGCTAGCAATATTTCAATTTGTATTCATTTTGATTTGTATATTTTTCTTACACCTATTACTTTAAACTATAAAATAGATGCTAAGATTAAGTGTTTAGTGGTTTTTTTTTTGCTATAATAAGTGATTTTTGAACAAGTCATGCTTTCTATGATCCTATCCTACAAATAAATAGTGAATATTTTAAAATATAACTATATTAGTGCTAGGGAAAACTGAGGACTGGTCAGATGAGTTTGTTGACTTGTTCCTGTTAATTCACTGAGTCTATTGGCTTCAAACGATTTATATGGGGGTAAGGAGGGCAAGCTGATTCTCATAAAAATAATTCAAATGGTAACTATTATTAGTTTTGAGAGAATGTCTGAAGAGAAAAAGAGGCCTGGCTTGGTGGCTCAGGCCTGCAATCCCAGCACTTTGGGAGGCCATGGCGAGAGAGTTGCCTGAGCTCAGGGTTCAAGACCAGCCTGGGCAACTTGGTGAGACTTCGTTTCTACAATAAATCAAAAAATTAACCTGGTGTGGTGGCGTGTGCCTGTAGTTCTACCTATTTGGGAGGCTGAGGCGGTAGAATTGCCTGAACCCAGCAGGTCGAGGCTGAAGTGGCTGTGAGCGTGCCACTGCACGCCAGTTTGGGCAACAGAGTGAGACTCCAACTCAAAAAAAAGAAAGAAAGAAAAAGAAACTGAACTGATGTTGAGTGGCAAAAGACACAGAGAGATTGAGATCCATCTGTTGCATTGTCAAGCAGTCACTTCAAAAATTGGATATAGTACATAGGTAGAGGACATTTGAACCTCAGTGCGTGTACCCGCAGTGACAGAGAAATCTACAGTTAATTTAGCTAATTTCTGACCTGCTCTAGTAAACATTGAATTGACAGGAAGGCATGTACCTCTGTCAGTGAAGTGTTCCGTTTACGCCGCATCTGGAAATGACCTTAGTTGTGTTGAGGAAAATCAAGAAAACAGATGTACATTGATAAGTAGGACAAAGGGAGCAGCAACAGCCCAGGGGAAGCAGATGCAGTGTTGAGTCTGCTGCAGTCCTTTAGTGTTGTTTTGCTGGGAAGCGGCCAACAGAGAATTCTATAATCAGCCGGTTGGCTAATGTAGTGATAGAAAGACAAAATGGGTCATGGAATTTATAGACATTCCTAAAAGTCATGTTTTTCAAAGTGTGGACTATGGAAGAGCAGCATCAGCTTCAACTTGGAACATTAGAATAAAAATTCTTGAACCCCCCCCCCCCCCCAATCCAGGCCTACTAAACTGAAACTCTGGGAATAAAACCCAGAAATCTAAATCTTTGTGTGAGGCAGACAAATGCTAAATTTGAGAAACATTGCCCCAGGGATTTCCTATATCTTTCCCCCAAAAGAACAAAAATCTGGAAAAAAGACTGGATTATTTTAGCAGCTAATCAGGATGGTAGTTTTGAAGTTAAAATCGGTGACACATTGTTCTTAAGATTGGCAAGTTTGGGGCATAAGCGGTGGCTCACACCTGTCATCTCAGCATTTTGGGAGGCGAAGGTGAGAGGATTGCCTGTGTCTTGAGATCAGCCTGGACAACTTGGCAAGACCTTGTCTCTACATTAAATTAAAAAAAAAAAAAATAGCCAGGCATGGTGGCGCATGCCTATGGTTCCAGTTACTTGGAAGGCTGAGATGAAGCGTCACCTGAGTTTAGCAGGTCGGGGCTGTGGTGGCCATGAGAGTACACGGCACTATATATATACGAATGTGACTTCATTTAAATCCACGTCTTAATTATATTTGAGTTGCAGAAAATTAATCAATTTTTTCAATTTAAGAATGATCAATTAAAGCTCCTTTAGAAAACAATGCAATTTTTAAAAATGCAAATGTTAAAATTATGTTAAAAGTTCAAAACTAGTCAAAGGCATACTTCTGAAGTCTAATTTTGCATATCTACAAGTGAATACAGAATCTCCCAAAATCTACTTATATCTGCAATAAATGTCAGCATCATAAAATCATAGCAGCTTGATCATTATCTCTTTCCTCATTCAATCTAATTGTTGTTCAGAAAAAAAGATAACATCTACCAGTAAAGGTATGATGTTAAACAGTCTCACAAATAGCATTGCATCTATTGGTCACAAGAGACATCTTAATAATAGACTTTAGAGATGAGCAGCTAAGTTTGGGGAAATCTCTAAAAATTATGTGCTCTTGAAAATGTTAGATTGTGAAATTTGATGTTAATACAGTAAAATCAAGTCAGCTGCACAGTTTTATGATAACACGCCAAATTATCTCAATTGTGCATTACATGTCAGGAAGCCTCATTCAGATGAAATAGTGGTAGCATCTTCCTCTTCTGTGTACCAATCAACAGATAATCTAGCTTGAAATCCTTTATCTTTTCCATTTTCATCTTTTCACCACTGCAATTTCTATGCTAAGCAATAATTCAGCGATGCAGTTTTACCTTGATCACCACTACATAGCTCCCTTTATATGAAGTGGTTAGTGTGCAATTTATTTGTTGTAATAAAACTAAACTAAACAATGAATTTACCTAAATTTCCCCAAAACTAGCTTCTTAATTAATTTATTTTGTAGAATAAAATTATTTTCTCTTTTTTGCATATGTAATCCTGAATATATTCTTACAGAATTTTTTGACTTTATAAAGACTTTTAAAAAAATAATAGCACAGTATCTATTACAATATCTATGTTGGAATATGGTTAAACTCTTGATTGTTAAGTCTGAGACTTTTTTTTAGAGAAAGTAATCACATTTTTTAAAAAGTCAAATACAATATTTTATTACCTATCACGACCAAAAATCCCTATCTTATGAAAGGTCATTCTGGTTGCATTCATATTATAAGATTTAATACAATCAAGCATGAATAAAAAATCATACCTTGCATGCATCAAAAAATAGATCACTGTAATTATTTTGAATCTTATATGATTACTCTAAATCTTGGATTACCAACAAGAACAGGAGCACAAAACAATGACAAAGAAGTACATTCTAACAGATTTTCCTGCAGTTAGGGATCCTTATCATACAATTTCATGATGTATTAATATCAACAACTTGTTTTGCTAAGTTGCCCAAAAAGATGCAATTCATTTGTAAACAGAACAGCAAAAGCTGGTCCCATAACACCATTAATTTACCAAAATTTGCTAATGGTAACTAACAATAAATAAAATAAGCATAATATCAATAAAGACAAGGCAAGCCGGGCTCAGTGGCTCAGCCTGTAATCCCGCGCCTTGGGAGGCTGAGGTGAGTGGATTGCCTGAGCCTGCCGGTTCGAGACCCGCCTGGGCAACTTGGTGAGACCTCATCTCTACAATGAATCAAAAAAACTAGCCGGGTGTGGTAGCGCATGCCTGTAGTTCCAGCTACTTGGAAGGCTGAGGCGGAAGGATCGTCGGAGCCCAACGGGTCGAGGCTGCGGTGGCCGGGAGAGGCCACTGCACTCCAGTCTGGACAACAGAATGAGACTCCAACTCAAAAAAAAAAAAAGACAAAGCAAAGTGAGGAGCAAAACTCTTTTCGCCTTTTTAAATTAATTTTATTATCTACTCATGAGTTGGTGATGTTGAAAAAGCATCTGAAATTTCCTTGGTATTTGTTATTACCGAATGCAATAAGCACAGCTCTATAATTCTGTACCAAACATAATACCACCTAATGCCACTTAACCTCTTTAGAACAGATATTATCTGATTGATTGTATTTTCAGATCATCTTGGAGCCTCTGATATGTCTGAATTAATAAACCAGCATTCAAATATCATGCTGCAAAAGATTTTTCTTCATTCTGTCTTCTGCCTGACAAAAGGGAATACTATGTAGAAATCGAATATGGCATGTAAGAGATGTTAAAATAATGACCTGATTGCTGAAATCATATTATCTTTTCACTAGGAAGCCAGCAGCCTGATAGATTAAATAAAAATAAATAAAAGAAAAAAGCCATTCTTTTGTTTGCCAACTGAAAATAAATTAAAAGCTTCTTTTTAAAAAAGGCTACTTTCAATTGTCTTTGTCCACAGGGACCATTCTTTGAAAATATAAAAGAATATATTTTGTTCTTGATGAAAGAATAATAATTTGGTTATTTATCCTAGAAAAAAAATCATTAAAGCTGTGGTTATAAAAACCATTTTCCTGTTCATCAGGTTTTCGGATTTAAGGCTCTGAAATACTTTAGAAAATGTTTTCTCAACACCCCAGGGGCATAATGTTTAAGATTCCTCATTTGGAAAGAGAAACAGAAAAATTTGAAGCATACATATGCTAACAGACTGTTCTGATCTCCTAAAAGTCAGTAGTATAGCTGAAACCATCAGTCTTGATATCTAGGTGAGTCTCACAGCATAACATTTTTTTTTTTCTATCAAAATAATTTAAGCTAGGAACCAGAAAGTGGAATTTGTACCTTTAAAAGCAAACAAATTGACTTGTGGTTAAAAAAAATAATAAATTAGATCATTTTTGTTCTTGCTACACTGTATGAAATATTTTTAAAGGTTTACTATTTTTATTTGTCTGTTTTTAAATCAATAAATAGGCAATTGTAGAACTGTTGATCTCACAAGGAGTATCTGGTGATAAAAAATACAACAAAGGGATAAACAGAATAAGTTTTGTTTTGAAAATATATTAAATTAATATTATATATATCCAGATATTTCATTTATAAAATTTAGCATAGTATTTTCATTAGGAGACTATTGAAAAAAAGATCCCGGGCTCGGTGGCTAAGCCTGTAATCCCGCGCCTTGGGAGGCTGAGGTGAGAGGATGGCCTCAGCCCGCTGGTTCGCGACCCGCCTGGGCAACTTGACGAGACCTCATCTCTAAAACCAAAAAATTAGCCTGGTGTGGTAGCGCGTGCCTGTAGTTCCAGCTACTTGGAAGGCTGAGGCGGAAGGATCGCCCGAGCTCAACAGGTCCAGGCTGCGGTGGCCGGGATAGGCCACTGCACTCCAGTCTGGGCGACAGAGCGATACTCCAACTCAAAAAAAAAGAAGAAAAGATGTAAATAGTTACCAAAATAAAATCTTTAAGAGAAAGATGAGCCTCTATGTTTTTAAACAACATTTCTGTATCTTGATAAGAGCTAAGCTAGTTGTTTTTTTAATTTTCATTTGTACTATAGATGAACCGTACTTAAATCTTAAGTAATTAAGATTAAGTAATTAATAATCTTAAGTAAGTAATCTTAAGTAACCGTACTTAAATCTTAACATTTAATTGCAAAGTTGAAATGTTCTCATATGTACCTACAATTCTGAGAGTATACCATAGACGTGTTTTATTGCAGAGTTCATATGTCTATGCTATTTTCTCTATATTTGGTAAAGAGCAATGTTACTGCTTGACTCTCCAAATAAAATAATTTGCTCTGTTATTTAGACTTTATACATATTCAGAATAACAAGCTCACAATAAGCTCACACATTCTGAGGAATGTGAACTGACCCCACACCCCTCTTTTTCTAACTCATTCAACGAACTTTCATGAGTTTGTTTAAAAGGCCTTGTCCTTGTCATGCCCTGTCACCAGAATGCCACTTACATTGTTGAGAAGAAAATAGTATACTTTTTGCATGTACCATAATGACCTTGTACTGTAGGTATTATTGTTATTATTATTTTTTAAACAAATTAAACTGAAGCTCTGAAAATTGAAGTGAGTTGACCAATGTCACAGGGCTTCCAAATAGCACATAATAAGTATGTTAACCTAACACTATCTGAAAATAAATTGCATGTTATGGTAAATAAATACTTGGTTTTACTGGAAGTCAATCTCTTGTCATAGACACGATCTATAATTTTCTCTAATTTGTCTAAATTACAATTGTTCTACAGAAGCTTTTTCATAAAACTACCTCAGTCTCATTATCAAATATGGGATAATCCTGGATTTCAATTTAGGCAATAACATATAATAAGACTGGTTGTTTTAACTTACTAGTTTAAATATGTTTCAGTATATCTGACACTTTAAGAAAGGTGACACTTTAATCAAGATTCAGATTGCTTCATATGACCACACTATGGTCCAGAAATTCTTCTTACAGTTATTTACTAAATGGAAATGAAAGCATTTTCACAATTAGTTCTATACAATACAGCTTTCTTTGCAATAGCCAAAACCAGGAACCAATCTAAATATCAATAAAAAGAATAAACACAGAGTTTTATCTCTATACAATAAGATAATAGTCTGCATAAAAAGAAAAAAATTCCACATACAAAAGAAAATTTCTGATAGAGCAACAACATAAATAAATCTCAAAACAGCATATTGTGCAAAATAATTCAGACACACACATGTATTTAGTAGAATTCAATTTACATGCATTTTAAAAAACGTAGGCCGGGTGTGGTGACTCAAGCCTGTAATTCCATCACTTTGGGAGGCCGAGGCGAGAGGATTGCCTGAGCCTAGGGATTTGAAACCAGTCTGGACAACTTGGTGAGACCTCATCTTTGTAATAAATTAAAATATTAGCCAGTTAACTTGGAAGGCTGAAACAGAAAGATCACGTGAGCCCTGCAAGTCGAGGCTGTGGTGGCTGTGAGCGTGCCACTGTGCTCCAACCTGGGTGACAGAGTGAGACTTCAACTCAAAAAAAAAAAAAAGAAACGAAAATGTGATACTTTGCAATAATGGCTCAGGTCCTGGAAATGTGGTAGTGACCAGAAAAAGACACAAGAGAATGTCAAGGTAAAAGAAAAGTTCTGTATCTTGATTTTTGGATTATGGTTACATGAGTATACATAGTTATGAAAACTGATTAAATTATAAACTTAAAATCTATGAATTAAATGTTTAAAATATAGTTAAACTATGTTCTAGACAGAACTCAATAAAAGTTCTAACTTATTTAATAATTAATGTGCCCACATAATTGTTCTAAACTCATCAAATTTCTAATATTCATACAAATCAAGAAAAAAGAACTAAACATCACTAGCAGATTTGAGGGTTTTAATTATTCACATGTCCTAAATATAAGTTCAGAATTGTATCATTGTTTGTTAGGTTTGTTAGTTAATGGTTCTAAAAAAAACTTTCAAAGTGGCAAAAAATTCTTATAAAAACATCCTATATTTCACAATCTAGGTGGCACTTAAATGGAGCCTCAAGCAAACTTTGCTGCTTAATATTTTGAGTGGAGAGACTTAAAAAACTGCTGAAGCAGATCATAGGGTTCATTGATCCTTGACTCAGTTCTGGGAGGCAAATAAAAAGGCTTCTTATTAGGGCAAATATTTTGACCATGTTATTTACCAAATGCATTGTGATGCATCCTGGCTTAGAACTGTGGATTACTATTTTTCCAAGTGAAAATGCAAGTCACCTGGCAGATACTTTTCCAAAGGAATCATATCACAAAAAATTTAGAGATTGTTGGTAGTTCTCAACAGGGGGAGTTAACATAAAGCGAATTTTCTTAGATTATTTTCTATTTGGGGAAATAGAATTAAGTAACACATTACTGTGAGCAAAAATATTTGTCTTTACTTATAGACCAAAAATATTTTATTTGTCTGGTTTGTAAAATGATTTATGGCATGTAAACATAGACGCAGAAATCGTTTCTGTCACATCAATACAAAGCCATCTTCAAAAAAGGGCACATTTTATAAAAGTTTTTATGAAATATTTCAGCATCAAAATTTTCATTTTCTTCTCTATCAGAAATTGAATAAACAAAAAATTGTGCTTTTCTTTATTAGTTGATTATGTAAGCAAAAAGGGACATGACAACTGTTAGAACTTATAAGATTCCCAGGAGTGGCATTGCTGTTATTGAATTTCTTTTAAGAGAATTTTGCTCCTGGCATATTTTGTTCTCTTACTGTTTTATGAAAAAATATATATACATACACACACGTGCATATATACACATATGCACGCACATTTACACACAAATCGTGCATGGGATATTCTGTCTATGGAGTCATTGTACAGATACTTTAAAAATATAGCATGATTCAATAAATAAGTAATCTCCAGGACATGCTATTTATTAATGTCTTTATACGCTGTGGGTGATAACTAATTTAATCCGATACTCTGTCTAGTATATGTGAAAATGGTAGTAAAACATTAAATAATAATAAATAACAGGCATATATGACAGATGATTTGTCATACATTAAATTGCATTGCAATTTTCATAAATCAAATATTACTTCATATTTATTCTATTTTAATAATTATATTTGACCTATTTTCTCCAGCCACCAAAAAGGATTTTAAGTAACCTAAAATGAAATACAAAGATAAAATTAAACTGTATAATTTAATAATTCACTGATGTTCATTCTTTGATCTCTCATGTTGAAACATAATTATAGATGAAAAAGACTTTGGAGACCAAGTACTTTGAGACCGTTTCTGTGTATATACAGAAGAATTAAATGTCTTGCCACAGATTCTACAGTTACTAGTAGAGCCAGAACTAGAACCCAGTTACAAACTTCTATTTTAAAGTCTTTTCAGTTTAATATTTACTTACAAATCTAACTTCAAATAACAAAAATTTATGTGATTCTGACATTTTTGAAATTCTTCCAAATAATTTAAGAGAAGTATTTTTTCATCTTAATCGAAACACCATTATTATCAAGCAAACATTTTTATGTTTTTAGTATTAAGAGAAAGACTTTAGTCATGGAGCTTATTCTTTTTCTGTATGTCAACCGCTCAGCATACTACCACAGAATCAAAAAGGCACACTCTTTAAAAGCACTGACAACAGCTTTTCATAATTCAGAGGATTACAAAATACTATTTTCTGTGACTATAAAAATCTTATTTATAAGCTCCTCAAACAGACATTAAATTAGAAAGACATCAAATAAGAATACAGAAAATCAATACTTTATTAAATAGTAAGCAATCTTTTATTTAAAAGCTATATATTGAATGCTTATAGAATATATATGTGCAATATACACAATGTACCCAGAACTATATAACAGGCACTCAAGCATCAACAGTAAATAATACTTTTTTTTCTCTAGAAAAACTTACACTGTGTTAGAAGAGACAGTCAGATAAACTAACAAGTGCAATGTAATGTGACAATTGTTCAAATGAGGTCATTTATTCTAAGTGGAAGGATCTGAGTGACTGAAGGAAGACACCAAAACTAGTCTAGGTCAAACAAGAGTTGCAGAAGTCATTCCCATGGAAAGGGATGCCTAAGAATGACTTGAAATGCCAGATGAAAGCCATGAGGAGTTATGAGAGTTCCAGGCAGAAAAAAACGACATAAGCAAAATCTCAAATTTAAATAAAGCAAAAATACATTTGTAGACTCATAAATACAGGTTAGATCACAAGGTCAAGTCTCTATAAAGAGACTTATCAGATGTTCTAAGCAGTTTGTTTTTTATACTTGAAACAAAATTAGGATATCTAGAATAAAGTTTGTGGGTATTCACACAGGAAGCTAAATGAGAATCCAGAAAGCTTTTATTTAGGAATTGAAGTTTGGGATAGGTCTTAAAATAATATTATTATTTTGATGAGCAGAAAAGGAAGGAGAAAAAAGTTAGGCTGCTTGAAAAAAATAGTGAACAATGTTAGCAAAAGGAAGTTATGGATTAAAATTGTAAATTGTGTTAGTCTCTTTCAAAGAGATTATGAAACATAGAAGACACTAATAAAAAATAATAGTGCTATTGTTAAAAGGGCTGTGTTAGACAGGTTGATAAATGGTAAAATATGGTATTTCCTAGTCCACGGTATTTCCTAGTCCATGGTACTTCCTAATCAAAAGTAAACTTTACTATCATAGTCTTTTGAAAATAATAAAAATGAAATTTTTAGAGGTGATGAAAATGTTCTGTTACATAATTTGCATGATGGTTACTGAGCTATATACATTTTTCAGTACTCAAAAACATATGCACTTTAGCATTATGCATTTTATCCTAGAAAAAATACCTCAGATTATAAATACATAAATGCATATGTACACACATACAAGTCAAGAACAAACAAACCCATGATTAAGGAAATAAGTTGTAGTTGGTCTGCTTAATAGCTACCATTGCAATAATTTATGAAAATAATATATATGCCTCTAGAACATCAAACATAATTTCTCAAAATTAAAAAAAATCAAGGTGACAGAGATCCAAAATTTCAGAAGATGATATTAAAACATATAATAAAAAGCAGGTACCTCAGATATTAAAAAGAAAAAATCAGAATTTAAATCCACCTTTGACAATCTTAAAAGGTCATGCTCTTTCTACAATCTCATAATTCTTACCTAGTTCAACAAATACGAATGGTACTACAATTCTTTTTTTTGAAGGTGAGAAAGCAGGATTTATTGAGGACAGAAAAGTTTCCATGATGGGAAGGGACCTGAATGGGTTGTCCCAGGTACTACAATTCTAGAAGCATTCCTTATTTTCTTTCAATATCAGTTACAAGATGCCCTACAAAGATAAGAAACCTATAAACACATATGTCAGTAATGGCTAACTACAAATAATAATTTTCAGAGGAAAACAATTTTATTATAAATATCCTATGCAACGATGCAAATTTTAAGTCATATTTGAAAAATACTATTATGTGAGTTCTACACATATGAGCATATTTAGGGTGTATTTCTCTATATATCACTATCAGTAAAGATAAAGAAAGACATGAATGGCTCATTGAGAGTGAAGTCAAGGGTCTTCCAGTGTGATATTGTTTGCTAAATTGGGTTTCTGTTGAAAAATAACTGAGACAAATGACTGCCATTTATTAACACTTTTCATTTTAGTAGGTCATTAAGAAAAAAGGATCATGTCTATGGGAAGACAGAAAAATATTTAGATTAATGAAAGCATGTGAAAGAATTTTTTATTAGATGCATACACAGATCTATTTCAAATGAGCACCAACATGTGCTCACATTATTTCAAATTTTCCCAGTGCCTTGCTGGTCACAAAGATGCTAGGCTTCTTTCTTAAGCAAGTCAGTACTTTAATTGTAAGGTAAGCATTTCTTTTACCCTGACATTCTCTTGTGCCTTTTTCTGGTCACTAGAAATGGTGAAAAGATTCAAGGAACACAGTTCTAGAATGCAGCGGTCAAATGCAATGCAAGACATTATTCAGAAATGAAGCCAGAAAAACTTGGGCAACAGAAGTAACAAAGAAAATAAAATCTTAAACTCCTGAAGTTGGACGATAGTTTTAATACTAGATAGTGAAAACGACTCTGATCCTGTGAAGAAGCAACACAGTGTTGTAAAAATCATAAATAAATTCAAAGAAAAGAGCCAATGGTAGGTATTTGATTTCTAACCCCAAATACCAATAATGGCCAGTGACTCTTTGTTCAGAAGTGCCTAGGTAGCCATGTGAATATATGACATCTATCTGTAGCAAGCATGGATTTATTGATGTGCTTATCAAAGTAATGGGAAGCCTTCTGAGACTCGTAAAAACTGTGTTATCAATTGGTAATGACCGATCAGAGACAGAGTAGCAGCAGTATCCCTTTCAAGTAGAATTTTTTTATGTAGTAAACTGAAATTTGGATGAAGAGTTAATTTTTTTCTTGTCTGTAAGTATCATGATAAGTGAATAGTAAATACCAGGTTATCTAGTAGTATAAAATAACTAAATCTGATTTTCTGGACATGGGATTCTAGCAAAATAGAGTGCGCTTCAGACAAAACTAGAGGAAACTGTTTGACAAAAGAGATTTTGACTTTATCAACAAAGCTTTAGACCAACATTTCAGAGAAAAAGATAATAATATCCAGTTAAAGATAAACCTGCATTCTATGTAGAAAAGCAGCTTTGGAGAAGAAACAGTTGTAGAGAATGTATTCACTGATTCTCAGTATAATTTTTAAGAGTGTAAAGGGATACTGAGACAAACTGTTAAAACCCTTTGCTTTAAAAGTATGAGCAGACTGGACTCAATGGTTTAGCCTGTAATCCCAGCACTTTGGGAGGCCGAGGTGAGTGGATTCCCTAAACCCGCGGGTTTGAGACCAGCCCGGGGAACTTGGTGAGACCTGTCTCTACAATAAATCAAAAATTAGCTGGGCACAGTAGCACACGCTTGTAGTTCCGGCTATTTAAAAGACTGAGGCAGAGGGATCGCTGGAGCCCAGCAGGTCGATGCTGGGTTGGCTGTGAGAGTGCCACTGCACTCCAGCCTGGGCTACAGAGTGAGACGCCCCCTCAAAAAAAAAAAAAAGTATGAGCCGGGCTCGGTGGCTCGGCCTGTAATCCCACGCCTTTGGGAGGCTGAGGTGAGTGGATTGCCTGAGCCCGCGGGTTCGAGACCCGCCTGGGCAGCGAGACCTCATCTCTACAATAAATCAAAAAATCAGCTGGGCTATGGTAGCGCTTGCCTGTAATTCCGGCTACTTGGAAGGCTGAGGCAGAAGGATCGTCGGAGCCCAGCAGGTCGAGGCTGCAGTGGCCGGGAGCGGCCACTGCACTCCAGTCTGGGCGACAGAGTGAGACTCCAACTCAAAAAAAAAAAAAAAAAAAAAAAAGAAGGAGCAGAAAAAGGAAGACATGACTAGAGGGATGGTTTTGTACTCTTCCCATTCTTATTGCTGAAACACATTTGACAGATAAAGTTTAGATACAAAATAAATCCCAGTGGACGTACCCTGATCATATGTAATTTCTAGTGTCTTTCTATCATTTTTCATACTCCATGAGAAACATCCCATTATCAGAATCTGTGGGTAATGTATATCATTGTAAAGTTTCTATTCTGCTGTGTTGGTCTTCATGTTTTCCAACCATTCCGAGATTTTTTGCCCATCCCAGGGCCTTTTGACATACTGTTTTCTTTGTTCTTAATCTCCTTCTTCACCTTTTAGATATTAATTTAAACATCTATTCTTCAGATAGTCTTGCATTTACTGCCTAATGTGCTTTATAATAGGATTCTATTTGTTTTCTTTAGAGTATTTGTCAAAGTATACAATATGTGTAATTATTATTTTGTTGTTATTGTTTCATTCATCTAATAAATTCTAAATCACATGAGTACAAGGACTACATTCTATTTTGACAAACATTTTATCTATAGAGCTTATATCTGACATATAGTTTATAATTTTCTACCTCTCTCATAACTATGACTTTATTTGTATATTGACATATATATATATGTATATATATATGAAGTATATTTATTTGAATGAGGCCAAATCTATTATTTACTTAATGACTCCTGTGTTGGCTGGGCATGGTGGCCCACGCCTATAATCCCAGTACTTTGGGAGGCAGGGGAGAGAGGATTGCCTGAGCCCAGGGGCAACTTGGGAAACATAACAAGACTTCGTCTGTACAATAAATCAAAAATTAGCCAAGCATGGTGGTACACACCTGTTGTTCCAGCTACTTGGAAGGCTGAGGCAAAAAGATTTCCTAAGCCCAGCAGGTTGAATCTGCGGTGACTGTGAGCTTTCTGTTGCATGCCAGCCTGGATGACAGAGTAAGATTCCAACTAAAAAAAAAATCCTGTGTTTTTCATTCTTATATAACTTTAACAGCAATTTGGCTACTTTAAAATAATTTATATATTACTATTTTAAATTATTTATCAAATTTATGCTCTACTACTCTCTTCTAATTTGTTAACTTATATTATATCAACTTATATGTCTTTTTATGTATTTTGTACTATAATGACTTTGGCTGAAAGTTTATTTTTTTCAATTTATATTTGTTTCTCTCTGTTCTGATCAATTTGTCCTTTCTAATAATAAAATGATTACTTTTTATAATTAGCAGTGTGTCTTATTTCTGTCATCTTGCTTTATCTGTTATTTTATGCTTCTTTGATGTTTATATCCTGTGTTTAGACTTTTAGTTACTTGCTGCTTAAAGTGTCCAGTGTTTTAGAAGAATATGTTTACTGCACTCTTTCCAAGACATGCATTCTTTAATATACTTTCTTATAAATACCATTATTCAGAGTAAGATCGTTTCTCTCTTTCTCTTAATGTAATGTTGTTTATATTATAATATGTATTGAGCAGCTGTTTTAAAAATAATTTTTGTCATTATTATAATGAGATACATAGTTTATAAGACTGTTTACAGAGTGCAAATATGTTCAATATAGTTTATTATATCTTAATATAATATGCATTTATATATTTACATACTTTTGTTATTTTATAAATTTATAGAAAATATATTGTTTTAAAATAATTATGTAGTTTGTTATTGCATATAAACTTATATCATATATATGACATTGTTTGTGTTTACCAAGTTTACTAGTTGAAAGTCTCACATCTCCTTTTGATATCTCGGACATATGATATTAAAAAGCTTCTTAGACCCAATAGGAGTTAAACTTGTTTGTAAACAGTAATCTAAGAGCAAAAAATAGCTTCTTGTGTGCATAAATGCTGGAGATCTTTTTTACTGCCTGTTTTGCTGAGTGGTCAAGGATAGATCTACCGACAAATATATCTGTAGCTGCTCATCTAGTTCCCTCCCTCCTCAGTTGTTGCATAGCCTATGTTGATAGCCAACTTTAAAAAACTTTATTTCACCTGTACATGCCTATCCAGAATCTCACTGTGGCACATTAGTTTAACATAGAGAAGACGCCAGCATCTACTTTGAATGAGGTCAAGTCTATGATATTAATTCTTATATCTTAGTTTTAAACCAAGGTGGCAGACTAAAGTTACTCTTTCCTTAGAGGTTTTGTTGTCATTACATATCAATAGATCTTGGTCAAACCATCATTATTCATTTAAATATGTCCCCCTAATGTGACTTATCATGAAACAAGAATTTGTGGCCTCATTCCCTTCAGAAGACAGTTATCCTGCAAGAGAAAATCTTGGACCTCTTAAAATTAAAAAGGCCAGAATTATTGAGCACTACTATATGTTATTCTTAGCATTTTATGGGCATTGCATCATTTATCATATACTATTTTTTCAAATGAATAAACTGAGGTATGGAGAAGTAGAAAACTCCAACTCTCACAGCTAGCAATAGACGGGATCAAGAATTTAACTAAGCTGTTACTTCTAGAAACCATGTGCTTAACTGTTACACAAAAATCAAATTACAAATCAATCTGCCCCCTTTTCCAGATCCAGATAGACCAAGAAAACCTAAGTTTAACTAGTTCCACAAGGCAATATTTGTATTTGTCCGGGGTAATAGATGTGTCGAACCCGTGAGCTCAGGTAATCCTCTCACCTCAGCATCCCAAAGTGCTGGAATTATAGCCATGAGTCACCATGCCTGGCAGGACAATAGATGTCTGCCATTTTTACGCTTGTATTACCAAGACAGTTATTGGAATTATTTTGTAAAAACAAATATTTTCTCAAAGACAATCTTCCCCATTTGCCAACAGAAAAATTAATAATACTTATTTTTTTTTTTTTTGAGTTGGGGGTCTCACTCTGTCGCCCAGACTGGAGTGCAGTGGCCGCTCCCGGTCACCGCAGCCTCGCCTCTGGGCTCCAGCGATCCTTCCGCCTCAGCCTTCCGAGTAGCCGGAATTACAGGCGCGTGCTACCACGCCCAGCTGATTGTTTTTGATTTATTGTAGAGATGAGGTCTCGCCTGCCCAGGCGGGTCTCGAACCCGCGGGCTCAGGCAATCCACTCACCTCAGCCTCCCAAAGGCGCGGGATTACAGGCTGAGCCACCGAGCCCGGCTAATAATACTTTTTATGGATAACTTACAATAATAAAATAAATTTAGTTGGAGTAAGCACACATATCCTGACATTCCTATCCTTAATCTATTGTGCTTTATTTTTCAGGTAATAAGAAATCATTAATTTAGGTATAAATATGTTTCAATTGTATGAGAAATTATGAAATTATTATATTGACATCTATGTATCTATCTATATCACACTTTAAATCTCTTGTTAAATTCTCTTCTCAAAAAGCAAAGGAAGAAATATTTAGGGAAACTTTACACTCTGGAGAGGGCAGGGAATGGTAAATAGTTGATAGATAGATAGCTAGATCAATCTTAGGTGGATCCAAGGTTTTATTTAAGTCCCAAATCAATAGTGACTCTGCTACCTGCTATCACGATTGCGATTCCTCTTTTTAATGGTATCCTCTTGTGTGAGATACAGTAAGCTATCCATAAAAAAAGTCCATCCCTACAGGATGACAAGGTTGCAAACAAGAAAGGGTCTTGGTCTCTGAATTGCCACATAAAGGAAAAGTCACACATCAACTAAGGAATATCCATTTCAGACATTTCCTAAGGTGAGATCAGATTTCACTGTTTTAAATAACTGACATATATGTATATATTTTTATATCAGCTAGTGTACTCTGACCAATAATCTTCAAATAAAATAATGTTTTGCTATTTTATGCCTTTTATTTTAATGAAGAGATTTGAAAACTATGTCGTTTTAGAAAATGACATTTGTTTGCTAGGCTGTTAAAAAATACTTATTGTGAAAAATTGAATTTTATTCATTAAGCTATAAATAAAGTCTAATAATAATTAAGACAGAAAGATATGAGTGTACATGTTTAAAATGTTTGTTAAGAATATTTACCAACTCTCCTCCTTGATAGAAAGTAAACACTCCTAGGTTTATTCTCTCCCACAATATTTCTCCCTTTTGAAATATTTTCCATAAGAATATTTGTCATATGTGTTTTACATTTTTTCAAAGTCTATAACTTGACTTTTGATTTGGGGTGTTGGTACTTGTGGAGTAGTTATCATACATCTAAAGTACTTTTTCTATGTGGTTTCTGTGTTGTTTGTGTGTGTGTGTGTATGTGTGTGTGTGTGTGTGTGTGTGTGTGTGTGTGTGTGTGTGTGTTTGTTGTTTCTAAGAAAACCTTCCCTACTTACAATTATACAAACTTGTGTGAAAGAATAAATACACACAGAAACACACAAAATTAAACATTCATATTCCATTTTGAACTTTAATGTCTATTTGGGTTTGTCTTGGTATGAGATAGAAATCTAGCTTGTTACATATTTGTTTCCAAGGTATAAACAATTACTTTAATATTTTTATTTATAGGTGCATAATTTTCCTTTTGATCTGACAATTTGATATTTCCATAATTTAATGCATATTTCTATCTGTCTATTGTGTACAGAGCTTTATTTATCTAGTTATTTGGCATTCTTTCTCCATAGTTCTCTTCAAGGCTGATTTGAGTCCTGTAAGAAGGTGTGGAGGTTGACAAATGGCGGCTTTCTCTTTTTTTAATTAAATTAAATTTAATTTATTATAAAGATATGGGGTACAATTCAGGGTTAAGTATACAAACATTGATTATGCAGGTACCCTTGTTGATGAGGTATGCCCCTCCCTCTCCTAGCAGTTTGGCGGCTTTCTCTTAAGTGATTTGATGAGTTAATCAGTGGGTGGAAATCCTGGTAAATGAGCTTTGTTTTGAGTGCTTTCATCTGTCCAGGAATGTAAACACACATTATAAAATGCTGAGATTAGCACTTGGCCTATGCTAATTTCTCAATTAATGTTAGCTAAAATTTTAAGTCGAATTCTTATTTCCTTATAGAAAATCTTAAAGGTAAACAAAATAGAATCTGAACTTCCTTTATCAACTTTCCATTGGCTGGACAACAAACTTGGCAGTTACCAACCTTAGACTTTCAGTCAAGGATAGTAACTCAAAAGAACAGTAAGCCACAAATAAAAGAAATTGGACATGGATAATTTGTGGAAAACCTGTCCTGTAATGCTAGACATCATGTAGTGAGGAAATATTTTGAGATCACTATTGCAACAGCTAATGAAAAACTTGGAGTGTGTCCAAAAGAAGGTGATAAGAATAATAAAGCATTTTACGAAGAAATTTTTAAGTTACTGAAGAAGGTAAGCTATTGAACAGAATCACAAAAATTGTCTAATATTTTAAGCAATAAAATGTACAAAAATATTATGCTTTTATTTTGTTCAAGTATATATTCAGGGATATTTATGTAAAATGTGGGTTAATGTTTATATTTGGAACACATGTAGTATTACATCAGTGAAATATTCATTGTTTAAGATTGAGAATTTTATAATTTGACGTACCAAACAGAGAGAGAAAATAGTATAAGAATGAAATGTGTAAATTAATAAATTGGTATAAAATTAATATATCTGTAACTACAACTTAGGGTAAGAAATAGAATATGAACTCCATTGGTTCTCACCAAGAACACTCTTACATGTGTTTAAAAATCACGATACCTTTGCTTTATACTACACTTAACCACTATACTGACATTTATAGTAAATAGTTTCTTATTTTTATTTTCAGTTTTCCTTATAAATGTGCATTCCTTAACACATTAGTTAAGTTTTGCCTGATTTTAAATCACACTGCATGAATTATTTTATGTCTGGTATCTTTCAATTAAAATGACGTTTGTGAGATTCATGTGTGTCGTGTACACTACAGTTTGTGCACTGCCAATATCTAATAGTATATTGTAAATAATGCCACATTTATTTATCTCTTCTTTTAAAATTTGCATTTTGATAGGTTTTAGCTATAACAGATGGCATTGATATAAACACCTTTGTATGCAATGTGATTTGGTACAACCACCTCGGAAAATGGTTTGGAGCTATCTCTTAAAGTTGGAGTTGTAGATCTGTCTCTATTCTGCCGTAGAGTCTCTCCTATTACTGCTTAGTATCAGTTGTTTTAATTTGCAGTTATAGAATTTCTATTTTTTTCCCAATCTGCCATGTCACTTTTTATGGATTTTAGTTCTCCAGTAAAACTTTTTGATTGTCTTTTATCTACTGGAACTCAGTTTATTTTGATAATTTTAAAACTAAAGATGTAATGAGTTTTTCTACTCTCTGCTATTTCTCTTTTATGCTATTTTCTTTTTTTAAAAAAAAATTGCCTGATTACCATTGACTATGTGCTGGGATGCAAATATTCACACACACACGTACAAACACACACATTCATAAAAATAATTTGAGGACTAAAATGGGTTCATTTTCCTCAAAGATAATTTTTGTTCCTGCAAAATATGAAGTGTTTAGGTTCAAAAGTTTATCAACCTTTGAATAATGAGTGCAAAAATATCAGTCTTCAAATCTGGATGAGTATTAGTTTCCATCAACCAAATTACAAGATTTCCAATCATTTATAAAATATCAAATTGGAAACGCAAGTGAACCTCCACAAACAGAGAGAGAAAAAGAGAAAGTGAAGAAGGAGATTCAGAAGTGTCAAATACTGATGGCATTTCAAGGTTATTCAGAGAAAAGTACAATGTTTCCTTTGAGATAAGATGGGAACAGTAACTGTAGGGAAATACTCATCTAATAAGTGTCCCTTTGATGGGACCATAACTGAGCACATCATTGTTAAAGGCTTATTCCTTGTCATTATTTTTTTTTTAACCATAGCAATAAGTAGGAAAACATATCCTTTGTTAAATGATACTTTATTCATTTAATATGTATTGAGTTTCTTCCATTTTCCAGGCACATTTCCAAGCCCTGAAGATAAACAGTGGTGAGGAAGACAGCACCCTTCTCATGAAACTTACAAACAAGTGTCCACCAGCAGACTGAGAGCAAATTAACAAATATATAAGCTATTTTAAACTAACATTTAAGTAATAGAAAGAAAATAAATCAAGATTAGAACACAAAAAAGACTAGAAGTTAGCTTTCTATTTGGTAGTCAAGAAAGTCCCCACCTGTGGGATAGAATGACATTCAAAGAACTAAATGGGGAGAGAGTAGTCAGAAGCGACAGCAGGGGCAGAGGCTCAAAAATGAGAGCAAGCTCTGGACACTGGCAAATGCGCCTGTAACAGAAGCAGAAAGGACAATGACAATCTGCACAAAATGAAGCTGGAGAAAAAGGCAGGGAGAACCTAATCTTTGTAAGACATACTTAAAGATTTGGATTTTATTCTAATTGGAATGGAAGCGATTAGTGGGCTTTAAGTAGGGGAGGATTATAATCTGAATGAGGTCTTTACAAACTCTCTCTTGCTACAGCATGAAGAATAAACTGAAGTGTTGGCAAAAGGAGAAGCAGAGAAAATAAGATTTCGCAGTTTTCTACATCAATCTGTACAACTGAGTAATCTCTACTAGGGAAAATGTAGTATTTACTATTTTTGAATTCCTATTATATTTAGGCTTGAAATTAATTCACTCCATTAGGTTACAATTTTTTGTTAAAATATTTCATTTTTCTTCAGCTTCAACATATATTTTACATGAAGTTACTTAACACAATAAGCATAACTTCTTTGCTATCAATCTAAATATATATGTATATATATTTACATTTTTACTCTAGTTGCCTAACTTTTTTATTTTCTCTTATGGCTTTAGAAATCAGCAACATAGAGTATAATTCAGTTAACATTTTGAATGATTATGGGGTTTTTTTGGCTGTTGTTTTTTGTTTTGAGTTGGAGTCTCACTTTGCCACCCAGACTGGAGTGCAGTGGCTGCTCCCGGCCACCGCAGCCTCCACCTGCTGGGCTCCGGAGATGCTTCTGTCTCAGCCTTCCAAGTAGCCGGAATTACAGGCATGCGCTACCACGCCCGGCTGATGTTTTGATTTATTGTAGAGATGAGGTCTCGCTGCCCAGGCGGGTCTCGAACCCGCGGACTCTGGCAATCCACTCACCTCAGCCTCCCAAAGGCGCGGGATTACAGGCTGAGCCACCGAGCCCAGCTGATTATGGTTTTTTTCCTTAGAAAAATATACATGCACATGAAAATTTGCAGATAGTTTCGAAGTTTTCATAATTGACTTAAATTATATTCAGGAAAATAAGAAAACTTGCTACAAGTATCTATTATAATACTTTTGGAATTATCACTCATTCATTCAAACAATTAAGATGTTATTTTATAATATGAGATAATAAATATCAGAATGTAATAAAAGCCTCAGAAAATAACATGATACAAAATCCAGTAGCACAAATAAAACGGTACAATCACAATACACAATGGTCTGGAATCAGTAGTTCTTATGGTGATTAACATCCAAATCATGTCTACATCTTCATATCACACTATTTAAGAAAATAATTGAATTGAATTAACATAAAGAATGAGCTTCAACTGTGGGAATAATATAAAATTAAATTCTGTGCTTACAAAGAAGTAATGTTAGATCAGATATTGTGACTTACTAGAAGCAATATTTTGCTGCTGTGATTTTTAAAAGAAAGAAAATGGAGTGGTATGATCATACTTTTTGATTTTGATGATGATCTTAGAAGTCAAACATGGGTACAAATGAGCAACTCTGGTGATGGGATCATTCATGTGAGGATCATATGTTAGTGTTTTCTCCAGATTCAATGAATACCACATGTAACAATAGAGCAAACTTCTCTTAAACAAATCATAAAGTTGAATTGCTTTATTTATTTTTTTGACTTGGAATCTCACTCCGTCACCCAGGCTGGAGTGCAATGTGGACCTGCTGGGCTCCCACGATACTTCTGCCTCAGTCTTCCAAATAGCCGAAACTGCAGGTGTGCATTACCAAGACCGGCTCATTATTTATCTTTTTATTGTAGAGACGAGGTCTTGCCAAGTTGCCAGGACTGGTCTCCAACCTGCAAGCTCAGGCTATCCACTCGCCTAGACCACCCAAAGTGCTGGGATTACAGGCTGAGCCACTGAGCCTGACCTGAATTCCTTTAAAAAGGCAGACCAGAAAAATCGATGTTTAGAAGGAAAAGCAAGTCCTTATTTCTCTTATAAGTGTGATTTACTTTAAAAACCCTTATTTGAAATATTCTAATAGATATCTTGGCATATATGCCTATGTTTAATAATCAGCTAACCAAGAAGCATCTTTTAAAAAAAATTAGACACACTTGATAGCAAACAAAGATTCAATTCAATATATATCACTAAACATACTTCAATCTCTCAGCAAAAATTGAAAATTGAAAGTGCATGAACCATAGTTATTAGGCTTTCATGAACAAGTGACATTATTGCTATTTAGGTGTTTTTTGTACTAGTTCAAATATTGTAATTCAAAAAGCAAAAGACAAATACTCCTACTACTTATTATCTTCAATATTAGAGAAAATAATAATCTGATATTTACCTGTGACTTAAGTGATCCATTAAAGGTTATGGGGAAATTAAGGGTCAAGGAATAGTAAAAAACATATTCATATAAGCGAGTGGAAAGACCTGGAAAAATAAAATAGTAACAAATAATGTTTAGATATTTAGGTTTTTTTTTTTTTACTTTGGACATAAAATACAGTTTCAATAAAATTAAATAAATTAGATTTTTAAAATCAAGCACATAATTTTAAACGCATTAGAGGAGATGGCTTTGTAAAATAATGCGACTTTGAAAGCTTGTAGAGAATAAGCACCTTTTCATAAACAAATGTTCTGAAACCTCCTACTCTCATTTATAGTTTATGTGCATTTTAAGAATAGAATATTTTTTAAAAGGAAACCATCCGGAAAAATAATAGCATTTACAAAACAAAAATCATTCATATTCACTCTTATAAAAGAGTTTCACAGAATTTCTAAAGCTAAAAGCTATTTGTTATTCTTATTTTATTTACAACCTGCTTTCTTAGGAATACATATTTTAGGACAAAGTACTTTTGTATGTAGTTTTCCAAAATTTCTCAAAAATTAGGAAATATTTTCTATGTGTGACCTATTAATTATGTGTGCTATATATGGAAGGATAAGATGGAAAATTTCATTACCAGAAAAAAAGTACTATCAATAAATTAGTATTACAAGTACACTTGATGTATAGAAGTTGCTCCATATTACTTCCTTTTTTTTTTTTTTACCAAATCAACCTTATATATCAATATCTCAGGTTCCTTTATCTTCCCATGAAAATTATTTGTTCTACACACCTCAACCGACTATATCCCAACTCTCAGAAAATAGAAGTAACTTGAGTCTGTCACTGGAAACCATGTCAGTCTTTCTTATTTTTCCAGATCAAATATCTTAAAGACAAGACAAGCTATTGCTTGCTAATATGGATGACATCTGAATTTGATGCGTATGTTAACAGAACAAATGTCTCTTTTTTTCTGCCTGATCAAAGATGATCTTTTGAGAATGGGGAAAGAAAGAAAGATGTAGGTAGGAGTTGGACAAATTGGGTTTTAATTTTAGTCAGTGTTCATGAAAGTAAATGGAACAATAGATATTCAGTGTTCATGAAAGTAAGTGGAACAATAGATATTCAAAGTACAGTTGGCCTTAGGAAGACCAGAGACAGATTTGTAAGCAAACAATCAAAATTCAATTTGACAAATGGTTCTATGAGATTGCTAAATAAAATTTATGGGAGGCCATTGATTGGACAGAGCTTTGGGTCCAGTCTCCAAAAGACCAAACCAAGAGAGAGGAACGCATGCTAAAAGTTCCATGTCACTAAACTGAAGCTAAGTTGTTTATCTGAACTTAGGAAAGAGATGATTCCAAAATAGGCCAGTTTTAGCCAGCATGATAAGGATATACCCTCTACCTTAACTCTTACAAGGAAGCAACCTAAAGTAGCCTAATGTTAACCAATTCTCTTTTTATGATACGCTGTTTCCTTATTCCTGTCAAGCTGCCATATAAAAACCAATTGCTTTGCCATGACCAATGGAGTGCCTTTAAATTTTTCTTTTAGATGTGGTGTTACCTGATTTATGAATCACTATAAAAGTCAATTAGATTGTTAAACTCAATTTGCTGAAATTTTGTCTTTTGAAAAAAGGCAGTGCTGTTCAGGATCACCCCTACTGTGAAGGACTAATGAGAGCTTCAGAGATGATAACTGATCTCAATCTTCAAGGGTCCTTGAATCAACCCTGAAGTACCCATGATTTGAAAGAGTAAAGAACAAAGTCACAACACTAACTAAATACAGAACATACATAAGATTATTAGATAAATTTTAATACTTGATGCATATATTGAACATTGAAAGTGGAAACAGATTCTTTTTTTAACTTTAAAAACTTTTTTATTTTAAAATTATGGAGTTCAATTCAGGATTAGGTAAACAAATATTCATTGTGCAGGTACTGTTGTTGATAAGGTCAGCCCCCCCCACCTTCCCCAGGCAGATTTCTACTACTGTCAATCACCCCCCAACCCTGCCCGCAGTTTCCCGCTACTCTCGATTCTTTTCTTATAGTATTATGATAGTTGTTCAAGGTCCACTTATGAGCGAGAACAAGTGATACTCAGTTCTTTGTTTCTGTGAAAGATCACTGAGTATTTTAGACTCTTATTCTATCTAGGTTGCTGCGACGTTCATGATTTTCTTCTTCTTTATGACTGCATGATATTCCATTGTGTATATGTAACACGTTTTTTTTAAATCCAGTCCTCTTTTGATGGGCAGCACAGTTGGTTCCATGTTCTTGCTATTGTGAACAACGCTGGGATAAACATACGTCTGCAAGTATCTTTTTTATAGAGTGATTTGAGTTCTTCTGGGTATATCCCCAGTAGGGGAATTGCAGGGTCATATGAAAGGTTGATTTTTAGAACTTTTAGGAATTGCCACACTGATTTCAACAGAGGCTTTACTAGTTTACACTCCCACCAACAGTGTAGAAGTGTTCCCTTTTCGCCACATCCTCTCCAGCATCTGTTATTTTTTGAGTTATTGACGATGGTCATTCTGACTGGAGTTAGGTGGTATCTCAGTGTAGTTTTAATTTGCATTTCTTTGATGACTAGTGAGCCTGAACTTTTTTTTCATTTATCTGTTGGCTGCTCATATGTCTTCTTTTGAGAATTGTCTATTCATATCTTTTGCCCATTTTGTAATGGTGCTGGAAAACAGATTCATAAATCAAGGAACATAGAAAAAAAATTCATCCACTCTATATTTATTTCCCAGAAAAGCAAGAATCCTTGCCAAACAAGATCTAGAGCTAGTCCCACCACATGATGACTGCTCTCAATGAAGAGCACTTCTAGTGCCTTCAGTCTTCATTATTACCTTCTTTTAAAAGTCTATTTTCAAATTAAAACTTAATGTAACCAAAATGGCCATGAGTACATAGATATGATCATTCAAACATTAGAGAGATCATTTATAAAGCAACACTCAGTTTTAAGAATGATCTGGGTTTAGAACCTAGTTTTGGTACTTCTTAGCCCAGTAACTTTGGGCAATATATTTAACTGAACTGTGCCATATGTCCTTCACTAGCTAGCTCCTAAAATTTCTATTACTAGAAGAACCAAACACCTCATACCTTTGAAGGTTTTAACACAATGTATGACACATCGTTTTCATTATTTTAAAGCAAAGGATGCCATGATTAGAAAATACTCCCAATTGTCCAAATAAGGACCTGTCTAGTTTGTGATTAAAACTCCCGTACTGTAGAAAATGTCTATTTATAGTATCAATAGCAAGGGAAAAACATATAGTTCATAGTTCATGTAATTGAAAAATGGCTATTAATTATTAAGATAAAAACTGGGAGAAAAAGATCCATAAAACCATCCCCAAAGTTATGCTGTTTGCAGTGTTATCTTCTGTACTTGATTGGCATTACATGAAGTTTCAGAAGAGTTCTAGAAGTAACAGAAATTTCTTGATGAGCTGCTCATCTTAGCTCATGTTTAGTTCCTGTTCACTGGTTCAAAGTCAACACAAGCTACAAACAGTTTTACATACAGTTTTATACAAAATAGAGAGTACAACAGTTGGCTGTGCATTATTCAGAGATAAAGGTGCCTGCCAGTTTATTATATTTCTAGAGTGAGAAATTCATAGTTGCAATTTGACAAAGTGGAAATTGACAGAGCATTTAGTAATAATGCCTAATGAACGAATGGAAACATACTTTGGGGAGAAATGTGGTTTGTTCTTTAAAAGAATGGCATACATTAAAATCTAGACTAATTTTAGCACCATCTAGGCAATTACTCAAATTAAGGGCAAGGTGACTAATCTGAGAGCCTCATTTAAAGGAGAAATATCAAATATATAAGGTAAATAGCATTGCCATTGGTCTGTAGCAAGTTTTTTAAATGTTATTTTCCATCTAATGAATACATTTATTCTCTCTTTTAATCATTAAAAAACAGAGGGAAAATTTAGGCATAGCAAAAATTTGTTAATAGTCCAAAATTTGTGACTAAAGTGTAACCAACAATATTCTTTGTTTAGTATTAAAATTTTCACAAGCCTGGTTACATACTGAAGGTGAGGGAAAGGAAGAGAAACATTCTGATGCATGATAACGGTGTTGCATATTCTAAATCCATCTATGAGAAAATAATCATTGCTTCAGAGGCAAAATAGAGGAGTATCACATAAATGAGAGGTTTAATGCTATTATAAAACTTTCCATTATCTCTAGACATCAAAGAAATTTATAAAATAGAAAATCTATCACTTTATAAATTCACAACAAAATATTTTCTATTTTATTATCTATTCACAGCAAAAAATATTTGCTGTATGTTTGCTATGTGCTAAAAACTCTACTGGGACACTGAGGATACAAAAGCAAACTTTTAATGTCTTTGGAGTTTACAGTTTATGAAACAGACAGCTAAAAAGCAAACAAAGAAACCATCAAATGTAAAACCGCTGGTTTTATGAGTGTGACAGTGGAGAAGCAGGAGGTGCCATTAGTATGTCTCACAATAAGATCTAACATATGGAGGTAATTTACTGCTATAACAAATTATCATAAATTTAGTGGTCCTAAAACAAGATAAATGTATTCCCTTACAGTTTTGGAAGTAAGGAGTGTAAAATCATTTACACTGGACTAATTCAGGTTTCAGCAGGCCAGTTTCCTTCTGAAAGATTTTAGGGGAGAATTCATTTCTTTACTTTTTTTTATAACTTCTTGTAACCATCTGCATTTCTTAGAAATGATCTCTTCTTCTATCTTCACCCTGACTCCTCCTACACCCTTCTTGTAAGGATCACTGTTATTACCTTGGGCCCTCATGGATAATCCAGCATTATCTCTCCATTTCATGATCTTTAATTTACTCATATCTGCACATTGCCTTTTGACATACAGGGTAAGCTTTACAAGTCTTGGAAACTATGGTGTGGGCATATTTAGGGGAACTATTCTTCAGTTAACTGCAGGAGGTAATAGAAAAATTTCCTGTGATAATGACTCTTGATCTTGGTTGATAAGATGTTAGTAAGAGCAAAAAGAAAAGGCAGAGAATGTGAAAAGTATCGCAGGGGAGAGTACTATGCACGGGATGATAGAGGGGAGGGGGGAATGCCAGTTCAAATAAACTCGTATAGAGTACAGGGAAAGATTTTTCAGATAAACCAAGAGTAGGTAGGTCCATAATTAGGTTTGTAATTGGAAAATATCTTTCTTTCTGAATACAGAATGGAGAAGATATTTCTTAGAGTGAAGTGGTATAGAGCACATGATGGGGGGGATATATGTATATATATGTATGTGGTTTGTGTGTGTGTGTGTTAGTTAGTTTTTAATGGAAAAAAACACAGATCTTAAGCTAGTAAGTGCATATACCCATATTACCAATACTCCAGGAAAGATATAAAACATTTCTATCACCACAAAAAATTTTATTGCTTGGTATTCTCACCAAATTTGGTAAAGTTTTAGCTATTACTTTCTCAATATTTTTTTCCTCCCCTATTCTCTCTCTCTTCTCATATGGGAACTCCAAATACATGAATGCTCACTTGCTTTATACTATCCCATATATTACTAGTTATAGGTTTAATCTTTTGATTTTTCATATTTATTAAACCACTGTTCTTGTAGCCTCTAATCTGCTGTGTAGTTCAAAAAAGTAAATTTCAGATATTGTATTATTTAGCACGTAAAATTTCCACATTCTTTTTCAAATTTCTACTTCTCAGCCGGGTTCGGTGGCTCAGCCTGTAATCCCACGCCTTTGGGAGACTGAGGTGAGTGGATTGCCTGAGCCCGCGGGTTCGAGACCCGCCTGGGCAACTTGGCGAGACCTCATCTCTACAATAAATTAAAAAAAAAAAAATCAGCTGGGCGTGGTAGCGCATGCCTGTAATTCCGGCTACGTGGAAGACTGAGGCGGAAGGATCGCGGGAGCCCAGCAGGCGAGGCTGCGGTGGCCGGGAGCGGCCACTGCATTCCAGTCTGGACGACAGAGTGAGACTCCAACTCAAAAAAAAAAAAAAAAGAAATTTCTACTTCTCTGCTAAGATTTTTATCTATTTCCTTATTCTGTTAACTTTTTTGTAAGTCTTTGAAAACATATATAATATCTATTTCTGAAGAGATTATTTGCTAATTCCAGCATCCGAGTCATCTTGTATTTGTTTCTTCTGACCTTTTGTGTTATTGGTGATTATTACTCATATTTTCCTTCTTTATGTGACTGATAATTTTTTTATTGTATGCCAAATATAGTGAGTGGATATTAGAGAGGTCAGATTATAATTTTTCTTTAAAGGGTACTAAATATTAATTTAGAAGACATTTAAAATATTGGCAAATCTTGTGATCTTCTCAGGCTTTTTTTTTTTTAGGGTCTATTTCAGTTTTGTTTTTTAATTGTAGGATTTACATTAAGACATGGCACATTTTCCTTAGGTGTGTCTTTCTAGACTTTCAACTGAATTCCCAAGGTGCTTCTCAAGGTCCCTTTATACTCTTGAGTGGGTAGCAATTTCAATGTATTGTAGCACCAAGTGGTAGTTTGTTTGTCCATTTGGGACTCAGTCATGCAGCAGTTGCTTTCTGCTGGGCTTTCCACTGTCTCAACTTGCAGATTAGTTCTAAGCCAAGTGTCCATAGGAAATCTTATTCAACTTCAGCCATGCCCTAAGCAAGACATTGCTCTTCTTTGTAATAATTCATCCCTAAGTTATAGCAATTTTGAAGTTTCAAACTCTCTGCTTCTTCAGCTTAGATTGGCCTTGTTCTGCAAGGGCTTCACCTTCCCTGACCATTATCTGAAAAACGATTCAGGCAGACAGTTTGAGGGACTGTGGGGCTCATTTAATTTGCTTCTCTGCTCTGAAACATCAGAGTTTTGCATTGCTTGCAGTACATGCTTACATGCATGCGTTTTAAATATTTTGTCAGTTCTATAGTTGTTCATCAATGAAGTATAACTTTATATGCTTTCATGGTTAGCAACAGCAAATGCCACTTACAGCATCATAAATGGAACTTTAAAAAAATGTATTTATTTAGTAACCGTTAAATTGGTCTTATAAAATAAGTATACCTTTAAAATTGTAGCATTCAAAAATCTATTTTAAAATTCAAAAATTATATTAGAACTTTATTATAGATAATATCTAATAAAAATTTCATATTAAAAATAGAAATCCAAAGTCGGGCTCAGTGGCTCAACCTGTAATCCCGCGCCTTTGGGAGGCTGAAGTGAGTGGATTGCCTGAGCCCGCGGGTTCGAGACCCGCCTGGGCACCAAGACCTCATCTCTACAATAAAATCAAAAAATCAGCTGGGAGTGGTAGCGCATGCCTGTAATTCTGGCTACTCGGAAGGCTGAGGCGGAAGGATTGCTGGAGCCCAGCAGTTCGAGGCTGCGATGGCCGGGAGCGGCCACTGCACTCCAGTCTGGGCAGTAGAGTGAGACTCCAACTCAAAAAAAAAAAAAAAAAAAAGAAATCCAGATAAATGCTAAACCAGTGGGATGTCAGGACAATACTTTTAATAAAGACTATATGAGTATATAAGAAAATTTGACATATTAGAAATAGGAAAATTTCAAAAATATTTTCAAGGTATTTCTGGTTTGTGCAACTAGAGTATTGATAGTGACATTTGTTTCTATGAGAAATTTTAGAAAGATAATATGTGTGTGCTATTGTGTTTTCACATGGGCATGTATGGATATCATTTCTGTAATTCTCAGAATCACTACAACCATCTTGCTATAAAACTCAGCGAGACACAAAGTAAAGAAAATCTAAGCAATAACTAAAAGTCCTGATATAACATGTTTCCAACTTTTTATTTTGATTTTTGGCTATTTAACAGTATAAAGTTTATTACTTACAATTGAAAATATTTTGCTTGTTAGAGTCATCTAGTCTAGACTCCTTAATGTCCACCAGACCATGAACTCCAGATCTGCCTTAATAACTCTGTTCTTTCTGGATGAATACATTTTTGATAAGTATTCTCTCCAGAAGATTCTTTCATACATAAATGAGGCTGCAAACCAGTAAGTCACTTTACTGATATAATTATTTGTAATCAGTTCTTGCAAACTATTTACCTACGCAGAATCGGCTTAACTGAGAAAACTGCTCATTTATCAAGATAATAGTTTTATCAAGATTTACCTTTAGACCCCATCTCACTTTTTACAACAATTCTGACCCTTTATATATGTTACAAAAGTTTCTAGGTCCTGATGAGTTACCCACTTTGAATAACCCACCTTAAGAAACTTAAAGCCAAAGTGCATTGATAAATACTCTTCAGTAATTTAGTCCTTTTGAGATGTTACTAAGACTAAATCAAAATGATATTTTCCCTTGTTGCAGAAAATTAAAAAAACATTTCCTTTAATGAGCCAGTAGGTTTATTTGGTAGTATTTTAGGGGGAAGATAGTTTTAGAGGACCCACTAAGACCAAGTCAAGGCATCCTTATTACCACAGAAAAATCCTTAGAGATGGGCTGGAGTTCACTGAATTTCTTAATGCCGTCTCTCAAAATGCAAAGCTGACTTTCACATTTAATCTTATCTCTCATTACTTTTTTAACCTCCCAAATTCCAGCTTTATCTTGTATTCTTGTAATTAAGATCTCTCTTTTAAGGATCCTTAGATTATTTTATCAGATTTGAAAATAATTTTCTGGAGTATTAACTTTTCTTGTGACTAAGGAAGTTAGTAATGTGCCTGTTAATGTCTTTGCTCTCATCTCTTTCTGTTTTGAGTCTATGATTAAGTTTTAGAATGGGAGATATATATAGTTCTGAAAAGTCCATCTTTTGAACTAACTTCACAAACTAATTGGTAGTAGTCTCACAGACCTCTTTCATTGTTAGATAGGCTTATTTACCAAAATGTACAAAAACTTCCTTCAATCTTATTTTGTTTGTGAAAGTTAAAGGAGAGATCTTCTCTAAACATTTCTATTCTATTAGGAATGACAGATTTATTGGGTCTGCAAAAGGAATATACAATAGATGGGGGCCACAGGTACAAAAGGCAAAATATAAAAAAAATTAACTGAATGTTTTTAGACTCTCATGGGTTTGTTTCAGTTTCAGTCAACACTTTCTTTAGGTCAGATTCCTGCTTTTTTAAAAATCACAAACATACCTCTTGTGTTTATATTTCTAATGACATAATTTGACCAAGAATAACTACAATTGCAGTAAATAATTCAATAATTCAATTACAGAGGATGATTAGGTAACTTTAACAGCAAAAAAATAAGCAAGCAATGAGAAAACTCCCAAATATTCAATAGTCTGATTTTTTTTGTTGGTATGTAGAAGCTTCCAAAAGAGGTCGAGATTTCATAATTTCATTCTTTAAGTGATTTGCTGACAAACCAAATAAAAAGATAAAAACTAAAATCCTTCTCAATCTCTTTCTGCATATGCACTGAGTGTGCACTATGGAAAGGACATGTGCACACTCAGTGCGATGGTATCAATCTGCAAGCCAGAAAGAGAGACCTCACCCAGAACTGAATTGACTGATACCTTGATTTGAGTTTTCCAACCTCCAGAACTGTGAGAATAATTTCTGTTATTTCAGATATCTAGTCCAGTATGTTGTTATGGCAGCACAAGTTGACTTATAGTGTACCTTGCTACTATTCTTGTTTTACCACAAGTGGAAGCAATGTTAGCCTTTGCTTATGAACTATGTTCTAAAAATGTCAGAAACTCTTCTAGAAAACCCAGATTTGATCTTGTTTATTCATAGAACATATTTTCAGACTGAAATAGAAAAATTTCAAGTTTTACCCACTAAACTGAAAGTCAATTTAACCAGAGACTAGTACTGCTTTTCAGAAACACAATCAGCAGAAATGATGACTTCATTGCAGCCATCAGAGCTTGCAAATTATCTAATGATAGAAGAGTACATAAGATAGGTAGAAATATACTTTTGGGGAAGTATATAATTTGGGGACATTTTGGAAACAAGGGTTCTCGACATTACCAAGAACCCAAATTAAATGTCTCAAATATTCTCATGCTTCCTAAGAAGTTAGCTAACATAAAAGTAGAAACACATGAAAAAATGTAATATGGAGGTTAAAGAATATGCCCAAACTGATCAGCATGATAGGTAAGTAACTGTTTCTAATATCTTGCCTTTTACCAAATTCTAAATGGCCAAAACTTTGGAAAAGTTCAAAGAGGCTATATGGACTGCTAATGATCCAGATTCAGAAATAAATAAATAAATAAATAAATAAAAGTGCTTGCAAAAAGTGATTGTAAAAAGCCAGTTTGCAAGATGATAATCTCTGACACTTTTCAAGATACCAAACTAACTCAAAGTAAATTTTCCAAAATTTTAAATAAAATTTCCTATCAGATAAAATACATACTGAGCAATAGACCTGATGAAAATTGATGGGGGAACTTAATAAAATTTGCTGAGTAGATCTTGTGCATATCTCACTCATGACTACTAAAATCTTGGGAAAATGATAAAAACAAGGCACCAACAAGACACCAGAATTCTAGGTCCCTTTGAATATTTCCAAAATGTTTTATTAAAACTAATCTCAAATGGTTTTACACATGTCCCTCTTATTGTATGCCGAGTCTCAGGACAGATTGACAATTTTCCTTGCCAGAAAATTACTTCTGACTATAGCAAATAAGCAAGCAAATAAATACATTTGTGTTCTACTGAGATGGTTTTTTGCATCTTTCTATCGACTTTCCACAAACTTAGAAACTTTATTTCCTCACTACCCTCAATCATTGTGAAACATGAAAGACTTAATTGAATTTTAAAACTAAAATCAGCAAAGCTCAGAGATATTCAAATGTCCACATTATAAAGCAGAGCCAATGTCTTTAATGAAAACCAGCTCAACCTCTTCTGAAGTTCATTGACTCTCTCCTTATGGTTAAGTAGTAAACCAACCCATGACCCAGACATGGCAAAATACTGAAAAACAATGCATTGCATACTGATATTGGTTATACTAATACCATATTAAGGTTATGCAATATATTATGTCTGATCTTCAGCCTTTCTTCAACATCCTCCCAAAGAACTCTTACATAACCTAAAACTTGAATATCAGTCTAAAAGGTCATATCAGGTAATAGCTATAATACCACTAAAACTCCAGAAAGTTGATCTTCAGGTTCATGATTTTCAATAAATGTGACATAAGTCATTCTCAGATTACTAGAAAACTGTATCTCAATTAAATACTTCAAGCTGAAGATTTTAGCAATTATTTAGAAGCATATGATCTTTGGAAAAGACATGTCAAAAAAAAAAAAAGTCCCGTAGAATAAGACAGAAATGAGTGGAACTAAGGAATATCAATTTTCAATCAGTATACATGCATTTTCTAATTTTATAGCTGTTTTCTTGCCCGTTTGATTTAATATCCTGGACCAGAGATTCTCTTATAACTGATTGAAGCATATAATCAACCCAAATAAGGGTTTTTTTTATACTTACTATCCTTTAGGATCTACCTAGTTCTCCTAAGTACAAGTTTCTTGCAATAAATGAATTTGTTTCCTAGCTATTTGAATTTATCTCAAATGTAAATTTCTGTGTGAAAAACATCACAATAAGCCAGATATCCAAAACGCTAAAACCTATTATATCACATCAGAAAAGAGAGGTTGCTACCTCCACTGAGACAAGTATCAAGGTACTTGATATCTTTTAAAGTCTGCAGACTTTACAACTAAACTTTCACAGAAAGGGAGATTAGAAAGTATCCTTTAAATGGTGTCTATGTGGAAGCTGTTTTACTTTATAAACCTTACAAAGAAGTCTCACTATTTAAGCTCAATCTAATGTTCCTTTGCTTTAATCTACTTTAATATCACCAATTGTATGCTAGTACACTCTTCAGTGACAACTAATTTATATAATATGATTTAGCAAACCCATAGGGTTTTTGGCTGCAATGAGATGATTTTGGCTGCAATTAGATGATTGAGTGTCATTGCCACCATCACCATTAACTGGTATTAGATTTGTTCCACAAAAAGCCTATAGCTAAACTCTACAAGGAGGTTAGTCATGTATTTTCTCAGTAAGTTGATGTGTGCATTCAAGTCACTTTCTTATTTCACTTAGAGTCTACTTTGGCCCATCAACTTCTCCTCTTAGCAAAAGAGATCTTAAGAAAATTAAATTGGAAAAAGAGAGAAAATTGGACTCTATTTCAAACTCAGAAACATAGACACTGAATAAGAATTTGTTGCTAATTTTTTCTGCCTTCTAGACTCTATATGTAATGCTTAAAAGAGGCCTGAAAATTGGGGGGTGGAATCTACATAAGATTTGCATGAGATATAGACAATACCACTACGACCATGAATTTTTTGCTCTTGAAGTTTGTAGGCTTGGACAGGTTCAAAAGAACAGAGGAGTTCTAAATATAATATCAGTCTGTCAAGGTAAGGTCTATGATCTTAGATGAATAATATCACACCCAATCCTTAGAGACTTTCTGGTATTATTACTTTTTTCTAAAAGATTGAGAAATCAGGAAAATAGTTTGGCTTGATATCCCCATATTTTTTTTTTCTTCAGAGATGTTTAAATTGGAAATTGAATCCATTGTTTGGGTGAACTTGGGCATGCTAGTCTGATAACTGAACGTACAAAGCAAACCATAATAATACTTTTCTTAGAATCTGTTACTTAGCACAGACTGCTATAACAAAATACCATTGACTGCGTGGATTAAGAGACAGAAATTTATTTTCTCAGAGTTCTGGAGGCTGGTAAGTACAAAGTCAAGATGATGGCAGATTTGTGAGAGCTCTCTTTCTCACAGGCACTTTTTCATTATGTTCTCACGTGGCAACTCTGAAGTGCATACTTATGAAAAGAGAGACAAAGAGGTCATTTTCTCTTCTTATAAGGGCATTAATCCCATCATTAAGGCCACATTCACAACCTGATGTAAATTTAATTATGTTCTAAAGGTCCCACCTTCAAATACCATCACCCTGGGAGTTAAGGTTCTAATAAAATATTATTTCCTTTTTTTCTTTCTTTCCTTTTATTTGTGACAATTTACGGGGTACACGAGAAGTTTTTTACATGTATATAATGAATGTCTAGTGATCAATTCAGAGTATTTAGGATGTTCATCACCTGAGTACATTTTAAAAAATATAGTCATCTTACTCCGCTATCAGGCATTGATTTTATTTCTACTATCTCAGCGTCAGTTTGTACCCTTTAACCTACTTCTCTATATTCTCCTTTATTTTCTCCACCCACCCTCTCAAGTCCCTGTTATCTATTTTTCCATTCTTTACTTACAAGTGATCAAATTTTTAGCTCACACAGGTAAGTGGGAACATGTGATACTTGTTTTTTTGTGCTTTACTTATTTCACTTGAGATAATGACCTCCAGTTCTATCTGTGTTTCTGTGAATGACATGATTTCATTCTTTTTTATGGTCAAATAGAATTCCACATTTTCTTTATCCATTCATCCATTAATGGACACTTAGGATGATTCCATATCTTTATTATTGTGAATAGTGCTGCAATAAACATGTGAGTGCAGGTATCTCTTTGATATATTAATTACTTTTCCTTTGGGTAGATAACCAGTAGTGGGACTGCTGAATCAAATGGTAATTCCATTTTTTGAAATCTTCATACTCTTTTTCTTGCCAGTTGTATTAATTTACATTCTTCCCAGCAGTGTATAAGAGATTTTTTCTTCTTCTTCTTTTCTAATAATAGTCATTCTGGCTGGATGTGGTGGCTCACATTTGTAATCCCAGCACTTTGGGAGACTGAGGTACAAGAATTGCTTGAGCCTGGAAGTTCAAGACCAGCCTGGGCAAAATAGCGAGATCTTGTTTTGCTTTGTTAAAATAATAATAATTTAAAAAATTAGCTAAGTGCAAGTTAGTGTCCAGAAATAGATTCTTTCCCCCATATCTGGTTTCCTTTTCCCTCCTCCCTCAGGGAGTGGCCTCTGGCCAGGGCTGGTCTCTGAAGACTATGCATATTCCCAGTAATGAGCCATGGGATGCAGGTGACCAAGCAAAGCTGAAAACGATGTAGTCAGCACTCTTTTATTTATTTATTTATTTTGAGTTGGAGTCTCACTCTGTCGCCCAGACTGGAGTGCAGTGGCCGCTCCCGGCCACCGCAGCCTCGACGCGCTGGATTCCAGCGATCCTTCCGCCTCAGCCTTCCGAGTAGCCGGAATTACAGGCATGTGCTACCACGCCCGGCTGATTTTTTGATTTTTTGTAGGGATGAGGTCTTGCTGCCCAGGAGGGTCTCGAACCCGCGGGCTCAGGCAATCCACTCACCTCAGCCTCCCAAAGGTGCGGGATTACAGGCTGAGCCACGAGCCCAGCATAGTCAGCATTCTTAATCAATGCAATTGTAAACTCTATATAGGGATTTGACTAAATTGCTTGCCTATAAAACTGCTCACTGTATAGCCCCTAGGCACAGATTCTTTACCAAACTACTGCCATTGATGCCTCTTGTGTTATTATAAACCAACGTCTTGCCTATCCCTGTCATGAGTTTCTTATAAAGTTTTTCCTTTGCTCGTTTTCTTTTGGCTTTGGAGTTAATGTATGTGTGTGTTTTCAAATTTCTTGTTGCACTGTATTCTCTGCTGAGTCTGTGCTCTGCTGTTCTCTTGAGAAGTGTGTGGTCAATCTTTTTCTTCTTTCTTCTGTGCTTAATACCTTTAAAGAGGAACAACTATATGAACTTTGCAGCCACTTGGATGGACTTGGAGTCGATCATACTCAGTGATCTATCACAGAAACAAAGAACAGAGTACCATATGTTCTCACTCATATGCGGACCTTGAACAATTATAATACTGTAAGAAAGCATTTGGCAATAATGGGAAACTGTCAGGGGAGGGGGGATGGGATTGGCAGTTGAGGGAAACTGCTAGGGGAGAGAGGGGAACACCTCATCAACAAGGGTACCTTGTTTTTGTATACCTAACCCTGAATTGTACCCCACATCTTTACAATGAAATAAATGAATAATAATAATAATAATAATAAAACCTAATGTCTTTCCCTATTGGACCTCAGGTGGCTTCTTTGGAATAGGTAAACATTATGAGCAAGCCCTCTCAGATTTAGGGTTATTGTGTTACACTGGGTTTGGTGTCACATGCCTATAGTCCCAGCTACTCGAGAGACTGACACAGAAGGATAACCTAAGTTCAAGAGGTCGAGGCAGTGGTGAGCCATGATTGTGTCACTGCAGTCCAGCGTGAGTATTAGAGTGAGACCCCAATTTAAAAAGTAACAGTAATAATATGCATTCTAAAAAAGTAAGATTATCTCTTGTTTTTGATTTGTATTTCTCTGGGGATTAGTGATGTTGAGCACTTTTTCATATGCCTATTGGCCATTGTATGTCTTCTTTTGAGAAATGTCTATTAATGTCCTTTTTTCAATGGGATTATTATAATTTTTGTTTTTCATTGAGTTGTCTGAGTTTTTTGTGTATTCTGGATGTGAGTCCTCCATCAGATAAATAGTTTGCAAGTATTTTCTCTCATTCAACAAAAACAAAGGAAAATTTCTTACCCATATAATTGAGAAAGTAAGTATTACACAATTAAAATAATGTGGGGTGGCTGTGAGTATGCCACTGCACTCCAGCCTGGGTGACAGAGTGAGACTCCAACTCAAAAAAATTTTTTTAAATTAAAAATAATAAAAAATAAAAAGGCAAAATACATGAATAGACACTTCTCAAAAAATGACATACAAACAAACAACAGATACGTGAAAAAATGCACAGCCTCACTGATCATCAAAGAAAAGCAAAGTAAAACCACACTGAGGTAAGTCCTAACTCCACACAAGATGGTCATCATCGAAAGACAACAGATGCTAGAGGATGCAGGAATAAAGGGAACACTTCTATACTGTTGGTGGGAGTAGAAATTAGTACAACCTCTGTGAAAAACAGCGTGGCTATTCCTAAAAGATCTAAAAATCCACCTTTCATATGACTCAACACTCCCCCTCCTGAGAATATACCAGATGAACTCAAATCATTTTATAAAAAAGATACCTGCACATGTACACTTATTGAAGCATTATTCACAAAAGCAAAAATGTGGAACCAACCATGCTGTTCATCAAAAGTAGACTGGCTAAAAAAAAAATGTGGTACATATACATGATGGAATATTATGCAACCATAAAGAAAGGACAAAATTATGGACTTTGTAGCAACTTGGATGGATTTAGAGTCTATAATACTCAGTGATCTATCACAGAAACAAAGTACAAATTTATCTCATTCATAAGCAGACCCTGAACATTTATCATAATACTACTATCAGAAAGGAATTGGCAGAAGGGGGAAACTGCCAGGGTGCAGCAAGAGGGGGGTCTATTACGTCAATAAGAGTATGTTATCTCAAACCAGGAGAAGGGGCAACCAAAGGGTGGCCCAATCTTTACCTGTACAGTGACCGCTTATGTACCTAATCCCGAATTGTACCCCACAACATTACAGGTTTTAACAAAAGAATTTTTAGGGAACACAAACATTCAATCCATAGCAATTACAGTAGCCAAAATGTTGTCCTCCAGAAGTTAGTATTTTAAATGTTTTTACAAATGATTATTAAGAGAAAAGCAGGTAGAGAGGGAAAGAGGGAAAAAATAGACAAACTTGATGACAATAATCAAGATTAAAATAACCACTCTCCAAAACATGATATCTAATGTTAATTTCTCAAAAAGTAGTACAAATCTGGATTGATCATGTCTTACACAATAATTGTCTATCCTCAGCTCAGGCTAGATAAGGACTAAAATAAAGGTCTGTTTAACAAGACCATTTGTATTAACAAAATTAAATTGGTGAGACTGAACATTGAGACTACCTTTATTGATATATATTAATAATTTTCACTAGGAAGTTTTCACACAGGAAAATAAGAATGCCAACCTATAAATAACTTTACTCTTCAGTTAGAAAACTATTGAAAATAAATATACCTGGGAAAATAGTTTGTTCACCTCAAAAAACTCTCTTTTTAACAAACAACCTATTTATCAAGTCTCACCATAATACCATAATACCTTCTCTTCCATGTATCCTCCAATACTGTAATGTTATATCATGAACTTTATCCAGTTTCAATTGATATTCTACTTTAACAGACTCTCCTTAACCACTTGAGCATAAACAACAAAATTCTGAAAACAAATTTCCCTAAGTTGGCTGGGTGCTGTGGCTTACGCCTATAATCCAAGCACTTTGGGAGGCCGAGGTGAGGGGATTACCTGAGCCCGTGGGTTCAAGACAAGCCTGGGCAACTTGGTGAGACCTCATCTCTACAATAAATCAAAACTTATTTAGATGTGGTAGCGCTGTGCCTGTAGTTCCAGCTACTTGGAAGGCTGAGGTGGAAGAATTGCCTAAGCCCAGCAGTCTGAGGCTGCGGTGGCTGTGAGCACGCCACTGCACTCCATCCAGGGTGATGGAGTGAGACATGTCTCAATAAATTAAATAAAAATAAATAAATAAATTTCCTAACTTCCATCTATTTAGATACTACTATCAAAATGGTATTCTCTCTTACTACAGTAAATGTAATGAAGCAAACTTTTCTTGACAAACATATTTTTCTAAGGGATGACTACAATAGAATAGACCTTACTGCTTCTCAACTGGGACATCCAACAATGTCTGGAGACATTTCTGGTTATCACAACTTGGAGAAGGGAGTGCTGCTGGTACTTTTGGCATCTGGTGGGTGGAGGCCATGGACACTGTTAAATATCACAATGCATCAGTTAGCTCTCTCTGCCCAACAAAAATTTATCTACCCAAATATCAATAGTGCTGACATTGAGAAACACCAACAGACTTTTTATACGATTGCTGTAAAGATTATATAAGATAACATTTAAAGCACTTTGCAAGATTAGTAGCATACACTCAACACTAAATATAAATTAGCTATTATTGTTATTATTCTTATTATCATGTTTATTAGAGCATTTGAGAAGTTTTTTTTAGTCATTTGGTACATATAAAAACAAAAATAATTTTTCACTGTAACACTACATAAACTCTTATCGTTAAAAAATAGAATGGGCCTAGGCTCAGCAGCTCATGCCTGTCATCTAAGCACTTTGTGAGGCCAAGGTTGGAGGATTGCTTGAAGCAAATATTTGAGACAAGCTTGGTCAATATAGCAAGATTTCTTCTATGCAATTTTTTTTTTAATAGTTAGGCATGGCGGCACATATCTATAGTCTCAGCAACTCAGAAGGCTGAGTCAGGAAGATCACTTGAGCCTAGAAGTTCGAAGCTGTAATGAACCACAATTATGCCACTGCACTGCAGTTTGGGTGAAGTAATATCCTGCTTAAAAAAAAATTTTGATTACACTGGAAAGATTTTTGAGACTACCATTTCCATGACTGCAATGACCCAAATGCCCATTGCAGAGCATTTTCCAATTCTAAATGGAAAAGTCAAACTGAATACAGTTTTATCTGTAAAAGTTTTGAGAATCAATATTTGATACATGACTAGTTTATTTTCTCACAAATATTTAACATTTTTCAATAAGATACATATTAAATATCACTATATTTGAGAATATTATTGTTCAGAAGCAGACTTCAAAAGCACTTTTAGTTTTCTTATACTACTTTTTATTCCAAACAGGCAAAAATCAGTATAAAATGTAAGTGCTTGTTCACTATAGTATTTCTTCAGTGCATTTTACCTGTTACCTATGCAGTATAGTGCTTCTTTTCCAGACTTAGTAGTATTTTTTCTTGGATTGGGTCCTATAACAGTTATGTTTTGGGGAAGCTTCTATAGACCAGAATTCCAAACCAAATTCCAAATAATTGATTGCATTATCCAAAGACTAGTAGGAGCAACAAAATAATAGCAGCAGCCTAAAGATAGTACCTTCTATTTTCTTTAATATCAATTAATCATGAATATGAATACAACCCTTCCCAATTCCACCATGTTATAGAGGAACTGTCACTCACTATGCCACCAAACAGGCCAATCAAATTCTTTCCCTCCCTAGAATTTTAATCTCCATCATCATGGCAAAAAGACAGGAGGACATTCAATTTCTATCTTTCAATATCAACATGGGATAGCCTAGCCATCAGCTCCTGTCTTTCAATCTGGTTATCCTCATTACTGTATAGGCTTTTCAGGCTTCTAGAAACAAAATTATTTGTGATTCCCATTGTTCTAAAAGTAAATTTGGTTTAATTTAGCTTGAGCCAGATTCTGTTACTTATGAAAGGCTCCGCATCGATTTTGTATTAGCATGTGTGCACCAACATATGCCATTCCCATAGCCTTTTTATGTTCTGAATTAATTTCCAAAAAAGAAAAAAGAAACAGTTCCAAACTGCATCAGGCTTAGTGAATTGTATCAGCAGCTGCATACCAAAGGGCTCTCTCTAACATTCTAACAGCAAAGAAAAAGTTACAAAAGACTCAAGGTTTTCAGCCACACCTAGAATGGTAATACCAGTCAAGGTACCATCTTCTCAAACATGAAAGGCACAAGGTCTTTCATTATTAATGTCTTTCTCATATTCTATTCTTAAAGAAAGTCTATGAATAGAAATTCCTGGCAGACTAAACCTTAACCTGATCAACTCCTCACCCTCCAAAGCTGCACCCAGCAATAAAATGACAATTGAAAATGGCTGAGTCTCACCCAAGCCCTCATGGAACATCAGAGCTATAACTATTAATTGCATAAGGAAACCTAAAGTAAGGAAGAAAGTGAATGACTAGCAATGGAGATAATAGCCAGGTCTGGGGAACTGGCTATGGAAGCTAACTACTTAAATTGTCAATTTACATGATAAAGCAATCACAGTAAAAGTTAAGAAGGCTTTAGGTTAGCTATTCAGATAAAATTATTATTTTTTAATTCTCTCTCAGTCTACAACCTGCTCTAACTACTTCGACACATAATAATGACTAGAATATGAGCCAGTGTAGTTAATACCCATTGAAGGCATGAGTATAGATTAGGGAGATGGCTTCACTTCCAGCTTCTTATCTCTCCACAGCCTGGTTCTTTTTAAGTGTGGCCTAACTTTTTTTTTAAACTTTGGACCTAGGGCCTTTGCTAATTTACATAAAGTTATGGAGAAGAAACATTTCATAAAATTTCCATGTATGAAAGTGAAAGATTTCTATGAAATGCACTAGTTAAACTTGGTGATAAATTCCTTTTACCAGCCATCTGGCTTAGTTCAGCAAAATACAACATGGTCTTCATGACAAAAGAGAAATGAAAGTACCAGAGGGGATTTTTTTCTAATTGGAAAATATAAAAGTTGACAGATTTTGCAGAACTCCCTGTAAAATGATCCCTCAATATTATTTTATTAACTGTTTTACTTGCATTGAAATACATAAATGGTTGAATATATGACGAAGTAGAAAAGTACTCATAGATGTTATATAGTTAATCTGACTTTAATGAATACTTATTTCCCTAATCAGAGTTGGAAAAGTAAATTTAGTTATATCTTTCCCTTTCAAAGCAATTAATGAATATTATACTAAAAAATTCAAGAAAAATATTATCTACCTTACAAAGCTTCCAAAAGGTATGTAGCTCATTTTTGTACTTTTAGCACTTGACAGTCAAGTGAATAGGTTATTAAACGTAATATAATCTAATAAGGCTAACAAAAACTGAACAATAGTAAGAACAATTAAGTTCTATTGCTACTTTTCTTCTGAGATCTTCTTTCTTATCGATTCCAAGCAGTAGGACATGCAGAGTCAATATAAAATTATTTAAACAACTTATTTGAATATTCCAAATGATATTAGGAATAAATAGCATCCTAAAAAAGCCAGAAAAGTCCATTATAGTTGACTGAAGTTTTGCTTTTCTTCCTTGTGACTTAGTCTCTTAGCTCATTTCTTTTTTTATTGTTTATGATAGTAAGCAATAGGCAAGCAAGAAAAAAGTAACAGTTATAGTTTTGATTAAATATTTTCCTGAACAGGTTTTTGGACAAATGGTTTATTCATGTAGTTTGTATAGAATGGGAAATTTTTAATAAAGACAATGTGGTTCTTAATGATTTTTCACATAGTTACATTTGATATAGTAAATAGTTAAAGGTAATTACATTTAATTTCATTTTATTGTATTGTTATTTTGGAAGCGTAAACTCATTTCACCGTAATGCTATAGTTTTCAGTACAATAAGATAATTTTTATATTGATCAGTCATGAAACATTAGACAGCACAAAATTGTCTTCCATTAGTACATGTATTTTCAACAAGATTCAGTTCATTTCCACTGATTCATCTTATCATCGTGGATAAAGTTTCCTTTGACCAAACAATTAGACTCCTCTCTGCCTTCTTTTCAACTAGGCCTTGACCTTAGTCTGCCTTCAGCAAAGAAAGCTGTTAAGTCAGTTTAGCAAGAACCCCTGCCCTTTGTATCTGACCAATTTAACTTGTCTTCAGTAAGAATACCCTTACCCTTAATGTCTCCTCTTAATAATTGTATCCTTTCTTTCCTTCACTCTTTTGCTTAGCTATGAATTTCCAGCTATCTTTGCTGTAATTAGAGCTGAGCTCAATCTCTTTTCCCTATTCCCTTCCTTGTGACTTAGTCTCTTAGAGTTGACTTCTATTGCAATAGTATTGATTAAAATCTTCCTTGTTTTAACGTGTCAGAATATATATTTTTCTTAACTATGTGTTTCTGTTTTTTTCATCTAATGAATAATTGGATTATTGGTATTATTTAGAGTTCATGTAAGAAAAGGATGTTTTGGTTTGTACAGTTGAAATCAGTAGACTCTTCTCTTGCCTTCTCTAGCTTACAATGAAAATTTAGGACACTTTATCAAAAATGTAGAGGTAATAAATACATTTACTTAACTGATCTAGCATTTTAAGGAGGCTTAAAGGAGTAGTTGTTAAAGGGATAGTAAAGAACAGAAGGTGTTGAAACTCATAATACAAACTAATCACCTACAAAAAACTCAGCACAATGAATCAAAGAACCAATGAGTCTAAATTGTATGTTTCTTTAAAAGTGGAGAGCTGGAAAGTCGATTAACAGCTCCATGCTTTGTACTATAGAAATTTTCCTCCATATTTTTTCTATCTTCATATATATATATATATATATATATATATATATACATATATATATGCATATATACATACATACATATATACATATATATATACATATGTATATATATACACACACCTACATATACATATATGTATGTGTATATATATGTGTGTGTGTGTATATATATATTTCTCAACTTTCCCCAAATAAATATTCTCTCAGTTCTTTAGTTTTGGTCTATCTTCTGCCCCTTCACAGGAGTCATTAAATAAACAATTCTGGATTTTACTTCTTTACCACTTATTTACTCTTAACCTCAAACAAATGAACCCTATGTTCTGTCACTGCTAATTAATTGAAATTGTTCTTGACAAGTTCACTAGTTCTTCCTCACTTCTAAAACCATTTAATATCTTAAAATTCTCATCATCTTACTTGCTTTCTTATCATTTTATAATTCAAGAACTCTCTTATTTTAGAAATGTTATTTTCACATCTACTGACACTGGTTCTTCATATTCTACTCTGGTCACGTCTTTTTAATCTTCATTGCAACTCCTTTTTTCCTGGGATTAGTTCTTAGATAGTCGATAAGTTTTTCTCAAGTTTCAGTCATCATTCTCCTTTTCTTGTTGTGTATACTTTATATGAGTATCTTCCATCATCCTGCATGACTTTACCATCATTAAACTGAAGACACCCATATCTTTTTAATCCGGTCTTTTTCTCACACCTAAGATTCAAAGCCTAGTGATGTAGTAACGTTCCAAATTCAGTGTATCCCAATAGAATTGATCATCCTCTGGGAATAGTTACTTTACTTACCCAGGGGAAGACCTGCAGCTATGGTGGATATGGCCTTCAATAGTGAAAAGCAGCCACAGCCTATCTGAGGAAAGGGGGAGATAGAGAAATAAACTTGAATTCAGGAGAATACATACCTAAACTTTCCCCTCACTCTCAGTTTTTGCTAGTACTTGTCATTGGCTAAACCTAACTGGGATATAAAGAGCAAGAGAGCTTGCTGATGCAGTCTCTAAAACTAAGTGTTTTCAGCTACAAGGCATGGTGAAGTGTGAATCTGGAGGGAGAATCAGGAAGTATCTAGCAGAAGTATATACTTTTGCCTGTTAGTAACTATTTTTGTCAATTGTCTGGAAGAAAATTCCAACTGCCACAATGAAAAAAAATGCATGATAGTAGCTGCTGTCCCATCAGCTTTGTATTTTATAGGGTAAAATGGGACATAGTGTGTGGTATCTCCAGTCCACTTTTGCTATCATTTTGAACAGTAGAGCCTCATGACATTTGGGGTTTCTGGGGATTAGCAATAAACCATAACCAGTATCTGTTGTCCTCCAGCATTTTCTTTTCTTCATTGAATAATCACCCTAGTAAATGGAAAAGTCTCAGGAAAAAAACTGTAGTACACTCCTTTGGTTTTGTTTCATGATACTTACTCAAAGTACTCTGGCTTCCTGTTTACTTAAACAGCTTCAAGCCTGTGAATAAATGCACAAAAACTCAGCAAAAATCCTTGATTCTGCACCATGTTGATTCATTTAGGTGTCTGCCTATCAAATACATGAACCAATACTTCCATCAAGGTGGAGTTTAATTCTCTTATCCTTGGTTGTAGGCTGTACCTGGATTTAGTAACTCAATTTCTTTTTTTCTTTTTTTAATTGTAGAGTTGTGGGATATAAGTAGGGATTTACTATATGAGTAGGTTGCATGAAGATGAAGTTTGGGTTTCCAGCTGGTCCTCTCTTCCCCTGACAGTTGACCAAGTACCCAGAATGTTGCCATGTGCTCCATCCTTCCTCCCTCTTTCCCTCTCCTAGCAGTGTCCAGCATCTGCTGATCCCACCCTTGTGCTTGTGTGACCAATGTTCAGGAGGTATTTATGAGTAATAACTTAGGGTGTTCATTTCTTTGTTTCCATGATAGTTTTATTAGTATGATGACCTCCAGTTGCATCCAAGTTGCTGTGATTGCCATGATTTTGTCCTTCTTTATGACTGCATAACATTCCATTATGTATATGTACCACATTTTTTATCAAGCCCACTTTCAATGGGCTTCTGAATTGGTTCCTTAATTCTGCTATTGTGAATAGTGTGACAATAAGCATGCATTCTGCAAGTGTCTTTTTAGTGGGGCGTGCTATGTTCCTTTGCGTATATTCCCAGGATAAAGATGAGTGGATTGTATGGGAACTCAATTTTTAGTTCTTTGAGAAATTTCCACACAGCTTTTCATAGCTTACATCCCCGACAATAGTGTAGAAGTAGCCCCTATGTTCCATAGCTGTACCAGCACCTGCTGTTTTTTGACTTCTTAATGATAAGCCATCCTTACTGGAGTTAGGTGATATCTCATTGTAGTTTTGATTTGCATTTCTTTGATGATTAATGAGGATGAGTATTTTATCATGTGATGGCAACTTGTATATCATTCTTTGAGAAGTGTCTGTTCATGTCCTCTGCTCACTTTTTAATTGGGTTGTTTTTTTTTCTTTCAATTCATTTTTCTTTGTAGATCCTGGATCTTTGTTGGATACATAGCTTGAAAATATTTTTCCCATTCTGTACATTGTCTCTTTATTCTCTTGGTTGTTTCTTTTGCTGTGTAAAACCTTTTCAGTTTGATAAGGTCCCACCTGTCTATTTTAACTTTTGTTGCATTTGCTCTTGAGGGCTTAACCATAAATTCATTGATTATTCTGATATCCAGAAGGGTATTCACTGGGTTTTCTTCTAAGATTCTTATAGTTTGGTATTTTACATTTAAATCATTACTCTATTTTGAGTTAATTTTTGCATATTGATATAGGTAAGTGTCCATTTTCATTCTGCATATGTCATCCAGTTTTTCCAGCACCATTTGCTAAATTTGTTTTCATTTCCATGCATGTTAATAATGCTTGCTATTAATGGCTTTCATGGCTTTGTTGAAGATGAGTTGGTTCAGAGATCATGATTTTATTTCTGTATTCTCTGTCCTGTTCCTTTGGTCTATGTGTCCATTCCTATACCAATATCATGACATCTTGGTAATGAAAATAAGGTGGCAGAAATGATATGGTATAGTTTCTGAGACTAGGCCTTAGAAAGGCATTTTGGTTTCCTTCTCACTCACTCTCTTGTATCACTCCTTATGGGGAAATCAGCTGTCATATCATGAAAGAAACTCAGGCAGCCTACAGAGAGTTCCATGTGGCAGGGAATTAAGGTCTTCTGACAACAGTAATCAAGGAACTGAGACCTCCTGCCAATAGCCATGTAAGTGAGCCATCTTAGAAGTGGATTCTCTAGCCTCAATCAGGACTTTGGATGAATGTATTCCCTTTCTTACAGTATTATGATAAATGTTCAAGGTCTGCTTATGAGTGAGAACATATAGTACTCCGGTCTTTGTTTCTGTGATAAATCACTGAATAGGAGAGAACCTAAATCCATCCAAGTTGTTGCGAAGTCCATAATCTTGTCCTTCTTTATGGCTGTGTAATAGTCCATCATGTTTATGTAACACATATTACACTTTCATTGAACAGCACAGTTGGTTCCATGTTTTTGCTATTGTGAATAATAATGCAATGTACGTGTATGTGCAGGTATCATTTTTTATAAAATTACTTGGTATAGTTATGTTTTCTGACAAACATAGAAATAATATTAATTATATATTTATTATTAATATAGATGCATAATACAATTACCGTTCTCTGAGGTTTGATGAATTGACTTGTTTGTTTTATGGCACAATGCTAATTATTTTACTTTTACTTGGTATTTTTTGTTTTGTTTTGTTTTGCTTTCTAAAAATGTTTTAATTGATTGAAAAACTAGCTGGACTTGGTGGCTCAGCCTGTAATCCCACGCTTTGGGAGGCTGAGGTGAGTGGATTGCCTGAGCCCGCGGGTTCAAGACCCGCCTGGGAAACTTGGCAAGACCTCATCTCTACAATAAATCAAAAAATTAGCCGGGTGTGGTAGCACACACCTGTAGTTCCAGCTACTTGGAAGGCTGAGACAGAAGGATCGCCAGAGCCCAGCAGGTCGAGGCTGAGGTGACTGGGAGCGGCCACTCCACTCCAGTCTGGGTGACAGAGTAAGACTCCAACTCAAAAAAAAAAAAAAGAAAAAAAGAAAAACTATATATGCTTATCATATACAACACATTCTTTTGAAATATGTATACATTGTGGAATGGCTAAATTGTGCTAATTAATACTTGCATAACTTCACATATGTAAAATTTGTTATGATGAGAAAACTTAAAATATATTCTCTTAGCAATTTTCAGGAAATCATTGCTATGAACTATAGTCACTATGTTGTACAATAGCTCCCTAGAATTTATTTCTCCTAGCAAACTGAAATTTTGTATTCTTTGACCAGCATCTCAACTCCCACCCAAGGGTCTGGTAACCACCAGTCTACTCTCTACTTCCATGAGTTCAACTATTTTAGATTTCACATATAAATGAGAGCATGTAGCATTTCTTTTTCTACACCTGGTATATTTCACTTAACATAATGCTCTCAAATCTATCCATATTGTTGCAAATGACGGGATTTTCTTTTTTTAAGGCTGAATGGTTTTCTACTGTGTATATAAAAGCATACATTTGAGGTGTTGTGGGTTCTGTTCCAAACCACCACAGTAAGGCAATATCACAATACATTGAGTCACTCAATTATTTTGTTTCCCACTTATACAAGAATTTTGCTTGCACCATATTGTAGAAGATTAAGTGTGAAATAGTGTTATTTTTTTAAGTACATACTTTAATTTTAAAATATCTTACTGCTAAAAAATGCAAACAGTTATCTGAGCCTTCAGTGAGTTCTATTCTTATTGAGATTTTTCCTCTTTTTCATGTAGTATATTTATGGTATGTGTTTGCATGTGTGTTGTGTAACAGGATGTGTCACACATATGGATATAAGTATATGTTATGAAACAAAATATGGATTATGGTTTCCATATGTTTATAAAGCAAACAACATTGAAGGATAGAGATAGTCTCACTCTATTTCAAAGGGTAAGCATTCCTATTTTCCTGCATAAAAAAATTTAGGGTCTATAAGCTCAGAGTATCTCTTTTGTAATGCAGCCCACTTAGTATGAAGTGTCACCAGGCCATCTTTGAGTTGTCCTGGGAGACTGGAGCAATAGGAACTAAGCAAACATGATGCGTGTACTTCTTACTGTCATGAGTAATAAAATCCATTATATCTGATACATCAGGTTAATTTATGGCTTGAAAGTAGGGTAAAATACCAGACCCTTGACAACTCTTGACCTGCTGAAGTCAATATTACATGATGAAGAAATAAGCATGTCTTGTATCGAGCCACTGGGTTTGGGGATTTTTATGTTACCTCAGAAAGTGTAACCCAATCTGATATAGAATTATATTATTTTCCCTTTTATATTTTCATAAATTTTTTTTCTTGTCCCTGTACTGGCTAGGGTGTCCAGTACAGTGCTAAATAAAAGTAGGCCAATGGGTATACTTCTTGTTTTCCTAATTCTAAGGGGAATGATTATATACAATTTCTCCTCCAGGAATAATATATTCTGTAGGTTTTGATAGATAGTTTTTAGCAAGCAAGCATTTTTTTTCTTTTCTTTCTTTCTTTTTTTTTTTTTTGAATTGGAGTCTCACTTTGTCACCCAGACTGGAGTGCAGTGGCCGCTCCCGGCCACCGTAGCCTTGACCTGCTGGGCTCTGGCGATCCTTCCACCTCGGCCTTCCGAGTAGCCAGAATTACAGGCATGCGCTACCACGCCCAGCTGATTTTTTTGATTTATTGTAGAGATGAGGTCTCACTGCCAGGCGGGTCTCGAACCCACGGGCTCAGGCAATCCACTCACTTCAGCCTCCCAAAGGTGCGGGATTACAGGCTGAGCCACCGAGCCCGGTTTTTTTTTTTTTTTATTTTATTTTAAGTAAGATTTTTATCATGAAAGTTCATTTATCAGAATCTTTTATAGTTCTCATTGAGATGTTTACACATGTTATCTCCTTTAAATGTTACATATTTTCCAATGTTAATTGACCTTTGAGTCCTAGGAAAAAACTAAGTTGGTCATGATGGGCAATCATTTTTGTACATCAATGGATTTGCTTTTTAATAATTTGTTTGGATTGTTGCATAAATATTCATGAGTAAAATTTGCTTGCAATAATTGTTTATTTGTCTGTCTTTTGCAGAATAATTATGGCTTCATAATTCATAAGCAAGGACCATATCTTACTCATTTTTGTGTTACCTTCAATACTTAGCAAAATGTCTGGCACATATATTGTGCTAGCAAATGTTTTTGAATCAATGCACAATTTATTAGTTATATTCTAACACAGAACTGAACCAACAGGTAAGTTTTAAGTATTCTCAACTTTAAATAAATAATAAATATTCATCAAATTTTTAAGTGATTTTTTCCTAGTCTCTATTCACTCTATTCTTTCATAGATGTGAAAGAGAGACCTAACATCTCACCATCACCAGACCCTTCAAATTCTATCTCCAAAACATTACTCTAATATCTATATTTTGCCCATTTCCACTCTCCCACTAACATAGAAAAACCATCACCTTCTATTTGGGCTATTGTAAATGTCTACTAATTGGCTTCCTTACTTTCCAATCCCCCCTCAACTTATCACCTCATCCAGTTATCACACAGAAAAATTCAAAGTGATTTTAATAAAATATAAATGAAATTGTTACCCCTGAATCCCTACATAAAACCTGTCAGTTGTTTCCTCCTGTGCTCGGGAATAACAGTATAAATCTTTTACACTGGCCTGTAAGCCACTACATATCTGCATAACCTCTTATCTGCCTCTCACACCCCTAGGTATTTCACTACCTAACAACCACACAGACCCACTTTTAATTAAATTGCACCCAGTACTTCTCTTGTAGCATCTTTCCCTTGGGTCTTTGTTTGGCACACAAACTGATGCTTTAAATCTTAGATTAATTTTTAGATTTTCAGTTCTAAATTAGCATGTTGTCTGTTTTTTTCTTCCTAATTGTATTATAATTATTTGTATTTGCATGTCTAATTGTCTAGTGATTTTTCTGTATTTACATGAAATGTATGAAGCATGTCTATTTTATCTACCATTTTATATCCAGTTTATATATAGTTCAATGCCTTGATTTTTGACATTGTCAATACATTTTATGAATAAAAGAAAAAAGAACATATAACATGCATTATAAAACTGTTCATAAGTTTTGCTCTTGCTATTCCAATTTGGAAATAGAACAAGTAAACAGCTAAAAATGTGTTTTGCTACCTATAAGGATGAACTTATAAATAACACTAAAAACCTGAATAAGGAAATTACTAAGTGAAATCTATTGAATATTGTGAACATACCAACCATATTAATAAATGCAATGTATTTATACAGTATAAATGTAGCAGATGCTACTTCTATGTTCTAAGCTTTATTTGCAACTCAATCCCCGTATATTTGGAAATAATTGGTATATGCCAAACAGAAATCTCCTTGCATAAATAACTTAGGATTTGAGGGGGAGTTAATTCAGTCTGAAAAAAAGAGAAAGAGAATCACTCAGATGAACCTGACCCAATGTCAAGGTTTTAGTCTTAAGTAGGACCAGGTGATTTTTAGGAAACTATTGTGTGTGGCATTCAGATTGGCTTCTTGATCCCAAGCTCTTCAACTGAAAGACCAGCCCTATGTTATTAAATTTGAAAACTGTCTTTCAATAAAAATCTCATATTTCTGTTTTAAATATGGACTTGACTATTCTCCTGTGGAATGCATTAACAAATGAACTTTCAAACAGCCAGGAGATATAAGATTGGATGGTCAGCAACAGGAGACAGAGAAGGCAAATCAACTAGGGAGCCAGGGCCACACAACATGAGCATAAAGCTGGAGATATATATGTGTATATATATATGTATATATATACACACACACACACATACATTTTCTCCCCCCACCTCCTAAGGTCCCAGACTTCCTTGAAGACCAGGTACCCAGAGACTGAAAAGTGGCACGTTTTTTGGGGCTCACTTCTTGAGCTATAGTCTAACACATCAAAGAGCTGCCGCGTCTTTTTTTTTTTTTTTAATGAAACACAGCAACTTAAGCACACCACATTTTATATTAGAAAATCTCAGATTGTTCATAACTATGAACTTCTCCCGATGTGAAGGCCACATTGTCTCTGGAAGCTCCAGTGAATGAAGGAAGAAAACCACAGAGCTTGCCTGACAAATGTAGTGATGTGTGCAAAATACAGTGGACCCAAGTAGTGCGCCAGTAAAGAGGGAAGAGCCACAGTTGAATCGCTGGCGCCCAAAGACCATCATCTGTCTATTCAAGGAAGCTGAGTAAGAGGATAGAAATAAAACCAAAGTTATTACATCATTACTGAGGATAGTCTGTGGATATATGTAAATTCTCCTTCTGAGAATTCTGAAAATTTTGAAGTCTGAATGAGGGAAAAAAGCAAAATGTAAATTATATATAATGATATTTTTTGTATGTGTAATTATATCAACTAAGTTTTATAGGAGTAATATAATTAGCTATAGTTTCATACAAAGCAGATTTTTAATACAATTATGTATATTTTAAAATTTAATCTGATTATATTTAATTGTTTTTAATTTAATTTCATAGGATAATATTTATTTTATCATTAAAAGGAATAGACACACATTCATATAACACATATATTTTAAATCCCCTGATAAACAACCTTAAATAATTTTCCTTTTTGGAGATAAAAGGGAAAGCTTGTCACTGCTGTTGGAAAAACGAGTTAATCAGGAGAAAACAGCCAAGCAGCTGAGGCTATGGAGCTATGAAGGGCCTTTTCTAAGGTGAATGCAATGTTATCAAAAACGAGTAACACACTGGTGTCAGGCAGTCTGAAAGAATATTAGGAGACTGACAGTTGGTACTAGAGATGAAATATCTATGAACTGGCTAAGCTGGATTCAATCAGAGAGCATATATCTCTAAACTGGTTACATTAAATGGAGCCTTTATCTAAAGTAAGGAGTTTGAGGGTTTGTTATAGAGGAGAAGGAATAAAGGATGGTTGAACATGTGCTATGAACAGAGTGACTGAATAGAGTCCTATAAAAGTATTATGATACCCTGTCAATACTTTACCAAATAAATCAGATTTTGTGGACCAATATTTTATTTAATAGTTAGAAGTTTATTTGTTGTCTCAGTACATTCAGGCTACTATAACAAAATATATAGACTATGTAGCTTACAAACAAGAGAAAATTATTTCTCACAGTTTTGGAGAACGGGATGTCCAAAATCAAGGCAGGTTTAGTGTCTGGTGTGGGTCCACTTTCTGGTTCCTAGGTAGCAGTGGCACTTCCTTCACATGTCCTCTCATAGTAAAAAGAAAGCGTTGGTCTCTTTAGTCCTTTATAAAGGTAGTAGTCCCATTTATGAGAGTTCCACCTTTGTGACCGAATCACCTTCCAAAAGCCCCTCCCCTTTATACCATCACTTTGGGAATTAGGTTTTAAAATATGTATTTTAGGGGCACACAAACATTCACTCCATAGTATTTATGAATATTTGATAATGCCCTTCCTACACATTTAGCAAAATAGGTACCAGTTTATCAATTTTTATTATTAAAAATAAGTAAAATACAGTTCTAGGTCCCCCATTTTATTATATATAGTTAGTTAACCAGATCGCTTATTAAAATGGCTTGTATTTGGTTCTACTTTGTATCATGATAGTGAGTTGCGAACACAAATAGTCTCAGAAATATTGAAGACAAGAATGAATTATTGGGACAGTAATCAATTCCCGAGCTACTTTTTTTTTCTTTTTTGCAGAAAGAAGCTGTCTTGATAGTATTTCATTTGCAATTGAGAAACGTAAGCATTCAACTCAGAGTTTTGTTCTGCAGAGTAATAGTGGATAAAAGGAAGACTGAGTTATAATATTTTACTTATTCTCTATAAGGAAAATATTTGTCTAAATCATGTCAAGTCAGCTCTTTCTCCCTTTTGACACCAGCCTGAACATACATAATCTCAAATGCAAAAAGAAAAGAGGTCAATGATTTCATTTTTCGAGAAGCAAAAATGGTTCTTTATGATCCCATGGTAATAGATGGAGAAATAAAGCAGAAAACAGACATCCAGATAAAGAAGGAACTTTTGAAAGGGCTATAAAGAATTTTCAAGTGGAAACAGATTAATTACAGAGTCTCTCTGAGTTGCAAGATTAAAAACATGGCTATGCCAGATGTGTGAATCACATGGCAGAATAATATGTTTCCTAAACTAAAATTTAGGAATCCCAAACCAGATTCCAATTAATTAAAAAAATAAGTACATTATCATATTTTAACCAAACACAAGCACTAACAAGGATCCAAAGATACAATACATATGTTAATAGCCTCTCTTGTGCACACCAGGAATACAAATATTCCTAATAGGAAACAAGACAGCTTCTTTCCAGATGGTAAAGCAATGCTCCTCATTTTAAGGTGGTGATATTTCTTGAGACTCATTCAAAAATGATCCCAAATGAGAGGGGTACCAGTGGAACACTAATTGCAATTCTAATTGGGGTGATTAGGCACTAGTCACACATGCCCAATAACATAAACCAGAGTTATTTATCATGGCATTGCTTAAACCTGAATCACTCCTAGAATGTTTCACAGCCCATTTTGTAAGGGAACAGATGTGTGACCTCAACAAAGAAATTATAACAGCAGAAATATTTTAAGAACACTGATGAATCCATGTAAGAAATCCTATACCGAAAAATAGCAAGATAAGATATTTAATACTTTGGGCACAACCTGCTAACTTTTCTTCCATAACTTAAAATAATTTGTTTATAAAGTGTCAAAATGTTATCCGTCGATTTCACAGATGATATCTTGTCTTTTTTTCCCACTTATTCTGCAGCTTAGCTTTGAAAAGGAGAAAACAGACTGAGAGATCAGCCACCTTTAAAAGAGCAAGCATTGGAGTTTTTGACACATTATCGTAAACACTCACAATTTCAGTTTCATTTTCCAAAAAGCCTCTCCACCTTACAAATTTCTCAGTATGTAAATTCCTCCTTGCAAGCTATGAAGACTCAATAGAGTTTTTGTCTCATATTGTGTTCATGTTTTTATAGTCAAGGAACCCCATAAAATAACAATAGTAATAATTTGTAATGTTAAAGAATATAAAATTCTGTTATAATCTCATCAATTAAAATATAAATTTTAAAAATGACTTCAAAATGAGAAATATTCCAAGGACAGTGACTAAAAGTCAAAGAAAAATAGAACTTAAAGGAGAGAGAGAGAAGACTGTGATGAATTAGACTTCTATCAGCTCCACTATGCAAATACTTCAGGAGTCAGGTCTATAACCTTCAGGTGAACCAGACAAGTAGGCCATGCTAGGATGTGGGGAGTATGGGAAGAAGCTGCCTATTATGGTGAATTAGAGTGGATTTTCTTCATTCAAAAGAGGAAAGTTGGCTACAGTGAATTTTGGTCATGCAGAAATGAGAGTTTACTGTTATAGCCATTCTAATTTTTTGGTTAGAATCTAATCATATTGACTTTTATGTAAAATGTCCAGATTTTAAATATTGGCTTAAAAAAAAAGTTAGCACTCTACAGCCCAAGCAATCATTTATCTGGGCCAGATTTTGCCCTTGGGCCACAGGTTTGTTACCTCTGAATAAAAATCGAGACATGCAAAAACATTCAAAGAAAGAATTGCAATAAGAAAATAAGTAAAACACCTTATGACTAGTCAAAGAGAAGGAATTGCAAAGAATCAGCAATTAATTTGGAATAAAGTAATATAAATATGAATATAAACTATAGCTCTCATTAGTGAATTTACTTTATTAATATTCTCATTCCTTTTGCTCTAATTAGAAATAGTTCAAATTGTTCAATATACAATATATAATAATATAAATACTTATTTCATATTAAAAACAGTTTATTAAACATGTAATTTTTATTTACTATATGCGAAAAAAAAGGATAGATCCATCAGCTCATACTTTCTGAAATATGTATTTAGATAAGAACAATTATTGTTATTCTTTCAAGAGTCTGATGAGAGTATTATATATGTAAACAGAATTTTAAATTGTTTTTCGCCCATGATACATATATGCTTATAATATTATTTCAACAATGACTATCAGCATCTTTTAAAGAATATATGTTAACGTCCCTTATAAACTACCAAAGACTTGAGTCAATACCTTAAAATTACACTATTAGAGATGTCCCCTATAACATTAAGATTTAGTTATAAGTATAATTTTTCATAGTAATTTACTGGGCAACTTGGTGAGACCTCGTCTCTACAATAAATCTATTTTCATAGTAATTTGCTGGCAACTGGATGAGACCTCGTCTCTATCTTGTTTTGAGAATCTTATGTGATTCTCAAAACTGCTGTGTTTCAGAGATACAGTTATAAGTACATTGAGCTATAAGTTAATAAATTAGTTATCTAAAGTCACAAACTTGGATCAAATTAAAGTCTCTGAATTCCAGTCTCTTTGTCTTTGTAATCATGACACCATTGAGCCCAGATTGAAAACTCTTAAGTTACATATAGGATTATGTAGTAATACAAGACAAAAAGAATGAGTGTTCATAAGCCATTTGCATATATTGTCTAGCATAATATTTAAACAGCAACACTGAATCCTTTTCAGATATGGGCAAAGTATAAATAATAAATAAATCTATTAATAAATAATATTTTACAACAGGAATTGAAGGGTTTTACGAAGGCAAGTTGCATATGAAAAGATTTCATGAGGTTCGAATGAATACATGATGTCTACCATAGACAAAGGCATTTTGATGAGAAAAATCATTGTTGGAATGCAATTGTCATCTTAGTTTTGTAATTTCTTGTTCATCATCACTTTACTATCACAGAGAAAGTTACTGGAGAAATAAAAGGCAATAGAGTATTATAGGAAATTTTAGTAAAGCCAATAATTAATATCAATGTGTTTGAAGTAAGACCCAATCCTGAAATAAGGAGTAAGGCAAAAGGGGACGAAATATCATCTTTATTACTGATAAAGAATATGGCCTTTATTTGAGGGTATTTTGATTTTTAAATGCAAGCAGAATTATACTAAGTTACTTCTAAACCTTTTTATTCCAGACCAAGCTTGGGCCAGTCTTACAACGTGAGGCTTTGCCCCTGATGTTTTCTCAAACATGAAGGAAAAGAGTAAGCCATGCTTCCCATAGGTAGCTCACTCCAGGAGAAAGGGAAAAGAGTTAGTCATATTTCCTTCCCTGAGGAGGAATAAGTAAGTGAGTGAAGTAAGTGAGTGAGAGAGGCCAAAATGGTAGACAATAAAGAATCTCACACCACAGAAAATGAAAGCTAAATTTGAAAAGTAGTCCCTTCTGACAGACCTAAGTGGAGCCTGGGTACAAATTCTGATGAAGCCAAGAAAAGGGGGCAAACAGCACAGAGCTTAGGGTATATGCAAAGCACAGGGAGAGAACATTGGGCTGTCGCCTACCTTTTTTTTTTTTTTTTTTTTTGAGTTGGAGTCTCACTCTTGTCGCCCAGGCTGGAGTGCAGCGGTACCCTCACGGCCACCACTGCCTCCACCTGCTGGCCTAAAGCAATCCTTCCGCCTCAGTCTACCAAGTAGCTGGAACTACAGATACACACCACTATGTCCAGCTAGCTTTTTGGGGTTTCTTTGGGGGGTTTTTTAGGTGATTTATTGTAGAGACGAGGTCTCACCAAGTTCCCCAGGTTGGTCTCGAACCTTGGGCTCAGGCAATCCTCTCGCATCAGCCTCCCAAAGTGCTGGGATTACAGGCTAAGCCATCATGCCCGGCCTCTCCTACCACTTTTGATGAAATTGTCTTGTAAGCATTAAACTATAGGAACAACGGGTGTTCTTATACAAAAATAGGAATAAATAATGATACTCAACTAGCCTTAATAGGTCAAAATATCTTTCAAGATAGGTCATTGCAAAATCAATTTGGTCTTTTGCATTATATCTGCTGGGGGAAGCCAACCAACCACCATGCTGTGAAGACATTCAAGCAGGACCATAGAAGGACCTGTATAAAGATTAACTGAGGTCTCCAGCTAATCTCCTGCACCAAATTTCCCGCTATGTGTATGAGGTACGTTGGAAGTAGATCAGCCAGCTCCATTCCAGCCTTCCGATGACTGTAGCAGCAGCTGATTCTGGATAGCAATTTTGCAACAGATTCAGCCAGAATCTCTCTGCTGAACCATTCTCAAGTTCCACAGAAACCATGAGAAATAACAAACAGTTATTGTGATTTAAGTTATTAAATTGTAGAATTACTTTAAAGCAGGATCTCATACTGGTTAATATGTTGTCTTTTGACATAAATTCTTTCTCAGTTATGACTAGCTATTATTTAATGACTTTTAAAAATAGTACTAATTTTGTATAGAAAATATCCTAAGTTATATACACATATAAATATAGATATGTAAACTCATTTAATCATCAATACAAACCTACTATTCTCCCCATTTTTACAAATACAGAATCTAGGGTACAGAGAGTACAGGATCACACAGCTAAAAAATATTAGAAAAGAGATTCAAACACAGGGAGGTCAGGATTGAGAGTGAATGTTTTTAACCACTAAGATATATTACCTCTTTGTCCACAAAAAGGAAGAATGAAATCAAAATCTCTGAGCCTGGCACAAAATGGATAACTAACAAAGCTGAATGTTCCTTTTCTGATGTCTTTGCATCTAACTACCTGAACTTGCCTAGCAACACCCAGATCATTCTCAAAATGCACATAATTGTGCTGTACTAGGATTGATAAAGGAGGGACACCATGGAGAGAAATTACTAATTATTCCTAATTATACCAGATGGATGCAGGGAGATGGCCAGCAAGGACCTAAAAGGTGGAAACAAACTTTTCCTTCACATATCACAATGTGTTCTTGACACGTGAAAGAGAAAGTTATTGTATTAACTTTTATGATATCCAATTTCCAACCTCATGACTCCTATACACTTGATCACTCAGTGATTCAGCAAGAGATTGGCTTCTTGAAATGGGTGGTTAATCCTTTCAAGCTTTATATTTTTGCATGCCTATTTATAGAGCTGGCACGCAGCTTTTTGACAGTCACAACCTAGAAAACAGAAACTTGATTTAATTATTTGGTAATGTTCTCAGGCATAGTTGGCTATTTTGACACAAAAAATAAAACCTTTGTTAAATTAGCAAACTGTGAAAAGAGCTGTCATATTAACCGCTTACTGTTTTCTAAACATCTTCTTTAATGTTATATGAAATGTGGAAATATAATTTCTGCCAAAACAGAAAAAGTAAAGCAATTGATTTTTTTAAAAAAATAACATTGGTATTTATAATTAAGCATGGACATGTACCCTGTGATAAATGAATTAAAACTTTAACCCTGTCCATTTCAGCATAAGAAGTATCAGTGAGGAACAAATAGTGCATACTTTTTATAATTCTATTTTATTCTATAAATAAACTATCTTTGAAAAGCAATATGGCTGTAAAGGGGAAGTCTACAGACATAGATTAAAAGTTATATTCTATCATTCTTTAATTTGAGTTAAACACCATGTATATTAGTTATTATTAACTGGGGTCTCCAGCTAATATCCTGCACCAAATTTCCCGCCTTGTGTATGAGGTACGTTGGAAGTAACTATTATTGTTTATAGCTATTTACTTCCTTCCTGCAAAAGGATTACATTCCCAACAGTTGCAGTGTCTACTGTGGGACAAGTATAAAACTCCACCCCACTGACATTGAGCTTGATCATGTGATTTGCTTCGGCACATGGACTATGAGCAGATATGACATTTACCAAGTTTGAGTAGAAGCTTTACGAGGCGTTATGCTTTACTAGCCTTTTTTTCCCCCTCTGAAATGAGAATTGCATGTTCCAAACAGGGACTGCTTTTCCATACTATGCCCTTGAATAAGAATTTAGTCCACACCTATAAATGTATAATAAATAAATAGTTCTTATTGGAAGTCACTGAGATTTGGCATTTTATATACACATGCAAAAGTTGAGTATGTACTATCTTATTTTCTATTTATCAAAGATGAATAATAACACTAGTTATGGCTTCCCTAGGAACCTTAAATATACATTCAGAAAATGGTAGATCATCTATCTAAAAAAATTGTATATGGTATTCAGAGAAAATTAGGTAAATGGTTTTTTTTTGACATGTGATTGCTATGTTTCTGAAAGATAGCTTGAGTTTAGATAAATAAATTCTAATTCTGGATTTGCTATTATTGACTATCTTTGTCCATTAGTTGTCACATCTGTGAAAAGGAGGCAATAATTCAATCATACCTTCCCATCAGTGCTGACGAATGGCTGGATTGAGAGGCAGCAAATAATCAACTTCTGAGAGTAACTGATCTAAAAAAGAAAGCATGCCAGGCTTGGTGACTCAGCCTGTAATCCCAGCGATTTGAGAGGCTGAGGCGAGTGGATTGCCTGAGCCCGAGTGTTTGAGACCCGCTGGGGCAACTTGGTGAGACCTCATCTCTACAATAAATCAGAAATTAGCCAGGCATGGTAGCGCACGCCTGTGTTTCCAGCTACTTGGTAGGCTGAGACGGAAGGATTGCCGGAGCACAGCAGGTGGAGGCTGCGGTGACCTGGAGCATGCCGCTGCACTCCAGTTTGGGCGACGAAGTGAGACCCCAACTCAAATAAACAAACAAACAAATATAATATAATATAATAAAAAAGAAAGCATGGTTCTGGACAACAGTCCTCATTCTGTCCTCATTCTAAATTGTGTACTGATTCCACATTTTACCAATGGTATTAAAATAAGTACATTACAACATTGATAAGTTAGTTTCTTTACCTAAACACCAGATTGTTGTAAGATTCAAGTGATTATGCAAATATGATTTATTGCTTTTGTGATTAATGGAACACTCCATACTCATGTCTTCAAAAAGGAACATGTTGATCTATATGTCTATTTAAATGTCAGTACTGTGCTGGTTTTGTTACCATGGACTTATAGTATAACTTGAAGTCAGGCTTTGTTCTTTTTGCTTAAAATTTCTTTGACTATTCAGGCTCTTCTATGGTTTCATACAAACTTTAAGATATTTTTCTAATTTTGTGAGAAATGGCATTGATATTAAGATAGGAATTGTATTGAATCTGTAAATTGGTTTGAACAGTATGATTAATAAGAACTAACAATATTAATTCTTCAAAACTATGAACACGGAGTATTTTTTCTATTTGTGTCATCTATAATTTCTTTTATCAGCATTTTATAGCTTTCTTTGCAGAGATATTTCATCTCTTTGGTTACATATATTCTAGAAATAAAGCCACATACAGCCAACTGATCTTTGATAGAGTTGACAAGAACATACACTGAGGAAAGGACACTCTTTTCAACAAGTAGTGTTGGGAAAACTGGATTGCCGTATGCAAAAGAATGAAACTGGACCCATATCTAACATCATATGCCAAAATCAACTTAGGATGGCTTAAATAATTAAATGTAAGTATTGAAACTATGCAAATACTAGAAGAAAAATTAAAGAAAACTCTTTTGGATATTGGTCTAGGCAAATAATTTACAACTAAGACCTTAAAAGCACAAGCAACAAAACCAAAATAGACAAATGGGACTTAATTAAACTAAAAAGCTTCTGCACAGTGAAATAAATGACTACCAGAATGAACAGTCAACCTGCATAATGCGAGAAAATATTTGTAAACTATGCATCTAACAGGTAACTAATATCCAGAATTTACAAGGAACTCAAACATCGCAACAACAATGATGAACAAATATTCTCATTAACAAGTGGGCAAAGTCCATGAATAGATATTTTTAAAAAGAGACATACAAATGGCCAAAAAGCATATGAAAAAATGCTCAATATCACTAATAATGAGAGAAGTGAATGGCTACTATTAAAAAGCAACTATTAAAAATAGCAAATATTGGCAAGGATACAAAGAAGAGGGAATGCTTATACACTGTGGGTAGGAATGTAAATTAGTATAATTTCTATGGAAAACAGTATAAAGATTTACCAACGAACTAAAAATTGAACTACCATATGATCTAGCAATTGTACTACTGAATACCTATCCAAAGGAAAATAAGTCATATTCAAAAGACACATGCACTTGTATGCTTTTGCAGCACTATTCAGAATAGCAAAAATGTAAAATCAACCTCAGTGTCTCCATTTGTGGATAATTGCAAAAAAAAAAAGGTGGTGTGTTTGTACAGTGGAACACTATTTAAGCATACAAAAATAAAATCATGTCTTTTGCAACAACATAGAGAAAACTGGAGGCCATTAGCTTAAGTGAAACAACTCAGATACAGATAGACAAATACTGCATGTTTTCACCTATAAGAGAGAGCTAAATAATGTGTATGTAGAGTATGGAATGATAGACAATGAAGACTTGGAAGGGCAGAGGTACAAGAGGATATGAGAGGCAACATTATTTCATGGATACAATGTACATTATTCTGGTGATGGATACACTAAAAGCCCTGACTTCATCACTACACAATATATCCTCGTAACAAAAGTACACTTGTACTCCATAAATTTATACAAATAAAATAATAATAGCAAAAAACTATTCTAGCATGTAGAACTCCCTTGCTGATTTTGCTCCTAGTACTATATTTCCATTGCAAACTTATCATCTATTAAAATTATTTTATGCAAAAAAATTAAAAATAAACTCTCAGGTTACATGACATAGTAAAGAGGGGGGGAAGCATCAGTTTTAAAAACAGACTTTAATTCAACTTTGAAACATGTAGTTATATGGCTCTGAAATATTTCTAACACTTACTTGTATTGATAAACAAGTATACTTGTGTATCAGATTTATCATTTGTAAAATGAAGGTAAGATAATAATATAGGGTTGTTGGTTTCCATAAATAAACAAACCCATGCATTTAAATGCTTGACATCTAGTGGTGTTCCCACCTTCTGTAAATATGACATAACAGTGCTAGGATTACAAGTTTGAAAAAATACAGTGTTCTGAGTACAAAAAAGTACCATATAGATAAAACATCCACCAGAATTCAGTACAGTACACATTATTTCCCTGAACAATCTTCCTAAAAAATTACCCACATTTACAACTCCACTTCTATGTCTTCAATATAATTTTAGTCCGTGTTGTTTCATTTAACTGTGCAGTTACCTTGAGTCATGTATTAAACAAATGGAAAGGAAACATCTTCTCCAAAATAAGATGTATCTGTTGACATTATAGAAAGCAGTATGCAGATTAAATTCTCAGAATATGATGATATGGGAATAAGTCATGCAATACTTACCTAAACATTGACTACTGAACTGTGAGCTACCATGTCATTACAGTAATTCCCTAATCAATAAAAGCTATAAAAAGTCCTGACACACATTGGACCTTATCATCACCATTAAAAACACCAAAATGGCTAAATGAGGGCTAATAGTGCTTGGAAGCAGAAACTTCCTTTTTTTTTTTTTTTTTTGATACATATTACTTAGGTATATGTAGCCATTGTGATGACATAAGAATAATTACAATTCATATGGGTTTTTCAGACAACTTGAGAGTAATATCTTATGTAGTTCTGCAATTAGGCACAGAACAAAAATAGAAAAGATATGTTAAGATTTGTGAATTTTAAAATTTTAACATAAGTACAGAAAATTATATAACATGAATCCAGAACAAGAATTGAAATTTGGTACCATTTTGTCAAATGTGTATCTTGTAAACAAATGAAACAATTACAGATGAAGCTGAAGCAGCCATTTTAAACTGATCTTCAATAATTTTGAAATCCAAGAAAATAATATTTTTAAGAATTAGCGGTAGTACATGCATTCTACTAGGCAATTTAATTCATTTGGAATTAATATTGCTAATTCCCTTATATAATCTTGAAGATGCTTAATTTTTTTTTTTTTTTTTTTTGAGTCTGAGTCTCACTCTCACCCAGGCTGGAGGACAGTGGCACACTCACAGTCACCGCAGCCCAAACTGGTCTCGAACCCTGGGCTCAGGCAATTCTCTCACCTCGGCCTCTCAAAGTGCTGGGATTATAGGTGTGAGCACCGTGCCCAGCCCGATGCTTAATATTTCAACCTTTAAATGACATTTATGAAAGTTGTACATTTATTCAAGATGGAAAGGGTACCAATGTGCAAACTTAGTAAATGTGTTGAACATTCTATTGTCTCTATTCATCCATCCACTCTCAACTACCTTCATTCATACCTGGAAATAAAACTGATCTGATTATACATGCTTTGTATTATGGGTGCCCCACCCAGTGTGCCCCCCCCATCCAACACACATCTTACAAAGCCCTAAATACTCAGTGGATTTCAATGAGAGTTTTCTTGGCACAGAAATGAAGCCCCTGCTGATTTGAGCAATTTCTTTAGCAATCAGCCAAACAAAAATAATCTGTAGGTGATTATGGTCCTCATATCAGAATACAACCAATAATTTTATCATCTTCCTAATTTGTGACTGGCAGTTTAATTCATTATTTAGCTATAGGGAGAGAAAATCAGTGTTCATAATGATCTTCAAATTCTATTGAAATGTTATGGAGTTTTAAGCATAACATATTTACAATTAGTTGGAATTATGTAAAGATGTGATAGAAATAATGTACTATTTTGGACCATGTACACATCTTCAATTCAACTAATTAAACAGTGAAAATTTGGGTAATCAAAAGCTGTGTTGATTAACAGCAATCACTAAGAAAAACTAACTTCATGATTTATATGACCCTTTTTTTTTGCCATGCTACCACAAACTTCATTTATAAGGACTACAAGTGTGTGTTGGTTACGTTTAAAACTTTAGTGTTCTATTCTCTTTTACACCAACACCCCCACCACCACTACATACATACACACACATGTTATGCACTGTAGAGACACTATGGACTTTTGCACATCGCAAAAGGTATTTATGTAATCATAATTCTTCCTATTTTCTGAGAAATATAGTTTTATTGGATCAAAAATGTGTTATTTTGAGCTTTCTGTTGTCTCTCTCCACTCATCCACTCCAGCCACTGTCATCAAACCTGAAGGCCAAACTAGATCTGAATCCAGGTGCTTTGTATTATGGGTGTTTTTCTTTTTTTTACTCTGCTTAATACAAAGCTCTGATTCATTGTGGATTTCAATAAGGGTTTTCTTGGCAGAGAAAAAAGGCACCTGCTGATTTTCTGCTTTATTGAGAAGCACCTGCTGCTTTACCAAGAGTGGGCCGAGGTAAGCTGTAGTATATATCTGATGATCAATGTAATCCTGGTAGATAATTAAGAAATTTCCCTTCACCTATGCACACATTCATTTGTATAGTCGATACATATCTATTGAGTATCCAAAAGGAAAGTGTACTGAGTATTGAATGAAACATGCATGCCCTCTACAAACTTTAGCAAATCCATTAAATATAAGGGTGAGGACATCAACTGGCACACCATAGTTCTTTCTGTTAAATGCTAATGGAATTGTGTGGAAGTAAACGCCAGGACGAGTGAGACAAATTAACAGTAAGCCTAACAGAAAAAGAAGTGTGGTGCCATACTAAAGGAAAGGTTAAGAAATAGCTTCAAGCCGGGCTCGGTGGCTCAGCCTGTAATCCCGCGCCTTTGGGAGGCTGAGGTGAGTGAATTGCCTGAGCCCAAGGGTTCGAGACCCGCCTGGGCAGCGAGACCTCATCTCTCCAATAAATCAAAAAATCAGCTGGGCATGGTAGGGCACGCCTGTAGTTCCAGCTACTCGGAAGGCTGAGGCGGAAGGATCGCCGGAGCCCAGCAGGTCGAGGCTGCGGTGGCCGGGAGCGGCCACTGCACTCCAGTCTGGGCGACCGAGTGAGACTCCAACTAAAAAAAAAAAAAAAAAAAAATAGCTTCAAGAACTCAGAAAGAGGTGAGTGTAATTTTCTTTTATTATGCTTTGAAAAGATCATGGAGGGGGTAGTATACTGGGTGTAAGTTGAAATAGAGGTGGGAAAGAGAAGACTCAGTAGAGGAGAAACCATACAGAGAAGATATAGTAAGGGTATGACCTATGGCATTGGGAGTAAGAATAAATGATATTCTGCTTCTGTATGCACTCCTGTGAATTTGTATGTGCACAAAGAAGTCTGCACACCCCCTCCCCTCAGGAAAATGTCTAGCTAGAGTGATTACCAGCTCTAATAGGCATAGATTTAAATCTTAGCACCTTTACTTACTGGCTGTGTGATGTTGGTGACTGACCACCATGCTGTCTCTTATTCCTTTTATGCAATCTCTAGTGCAGAGGAATGTTAAAAGAATTAAATAACATAATGAATGAGAGCATTAGGTTTAGTACTAGCATAAAGTCAGTATTCAAAAGCTTTTAAAAAATAATCTCTTCCAAATAAGGAAAAATAAAATGTAAATTTTAGAAGAGAAATTATCGATATGATTGTTCATTCTAGTGTTGTCTTACTGGGACTACTGAATAGATAAAGTAGGTAAGATTCGATCCCTTCTCATTTCAAAATAATAAAAATATTAATTAAATAAGGCATTTTAAGAATTTCATTAACTATAACATCCATTTTTGAAGAAATATCTTGTGTAGAATTATTGTCCATCATCAATTTAGGTTGCCTGGGAGTCATGTGGCAAGATCACCAAGGACAACCTCGTGAGTAAAATCTTGTCATCCTGTTTGCCAGAACTCGGTAACATTTGGCACGATCTGGCTTTCTCTTTTGAATCCCCATTTGTGTTTAGTTCTCAGGAGATATTATTCTAGTTCATTTTCTATTTCCTTGACCATTCTATATCTGTTTTCTTTGATGAGGCCTCTTCTCTTCCTGCCTTCTGTTTGCCCTTACCTTTTTTAGTAATGTAATTGTAAGATAGTTGCCCTTACCTGACACTTTCTCTATCTCTCTCTCTATATAGGCATGTATATATTTAAATATTAAGATATATATCTATTTTTATATGTTTATATGGAGTAAAGAGAATATATCTTTAACAATGCAATCATTTATACCTATGTCTATCACATATATAATACATATAACCTTAGAAAATTTGTTCTGCTGCTAGAATAATTTATTATTCCTGTGGGAATGATTTCCAAATCTTATCTCCAGGTTTTACTTTTACCTGAGTACTCATGGTTTATTTTTAAAATTCCTATTAGACTTGACCATTTGAAGCCCCTTCCTCTGACCATTTCAACTTGAACTTGCCTAAAAGATAAAATATTACCTTTCCATGCAACACAGTTTTTCTTGAATTCTTTTTTGATTTACGATGCCACTCTTTTTCATGTCCCAAATGCCCAAATAATATTCTCCACCCATTTTTAGTGTTTTCAAATGACATAACATTGACACTATTTTTACCTGTAGCTTGCATCATTATTCAAAAGCCTGTCACCTTGTATCTGAATATTGCCTTAGCACAATGAGTTTTTTGTTTGTCTCTAGACTTTCCATACAATTATATTTGGTCAGAAATTCTTTCTCATACCTATCTCAGTATCAATCCTCTCTTTGAAGCTCCTGATAAACATCTAGTCACTTATAAAATGTAAAAGTAGGATCACCATGAACACAATATTCTGCATTAAAAAAATAAAAATAAACAAAACTGGTTCTCCAAGGGTGGCACTGGCTGTGAAAACCAGCAACTCTGCTGATGGAGAAGATGCTCTTTTTTTTTTTTTTAATGCTGAAAGAACATTCTATTCACACATAATCATGAATTCCTTAGACATAACTGTGACAAGAACTATGTATAACTATATGAAAAAAATTATAAACTGCTACTAAAGGAGCCCCTACATATATCTGAACAAATAGAAGAGGAATATCTTGAGATAACTCAAATCATAAAGACATTAGTTCTTGAAAAAATAATCATCAAATTAATGTAACCCAATCAAAATATTAACAAGAGTTTTCATGTACAATTGCAATCTCATTCTTTTAAAATTTTATATGCTTTAATTTTCATATTACTTATTATTTTATGACTGTTTACTTTTAAAGTAATACATGATTATGACATTTATCACAAAATTGCTGCTCTTTGCAAAGAGAAAGTGAAAAAGAGAAAATAGCAATCATCTGTTATAAAATATCAAAGATAACTAAAGACAATCTTACTCTTAAGTTTACATAACAAATGCATAACGTAATTAAGAAAATTCCAAAAAGAAATAATTACTCCAGGTATCAATGTTATAATTTTCTCTGAGTGCTTCTATATTTTTTTTTATAATTAATCAGTATTTTTTATTATGGTTTTGTGGGGTACAGTTAAGGGTTAGGTGTACAATTACGTTTCATTCGGGCACCCTGTTGATAAGAGGTGTTTTCCCAGTCCCAGACAGATATTTGCTACTGTTCTGTCTGAGAAGATGCTCTTAATTGGATGCAGATGAAAAATCTAGCGAGGTTTTCAGTAAGAGTAATATTGGTGAAAGGCAAATGAAGCAAGTCAGAAAAGTAACAGGAAAATCCTGCATATGAGAGAGCCAGAGCAGGACTTGAAAATCTCTTGGTACATCCCTGGCTCACCAGGAGGCTGCACATACGTGTACAGAAGAACACAGGAGAAACCAACAGAAAATAAAAGTGAAGGTAGATATGAAAACTGATCTTTGAAAAGTGCTCCCAACTCACATTAAGACCCATTTGTAAAGGGTGAAAGCCTTCCTTGTTTGAGGTTTTTGAAGACAACATTTGATCAATCACTGGGTATCCACTAAACTATGCAAAAAATGAGGGCAACTCTCTAGGAAGCCAAGCATAAAATATAAAAATAAAATTATTCAAAATATATTAAGCAGAAACTCTAGCAGCTGCATACCATGGGGGAGACAGATTCTATAAATTTAGTCCAGGCAAGTTATTAAAATTAACCAACCAACAAACACATTTTAAATAAATATAAAAATTTTCAGAAAAAAAATTTCAGAATTACTACAATATATTTTCAAAAATGTGCTATTTAAAAATGTTATAAGATATCCAGTTGATCCTGAAGTCCTTCTTCCGCCTCTTAGTATGACCTCAGATGATTTCATAAGTGCCTGTGGTAGGCAATATGCTGATGATAGATTATTAAGAATGGGTTTTCTTAATTCTGATATTCACACCAAATTGTTTGTCATTTCTGTCTCCCAATCAGTCCTGTTTAAGGGTGTATAAGCTGAAAAAGATCTCAAATTTTTCATATTTTTAAATTACATTCTAATATGTAAGATGGTCTTCCAATTTATCTATTGTCAAATATTTTGCCTCATAACAAATGCAGAGAACCTATTACTCAAGCTCTTACATCCACTTTGGCCTAATGGTGCTTGTAAATAATGCATTTGCATAATGAGCAATATTTATAAAAACCAATTACCACTAATATGTATGACCTTTTGGCATCAAGTATGCTAATAACCTTTGAAATGTGGACTAGATTACATAGTGCTAAAACAAAACTTAGGTATAATACAAACCAGGGCCCCGTGTATACATAAGAATAAAGGTTATGTTCTATTTTGGCTGCACTTTTAAAGAGGTGTTAATTAGATATGTGATTTGAATTTAAATATTAATTCTGGTACATTTTCAAACAGAGACCATTACAAAGAAATAATGTAGAACTGACTAAAACTAGATGCAAGAGCCTTATTTTTACAAAGTATTTTCTAATGAAACAGTTAACAAAAGTTGATAACTGAGATTCAGATTTTCAAAATATTAATCCTCTAAAGGTTCTATATAATTTATATTGATAGGCAGCTACAAGTGTCTGGAATTTTTGTTGATTCATATGTGCTTAATATAAATAAATAATAAGTATTAATAATAATAATAATCAGTTAAAGTTTGACTTTTTTCAAAAGGTTATAAAGTATTTTCAAATATTTAATTCACTTTTTCTCATTATGTTAAAAAATGAGTCAATTTCACCTAATGCTGGTAAATTTACAATTTGTTCTATTAAGGCAATTTAATTTCTGTATACTGCATTTTAAATTGTGTATTTATAATTATATATACTCTAGTACAGCAGCATAACCATAATGAGTTAATATAATAGAACCACAGAGCTGATTGTGTTTTGCAGCAGTAAAGTACTAATGCAAATATACTGGAATTTGATTTTTGCTTCACTGCTGTGTTCTCTCCTGCTTGAATTATTTAGAAATCAAAATTCAATTCTCCGAAACACAAATAATATTCAATTCCATATCAAATAATTTTCACCTTTGATAACATTACCACTGGATTGTTTTCACCTATCAGGTCTAATTCTAGACAAAAATGCCTAAATAGAGTTGGTTATTTTGAGTAATCCACACAGATTTTCAGCTCTGTCTTTGTCTTTTAATGACCTTGTACCCAGGTGACCTGAACTTTCACAAACACTCAGTGATTATTTAGGCTCATCTCTCGGCCTCCAGTCATGAAAGCTCATGCAGTTATTTCCTCTCAATTCATAAATCTCCCATGTAACTTTCTTTTATTTTCTTCCTAAAAAATTACACATATTCAATTTTCTCAACACTGCTTTGGTAGCCAATTAGTGTGACATAATAATTGCAATGATTTAATTAAAAAATATGGCATGTGCAAACCCACTTGGAGATGCCTACATGATTTGTAATTTTACTTTCTTAAACCTCATGAAGTCTAGTAGTGAAAGACAAGAATACAATGTAACATATACTAGTTGCTATAAGTATCAAGGTGTATGATGCTGCTGCTGTTAGGCCTTATTTATTGATTTATGCTTCAGTGATAATTCTTGGTCAAAGGTGGAAACAAATATTGAAAAAATGATTTTTCATCTGAGTCATCTGGAAAGGTATCATGAAAAACTTGTCATTTACTCATTATTCTGAAGAAAGGCTAAAAGTTTTATAAATAGAAATGTAAAATATTTTAGGATAAGCTGGGAGTAAGTCAAAGAAGGTTAGTTAACAGTAGCAATTAATAAAAGGAAATAAAATCATGAAATGTCTACTTTGGAAAATAATGGGAAGTCCTATACATAAGATCAAAATCATTCTCAGCATTGAAACATGGGGGTATATACTCAGTGTTAGCTGAGTCCATGTAGAGCAAGAAAAACCTTATCATGAAACAGTTGTAGTAAGTATAAAAGTAAGAATATAATATTAGTGGCAATAGTGTTCTGTAAGCTAGCATGATAATCATGACACAATCAATTCAAGAGGTAGATAAAGTGTGACAGTTAATGCCACACATTTGCACACAACCATATGTATATTTAATAATTTTGGTTGTGAGTTTTAAAGATAGAGTTTAAATATTATCATGGGAATACTCCTTCACAAAGAGGCACAGAGAATTTTGGAAGAAGATTATAAAATGGATAAATGTAGGGCAAAACTTGATGTTAAGCCAATGCATACATCTATGTATAGTGTCAAACCTTTTCCTTTTGTATATTATTCTCCATGTCCTGACTTTATGGCAAGGCTTTGTTTTGTAGAATGTCCTGAAAAATATATATTATCTAAATTGAATATAGTAGGTGATAATGTTAGTAATTTTATTTTCTCCCTAAACATTTTGCTTTTGTTCATTTCTCAGTGTTATATCTTTTCTGAATGCTTTCCCAACTTTTTAAGCTTGAGGTCAGCAGGCTTAAATGCTGCAAAGACAGCTAACTTATAACTCAAAGCCTGAAGCCTATATCATACTCTCTCAGAGGGTTCAAACATCTTTTAAAATACAGCCAAAGGAAATAGGGAAAAAATTGATAACAAATCTGGTGTTTGTGCTATTTTCAGTGGAAGCATGCCCATTACTTAAAACCTCTGAACAGCAGTTAGCTATCAATTCTGCAAGAGTTGCTCATGACTAAGAGCAAAACACAAAGATCATCTCATGGCACGGAACACTTTAGGCACCGGTGTTTGTGAGTACTCACAACTAGAAGGACATTAAGCTCTGAAGGCCATTCTTTGGACCACAGGTCCTTCCTTATTCTCCTCAACTCCCTCCTCATTTCCTAAAGCCTTCTCCACACATATATCACAGAGAACATCTTTCTCCACAATTTTTTATTCCTTTAAAAAAATGTTTTTGTTGTAGCCTAGAAATGTTATAAATAAACGTCTAAGTACAACTGATAAGTAAACTGTTCAATTCTCACAAACTGAATGTATCCTTGAAATCAGCATCTGGATAAAGAACAAAATATTCTAAGATCACACAAAAGAAAAAATATGTTGAAAAGGAACATTTTTATAAGAGAAATACAGGTATGTCAATTAAAGTGGAGGCATGAAAGATCATTCCTTTCCCATGTATATGTATAAGCTGACCCCAAAAATGATTTCATGAAAGACTTTCTAAGGGATATTTGTATGACTGTTTAAAAGCTTTTGTGATAATAAATGATATGGGGACATAGTGAACTAAGGCTAGTCAAATGGGTTTATCACCTAGGAGATCTTGACAAACTCAAACTCCAGGGTTTACTGCCTGATGATTCTCAAGTCAAGATAGAAATGAGGAAAAAACTTTTTGTCTATTCTAGATCTTTTTTTTTTCTACCTGGAGAGAACTCATTTAGTATAACTTGTGGCCTCTCTTCATCTTTCACACTTTCTTTCCCCCTAGGGTAGTGATTCATCAATTTATATATTTGGGGCAAATGAATTGGTCATCCTAATATTATCTCTGTCCTTGGAGTGAGCATTGCCTTAGGAGTGAGCTTCCTCCATGGAGCAAGCAGAATTGGCTTCATGAACGTGCCACGTGTACGGCCACACAGAACCTATTACTAAGAAGACCCCACCTTGATTTCATGCTCTGCCGTTGCCATCTCAAAATTCTTAATGCTTTTATCTTTGAACTTGTATTATGAAAATGAAGTCTGATAGGGAAATGAAGCATGCTTAGGAGCAGAGGAGATAAAGGCAATATATGTCTGCTCTTTTTGCTGCCTTGTTAATAAGTGGCATTCTATATGCCCCAGGAACACAGAATTCCCGTGGAGCCCATTTTTAGGAGTTTAACGAAATTCAAACCTAATTCAAGGTAAGCCTGTTACATTTCAGACTGAAAAAGCAGGAGTGCTGACAACCTAGAAAGACCAAGTTTGCTCTTCAAACTAGAGCTTGCTTTGAATGCAGAAGGAGGGCAGTGGTGTTTAAAAAAAACATGGACAACCAATACAGTCTTTCGTACCCTTTATTATTTGCATTACTTCTGTGTAGTAGCCAGCCACTATATTGAAATAATAACATACAAGAAAGGGGAAAAATAGGGCTACTCTTAATTCCTTTCCCTTTCAATAATTCCTCACTCATCAGTACACCGAAGGCAGAATGAAGGTAGAATGTGCACATATCAAAAAGTGAAATAAAAACTTTGTTTTGTGCGTTATTTACACTATTGTTGTAAGAATAAAATACATATGTTGTGTATGAGCTACAAAGTAGATTACGTAGTTTTGATAATTCTGTGAGTGAGTTAAATTATCTAAAATCTCATTTAAAACTGTCATTGCACAAAATGAAAATGGTAAAATTTATGCAAATAATTTAAAATGTTATTTTTTCTTTAACTATAATGACACTAAGTAGCAAATTAAAATGTCATGACTAAAGGGGAATGATAAACCATGGACAAAAAAGATCTTTATGTTTTTGAATCATTAATGGTAATTTTTTTTACAACTTTTTAAAGAAGTTCCCTGAATTTTCATTTTGCACTGGGCGCCACATGGTATGTAGCTGACCTTGGAGGCAAGCATTCCTCTCTGTCCCTTCAGGGACTAGATTAAATTGTCCAGCAGAGGAAGCCTGCTGCTATGCTGTGACTAGGTAGATAAGTGTACCTGATTCTCGTGCTTAATTAACAAGCCATTTGGCTCTCACGTTGAGTTGCATTGTCAAACTTCACTTCCATGTGTAATAAAAATATTTGGTATATGTTTTCACTTTTTTTTCTATCTTTCGGTTTATCCAGAAGATGAGCTAGAAAGAAAGATGCCATTTTTTTTAACTTTCTCAGAGATTCTAACATCTGCTTGTAGGAAGAACCACAGGTGTATCTGATTTCCAGCATAGTTTTGAATTGCAATACATCCATAACAGGAAATCTGACTAAACTCTGTAGGTCATACCAACACTAACTTCCTGATGTTGAAATTGTGCTGTGGGGAACTGGGTAAAGCACGTTTGGGACTTTCCTGTTCATGTTTCTGCAACTTTCTATGAGCCTATGATTATTTCACAAAAAGAAAAAATAACAATTCTAAATTTATTAACTTTATCTTAATTATACTACCTCATGTTGGCTATTTGTCTGAACATAGTGATAATTCTAATACTATTTAAATTAATAATAGCAGTTAATAATTAATATTTGCTATGTGCCAAATATTATGTTAACCTACAGCATAGTACAGGTAATATTTAAGTCATAGGTTTTCAATAAAGATTTGAATAAATGCATGAATTACAGATAAGTAAATTATAATGTTTGAGGCTACCAAATGAGATAAGAAACTACTATAATTTTATACCCAGTGAAAGGAACAATATTACAATTTGAGTTTTGATTTTAATAGCTAGAGAAAATTACTAACATTATAGACTTCAGGATAACTCTTGAGCTATTAATTCAGTACTAAGCTACAGTATATATTTTTAAAACTTCCAATATAACTTTGATTAAATTGCAGCCATCTTCCAGGAGTATGAAATTCCAATTATAAAGTCAGTATTAGCAGTTTCTTTTGGTTTATATAGAACATTATGCTGTGTCATGAAATCCAGTATTTAGGTAACTGTTTCTTTCTTAAAGCAAGATAGCCAATCTCTGCAGTCAGTAAAGATAATTCTTTCGAAAGGGGAATTTTGGAAAAATTAATATCAAAATTAATGACTTGGTAATTGTTTTAAAATATTATATTATGAAGTATAAATTTATATGCTGACAGGTAAATAAAATATTAATTCTTTTGTTATAGTGCATATATATTTGGAAAAACAGATGGTTAAAAGAAGTCGATTTTACAGTCAATATTTATAGAAAAATGTTCATTATCAGGCAGAATTAAGATTATTCAGTGATGCAATGTTCTTTTTAATTTTGAGATTTAATTTTGTTATTTCCAGTCCAGTTATATTCATTCCACTAACTCAGGATGTTCTAATGTGCCATTCTCATTCTATCTACAAATGATTTTTTAAAATACTGCAACTCTGTTTCCTTAAAATAAAGTCTTTTCGTGTTTTCCATGTTATTTTTATCATGACAATTTGGTTCAAAGCATTCTCTCCACCCAGGATCCCTTTCTTTCTTAATTAAGCCTAGCAAAGTCTCACTATGCTTAAAGTCCAGTTCAGCAATCACAATTCATAGGAATAATCATTTATGTGTCAGGAGTTTTGTCAAACATTTATCCAAATTACCAAGTAGTGACATTGGTATAACATTCCAGTATAGTAGGCACTATTATTATCCTTACTTTACAAATTAGGAGATCTGGGGTTTGGGAAAGCTAAGTAATTTGCCCAAACCCACAACAGTAGGATGTTATGGGTTTGGACTATGTAAGAATTCTGACTACTCAGTCACACAGACTATATGAAGAGGCCTTGAGACTTCAGGGAAAGGAGAGAGGTCAAATCACCATCTTCACCAAGGCATGTGAGTGAAATCACTTTGTTTTTCAAGAGCACAGCAGCTGCTCACTAAACCAGTCAATGTCATAAGGAGATGTATAATTTTCCAGCTGGGGTCTTTTCAAATTTCTGATCCATAAAATTATAAGACTTAAGGTATATAAACTCCAAGAGAATTCAACATCAAGCTATTGCTGTAAACGAATATGCTAGAATGCAGTCATAATCAAGATCTACTTCTTAATTTTTTAATTTACTAATTTTATTCATGAAGGAGGATAAGACAATTACAGATAAACCTTAGAAATAAATAACTTGATATTTCAGTAAAATATTTCAGTATATTAAATTTTCTCTATTTTGGAATCCTATTTTAGGTGTCATTCTAGAGTGTGTAATTCAGTATTTAAAAATTTTAATCCATCATTCTTCAGTGGTTTCATGGATAAGAAAGTAATAACTCTTCTACAGTATTCCTGAAAAGCACTTTATATGTAATTTGCATTCTTTCATATTTTTAAATCCTAACACCATTTTAACTCTTCTAGTAGATTCTGTTATAAATGGTGCTATCCAGAACACTATGGGCATTTATTCTGACAACTCCCAGGTATAAACTTTCATTGCAAAAGTCAAACTTTGAAGGCAATGTAGAAGTTAGATTTCAAAAGCAGCAAAATCCCACACTAACTTCTAGTTTATATTACCATTCTCATTTGCTACTTATCCTTACCTTTATTTTCCCTCCAGAATACATATTTTATTACACAAATTTTTAATGGCAACTTCTCTAATTAGTGTATACAGTTGTCTTAAATAGGAAATTAGAAAAGATTACTTAGCATGACAAAGATATTACCAAAGCACATATTATCTACAAAGCACTGAAATGATTTTAGCAATAAATGGAGTACATGATGCCTATGTGGAGGTAATAGACAGACACCAAATAACCTTTACTTCTGTCTGTTGTAGAGTCTGGAATAATACTTTATGGAGTTGATCTTTTAATTCATAAAAGACATTCAAGCACCGATAATTTCCAAGTATAATTTAAAAGATCTTTTCTTATAGCAATTTAAAAAACATCTAATATACTTGAAACTATTGGATGATATGAAGTGGAAGGTTTATGTGTTGAGAGGTAGTAATTAGTAGGATTGAGAAATAAAGATAGATATCTGTGAGAAGATTGTCTAAACTATCATTAGTGATAAGGCGGACTAGGACTTTGAAATCATACTGATTTGTGTTGGAATTAAAGCTTTTTACTCATTTGTCTATAATCCAGAGTCTCAGATTCCTCACTGATAAATAGTCACAATGATAAATGGATCTACTGTTCACTTATTTGAAAAAAAAATCCTATTTATTGAGTAGCTAGCAAGAGGCAAACATTATTCTATGCTCGTGAGATACATCAATAAACACAGTGGACAAAATACATAGCACTTAAAATCTTTTAAAGGAAGCAGACAATATAAATAAGACTAGAAGTTCTATGGAGAAAAATAGGCAGAGAAAAAGGTTAAAGACTACTGGGAAAATAGAGCATTAAAATTTTAAGAGGGTATTTAGGGAAGCCCATATTGAGAATGTGACATTTGAACAATGTCTTGAAGAAGGTGAGAGAGGGCACCATTAGATTTCTAAATTAAGAAACAAAACAAAACAAAAACTGCACTCTAGCTGAAAAGAATAGTGAGTATGAAGACCCAGAGGTAGGATAGTGAGTGCTCTGTTACTGAGCACTGGCACCTAAAAATGTACAGTGAATAGAGGTACGAGTGATCCACACACCCTTTTTGTTGTCAAGCAGAATCCTCATAAATTTTATTTTTAAAATTAAGTGTCAAAAAACAAAATGTCAACAAATTGAGTTTAATGATCTAGTTGGCTTTTATTAGCAATTCATGAATCAGGTCTCATGCCATCCATGAAATGGAAAGGCATTCCTGGGAGCTAAACAGATATGGTGAGTTTTATAGATAGAAAAGGATAAAGAAATCAAAACTAGGGAACAGACAGCAGATTTGTCCTTTCAAAATTTCTTTCCTTATAGGGTTAACACAGAGAGGACATTCTTATCACACAGGCTCAGGCTGACTGAGCCTCTTTGAACTGATTGCTATGAATCTCATATATTATGGAAAACTGTCTCATCACTAAGTTGAGTTTGATTACTTGGCACCTGTTGCAAGTGACTCCATTATGGTTTGATCTGATTCTTAGAGCCTGGTACAGGAGCCTCACCCAAAATAATAACCTCTTGTGGATTTCATTTCACCTAAGTAAGGCAAACACAAGTAGTATATGGGTCTTAGGAAACAAAAAAACAGTTTTGAAAACTCAAGAATAGCATAGAGAAGTTTAAAATATAGATATTGTTTTATTTATTCTGATAAACAATTTTGATATGTTTTAAAATATCTGAAATTGAGATGTAGCTAACAATCAATATGTTCAGACATTGATGCTAAAACTGAATTGACAGCAGTTTTCCTTTTTTAATTGTACAAAGAGTAATGCATCTTTTAGTTAACTGGTTGTGGCATTATAGATTCAATGAACAATTACAGTTGTGAAAATTACCTGAAAAAAATGGAAAAAAACATTTGTAAAACTTTCCCATCTTTAGTAGAAGGCAAGAATTCTCATTTCTAAAAACAAACAAAACAACAGACAAAAGAGCAGAAGAGGAATGACATAAACAAAAAAATGTGGATTAGAACTAAATGATTATAAGAAAAATCATATTTTATCATGAAAATTGAATGCTTCCCTGGAGATTGTAAGGATTGGAATACCGTAGAATAGTTATGAGGAAGATAAACAGGAGATGCTTTCCTTTTCCTGCAATGTAGTAGAAAAGAGCAGAGATAAAATTGGTCAGCAAGAAAGTGATAGATATTAAACAAGGTAGAAGCCTCTTAATAGGTATTCCTGAGGGGAAAAAATGCTGAACAGAAACAAAAGCAGTAACTGAAAATAAACCTGAAATAAATATTCATGATCCAAAAATGATACAAATATTTAAAACAAAATACTTTGCCATTTTCCCAGAACACATGACAAGGTTTTTAGGAGACAAAAAGAAAGCAACAAGCATTTAGTAAGAAGAAAAAAATAAAGGAAGGAAAACCAGATTTCTAATTAATAAGCATATAATAGGACAAACTCTGGCTTTTTTCTTGAAATTAAAGCAACAGTGAATAAAAAAATTTAAGGAAAAGGATATTTTCCTGAAAATTTCATACTCAGACAGTATTTTCAGTGTGAAGGCTAAAACTCCCCTTTCAATCAGGTGACATCTGTGCTGGGTGCTCTATTTTTCACAAGGAATGCCAATCCTACTCTCAGTAGAATAGCAACATTCAAAGACGCTTTCAGAATGTAATCTTGAATCTGCTTCCACTCAAGACATTTCAAAAATTTAGCTGTGAAAATCAGGTTGGACAGGACTTCTCAGAGCCTGTAACAGATAAATATGTCTTGTAAATTTTCAAGAGTAGTATAAAGTATGTAGCAGCTAAACATATTCATTTCTGCATTCTGATAACACATGGAAATCACTTATCATTATTTCACATGATATCCGTCTTCCATCAACTATACTTTGGGAAATGTCATATGAGATACCTTTAACATTCATTTCTGTAAAAGGCGTGTTATTTTGATCAGTACAATCTATGTTGGGACTTGTTATAAGAAATTTAACTATTAAATGCTTGGTCTTATCAACTTCAATGCACAGAAGTATCATCAGTGATGAATCAATAGGATAAATACTTTACTGATATCACTATTAAGAGTGGTTGTGTTTCTCATAAGAAGCAATTTTGTTTGTTTATTTTGGTTACCGTGAATCTCATACTATGCTGAGTTTTCCTTGACACATTGGCAGCTAAAAAGTTACAAAAAAAACTGATCAACATCTCTGGAGTATGTAAAGTGGAAAGACAGGGAAACAAGACAGGGAACTGCAGCACAGTGGTGGGTCAGTACAGTGCCTGTTTTGCTACACTGGACTTCACCCTGTAAACCCCGGGGCTACAGACCGGTATCAGTCAGTGGCCTGTTAGGAACCGGCCAAACAACAGGAGAGCAGTGGGTGAACAAGCAAAGCTTCATCTGTATTTACAACCATTCCTCATCACTAAGATTACCACCTGAGCTGTCTTCTGTCAGATTAGCCATGTCATTATATTCTCAGAGAATATAATGAACTGCATATGCCAGGGATCTAGGTTGCATGCTCCTTATGAGTATCTAATGTCTGATGATCTGAGGTGATGATGCTAGTACTGGTGAGCAACTGCAAATACAGATTAACCTTAGCAGTGAGGTTTGACTGCACAGAGACCATGATAAATAATTGCTTGTAGGACAACCCCTTCAGGTCCCCTCCTACTGTGGGAGCTTTTCTGTCCTCTCAATAAATCCTGCTTTCAAAAATAATAATAATAATAATAATAATTGCTTGCAGACTCATTTCAAAACCCTATCAGTGAGTGGTAAGGAAGTTGATGTATTTCAATTGTACAGCTACTTCTGGTGGCAAGCTTTAAGTCAGAACCTGACACTTATTTTAGTTTGTGCATGACACCCCTCCCCTCTCCATTATTTTATTTACCACTTCCATCCATGCCTTTTTTGTTGTATGCTTATTTCATTATATATTACAATGTAATAATAATGGAAATAAAGTGCACAATAAATGTTATGTATTTGAATTATTTCAAAATCATCCCCATCACCCCACCCATGGAAAAATTGTCTTCCACAAAACTGGTTCCTCATGCCTAAAAGATTGGTGACCGCTGCTGTAAGTTCTTCTGGAGTGGTACACAAAAGCTTCAGAACCCACTTGTCTAAGAGGAATCTTGTGAGAATCTGGGTACAAGCAATGCTGTTCTGATCTCAGGTACCACATGGCAGGAAACAGAATTTCTCTTCCTTTTTTATGCTCCAACATACTGAAGAGGACTGCAGTTACTGCTTGTAGTGCAGTACTCTAGGTGTTACACTAGAGAAAGACACGTTCTTCCCAGAGGGCCAGAGGCAGTTTCCACAGCACAGCATCAGAGAGTAGAAACAAAAATAAGATGCAGACTGGTAAAAGATAATTGGCTTGAAGCATGCTCATCGTCAACATTGAGGCAGATGGAAACCTTCAGGAATGTCTGAGAAGAAATTTTCAGGGACACATGTTCCTGTATTAGGATGGTGAGAGCTAAAAAGTTGTGAAATTTAGGTACAAACGCAATATTAGGGCATCTATGTCCTTAAGGTGTTGGAGTTTGGGATTATTTAGGCTCTTTGTAGCGTAGTTTTAATACTAGCACTGATTACCTACTCTTATTTTGTTTAAATATATTTGTACAGTGATAGGCATTCAGATATTATATATGCCAAAACTGGAACCAACTTAAATGCTTCAGACAAACTTTAATATATCTATGCAAATAAACAGTTGTCAACCCCATAGAATACCAAGGGAAAGAGTCAGACACCAAAATTCTTGTATATTACAACTCTAATTTTATAAAATATAAACATGAATTATATCTGCAATAGAAAATATACTAAAATAGTCAAATACTTTTAAATTATGAGATTGTGTATGATATATATTTGTTCCTTTATAATCCTGAATTTTTAAAATTTTTTCCTGGAAAGTCAATATATTACTTTTATAATCATAAAAAGTAAATATAAATTGTATATTGAACACATTATTATAAGGAAATTTAATAAATCAAACATAGACATTATTCCTTTGTTGGAAATGAATGTTGCAAGCTCAAAATCTTTATAGTTATCCAGTTTCAACTATTGTCTTATTATTACCATTATCACGTTTTTAAAATTAAAACATTTTGTACTGTATTCTATACCCTTTCTTGAGCCATGTTAGTTTATTAGAATAATGTGATATTAAATAAATAATATTTTTCAGTAGAAGAAACTCAATTGATCAATAAATATGTGATAAAAGAGAAGTTTGTGGTAGACTAAATAATGACCTCCAAAGATGCCCACCTCTTAATCACAACTATCTATGAATATATTCACGACATAGGCAAGGGCTGCCCTACAGATATGCTTAAATTAAGGATCTTAAAGAGATTATCCTGGCTTTATCAGCTTTGCCCAATAGAATCACAATGGAGCTTATTGAGTGGAGAGTGTAGATGAAAGAGTCAGAGAAGGAGAAAAGACAACAGAAGAAGAAATCAAAGAAGGGAAATCACATGAAGCTGGGAGAAGCCTTGAACATATTCTCCCTTAGAGCCTTAAAGGGAATGCAACTCTGCAGAAACCCAATTGACTTTAGCCCTATAAGAGTCATTCTGAAATTCTCACTTCCAGAACTGTAAACTAATAAATGTACCTTGTTATACCTCAAAAATTTGTGGTAATCTTGATAGCAACAATAGGGAATAATACCGAACTTCAATAAGTTGCACTTTATTTCTGCCAAATTACCTCTTTTTCTAGATAACACTACAGTTTTATGAGTTAAGTAAAAATGGAACTTCTTTGCATCACTGGTGGAGTATTGACTGAAACATTTCTGAAGGAAAGTAGCGTGTACCAAGATCTAAATCATTAAAATAATTTTAACCTTTTGATCCTAGTAACTAAACTTCAGAAACTTAGGATGAAGAAAAAACTAGATATGTGTTCAAATATATTTTTACAGTAATAGGAACTCAAATATTATATATGCCAAAACTGAAACCAACTTAAATGTTTCAGACAAACATTAATATATCCATGCAAATAAATAAACAGTTGTCAACCCCATAGAATACCCAGGGAAAGAGTCAGACACCAAAATTCTTGTATATTACAACTCTAATTTTATAAAATATAAACATGAATTATATCTGCAATAGAAAATATACTAAAATAGTCAAATACCTTTAAATTATGAGATTGTGCATGATATATATTTGTTCCTTTATAATCCTGAATTTTTAAAATTTTTTCCTGGAAAGTCAATATATTACTTTTATAATCATAAAAAGTAAATATAAATTGTATATTGAACACATTATTATAAGGAAATTTAATAAATCAAACATAGACATTATTGCTTTTGTTGTTTGTATAACTATACAACCTGGTGGTTTTTGCCTTTATAAACATGCTGCTTACTCTGTTCGGGGTTGAGAGTTCTTTGTGGCACTAGCCTGCTCTCAACCGCCAACTAATAAAGGACTCCAATTTGGCTTCTGCGTGTTGGCAACTCCTTTCTCACAGTTCAGCTATAACATTTGGAGGCCCCAGTGAGATTCGCCAACCTCGGAAGGTGACCTCGCTCCAGCTCTCCCCAGCTTGGTGGAGAAGTTTTAGGGGAGGTGCCCCCTGAGACGTTCCGGGACCCCATAACCTCTCACCCAGCCTGGAGGGAGTTGGAATGACTGCTGGCTTCCCATAACCTCAAAAATACCTGAGTCTGTCTGCATTCTCTCAGTAGGTAAGAATCTGTTGTGTTTGTGGCCATAATTCTACTTAAGGGAGTCTGTCCCTTAGACACTACACATTTGGCCAAGACATTGGCTGAATAGAGTCTCGGTTCAGTTTCTGATTTCAGTTTTGGTTTTCTCACTGGTCTGACAATATAGGGTCACAGGTTTCTCGACCCTCCAGTCCCCTGGACTGTATGATAAAGAATCTTTCTGCTGGATGTCAGAGGACAACTGATGGCCTCTGGTTAGGGCTACTCCTTAGGGAGGCAAGAAGGTCCCCAAAGAAAAGTCCGGAATGCCAGCACCCGTACGGGTGGGAGATGAAGTGTTTGGTTTCTTTGCTCTTTTATTTTCTGGTTGGTAAAGCAACTCCATGAAGAACCTTGAAACTCCAACGGCTGTGTGGTATGCCTTTCTGCACCTTCCATGAATTATCCCTCATTTATCATCCATGCACCTGACCCCAGGCTCCAGCCTTCTCACACTCCTTTTCCCCTACTGCTTGATAACCCCTGGCAGCAGCCCCACTTGCTGCAGCAAGTCACCACTCCCATGTGTTCTTGGAAAGCCCATTCAGGTTTCCACATAGCTTAGCAGGTCTCTCCTCAGGGGGGTGGCTATGACAAAAAGATATTGAGGTTCTTGCTTGTTTGTTTTTTATATAATAAGTTCCTCTCAAGTTACCATGCATTAACACATTAGTGCTAAGTAACACCACTGTTTGTTATATCAGGCTCACTAAAGTTGTATTTTATAAACACCTGCTTATATGCTAAAGTTGTATTTTATAAATCACCTGTTGTGCCTAACTAGTACCCTCTTATCAGACAGGTAAAGATTTAAATGCTAAACACCTTGCATGATATGATGAGGTTAGGGAACTGGCCATTCCCACCTGGTTAAGTCACTTTTACTAAGACTGGTACTTCTGTCAGATGGATAAAATACTGGGTACTTTGTGTGAGCACAATGAGGATGGGAACTGATCACTCTCACCTAACTGTTCACACCTTTCAACAAAGACTATAATTTAGTAATTTTTAAGGGTTTTTTAATAACTTTGCTCGTTAATAATTATAAATAAGTAGGGACAGATCATTACACATTCATGTGGCCTGTTCACTCTAAAGGGCTTTGCATCAGACAGTCACAGAGAAATGATTTAAAAGTTTCATATGCATAGCCTATTAAAAATGAGCTTTTAAGGTTTTTTCTAACCAAAACATTAAGGAAAAAAACAGTGCCAACATGGAGGGCAGCAGAACCAGAAGGTCAAAGAAGCACCCTAATTGACAGTCACCATTAGTGACAAAACTCCAACAGCCCATCAAACACCTGGTAAGAATAAACCTGCTAAGGGGATGGTGTCCATTGCTTATGGGTACAGTCTGTGGGGGCACTGAAAGCATAGTTGCCCCAAAGAGGCCTAAAATCTCCTGGACCTTGTCCACTGTGCAGACCAAAAAGCCACTGGAAGGCAAGTGCACTCTCTTCTGAAAAGAGGAGAGAACACTTGGCTCACAAATGGTGGACACTACAGAGGCCTGCAAATCTACTAAACTGCCCAGCACTGGCTCACCATCACCCCAACAACCCCCCACATAAATACTAGGGCACTGAAACCCAAATTAATTTCTTAATTTAACACAGGTGGCAGCCTTTTGGTCCTGGCCATCCATGTTGAAATCATATAGCCCTATCCAAAAGAATTTTCTCCTGTAAACAACAGAGGGGGGAAGAAAGAAACAAAATTCAGTTAGCCCTTCCCCACTGTCTTTGTTACAAAAAGCGAGGTTTTTTTCTTTTCAAAATCTTTGGACTATCACTCTGGCTAAATAAGTAACTTACAGAGTAACTACAACCCTGTTGATCTTCTTGATTCAGTCTCTCTGAGGTGGAGTAAGCATCTTAACCTTTATCATGACAAGCATCCTGATGCAACTCCTATTTCCCTAAATGTAGGAAATAATTATAATTCACAATTTTACTTGGCATAAATTGCTCCCTTCTTCCTTCCCAAGTGGTAGAAAGCTCATTCATAGCAACTGTCCTTTGACACAGTAGCTTACGGGGAACATGGACCTCAATATTTTCTGCCTTTAGCTTTCAGAAAGTTTAATTCTAGACAAAAATGACATCACTGAGATTAGGAGACAGAGGAGAGCTTGCTGAAGATTCTGACAATGCAGATTTTAATTGTCAGGTTAGTTCGATAAAAAAAATAGTAAAATAGATGGTGATGGTTTTATAAAACCTACACATTGTTTGTTCCCCATTCTCTAATATGCCTGGCTTTTTATATGGCACTCTGCAACCTAACTACATGTTTCTAATGTTTTCAATTTTTCTTTTTTCAGACTTTGTCAAAGTGGCTGTATTTTCCTTGTTAAAGTACAACTATGAATAATTTACAAGAAAATATTTCAACTTATGTTGATAAATTAGAGGTTTCAGCTAATTGTGCATATAATTTATAGGACTACTTTTACTTTTCCAGCATTGTTTCTGGGGCAATAGACTTTTTCATCATTGTTTGCTTAATAATTTTTGCCTGTGCTCTTGCTCAATGTTTTATTAAATCCAAATAGTATTTGGTTAAGGTTCCACTGTTTCCTATTCGTGCCCTTGGAAATAGATAGGTAGGGAACATTTCTGCAGCCTACCTTAGCAAGAAGCAGTTATGGAAGATTGATCTTTGTCCCATTTTCCAGAATCATAAGAATATTTCCAAGAGCAGGAGTGGGGAATAAAAGGATAGACCAAGAGCAGGAAGCCATTTTTAATCTTTTTCCTAAACTCTAATACAATGATGAAAAAGTAGAGGCTATGTCCAGGAGAAATATGTGCTCTAGGTAAAAATTAACTTTGTCAACTTTGTCTTCAGAAACACAGACTTCTTAAACCAGTACCAGTCAATTGTAATTTGTCTTTTTTAGAAATCCAGACTTCTTAAGTATGACAAGTATTGACCCATTGTATACTCAGTGCATGGTGAATAGGACCCCCCCCCCAGGGTCTCCAAAGCATCCAAAATTGGTCAACAAGGAAGTCACGGCAGTGACATCTACCTAATTGCAACATCTCTAGGGGAAAAATGTAAGCCATGGCTTGGGGGTGGGGTTGCAGTGCCACACTCATCTAGAGTGTAGGCCCTTTTCTTGTCTGTAGAAAGCAAATATTTCTCTTCTATTTTGCCTTCAGAGAAGGGGCCAGTGCCAAAGGAGGGCTCCATGTAATGTTAAAGAAATAATACTGTTTTTATGTCAATAAATCAGGAGTCATTAAAGACACCCTCCAAAAGATGCAAGAAAATTTAGACAGAAAAAAGAAGAAAAAAATAAATAAATAAATTGAAACCCATGGCTAACTAACTTAATTGCAGATCTGGCTAGCCCTCTGCTTCTCCTCCTTCTCGGTCTACTCAGCGGCCCCTGCATAATAAATTGGTTTATTCATTTCATCAAACAATGGATCAGTTCTATAAAACTTATGTATATGAGACCCCAGTACAATAGTATACTTATGACTGATGAGTTAGCGCATTGAGTCATGGAAAAAAAGGAAAGAAGAGATTGAAATACCTATCCTTAAAACCAATAATAGCCTGTAATAGCTTGCTTACATAAGTAACTCCATTTTGTAGCAAATTCTCCATTTTAGCTATTCATACCCAGGGATGACTCCCCTGCATAACCTAGTAATCCCAAGTTGTAACCTTCCTGTAATCACAAACCCACACCCTTACTCCCCCTTGATGCTTGGAAACTCCCTAGTCACAAATTCCATAGCTATCTGTACCCTTGTGCAACCAAAACCAAATATTCTGCCAAAAATGCAAGCATAACTGTACAACTTTGTGCTTTTTGCCTTTATAGAACCCCTGCCTTCTCTGTTCAGGGTTGAGAGTTCTTTGTGGCACTAGCATGCTCCTGACCACTGGCTAATAAAGGACTCAGATTTGACTCTCTGCATGTTGGTGACTTCTTTCTCACAGTCTGGCTATAATAATACACTTTGCAGGAAAAATAGTTTTATTGTATAATAATTGAAAATTTGTAAGTATTTTTCTGAAAAATTATTTAAAGCGAATGGAACGGAATTGAAAAGTTGACAGATGTTATAAAGAACCTTTACAGAATAGGTCAGAAAACAATTACTCTTGGACTAAAAATTACTTTGATGTATGCTTATAGCATATTGAACAAAAAATATTTCACACTATAATGAAAGCGAAAACTTTTTTTCTCTACAAAGCTGAGGGAATGATATACATACCTAGTCTAAATAGTTATGTGGACAGTAACAAAGAGAATATCCAGAATGAAAAAGTTTTTAAAAATGATAAAAATTTGTGTTTGAATATAGGAACTTTATTGTAATCCCCAAAAGATTATCAAATTAGAAGTATTAATTCTCTTTGCTTACCATATTATTAATCATTGCAGATAATTGGGCATATAATCAATAAAATATTCATAGGAGCAAGCTCACTTGAAATTGGCTGCATTATTTCATGCTATTTTGCTCTAAAGCTTTGAGATCATAACTCTAGACTATTACCTTTCCTCACTAAAGTCACATTTCAATGAATCTAGCAAAGAAAATATGTATGCCTGGGGGCAAAATACTTTTTATCCTTATAATCTCTCAAATTGAATCTCTTACTCAACATCTATTGTTCATACCAATATCAAACATCTTAAAAATTCAGAAATTCACTTTTCAAATAAAACAATAACCATTTTTTCTACTGAATTTCCTCAATATGTCCCAAAAGAAAACACTGCATTTCATATTTTCTTCAATCTTTCTGTGTATATTATTTTTTTAAGAAGTGAAACAAATAATTTTAACAGTAAAGAAAATAAATACTGCTTTAGTTTTAGAATCTATTTTTTAGGGGAAATGTAATATAAGAGATACAGCTTCAACCTACAAATCTACAAGGCAAAATAAATAATTTTACAGTGCTTTCAAATGCAAAGGGAAAGAGAACAAAAATTTGGAGAGTAGATATTTTGTCCAAAGGTAAACAAGGGATTTATTCATGAAAAAGGAAAGCATTAAACTAAATTTTATAGGTAGTGAATAAATCCAAGAAAATTTTTCCCTGTAAAAAGATTATCATGGGTATGATACAGTATATGTACAACTGGATTTAAGGACCGCATTGGGATAGAAGATAGAAGACCGAGGTTATAAGGGAGGGGGAGCAAAGACCTGTAGCACATGAAAGATGGGTAGAGTTCGTATAAAACACAGAAAGAGAATAAATGCAATCTGAGAAAATTGTTTGTAAAATTAAAAAAGTTTTCAAGCTCACCAACTTAGTTGTTAAACAAGGTTTAATGTTTGCAATGTCTGAGAGGATCCCTCAAAAAAATCCTGGAATTTATTTTTAAAAGACTGTGTTTTTTTTTATATAGTGGGCTCATATTTTAATAACTTTACTCATCTCTTCTAGGTAATAAAATTGTTTATCTTCATCTCTCATTTTTAATCTCTCTCCTAAGTTCCACACTAGCGTTGTCAATAATTTACTGAATGTTTACATCTGGGTCACACTTTTGCAGTTTACTTATGACAGCTAAACCTCTTGATTATATTCCTTTTTCAAATTCATGGTTATCTCAGTTGTGTTTTCCACTTCTGCTTCTTACAAGGCCTGGTGTCTTTATGAGCAATATGATTTGCTTCGTGTTACAGAACTTGTTCAGTGAACCAATTTTTTTGCTGTGTTTGAAACAAAACTGCCGAAAACTCCTTTATTTTTACTTTGGTACTTCTCCAAAATTTGTGGAAGACATTTCACTAACATAAAATACATTTTCTCTGAAAAGCAAAGCAAAACTGTTTTAATTGCTTAAAAATTACACCGTGCACATTCTTTAGATTGCACAATGTTTGAGGTTGAATAATAAGTTATTGCAGGTGTTATTGTTAGAAAACTACATTTCTCAGAACACATTTGCATTTACTGTAATTGACCACTCCTTTGTAATAGGATTTGCCCAGGTTTGACTTTAACAAAAGTGCCTACTGATTTTTGTTCCACAAGTGAGGGAATACAAGTCTGCAAGCTGAAAAGAGTCTGAAAAACAAAACACAACAGCTTATATAAACATACCTTGAATATATTAACACGCTAAGGAGGGTTTTAAAAATAAGTATATCTCTCATTTTTCTCAATTATTAAAGAAACAGAAAACTAAATTATGCATAAATAATATAAATTCCCAGCAAAAATCATTAGACAAACAGTCAGCTTGGCAACGAAGTCTCTGTTGATCTCTCCCAGGATTCCTGTCTATTTTTCTCTTTGCTTCTGTTTCTGCTCTGATACTGATGATTTTCTACTCTTTGCTTATTACTGTATTTTTGAACAACTGCTCTAAGAAAGAAATCAATAGTGCAACAGGGATTATAAGGGCTGCTTTCAACTTTCAAATGAATGGCTTCACTGTCTGGGAGTTACCATGAATAACTTTCCCTGAGGAACCACCTCTCACTATTTTATGAAAGGTCTGCTTGCTGCTATTCCACACACCCAAAGTCTAAAGTTTCAAATGCATGATGTCTTCATGTTGTACCTTGATGCCTATCGTAAGGCCTCTGAATGATTGACAAATGTCAGCTAGAAAAGTTTTCATGTGGTAAATCTTAAAACATACTGTACTTAGAAAGCAGGAACAGAAAAACACCTGTCAACAAAATTTTGCCTTTTAAAAAAATTGATAAACTTTTTTAGCTGATATATTTCTCCTTGAAATAAAAGAATACAAAATTATCTGTTATACTATTGCATAGGATTTTATTATTAAACAATATCATTAGGTTTTTTTTAATGAAACAATTTTCCTTTTGCAAATTATAAGAAAGAGTTAAATTATAAGAAAGTATAAGAAATGAAAACATTTGTATTATAAAGGTAATGCCATCACAGTTGACTAATATCCGGTCACTTAGTATAAAATGTTAAAGAGGCCGGGCTCGGTGGCTCAGCCTGTAATCCCGCGCCTTTGGGAGGCTGAGGTGAGTGGATTGCCTGAGCCCGCAGATTCAAGACCCGCCTGGGCAGCGAGACCTCATCTCTACAATAAATCAAAAAATCAGTCGGGCTTGGTAGCGCATGCCTATAATTCCGGCTACTTGGAAGGCTGAGGCAGAAGGATCACCGGAGCCCAGCAGGTCGAGGCTGCGGTGGCCCGGAGCGGCCACTGCACTCCAGTCTGAGCGACAGAGTGAGACTCCAACTCAAAAAAAAAAAAAAAAGTTAAAGAGAGTTATGTGCAGTTTGTTACAAAACTGAATATAAACTAAATTGAAGACTGTGAAAGAAAAAAGAGGTTGTTTATCATAATTTCCAGGAGCAAGTTTAATAAAAAAGAAAAAAAATTGTCACTGGTCATTTTTATCAATGAAAATGTATGAAACTTAAAATATATTATTGATGCTTACAATATATATATAATATACACAAATATATGCATAACATATATACTATAATATATTTTATATAGTATGTATTTACCTTCTCCCAAATATATACATATATTATGTAGCATGCATACATTTATATATAACTATATAATGTGTGAATATTATGTAGCTACCTACTTCCAAATACAATATATTTATATATTGTATACATATGTATGTATATATGTATACTATATAATATACGACATAATGTATATTTACATAATTGTATTATATATTCTATGAAATACATATACAATAGTATATACAATTTTGTTATATATACTATGCAATATATATTTATAATATCTTATTGTGACAAAACACACAGAACAAAAAATGTTCTGTCTTGACTATTTTTAGGTACACAGTTAAAAAGTACTTAAGTACATTCATAGTGTTGTGAACTCATTACTCCCATCCAATTCTCTTGTAAAACTGAAATTCTATAGCCATTAAACAGTACACATTTCCCTCTCCCCACAAGTCCCTGAAAACCACACATTTCCTTCTCCACACAAGTCCCTGAAAATCTATTTTCTGTCTTTATGATTTCACCGGCTTCTAAGTACTTCATATAAGTGGAATCATATAATATTTGTCTTGTTGTGACTGATATTTTACTTAGCTTAATGTCCTCAAAGTTCCTCCATGTTGTAGCATATGTTATAATTTCCTTCCTTTTACAACTGACTAGTATTCTATTCCATATATATTTATCACATTATGCTTATCCATTCATCTGTTGATGGGCACTTGAGTTGCTTCTACATTTTTGCTATTGTAAATAATGATGCTATAAACATGAATTTACAAATATGTCTTCAAGACTGTCTTCATTTTTTTAGTATATACTCAGAAGTAAAATTGTCATACATTCAGTAATTCTGATTTTAATTTTGTAAAGAACCACTATACCGTTTTCCACAAGCATCTCTATCGTTCTACAGTCTCACCAACACTACACAAAAATTCCAATTTCTCCAGATCCTTGCCAATACATATTTCCTGGTTATTTTGTAGTAATCATTCTAATGAGTATGAGGTGGTATCTAATTATAATTCTAATATGTAGTTTCCTATTTTTTTGTATTGTTGAATATCACACAATTTGTTGAGCACTTTCAATTGAGTTTTTGTTGTTGTTCTTAAGTTTGAGGAGTTATTCATTTATTCTGTATATTAATATCTTATGAGATATACAACATGCTGTTTTTTTCCTAGTCTATGTGTTGCCATTTTACTCTGTTGATGATACCTTTTGATATACGTTTTTAAAATTTTTTCTTATTTAAGTTCACCTTGTCTTTTTCTTTTATTGTCTGTGTCTTTGGTGTCAGATCCAAATAATGATTTCCAAATTTAATGTCATAAATCTTTTGCTCTATGCTTCATTCTAAGAGATTTTTAGTTTTGGGTTTTACATTAAGGTGGCAGATCCATTTTGGACAATTTTTGTATGTAATGTTTTATGAGGTCCAATTTCATTCTTTTACATGTGAATATACTATATGTTTTCCCAGCAGCATTTATTGAAAAAATGTCTTTTCTCCTTTGAGTAGTCTAGACACACTTGTAGTAAATTATGTAGACATATATGTAAGTTTATTTCTGGATTATATTTTATTCCATACATCTGTATGTGTATCTTTATGCTAGTACCACTTTGTTTTGATTACTGTAGCTGTGTAGTAAATTTTGAAATCAGGGCTGAAGTAAGTGTGAATCTTCCAGTTTTGTTATTTTTTTTCTGGATTGTTTTAGTTGTTTGTGTCTATGGTATTCCATACAAATGTTAGTATGGCCTTTTCTATTTCTGAAAAAACATATTACTGGTACTTTGGTAGGGATCACATTAAATCTGTAGATAGCTTTTGTTAGTATTGACATCTTACAACATTAAAGGTTTCAATTTATGAACCCGGAGATCTTTTCATTTCTTTATTACTTCTTTAAATTTTTTCAGCAGTGTTTTTTTATAGTGTTCAGTATATAGTATTTCACTTCCTTAATCACGTTAGCTCCTAAGTATTTTCTTCTTTTTGATTCAACTGTAAATGGAATTGTTTCCTAAATTACCTTTACAGATTGTTCATTGTTAGTGTATAGAAATATAATTATTTTTTGTATGTTGACTTTATATCTTACTACTTTGCTGTATTATTTTATTAGTTTTAAGAGAATTGTGAAGAATCTTTAGAAAATTCCTACATATGAAATTGTAGGAATAGAAATAATTTTGCTTATTGTTTTAAAATTTGATTTTTTTCTTTTCCAGATTGTTCTGACTCCAGCTTCTGGATTTAAGTTGAATAGAAGTGGAGAAAGTGAGCATCCTTGCCATGTACATGATACTAGAGGAAAAGCCTTCTATTTTTCACCATTCAGCATGAGGTTCACTGTATATGACTTTTACTATGTAAAGGTAATTTCCACATATTCCTAGTTTTTTGAGTTTGTATTATGAAATGGTGTTCAAGTTGGTGAAGTTAATTTTCTACATTTATATAATTATATAATCTTTTTTCATTCATTTTGTTAAGTGATATGTTACATTAACTGACTTTTGTATGTTCTAGAAATAAATTCCACTTGGTTATGGTATGCAATCTTTTTAATCTGCTGCTTAATTCTGTTTGCAAGTATCTTCATGAGGATTTTTGTGTCAATATTTGTAATAGTTTTGATTTCTTGCACTATCTGGCTTTGGTATCAGGATAACATCAGACTAAAAATATAAGTTGAGGTGTGTTCCTTTCTCATCAATTTATTGGAAAATTTTGAGAAGTGTAGGTTTTAGTTCTTCTTTAAGTATTCAGTAGAATTCATTGAAGAAGCAATAAGGTCCAGGGCTTTTCTTTGTTGGGAAATTTTTGATTACTATTTAATCATTTACCAGTTCTAAGTCTGTTAAGTTTTTCCATGACTTTTTGGTTTAATCTTGGTGGGATTTACTTTTTAATAATTTGTTCAGTTTATCTATATTACCTAATATGTTCTCATATAATTGCTAATAATATTCTTTTATAATGTTCTTATTTCTGTAAAATTGGTAGTAATGTCTTTACTTTTGTTTCTAATTTTAGTCACTTGAGTCTTCTTTCCTTACTTAATCTAACTAAATATTTGGCAATTTTGTTGGTCTTTTCAAAGAACCAAATTTTAGTGTTGTTATATTCTCTATGATTTTTATTTATTATTATTATTATTACTATTATTATTATTATTTAGTTGGAGTCTCACTCTGTTACACAGGCTGGAATGTGGTGGCATGAATACAATGACTGCATCCTCTACTTTCTGGACTCAGAGATCCTTCTGTCACAGCTTCCCAAGTAGCTGAGACTATAGGCGCATTTCACCATGCCTGGCTAATTTTTTAATTTATTGTAGAAGTCAGGTCTTGCTATTTTTCAGACAATCCTCTCACCTTGGTCTCCCAAGTGCTGTGATTACAAGCATGAGTCACCACACTTGGTGTTTTTCTTTATTATTTTTCTATTCTCAGTTTTGTTCTAATATCTATTATTATCTTCTTTCTAATAGTTTTGGGTTTGTTCTGATATTTTTTAGTTTATTTTCATTTAAAGTTAAGCTGTTGATTTTAGCTCTTTCTTTCTGCTCAATAGCTGAATTTAAAGCTATAAGTGTCACTTTTAGCATTGCTTTGTTGTGTCCTACATTTTTGGCATGGTTTGATTTGGTATGTTGTGTTTTTATTTTTGTTTATGTCTAAGTATTTCCTAATTACTCCGTGATTTTTTCTTTGATTCATTTGTTAAGAGTATGTTGTTTAATTTCTAAATATTTGTGAATTTTTCAGGGCTTTTTTCTATTTTTGATTTTTCATTTTATCTCATTGTGTTTGGGGAAAATACTTTGAAAGATATTTATCATTTTAAATCCACTGAGACTTAATTTGTGACCTAACATATGGCTTATCCTGGGAAAATGTCCCCTGTGTACTTGAGAAAAAAAGTGCATTCTATTGTTGAATAAAGTATTCTGTATATGTGTGGCAAATCTAGTTGGTTTATTATGGTGCTCAAATCATCTATTTTCTTACTTATCTTCAGTCTGGTTATTCTATTTATTATTGAAAATAGTCTTATGAGGAATCCAACTATTATTGTTCAACTATTTGCTTCTCCCTCCAATTTTGTTAAATTTTATGATTTATTTCTATGATCTGTTGCTATATGTGTGAATGTTTATATTTGTTATATCTTCTTATAGTAAACCTTTTATTAATATATAGTGTCTTTGTCTTTTGTGAAATTTATCAAATTAAAGTCTATTTTGTCTGGTATTAGTATAACTGCACCTTCTCTCTTTTGCTTACTTATTTGTATAGAATATACTTTTCCATCCTTACACTTTCAACCTACTTATGTCTTTAGATTTAAAGTGAGTCTCTTGAAGGCAACATGTGGTTGGATCATATAGTTGGATTTTGTAGACAACATGTAGTTGAATTGTGTTTTCTCTTTTTAAATCCACTCTCCCAAACTCTGTCTTTTAATTGAAATGTTTAAGCCACTTACATGTGAAGTAATTATTGATAAGAAGTGAGTTGCTTCTGTCATTTTGTTATTTGTTTCCTATATGCTTTTTTAAACCTCATTTCCCACATGATTGTCTTGTATTTAGTGACTTTTTTTAGTTAAGCATTTTAATTATTCTCGAATCTCCTTTTCTACATATTCCTTAAATATTTTCTTTTTAAAATTATCATTATAAAGATGTGGGATACAATTCGGGGTTAGGTATACAAATATTAATCATGCAGGTACCCTTGTTGATGAGGTACACCCCTCCTTCCCCTAGTAGTTTCCCTTAACTGTCAATCCCAATCCCCCCTCCCCTGACAGTTTCCCGCTACTACCAATTCCTTTCTTATAGCATTATAATTGTTCAAGGTCCTCTTATGAGTGAGAACATATGGTACTCTGCTCTTGTTTCTGTGATACATCACTGAGTATGATCGACTCTAAATCCATCCAAGTTGGTGCAAAGTCCATATGGTTGTCCTTATTTATGGCTGCATAACATTCCATTATGTATATATACCACATTTTTTTTATCTAGTCCAGCTTTGATGGGCAATACGGTTGGTTCATGTTTTTGCTATTGTGAATAGAGCTGCAACAAACATACTTGTGAAGGTATCTTTTTTGTAGAATGAATTTAGTCCCTCTGGGTATATTCCCAATAGGGGAATTGCTGGATCATATGGAAGGTCAATTTCTACTTCTTTTAGAAATTGCCACGCTGTCTTCCAAAGAGATTGCACTAGTTTGCATTCCCACCAGCAGTGTAGAAGCATTCCTTTTTCTCTGCATCCTCCCCAGCATCTGTTGTTTTTTTGTTTTATTAATGATGGCCATTTTTACTGGGGTTAGGCGGTATCTCAGTGTGGTTTTAATTTGCATTTCTCTGATGATGAGTGAGGCTGAACTCACTCATCATATGTTAATTACCCATGTATTTACCTTGATGGAGATCTTTATTTTTATGACTTCAAGTAGCTTAGTGTCTAAATTCCTTTCATTTCAACCTACATGACTATCATTAGCATTTCTAGAATAACAGATCTAATTGTAGTGAAATTTCCCAACTTTGGTTTATCCACGAAGGTCATAATTTTTCCTCACTTTTGTAGGATAATTTTTCCAGATATAGCTTTCTTGGTTGACTTTTTTTTCTATTAACTCTTGGACTACATCAGCCCTCTACCTTCCAACCTCCAAAATTTCTGATGAGAAATTTGCAAGTGATTTTAGTAAGGATCTCTTATTTGTGATGACTCACTTCTTTCTTATCCTTTTCAAAATTATCTTTTTGGGTTTTGATAGTTGGAGTATAATCATCCCAGTGTGGGTTTCTTTAAGTTTATCTTACTTGAAGTATATTGCATTTCTGGTCAAGTCTTTTATCACATTTGAGAAGTTTTGTACCATTATCTATACAAATACCCTCTCTGTTTTCTTCCCTCTCTCTTCTCTTCTGGGACTCTCACAATGCAAATATTGATCTGCTAGATACTGTCCCACAGCTACCTTAGGCTCTGCTCACTTTTTTTTAATCTTTTTCTTTTTGTTCCTCAGGCTTGATAATTTTCATTGTTCTATTTTCAAGTTTCCTAATTCTTTATTTTGTCTGTTCAAATATGCCTTTGAATCCCTCAGGTAAAATTTTTATTGCCGCTATTGTACTTTTTAGATCCAGATTTTTTTTTTTTTTTGTAGATTTTTTAGCTTGGGGTTCCCCATTCCCCAGGTTGTAGCAGGTTAATGGCCTGTTAGGAACCTGGATGCACAGCAAGAGGTGAGTAGCTGTGTAGTGAAGTTCCTTCATCTACACAGATTAGCCTGTGACATTAGATTGTCATAGGAGCACATACCCTATTGTGAACTGCACATGTTAGGAATCTAGTTTTTGCATTCCTTTTGAGAATCTAAGGCCTGATGATCTGATGTGGAGCTAAGGTGGTAATTGACTGTACATTCCCCCTCTACCCTCCCATTCTTCTTCCTCAGCCCCCTTGTCTATGGAAAAATTGTTTCCACAAAGCTGGTTTCTGATGTCAAAAACGTTGGAGACAAAAGTACCATAATTTTCTTGATTTCTCATTTTCTTTCAATTATCTAAGCATCTTCAATATGGTTGTTTTAAAGACATTTTCTAGTAAGTCCATCATCAGGTGAGTTTAAGAGAGTTTCTGGTGATATTAAAAAAATTGAATGAACCATATTTCCCCATTTATTTGTATGTCTTTTCATTTTGTTTTGGTTGTTATTGAAAACTGGACATTGGAATTTAATAATGTGGTAACTCTGGAAATCAGATTTTCCCCCTCCTCCAGGGTTTAATGCATTGTGTTTTAGATTTTTCATTAATTGTTGTAGGCTGTCTTTGTGCTGGCATCAGCCTGAGTTGTGAACTTAAGGTCTTCTCAAGACTTTCTGAGCTTGTGCCTTCCTCTGGGCATCCACACCGACTTTCTAATTTCCTCAGTTGTTTTTAACTGTTCTAGACTTTAATGTCTGACTCCCAAGAAGAGGAAAGAAAAACAAAATTATTGGGGATTGGTGGTGAAGGGCATGTGCACCTATGAGAATCTAATGCCACAGGCTAATCTGGTAGATGAAGGAACTTCACTCCCCAGCTACTCACCTCTTGCTGTGCATCCAGGTTTCTAACAGGGCACTGACCTGCTGCAACCTGGGGAATGGGGAACCCCAAGCTAAAAAATCTACCCAAAATATTTAATATCCCGGAAGCCACTTCAACTAAGGGGGGCTTGCAATAATGGGCTGGAGGTACAACAATAATGGCTGCTACCTTTTTGTGGGCAACTCTTGTGATCAAAAGCAACAATCTGTGATCAGAGCACAGATTCTGATATTTGGAAAACAAAGTCCTTTTTGCCTCCATAGGTTCTTGCAAGCTGTGTGCAAGCTGCTCCAAAAACATGTGCACAGCTGCCTGCCACAGGGCTAAGGGGTGGGGAAATGGGTAGCTGCCACTATGCTAAGAGCTGAAATTGACTGAAATTAACTGGAATTTACTATCTAAGCCTTTCCCTGGAAGTTGTAAGCCTTCAATAGACTCCAAAGTTCTAAAATTGTCACATCAGACAAATTCTGCCCGTGGAAGCAACTATTTTTCAGGTGGGAGAAAGATTTCTGGTGCTTCCTAATCCACCATATTTCCAGAATCTCTCTCTCTCACACACACACACACACACACACACACACACACACACACACACACACACACTACTACTACTACTAACTGTCCTCAGTTTTATATATAATATAAAATACTATCTATGTAGAAAGCAGGGAAGTCCTACAGGAGTGCAGCTCTATGTAGATCATAAGGTTTGTGAAGAAAAATATTACTTATGAAGCAGTTCTATTTTTGTGGAGTTACTGCTTTTACTCTTATACATTCAATTCTATACTTTTTAAATTTCTTAATCATATCTTTATTAGATTCAATAATTTTCAGACTGTCTTTAATATCTTTTAGTCTTGTCTGCATTTGTTTCACATGCAGTGGGATAGCATCGGGGGATCATCATCCTTATTATGGTCTTCTTAACTATGCAAAACTGTTTTGGAGCAGTACAGAGATTCCATTTGTTAAGTAATGGTGTGCAGTGCTTTGATTATCTATTACTGCACAACAAATCACCACAAAGCCTAGTTACAGGCGGGGAAAAGGAAAACATGTATTTTCCTTAGAAATCTGTAATTTGAGTGTTGATAAAATGAAAACAGTTTGTCTCTGTCCCACGTGACAAGAACTGGGACAGGCTATTTCAGGATGAGGAACTTACTTTCAGGATGGCTCGCTCAGATGTTTGGCGAATTGGTACTGGCTGTCAGCTGTGAGCTCAGTTGTAGCTATTGACTCAGGGCATTGTTCCTCTCTGTTGGATCTTCTCTGTGGAATATCTTCTCTGTGTTTGGGCTTCCTCATAGATTGGATGTTTGAATTCAAGAGAAAGTATTGTAGGAGGCTTAAGTGGAAGCTGCAAATCTTATCACCTAAGATCCAATATTTGCTGGATTATATTGGTTGAGTATGTCACCAAAGTCAAGTTAAAATCAAAGGCAAGAATAAACTCTACCTCTCAGTAGGAGTGGAAAATAATTTGTGCCTATCTCCATACTATCCAATTAATAAAAACCCACCAATGTTAGAGGCTGTGGGAAATTGAATCTTCAGATTCTGTTACTGAGACAAACATAAGATAGTCCTGATCTTTTAGATGATAGTAACTTCTTAAAATTAAGATAATTGGGTAATAAGTTGCTTTGAGGACACCTTGCTAAACTGGGATTCTAGTACCACAATTTTGAGAGGATCTCCAAGGTAACACCAGACAACAGCAGTAAGCAGCAGTGCAAACAGTTACAGCAAGTCATGATTTATTCCCAAGGGCACAGGAACCCTATTTCTGATTTGACTCACACATTTCAAATTCATGTTGTTCAAGGGCCAACAGTACTAACACAAATGCCTCATATTTCTTTGTATTTACAAAATGCTAACATAGCTTATTTCTGCCATGTGAGGACACAACAGAAAGAAGATAGCTGTTTGCAACCTAGAAGAGAGCTCTTACCAGAACTTGATCATCCTGGCCCCCTGATCTAGAACTTTCAGTTTCCAGAACTATGAGAAGTTAAATTAATGTTGCTTGTCATCAAAAAATGTTCATCTATGTATTGAGCAGTCATTCCTAAAATCATATTTCATCTTCTCCATATAGATTTTTTTTTTGAGTTGGAGTCTCACTCTGTCACCCAGGTTGGAGTGCAGTGGCACACTCATGGCCACTGAAGCCTTGACCTACTGGGCTCAGGTGATCATTCCACCTCATCCTTACAAGTAGCTGGAATCACAGGCATGTGCCACCATGCCCAGCTAATTTTTTTTGATTTATTGTAAAGATGAGGTCTCATCATGTTGCTCAGGCTGGTCTCGAACCCCTGCGCTCAGGCAATTCTCTTGCCTCCGCTTCTCCAAGTGCTGGGATTACAGGCTTGAGCCTAATAGGCCAAAGGCGTAATGTTAAATTATAGCCCTGAAAAAGTTACTATGGGGAAGTTAAGGAAATAGAACATAGATGTGAAGACTTCTGGTCATCTTACTTGTCTCAAATGTAGAACCTAGAGAAACTAAAACAGTGATTCTCAAGATGTGGTCTTCAAATCATCAGCATTTGCATTAGCTGAATCTTGTTCATATGACTACTCAGGTCTACTCCAGGGCTACTGAACCAGAAGCCAAAGCAGGGTGGGAAATCTCTAGTCTTCCAAACCCTTCAGGCAATTGTGATGCTCTGTAAATGTCGAGAAGCAGTGATTTAGAGGGTCATTTTTCAGAAGGTGTTCTGTGGAACATTTGTTCCTGGAGGTATTAAATATTATTTTAGGGACAGAGAAATCATTGTTCTGGGTTAAGAAAAACTTCAGGTGAAAGAAAATTAAACTTTTTTTGGTTATAGGATTTTCTCAGACAATATTATACTTGCATTGATACCCAATATTTTATTCTCAAAGGAGCAATCTCATTATCACAAGGGAGTTTGTTAGAAATGCAAGTATATCAGATCTTGAAACTATCAGACTAAAATCTGCTTTTTAATGCACATACAGCTTTGAGAAGCAGTGTGCTAATGCAGATACCAGGGGATAGGACAGAGTATAAATAAGATAAGCAGTCTATTCCAAAATTCACTGAAACCAATAATGGGAAGCCCATCTAGGTAGGTGTGTCTAATGTGGTTAGACATTATTCATGTTTAAGATTGCCAGGATTCTAAGAAGAAGAAGAAATACATTCCCTGATGCAATATTTTTTTAAAATTTAAATTCAAAGGGTACATGTGCAGGTTTTTTGCATTTTTTAAACTGTAAGTGTATGTGGGACAGAGCTAGAGTTAGAGGAAGATGTCATAGAAATAACTAGAACATTTATTTTCAAGCATTACATGTTATCCTCAAGACACCCTTAGCCAGTAAAGCAGAAAGTAAAAATCTTAATTTAAAAAAAATAGGAGAAAAAAGAGTTATGTAAAAATAGGGTTATTTTAGTTGATTTAATAAAGCATGCTTAAAATTTTCTCTTTGTTTAATAAGTTGGCTTTAAATGTCAAAATTTTATAGTTGTTCACACTAAGAGAATGGCTCCAAGGAAGGATTTAAATAGCACAGGAATTAATGCAAAATAAGAAAGACCCTCTTATAATAACATACTCACATTCAATAGTTTCTTCCCTAAAGCAACATATTTCTCAAATTCCCAACCAGGCATCAGCTGGATGATCTAAAATTATCAACATCTATAAACAGTAATGATATTAAAAATAGCTGATATTAAGATAGGATATAGCAATGTTCTATTGTTATGTTACCACATGTATTTACTCTTGCAAAATATAATTGATATGTAAAAAATTAGAAATATAAATAAAAAATATTAATCTTATTTTATAAAATGTCTGTATGAGATTAAAATAAAAGAATATTTTGGAAATTTTGCCTACTTGAATATATATACTAGATGTTACTTCTTTATAGTAAAAGTGACTCATAACTGTGAACCCAAATAAGATGCAGTTTTATTAGCCCATTAATTTAAAAATGTAATGATTTTCTGAAAAACAAAAATATCTAGAAAGTGATCATTTTTACTATTATTAGAACATAATGTTATTGCTGTCTTATATAGTGGTATTGTTGATATCTTAAGATATTTTCAAGTAGAAAGGAGCATATTATAATAAATCTGTTTAATTTATTTAAAAGGAAATAATGTTTTTCTTTTCATCATCCTGTGAAAATTAAAGCACTTAATTTTTGCACATTAACTGTATTTCATGAAAACTAGATCAACTAATCAGAGAAATCTTAACCAGTCCTAGGGAATTTGTGAGACCTGAGAACGGATAAAAAATAAAAGGGAAATTTCACTTTGGAATACAGTAGAAATTCTGATCATAATTATACTCATTATACGTGGAAGAGTCATTTAAAATCTACTATTTTCCCCTCATAAAATAATTTTTTGTTGAACATTTACCTTATATGAGTGTTATTAAAGGAGTGGACTCTGAATTGGGAAGCTGGCAACTGTAATGAGAAAACTGAAGTTTTGATGAATGTATACCTTCTGCTCTTCCCTTTTGACTTGTGAACCTTTCTTATATTTCCAAAGGAAAAAAAAATCTTCATTCTGTTCCACTTTTTAATATGTCACTTACCAGGACTCCTTGCTACCAAGAAGTCAAAAATAAATAAATGAATAAAATCACCAACCAAAGATTTTTTTTTTTTTCTTCTCTCTATAAATTCTGGTCCCTAAGTTACTTTCTTAATGACTTCGCAAACTTGGAAAGAATCAGGCAGGGAGTATGTGGTCACGTATACAAGGGTTTTTAAGTTTAGTTTAGTTTAGTTTAGTTTGGTTTCGTGGGGTACAAATGAGGATTTACTACATAAGTAATTTGTATGCAGGCAAAGTTTAGGCTTACAGCTGGCCCTCTCTTCCCCTGATAGTGGACCAGGTACCCAATGTGTTGGCACATGCCCTCCCACCTTGTTTCCTTTCTCCCTCATCTAATAGTGTTTCTGTGCTTGTGTGACCAGTGATCAGGGATCTCTTTGAGTGAGAACATGTGGTATTCAGTGCTTTGTTTCTGTGATAGTTCACTTGGTATGATGATCTCCAGCTGCATCCATGTCACTGTGAAGACCATGATTTTGTTCTTCTTTATGATTGCATAATATTCCTTCATGTATATGTGCCACATTTATTTATTTTATTTTTTATTTTTATTTTTTTACTTTTGAGTTGTTGTCTCACTCTGTCACCCAGACTGGCGTGCAGTGGCCGCTCCCGGCCACCGCAGCCTCGACCTGCTGGGCTCTGGCAATCCTTCCACCTCAGCCTTCCAAGCAACTGGAACTACAGGCACGCCCCACCATGCCCGGCTGATTTTTTTTATTTATTGTAGAGATGAGGTCTCGCCAAGTTGCCCAGGCAGGTCTCGAACCCACGGGCTCAGGCAATCCACTCACCTCAGCCTCCCAAAGGTGCGGGATTACAGGCTGAGCCACCGAGCCCGGCTTACATTTCTTTTATACAGTCCATTTTCGATGGACTCAAATGAATTAAAAGGAAATATGAAAAGATTTTTTTATTTCTTTTGATTCATTTGACCTGAGGGTGAGAAATAACAGAGTGGCAAAGCAGAGGACCCTCTGCTTTATGCAACCCAGATGTATTAGAAAGGATTTTGACTATATTGAGGCATACATCTAAATATTAATAAAACCTCAACTAACTGGCATTAAATGGTAATTATTTACTTAGTAGAATTATTACATTTCAGGTTAATTTACTACTGCAGTTTCTTGTTTGAGGTCTGTGAACTCTTCAAGTTAGCAACTATAATGGTAGAGGTATCTATACATTTTTAATATTTCAAAAAGCCTAAATATTTGTACAGGCTAAGTAGTCATTGTAATCTGTGGTGGCAGGTATGCATAATATTAATTAATTCTTACTTAGAAAATATAATTTTAATATACACACAAGTATTTTAAGCAAGATTTAAATAAACAGATATTACAAGGTAGATTTTAAAAACTGAGAACTCCTTTTCCAGTATTAAATAACTTATTTAAGTCAAATATCTAGTTGATAAAAAAAAAAGTGAAAAACTAAAATTTGACTTTACTTCTTAATTTTGTATTCATTTTCCTAGACTGATAGGAATTTTATTTCACTATAAAATAGCAGCTGTGTCTGAGGAGAAAGAATTAACACTACCTTTCAAATTTAATAAAGTAACAAAGGTGAAATCATGTATTTATATTCCCTAAATAGTAACTGGACTAGAAAAAAAAGGCAATTATCTTTAATTACATTGGAGAAAAATGATTTAGGATGAAAGTATGGGCTACAGGCTCAAGGCAAACCACTCATTCTTTTCTTAAAAAAAAAACTATTATTATGTCTTTATTTTAGAGCAGTATTAAATTTACAGAAAAATTGTGAAGACAGTTCAGGTTTTCTATGTACTCCATGCCTAATTTCTCCATTTACTAACATCTCATATTGGTAGTATACTTGTTACACTAAATTAACTGATATTGATACATTGTTATTAATTAAAATTCCACAAGTCTTCATATTTCCTTAGCTCTTATGTAATATGTTCTTTCTGTTTTAGGAAGTCATCCAGGATACCACATTACTTTTATTTGTGGTGTCTCCTTAGACGTCTCTGGATTCTAACAGTTTCTCAGATTTTTCTCTATTGTTGATGACTGACAGTTTTGAGGAGTACAGATCAGGAATTTTGTAAATTTCCCCTCAATTAGGACTTGCAGGATGTTTCCATCAACATTAGATGGTATTTTGCAGAGGAAGAATACAGAGAAAAATGCCATTCTTATCACATCACATTAAGGGTATATGGTATCAACGTGATTATCACTGTAAATGTTAGCATTGATCGCCTAGCTGAGATAGTGTTTACCAGGTTTCAACACTGTTAAGTTATTCTTTATCTTCCTTTTCACACTGTACTCTTTGGCAAGATGTCACTAACCAATAATTCTGGTTACTTGGAAGGCTGAGGCGGAAGTATCGTTGGATCCCAGCAGGTCAAGGCTGCGGTGGTTGGGAGCGGCCACTGCACTCCAGTCTGGGCGACAGAGTGAGACTCCAACTCAAATAAATAAATAGATAAATAAAGAGTGGGGAGTTAAATCAACATACTTGAAGAAGAGGTGAGTATGTAAATTATTTCGAATTCTTTTGCAGGGATAGTTCTCTCTTTTCCTCCAATTATTTGTTTAAAACAGGACCTACAGGTACTTACACTTTTGGGGTGGATTAGGAGTGTTTATAATCCAATATTACTTTATTTTATTGATCAAATTGTTCCAGCTTTGGCCCTTGGTAAGTTGGTTTCTGTGTCCATCATTGTGAAACTTTATTGGTTTTAGTACTTTTTACTTTTTGGAAGTATGAGATGCTCCTGGTTCATCTTTTATACATCATGCCCCAGTCCTAGAATCGGTCATTTCTCCAAAGCATTCCAATTTCTTTTATTCGAGAATAGCGTTAGAAACCATGCTCATCACTACTGAAGTGTCCCTGCGTTTTAGCCCACTCACCTGACACAACAAGAAAATAGACCAATGTATAATAATTCATAAATATACAAGTAATTATAAGTCTATTTTTAACCATTGAAATCTATGCTAAATAGGCTGGTCGCCATGGCTCAGCCTGTAAACCCAGCACTTTGGGAGGCTGAGACAGAGCCCGGGGATTGGAGACGAGCCTAGGCAACTTGATGAGACCTTGGCTCTACAATAAATCACAAAAACCAGTCGGGCATTGCGACATGTATCTGTAATTCCAGTTACTTTGAAGGCTGAGGCAGAAGGATCACCTAAGCCCAGCAGGTCGAGGCTGTGGTGGCCATGAGTGTGCCACTGCACTCTAGCCTGGGCGACAAGAGTAAGACTCCAACTCAAAAAAATAAAAATTTAAAAATTAAAAACAATGAATCTATACTAAGTTAAGCATGAGTTTATACTGAAGTCTCCAACATTACCCCATGGGTCATCATAGCCTCCTTGCCTTGCTTATCTATAACTAACTACTCAAAGAGTTAGAAGTCTAACTTCTACCATCCATCATCCATTTACTTAATGTTCAATTCCTGTACATATATAGTAGCATTATGCTCTTGATTATGTCTCTCAAAACTTCAAACATTGATGCCTTTACCTACAGTTACCTTATTTGAAAACAGAATCATTGTAGATGTAATTAGTTAAGATTATCTTCAGAGGTCTTACTAAAGTTGCGTGGGCTCCTGAACTTACATGATTGGTATCCTCATAAATAAAAGAAATGAGACACAGGCAAGCACACAGGGAGAACACCATGTTAAGATTGGAGTAAATATCTTCCTGTTACAAGTCAAGGAACTACCAAAACATAGAAAGAAAGCCTGGAATATTTCACTATGTAGTACCTTCAGAAGGAGAATGGTCCTACCCATACCTTTATCTCAGACTACTAGGTTTGAGAATTACAATTTCTGAAGGTTAAGCCACTCAATCTATGATATTGTCATGGCAAACCTGGGAGAATATACCATGAGTTATCAGAATTGTTAACCTCTATACCACGGGGAAACATAATTATCAACTAGAACGTAGTGCTGTTCAATAGTTTGTCTTGAATTCAGTCCTTTTAGAAACCAGTCATTTTCAAAATATTCGGTCAGCAGTCTTTTCCCCACTTCCTGCACTGAGGTTGTTACATATGATTGTGAGATAATTAGATTGTTTTGTTGTATTCTGCATTCCATCCCGGAATCATTCAACTTCTCCCCCCAACATACTGTTTTAAATTTGCATACAGTGAGCTTCACTCTTTGTGTTGTAAAATTCTGAAGGGGTTTGGCAAGTACAAATTGTCATTGATTCAACTTTTCAGTATTATATAGAATGATTTCAACATCTGAAACAATCCCTTGTATTTCACCTATTCTAGCTACCATTCTCATTCCCTTTACCAGTTGGCTACTAACCTGTTTACTGTTCTTATTTTTGCCTAATCCAGAGCCACATGTAATTGGAAACATACATTAAGGATGCTCTTAGTACTAACTTCTTTGACTAAACAATGTACGTTTAATATTCATCCATGTCTTTTGTGTATTGACAGTTCATTTTTAAATTAGTGAATAATATTATACTAGTTGAATGCATGACTCCTAGCTTTTGGCAGTTTTGAATAAATCTAATAAAATTGTGTGAATATTTTCGATTGCATACATGTTAAAGTAGGTTGGGTGAACATTTAGGGGTGAAATTGCTAGATTATATGATAAGACTCTATTTGCTTTGTATAAGAAGAAAGTGTAAATTGTCTCCCAAGTTGTCTCTACCATTTTGTATTCCCAACAGCAATAATGGAGTATTACTGTTGCCTCTACATTCTTGCCAATTTGCCATTGTTAAGATGAGAGAGTGTGTGTGTGTGTGTGTGTGTGTGTGTGTTTTATTTTAGTCATTTTCACATATGTATAGTTTCATCTCATTATTGCTTTAATTTGGAATTCTCTCATGATAAGTGATCTTGAGCATCTTTTCACATGTTTATTTGCCACTTGTATATTTTCTTTGGCAGGGTAACTTCAGATTTTTAAACTATTTTTTAATCAGTTTTCTTAGTTTTGAGTGTTAAGAGTTCTTTTTATATTTTTAGATATAAGTCCTTTATAGGATATATGTTTTACAAACATTACCTCCTGCCTAGTCCATGGCTTATCTTTTTGTCCTCTTAAGAGCATCTTTCACAGAACAGAAAACTTTTAATTTTAATAAATTTCAACTTGCGAAGTGCTTATTTCAGGAATCATGGGTTTTCTTTTGCTTTTCCTCTAGAAATCTTATAGCTTTATCTTTTGCATTTAGGTCAATAATTCATATTAGTACATTTTTGTGAAATACATGCAGTCTATATTTAGACAACATCGTTTCTCCATTGCTTTGCCTTTGCTTCTTTTTCAATGATCTTTTAGTTGCATTTTTTATAAAATGATTTCTAGGCTTTCTATTGTGGTCCATTGACTAACATCTCTAATCTTTCACTGATACTCAACTATTTTAATTACTATACATTCATAGCAAGTCTTGAAATTGATTAGCATAGTAGGCAGAATAATGGCTTATTAAAGATATCCAAGTCCTATCATCTGGATCCCATGACTATTTGGGTTTTATGACAAATAATAATTAAAGTTTCAAAGCAATTGAATTAGAGATGGGAAGATTATTCTAGATTACATAGGTGTACCTAATATTATTACAGTGGTCTTAATAATCGTAAGAGGGAGACTAAAATGTCAGTGTCAGAGTGATGTAATGTGAGAATGACCTAACAAAATATTGCTGACTTTGATAGCAGAAAGGGCCAAGAAATGTCTAGGGCCTGAAAAATGTAGTGAAACGAATTCTCCCCTAAAGTCTACAAAAGGATATAGCACCACAGATAATCTTGACCTTAGCTCAGCAAGACCCACTGGGGACTACTGACCTCCAGAATTCTAAGACAATAAAAATCACTGTTTTAAACCACACAGATTGTGGTAATTTGCTGCAGCAGCAAGACACAACTAATACAGGTATTAGCTTTTTTTTTTTAGTCAACCAAATTTATTATTTGCTATCATGCTGGCCATTCTGGATTGCTCATACATATAAGCCTTAGAAACAGTTTGTTGGTATCTAAAGTATGGATTTCCTTGATTTTGCATGGATTAAATTGAATTGATAAATCATGTTGAAAGAATTCACATGTTATATATGTTAAGTCTTTCAAATCGTGGAATGTCTTTAGATACTTTTTGATTACCTTAATCAGTGTTTGCTAGTTTTTAGCCTATAGACCCTGTGCAGACTTTGCTAGATTTATACTTAGGCATTTAATTTTTATTCATACCATAATAAAATGGTTTATTAAATTTCTAATTTCAGTTGTTCATTATTGCTAGTATATGGTAGAACCACTGACATTTATGCATTAACCTTGCATCCTGCCATCTTGCTGAACTTGCTTATTAATTTCAGGAAGTTTTTATTGATTCTTTTGGAGTTTTTACACTGACAATAATTTCATATGTAAAAAAAGACATTTTATTTCTTCATGTCTAAATTTATAGCTATCATTTCTTTTTCTTATTTTATACTAGTTGAAACTTCACTTACAATGTTCAATAGAAGTGTTGGGTGAGTACATCCTTACAATTTTCCTGATATTAGGGAATTCAACTATTTACCCTTAAATATAGTATCAGCTGTCAGGGTTTGTTGTTGTTGTTGTTGCTGTTATGTTGAAATGTCTAGTTTCTGAAAGTAGTTTTTAATCACAAATAGGTGTTGAATTATTTCAATTGTTTCTTCTTTAGCCTACCGATGTAGTGAATTATAGTTATTGACTTTTCTAATGTTGAACCAGCCTTGCATAATTGGAACAAGTCTTACTTGGTTACAGTGTATAATTATTTTTTATATATTTCTATATTTGATTTTCTAATGTTTTGCTATGTATTTTTATATTAATATTCATGATAGACATTATCTGTAGTGTTCCTCAAGTGTAATGACTTTATCTGATTTTGACATTGGGGCGATGATGAACTCATAGAACAAGACAGAAAGAGTTATATCTGCAACAATTTTCTGTAAGAGAGTGTAGAGAGTTGTGATAATTTATTACTTAATTGTTTGGCAGAATGTACCAGTGAAACTACTAAGGCCTGGTGCATTTGTTTTTTAAACATTATTAATTATTGGTTCAGTTCCTTTAGTAGTTAGGAGCCTATTCGTATGATCTATCTCTTCTTGTGAGTTTGGTAGTTTGTTTCTTTTGAGAAAATGATCCTTTCAATTTATTAGATTTGTGAGCAAAGAGTCATTCCCAGTATCCTTTTTTGTCATTCAATATCCATGGGATAAGTGATGATAACCCTTTTTTAATTCTTTCATTGCCAATATTAGCAATTTATGGTTTTTGTGTTTTTTGTTTGTTTGTTTGTTTGTTTTTTTAGTCTTATTGTTAACCTGGTCAGAGGTTTATCAATTTATTTATATTCTTAAAGAAATAGCAATTGATTTTCTGATTTTTTTCTACTGATACCCTTTTTTCAAAGTTTATTGATTTCTGCACTAGTTTTTATTGTTGCTTTTCTTATGTTTGCTTAACTTGCCTTTTTTTTCCCTAGTTTCCCAAAGTGGAAGCTTAGGCTATTGATTTTAGGTCTTTCTTTTCCAATAAATTGCATTTACTGCAATGTATTTCCCTTTAAGCACACCTTTTATAAGTAGTATTTTTATTTTATTCAAAATAGATTTTAATTTATCTTGAAACTTCTGTGACCCATATGTCATTTATTAGAATGCCTAAAATGTTTTAAATATTTAGGGAATTTCTAGGTATCTTTCTGCTAATATTTACTTTAATTCTATCATGATCTGAGAATATACTTTGTATGACTTCTATTTTAAAATATTTGTTAATATGTGTGTTATTATCTAGAATGTGGCCTAGCTTGGTACATATACCATGTAAGTTTGAGGACAATATGTTGTTAGAACATTCAGTGGATGTCAAATAGATTGAGTTGATTGAAATAGTTCAATTAGATCAACTTTACCCTTACTAATTTTCCGTTTGCTTGATCTATTAATTTCTGAGAGAGGGTTGTTGATACTTCATATACTAACTATATTAATAGATATGTATATTTCTCTTTTTGGTTTTATCAATTTTTGCTTCACTTATTTTGACACTGTTGTTAGGAACATACACATTTAGGATTGTTTTATCTTCTTCAACAATTGACTTCTTTATAGTTAGGTAATGATTATTTTTATTCCCAATAACTTTTCTTGTTCTGGACTTTTCCTTGTCTAAAATTAATATTACTACTTCATCATTTTTGTTACATTTTAGTATGGTATATCTTTTTCTATATCTTTACTTTTAACATGAGTCATTATGTTTAAATTGGATTTCTTATATATGTTTATAGCATACTATTAGGTATTTTTTTATTATGCACTCTGGCAATCTCTGTTGCTGAATTGTTTTGCTTAGACTATTCACATTTTAAGTGTTTACTGATAGAGTCAGATTAATATTTACCATATTGGTAACTGTTTTCTTTTTTTATTTTAAGGACGTGGAGTACAATTCAGGATTAGGTATACAAGTGGTGGTTGTACAGGTAAAGTTTGAGCATTCACATGGTTTGAGATCAGATATGCTTATTGATGTTGTGTGCCCACCCTCCCTGCCCTCACAGTTTCTCAATACTGCCAATCTCTTTCTTATTGTATTATGAAAATGTTCAGGGTTCTCTTATGAGTGAAAACATGTGGTACTCAGTTTATTGTTTCTGTGATAATTTGCTGAGTATTATAGACTCTAAATCCATCCAAATTGCCACAAAGTCCATAATTGTGTCCTTCTTTATAACTGCATAATATTCCATCGTGTATATTCACCACATTTTTAAAAATCAGGTCCACTTTTGATGGACAGTAAGGTGGTTCCAAGTTTTTGCTATTGTGAATAGTATTTCAATAAACATGCAAGTGCAGGTATCTTTTTTTATAGAATGATTTGGGTTCCTATAGGTATATTCCCAGAGGGGGGGGATTGCTGGATCGCATGGAAGGTAAATTTTTAGGTCTTTTAGGAATCACCACACAGTTTTCCACAGAGGTTGTACTAGTTTACACTCTGAGTACCAACAGTGTGGAAGTGTTCCCTTTTCTCCACATCATTTGCCAGCATCTGTTGTTTTTTGTTTTATAAATAATGGCCCTTCTTACTGGAGTTACGTGGTATCTCAGTGTGGTTTTGATTTGCATTTGTCTGATGATTAATGAGATTGAGCACTTTTTCATGTGTCTGTTGGCTGCTCATATGTCTTCTTTTGAGAAGTGTCTAGTCATGTCTTTTGAATGGGGCTGTTTTTTTTTTTTTTCCTTTCAGCATATTTGAGTTCCATGTAGAACCTGGATGTTAGGCTTTTGGCAAACATTTTTTCTCATTCTGTGGGCTGTCTCGCCACTCTCTTGATGGTTTGTTTTGCCTTACAGAAGCTTTTCAGTTTGTTGAGGTCCCACTTGTCTGTCTTGTCTCTTATGGCACAGTCAACTGGGGTTTTCATCAGGAACTGGTTGCCTATTCCAATTCCCATAAGGGTGTCTCCTGTGTTTTCTAGGATTCTTGGAGTTTGAGGTTCTCCATTTGGTTTTTAATCCATTTATAGTTGATTTTTTAGTATAGTGATAGGTAGGAGTCCTGTTTCAATCTTCTGCATGTGGTCAACCTGTTTTCCCAGCACCATTTACTAAATAGGTTCTCCTCTCCCCAGTGGTTGTTGCTGGAGGCTTTGTTGAAATGAGTTGGTTGAAAAATTGAGGTTTCGCTTCTGGAATCTCTATCCTGTTCCATTGGTCTATCTGCCTGTTCTTGTACCAACACCAGGCTGTTTTGATTATTCTAGTCTTATAATAAAGTTTAAAGTCTAGAAGTATGAAACCTCCTGCTTTGTTTCTTTTGCTGAGGATTGCTTTGACTATTCCTGGTTGTTTATGTTTCCATATGAATTTCTGTAATGTCATTTCCAGGTCTGAGAAGAATGCTGCTGGTAATTTAATGGATATTGTGCTGAATCTGTAGATTGCCTTTGGTAGGATGGACATCTTTAAAAATGTTGATTTTTCCAATCCATAAGCATGGAATATTTTTCCATTTGTTTGTGTCTTCCTGGATTTCTTTGAGCAGTGTTTTGTAGTTTTCATCATAAACATCTTTCACTTCTCTGGTTAAGTAGATGCTGAGTATTTCATTTTTTGTTGTTGCTATTATGAATGGGATTGTGCTTTTCAATTTGTTCTCTGCCTGTTTGTTGTTCGTGAATAAGAATGTGACTTTTTTGCACATTTATTTTGTACCCTGAGACTTTGCCAAAGTCCTTTATCAGTGCAAGGAGTTTTTTTACAGATTATCTTGAGTTTTTGAGGTATAGAATCATATTGATAACAAAGAGAAATAACTCAACTTCCTCTTTTCCTATTTGGATACTGCTGATTTTCTTCTTTTGTCTGGTTGTTCTAGCTAGGACTTCCAACACTGTGGTGAACAGGAGGGGTGAGAGTGGGCAGTCTTGAAATAGTAAGAGCCATCTGCAATAAACCCACAGCCAACATATTGCTAACCGATTTGTAGCTGTTTTCTATTCACTATATATTTTTGGTTTTTCTTGTCTTTTCTTGTTTTAATTAAACATTTTATGTTTCTATTTATTTCATGTATTATTATAGCAATTATACTTTAAAAGAATGTTTTAGTTGTTGCTCTAGAGTTTCCAATATGTCTTTTCTACTAATCCAAATTTACCTTCAAATATACTATATTACTTCACATATGAGGAAGAACCCCCCCAAAAAAGATTTATTTACAAAAAAAGTTTATTTTTTCTTACATTTTTAAAACTTCAGTCACCTTCAAAATATTCTCCATTTGATTTAATGTACCCATTGAGACACTTTTTCCATGGTTCAAATAGTTTTGAACTTGTCCATTTTGATGGCTTTTCATGCTTCAGCCACTCTTTGTTTCACCTCTTCCACATAGGAAAAATGTTTCCCTTTGAGGACTTTTTTCATCTGGGGAAACATAAAAAAAAGGTCACTGGAGTGAGTTTGGGTAAATAGGGCAAGTGAGGCATGGTGTCCTGCCAGTTTTGGTCAAAAAACTGCTAACTACTCAGTGCAGTGTGGGCAGGTGTGCTTGTAAATCATCCTTCATGAATTGGGTAAAAACATTGAAAGAATTTCCCCAAAAATTCACTGTAGTCAAACACAGCCTTTCACAACAATGCTACCTGGTACACTGATGCCAGGTGTTCCTAGAAAATTTACCTAGTGGGGGAAGCCTGTGCTATAAGGGACCTACCTTCTACAAGATAATTCTGGGTATTTTGTGTACTTGTAACAAAATAATCCTAAGTGTTTCCTCCTACCCATTTTGGTATTGATTTTATTTATTTCCCTTATTAATACACTATAATAACCAAATACATTATTATTATTATTATTATTATTATTATTATTATTATTATTTCGAACACTGAGTTACCTAGTAGATCAATTAAGAATGAGGAGAAGATGGCGACCGGGCAGCCTGGTCTATGAGACCCTCTGCAAAAGAGAATGCAGAGGGTCTCTGGATCTCTCCCCAGGGGCTGCGGATACCAACATCAGCAGCCTGCTCGTCACACGGAACTCGGCCGTCACCACCACTGGGGCATCCCAGCAGTCTGGACAGCCACTGCAGCTGCAGACACAGCAGCCGCCAGTGCCATGTAGCCTCCGTGGCAGCCATAGTGCATCACGCCACCTGTGCCTGAGGCAGTCCACGGCGTCAGTCCTTGAAGCCCCTGCAGGCAAGTTCTGCTGGGATCACTGCCACCTCTGTTGCCACCTTGACCCTGCTGGCCATGGGTCTCCTCCCATGTGACCTGAGGCAGACTTCCATCTCCTGCCTCTGCCGGTCTCCTGCCTAGCCACACCCCCTCTGGGGTGAGCAGCTGAGATAGCACCACCTGCTGGCGATTCAAGGTAACAACACCAAAACGGGATAAACAAGCTTGAAAAACAGACACAGGCCAGATTTGAGTGGTGAATGGAGGGTGATCCGAACAGTCCTTCACAGCAGGCCAGGGGCAACTGACCCCAACTGTGAATTAATTTACTAACTTGAGAAGACAGCCAGAAATCAGAGCTGAAAGGACATTGGACTTAAACAAAAAGTCTCAGAGTGTGCTCGATTGGTTCTGTTAGTTTAATGACTTGATTCTATTCCTATTGTTTTGTTCCATTTTTTTTCTCTTCCTTTTCTTCTCTTTTCTCCTCTCTGTAAACCATTTCTTTGTATAGAGGAACAGCACACCAATAAGGTGGTTGGTTAGCCTGTGTGTTAGCATCATTACATGTTTTAATTTTTTTTGTATGGGAGTTGGTTAGTCAATAGCTGTGGTCTATTGTTTTTATCTGTTTCAGCTTAGGTCTCTCTCTCCATTTGTTGATACACTCGTCTGCTTCCCCCCTTACTCCTCTTTCTCTCCGCCCCCCTCCTCACCCCACTGTCTGCTCCATTCTCTTCCCTCTGCTAACCACATTTTATTTCAAGGAGTAAACCTACATCCCCACTGCATGGACAGATTCCAAGGCAGTGGGAAAGTGGGTCTCAGATTATCCATACAACTGTCGGTGGCTACCAGGACCTGGAGGTAGATTTTGAATCACAGCTCCCCCCTTAAGTAAATCTCAAAACTGCTAAAAGGACCACCCCCAACCTACAGTGCAACTCCAGAACTGAATAAAGTAAGAGGGCATACATAAGAAGAATAGGAGACTGAACAAACAGAAGTAAAAGCAATCCCTCTACCCCTGAATAACAGAATTAAAGAATATGGTGATGTGGAGGGAAAGGAAAAAGTAGGGAGGGAAAAAAACACACAAATGAGAAAAACCACACAGGTCTCACACAGACTTCTGGGAGATCAGACACTGAGAAAACAGACTCCAAACACAAACAACGAAGACCCCCAGAATGACTGGTCACATGCAACAAACCCAGACATCAAGACATTAATAGAGAGAATTTAAAAAATTGAAGAGAGACAAGGGGAAAATAGGAAGGAGCTTATGTCTGAAATAACAGCAGTAAAGAATACTGCGATGGAAATACATAGCAAACTAATAAGCAGGGAAAGCCAAATTAGCCAAGCAGAAGAAAGAATCTCAGAGTTCAAAGACCAAAACACAGAACTAATCCAAACTGTCAAAAGCATAGAAAAGAAGCCCAAAAAGACAGAACAAAACCTTCAAGAGATGAACGATCACTTCAGGAGATGGAACCTAAGAGTAATTGGCCTTCCTGAGGCAGAGAGAGAAACAGAGGCCACACCGGAACAAACATTTCATGAAATCATTCAAGAAAACTTCCCTCATCTCATCAAGGATGAAAAAATTCAAACACAAGAGATTCAGAGAACCCCTGCAAGACAACAAATCAGAAGACCAACTCCCAGACACATAATAATTCACCTAAACATAGTAGGTATAAAAGAAAATATCATAAAAGCTGCAAGAGAGAAAGGTCAGACTACCTAGCAGCGAAGACCAATTAGAATGGCAGAAGATTTATCTACCGAAACCCTCCAGGCTAGGAGAGCTTGGAGCCCTATCTTCAAAGTTCTCAAAGATAAACAATTTCAACCAAGAATAACCTAACCAGCTAAGCTAAGCTTCATCAGTGAGGGAGAATTGAAATCTTTCCCAGATATCCAGTCCCTAAGAACCTACGCTGACACCAGACCACTTCTACAAGAAACACTTAGGAAAGTACTGAACACAGAAGAAAAGGAAAAAAGAACAACAACATTCTTCACAAGAGTACAGGCAAAAGATTAAAAACACACATGATCTAACTCTAAAACCAAAAGAAAGACAACACACAAACAGGAAGAACGACTCTGTAAGAAAATTATGATAGGGATCAACTCTCACATTTCAATAATTAGTTTGAATGTGAACAGACTAAATGAACCACTGAAAAGACATAGAATGGCAAAATGGATAAAATATCACCAGGCAACAATTTATTGCCTTCAAGAGAGTCACCTCACTAGAAAGGACACTCACAGACTCAAAGTAAGAGGATGGGAAACAAATTTTCAGGCGAATGGAACACAAAAGAAAGGAGGAGGAGTTGCGATCTTAATCTCAGACAAAATAACCTTTAAGCTATCAAAAATTAAAAAAGATACAGAAGACCACTACATAATGATAAAAGTTATAATCCATCAACAAGAAATATCCATCCTAAACATATATGCACCAAACATAGGAGTACCAACTTTCATAAAGCAGCTCCTGCATAAACCACAAAAAGACATCGACTCCAATACCATCATAGCTGGGGACTTTAATACCCCACTCACAACCCTAGACAGATCATCAGGACAGAAAATCAGAAACGAGATCCGAAACCTCAATGTGACACTTGATCAAATTAACTTAACTGATACCTACAGAACCCTCCATCCAATGACCACAGAATGCACATTCTACTCATCACTGCATGGAACATACTCTAAGATCAACCACATACTTGGCCATAAATCAAGCATAAGCAAATTTAAAAGGACCAATATTCTACCATGCACCTTCTCGGACCACAGTGGAATAAAAATAAACATTAACACCAACAAGATCCCCCCAAACCCACAAAGACATAGACACTAAACAGCATGATGCTAAACAACTCCTGGGTCAATGATGAAATCAAAACAGAGATTAAAAGATACCTGGAAACAAATGAAAATGATGAAACATCTTACCAAAATCTCTGGGATGCCATGAAAGCTGTAATAACAGGAGAATTTATATCCCTACAAACACACATGAAGAAAATGGAAGGATCACAGATTAAGAGCCTAACAAGCCACCTAAGGAAGCTGAAAAAGCAACACCAAAAAAACCCTAATTTCAGCAGAAGAATCCAGATCACCAAAATAAAAGCCCAAATCCAGGACATAGAAGACAAAAAGATAATACAAAAAATCAATGAAACAAAAAGCTGGTTCATCGAAAGGATAAACAAGATCGATGGTCCCCTAGCAGACTGACCAAGAAAAAGAGAGAAAAAGCCCAAATAAACACAATCACAAACACAAAAGATGAAGTCACATCTGATCCTGAAGAAATACAAAAGATCGTTAAAGACTACTATGTACACTTGTATGGAAACAAACTTGAAAACCTTTTTGGAAATGGAGGACTTTCTGTCATCAAACAACCTGTCTAGTTGAAACAAGAAGAAATTGAGACCCTAAATAGACCAGTAACAATCAAGGAAATTGACTATGTAATAAGAAAACTACCTCCAAAAAAGAGCCCTGAACCAGATGGCTTTCCAGCAGAATTCTACAAGACATTTAGGGAGGAGTTTATACTAATCCTACTGAAGGTATACCAGGAGACTGAGAAAGATGGAACTCTTCCCAAATCATTTTATGAAGCTAACATCACATTGATACCCAAGGCAGGTAAAGACCCAACAAAGAAAGAGAACTACAGGCCAATATCTTTGATGAACTTGGATGCTAAAATTCTCAACAAGATCCTAGCGAACCGGATTCAGCAACACATCTCAAAAATCACCCATCATGACCAAATAGGCTTCATTCCTGGGATGCAAGGCTGGTTCAACATTCGTAAAACCATAAATGTAATTAAATACATCAACAGATGTCAAAACAAAAACCACATGATTATATCATTAGAGGCAGAAAAAGCTTTTGATAAAATCCAGCACCCATTCTTGGTAAAAACCCTCAAACATCTAGGCATACGGGAAACATACCTCAAAATAGTAAAAGCCATCAACGAGAAACCCACTGACAGCATACTCCTAAATGGACAAAAATTGGAACCATTTCCCCTGAAAACTGGAACAAGACAAGGATGCCCACTCTCACCCCTCCTGTTCAATGTAGTATTGGAAGTCTTGGCTAGAGCAATCAGAGAAGAGAAGGCAATCAGTGGTATCCAAATAGGAAAAGAGGAAGTCAAGCTATCTTTCTTTGCAGATGACATGATCATGTACCTTGAAAACCCAAGAGAATCTGTCAAAAACCTCCTTACACTGATAAAGGACTTTGGCAAAGTCTCAGGATACAAAATAAATGTGCAAAAGACAATCACATTTCTTTACACGAATAATAAACAAACAGAAACCTAAATAAAAAACACAATTCCATTCACAATAGCCACAAAAATAATGAAATACCTTGGCATCTTCTTAACCAGAAATGTGAAAGACCTTTACAATGAAAACTACAAAACACTGCTCAAAGAAATCAAAGATGACACAAACAGGTGGAAAAATATCCCATGCTAATGCATTGGAAGCATCAACATTGTGAAGATGTCCATTCTACCTTAGGCAATCTACAGATTTAATGCAATACCCATCAAATTACCAGCGACATTCTTCTCAGACCTAGAAAAACCAACACAGGAATTCATATGGAAACACAAACGACAAAGAATAGCCAGAACAATCCTCAGCAAAAAAAACAAAGCAGGTGGTATCACATTACCAGACTTCAAACTTAGTATAAAGCTACAATAATCAAAACAGCTTGGTATTGGTACAGTAACAGGCATATAGACCAATGAAATAGAATTGCAATTCCAGAAGCAAAACCTCAATTTCTCAACCAACTCATCTTCGACAAAGCCTCCACCACCTACCACTGGAGACAGGAGAACCTATTCAGTAAATGGTGCTGGGAAAACTGGCTGACCACATGCAAAAGATTGAAACAGGACCCCTATCTATCCCCATACACAAAAATTAACTCTAAATGGATCAGAGAGCTAAATGTAAAATCTCACACCATAAGAACTTTAGAAAATGCAGGACACACACCTTTTTGGAAGTTGGAACTGACATCCAATTCCTGAACAAAACCTGAAACCCACAGGCCATAAGAGAGAAGATAGACAAGTGGGACCTTATTAAACTGACAAGCTTCTGCATAGCCAAAGAAACCATCAAGAGAGCAGGGAGACAGCCTACAGACTGGGAAAAAGTATTTGCCAATTCCAGGTCTGACAAAGGCTTAGCATCTTGGATCTACAAGGAACTCAAATGTGCTGAAAAGAAAAAAACAAACAACCCATTATAAAATGGGCAAAAGTTATGAACAGACACTTCTCAAAGGAAGACATCTGAGCAGCCAACAGACACATGAAGAAATGTTCAACCTCACTAATCATCAGGGAGAAGCAAATCAAAACCACACTGAGATCTCACCTAACTCCAGTCAGAATGGCAATTATCAATAACTCAAAAATAACAGTTGCTGGAGAGGGTGTGGTGAAAAGGGAACACTTCTACACTGTTGGTGAAAGTCCACTAGTGCAACCTCTGTGGAAAACAGTATGGTGATTCCTAAAAGCTCTAAATCTTGACATCCCATATGACCCTGCAATCCCCCTACTGGGAATATACCCTGAAGAACTCAAATCACTTTATAAAAAAGATACCTGCACACGTATGTTTATCACAGTATTGTTCACAATAGCAAGAACCTGGAAGCAACTATGCTGCCCATGAAAAGAGGACTAGATTAAAAAATGTGGTACATATATGCAATGGAATACTATGCAGCCATAAAAAAGAACAAAATCATGAATTTCATAGCAACCTGGATGGAACTAGAGTCTATAATACTGAGTGACCTCTCAGAGAAACAAAGTTCTGAGTATCACATGTTCTCACTCATATAGTGGACCTTGAACATCCAGTGTAATACTATAAGAAAATGACTGACAGTGGTGGGAAACTATGGGGGGGGAGGGGAAGGGAGATGGGATTAATGGTAGTAAATATCTGTCTGGGGATGGGGAGACACCTCTTATCTACAAGGGTACCTGAACGAAGCATATTTGTATACCTAACCCTTAACTGTACCCCACAATATCATAATAAAAATATTGATTAAATTAAAAAATGAGGAAAATAAAATATTTTACTTTCATATCCTTCTTCTCTGATACTCTTCTTTAAATAGAACTAAGTTTCTTGCCAATATTACTTCTTCCTAAATAACATTTTCTTTAACTTTTCTTGTAGAGCTGGTTTATTGGCAAATCCTGCAGTTTTTGTTTATCTTGAAAACTTGTTATTTTTCTATTTTTGAAGGAAATTTTTTTGTGATATATAATTCCAGGTTGGGTGGTTTTTCTTTCAACATTTTAAATATTTTACTCCACTTTTTTCTTACTTGAATGATTTCTGATGAAAAGTTTATTGTCATTCTTATCTTTGCTTCCATATAGGGAAGGTATTATATTTCTCAGACATTTTTTTTTTTTTGAGTTGGAGTCTCACTCTGTCGCCCAGACTGGAGTGCAGTGGCCACTCCCGGCCACCACAGCCTCCACCTGCTGGGCTCTGGAGATCCTTCTGCCTCAGCCTTCCAAGTAGCTGGAACTAAAGGTGCGCACTACCTCACCTGGCTGATATTTTGATTTATTGTAGAGATGAGGTCTCGCCAATTTGCCCAGGCAGGTCTTGAACCTGCGGGCTCAGGCAACTCACTCATCTCAGCCTCCCAAAGCGTGGGATTACAGGCTGAGCCACCGAGCCCAGCTTCCTAATTACATATATATAATAACTTCTGAAATTATTACATAGTTATTGAGTATTGTGTTCTTGGCTTTTTTTTTTTTTTTGATGCTTGCTTTTTCTCTTCATACTGTGTTTTGTTTTGTTTTTTGTGTGTCATTCAATGTCTTTCTTTGGGGATGCCTTGTAATGATGCTGTTGTTGAAACCAAGATATGTATCAGGTGAGAAGATCTGAGATAAATAGACCTTTAATATAATCATTTATATTAACATGGCTTGGAGTTCAACTGTGTTTAATATTTGATGAACTCTAGGGACAAGAAACTTTCATTCTTACAGTGTTCTTGTTTTGGTCTCTCTTTTTGACTTTCTGCTTTCCTCTGTGTACTCCTCTTTAGAGAGTCTTTGCATTATAGCTTTTTTATCTAGAATTCATTCTTATACTAGAACTTTTTAGTGTATTGTTAAGATGTGGTGAAGGGAAAGCTTTCTATAATATTTTAAATAAATCTCAGTCTTTTAATGGACCTATGTCACTTGGCTGTGGCTTTCACAAATATTTGTGTGATGTTATTAAATTATTTCCTTTTAAGTGAGGCAGGAACCCTAGAAGCGGTTGTAGTGGAAGGAAAGTATTTTCCCTCAGTGAGATAAGATTGTGGTAAAGAATTTTCCCTTTGATAGAAAGCTCTTTAATATAGAACACTTTGGGTGTAATTCACTCTGGTTACTCTTCTTTTTCCCCTACCAGACCCAAGAAGGTATCTTTGCCATATCCTTACTGTAAGAGCATTATGGTTTTTAGAAGAAAGCTCATGAAAATACAAAAGACCTTCAAACACTCTAGTCCCCAGGAGTTTTACCCTATTCCACACTTAGACTCCAGAAATTTGTTACAATTACCATTTACATGTTTTACCTGCTTTTAGCTTCAGGAAGTATATCTTAGTTATGACTCTCCAGATTCTTCCTTCTTTCTAGATTTCAGGCTCATAGTTTGCTCTGAAACCTCAGTTCTCTGATGGATCCAAAAAAAGTTGTTGATAATCAGTTAGTGTGGGATTTTCTTGTTATAAGAATTGTATTTTTGACACATTGGAGCTGAAACTGAAAATCTCTTTGGTTTATCAACTACCTAAAAACCGGCATCTTCATGTTGCTGTTGAAGACATTCTTCTTGATTTATTAAGCCTTTCTTTAAAAAAAAAAAGGTCATTGCTTTTAAAAATAGACAAACCTGTAATATGTATATGTTTTTACAGCTCGGAAAGCCTTGGACGACATCACTAATTGGAAGACATCACAGAACTAATAAATCATATTATAGACGTTACCTGGCATGGCTTAACATTTATATTGCATTTTATGCCAGTAAAAAGAGTATTTGACTTATGAAGAGATATGCATTTTTTCCCATAAAAGAAAGCAAATGTCATATTAAACCTGGTATTTTTCTTATTTTTCTTCCTTTATGTGGTAGAGACTTAAGTGATGACACATTCTTCTGTACTCTCATCTAAGTTCTCTTGTTTTAGTCATCAATATTCTTTGAATCAGACCCTCCCAACAACACACCATGTAGCCAATAACCAATAACCTGAATCTTGCTTTCTTTGTCTATTTCAAGAATAAGCCAGGTTAAAGCAACATTTCATTAGTATTGCTATTTCAGATTTGCTGACCCAGGGCGGCAGAATTATGGAGTGCAGTTATGGTTATCACTATTCAGGCATAATTATGATGTTACCATCTTGAGGACCAGTTCCGTTAAAAATAAAAATAACAAATAAAGCCCTCAATACCTGTTCTGTGCTTCAGACTCTAAAACTGCTCTTTTTTTCCCCTCTGACTAACTATGGGATAGATTTCTTCAGCTGATATCTTCTTTTTCTTAGTGCAAGACTGTTGTGACTTTCCCTAATCAATGAGCGCTCTTAGAAGGCTCACATTCCTCTCAGAGAATCCGAATACCACTGCTGCTACAAGGGTAATATTTATCTGAAGCATTCTTGGTCTTTGTGAGGAGATGCAGACTGAGAGCTTCTAGAAGGAGGTATAATTATGTTACAGAAAACATCAGGTATCTTTGCAACATTTCCACTGTACTTACTTTTGGCTTCTCAATATTTAATCTTAGTTCTTTGCCACTGAACCTGCAACAAACAGCTGCTATTCAAACAGCGCTTAAGAGCAAGTCAGTGGAAGGGATTGGTCCCTCTTGTGAGCCACTTTTCTTCTCTATACACACGAATACAAGCCTCTTTTGGAGTTAAACAATTCTGCCCAGATTATCATGACAGTTCACTTCCTACTGTACTATAATGGTTCCTTGGTTTCAGACTCAGCATTGTTTAATATTAGGGTGATAAATCAAGTAACTTTGCTGTGTTTGATGTCAAGACACTTCAAGTTTACTGCATATCATGATGGGAACAGCTACCACCTTAAATAACTGGTAAGCCACCTCCTGCTTTTACAAGTGTCTACAACCATTTAATATGAGTCTTGTTTCTTCCACAGAAGTGTTTGCTATATTTCTTTGTAGGACAAAAGGAAAATACAAGATGATATGAAAGTTATTTTTGAGTTCTTAGATTTTATAATTAACACAAATGCTTTCACAAAGCTGGAACAATGGAGAATCTGCTCATAAGCCTTCCTGCAATTTTCTCATAACTCAAACTTTGCATAAATTTTCCAAGAAATTAGTGTCATAGTTAGAATATAACCACTTGTTTGGTCAGCCTCCCCCACCCCAGACTTACTGGAATACAAAGAACTGAAAATTTTGCCATGCTTCTTTCAAATAGGAATTTAGTTGCATAACAAAGCAATATTGTCGCATGGGAAATACAAAGCCACCTAACAGCATATGTTCACCTGTGGAATGTTTAGCTCTCACGAAGGCCTAAAAGGTGGAATAATTTCGTGGGCATCTCCTCCATGGACTTCAATTTCCAGTACCTCCAAAGCCTGCAAAAGATGATCATGTGAATTTTATTATTCATTTACACTTTACTGTTCCTTTTATCGATTCTTTTTCCAAAAAGTAATTACCTAGGCACTGAGGGGAAGTTATAGTCCCTTTCCTCAAGGAGAAGATCAATGAGCACACATTCGCAATTCAGTGTATTCAGTGGTCTGTAAGGAGAAAGCACCGAGGCAAGGGAGGTGCCCAGAAGAGCACTTAAACCTCAACTAAGAGGTGTGGGCAACAAAGAAAGGCTCCTTAGAGGTAATACGTGAGCATACTTCTAAAAGATGAGTGGAAGTTGAAGGAATAATCAAATTTAAGAAAGATGTTTCAGTAAAAAGAAGCAGCATGCACCAAGACCCAGAAGAGAAATAGAATAAAATGAGAGAGAAAAAAATCTATATTCAGAAGACTTGGAAAATAATATATAAAATAATAGAAATGGTGTGATCGTGTGGGCAGTGGGGTTGAAGGAGCAAGAAAGTATGTGGGGACAATAATCAGAGACTTCTCTTTCTCTCTCTCCCTCCCACTTTGCCAGGTCAGAAATCCAAAGTCCTTTTCCCACAATCTTCTTGTTTTAGTCTTGTCCTGCAGCTTGTTTCTCTGGAGTAGTCTTGTTAAAGCATTTTATATTTTGATTTTCTTTATTTTAAAACTTTTTAACTTTAAAAAATGTTTCATTGTGTATATTTAAGCTATACAACATGAAATTTTAAGAAACATACAACATATATAGTAAAATGACTGAAGCAAATAAAAATATTCATCATCTCACAGTTACTGACAAAGTGACAAAGGAAGTCATAATCTATTGATTTAGCCAAAATCCTGAATACAATATACCATTATTGACTATATTCCTCATGCTGTGCAATAAAGAAGATAGTCATTTAAAATGCATGTAAAAAAAAAAAACAACACAAAAACAGCCTGAAAGAAAGTTTGGCATTTAACAAAACTGCTTGGATATCTTAAACCTTTTTTCTATTAGTATGAATATGGCAAAAAAACACAGATGGGTATATACTAGAGAAGGGTTTATTTATTAACCTTAGAGTCATTGACATTTTAAGCCAGATCATTCTTTGTTGTGGCAGGTGTCCTGTGCATTGTAGAATGTTTAGCAGCATCTCTGGCCTCTACTTATTAGGTTCCTGTCTCACTGCAACACCTCCAATAAAAAATGTTCCTATACGTGCTAGAAGTCTCCTGGTGGATGAAATCACTCTACCTCCAGGTTGAGAATCACTGTGCTGGACCTTAGTTGACATTAAAATGTTTAAGAAATCACTCTTCTCCTCATGGAACCTATTGTCTGGTGAAAAACAAAGACTTGCTGAAACTTACTTTACTCCAACTAATTCAAATCAGATTGTGGTTAGCATAAGAAGACAAATTTCGATAAAATTGTATGAGAACATAGTAAAATAATTCTGAGGGAAAGGGAGTATGAAACAACATTAGTAAATATGCTATAAAGAAAGTGTTATGTGACCATGGACTTGAAAGTTAAGTAGACAAAAATATGTAAGGAAATTGCAAAAAACAATAACACACACAAAGGCTGGAAAACAGGAAAGCAAAGTAAGTATTTGAGAAATAGTGAAAATCCATAACAATCAGCGTAAGTGATTGGTTAGTAGACTGAAAAGACATACTGAGGTCATATTTTGAAAGACTGCAATGCAAAGATGAGAATTTGAACATTTTTGTCCAAGTAAGAAAGTACTAATTAATACGTTACAGCACATTGATACAATCTTTGTTTTATGAAAATAACTTTAAAGTTTTAAAAAGTGTTTTAGAATAGTGTTATAGTAGAATTATTTCACAATATTCCAGGTTAGCAATTGTTTTATCAAACAGCAGGCCATACATTTTCCAGTGAAATAGATAATTTCAACTTCAAGCATTTGAGTTCCAAACAAAATTTTTATTTCTCTGGTTTTCTAATGAAAAGATGACGACTTTAAGCAACAAAGGCAGACAATTTTCTGCAGTATACTTATGATATGCAACAAATAAACTAAATACAAAATGAAATAAAAACTCAGATTTACACTATGTAAAACTATTTTGCAGTGATGAATTCAGCCAATAACTAGACTAGCATTGGCTCTTGTACATGAAAAAAGTAGAGAGCTATTGTTATTCACTATTCTGCTATGAATCTTTGAAAAGCCAAATAAACCATTTTTGGTAATGAGTAGTTCTTGTTCACAAGTGAGCACAAATAAACCAAACAGTATTCTGCTGTCTTAATGTCAGGGAACGTGGTATATGAACAAATTAATGTCTACTTAAATTTAAAAAATAAAAAAGTTGTAATAAACATAGCTTTAAATTTTTGTCTGCATTATTTTTACTCCAGCTTTTAAAAAGAACTTACAAAACTATAAAACTATTTTCCTTTCCCTTTGCTATTTCATTTCATTGCCATAATACTTTTGAAGTATTCTAATTAGTGGAGACATAGAATTGCCAAATAAAATACATATAAAGCATGTCAGTTAGCAGTTAATGGTATGAAGTGAAACGAAGGAGGGCTAAGGTGTAGGGCATACTACTATGGCGTGGACAGGAAGAAGAGAGACTAGTGAAGTCTTTACTATAGCAAAGAACTGCAGAGAAAAGAAAACCATCCAAATGAATATACAAAGATGTAGGGGTGGAAGGGTGTACTACCTTTCCTTACCTGTCGTAATGGTGACAGCAGACACTCTGTAACAAAAGATAGGTTAACAAGAGAAAAGCATAATGAGCATATTTAATCAAAGTTTTAGGTGACATGGGTGCATTCAGAAACTCACAAAAAAGTATTTATTTTTATTTTTAACATCAACAAAGAATGGATAGCCATGTAGAAATATAGCTTGAAAAGGGTATGATCTAGTGGTAATAGACTTAGGGGGAAAATCCACCAAGGCCTGTCTGTTTAGATTCTTTATTACCTCTCTGAGGCATTCCTTTCCTCGTGGTATGAAACAGAACCCCTCCAGAATGAAAGTCTTATGATTTGCTATTGGTCAAGGTGGTTCAGAAAAATTTCTATACAAGTGGCTCCTATACAGAAAGACCAGAGAAGGTTGGAGCAATATTTCTAGGTTTTATGGCTTGCTTTGAGAAAGGGGAGGGGGTTCTAGTTTCTATGACCCACCTTGAGAAAGAATAATTCTGGTTTTTATGACTCACTCTGGGGGAGAAAAAGAGGCAGAAGACAAGAAGGCAAGAGAGGTTCAAGGAGAGTTTGCTTCTGAGGCTGCTTCTGAAGCCTTCCAATCTCCTTTAGTTCAAAGTACTTGGCATGCCAAAGCATCAGGCTTTGGAGGATGGTTTCCTGAGCCTCAAAAACTGGTATCGATTTTCCAGACAGAACTAACAAATGCAAAGACACATAGTAGCATGTATGTTGTAATTTAGGAAAAGTGAAAAGCCACCACAAGTTTTTTACTACTCTGTCCATACTATTCAAAAGTACTGATTTTATACTAGGGGCTCAAAAATATTTGTTGAATTAGTCCAGCATACTAAAGTGCAGGGTATGAAAGTAAGATCATAAAGAGATGGAGCAGACATATTCCAGAAGGGTCTTGGTCATTCTAAAAAAGTATTGTTTTTCTTTTGAGGTGAATGAAAAGTCATTAGAAAATTTGGGGAAGGAAGTGATATGACTTTTTAAATTTTATTTTATTTTAATTTATTTTTTATTTTTGAGTTGGAGTCTCACTGTCCCCCAGACTGGAGTGCAGTGGCACGCTCCCGGCCACCGCAGCCTCCACCTGCCGGAATCCAGCAAACCTTCCGCCTCAGCCTTCCGAGTAGCCGGAATTACAGGCGTGCGCTACCACGCCCGGCCAATTTTTTATTTATTGTAGAGATGAGGTCTCACCAAGTTGCCCAGGTGGGTCTTGAACCCGCAGGCTCAGGCAATCCACTCACCTCAGCCTCCCAAGGCGCGGGATTACAGGCTAAGCCACCAAGCCCAGCGACTTTTTTTATTTTAAAAGAACACTCTAGTGTTGAGATTTCAGACACCTAAAATAATCAAGAGCAGAAGCAAGGAGATAAAGACATGTTGGACCAAGATAGTAATAGTGAATATTGTGAAAATGGTTGAATTATACATATGCTTTGAAGATGTAAATTGTAGCATTTGTTAATAGAGTTATGGGTGTGATTTATTTTATTTTATTTTGTTATAGAAATGTGGGGTCAAGTCAGGATAAGCTACGGAAGTCAGCTACATGCAGGTGAAGTTTGGGCCAACTGGGAAACCTCATGAAACTGAAAAGCTTTTGCACAGAAAAAGGAACTATCAAGAGAGTGGGGAGACAACTCCACAAAATGGGGGGAAATAGTTGTGATTTATTTAAAGTAAGAGTCAAGGAGAACCCAAGGGTTGTTACCTGAGCACATGTGAGAAAGGAATTATATTTGCTGAAATGGAGAAAATTGCAGAAAAAAGAAATGTAGAAGAGTTATGAAATAAGGAATTTGTCTGAAGATGTGTTAAGTTCAAAATGTGTCCTAGAAACTGAGGAAGTAGTATAGACAATTGGGCTTGCAATGCTGTTGGTCAGCTAGAGGTCTGGAATTGGGAGTTCCCAGCAAAATGTTGTTGAAAGCCATGTGATGATATCATCAAGGAAGTAAAGGTAGAAGGGAAGTTATCAGTAACTGAGCCTTGGAACATCAATATTCAAAAGAGAGGAAGATTAGAAGGAATCCACAAACAAAACTAAGAAGAAATAGCCAGTGAATTAGGAGGAGGAGAGAGAAGCCTAGCTAAACTCTGTATTAAGGAGAAAGAGATAAAGTCAATAGATTAACGTGATGATAATGAGCAGGTCAATTAAGAACTAAGAAGTGACATGACATTCACTGGTGATTTTAACAAAATCTGCTTCACTGCAGTGGTGGAAGCAAAAGCCTAATTAGGAAAGTTTCAACATAGAATGATGGGAATTTTAAATAGCAAATATAAACAGTTTGATAAATTTCGCTTTAAAGTTAACAGAGAGATTGGGTGGTATCTGAAGAGATATGTGTACTGAAGGTTTTTGTTTGTTAATGTGGATGGTATCACATCATGTTTGTATAATCATAAGAATAACTCAGTGGAGTGAAAAATTTGATGATGTAGAATTAAGAAGGAGTGGCAGTGCTAAAGTGTTTTACTTGAATGGATGAGAGCTGGTATGACCAAATGAAGGGTGTTCTTAAATATAAATGAGCAATTCATCTATAATAACAGAAGGGAAGGCAGAGAGAGAATATGAGTAGATTGGTAATGACTTATGGAAATATGTAGAAATCATTTCCTTTCTTCCTTTTTCTCAGTGAAACAGGAAGCAAAATCACCTACAGGGAGTGAGGACAAGGGAGGAGGTGTTAGAGGATGGAAGACAAGAAGAGCAGAGGCAAAATAGTCATCTGTGAGTGGGAGTGTGAACAAACCAGGAAAAGTACTAGACTCTAGACTAGCTGGGTAGGGCTAAAAGCTCACAGAAATAGGTCAGTGACCACTAGTTTATACTGGGACCGGTAGACACAGTTACGTCTTTTTTTCACAACCATGTTCACCTGCCTGATATGAATATAGAGAAGGTGGGCAGCTAAGTATAACCAGGATTATTAGAGAGGCCCTGACACAAGTAAACACTATATGTCATGTAAGATATGATATATTCACATAGAAATAACTGCAAACTAAAAAATACCCAACAACACGTACATATTTGAAAAAAAATACAGTATCTTTTTGTTTCTACTAATCTTAAGACTAAGAACAACGAATTACATTAACCACTCTTGTTTTGGCCACATACTCCCAACTAATCAGATTTAAAATACTGTGCCCCATATATATATCCAGGCACTCACATTTAAATTGTTATGCTTTTAGCACAAGCCAAATACTCACACTTCTGCCTCTTTCTCCACTCCTTCCTCTTATCCACCCCTTGCCCTTATTTGTTTATCTATCATGGGGAAATAAATGGTAACTAGTTTCTGATCAGGCATCAAGAGTGACACTCATATCTTCATACATGAGAACCAAAACTCCTTCTAGTGGAAGTGAGTTGTTTTCTTCATTTAGAAACCAAAAACAAAAACAAAAAAAAAAAACAGGTGCTATTCTTTTTCACTGGGGGCCTGGTCACTGTTCACACAACTTTTAAAATGTTTTCCTGTCTCCAATAACAATTTTGACAAAATAGACTGAAGGCCACATTTTTTAAAAACAAAACAAAATAGAATAAAAATGACCTTTTCACAATTGGTTCTCACTGGTTTAAAAAAGGCAATTTCATAAGATTTTGACTGCTTCCTTTACAGCAATATGAGCATGGCGGGAACCTGGCAGAAATTCTTCTCATTTGGAACGAACAATGTCTCAAAGAAAAGCAGAATTTGCTCTTAGAAATATATTTTAAATGTCCTTTTATAATAGGAGGTTTTTCAAATATATTAGAGGCAATTTGAATATTTTTAAACAGAATACTTCATTATTATTCTCATCACAAACATTGGAATATAAAAAGAAAACATGCAGTCATGAGCTGTGCAAAATTCAAAATGATTTATGTAGTCCAAGTCCATGCTTTTTAGAACCAAAACAGTTTGAGTCTAGCTATATTCACAAATTGTTTTTACCAATTGCAGAGAAAAAGTTATTTTGAGAAAAATGAGTTGAATAATTTGCATGTCTACAACTGGTATTCAAATAGGAACCTTTGAGTTTTGCTGGACAGTACGACAACTTGAGTTATTATGAGTTTACCTTTTATTGGCAGTGCAAAACGGAGAAACAAGGTAATGTGTCTGTGTTTGTTTCTACTTCTGTACTTAATGTGTAAAATAAATAAGGCAATTATGAAAACATCTTTTAAATGATAAAGGAACATTTAACTATGAAGTATCAGTATTAATCTTTAGGTCCTTTTGACTAGATAATCTATTAACAGCTTGTTAGATAGGAAAAAGAATTTAAACAGTAATTTAAAGCTTATTCCAGCTATAATGCAGGTTATTCTTACTTTAAGGTAGTATCACATGTAATACTTCTGAGTTTGTTTCTGAAATATTCTGTTGTACGTATCCCTGTTTGATTTATAGATCCATGCAATCTCTGGCACTAAGGATTATCTGGGTTTGGGTTATATAGCAGTGAGCAAATGGATAAAAGACCTTTAGAAATAGTTAAAGCAGAAAACCATTTTAATGTTAGAATATTGAGATAAATGCTACCATTACTGTTAACGTGTGGATGATAAATTCATGTTGTAAGTGCGACTTTAGTTGGTTTGAAGGAGGAGCCTGTAGGAAAATGAATTGTCAAAAGGGATACACCGTCTTGATGTCTACTGTCATTAGGTCCCATAATTGTGACTTGCCAGTGAAACATAAGACCCCCAACTAGTCTACAATGCATTGAGCTGAAGGGTCAAATCACTAAATTTCTTATTGATCTGATTCAATGCAGTAGTCTGCTTTTCATCTGGTTCCTCGCTATTTTCATGTGTGCTCAAAGGTCTTGACCATCTGGGCTGTGGGAAAGGAGTATCTAGTCTCACGTCAGCTCTGCCAGACACAGACCCTTCTTACTAAACAGATTGGAGGTTGAACTGGGGTGGCTTGGGAAGTTTGATAGGTAAAAATTTAGTGGGAAATATTTTGGATGTGATCAGAAAATTATTCATTAAAAATTGTACTAAAGTTTCATTTTCTTGTTATATCTATTAATAAGAAATTGTAAAATAAAACTTTAGGAGAAAAGTCATATGTATATTTGTTTGCAATGGAAATAATTTCTAAGAAAGAACTGTTAAGAGCAGACAGGAACAAGTTTAGTAAGCATATAAAAAGAATTAGGTTTGACTAAATATCTTGCTTGATTGCTTGTTTTGTGATTTTAAGCCTTTTCTTTAATTTTCTTTTTCTTTAAGTTTATGTGAACAAGAACATCTTTGTCAATTGCCCTATGCTTTTGCTAGATAGCTGTCAATATCTTTGTCAGCCTTTATTGTTCACCTGTTCTCTGCCCTATGTTGCTTTTATATCATTTGCCTTAATCTTTCTACTTTGTGTTGTGACTATATTACTTTATTCCTATTAGATGGTGACCTGAATAAACATGTATTTTTTCCTATATAAAGCATATCAAGTTAAAATATACTTGGTGTTGTGATCAGGAAACCAAGAAAAGAAAAGCAACCAAATGAAACATGTCATGTGGCTTGGTGATGGAGTGCCAAGAGACAGAAAAGGAGGTTGAGGATCAGTTTTCAAGAGGATAAATGGCCAAGTGGGCTCCTGAAAACTGGACAAACAGTCTTAGGACTCAGAGGACCAGATCTGTGGTCTGACCGCAATAATAATGGTGATGATTAAATTAGTTGTATTCCATTATATGATATTGTAATGGTAAATTAAAGGCAAGGGAGAAAGAGGGCATTAACAACTTTAAATTAAAAAGGACTGAGATCTAGGAAGAATTTTCAAAGTGTTAGGTAGACTAATTTGCTTGTCATGTACAATAGAGTGGTTTTTTTTTTTTAATTTTATAGAACACAAAGACATCTACCACATACATCACCTGGAAGTCAGGAAAATAACATCATTTTGTTTTCAAAATCAGTAATTATAACATGTTGAAAGCTAATTAATAATAATAATAGCTAATAACTATTGAGTATTTACAATGTGTCGGAAAATGTTCTGAATACTTTTAATTCATGTAACAACAATGAGAAAGTTATTACTGCTTTTCTAGTGTATATGTGAGAAAACTAGCACAAAGAGACCAACTAGCTTATTCAAGTTTACCTAGCTATGAAGTGTTGAGTGGACTTTCACCTGCCCCATCCGATTCAAGAACCCACACACTTAGAGGAAAATGAGTGAGTATAGAAAGCATCAGTATCAGTCATTTATCAGGTCCTATTAATTTCATTATGTGGTACTACTATATAAGGAGAATGAGAGAGATAAGAAATCAAAAGTTGTTTTAAGAAACTTACTCTCAATTTAGTTGAGAAGTCAGGAAATAAAAACAAACGACAAATCACAATTTTAACTATCCATAATTCAAGTTGGAGCTTGGGTTTTACAAATTGGAATAGTTGTGATTTTATTAAAAAAAATTTTTTGGAAGCCCTAATGTAGGAGGTGAACCTTTTAAAGGGGATTAAGATTGATAAAAGTGGAATGGAGTGGAAAGGATACTGCTACTGACATTAAATTTTACTTACCTGAGCCCTTTGTTTCTGGAAAGGAACAACTATTAAGAAAATTCCCAACCTTTTGTTTTCTGGGAAATAGCTTGTTTTAAAGAAATAACCCTCCCCATATGACTTAGAGAATACTCATGGATGCCTCCTTTAAACAAATCCAGACACAAGCCCTCCATTCTTTGACTCATAACTGATTATAACTGAGATGTTATCCCCTTATTGACCAATCTGGGGAAAATGCACCTCAGTTTTCCTTGACTTGACTTTAGTTAAGCTTCTCTCCATCTGTCAGGCTTATGAACTTTAATCGACCCTCAGCCTGAGTTAGCACACGATCTCTCTCTAAGGGACCCTCCCAAGAATCAGCTGACTACAAGTAAAGATATTCTCCAACAAATCCTCCCATTGCATTACTCAATCATCCCACTTTCCCTGTAAAAGAAAATACCTTTTCTCCCTGACCTTTGAGAAACTTGTAGAGCTGTTGATCAGAGTGTTCTCTCTATTATAATAATTCCCCTCATCCAACTGTAATCGTCCTTTTCCCACTCTCACAGTAATCTTTAAATAAAGTCTCCTTACTTAAGTCCAGGCTTGATTTCATTTGATGCCAGGGAAAGAACAATATGAGAAACACACACACACACACACACACACACACACACACACACACACACACATACACACACTCACACACAAACACACACTCACACACAACACACACACACACACACACACACACGAAGAAATTAAAGATTGTCTCATTTATAGGACAGTGATAAACTATGAAGTGTGTGTGTGTGTGTTTCTCTATTGGCCTAAGCAGAGCAAAAAAGTGTATTTTGCAGAGTACATAAAAATGTTTTGTGAACAGCCTGGAATAGCATAAGACTTTGATTTGTTGTTTACTTAAATAACCATAATCAACAACTGTAGTAAAGACACTGTCATCTATAATGTACTGAGTACTTACACTGTGCAAAGTGCTTTACATGCTTATGAGGAGTGGCAAAACATGCAACCCCAAAATATGTCACTTCGACATGAGGATTAATTCGAACTAACAGTACTTGAAAAACTAGACCGGGCTCGGTGGCTCAGCCTGTAATCCCAGTGCTTTGGGAGGCCGAGGTGAGCGGATTGCCTGAGCCCGCGGGTTCGAGACCCACCTGGGCAACTTGGCGAGACCTCATCTCTACAATAAATAAAAAATCAGCCGGGGGTGGTAGCACGTGCCTGTAGTTCCAGCTACTTGGAAGGCTGAGGCGGAAGGATCGCCAGAGCCCAGCAGGTCACGGCTGCGGTGGCCAGGTGGGTCTCGAACCCGCGGGCTTGTAAATAATGCTACAATAAACACACATGTGCAGGTATCTTTTTCACATAGTAATTTGGGTTCCTTTGGGTATATTCTCAGAAGGGGGGTTGCTGGATTGTATGAAAGGTCAATTTTTAGATCTTTTAGGAGTCACCACATTGTTTTCCACAGAGGTTGTACTAGTTTACTCTCCCACCTACAGTGTAGAAGTGTTTCATTTTCCGCACATCCTCTCCAACATCTGTTATTTTCTAGTTATTGATGATTACCATCTTAACTGGAGTTATGTTGGGATCTGGTCACGGAGGCCCACTGAGCATTAGGGATCAGGAAGGGCCGTTGACCCCGAGACCACTATGATGTGTTCAGGAGCTGTTGACCCATTCCCTCCCTCCTTTTCCATTTGGCACAAACTACCAAGAAAAGCTCCAGCTGGCTCTAACAGAAAAACCCTCATTTTTTCATGTATCTATTGACTGCTAAACCTAGGAGTCTATTGTTCCCATTCTCCATAGTTTGGTCTTTTGCTTTATCACAAATTAAGTTTGACTTTGAGTCACATTGAGGAGCCTTAATGCAGGTCACAGGTTCTCTTGATGCTACCCTCAGAAATTTATAGATATAGGTTTTAGAAAATAGTTTATATAGATTAAGAAAATTTAAGTAACCATTTTATTATAGAAGTAGGGTTAGTTCAGTTTGATTTAGGGGGGCCAGTGAAATTTGAATTAAGCCAGCTGGTGCTAGGAGAATGTAACCATAGCAGCAATCATTTTAATAAAAACTAGTTTGAATTAGTACATAATAGTGGAAGTTAATTCACTATGGTGGTTTTGGGTTTAGACATTGAGTGATGTTAATTCAAGATGATGTAGTTGTAATATAATTAAGGGCACATAAGAAACTGGTTTGGGGAACATTAAGCTAGCATAAGATACAAAAGGACAGTTTGTGTTCTTCCTCACGTTCTTGCTTGTGTATGAAAGAACATTTGCTTGAGAGTGGGGGGTGTCCTTTGTGCACCTGGACCTGTTCATGTGAAAGGCACATGCTACCTTTGTTTCCTGTGATGATGACTTTGCAGAATTTGGGGATAAAGGCCCTGGGATAGCATTCAATAAACGGCTTCTGGTCACTTGAGCAGGAGTCCAGTCTCTTTCTTTCTCCCCTCTTTCTTTCTCTTTATATCTATCCCTCCAGTTTAAATCACTGACGCCGTCACACCACCAGAGACCACCGATCCCTGCAGAGGCAGGACCCCCGCAGAGTTAGGTAGTATCTCAGTGTGGTTTTTCTTCATGATCATCATCATACTTAAGTATATAATGGAATGGCTTTGTGTATACTTCCCAATTTGTATCACAAAATAGTAAATAGATATATACTTACATGCTCATGATTCCATAAATTTAATTTGTATATTTTCATTGAGGGCATTTTTAAGTAAAACTTTTTGTTTTGCTTTTTCTTACTACAAATTATAATTTGCATTTATTTGATAACTAGTGAGGCTAAGCATTTTTTCATGTATCTATTGGCTGCTCGTATATCTTCTTTTGAGAAGTGTCTATTCATATCTTTTGCCTACTTTTTAATAGGGATTTTTTTTTCTTTTCAGCACGTCTGAGTTCCTTATAGACCCCAGATATTAGGCCTTTGTCAGATATACAGTTGGTAAACATATTTTTTCCCATTCTGTGAGCTCTCTCTCTACCCTCTTGATGATTTCTTTTGCTTTGCAGAAGTTTTTCCTTTTGATGAGGTCCCATTTGTCAATCTTATCTCTTATGTCACAGGTATGTTAATTGTCTTATGTCAGTTTGATTCTCTGAGTTTAACTGGGACCCTGGAGGGTAAAAGTATAGTTTTACTTCTCCTACATGAATTTTCTTTAAACCTAATCTTAGCGCTAGAAAATAAAGACTGCTTTTTAAAGACTGAGTTTGTTTCCATCAAATTTATATGTTAAAGCCCTAACTTCTAACATGAATATATTTGGAGATATAATTCATAAAATAATGAGGTTCGCCAATTAAGTGCATGAACTCATCCCAGAAAAAGTGCTACATATCTCATTGCTGAATATCACTACGGTCACCTTCAAAGTATTCCCCTTGGGAAGCTATGCACTGAAGCCAATGTCTAGACCACCCATCGCAATCATTTTGCAACTCTTTTTCTGGAATGGCAGTCAAAGCTGTCATCATATTACCCTTGATGTCCCAAATGTCATCAAAATGCCTTCCTTTCAATATTTCCTGTATCTTCAGGAAAAGAAAAAAGTAATTGGGGGCCAGGTCAAGTGAGTAGGGAGGGTGTTCCAACGCAGTTATTTGTGTACTGGCTAAAAACTTTCTCACAGACAGTGCAGTGTGAGTTGGAGCATTGTTGTGCTGCAAGAGCTCCTTTGGGATCATTTTGCACACAACTTTCTCTTGCCAAGATTTTCAGTTGAGACTGTTCTAACTATTCTCTATTGAGGTTTATTTGGTCTGCTATGATTCTTACAGCCAACTGATGATTTTGATGCACAAATCAATGAATTTTTGCAATGTTTTTTGTCAGTTCTGCTCATTACTGGTCATCCTGACTTCTCTTCATCAGTAATGCTTGATTTTCCCTCAGAAAAAGGTTTAATCCATTTGTACACTATGATTTTCTTCATGGCATTATCACCGTATACTTGGATTAGCATGTCTCTGATTTTACTTCCGCTCTTGTTAAGTTTAACAAGAAATGTAATGTTTATTTTTTTCTCTAATTCAAACTGTAACATTCTCATGGTAGCAATCAAAAGCATGCAACAAAAGTGCCACTCAGGAAGACACTGCCGCATATTGACATGAACTCTGCTGTGAGACACTGATATACCAAGGTTACTATACCTTACTGAGTTGTTTGTACAATGCTGTCAACATAAATGCACAGTGGCAAGTTCATTAACTTAATTGTCACACCTCGTATAATAAATATTAACTGAGGTCAATAGGGTAGAGCCTATAGAATTTGTGGCCTTATAAGAGGAAGAGACAACAGAGATCTCTCTTCTTCTGTGTATATACAGAAAAGAAGCCCTGTGAGGATATAGTGAGAAGGTAGCTGTCTGCAAGCCAGGCAGAGACGTCTCTCCAGAATCCATTCTGTTGGTAGCTTGATATGGTACTGGTTAACAAGAAGGAAATAAATTTTTGTTGTTCAAGCTACTAAATCAGTGGAAATTTGTTATGGCACCCTGAGTTCACTAATACACTGGTATTATTTTCGTTGTATAAATGCAAATACAGAATTTGAGACAAACAGAATAAGTCATTTAGCTGATAAGGACAGATCTGGGATTCACACTGATGGCAAAGCCTGGTCCTGAATCACTCTGCTGATCTCCTAAGGAGTAGAGACCACCAACAGTGCTAGTGAGATTTCAGTGGAAGGGGTCAAGCAGAAACAGATCAACAATTTGGCAGGAAGCATTAGCCTCAAAAACATATGTAAATAAGTTTAATTTAGAACTCCTTAACACCAGACTCTTTGCTTCTATAATCTAGATCAAGGTGACCAGATAATGAACTGGTTGATGATACTGGAAATACAGAGGCAGGGAGAAAAATAAGTTTAAAAACACCTTTAATTATAAACAAACTTTTGAGTTAAAAAGCATTCCCCATTTTTAGAGAACTAACTTTAATCAAACTTATGAAAGAGCAAATGTGTTTATGAAGGCATTCATATTGAGAGATGATGACTGCCACTCAAACTAGAAAGCTTTTGCCTGCATAACAGCCCTGAGTCGAAAGGGCTTGCCCTGGATCAGAGGCTGACTTTGTGGTGAAATAGATTTTGAATCCATGCTGGCCAACCCCAAAACTGGTCATCTTAGTATTATACTGTACTGACCCCAGGAGGAAAGATTTTCAAAAACAAGATAGACAATACTAGAAGGCCTAATATTCTGTCTGAAAAAGTTACCAAGACAAGAATACAAGCATTGGGAAAAAGGCAGATACCCAGGTATTAGAACCTGGGACAATTTTTCTTAGCCAACCTGGTGGTAATGTGCTTTGAGGGGGAATTCTAGATAACTAGATCTGCACAGAGAGACCATGGGGCCTGTAAAAATGTAAATGTTATTTACATTTGTTGAATATAAGTAGGACTTTGTTTTGTGTACGTATTTTAATTTTATAAATTTAAGGGGTACAAGTGAAGTTTCGTTGCATGAACCTGTTCCATAGTGGTGAAGTCTGGGCTTTTGGTGTCACCATCACGTGAATAATGTACATTGCACCCATTACTAATTTCTAATCCTTCACTCAAACACTCCTTCCCTTCCAAGTCTCCAGTGTCTACTGTTTCACACTTTATGCCATGTGTACATATTATTTATCTTCCACTTATAAGTGAGAGCATGCAGTATTTACCACTCTGTTTCTGAGCTGTTTCCCTAAAATAATGGCCTCCAGTTCCATCCATGCTTCTGCAAAAGACATGATTTCATTTTTTTATGTCTGAATAATATCTCCTTGTGTATATATAACACATTTCAATTATCCATTGATGAACACTTAGATTGATTCTATGTCCTTGCTATTGTGAACAGTGTTAAATAAACACACCAGTAAAGACATCTTTTTAATATAATGATTTCTTTTTAGTAGATACTCAGTAGCAGACTTGCTGGATTGAATGGTAGCTCTACTTTTTTGCTCTTTGTTAAATCTCCATACTGTTTTTTATATAAGTTGTACTAATTTACATTCTTACCAGCAGTGTATAAGTGTTCCCTTTTCTCTATATCCTCAAAAATATGTTACTTTTTGCCTTTTGCAAAAATCTCATTGATTAGTGAAGTTGAGCATCTTTTAAATATGCTTGTTGACCATTTATATTTTTTCCTTCGAAAAATGCCTATTCATGTCATTTGCACACTTTTAAAAAATTATTTTATTTTATTTTAAAAATATGGAGTACAAAGCCGGGCTCGGTGGCTCAGCCTGTAATCCCGTGCCTTTGGGAGGCTGAGGTGAGTGGATTGCCTGAGCCCGCGGGTTCGAGACCCGCCTAGGCAGCGAGACTTCATCTCTACAATAAATCAAAAAATCAGCCAGGCGTGGTAGCGCTCGCCTGTAATTCCAGCTACTCGGAAGGCTGAGGCGGAAGGATCGCCGGAGCCCAGCAGGCGAGGCTGCGGTGGCCAGGAGCGTCCACTGCACTCCGGTCTGGGCGACCGAGTGAGACTCCGACTCAAAAAAAAAAAATATGGAGTACAAATAAAGGTTAGGTACACACATGGTCACCATACAGGTAAAGCGTGGCTGCCCTTATTGATGTTATGTGCACTCCCCGCCCCAGCAGTGTCCCACTGCTGCCAATTCCTTTCTTATAGTATTATGAAAAATTTTCAGGATCCACTTATGAACGAGTACATGCATTTGCATGCTTTATGATGTTGTTATTTGCTTTTGTTGTTGTTGCTGCTTTTGTTGGGTTTTTTTAATTCCTTGTAAATTCTGGATATCACACCCCTGTCAGATGCATAGTTTGGAAATATTCTCTCCCATTCTGTAGGTTGGTCACTCTGTTAACATTTTCTTTTGCTGTGCAGAAGCTTTTTAGTTTAATTAAGTTTCCCTTGTCTATTTTTGTTTTTGTTGCTTGTGCTTTTAAGATCTTAGTCATATATTATTTGCCTAAACCAAAACAGTATGGTACTATTACAAAATTAGACAGAATAGATCAATGGACTAGAACAGAGAACCCAGAAATAAAGCCACATATCTACAACCAACTGATATCTGACAAAGTCAACAAAAATATGCACTGGGGAAAGAATACTCTTTTCAGTAAATAGTGCTGGGAAAACTTGACTGCCATATGCAAAGAAATAGTACTGGGACCCTATCTCTCACCATATATAAAAATCAACTCAAGAGAAATTAAAGACTTAAATGTAAAACTGAAATTATTGCTATAAAAAACCTGGAAAATACTCTTCTGGACATTGGCTTCGAAAGTGTTATACAGATCTGGGGAACAATTAGTATCACAGACTTCAAATAAATGTAAGAATAAGATATTATAAGTAAAATTGCCCAAGCAATATTGGTCATACTTTAGACACTCAAAAATATTCATTGAAGTGTTGTTTTATTATTTTAAAAGGTTGTGCACATTTAATATCTCACTATTATAGAAGCAGAATTCGAATAAATTTTATTAATTCACCAGAAACTATGCAACAACCAAGATTTCCATATTAGATGATAATAAATAGAAACAAACACTATTTAACACATAACCATTGCTAGAGCCAAAAGGAGATACGATATTTAAATGTTGCCCTTGTTGAGTAAACTAAGCCAGACTAAACTAAACAAAAATTACTTAATAGTTAATGTGTTTCTGTTAATATATGTAAAGTCCTGCACAAGGGAAGACTTAAAAAAAGTAATTCAGCCAAAGCAAGTTCTAAATTATTGTGCTTCAAGATCTTCACTGTATTTTGGAAAATCCATTTATTGAATAGATAATGAAACTACTGACTTCAGTTGTGGCTGTATTTTGTTAATGAAAGAGAGGAGAGAGAATATGCCCACCATTGCTTGTCTGTTACAGTGGGAGAATGTACTTTATGCCACTATACATATGTGAGTAGAAACATGACTTCAGAACTTATATGGTCAATTAGTGAAATAATTTGGATTCCAATTTAATAAAATTTGATGTATGATTAATCAGTCCTACAAACCAGTTTATAATACGATACCAGACGTTCTTGTTTTTGCCAATGCAAATATCATAGAATTTCTTTAAAAAGGCATATCTAATGCATTTTAAATAATTCCTTTTTCAGATACATAAAAGTAAGCACAGCTGAATGGTGGAGCATTTGAAATAAAGTTATAGTATTTATATAATGGTCTTTACTATATATATCAAACCAATTGTACAAACTGCCAGTCAAGAATAAGATTTTCAAGAGCCTAAAGAGGGAAAAATGTAATTTTGTGAAAAGAAAAAAATAATACCTTCTCCTCCTATAAAATAATAAAAAGAAAGCATTTTCTCCATGCTGTAGCTCCAAAATTATTCCTCCGGATTTAGATGCTATGAGCTTTAATCAGGAAATACTATGATATTTATTTTAGCTCAGCCAACATTTAGCAAACTACCAAGAAGTAGATATTGCATTTTACAGTGGTTAAGAGCACAGGTGTCAGGCTTTGTGTGCAGAATTCAGCTGTGTGTCTTCAGTAAATTCCTAGGAATTCAATTTCTTCATCTGGGCTTCAGTTTTCTTAGCTGTAAAAAAAATGAGTCGATGCTAATATTAATTAAAAATCTTTCAAATAATTAGAAGATCACATATTAACTTGTTCAGCACATCTAGAATAGTGTATAGAAAATAATAGGTTCTATGGAAAGATCAACTATTAGTATTATTATTTTTTAAAACATATAAAGACTTTTCTTCTCAACAAGATCAAAGTCTAGCATGTTACACTAGTTTAGAGAGTACCAGGGAGAAATATTGTGGTAAGATAAGTGTTAAAATCAACGTAGCTTCAAAGTGTTTCATATCCTGGCTTATGGGTAAGATGCTAGGCATCATCAGGGATATAATTTAGTAGTTACAAACCTGATAAATACACTAGATTGAATTTCATTTAGAAGCATTACATGTGATAAGATATCTCTGTCAAAGTTATTTGTCCTTTAGTATTTTCTTTGACTTGGATATGATTGAATTTTGCCTTTACAAAACTTTAGAAAAGGACTTGCAGAATGTATAGTCACCAGAAATCGAGTGTTATATAACTAATTTAAAAGTTGAACACATCAGAGATTGATATAGTCTATTGTCTTCAAATGTTAAAACATTATTCAATTACTGCTGCCATCCATCTATAGCCTTTCTCTAATCCACAAAAGATCAATACCTATAATATTTAATTTTGGAGAGAATATCCATGAAAATCAGATCATCTAAATGTCAAGTTTTTATTATTAAGACTATAACCTATTATTGAGGCAAATAATCTAAAATTTTCAAACTTGTATTATTAAGGCTACAACACTGCTGAACACAATGAATCCTAGACTGGTCAGGTGTTTTAACTTTATAAGACGGTTGAACATTTATAAATGGTCTAGCCTCTGGATAACCATCTCTGCAATAAATTTTAAGCTTTTTTCCTGTAAAAATGGAAAATAAATTATTATTATTATGAATTAAAAAATACATAACAGACAATGTATAGTGTTGTTCAGGATTATTAGGAACCCAGGTTAACTGAAGGGTACATTTTAATACCTCAGATTAAAAATTGTAAACCACAGATGTTATTCTTGTCAAATATTCTTTTTGTGAACCATTATCAATCAAACAGCTTTTTAACATTTAAGTATTTACTTTTCTTCTTAAGCTGCAGTGTTCTTTTCCTGATAATGCAACCAAACTGGTAATCAGCCTTTCACAACACATAAAACCTCTTCTAGAGACTTAATAGTTTCCAATCCTGAAGGTGGTCTGAACATAGAATATAGAATATAAGATAGTAGAGATCTACATCCATATACATCATGAAATTAAAATTCAAGCCATAATTATTCTCGAGAAAATTCAGTCAGCAAAAATCCAAGCCACGTCTTTTGACAAATAAAAAGGATATAACTTTTAAAAAATCCTAAGAAAGGGATTGGAAGTAATGGGATAATGCCGGGCGGGTGGAGTGAGGGTGGGATTGGCAGTTGAGGGAAACTTCCAGGGGAGGTAGGGGCACACCTCACCAACAAGGGTAGCTGAATAATGAACATTTGTATACCTAACCCTGAATTGTACTCCACATCTCTAAAATAAAAGAAAAAATTAAAAATTAAAAAAGTTTTTAAAGGGTACCTTGTCCTAAACTAGAGGAAGTGAGGACAAGTTGGAGGCCCAAACTTCACCTTATATACTTAATCCTGACATGTATCCCATATCTCTAGAATAAAATAAAGTAAAAAAAATTTTAAATCATCATGATATATTAGCCAGGAAATGACATAAGAAGTACAAAAATGGAAGACTCTACACTGAAGAGGCCACAAGAAATGAAACCAGACTGACTGCAATTGTAAAAGATACATGCTATGATCAGATTCTCAGATTGCTACTGAGCAGCTACTCATGGAGCTTCAAAGCGAAGATGTAAACAGCAGTTGAGAGAAAATTCTAGAAGAAAATGTATTCACCATTTGCATACCTCTTGCTGAAAATATAAATATCAACAAAGTAAAGGGTTTGTCTACTTTAGAATTCAGAGATAGGTTTATTCCATAATTAATAAACACTTCTAAACTCTTCAACATATTACTTTAAAAAGAAACAGTATAAGGTAAAATATCTAACCAGAAATAGAACTTCTAGAATGACATTACCTTTATTCTGCAAAGAAAATCACCTCACATAGAGTCAGAATCTGGCTGCAGAGACATCAATTTTGCCACTATTTTGTGTCTTCCCACAAAAACTGTGAAGATTGATAGTCTTTTCAGAAGATACAAATTTTCTCTGAGGAGAGTAGAAAAACATTTTTTCTGTTCTTTGTTTCTGTAATAGGTCACTGAGTGTGATTGATTCTAAATCCATCCAAGTTGTAGTGAAGTCCATATGTTTGTTGTTCTTTATGGCTACATAATATTCCATTGTGTATATGTACCACATATTTTAATCCAGTCCAGCTTCAATGGCAGCATGGTTGGTTCCATGTTTTTGCTATTATGAATAGAGCTGCAACAAACATGCATGTTCAGGTATCTTTTTTGTAGAATGCTTTGAGTTCCTCCAGGTATATTCCCAATAGGGGAATTGCTGGGTCATATGGTAGGTCAATTTCTAGTTCTTTCAGAAAATGCCAAACAGTCTTCCAAAGAGATTGCACTAGTTTGCATTCCCACCAGCAGTGTAGAAGCATTGCTCTTTCCTCCGCATCCTCACCACCATCTGTTGTTCTTTGTTTTATTAATGATGTCCATTCTTACTAGGGTTAGGTGGAATCTCAATGTGGTTTTGATATACATTTCTCTGATGATGAGTGAGGCTGAGCACATTTTCGTGTGGCTGTTTGCTGTCCATATATCTTCTTTTGAGAAGTGTCTGTTCATGTCTTTTGCCCACTTTTTAATGGGGTCGTTTTTTTTTTCCTTTCGGTGCATTTGAGTTCCTTGTAGATTCTAGATGTTAAGCCTTTGTCAGATATACAGCTGGCAAATATTTTTTCGCATTCTGTGGGCTATCTCCCTGCTCTCTTGACAGTTTCTTTTCCTCTGTAGAAACTCATCAGTTTGATGAGGTACCACTTGTCTATCTTATTTCTTATTTTATGGGCACTTAAGGTTCTGTATAGGAATTGGTTGCTAGTTCCAATTTCCATAAGGGTGTCTCCTGCATTTTCTAAGATTCTTATAGTTTGAGGGCTTACATTTAGGTCTCTGACCATTTAGAGTTAATTTTTGTATATGATGATAGGCAGGGTCTTGTTTCAATCTTCAGCATGTAATCAGCCAGTTTTTCCAGCACCATTTACTGAATAAGCTTTCCTCTCCCCATTAGTGATTGTTGGAGGCTTTGTCAAAGTTGAGTAGGTTGAGAAATTGAGGCTTTGCTTCCAGAATCTCTGACTTGTTCCATTAGTCTACATGCCTGTTCTTGTACCAATACCAGATACTTTTGATTACTGTAGTCTTATAGTAAAGTTTGAGGTCTAGAAGTGATACCTCCTGCTTTGTTTCTTTTGCTAAAGATTGTTTGGTTATCCGTGGTTGTTTATGTTTCCATATAAATTTCTGTATTGTCATTTCCAGTTATGAGAAGAATAATTTTGGTCATTTAATGGGTATTGCATTGAATCTGTAGATTGCCTTTGGTAGGATGGACATTTTAACAATGTTGATTATTCCTATCCATGAGCATGGAATATTTTTTCATCTGTTTGTGTCATTTTCATTTGTTTAGATTTCTTGGCGTGGTGTTTGTAGTGCTGATTGTAAAGATCTTTCATTTCTCTCTAAGGAAGATGCTAAGGTATTTCCTTTTTAATTTTGTGGTGATTTTGAATGGGATTGTGCTTTTTATTTGGGTCTCTGCCTGCTTGTTGTTGGTGTATGGGAATGCAACTGTCTTTGCACATTTATTTTGTACCTTGAGACTTTTCCAAAGTCCTTTATCAGTGCAAGCAAGTTTTTGACAGATTCTTTTGGATTTTCAAGGTATAGGATCATATCACCAGCAAAGAAGGATAACTTGACTCTTTTCCTATTTGGATACCCTTGATTTCCTTCTCTTGCCTAATTGCCCAAGATAGGACTTCCAAAACAATGTTGAACAAAAGGGCTGAGAGTGGACAGCCTTGTCTTGCTCCAGTTATCAGGGCAAATGTATCCAGTTTCATTCCATTTAGCAATGTGTTAGCTGTGGGTTTATCGTAGATGGCACTTACTCTTTTGAGGCATGTTCCTTCAATACCTTGGTGTTTGAGGGTTTTTTTCAAGAAGGGATGCTGGAGTTTATCAAAAAGCCTTTTCTGCATCTAATGATATAATCATATGGTTCTTGTTTTTACATTTGTTGATACATTTAATTACATTTATGATCTTGCGAATATAGAAGCAGCCCTGCATCCTGGAGATGAAGTCTACTTGGTCATGGTGAATTATTTTTGAGATGTGTTTTTGGACTTGATTTGCTAGAATCTTGTTGAGGATTTTTGCATCTATGTTCATAAGGGATATTGGCCTATAGTTCTCATTTTTTGTTGGCTCTTTTCCCGATTTGGGTATCAGTGTGATGCTAGCTTCATAAAATGATTTGGGGAGAATTTCCTCTTTCTCAATTGCTTGGAAAACCTTCAATAGGATTGGTATCAGCTCCTCCTTGTATGTTTTGTAGAATTCTGGTGGACAGCCATCTGGTCCAGGGCTTTTTTTTTTGTAGGTATTTTTTGTATGACAGAGTCAATTTTCTGGGTTGTTATTGGTCTATTTGGTGTCTCAATGTCTTCTTGTTTCAACTGGGGAAGGTTTTGTGATATCAAAAAGTCCTCCATTTCATCTAGGTTATCAAGTTTGTTTCCATATAAGTGTACATAGTAATCTTTGATAATCTTTTGTGTTTCTTGGGGGTCAGTTGTAATTTGATCTTTTGTATTTCTGTTTATGTTTATTTGGGCTTTTTCTCTCTTTTTCTTGGTCATTCTGGCTAGGGGTTCATTAAACTTGTTAATTCTTTCAAAGAACCAGCTTTTAGTTTTGTTGATGTTTTCTATGGTATTTTTGTCTACTATGTCCCATATTTGGACTCTTATTTTGGTGATTTGGATTCTCCAATTAAATGTGGGGTTTTGGTGGTCTTCTCTTTCTAGCTCCCTTAGGAGATTTGTTAGGCTATCTGCTTGTGGTCTTTCCTTTTTCTTGATTTGTGCTCGTAGAAATATAAATTCCCCTCTGAGTATTGATTTCATGGCATCCCAGAGGTTTTGGTATGATGTTTCTTCATTTTCATTTGTTTCCAGGAATCTTTTAATTTCTGCTTTGATTTCAGTGTTGACCCAGTAGTTGTTCAGCATCATGCTGTTTAGTGTCCATGTCTTTGTGGGCTTTGGGGAAATGTTGTTGGTGCTGATATTTATTTTTATTCCACTGTCATCTCTGAAGGTGCATGGCAATATTTCAACCTTATGAAATTTTTTATGCTTCATTAATGGCCAACGGTGTGATTGATCTTGGAGTACATTCCATGTGGTGATGAGTAGAATGTATATTTTGTGGTTGTTGGGTGGAATAATCTATAGGTATCTATTAAGTCTGTTTGGTGGACTGTCGCCTTTAGGTTCTGAATCTCCTTGTAAATTTTTTGCTTTGATGACCTATCTAGGGTTGTTAGTGTTAGAGTCAATGTCTTTTATTAGTTTACTTAGTAGTTGCTTTATAATTGCTAGTGCTCCTGCATTGGGCACATATATGTTTAGGTTGGAGATTTCTTGTTGAAGAACTGAAAGTTTTATCATTATGTAGTGTTCTTTTGTATCTTTTTAAATTTTTGTAACTTGAAGTTTGTATTGTTTGATATTAAGATCATAAATTCTGCCTTCTTTTATGGTCTGTTTGCCTGGAAATTCATTTTCCATCCTTTGACTTTGAGTCTGTGTTCATTCCTTGTGGTGAGTTGAGTTTCCTGGATGCAGCAAATAATTGGGTCACAGTTTCTTATCCAGTTTGCCATTCTGTGTCTTTTCAGTGGTGCATTTAGTCCATTCACATTCAAGCCAATTATTGAAATGTGATTGTTTATCCCTGTCATGAGGTTCTTATAAAATTTTTCTTTGTTTGCTTGTTTTCTTTTGGCTTTAGAATTGATGTATGTGTGTGTTTTCAAGTTTCTTATTGTGCTGTTTTCTCTGTTGATTCTGTGCTCTATTGTTCTATTGGGAAGCGTGTGGTCATTCTTTTTTTCTTTCTTCTGGCTTAATACCTTTTAAAGTGTCTCCTGTAGAGCTGATCTGGAGGCTGCATAATCTCTTAGGAATTGGGTATCTGGGAAGGATTTTAATTCTCCATCAATAATGAAGCTGAGCTTGGCTGGGTAGGAAATTCTTGGTTGATATTGTTTATCTTTGAGGACTTTGATATTGGACTACAGTCCCTTCTTGCCTATAGTGTTTCTACTGATAAATCTGTTGCTATTCTGATTGGTTTCCCCTAGTAGGTAGTCTGACCTTTCTCTCTTGCTGCCTTTAGGATTTTTTCTTTTGTGGCCACATTATGTTAGTGAATAACTATGTGTCTTGGTGTTGGTCTTCTCATTTGATGTCTTGTGCGGGTTCTGTGTATCTCTTGTGTTTGGTTGATCACATCTCTGGTGGGATGGGGAAAGTTTTCTTGGATTACCTCCTGGAATATTTGCTCCAAGTTGTTCTCCATTTACCTTTTTTCTTCTGGGATACCAATCAGGCATAGGTTTGGCCTCATGATATAATTGCACATCTCTTGTAGGCTTTGTTCTTTTTTTATGTTTCTTCTTTCTCTGTTTTTTTTACAAATCGGGTTAATTCCATGTTCTGGTCTTCATGTTCTCAGATTCTTTCTTCAGCTAGATTAATTCCAGTTTCCATGTTTGTCATCTTGTTATTCATTTCCTGGAAGAAAATTTTTATTGCCAAAAGCTTTGTTACAAGTTCTTTCAGTGTTGCATCTTGCCTTTCTTGTGTCTTATTTACTCTTTCTATCCATTCCCTAATCCCTGTCATATTCTGGGCCAGTTTTTGGTGATTTTCATTGTTTAGGCTGCAAGGTCTGATTTTTCGGGAATTTTTCTCTTTGTTACACTTAATTTTACCTGTGGTCTTCCTTTGGTTTTTCCTTGTTTGTGATTGATATCTTGTTTTTTCTCTTTAGTTCTGTTTTTAGTGTCAGTGGAAGAGGCTTTCTCTTCTGTTGTTTGCTCATCCCTCTATTCTTCCCTGATAAGGGCTCTTGACTTGTTCTATTTTGGAATAGGACTGTGAGTGGGAACCTTTGCTCTCTTGTAGTTTTGAAAGTCGAATAAGGTAAGGGAATGGGGAGCTAGAATTCAGAAACTACTTGCAAATTACAGTGTTCACTGATTGTCATATATGTTCCCTGAGACCTACTCTCCACCACCACTCAATTTGATGATGCAATGGGTACGTGTGTGATCCCCTGGGTCTGATATACAATGACAGCCATGAGGAGCACAGAGAAAAATAGAATAAAATAAGATGGAAAAGACTTTAAAAAAATAAAGAAGAAGAAAAAGCACAAAACAATGAAAGCAGAAACCAAAGCAGAAAACAGTTGAACACACACTCACAGAGACATACACACACACCCAAAACAAGCTGGAATAACAATGAAGTGAAACAAAACAAACAACAACAAAATAATAAGAAAACTAAACACACACACACACACACACACACACACACACACACACACAGTACAAAATGAATGGAGACGATAAACAGAAAGAAGGGGGGTGCGGAAGGAATTCAGATTGACTCCACACACATTGTAAATTAAAAAGAGAGAAATAAATAGAAACAAACAGAAGAACAAAAGAGCAAAAACAAATCAATAACAACAAAAAAAATTGAAAGATGAGCACTCATTCATTCACATACACACATAAATGGAAAACAACAAACAAAAGAAGAAACAGAAAAAGAAAAGAAAAAAGGGAGGGGATGCAGATCAAAACCTTGCATACACATTCATGCACAAAGAAAAATATTTTAAAAATAGGTGAACTACAAATAGGCAATTTAAAAAAAAATTAAAAATAAATAAAAAATAAAAAAAAAATCTGCTTGTGGCAGGCTCTGTAATTATTCCTCTAGTCAGTTCTCTCCTGATCTGTCCTCTTTCACTCTTTCCCAGTGTCTGGAGCAGGGAAGGAGGTGGGTTAGTGTAGGTATGTGGGACTGTAGTCCTACCCTCCCTTTCTTGTATGGTAAGGAAGATCTCCTCCAGTTGGGTGGTGTGGGATTATCGCTCCCGGGGTATGTACTCACATGGGGTCCCCCGGCCAGGTCTATCCTGGAATTTAGTTCTCCTATTGTAACTGATATTAAGGATACACCTCGGTTTGTCCCTCTCAGTAGTGGCCCAGTTGTGTGGGTCTGATGTTCAGAGGATTGCTGGGAAGGAGGAGGTTTGGGTCATCTCTGGACTCACCACTGATCTCTCTGGAGTTTTTCCTTGTCCTTTTCTGGCCACACCCTTTGTTCCACAACACCTGGGACTCAGCACTTATCAGGTCCCTCCAAAGTTTATGCTTTCAGGATATTCTCTCTGGGTCACAATCAACCCCTGAGTAGTTGATCCACCAGTCACAGAGATCAGGTCTGCTGCTTCATGGTGAGCAAATTGGGGCACTTTTCTGCCCCACCTTCAAGATGGTGGCAGGGTGCCTCTCTTGTTCATTCCAGTGGGATTGTGCCTTTGGACTCCCTCCGCAGTCCCTGCTGCCAGTGCCTGGCCAGGCACTGAAGTGGTGAAGCAAAGCCTGGAGCCGGCAGTCTCTCCCTCTGCAGTGGTGAGGCAGAGTCTGGAGTGATAGTCTCTTCCTGCCACTTCTTCACAGGAAACTTTTGTCTGCTTAAAAAAAAAAATCGAGCCAGGCTCGGTGGCTCAGCCTGTAATCCTGCACCTTGGGAGACTGAGGTGAGTGAATTGCCTGAGCCTGCAGGTTCGAGACCCGCCTGGGCAAATTGGCGAGACCTCATCTCTACAAGAAATTTAAAAAAAAAAAAAAAAAAAATCACCCGGGTGTGGTACCGCACGCCTGTAGTTCCGGCTACTCGGAAGGCCAAGGCGGAAGGATTGCCAGAGCCCAGCAGGTCGAGGCTGCGGTCTGGGCGACAGAGTGAGACTCCAACTCAAAAAAAAAAAAAAAAAAAATCGGTGCTTGACTTCTTCGACTTGGGAAGAGACAGGGATGAAGCAGAGAAGCTGCAGCATTAGCTTTTGCATCAGGAGGGTTCTGGCCACTTGTTCATGAGCCCCCACTTAGTTATTCTCTCCCAGGAAGGGTTTTGTTGATTTAAAAAAATTGTGCTAAGCTTCTGTGACCCGGGAATTGCTAGGGTCTAAGTCAAGCACCTAGGGCACCAGCCACTGCACCAGGAGAGCCCTGGTCACTAGTTCCCTAACCCTCACTCTGTCAGCCACTCACATGCCCACTCATTCACCAGCACATACACAACATTTTCATAAACTCACTCACACTGGGATTTGCATCGTCCAACTGGCACGGCCTCCATCTTCCTGACTTCCTCTGTACTACTATCTTTTTTTTTTTTGAGTTGGAGTCTCACTCTGTCGCCCAGACTGGAGTGCAGTGGCCGCTTCCGGCCACCGCAGCCTCGCCTGCTGGGCTCCGGCGATCCTTCCGCCTCCGCCTTCCGAGTAGCCGGAATTACAGGCATGCGCTACCACGCCCGGCTGATTTTTTTTTGATTTATTGTAGAGATGAGGTCTCGCTGCACAGGCGGGTCTCGAACCCGCGGGCTCAGGCAATCCACTCACCTCAGCCTCCCTAAGGCGCGGGATTACAGGCTGAGCCACCGAGCCCGGCTGTACTACTATCTTAATGAATTCTAAGGTTTAAATAAAAGTGATTCTTGCTTTTATCAAAAAAAGAAAAAAAAAGTTTTTTCTTCTTTATGAATCCAAATCCAAATAAATCTAAATTCAGTAATTTTGTATGTTTGTATATGTGTGTGTGTGTGCATGTTTTTGTGATTTTTGAAACTTTAGAGCTGAAATGTTTATTATTTTTGGACATTTCATATTTTTGCAAATATCCTTGTTTATAATAAAATATTTCTGCTACTCAAAGCTCACAGTTAATTATACATGATTGTAAATTTCTCTTTGTAGCTTCCATTCTACTTAGAAGAAGGATGATAGAGCAGAAAGATAACGTTCCGAAAAGTCAAGATCGTTATGTGTTCTCCCTCATTATTTAATTTTCTGAATATCATCTTTTTCATACAGATATTACACAATTTTACCATTATCTCAATATGCCAGGTACTATGCCAAATGTTCCAGAGAAATTATGTTATTTAATTTTCACAATAATTCTAAAAGATATCTGCTATTATTGTACCAAATTTTCAAGCACAGAAACTGAGACTAAATAACTTGTTTAAGAGTGTCACATACAGCTGGGTGAGGTGGCTTACACCTTATAATCCCAGGACTTTGGGATGCAGAGGCAAGAGGAAATTCTGAGCCCAACGGTTTGAGACCAGCCTGGGAAACTTGGCGAGACCTCGTCTCTACAATAAAAAATAAAAATAAAAGAATGTCACACAGGCAGAAATTGAAGAGAGTCAGGTTGGCTCCAGAGTTCATATGTTTAAGCAATATGAGATTCTGTCTTCTTGAAACATATAGGCCTTGGATATAGAGACCTCCTGTATTCCGAATCCTTGAAGGCTGAGTTAAAATCCCATTCTGCCATTTAGGTTTGTTTATTTCAATCATTACACTGGGTTTATAAATAAGGTATTATTTTCCCATATGTGTTTACAGGTAGGTAAATGAGGCTTAGAGAAGTTAAACAACCAACTTGACTTAAAGAACACAAACTAGTAAGTGGCAAATTCAGTATTACATGAGTGTTTTTGACACCCAAGTCTATGCTCTTTCTAATACATTGCACTCACACTCATTTCATTATCATTTAATCTTCCCGACAATATTGCATGAGAGTCCTATTGTATACATTCTCATAAACAATGACAGAGGTTGAGTGGCATGCCTGATTTCACCTATGAATTAGATATTGAATCTAGATTTCTAGGCCAGGTCTATTTGACTCTTACGTTTATTTCTTATGATAACCCATTGTCATTGAATCATTCTTTTAATCAAGCTGCCCCTTATTTTTTATATTTTTGACACATTAAGATTTTATTCATCTTAATCTTTGTAATATGATCTTGTCTGTAGGTAGATGAATCTTAAACACAAACTTGATCATTTTATATCAGTCGTGTATTTTCCTAATCTTGATCTAGATGATGCTTGGAAAATATAAAAGACTTAGAAAGACAATAACCAAAAAGGTGATATTGTTATATAATATTTGAAAAGCATTTTTATTGGAAATGAGTCTATACTATGTGGAAATTTTAAAGAGAGTAAGGATTCATTTCAATAATTTAAAATGTGTATTTTATTTTTTATATAGTTCCTCATTCCACTAAGGAATTATTTAAGGAGTCTTTAGAATGCTATATTTGTTAATAGATGATTTCTAAAATATATCTTGTTTCAAAAATTGAATCAGTGATGAGAAAAGCCAGTTTTGATTTGGATATTGTACTATTCACTAACAGCACTCAGATGACACACTCATATTTGGAGGACTTATTTGCAAACAACTAATTGGAAAGCATGGGAAGGGTATGGGAAAACCACAAGGACTAGAGTGTAAATCTGAATCTGTTACCACCCCTAGTCCTGACTGGATAGAGGAATGGAGCAGCTGTTGGAATCAGGAAGGACAAAGAGTTGTATAGAAAATAACACTCTGAGTAAACAGTGATCTTTTGTCACTAGACACACTAGCCGAATGTGGTCACAGAGAACAAGAACCAAGGGGAAATTAATGATCCTATCTTGGCCTCCTGCCTTTTAATATTGTTTAGTGCCTCACGTAGGCCTAATCCAAATGGGAATCAGAGGCCATGAAGACCCACCGAGTCAGCCTCCAGGTTCAGAAAGTTCAGTACAGAAGGACAGGGCAGATTTGGAGAACCAAATGGAAATAGCCAATACAAAAATTAAATGCATGTTAACTAACTATGCACTTACACATTTTTAACATAATGTATAGAAATCAACTATGACACATAACTATGCTACTATAATATTAACAATAATGTGATAAATAATGACTAATTATAACTATGTAAATATATGTCCCCTTAAGAAATCAAAACAGGCCAGAGTAATTTTTTAGAATACTTGAAGGACTATGAAGCATCCTATATTTAAATCATTCATTGGATGTGTGATCTTGAACAAATCAGTTTACTTCTCAATATTTCTGTTTCTATAAAAGTAAAAATAATATATTTTCTACATCTTTCATGAGAAGGTAATAATAGTTTATTGGTTATAGTGCATGAGATGGTATTTTAAAAATATAAAATATTTTTGGTTTTCAAGAAGGATAGTGTCAAATTTAATTAAGTCATCTAGCAAACAATTTAAGTTCTGTTATTTGTTTTTTTAAGAGAAACTCTTATTAAAAATTATTTCTATATAGTATTAAGTAAAATATGAATGTTGAATTGACCTTAACATGAATGTCTTCATTTCTGGTTTTTGTGGGGTTTTTTTGAGTTGGAGTCTCACTCTGTCGCCCAGACTGGAGTGCAGTGGCTGCTTCCGGCCACCGCAGCCTAGACCTGCTGGGCTCCGGAGATTCTTTCGCCTCAGCTTTCCAAGTAGCTGGAACTACAGGCGTGCGCTACCATGCCCAGCTAATTTTTTGATTTATTGTAGAGATGAGGTCTTGCCAAGTTGCCCAGTTGGGACTCGATTCCGCGGGCTCAGGCAATCCACTCACCTCAGCCTCCCAAGGCAGGGGATTACAGGCTGAGCCACCAAGCATGGCTCATTTCTGTTTTTTAAGCATGACAATCATCTTCTTTCTGAATATTTGACAATCATGGATATGATATTTACCACACAATCACTGTACATAGTGCCTGTCATATTTGTAAAATGTATAAGTATAGAAAGCATTCTGGGACAACCCCTTTGGGTCCCCTCCCACTGTGGGAGCTTTTTTGTCCTCAATAAATCCTGCTTTCTCACTTTAAAAAAAAAAAGCATTCCTTGGCATTTCAAAAAATTTTTTCCTATATTATTATCAATTGTCCTTATCTAGACAAGAATCTGAAAATACTTCAGAAATATAAAACAATTTATATAAGTTGCTAAGCATGGATTAATATGTCACCTTTCTAATTTCATCCATGCACTCTTCTTGACTTTTGCATACCTGTGGATCATCTATCAGCTATAAAAAAATGAATTACAGGTTGAAATCCAATGTAGGCATCTCTACTTATGTCATAGGTTCCTTAAGCTCAATATGATAAAAGTCTTTAATTTTATTTTTACACAAAACATACCATTTCCCTTCTTTAACGTCTCATGAAGCAACCATAATTATCTATTAAGTCATCTGGAAATTGGTATGCTAAACATGTAGCTACCATCTTTTAATTACCTGTATCTTAGTCATTGCAAAATTCATTATTTGATGTCCTTTGCCTCTAGGCTAACATTTGCTGCCTACACTTCCCAGTATTATTGAAGTGATCTTCCGAAACATAATTGTGATTCATTGCTTCTTCCCAGACTTCAACAAATATAGTCACAACTCATTCCCAGTCTTTCCTAATGCATAATGCTGTTCCAGATCTTCGTGTATTTTGGTCACACTATGCCCTTCCCATAGAGTAGTGTTCTTTCTCTCTCTCCTCCTTGCCACCCCAATCTAGCAACTACTAATTAGTCATCAATCAATATACACCAAGAGTTTCCACCTTCAGGCTTACTCCCAAACCCTTTTCCTTCAGAAGAAACCACTTCCTCTTTTGTGGTATTTTATCATAGCACCTCTAAAAAAAAAGTAGGCTTTCCCCTCTTACTAGAATGCCAAATGCCTTAAAATCAACAGTATTGACACAGTATTCATGATGTCTAGTAAAGGAGAAGGTTCAAAGGTACATATAAAGTGAATTACTATGAAACAAAATTTTGTACATATAATTTTTTATTTGTACCAGTCCAGTCTTTCACTGTATTTTCAAATTGGTCTTGATAAATGTGAAAATCATTATTATTTTGATATAAGAAGAGTGTACTAAAAATGTATAAAGTAAAAGAAATGATTGGTTAACTTTGTTATAATGAAATAGTTCTGACCTCATTCTGACATTAAATAAATATGTAAAATAACAGCATATCTCTTTTATCTCAAAGATTTGTTGTTGTTGTTGTTTTCTCCAGTCAGGTTAAGATCAGAGTTTTGTTCATAATTTTATCATGTAACTATTCTTTCACACTGAACTATCTACCTCAAAAATAATTAGATATTCGAGGAGATAAATGTTCTTTTTGTGTGCCAAGATGAAAGAATTCCCTACTAACTTTATTCTATGCTACAATAAGAATTAAAACACATAATTTGCATTCACAATATAAAAATTTGCATTCAAAAAATCAAAATGTGAATTGGTCAAGTCTTTTAAGTTTAGAGACATTTAAAATTCGAATTGGAGTTACAAGCACTCAAAAAATAGTAATCAGCCGGGCTCGGTGGCTCAGCCTGTAATCCCGCGCCTTTGGGAGGCTGAGGTGAGTGGATTGCCTGAGCCCGCGGGTTCGAGACCCGCCTGGGCGGCGAGACCTCATCTCTACAATAAATAAAAAAATCAGCTGGGCGTGGTAGTGCATGCCTGTAATTCCGTCTACTCGGAAGGCTGAGGCGGAAGGATCGCCAGAGCCCAGGTCGAGGCTGCGGTGGCTGGGAGCGGCCACTGCACTCCAGTCTGGGCGACAGAGTGAGACTCCAACTCAAAAAAAAAAAAAAAAAAAAGTAATCTTTATCACCTAAAGTCACAATTCTTTTTCATTTAGAAAATTTCCTTTAAACTTTTGACTTAAAGATACAACTATATAAACATCATGTTAATTAGCCTAATGTTCTTTTATTAAGTTCATCGTTTTCCTACTGTATGTTTTGTTAAATGTGAAATCTATACTGCTGTTGTATTTCTTTCTAACAAAACAGAAAGCATAATGATAACATCTATTTCATGCCCAAAGGAAGGATTTTATAACAAGAAATCCAACAATCATATTTTCATATTTTCAATATATACTGTAGAGGAGATGTAAGTTCTTAAAGTTCAAGTATTTATACAAGTTCAAACAAAATGAAGATAGCTTCTTAGAGGAACAAAAACAGTTTTATTTTTTTCTTGAGAATTGAGGCCTTCTAACATTAACTGTGAATTATTTTTAATTACTGCAAGGCTAGTAGTAGAAAGCAATGATTTGACTTTTTTTGCCAGTCAGGCTAAGATCAGAGTTTTGTTCATAATTTTATCATATAACTATTCTTTCACACTGAACTATCTACCTCAAACTATGTAGGCAACAAAAACTGGAAGAAGGCCTGGTTGGAATGGAATGGTACTCATTTTAGCCATATGTTATTGCTGAGAGGAATCCAAGTTATGGCACAGTATGGTGTATTAAATTTTGAGACAGAGAAGCAAAGCACGTTGAGTTTAATGACCTATCCAGCTAATTTTTGATGTACAGAAAGAACATTCTTTCTACACTGTTTTGTGCAATTTATCTTTTTGGAAATCACGTTGCCGAATCCCAGTCCCAATCCCCACTCTCTGAAAGACTATTTTAGGAAGGTGGTCCCCTTGCTGTTCTCTGGGAATGTACCTGGTACAGATCTTAAGAAAGAAGTGAAACTACTCTTAAAAGGATATTAGTCCTGGTGTTAACCCTTTTGTATGCTGTAACTTATATAAAAAAAGAAAGGCACCTCTCTAAGCTTTATTCTGAGGGCCCCTTTGTTAGTGCTTCCCAGAGCCCATGGTCCTCACAAAGAACCCAACATCACTGGGCATCCACTTTAATCAGCTATGATATAACCTGCTTACATGCTTTGAATCCTAAAACACTTCTGGTATCTCAATCTCAATGTAAAGTCCATTCCTTATTGATCACATTATATCTGATTTAAGCTTTGTGTTGTTATGCTAAATAATGATCATAAGTGTGCCAGTGATCACTGTATAGATCAGGGAAATGCCCATCAGGATGCCACTCTTCCTGCTCAAAGTCTGAGTGTAACCCCCCACACCAGCATGTGCCCACACTGTGGATTTCAGTCTTGTTTTTTGCTGAAAGGACTTATGCAAACACACCCTTCCCATCCTTTAATCTCCATTCCTCCTATTTTTCTGGCACTCTTTTCCCTTTTCTGTCTTCTTTCAGTCCCCTTTGTCACTCACATGTCTATTCTAAATGTAAACCTTATTATTCCCTCTCTTGCTTGGTTGGTGCTCAACTTCCCCTCATTTTTCATGACTAAAAACCACATTAAAATTTATTTTCTGTGCTGCTTTCTCTTAAGACAGTACCCAACACGATCTGTTACTCAATAAATATTATCATTTTCTATTATTATTTTATTTGTACCCACTCCAAAACCTGGGAAGACCCAGCTCTCATATTTTGTCTGATATTAATTGCAGTTGCTGTGTGCCTAGATCAAATCACTGCCCTCTCATTCTCACAGATGTGTTGGAGTTGGGTGGAACCAGGGAAAGGTTGACCCAGAGATTTCTGAAAGATCTCAAATTATTTCTGACTTATGTGGAACTATTTACTGCAGTGTAGAGATGTCATGCAAGTTCTTACCACAGCTGCTTTTGTCTTTTTGTGTTCATATTTGCCTTCCAGTTTCATTTTCTGATCATTATATGGAAACTCTCACTTTCAAATCTTTCCTATCCATTCCAAATCCTAATGTTTCTCTTTGGTCTCCTAAAAATGCTCCATTCAAGTAGTCTCTTGCATGATCACCACTTTTATGTATGCTTTTGTCCCTGATTTTATTAGTTCCCTTGAGGACCCCGTCTATCTTATGGCACGAGTATACCCAAGCACACACACAGATACACATACTAATGCTAGTATATCCATCGATGAAAAATTTCCCTTAAATCCAGAATAACTAGTCTTAATTCAAGACCATAAATTAAATCAGAAGGAATAAACAAAGCCTAAACGTACAACGGTGCCCTAATAAAATGCACGTTCATAAAAAATTTCACCAGCATAAGGACTGTTCAATTAGACAGCAAATGGTAAAATTTGTTCTAAATAAAACCTCACCTGCATGCTGTGCCTTTTCTACATAAGAATTGGAAAGAACTATGTAGATTCTGCACCTGTTGAGTTATACAGAAAACCTACAGGAAACCAAGACTGCGAGTGCATGTGATTAAATACAAAGGATTAGAATAAAACCTTAGGTGGCTATGGTTTCTGCTGTTATTTTAACTCTCCATGTTCCTGCACATCATATATATTAGTGGGCAAAAAAAAATCACATAATAATAAATTACTAGCCTTATGCTGAAAGTTTTTCGACAATGCATATTATGTGAACATCAATGGCTATTCTAAGCATACTGAATGATTAAGCCAAACAGAAAAGTTATCACGTTGTGTTTATGAATTTTGATAACTAGTGGCCTTGTGTTATGCATGTCTGTGACTCTGGAGAACAGATTTAGGTTCAGCCTGGTGGCAGCTCCTGCAGGTGCTAATCAGGGGAGCTGCTGTGACTAAAACTGAAGTGGAAGTTGCAGCTGCCTGGGAGATGATTTTCATTAAAACTGCCTGCCAGTAGCAATACAGAATCCAGACTGGATTTTAGAAACAAAATGTCACACTTGCAAGGTACTTGGATACAGTATCTATAATTTTCTAATGATGGCATTGTATCTTTTCATCATAAATGGAAAGGAAATTTAAAAACAATTATTGACATAAAATTCACCCGATAACAAACTCAATGAGAACATCTCCATATTTCTTTGTAACAAATAATTATAATATGTATATCGGCTTTGCCATTCTGTGTAGACGTGTTTAAAATTTTAAATTAATTACAGCCCTTGACAAAAACTATAGGATAATCCTGAATCATAAAACTGTAGATAACTTTTTTCTTTTACAATTTGGTCATGCTATTTTATTAAAATGAAATCAATGCAAAGATATTGATAACTTAAATTTTGGTTCGTTTAAAGACAGAGGTTAATCTTGAATTAACATTGTGTATATGTATGCATAGATACATAAAACACTTTGTTTTTATCCTTGCTTTAAAAAAAAAGTAGCCCTATTCATATAATTCTTTATAGTGTAATATCAGATATTCCAGGGGAAAATGACTTTCAGGAAACCTTTAATAGACATCAATCAGATTTTCTATGGCTATTAAGATATAGATTTCTTATTAGTATTTCCATACTTAGGTTATTGTCAGTCTATTGACTCCAGATGATAAACTATTAAAAAATGCTCTATATAGGGACTTACTTTTTAATATAAATTTAATGCTTAGAAACTAGGTTGACAATATAAAGACATGCAATATTATTTTACAAAGGAAATAAAGTGAAGAGGAGTTATATAAATGCTCTATTACAATGTTGATATTTGGCTTCAGGTTAAAAAGAAATAACTCTTTCCTCAACAAATTGTTGTATCACAATAAGTACAATTTTTTAGTCAAATGCATACCATATTTTATTTTTTTAAAAATAAATTGAAATGTATTTCAGAAATAATGACAAAATATCTTAGTCTAAGACTATTTCATGCCATCTTTCCACCAAGAACTTTTCTAGCTTATTGGATATTCTTACTGTACCTTTGAGACCTTTGTGATAGGAGTTCACAGTTATGCCACATCTTTGCAAAATAAGATGTGCTTAATAATTATTAGTTTACTAGATGAATCTTTCTAGTTTCTACTACTGCAACTGAAAATAATTCAACCTCTGATCTTTATCAGGTTGTGCTCTAGAGTGCGTAAAATGTGAATATATTTGAGAAATTTTGAAGCATTGATAATTAAGAAACACCCTTGAACATTTATGACTGCTTACTAAAAATAGATTGTTGTTAACAATTTGCATTTATAATAGCATCTGTTTAGATACATGTGATGCAAAGATTCTTGTTTTAGTCATTGGTATCTAAGGTTGTTAAATTTTTGAGCAACCAAATGAAATCAAATCACAAGATCTATGAAAGGAAGAATCCAAAGAAGGAGAAAGAGATGTTTAGAAATTTCTCAAATTGCCACAAACTTGTGTAACTACAAGTATTTCCATCTTAGACCATAGGAGCACCTTTACAAGTTCCTCAAACACAGAAATTCACTGGTGCTTGTAATAAAATCTCTCCAGGTAATATAAATCCTAGGGGAGGCATACATTTTGCAAAAAAAGAAAAAGAAAGAAAGAAAGAAATGGTACTGCTTGAGAAATGAAGCTGCCAAAAATCTGTAGAACCTGTGTCTCTCCACGCATGAGGTTGCCACCTCTGCTTGCAGGTGCCAGATGATAAATTCTGAATGCCAACATATCATTTCAATGTGTGCGCATAAGTGAACGCAAACACATGAGTTGTTCGACTTAATTGTTAAGTTCCTACAGGATGCTAGTCATTATTTAAACTCTCTCACTTCAATCTGAAAATAATTCCTTTAGGCTTAATATCTGGTGCTTAGCAACTGCCCCCAAATTATTAATTTATTTCCCAGTTCCAAGAACCCACTGCCATCACTTAGAGCATTATTTCCTAATACAGTCTCCTGCCCCAGTTTGCCCTTCTCGATGGCAAATTTGCTTCAGCTTTTAATCCTCTGTCTTCCCTTCTTAGCATAAGTTCAATCCAGATGCATTGTTACATCTTTTGAAACAGAATTATGGACTAAAGTTTTCATAGTTGAAGGTCATTCTCCTCTCAGCTGAGACTAAAGGAGTGAACAACGTGGGAATGAAAGACACAATGACAGAGTCAATTCAAGCATTTTCTCAGAAAATATACCTGATACAGCTGCATTTTCTGTAAATTCTTACAACTGGCTCTTTTTAAAGTCCATAATTAACTTGTTTCCTTAAACTCTAATGAGTTTCTGTAAGCACCTTTTATTATATAAATACATATAAGAAAGTGAATAGACCACATGTATGCTCAAGTAATATTTTGAACTATATTAAAAAAATTACTTCCTAACCTGAGTGAATGTCAATTTTATGGACATTTTAATTAGAAATCTTTGGCTGTTAATAGCTATAACACGTCTGTGGAATTTATAAAAATAGATGCCAAAGTCCTACCACCCTTATAAATTCTGATGTAGTTTTGAGAATCACTGAGCCATCTGTAATAGTTTTTAAGGAATGATAAGTTATTATTTAAATTTCAAGATTGAGTAGAGTTGAAAATACTACTTTAAGTGGGAACCCCTATGAGCATATTAATATATCCAATTCTTATATATTCTTAGAACATATACAAATGAAGAGCACTCACAAACTTCAAAATTTAAATTTTCTAATCTATTAAATTCACTGTTATTTAGAAGGAAACAATTTTATCTTATATTTTTCTCTGCAAACACATTGGTAGAGGTTTTAAACTTAGTAAGCATAAGAAATGAGAATTTCAAGAGGAGTGGAGGAGAAAAAAAAAAAGTTAATTAACCCAATGATGCATTTTGAAGGTAGGTTAAATGTGAAAGTTTTCCATTTATATAAACATATATTCTGCTGATAACCCTGCTTGTGTACATATGTAACAGTTGAAAAGATTTCTTTTGCCTATAATATTCTAACTTTAAAAATAAATTACTTTTCTATAGACCAGGTGACTAGCAATGATTGTCAGTATATTTGAACTTTAATATCTGAAAAGCCTCTCAGTAACTTCATGTCATTAATTATGTAAAAACATTAAATTTTTGACTTTAAATATCAGCAAGTGAAATTTTAAAATGACTAATAGTGTAGATATGCAATAATCTCTCAAAACCCATACACACATGTACATGAACAATGATTACAACTGGGAACTTTAAAAAAAGTAAGTCTTAGGCATAGTAACTTTTTAGTAATAAAAGTTTAGCACTTAGACAATTATCACTTTTGAAGTTTAGCCTCAAAGTTTTAAGTACAAATAAAATATAGAGAAATTGTAGAAACTTTACCAAATTTTTCAGTTTAGTAAAATGAGTGGTGTGCTATATTTTATGTAGCATTATAGATATATATTATGTATGTATATATATGTGTGTGTGTGTGTGTGTGTTGTTGTGTGTGTGTGTGTGTGTGTGTGTGTGTAGATTACCTCAAATCAATAGATTAATGGAAGAATGGAATAAGAAAAAAAGGTTAGTTAAATTACAAAAATACACAGAAGAAATCAAATATACATAATTGATAAGGTCACTGCTTCTGCAACTAATACAAGACCATGAGGGGTGTTTATAAATCTTCCTTTTTTTCTTTACTAGTCATTCAAAATTCTCTACCTTCAGCAACATTTCAACTCTCCCATTTCTGTGGCTAGGATGGAAACTAGACAATTAAACCTTCATTCCTTAGATATCTGAATCCTTGGGAAGCCTGTCTGCATACTTCCTTTAATATTTACTGCTGATGGTGACATAAACATGAAACTTCAGGAAACATCCTAAATTCTAACGATATTCTACTCTGCCCTTATTTGCTAGAACCATATTTATTTCTCATTGATAGTAAAAACCATGTCCTCATTTGACACCCTAAGTCCTTTGACACCCTAAGACCTTTTTGTGCCTATTCACTTAGAAATATACAGATCCTTATAGGAATATTTTTTCTTGGGCATTGAACTCTTTAAATCAGAGATCTCCCAAGTAATAAGAATGGAAAGCAATTTTTTGCCAACAGGTCTATAGATAGATAGGTAGATAGATAGATAGTTACATAGATACATAGATAGATCAATCTATACAAAGATATATGTATGCATAGGTATAGATGTATACATATATATATATATAGTGTGTGTGTGTGTGTGTGTGTGTGTGTGTGTGTGTGTGTGTGTGTAAAACCTCCATTTCTACCCCCACCTCAACCTCTGTACTCTAGTTATGGAGAAAGAAAATATTTTCGGTTGTTCACTGGATTGCCCACTGCAAGAGGGCATCCCAATATTGACAAGGTACTCTCTCTTTTATCTGTTGCCAGAACAAGTCTTCCAATAGCCATGTAGGTTTCTTTTGTGTCCAGTGACTTCTGGCTAATAGAGGACCTTATAAACTTCTTTGAAAATTTGTCAATCGTTTTCCTTTTTTCACTGTAGAATGAGCTCATTTTAGAAAGTAATATTTTGTGAAATAACAAGACATTGTATATGGTAGTCAGAAATTCTTTGGATGATGGAAATGATGAAATTAGAAAATAAATTCAAATCCAGACTATTTTTTTTTCACATGAGAACAAAAGACCAGCTCAAAAGAATGGGTCTAATATAATCAAATTTCCTCATGTACCTTGTGGTGCAAGTCCCTAAAAGGTAACAACCCATTCTGAAGTTTAATATTGGTTGCTCCTGCTAGAAAGGCAAGCAATTAATAGGGGTAGAAGCCAAATTAGCATTGTTGAGGTCAAAGTTTTGGTATTGAGTCCATGAATAACCTCCATTTTTAGTATGGTCATTTTTGTGACCTTATTAAAAAGCACTGTGAAGGCATTTAAAAAAATCTTATTCATTTGGATGTGAATATTTATATAAGCTACAAGTATTATCAAATTCTAGGGGAGGGCCCATTGTTAGTGGACCATCTGTATAGATCTTCCATAGATCACCTTATCATTTATTCCATGTTGTTCCAAGTGTTATGCCATCTACCCCATGAAGAAATACAGATTTTAATTTTAGGCCATCTCTACTTTTAAGCAAAGTAGACAAATGGATACAGTACTTGAAGTTATGTCCACTGAGAGAATTTATTTCCTTCAAACTTCTCAGTGCCATCCCTGAATAAGATGATGGCAAGACTCATTTTGCTGGCCAGCATATAATGCTGACGATTCTGTTACTTATATTCCAATATGTTACGCCCTTATCAACATGTTCTAGGAACTTATATGAGACCCGCAGTTTCTGAGTAAGAAAGACAGCCGAGTATGCAAAAGTTGGTATCCTTGGAATGTGATTTAAAAACATAACAAAATGAGAGTAATATTGCTCAAGAAAGAATAGTTACTTTCATGACTTTGAAACTGGAATGACTGCTATAGTGTGGTACACTCAATATAGAATACAGGAAAAGGTGATTTTTCAAAGATATATTTTGATAGTAGACAAGCAGTTGTCATTACATTGTTTGGACATAGCAAGTTAGTCAAATAAACACCATTTAGTGGGGAAAAATTATATAGGTTGCAATTCTAGTTCTTGAGGGAGCCACTTCTGAAAAGTAGGACAATAATCCTCCAAAATCCATGTCTCCATAAAAGTAATGAGAGCAGTTGCAAAATCTGTCAAAATAAAAAATTGGGTATCAACTTTTGAACTCTGGAAATTAACTAAATACTTGCAACTATCTAAAGAATGCATTTTGCTTGTTGATGTTGTTCGTTTCTTTAATGGTTGAAATTCAGTAAGAAGAGTGAGTAATGTTTTGTGCCTAAATCCAATCCTCTGCCTCCCCGGCTCTGTGGTAGCCTTGAAAACTAACAGATAGGGAAACTACAGAATTTATATATAATTTTAAAAGACACTTGGAACATCAAAAATTTCAGAGAATAGGTCATCCTCTTTCAGGTCCCCTCCCACTGTGGGAGATTTTCTATCCTCTTAATAAATCATACTTTCAAAAAAATTTTTTTCAGAGAATTGTCACTCTTTGACTTGTCTGGCAGTTCACTGAAAATCCACAATCTCAGGGCTTGTCTATATTTGATCTGATTTAGGACTTCCTCTGTGAAAATACCTTATCCTCCTGAAATCTGCCAAGAACAATTAGAAATTGTTTGTCTTCTTAACTGCCTGGGTGACACTACCAGTTGGGGCTAATGAGAGAATGATAAAAACATGTAAAAACAAACGAACAAACAAAAAACTGGGAATGACATGTCAACACCCATGAGGGGCTTTAAAAGCTCCAACATATTCCTGGGATTCTAGAACGCTATTCAAGGCTATGCCTGAAAGTTGCTAATCCCTGACCCTTGAGGGTCTGCACAAGCAGAAAGTAAAGACCAAGTCAGAGTTTCCAATTGTCTGTTAGAACATTGAAGGTATGTTCCCAATACAAACAAGCACCCTTCATCAGTGTCTAGGAAATTTATTGGTTCCACAAAATCTTGGCTGACCACGAAGCAAGCAGAGACTTGAGTTACGTGTATGGCAAAGAACATATGACAAAGAATATATAGTCTATAGAATTAGTCCAGAAAAATTCCTACACAAACAATAACAATAATAAACTCTGGGGAAGTAGGTTAGGGTGTGCGGGTAATCTGATTTTTGGAGTTGGGATACCATATTGTTTAAAATGTTCAGTTAGGCAGTAGTGGGATACCGCTGGGGGGGTGAGGGCATACAACGTCAATAGGGGGACCTGATTCGAAACCAGGCAAAGTGGGAACCAAAGGAAGGCCAAAATTTTACCTGTATGATGACCCTTGTATACCTGAATTGTACTCCATATCTTAAAATAAAATAAAAGTTCAGTTAAAAATATTATGAGATATGGAAAACAATAGAAAAATACATGTCATACACAGGAATAAAAGCAGCAAATAGATACCACTCCTAAGAAAGTCTAAATGTTGAATTTACTAGATGATTTTAATTAGTCACTTAAAATATATTTGTAAGTCCAAAAAAGGAAAACATGTTTAAGGATCTTAATGAAAGTATGAGATAGATTTCTTACCAAATAGAAGATATCCATAAACAGATAAAAATTATTAAAAATATTCAGATAGAAATTCTGCAGTTGATAGTACAATACCTGAAATGAAAAGTTTACTTGAGAGGATCAATGGTATATTTTAGCAAGCAGGAGAAAGAATTTATAGTCTGGAAAAATAAGTCAATTGCAATTATCCATTTTAGGTAACCATAAAAAATAAGAATCAAAAATAAACAGAGCCTTAGAGACCTGTGGGACACCATCAATCACACCAACATACATACACATATATGTATAGATGTATAATGGGAGATTTTGAAGGAGAGGAGAGAGGGTTTGAATATTTTATATATTAACAACTGAAAACTTCCCAAATTTAGTTAATCTGTACATTCAAGAAAATTAAAAAACTGCAAGTTGAATAAATTGAAAGATATATCAACATGTAGATATATTGTGATTAAAGTTTTGAAAAACAAGTACAAAGAGAAACTTGAATGCTGTTGGGAAAAAGATAACACATATAAAGGATCCTCAATAATACTGACATCAGAAACCATAAAGCTCAGAAGTCAGTGGAAAAACATTCAAAGTGTTGAAAGAAATGAAATTGGGTCGGACTAGGTGGCTCAGCCTGTTATCCCAGCATTTTGGGAGGCCAAGGGGAGTGAATTACCTGAGCCCGCAGGTTCGAGACCAGAGCGGGCAACTTGAGGAGAACTTGTCTCTACAATAAAAACAAAAAAATTAGCCGGTTGTGGTAGCACGCACCTGTAATTCGGCTACTTGGAAGGTTGAAGCGGAAAGCTCGTCAGAGGCCAGCAGGTTGACGCTGGGGTGACTATGAGTGTGCCACTGCACTACAGCATGGGCAATGGAGTGAGATTCCAACTCAAAAAAAAAAAAAAAAAAAAAGATTGTCAGCCCAGTAATTCTACATTCTGAAACCTATTCTTCAAAAATAAAGAAATAAACTTAACACATTCTAAAATAAGAAAATAATTTATTACTAGCTGATGAACCCTAGAATGGAGTCCTTCAGCCTGGAATGAAGGTAAGTTAGATAATAACTTGAATCCACCCAAAATAAAAATAAATATAAAATACTGGTAAATGTAAATATATAGGTAAATATAAGAGACAGTATAAGTCACTTGCAACTGTTTTCTTCTACTATCTGATTTAAAGCACAACTGCATTAAGCAGTATTTTAAAAACTTTGTTGATGGGTTTATAATATATGAAGATGTAATTTATATTAAAATGATTATACAAAGAAGGAGGAAGGGTGGAGCTGTATTGCAGCATTCTAAAAAATATACCATCAAAATTAAATCAGTATTAATCTGATTTAAATTGTTTTCAGTTAACATGTAAATTGAAATTGCCAGGATAATCACTAAGAAAATGACTCAAAAATGTATAGTAAAATAAACACCTAGAGTATTAAATATAAAATAAGACATTTCAAACAATCAGATCAATAATTACTGATTTTAAAATCAACAATGGGAATAACATTCTGAAATAATTTTACACTTTACTCTGTTGGTGTTTATTTTTCATTTTTGTTAATATTCACATGTATTTGCACACACACATATTTTTAATTTAACATGACATTGTAATTCTTTTTGGTTTCATGTTTGGATGTGAAGTACCAGGTGGAAAATTTTTAATAAGTTTTCTCTATAAAGTGGAATAACTACTCATATACATATAAACTGGTATTTTATATATGTATATATAATGAAAGATGTATATGGATTTTGGGCATGTGTTCATATATGTTAACATAGAAAGCACTTTAAAATACTTGCTTATGATTTCATAATCAAGTAGTGAAGTTTAAAATCAAATCCAGTCATAAATATTTGCATATTCATATGATTTAAAGAGCTTCTAGTAATATTCATAATACTTGTCCTTTTACTAAATGATTGAGTTCTATTAATCTGAAAACAATTTAAAGATTTATTTAACCACAAAGTCTTAAAAGTATGATAATAAGCAAAGGTTAATGCAATTTAAAATAAATTAAATACTCCATTGAAATTCTTTAGGTTTGTGGCACATGCAAATTTGTTTGGAGAAGTTATTCTCTCAGCATTCCCTTCACATGGGGATTTGTATGATGTTTGTTTTCACTAAGAAGGAGAAAAATGGAAAAGCTATTTCAGAACCTGATTTGATTGCTTTGAAAACAAATAAACAAAAAGTGCTTTTTTTTCTTATGGCTTTGGGCTAGTTGCTCTTCCTTTAAATCTGTGTGTGTGTGTGTGTGTGTGTGTGTGTGTGTGTGTGTTGTTCTTTTCCTATTTTCAAGGTAGATTTAATGGCTTATGGGAAAAATTTGTTTAATTTACTTCTTCCATTTGAAAGAGGATTTTTTTTCTCTATATTTTCTTGCCTTGCTCTCTATAGTCTCATTTCAGTTTGTTGTTGTTGTTGTTGAGGAATTTATAATGCATGTGACTGGTTTTTTTTTCTGTCATTTGTTTAACTTTTAAGAGGTTGTGTCTAATGATCTGATACCAGAAATGATATATCCTCACTGCAATTCTGCCTCTGAGAAAAACTATATTGTCTCCAGAGGGCCATGTCAGACACTTATCTGTTCATTATCAATTCCCTTACCCATAGATAGAAAGGAGAGAAAAGTCCTTTTCAGATGAAGCACTTTGAAAAAAAAAAAAGTTAAGGAATTTACATAATTAAATTTAATGATTCAAAATATAACATGGGTGTGTTTATAAAATCATTAATTTCTAACTTTAACTTCAATACTTGTTCTTGAAATTTCTGTATCCAAGTGAGTTCTTATGTCACTTTCTTGTACAAAAATAATAACGATGTTAGTTGAACACGTACTATACACCAACACTATCCTAGACCATTTATATGTGCTTAATTATGTTAATATTTATAATAGCCTGTTAAATAGTAATATTACTATATTTTATAGTAGAAGATACTGAGATAGAGAGGACTTAAATAACCTGCTTCAGAATTTGAACTCAAGTCACCTGATAGCAGAGACTGCAATTTTAACCTATATTATATTGTTAACTATGAAAAAATTACAAGTAAAAGAATTTTATGTAGGGTGAAAGATAGCTAGTATATTTCTTAATATACAAAAGATAGGCATATCAGTAGTATTATAAATGACAGTAAAGATATAAACATTTACTTAGAATACTTAGTTTAGTGATGCCAGAGTTCCTCTAATAAAGCTCAATTCACCATAAAATAGTAATCTGGGAAGAGGTTTGGAAGTAGACATTTGTCAACATATTCTACAAGAGAATGCTAGAAATCTAAATCTCAATTTTTACAAGTATTTTCTTACTTTCATCAAAATGCAAGGTAATCTAAACAAACAAACAAAAAGCAATGTTTTTAAAAATCTCAAGAAAATATGAATCAATACTTTGACTTTTACATTTTTATAAAATAATCAAAAGTATGTTCATTCAAACATATAATAAAATATTATTTGTGGTTGGATCAGAGTCCTTTCTGACTAAAATAATTTATAAATTTAGAATAATGACTAAGATAAAGACTGTTTGAATGAAAACAACAAAACACAAAAATCATATACATTGAGCTTTTAGCAATAAGTTTTTAAAGAATACTTTAACAATATGCACTTATTGTATGCCAGATACTCTTCTATGTGTTGTACAATATTACCTTACTTCATCTGTATACCAACTGTGTAGTGGCTACTGTCTTCTGTATATTACAGATAAAAAAATTCAGAGAAATTAAGCTATTTACTCAAAGTCATACTGCTGTGAAGTGGCAGACAAAGAAAATAAGACTTCAGATCTGATATCAAAGCCAGTGATTCTAACCACTATCCTATATTGTGTACCTTAGGCTTTTAAACTGTCATCCATTCTCTCTCTTTCTCTCTCTCTCTCTCTCTCTCTCTCTCTCGCTCCCTCTGTCTGTCTCTTTCTGACTCTCATACACACACACACAGACATTTACAGTTTAACAACTCTAATAAAACAATTAAAAATACATTGAAATATTCATCACTTTCACTTATAGCTTTAAAGCCTTACAAGCCACACAAAGTTTTTGAGGTATACACAAACTTTATTAAATATATAATAAACACTTGCATGTTTATAGATTTAGCACTAAATTTATAAGAAATATATATTTTAAAGAATATTAACTCCTGGTAGGTTTAAATTATTTTATGTATGTAAATAAAGTACAGCTATAGCAAATACCAATAGTTTATATTGATGACTTTTAAGTTAGAGATCAAATTTTGCGCTGGGTAATATATATTTTTTTTGAATATTTTATTTTAAAGATGTGGGGTACAACTCAAGATTGGGTATACAAGTAGACATCATACAGGTAAAATTAGGCCTCCCTGTGGTCTCCACTTTGCCTGGTTTGAGATCAGGTACGCTTATTGATGTTGTGTCCCCACCCCACTCTCACCCCAGCTATTCCACTACTGCCAATCTTTTTTATAGTATTATGGTAAATGTTCAGCGTCCGCTTATGAGTGAGAACATATGGTATTCTGTTCTTTGCTTCTGTGATAAATAATCTAAAAATCTACTCTAAATTCATCCAAGTTGCTCCGTAGTCCATATATTTGTCCTTCTTTATAGTTGCACAGCATTCCTTCATGTGTATGTACCATAATTTTTTTTTTATCCAGTCCAGTTTTGATGGGCAGCATGGTTGGTTCCATGTTCTGCTATTGTGAATATTGCTGCAATAAACATGCATGTGCAGGTATCTTTTTTTAGTTCTTCTGGATATATTCCCAGTAGGGGAATTGCTGACTTATATGGAAGGTAAATTTCTCATTCTTTTAGAAATCGCCACACTGTTTTCCATAGAATTTGAACTATTTTGTATTCTCACCAGCAGTGTAGAAGCATTTGTGCTGGGTAATAGTTTAAAGATCTTCTAGTGTATGAATCTCATGTTATTGGTGAGGAAACTGGGGCTCAGAGATATTATGTGATTTGCCCAAAGCCTCAGAGCTACTTGGCAGCCAAGTAGGCATAATCTCAGTGTCCTCTATTGTCAACTCAGTTTTGCTAAACTGTCTCACTTCACTGTCTCTCTGTAAAGTTATAACTTTTTCTCTACACTATTTATATGAATTACCTTGCTACTGATGTCTTACATAATAACTGTTAGTAAAAATAAACAAAATCCAAGTGTATATAATATTTATAACATTTTATTAATGGATCGGATAATCTGAGGGTATTATTATCATAAGGCTTTAATATATAGTTAATGGAAAACATATAGCTCTATAGTCTCAAAATATGTACATTGTTAGAGGTGATGATCTTAAAAGCAAGTTCAAATTCTCTACATAATTGTACTCTTAAAATCAGCACATATATTTCATGGTGAATATTCAGATATTTATTACTAAAATGATTTTCAGTAGTTTTCTTTACAATAATCTCTAATAAAGTTATAAAGTCATGTTTAACAATGGGAAAGCACTGATTTCTTTTCAAATAGATTTGGGTAAATTTAATTTAAGGCATTAGGTGAGCTGATAAATATGTTAATTGACTTGATTGCGGTAATCATTTCATGATGTATAGATTTATCAATCATTACATCATGCATCTTGACTATATGAAATTTTTGTCAGTTGTATTCTAATAAGGCTAGGGAGGAGAAATACATGCATATACTAACACACATTAAACTTTGTTTTGCTTGGCAATAAATTGGATGGATAAACATATATTTACATCATCACATTTAATTACTCTTCCAGGTTAGATTCCTAGTAGGTACATATTAGACATTATCAACAGAACATCAGGGAAAAACACTGACCCTACCTTGAAAGCACCTATCATCAGATTTTTTTTCTCCCTATATATTCAAGGTTGCAGTTAGAACATTTAAAAAGTAAGCAAAATATACAAAAAGACAGACATAATGATCAGCCACTAACTGTTAACTACAAGAGACCAAAAACTAACATTTCTATCACATTTCATAACTACAAGTTATTTTCATAAATATTTTCTTCAAGAATCTTAAGTTAACATTTTTAAACCAATTTAGAAGTAATCACAGAGCACTGTGATTATTGATAATTAACTGCATAACTTGTACAAATAGAAACTCTTAGACAACTCAGTTATTTAAACTATAGAACAAGGACATTATTATTCAATTTTCCTACTATTTACTAAGGGGTTTCACGAATACAACGATAAGGCAGGAGAAGAGTGGTTCTCTGCTTCTCCTGTTCAACAGACAGCTGCCTCTCTCTAGCAGTACTAGCTGCGGCCTCGAGACACTATGGTGAAGGTGAAGGCTGAAGTGAACAGATTTGGTGGTATTGGGAGCCTGGTCACCAGGGCTGCTTTTAATTTGGCAAAGTGGATAATCTTGCCATCAATGACCCCTTCATTGATCTCAGCTACATGGTTTACATGTCCCACTAGGATTTCATCCATGGCAAGTTCCACGCACTATCAATGCAGAGAACAGGAAGCTTGTCATCAATGGAAACCCATCACCATCTTCCAGAAGTGAGACCTACCAAAATCAAATGGGGCAATGCTGGCGCTGATTATGTGGTGGAGTCCACCATTGTCTTCACTACCTTGGAGAAGGCTAGGGCTCACTTACGGGGGGAGCCAAAAACGTCATCATCTCCATCCTCTCTGCTGATGTCCCAATATTTGTGATAGGTGCGAACTACAAGAAGTACCAGAACAACCTCACCATTGTCAGCGTTGCAGTACCAACTGCTTAGCCCCCAGACCAAGGTCACCCATGACAACTCTGGCATCATGATGGGACTCATGACCACCATTCATGCCATCACTGCCTGTGGTGTGATGGCCGCAGGGGCCTTCAAAATATCATCCCTGAATCCTCCTGTGCTGCCAAGGTCATGGGCAAGGTCATCCCTGAACTGAACAGGAAGGTTACAGGCATGGCCTTCCATGTCCCACAGCCAATGTGCCAGTTGTGGACCTGACCTGCTATTTGGAGAAAGCTGCCAATTATGATGACATCAAGAAGGTGGTGAAGCAGGCATCTGAGGGCCTCCTCCAGGGCATCCTGGGCTACACTGAGCACCAGGTTGTGTCCTCTGACTTTAACAGTGACACCTACTCTTCCACCTTTGATGCTGGGCTGGCATTGCCCTCAGTAACTACTTTGTCAAGCTCATCTCTTGGTATAACAGTGAATTTGGCTACAACAACAGGATAGTGGACCTCATGGCCCACATGGCCTCCCAGGAGTAAGAGCCCCTGGACTACCAGCCCCAGCAAGACCATGAGAGTAAGAGAGGAGCCCTCAGCAGCTGGGGAGTCCCTGCCACACTCAGTCCCTGACCACATTGAGAATCTCCCCTTCTTACAGTGTCCATGCCAGGCCACCTGAAGAATTGGGGTATACCTAGGGAGACCCCCCCCAATCATGTACCATCAATAAAGTCCCTTGTACTCAAAAGAAAAGAAAGCAAAATGATTGCATACTAAGAGAAGTCTTTCTTCTTTGTCTGTTTTTCCATATGTGCAACATGAGGCAATCACAAAAATTCTGTTACAAAAAGTTATTATATAAATGTAAGATGCTATTGGCTACACATGACTAGGTTTTCATCCTAGGTTAGAATGGCCTTAGGGTATAATTAATGCAGTGCTAACAATTTTGTCTCTCTTATCCTTTGTATTACAGAATTAAATATTTTACATCTGTTTTTCCCACTTAGATTTATTCAAGGTTGAGTTTGTAATGCATTCTTCTTCTCATTTACCCTTAACAAGGATTAAAAATTTGTAGGATCTTAAAGGATAACTAAACAACAACAGAACATTTATTTTTAGATATAATTTAATATCATTCAGACACATAAACTCTCTCCTGTAGTACCTACTAAGTGTTAGTCCAAAAACAGAATGCTAAACTATACGCATTGATGCTCTAGAAATATTGACACCTCATCTTAAACATATTACTAGTAAACCAATATTGTATAGTTGTAGCAATTGAAACACTTTTAAAGACATAATTTCATTAGACTAGAACCCCAGTTAAAATATTATTTGCAAAGGATTGGGTCATCATTTTTAACTACAAATGGTTTTAATCAAAGGAAAATGCTTAGAGGAACAGAACTGGCCGGTATTTTCTGTAATGCAACAGCTCCCCCATCTTACAGACAAAAGAAAATGAAGTGGAATTCCTCTTTTGATAAATAATATTAACAATGTCTGTATTATTTTTAGTTAACCATATTTTATTTTCTTAACTCTTGTAAAGAAAAGAAAAGTTATGGATACATTCATTCCAAAAATATTAATTATTTCTACATCATCTTCTAAAAGAGTAAGAATTCTTACCGAACACTGAAAATTATAACTCAATGACTAGGATATTTAAAATCTATCTTGTAAGGATAACTAAATGTAGTATTTTAGGTACGCTAAGTAGTTTTTGAACATACTCTAGGAAAATAAAAATTGCATTTATCTGCTTGTATGCTTTAAAGTGGCATGTTTCTACTTACAGTGTTGTTTAAATAACAGTACTCGGAGTTTTACTTCAAAATTAGTATGACTCAATACTTGCACAAATATTTATCCTCCATTTTTAGTCTTGCAAAAAAGCTAAAGAAAATACTTAAACAACTTACCTCAGATCTTTCAGAAATGACTGCACAAGTAATTCAACTAAAAATCCGAAAAATAATTTTACTAAAGACAACTCAGGTGAAAGAACTTTTTCTTACAATTTCATAAATTTTGTACCTGTGTACACATAAATTAATATTTCTAAAATTATTTTACATAATATGTGAATAATATTTTTACTTTTGAAGGTTTTATAAGGCCCTATATATTATAGAGTTTTTCTATTTTTACAAGTATGAAATAAGCACAAATTCTATGAAATCTAGGAGAAAAAGTGTCCATTATATATAGTGTTATAATAATGAGTAAATTCAAGGAGAGTTGCATGTATTTTTCATTTTGTAATGTAGGTACTCATCCCACTAAATGTAAAGCAGATTTTAAAAAGCTTATATTTTAACACTGAGTCAAAAATATGGTTCTATTTGGAAAAAGTCTCTCCCCTCTCTACTGCATAACATCACCACCAAAACTCTTTGAGAACGTTTAACAGGAAATATATTGCTCAAAACTTGTTGAATGTTTAACAACAGAGACATATGAGGACATTTTTAGAACTCTGTAGTCAGTGGTATACTAGGACCAACTTTTTGGCTCGCTGAAACCAATTGTGCACACGTCTTCCTAAATCAGGATTCACTGACATCCTATATTAGCTTGAAATAGGTCAAAGTTGGATCACTTCAACCAAGGAAACTGGCATGGGTTACCTAGCAAAACCTCCCCTCGTTCTTTCCCCAAACCCTCCCTCCACAATGGTTCTACAACCTAGAAATTTAGAACTTTTATTTTGTATTTCTTGCATCTGAATTTTTAGAGAAACACATTTGGCAAATGAGAACTATTATCCGAATGAATCCTAATCTGAAATGAGCACCAATATCTAAATGAATTCTAATCTGAAAATTCTATGATTTGCAATCTTCCCTAAAACCCAATCATTGCCAAACATAATTGATTTAATTGGTTCTGCAATCTTGGGAAATTAGATTACCTTAAAGAAAACTTTAAAATTAATGTAATAAGTTACATTGCAACTACAGTAACTTTGTTTTTGATGCAAATATACATTTGTGAATGAATACAGAATGTTAGAAGTGTCTGCATACTTTAACCATCCTTAAAAAATCAACAACTAATTTAAATGAAAGACACAAGTACAACAGAAATCAAGGGTAGAGAAAAATTTTAAAAAATAAAATAAGAAAATCTAAATAAAATGTGAATTTAGTAAAGTTTTATAAAATTCTTGTGCTTCCATTTTCAAATATGTCATGACAGTTGACAGATTTCAGTATTTAAATAAAATGTGTTTTATTGTTTAAGCAAAATGAATGAAATGTATTTCATATTTAAGTAAAATTAATATAAATTTGGAATATCTGTTTTGTGTTCATTTATCCCTTTTAGTATGTACTGTAGGTAATTTTTAATCTTTAAAAAAATGGCTATCCAAATACAGGAAGCACAATATCATCTGAAAGCCTTGTTAAAAGAGACTTCTGAATTTCTGGTTCAGTAGATTTAGGGCAGACCTGAAAATTCACATTTCTAAAAATATGTGGTTCTAAAGACCACACTATGTGAGGCGCTGCTCTAGGAATGCAAATCTTCTAAATACTGGCTTTATCAAGATTAACCATCCTGACAATAACAAATCACTCATATCTTTGAAACATGAATTGAGTTTTTGTGTAGTTAATAAAGTTCAGCACATTTTGGAAGTAGGATTACAATCTCAATGAAGATATTTCGTTCAGCTAGTTTATTAACATAATGAAAAACACAAAAGCTCAGATTTTCTTAAAAATAATTGTATATTTTCTAAAATGTTCTGAGTCAAATATCCATTCTGAATTACTGTTTCCTGTATTATAAAGTAATGTCTCCATAAAGTTAATGTTTTAATGTTTCTTCATAAAGTGTTTGTCCTGAAACCAGAGTATTTGTGTGTGCCATTAGAAAAAAAACCCTGCAACTATTCAAATTCTAGCAAAAAATTATGATAATTTGTAAAAAGTAAACCAAGGTGTGCTTGAACTGTTTTGTTTTATCTTCTTTTGCTTGTTTCTAAACTGAATTTTACGTTGTGTTATCATTTATTTAGTTTTTAAATATAGTTGTCACATTTTTTTTTTTTTTTTGCTTACATAGTTTTCTTGTACAGCTTGTTATAACAATATATCTACCACAGGGACCTGTGTGCCTCAAAAGACAGATATTTAAATACTTTTTACTTTGTGTTCTCAACCTAAATTTTGTGAACTCTCAGTAAAAACAGTCATACAATAAAAGTAAATATTTATGGAGGAACTTGGACAAGACACTTTGTACCAGTTTTTGTTGTTCTTCTAGAAATAAATGTTACTTCTTCCACCTGGGTTCAATCCCTCGTAGATAGGATCCCAGCAGATATAGTGTCTGTTGAAGTTCAGTTGATTTTGTAGTCAAAACTTCCTGCTGTGGAGCAAAGCAGCTCCTTGAGTCTTCCTTTATAATGATACAAATCTCATTCATAAGGGCTCTCCCCTCATGATCTAATCACCTCCCAAAAGGCTCACTTTCAAATATTATCTATTATGATTTGGATGTGGTTTGTTGCCACCCAAACTCACGTTGAAAATTCATTGCCAATGAAGTGGTGTTGGGAAGTGGGGCCGAGGGAGATGTGTGAGTCATGGGAAAACTCCATCATGAATCTTTCCATCTGTGTCCTCTCATGGGAGTGAATTCTTATTCTTGAGGGACTAGAGTAGTTATCGTGAAAGGGGACTGTTATAAACCGAGGTTCTTCTCCATGTTTGGTCTTTTTACACGTGCCCACACTCATTTCCACTTTTTGCTACATCGCCTTCACCACAGGTGAAGCACATGCCAACATCATGCTCTTACACTTCCCAGCCACCAGTATCACTAGCTAAATAAACTTCTTTTCTTTATAAATTGCCCAGTCTTAGGTATTCTAGTGTAGTAGTACTAAACACACTAAGAGTCATCACTTTGGATGTTAGAATTTTAACAAATATATTCTGCACAGACATAAACATTCAGGCCATAGCCATTCTCTTCTCTATATTTTTATGTTTTGTTTCTTTATGAGCTATGACTTGATAAATCCTTTAAGCCCATCTATCTGCAATTAAGTCCTTATTTGAATGAGTGACCAGTGCTCTTATCTTTGACTTTTCATCTACAATTTTTTCTTTGACTCACTGAGAGTCTGTTCTCTATTCCCATCACTCCACTGAAACTGTTCTTGCTAACATCATGAGCGGTACTTTACAAATCCTTTCCTTGTACTTCTTATATGACACATTTTTATACAGCTGATACTGTTTGCCAGTCTGTTTCTTGAAATTCCCGATGTATTTTATTTTGTTGATATCACACTCAATTTTGAATAATATACTCTTTCATTTTTTTATTCATTTCTTTGTTATGTTATACTTCCAGAGTTCATCTTTAGTCAGATATTCTTATTCACAAACTCTTGCTCAAACATATGGTTTTACTGGCCATCTATAAAGTAATAACTTTCAAACTGTATCTCTATCCCAGATTGCTACTCTGAGCTTAGTTTATATATTCAAATGTTTCCTGACAATTTTCATTTTTATGAAAATACATCTAAAATAGAATTGATTTTTCTCACCTTTCTCACTCTTCAAATTAACTTTCTTTCTACATACAAATATTGGTATTCTAAAGACCTCAAATGTTCTTTAATCTGGAGCTTGGGCCAGTAATCCTGCACCTTTGGGAGGCTGAGGTGAGTGGATTGCCTGAGCCCACGGGTTCAAGACCCACCTGGGCAACTTGGCGAGATCTCATCTCTACAATAGATCAAAATGAGCTGGGCATGGTAGCGCGCACCTGTAGTTCCAGCTATGCAGAAGGCTGAGGCAGAAGGATCGCCGGGGCCCAGCAGGTCAAGGCTGCGGTGACCGGGAGCGGCCACTGCACTCCAGTCTGGGTGACAGAGTGAGGAGACTCCAACTCCAAAAAAAAAAAAAAAAAATCTGGAGCTTGAACTTGGAACATAAACAGAATGTAATATAGTAATTGATGCTTATTTAGGAAAGTTATGTGCGACGATTATATATGAACTGTGTTTTCTAATGATCAAGCAGAAAAAGGTGGTATGAAGAAAAAGATCATATATATGCACATACACACAGAAACACAAATTATAAAAAAGAACATCAGAAATAAGACACTGTGCTACACTAAAAAGTGAAAAAAAAATAAACTAGTCCTGTTTCCTCACATCATTTTACTTTTGTACACACATCTTGGGTTATTGGAGAGAGTCCTGTATAGTTACAGTAAATTCTGATTGAGATACCTGAGAGTAAACTAGTTTACTTTTTAATAATTATCTAATTCGCCAATAGACCTTACAGATACTAACTCCTTAGTAACTTTGGATCCCACCTTTCCCTCTAATTTATAGCTATGCCATCCTATTTCTCACCTAAATTACTGTAATTTTCCTTTAGGGAGGACTTTTGTTTTTCTTTTGTTTGTTGTTTGTTTTTCTTTTCATTCTTCCTTAGCCATACCTCTATCACCATATTGCTGCAGGACTAATCCTTCCAAATTAGAAATCCATATTTATTATTCTGTATTCCATTTACTAGCTCCTGTTGGTTATCAGATGAGTTTGAAAATACCTTAGCCAAGCATACAAACTGCTCTATGTCTGGAATCATGCCTTCTTCACATTGTCCTGAGGGATTACTTCCTTTTTACCTTTGTGTTTGACTCGTATCTTTCTTGTTGCCTAAATACACTTCTCTACCTTGCTGCCTAAATCTTTCCTACTTATCTATTCTGACCCAATGAAAGTGTCTACTTTTGCAAACCTTCCCTGACCTATCACCTAGTTGCTCCCTTCTTTGGAATACACAAACACACAGTCACACTTACACACACATACACACTGATTCTACTCTATTTACTTATTAAAATAGCTTTTCTTCATTACAGAATATGTACTCATTGTTGATTAAAACCAACACTTTACTATTTATGTAGCATTGATTTATCTATTACAGGGTACCTAAACTCAAAAAGTTATAGGTATAACCCAAGGTAAACAGTAAACATAAATTTATCACTCTTTATTTTTATTTTTTTTGAGTTGGAGTCTCACTCTGTCATCCAGACTGGAGTGCAGTGCAGTGGCCGCTCCCGGCCACTGCAGCCTCAACCTGCTGGGCTCCAGCGATCCTTCCGCCTCAGCCTTCCGAGTAGCTGGAACTACAGGCACGCGCTACCACACCCGGCTAATTTAATTTAGGACTCTTAATGAATAACCAGTGAACTATGTTTTAATCTATAATCTAATTCATCTTCAAGAAAGAGTACAATTTAAAAATTATTATAATTTATAGTGCACCTCATTTGTCAAGAAACTCATAAATCTCAAGTCTTATTTAAATTAATGATTCAAGTTGTGATGTGTATTACTATGTTTACTTAGAATTGCAATCTGCCTTTTCCTACTCAAATTCCATAAACATTTTTTGACTTTTTTTTTTAATGTGGATGAATCTCTCGTCTTAGCAACAGGAGACCTTATTAACATGTTTGGAGAGCAGGGAGAAGGAGGCAATGTAGTTTATTTATTTATTTCTCTACTTTTCTCCAAAAAGCATGGAAAAGTTAACCTACATTCTTTGGACATCGGGTTTAAAAAAAATTAAAATAGCAGTTGAAATAACTTATCTGTAAATTCCTTTCTACTTTAAATTTTTATTTTTTGGGAAGTCCAGGTATTTCCAAATATGAATAAATGGAATAATTTGTAAAGCAGTTATTACTGAACCACAAGCACTTATATTAGTATTTAAAGGCATATATTATTTATTGTATAAGCATTAATAAAAATACATTAATCATGCATTTATTTGACAGACCCAGAACAGTTACTGTCTGGTTTAAGGCTTTCACTACAGAAGAAAAAAGTGCCCTCACAAATTTTGCCTGATTATGACAGCTAAGATTGAATGGGGTAATACATGAATTCCAGAAACATGGCAGGGAGATACTTTTCACAGCCCAGAAATAATCTTGTAAACAGCAAAGAGCCTACTTTAGTCTAATAAATGAATCCAAAATTTGAGTTAAAATGTATTTATATATTAGTTTCCCTCATGTAGGCTGCAAATATCACACATATTTTATTATAGAATCATACATATAAAAGTATAAGGGTTATATGTTGGATTAATGATAAATGTCAATTAACAGATTATAATCTTGACTAATTCAGATATACAGCACAACTAAATGTCAGATTTGATACAGAAAGTACTTATTCAGTTGGAGATAAGTTTACTAGATTGTGTTCCAAGAATCTTTCATCATCAGTTCATGCTTATAAAGCCTGAAACAGAAATACCACCAGAAACAGAATATGGAACAAATAATCATTGCTTTTCATCATGATTGCTAAATATAAAAGACTTCTTATTGTCTTGGATAGCAGTTTCTTGAAGTCAAGCATTCTATTTCACCCATTATACAGTTATTAGCTTAGGAAAAAAATATATTTAAAAAATAAATATGCTATATTCCTATTAAGCAATCTGTTCCATGCAAATTTTATGTATATAAACATATATCTCTATTTAATATTAAAACAAAAGAGGAGAAATTCAGGTGTTTGCAATCACAAATCAATTGATTAAAACAAACACTGGCACATTATCTTATGCATTTCAATACTTAAGAGATAAAGAAATCAATATTACATTTGAAAAGACAAAAATTAAGAAGTTTTTCTATTATTATGTTACCAAAAAACACCTTATGTAAATGTGATCTATGTATTCAGAATCTATATAAATCTTGCATTTGCAGACTGGGCTGTAATTAGAACTACAGTTATAGTTCAGTACATTGTCGATAGTATTCATTCACCTTCTTTCCAAATATTAACAACAGCATTGTTCATATCTAGGATTTATTCTCTTGGGCTACATTTATTACTGTTGCCTTTCATTTTTAGCATTCACTTGTTAAGTGCGCACAGACACATTGCAATAAAGCAAAAAAAAAAAAAAAGTAAATGATCCTCAGTGGGAAAGATTTTATAACTAAAAGTCAAAGCAAAACACAATTTTGAAAACCAAAAAAAAAAAAGTTTTCAAGTAAAGTGTAATTAGCTTTCAAAGAGTAGTTGCCACTTGAACTGAACATTTGCTACATGAGTATAAAATTACCTTGCATATTTTTACAGAGAAGAATATTTTCACATTTATATAATCTAGGCATGACTACTCTACACATACTATTTTCCTTCTTAAATAGTTCGGTTTTCATTGTAAGTTTCAACTGTGACATTTCTGCAAAATTTTCCAGAAGCTTCTTTGATAACCATTCAAAGAGGTACTTTCCTAATTCTCCAGTTCCAAGAAGAGTCATTTCTGTGTTACTTAGTGTTGGAAAACAGGCATGTATTTCATCTACAAAAGGATATTCTCTTACCAAGTATAAATCAGAAGTTATTAAAAACAAAAGCATATGTGAAGATAGAAAACAATAAGCAGAAATGAGTTCAGGGGACTGAAGAATCCATCTCTAAGCTCACTGAAATTTTCTAAATGAATAAGTGTAGTAGTACTGAATCCAGTCAAGGTTTCAAAGATGAGGTCACTGGAAGAAACTGCCTTATTCGATCTAGTTCACTGTCTCAAACAAGTGTCTGTATCAAAATTAGTAACATTTTTATTTTTTGAAGCATTGTTACATCTAAAACAAAGTTAAGATTTAAAACTGCATTTCACCATTCACGTAATTGAAAAATAAACTCTTAGTTTGTTATATAGATCCATTATATGTTCCCGAGTATATGTACATGCTTTACACAATTTCTACTAGTCTTTCTTATAAATCATCCATTCATTCCCATCTTATTAAAAGGGTATAAGGTAAATGGGACAATGCTTTTGAAAATAGATTCGTGTTTGAAGTTTAAAAAAATCTCCAGATAACATAATCATTTATGTAGTTCTGAATAATTATTAACTTATAATTTTCCTTTATTCTTTAATTCTCACTTTTTTTCCTTCCTAGATATGTTGTTTCTTTTATTATAAAAGGAAACTGAGAACAATAATATCTTAGTAAATGAAGTCAAAATCAGGAAGTATCTAAGGCTGAAATATATTCCTTTTGAAAATGGATGAATAAATAAATAAGCAAGTGAATATATTTCATGCTAGTATTTCTGTACTTTTGATTACTCTTCAGCACAACAGAAAACCAAAATGGTCTCAAAAATTTCCCAGCAGAAAATGTAGCAAATCTCCACTTTGTACAATTATAAAAGCTAACTGTAATACATGCGGGCCATGTATATTTTAAAACCATACAGAAAAGACTGCAGTCTTATATAATTTTTCAGTGATTTCCCATGCAATTTGTCTTAGTTCCAAAATTCTATTGATAATAGAACCAGTATAAGATATATGTTTCCACAATTTGTGTCTTCATGCTAATTTTTTAATAACACATTTTTTTGGTTTTAAAAAAGTTTCTAATGTTAAAATATTACTAAATGTTAAAACATGCCAAACTAAATACAAAATAAAACATTAAGTTTTTTGCATTTCCAAGCAGAAACTAAATACAACAGATAACTATAGTTTAAATAATAATTTGTTAAATTAATTGTCAAATTAATGTTGGCAATAGATAAATTCATATTACATAAAGTGGAAAGATACTATTGCATAGCAATGCAATACAGTTTTAAAACTGTTCAAAAATGTTTACATTTTCTACAAAAATAAATGCTAATTGATATTAAATAAATTAGAAGGCAAGTAATTTAAAAATCTATATTTAAAATGTCTCTATTTTAATTTTCATATTTCCCTATTTTATTCTCAACCTATTTCTTAATTTTTACAAGAATTAGTATAATATTTTTCCATCTGATAAATTCTAGTCTCCTCAATAATGGTGAAGATTTTATATATATAATAGTGAACATACTCCAAAAATGATCATATTCTTGACCATAAATCAAGCATAAACAAATTCTAAAAGATTGAAACAATATCATGCATCTTCTCAGATAACAGTGGAGTAGTTATATGGAATTGAAAGATATATATAAATATATATACTAAATATAGATATATAGAGAGAAAGAAAGAGCAAGAGCGCCAGGGATAAGCTGAATAAGACTCAAGGAAGCTTCTTTGATTATTTTATTCTAAAGGTAGCATTGCTAAGAGGGAGAGAATGTAAGGTACAAAACTTCAAAACGGCATTTGTGGATGAATAGAATCTGAAGAGAACTTGGAAATTCAAAATTGTACTAATTAATACCTCATAAAATTACAGAATATTGAATATAAAATAAAACACTAATAGAATTTTTTAGGTACCTTCCTGAGGATTTTTATCTCAGGAAATTTTGATTAGATTTTTCTTAATTAAAAGTTGTTTATTTTGAGTAACTAGTATTGGCAGTATACTTTCAGTGAAATTATTCATTACCTGATTTAAAATAGACTAATATCAGTGAAAAAAATGATATGTATGGAACTCTTGCTTTTACTGGGTAATTTATTTACAGACTGTCAGTAAAACCTCTCAACCAACCCCAGATCTAAGTATTCTAATTTCTATTTTACTCACATAAAAACTCGAGGATTCAAATGAGAGTTAAGTGACTTCCATTACGTACCATAGTGAACTCAGAAATAAGACTATCATCCAGGTCTGTTTTATTCCGAAACTGTTGAATAATACCCTGTGCTATAGCTTGTTCTGCAGTAAAGGATCTTACTCAGGTATTTCACAGGTTATTTCCCAAGGCAGTTGGAATGAATGTGAGAGAAAAAAAAAACAAAAAAAAAAACGGAAACTAGAGCAATAGAGAAACTATCATAGAAGTTAACAGGAGGTGGTTCCAGAAGTCTCACAAGTGAACACACTTGGGCTTGATAACAAACGCTAGCCGGTGAAATAAAATCAGGATTATAATGTAAGTACTTGCTTTTCAGTCTATTAACCTAGGCTAGATGGTAGGCCTATTATGAGGTACAGAGGCCAAGAGAATTATGATTAGTCTTCTCTCTCCAGTGCCTAATGCAGGGATTGGCTACAACAAGGCATTCAATGAATTTTCATGGAATGAACAAAACTAAGCAAAGAGATAAAGGTCATTGTGTGGAGAAAAGTTTGATGGCAGTCACAGAAAGGATTTCCTTTCATTTCAGAAGTCACAAGCCACTAAAAGCTGAAAAATAAATCCTAAGGAACTTTAACACAATGCTAGCCAAAAGATTTCAGTCCGTTAAGGAGCCAGGAAGACCATGGATGTAAACTATGAATAAAGGAATGAACAGTAGCTCAATCTTTCTAAAGAGGCCATGATTAAAAGGAGAAAAGAACTAGTAAAAAGAATAGGAGGCAAATGATCTAATCATGTTTTGAAATTTTCTGTTAAAAAGTGATGGTTCTAAAAGAAATTATCTGCTTTCAGGTAGATAAAACTTATCAATCACCATTTACTTAAACGAAGATGCACCTGTAACAAAATAAATAAAATATAATTCTTAGTTCTAAATATATGGGGGGGTTGTAAAAAAAGTTCAACCCTATGGTCACAACCACGTGAGAGTGTCACATTACTGCCGACTAGTGGTCACCTGCCTGAAATTCAGAGGTAGATTTTGGAAATGAATAAACATTAGAAAACAGAATCTGTAAAACTAAAACTAAAGCAGAAAGCGTTGTTGTATAGTTCTTGTATAGGCTTTAATATAAACATGTTGAATGAGTTAATTACACAGACGCTCAAACAGCTTATTTTCATTTAATATGATTTAGTGAGCTTACTTGTACTCAGAAATCACGCCATAAAACAACAATGATCCTGATTGTTTTGTTTTAAAGATAATTATTTCATAACTAGCTTCATTTTAGAATGAAGTTTCAATATCAAGTGCATTTCTTGGAAATACTATATATGTATTTATATATATACATATACTTTCACATACAGACATTAATTGTAATAATGTTTCTTTCAAAGGTTAAAATAGATCTTAATAATTGTCTGGTAGTATTATAAAAATACAAAAAGAAAATATAAAACATAGTACTACACTTATTATTTAACTGGGTATGCAAAGACAACAATGATGGAGGCACTCCTGTTTCCCACATACATATTAGCACACTTTGCTGGAAAGTCTACTTTTTAAAAATGAAGTAGGCTTCATATCCCGATATAGGCAGACTGCTAGTCACTTGCAATTTATTTGTATTTGCCTGATATAACTGTTTCATTATTAAAAAGCTCAATTAGATGCACCTAATATGGGAATTTTGATGAAAAGAAGAAAGCACAGTAATGCTGCATTCTTCTTCGGATTAGATATTTTTGATAGAATGATGCAGTTTGGGGTTCTTGAGTAACTAAGTGGGAGTATCCAACAAATATCCGGAGTTGAGAACAGGATATAAGCAAATAAGTAAGAAAAAAGATGGACAGTGACAAAGGATAAAATTTACTCCTTACTTTCAATACGGTTTACGAATTATTCTTTCTTTACAGCAATGTTTATCTCTGAAATAAGTCATTTTCTTTGAGCTCTCTTTCAAAAACTTCTTGCAGAGGATATAATCTTTAAAAAAACACTGAATTTGCATTTCAGTAATTAAAGTTCAACAAATATTTGTCTTATTAAAAGAAATGACCACTTCCATCCAGTAATGTACTGGGTTTCCAGTGCTAGATTCAGTTTTCATTATGTAGACCTTGATCTCTTAGTGTACCATTATCATGATCTACAGAGGTTAACATATACAGCAAATACATAGGAAAAAATAAAAGTAAATGTGTTTTACATAACTCAAGCAAAAAAAAAAATCAAGAAACAACAAAGTGAGAAAAATGTTTTCTGTAACCCAAAAGAATACCAAATACTAAATACATTTGATTTGGGGGAAGGGAGGTCAAATGAGAAATCTGTTTACCTACATATGATGGAAGCACATGTCGAGCCTTCAAATCTGTTTAGATGTCAGTTAAAGCACGTTTTTGGTGAGATCTAGTTGCCAAAATACATTGTATTCTAGGACTTCATGGTCAAGCACAATATAAGAAACAAGCTCCTAAGATAAGCACTCCTCTTTTTATATTTCAAAACTATGTAGACCATAGCTATAATAGTTACTAAAGAAAATTGCAATGTTTGGATTTCATTTATTCTGTTTAACTCATTTTTTTCTTTTAATGTTATCCCTTTACTTAAGAAATTTGTATTTTCTTGTTGTTTCTTCACACCAATTTCCAGTTTTGAATGATCAGAGAACGTATTATGTTGTATTATACTACATTATATTACATCATGTTAGCAAAACATAATCAAAGGCTTGTAACTTAGTAGATTTATAGCACAGAAAATTTAAAGATATTCCAATTTAAAATAAGCTTCTTAAAGTATACCTGAAATTTAAAATAGATGAACGTGATGTCTTAAAACATCTCCATAAATAAGAAAACACATGGGGTATGCAAATAATTGGCAACACCAAATTTTAAATAGAGTAGATCATAACTTTTACTATGCTAGAAGAAACTCAAATAACAATATAACAAAACAAAACTCCATGTTATCTTTTGATATTTATCATTTTAACTGTTAAACATTCACATTTCCATTAACTGTCTGAAATGAGCAAAATACTTTTTTTTTTTCCAAATCCTGGATTATTCTGGGAAAATAGGCAATCCAACACTTATGACCACTGGTCTTCAGAAAGATGATCTGGGAGAAAGAGAAAGTTGATGTTATTTTAAAAGTAATTTGGCATACACAGTAAATCTGGGGACACATTAAGAAAGTCGAGGCAGATTTCCTATTGAGGAAAAAAGTCAAATTAAATTATTTACAGAAAAAAAAAGGCTTCTGTTTAAATGCTAATGTGTAAAGGAACCCTATTCTACAAGGAACTTGCTTGAATTCTTAGAAGTATTCCAACTTCAGAGTTGGCTAATAACAATAATTATTTAAGCAAACTAGAAATTGTTCTTGTAAACATTCTAGTTTTGGATCTCCCCGGAGGAATAAAATAAAAAGCATCTTCCGTTAGCTCTCGCACCCTTTGGGGAAGAATATCCTGGTCTCTTCCTCAAGGTCTTGCCACTTTCTAGTGACAATCACACAAAACAAAGCTTGCTTCTTCCTCTCTCTTTGCACACTCTAATCAGCTTGTGTAGGAGGGAAAAGAACAAATACCGTACCTGGAGAATGAAAGGTATCTGGCTTTGGGAGAGATTGTTGGGGTGAAATGGGGACAGTAGTGGAAAGCACTTTCAAATATAATGCATAATACACAGGAAGGCAAAAGTAAACCGAAAGAGGGTGCTTGAGCCTGGTAGGATTTGCAACCTGCGAGCAGACTGAAAAGTTAAGCAACAATACTGCCCACGTTAAGGAAAGGTTGATTTTGCCTTTCTCAAGCAGACACCCTCCTCCTCCCAGCTTTTCTTTAAAAACATGCCAGGATGATATCTGAACCTCGTTCTGTTCCCAACCTTGACTTCTTGACTTCTTACAGCTGGCTTAAGTGAGTCTCCTCCCTGCCTCAGTCCGGGCACTACAAAAAAAAAAAAAAAAAAAAGAAGAAAAGTTATTCAACCTAGCGATGCAAGGTCTTTGGACGTCTCATTCATTCTGTCTCTATACACTGTGGTCCCCAGAGGGAACTGCAAATCCTTATCTCCTAGACTCTTAGCGGTTCCTATCACCTCAGCAGGAAAGGGTGGCAAATGGGACAATCCTGAAGGAAAAAGGAGTCACCCCCGCGTCCTAAAGTACTTGGAAGTGCTCGCTCGCATCTGCCTGTAGTCCGGGCTGGTGCAACTCCACCGCCCTCCAGTGAAGTCCCAGAAGCGACCAAGTTTAAAGTGAAACGAGGATGGAAGCGCTTTTTCTCCCGGTGCGTCTGAGAGTTTGTGGCCTCCGTTCGCTGCGGGCTGTATCCGTGGACTTCTCGGAAACATCCATTTTCCACTTCGGGGAACAGAAAGCTTCAGGGGAAGCAATGACGGTTTTCGTGGAGACTCTCCTGGACTTCCGTGGTGTCCGCCGGGATATTCGTCCGCGGTGTCCCTTTGCTTTTTCTGCGTGGAGTCTTGCTATGCGGAGTTTGACCCTCCAGCTCTCGAACTCGGATCCGGCGCCCCCTGGACTCCCACGGAGACCCCCAGAGCCCCGGGCTTGGCGCCGCTTCCCGACCCGGAGGGAGACTGAGCGACGGGAATGACCTGCAGCCCCGGAGCTGCGCTCCTCCGCGCGAGAAAGCGGCCAGGCGGCGTGCGCGGATTGGACCGGGAGCCCGGGGGGGGGGGCGGAGGGGGGAGCCGAGGAAGCCCGGAGACGCGAGCAGTCTCCGCCGAAAGCACTTCACTCCACGGGTTCTTCCCGGACAGAGGCGGCTGTGTGGGTCTTCCTTCCTCGTGGCAGCACGTGTGCGCGCTTGGGGTGAGCCCGTGGGTGTGCTCGGGTACACGCGCTCGTGTGCACCCGCAGGGCTATGACACAGCCCGGCAGAGCGCTCTTGGTGGCCAAAGAGAGCGCCGTATCCAAGGAGTCCACCGGCATGAGCCTTTGCCAAGTAGGCCAGGGAGAGGCCCTGGTGAGCCCGCTTCCCTTTGCAACCCCCTACTTTTCCATTCCCATGGGGTACAGACTGGTGTCTGGGCCAGCGAGGATCCGAGAGGAGAGGGGCGCGCAGAGGCCGAAGACCACGTGCTGGTGAACCCGCAAAAGCAAGCGAAGGAGCTTCAGGGCTCTAGCTCAAAGGGACAGCACGATTTCACTCGGGGCCTCCTACAAGAAAGTGTTTTCTTTACTTATTGGATTTTCCAGGCTGGAGGACAGGGGATAAGTCGGGAGACGGAGGCTGAGAAGCTTGGCAAAGTCAGGAACAAAACCAGGCGAGGGCCCCGGGCCAGTCCCTCCCCACAGGGCCCTACTTAGCCTTCTTTTTCAGTCGCACTGTTTTCTGCTTCAGACCTGCCTCTGTGCCTGTGACCTTAGAGGCCAGGTCCGGCTTGTGACGACATTTGGGCTCTGCCCTTGACATACTAAACTGTGACCAACTGCAGCACTCGTAACGTCTGATGCTGGGCTGAGTTGATTCCCAAATATTAATGCTCTTTTTAGAATCCGCTCCCATCTGATGAGTAAGCGAATCACCACCCACAACTAAAGGGACCCTGGAAGCCGGCCTCAGGTGAATGAGATCCCCATGTCTGTACCTCTTAGATGCTTCCGGGTGGTTATATAGCTAATGACTTTTCCCACGGCCCTTAGCATCCTCCGCTTCACCGGTGACACTTCTCAGTCCCTTCACCGAGAGGCAGCGGACCATCAGCAAATTCTCCTTTCGCAGGAAGCTGTGGGCGCCCCTGGAAGTTCTTCTTTATCCTCCAGGATCCCTGCCCTTCCCCCTCCCTCCCGCCCCTCCCCCCTGCCTGCAACGCCCCCGCGCCGGCTCAGCCTGGGGATTTCCCCGCGCCTAACTAGCCCACTTCCCGCGCCCGAGGTACGCCGGTTCCGAACACGCCTGGCTGGGAGGCGCGAGGGCCAAGAGCTGCTAGGAGGCCCCGGCCAGGGTCTCGCCGACTCTCTGGGTCTGGGCGGCGCGGCCGCTCCCGTCACTGCGGCGCGGGCCGGGCTCACGGCCGCGCGCCCGCCGCCGCCGCCGCCGCCTCCATGCTGCAGCGCGGGGCGCAGTTCCTCCGGGCCAGGCGGCCGCCGTCGCCCGCACGCGCTGCGGTGGGGAGCCCTGTGCAGGGACCCGCCCCGGCCGCGGCCACAGCCCGGGACGTGGGCTGCCTGCCTTGCTCCTGAGCTGCGGACTCGCCCCAGCGCCGCGGCCGGCGGGCGGGGCGCTGCGTGCAGCGGCGCGCAGGGAGGCGGTGAGCGCGTGCAGAGCAGCCCGATCCAGGACTGTGTGTGCGTGTGTTTGCGCGTGTTTTTTGCTTCTTCCCTCGAGCTTGTGAATGGTTTCGCAGCTTGCTGGCTCCCTTAGGATCCTGGACATTGGGGAGCTCTGGGCTGTGAGCTCAACCCATCCCTATAATCCATTTTGCACGGTCGGTTATATAGGGGCAAAAAAGCGCAACTGGACGGGGGTGGGGCAGACTCACGAAACCTTCTGGAAACACACACACACACACACACACACACACACAGAGAGAGAGAGAGAGAGAGAGAGAGAGAGAGAGAGAGAGAAGAACTGAAAGACTTGAGAAGACTTTGAAAACCTCTCTGCTGGCCCTTCGGTTTTCTGGAAAGATCCTGGATGTCTGTTACCTTTTCAAGTCATCTTGGCTTTTCTCTAGTGTTTTGTAAGCCGCTTTCCAGCTAGTTGTGTGTGTGTGTGGTGTGTGTGTGTGTGTGTACGTGCGCGCTTATCTGATGCATTTGACTGTCTTTTATCTGACTGCCCAGAAGCAAATGTGGTAACTCGGTGATGCCTCTCCATGCCCGGGTTCTCGCGGAGCGCGGAAGATGCCCAGACCCATTTCCCCGGCTGGATTCGGAGCGGCTGCCAGGCTGTGAACCCAGGTGTGTGGATCGCTTTACCCAGAGGCTTGGAAAGCGCCAGTATTAACCTGCTTCCAGGTACATCACAAGGTCAAGAGAGGGTCTTGCAGCCCTCTTGTTCCCGTGCATCTAGACCTTCTTGCCTTGACCAGAAGGATCTTCACGTTTCGGTGCACAGCATTGGAAGCCAAAAGTTCAGCCTGTCGAGCTGGTTTGCTATACACACAAGGTAATGTGGATTGCTTTTCAAACTGCTTAACAAAATCCTCGACTCTATTCCTCGGCCCTTTCCTGGCTCCTTCCTCCCCACCAAAATGTCACCAGCTCTTGAATTACGTGGATTTGGTTTGGAAGAGAACTTGAAGGAAACGTGATTAAAAGGCAATGCGAGAACGCTCTCTTTGCTGCCTGCGGTCCGGTGGGCTTCGAAGCCGTTCGTGAGAAGGACCAGCTCCCCCCGACCCCTCGCTTCTCCCTCCCGGTGCAGTGCTGGGTGTGCGTGTGCAAGTGTGAGTGCAAGTGCGCGCGCGCCCGGTTGCGAGTGTGTGTGAGTGTGAGCGTGTGTCTGTGTGTGCGTGCGCGGCCGCCCTGCCTCTGCCCGCTCCCCGGGCGCGGAGAGCCACGGGTTTCATGGGGCTATTGCCGCGGATCCCCCACCCAGCGCGACCTGCGGGAAGCGGCGGCTGTGGCAGGAGCAGCCTCTCGGACTTCCTAGGATGCGGGTGCTGAGCTATGGCAAAGGGCAGCGAAGTGACGAGCAAGACCCGCGTACGACTGTGAAAGCCACCTGGAGCCACCTTGCCGGGATTGTACCTGCGGGCAGAAAGTCTTCCTACGACCGTCTTTTCCCCTAGAGGCACCAGGTAACAAGCAAATTACTACTTGCCTCACCCAGTTTCCTTCTGATCTTGTTTCTAGTATCTTATCTGCATTGCAGACTACTTTACTTATTAATGTTTTGGAAATCGTTAGGAAGGGCTGGGTACCCAAGGGCGCCTGCTCTGTGATGTTGTAATACAATGTCTAGTAGATGGAATATAAATCTGTACCTGAGCACTTAATCTAGAGTGAAAGCTAAGGGAAGATGGTATGCTCCACCCTAAGGATATTTTTTGAGAGCCAGGCGTGTGAAACCTGTCTGAAGATGCCAGAGATTAAAATTCCGTGTTTCCTTCAAGCTATGGTTGCCACGGACCATTTGGTATCCAACCCTCTCCAGATTGTGGCGTGTGAGTGGGTGTTTGGTTTCCACCCATCATTTCAGCCAAGGATGCTTTTGACCCTTTTCTACCTCTGGCGCCAGGTTGTTTTCCTTTCCTTGTTGTGAAGGAGCTTGCCAGATCCTTTCAGTAGTTGTAAATTACGCATCTGGAGACTTTGACCCGAAATGGAGTTTTCTTTGGAACTTGCTTTGCATGGAAAGGAATTCATTGTCGAGGGTGTGTGTGTTGAGATACGGTGCTTAACTGCCAGGGTTTGCTTTTATGGAGCAGAATAAATCCATGAAAGAAGTCATTTCTGTATCTAGGAGAAGGAAGATAAGACCGTAGCCACCACCCAGCAGCATCCCCAGCTGTATTGTCTCCGTTGCCGAGAGGGGCTTGTGTGTGCGTTTTTTTGTTTTGTTTTCTCCCTGTGTAATAGACATTGTATTTTGAAATTTCTTTCCAGTGCCTTGATTTACAGGGAGCAGGCTGGATTTGAGGCTGTCTAATTAACATATTGGGTCTGGTATGGTAAAATGGAGATTCCCATGGCCGACTGAGGCAGAACAAATTTAGTTAACTTCCAAAGCCCCTTCCCCTCGCGCCTTATTCCTCTCATTTCCTTTTCCCATCACCTCTGCGTCCGCCCCCTACAGAAAATTTCTCTGCCTTCTCATAGGCATTAGGATTAACAAGATAAAGCACTTTCAAAGTAGTCTCATCAATGTTTTATTCCATCGTGAAGACGATCTGAATAATTCAGCTAAGGAGTGCTCGTTTGTCTCCCGCCTTCGGGAGCTGCCTGCTGGCTGCATTCAGCGGAACGTTTGGCCGGGCCAAGCGCAGGGCGCCCTGCTCCGGGAGGCAGGGACTGGGGATACTAGGGGGAGGGGAGCATTGGGGGTTCTCTTTGCTAAAGCTGCTTGGGAAGGGTAGGGGCGCTGTCTGATTTTCCTCCACTCGCTGCGTTTCTATAGATATCCATATGATGGCATTTGCAGACTTCAAGCTGGCCGGTAGCTGCTCTCGCTGTCCCTGCGCGCTGACGTCCCCAACTCCTCCACTGGAGTCCGGGCTCGGCTGCTGCTGCAGCCCTCGCAGGCTGGTGGTGCTACAAGGCCATGTATCCAGCAGGCTTTGGGGGCTGGGCTCTACCACTGCAGCTGCCAGGCCGGCTTTGACACTTTCTCGGGCGGGGCGGAAGGACTCAGCGGGCCCCCTGGCAGACAGCAGGCGCTTTGTGGCCGAGGTGGCCGCCTGGATAAGAGAGAAGGGCGAAGCCGAGAGGCGGAGGGGAGAGGCGCGTGGGGGGAGGGAGGGTGGTATCCTGCCTGCGCCTGCAAAACCTCTCTCTCTCTCTCTCTCTCTCCCCCCCCTCTATGTTTCTCAATGAATATTCAAGAACATAGAACGAAAGCTAGCTACAAAAAATGTCTTGATATTCAAATTCTGCATGTTTTACCAGGATTAAAAACCTGAAGCTAAGAGTTTATTTCCTAGATTTCCATTTGCTCCTTTCTCCCCTCCCTTCTTGCTCTTCTGGATCCGATCAGGTCGTTTGCACCTATTTTGCCTCCAGTTGTAACACCACTGTAAAGTCAACTAGCCTCCAGCCACCACCACCACCACCCATCTCATACGCAATAAACAGGGAAGGGGAGGAGATAAGGGACACCCTTCAGATTTGCTTTGTAACTTCAAGCTCTGGGGAGAACTAGTGAAGGATACAGAGGGTAACTCCATTCAACAGAACTCCGCCCTGAGGACTCAGAAAAAAAAAAAAGAGGGTGGCGGGGGTATTGCCTGCATTAAATAAATAAACACTCACAAACAAAAAAATCTGAGAAAAATTTTGGAGGAATTAAGAGGATATTTCTTTTCTTTTCTTTTCTTCTCTTTTTTATTTTAGTGAATTTACTAATTTCCTATCAGTCAGAAAATCTTAAACGGGAACCTGATTTGTGTGCTGTAAAGATCTGACAAAGACACCTTTTTGTCCTTAAAATTACCCCAGAATACTACTGCAATAGAAGTGATATCATACTTACAGTATTTGTTAGCAAATAAGTCATATCAATCTAGAGGATGCCCAAGAAAGAAGGAATGCTGGTGAATACAGGTACTTGGAAAATAAGGTGTTTTCCCTACCTTCCACCTCCTTTCACTTTCTTCTGGCCCTTTCCACTAAGGATTTGATCTTTGCAGGTTAAATCTTGTCCCTGTGCTTTCTTACCCAGGGAAAGCAAAGCAAATGTGTTCAAGTGGGTGTTGAATGCTCAAAAGCCTAAATACAGGTTATGCTGTGGTGCATGCTTAACAATGTCATTAATTGGTGCAGATTGGAGTTAGGTTAAATGCCATCACTAGAATAGAGCTCCTGGCACAGGATTTCACGTACAAAAATTCCCTCTCCCTGCCCCTAAATGGAGATTTCTACCACTCTTGCCTTCCCCCTTTTCTGGAGAGAATGAAAAGGTCACAAGGGATTTGAGGCGACTGTCCTTGTTAAGAATTGTCCTTAGACTGAGCTGTCCTCGCTCACTGGCCTGACTAACTGGTGAGTTAAGACTGTCAGTTATTGATAGGAAATTTCCCAGCAAAAGCTTCCTTTGTAAGCTCTTTTTTAGTCACTATTAATAGGAACAGAGCCATAGGACATCTATGGGAATAGACATGAGCAGTTATCAGGTGGAAAGAAGTTGTCACTTCGTTCCTGTCCCTAGGTCCATTTCTTTTAGTCATTTTGTCCGTTTCTTTTTTCAAGAGGAGAATGACCTTGAGCAACATCAGTCTTATGTTCTTCACACACCTCTTTCCTTCTCTCAAACAGATAATGTGTATATGAAACACACACACACACACACACACACACACACACACACACACACACACACCCCTAGTTTTTGAAATACGAGATTCCTGTGCTGGTTTGTTTCAGGTGGAGTTCATCAAGGTATATGTCTGACTGATACCAGCCTAAGGCAATTTCTTTTCTCAAGAGAGGATGACACCCCCTGAAGAATTTCTCCACCCTGATTCCTCCTTCAATTATTATTCCCCTCTGCCATTAAATTAATTCTTGGTGTTAAAGCAGTGTCTGGGTATGGCATTGGTGTTTAAATGACCGTCATATGTTATATCATGTTATATTACCCTTTCATCTTTTTTTCATAAATGACTGTCGTTTCCCTTTGTCCATTTAATCCAGTGTTCTGCTGCTTCTTGCTGCTTGAAGCACTTTTGACTTCATAGTTTTGCTGAGTTTTCTAGCTGGTGAAATAGAGATCTTGCTTTCTGCTGATACTATTGCTGTGTTGTTATGTGGTTGGGATGAGATGAGTACAGATATCTAAGTGTTCCTTCCTCTACCTAAAACTACTATATCAAAACTACTCAATTACTTATTTAAAGATAAATTTACAATAAATAAGATTGCATATATATGTTTTTGGGAGGGCAATTTTCAAGTTGGCATAAGAAAGCTATTTGAAACTTCTTGCAGGTTTAACTGGCTATCCTATTAATTTATTTCAGTGATTTTTATTTTCTGTTCACTTAAAAATGTACCATATTGGCATTGTCTTTAGGATTTTGTGTCCTAAGTTTTGTGTACAACTGAAGAGTAAAGATAGAATTTTAGTCCTTATAGATGTGACTCTGATCCCCAAGGATACATGACTAACAGATAATTTGGCTAAATCATTCCAATGACACACATGTGCATACTCTGTCCTGTTTCATAAACTTTGAGAGAAAGAGACTACTTATTCTATTTCTGTAGCTCACATTTTTATTCCTGTGGCATCCTTCAATCATTGAGAACTATTTAGAACCTAAGGCAGTATAATTTGTCCATTACATGGTGTGTGCATGGTGAAATTAAGAAGTATTATGTGTATAATTATTGAAGCTATTTCGGTTAGAGGTGAACCATTTTTATTATGCTCTATCAACATAAATTGTATGTTATTATGAAAACCCCAACTTTATGTAAGTACAATAGAAGACAGAAATATAAGAATTTAATTCAAAGATAGCTAATGCTACTTTTAAGTTTTTTCATCATAGTATCGTGATAGATACTGCTCTGAAAAAATGATTTTTACTGAACTATAATATAATTTAATACTAATTATAAAGTTGGTTAACGAGTGATAAAAATTATAATGGAATTACATGGTTATATTAATGTGCTATCATTGTATTGCTACCAAGTAGACCACATGAAAATACTTCATTATTTAAACTACAAACTACATTTGTAATGTTTCTCAGAAATTGACTTTGATAGACAGTGTTTGTTAAGTTATATGGCCACATGGGAAGGAAATGCTAATTGACAAATCTGGGTCTTAGAAAATATATATATATATTTTTTTTTACAGAGGAAATCTGTCCCATCTTAAAACTCATACTGTCCTTCTTGCAGGTTCTTTGTGGGAGCATATGTATAATTTATTGCAAAAAATCTTCCAATGAAATATTTTGAAAATGGTATTAGAAACTTGTGAAGAGCACTTGAAAAATTTTGGTACAAAGTTGAATCTAGTTTAGATTTTACAACAAAAAAGACTTTAGAAAAGAAGTAATAATATAAATGATTAAGGTTATAGGACACTTTTGACAAACTCAGCAGTTTCTAAATTCTTTAAAAAAGAGCAAAAGAAAATTAATTTGTTTGGTAGAGTACACTCAATTAGAACTAGTATATTTAATCAGTGATGGAAACCAAAACAATGCTGTTTATCTTCATTTGTTTTCACTCTGCCCTGTGCAGCCCTTCTTTTGAGGACATACCAGAGAGTCCAGAGGGACAGACTTCAGTTTTTCTGGATGCCATTCTTCATTTTGACTTATTTCCTGTCCTGAAGTAGGTTTTTCATGGATCTTCATGGTGTCAACTTCAAAGTTATAGAATATTTTCATTAAAGTGATTTACTAGTGGGAACATATCAACTACGTAACTATGAAATCTAACTTGCTCTTATCTGCTTTAGAAATACAGGCTGTAGTATTTTTCTTACTAATTAACTTCTTTTTAATGAGTGTAAAGGTATCAGGTTATTAAATGATTTGTATGCACTTGTGTTTACTAGTGTTTAGGCAATATTAAATTTGTAGAGCAATATTAAAATGCATATAATTTATATGGTGGCATTGGACATTACATTGAGTGGTGCTTTATTCTACATGGATAGATATCTTGATATTGCTAATATTCACAGATATATTAAATGAAATACTATATTCAATAGAAACAGGCTTAACTTTAAATTGCAATTTGAGGTTATTTATAGAAATTATGTTAGGATATTTGCCATGTATTGACTTTTCATAAGTTAGGCATTTTTACAACATACAACTGGGTATTGGCTCCTGACCTCAAGGAATGCTTTCTTGGTAACAGGAGAAATATAAACAAATGCATAATCGTGAAAAGAATTTATTAACTGATATTTTAAATTATATTTTGCTGTTTTATGCTGTGTAGTAGAAGAGAGAGAGGAAATTAGGAAATCATGGCTATGTTTTGTAGAGCTTGGTATTGTGCAATAGTTAGAAGCATGAACTTTGGGATTCTGCACACCTGTGCTTCAGTCCTCTATAACCTTGAACAAGTCTTTGATTCTCTCTGAGCCTTAGTGTCCTCAATTATGAAGTGAGACTAATAATATAATGCTTATGATAGCTTTGTCTGGAGGTTTCAGTGAGGTAGTACATTAGGCAATTAGTTGTTACTGTCATTCTCAAGCCATCATCATCATCATCATCACCTCATCATGCATGAAGATGGAGACTATAAAGGAGGTGATAAGTGTATGGCTTCAAAAGTCCATGCCTGGAATAATAGAACCTCAAGGTTTCAAGGAACACTAAATCTCTTCCAGACCGGAGGTCATACAGTCCAGTGTCTTCAGAGACCAGGCAAAAGATGTGAAGCAGGGAATCTGACTGAGTTTAAGAAATCATAGGCTTTAGGATCTCTGATACACTGGGGAGTACATGATTTACCCAAGGACACTCAAATTTAAATTCATTTTAACCCCTGGTAAACATAGCATTATAGAACTTCTGAGTACTCCTGACATATTGACATATATTGAAGCTAAAATTTTCTCTAAAATAAAGCATCTCTGCCAACGGGTCATCTTGACTAAGCCTGAGTAGCTTCAGTAATTTCAAAATCTCCACTTAAGGTAGGTTAATTTTTTTGTTTTTGGTTTGGTTTGTGTTGGAACCGTACAATGTCACCCAGGTTGGAGTACAGTGGCACATTCATGGCTACTGAAGCCTCTACCTGCTGGGCTCCGGCAATCTTTCCACTCCAGCCTTCCAAGTAAGTGGAACCATGGGCATGTGCCACCATGCCCAACTATTTATTTATTTATTATTTTAGAGAAAAGGCCTCACCATGTTGCCCAGGCTGGTCTCAAATCCCTGGGCTCAGGTAATCCTTTTGCCTCCACTTCCCAAAGTGCTGGGATTACAGCTGTGAGCCACCATACCCTGACTGGTTAATTCATTTTTGTATAGAAGTATTGTAATGTTCACTTTGGGGTTGAGCCAAAACTCTGGCATCCTGTAGCTTCTAATTAATTTTAACACAGGGGGACGGGACACACAATAAGTCTAATTCCTAATTACGACACTTCAGGTGTTTGCACTGTGTTCCTTGAAATCCCCAACTCACAATTGCTCCTCTTATTTTTAAACATATCCTGGAAGTAAACTGGTTTGGGATAGTTTCTGTGTATCATGATTTTGAGTCATTTTACTATTTGTGCTTAATAAATGCTAGCTATCATTAGTCTTTATCATCATGTTCTCCTGGACAGGTTCTGAAGTGTTTGTACCACTTTTCATTATGTGTGATGCCTATGCCAACAACTCATGTGGTAGATGCGTGTGGAATTAAACAGGGACGTTATTTTCTTGCTTTTGGAGCAGAGAACCACAGGTACATGCTGCAACCCTCTTGCCTGCACACATGTTAGATGTTACCATTTGATCAACGCTTTCTTCTCTGCTATGTCTGAACAGGACATCGGCATCCTTAACATACACCTCTTCTAGATACTAAAATTGGTCAATCCAAGTTAGTCCTAAGATTAGAAGTATTTGCTATTCTGAGCCTAGACACTAGTAGAGACACCTGAGACCACTTTCTCAACATTCATATCACATGATTTACTCATAATGACCAAATTACTTAAATGTTTTCCACCAAAGAGTGAGAGAAACATAGCATTCATTTTAGTGTTATTTTTCATAATAAATATTAAAAACCACTGAAATAGAGCAAGATAAGTAGAGAAAATTTTCACCTTGCCTTAAAGTGGTTGGCTAACTGCATCATGAACTCTCTGATACAGATGAAAATGACTCAAGCCCACTCTTTAATTTCTTTAGCAAACATTTCTTTGGCACTTAGTGCATACTTGGAGACTCTACTAACTCTTTCTTCTTTGAGACACACAAGCCAAAATGGCGTAGAGGCCACTCTGGACAAATTGCAATCTAGAATGAATATATATATTCTTTTGAAAAGCAGCTCTAGTCCCGAATTAGTCTTGATGACATTCTCACACCTCTGCCTTTGGATGGTATTGATCCTAGAATACTTACTAAGTTAGTGTCACCTCCTCTATTATTTAATAAAACCAGCGATTAGGGTGCTAGCAGTTTCCCTAGCCTTTACTGAGGCTATTTCTAACAAGGGGGGAAATAATTTGAATACAGAAAAAGTGACAAACTTCCTTTATCTGACATCATTGCAGAATGAGTCTTCTGATTATTAACATTATTCATAATCTCAAGTTTTATTTTTTAAGCACCCTGTTTAAAAGTGATTATTAGAGGTTATATGTTTAATGTGAATGCACATAGCTGTCAAGATTCACACATCAAGTCTAAGTATATTTACCTTTTTTTTTTTTTGGTCTGGCTTGAGTAAAACAATTTATTGAGAATTTCTAGGTTGGTGGTTATCTCCTCCGGCTGTGAGGGAGGGAACAACAGTAGGAAATCACTGAGAAATCACACATGGTTCCAACACCCCTGGCCAACACAGGGAGGAGGAAAGAGACCACCAGAAAAAGGGCTGGGATTCCGTCTTCCTTGATCCAGTACGGTGCAGGGGGCCAAGGGTCTTGCCGCACCCCTACTGACTTCTCAAGAATTGGGGAAACAGATCCTCTTGAAGGGTGGAGCTCCTGGTTGCCAGGTTCATTTCTTATTTCTTATGCTTGACGAGGCTGCTACTTCCCTTGGTAAAACTCTCATCCTGCAGGTTCAACACGAGGTTCTCAGCAGTGAGATAGATTCAGTTCTGGGACGTGCTGATCGTCTTGGAAATGTTCTGGGCTGCCCAGATCTTGCCGAGTTTGATGTAGCCAAGGTTCTTGTGTAGCGCTTCTCCTGGGTGCGTAGGGCAAGGGCAGGGTCCACACAGGGGCAGGCCTCAACCCTGGCCACATCCCTACCACCCCGGCTCCTGGCCACCGGGCCATCAGACCTAAAGTTGTGCTCAGGTGGCTCATGCCTCCCCTATTCTAGGAACCCCTGTAGGCCTCCGCTGCTGCCAGGTCCCGGGGGCAGCAACAGACACAAAGGCAAAGCCAGTAGTGCTGTTGGTCTGGCCTTAAGGTGGGGAGGAAACCCCACTAAGGAAACCCCACTAAGATTTCAAATCCCATCAGTAGCTACTCTTTTCTTATGATGCGTTCATTATATATATTCATGATTGCAGAAAGTTCTCAGGGGCCAATCAAAGACATGTGTAAAACAGTTTTTACTGATACCACATTTTTTCCTTCTTTTTTCTATCTTCACTGTATGATTTCTTTGATTTTCTTTGCTCTTATTAGCTACCTTTTATCATCGTAACCACTTTCCTTTCTAACTTCCTGGTAAGAATATATTCACAAAATAACAAGACTTAGATATGTAGGTAAAGAAAGAGCCCGAGGCTGAGTAAACCTCTAAGGCTTCTTTTTCTAAGGAAAGCACACGTGCTTACCTTCCGTGTATCAAATGAGGTTACATCTATCTAGGCTAATATGCAACAAGTGATGATCATTATAAGCATCATCATCAGCAGCAGAATCTTCATCATATTTCTGAGAAGGTTCTTTGCTGGGCACTGCTGGGTTTTACTTGATTCTACACCATACCCTGTAGCTTATTCATGATAGTTGCCATTTTTAGAGGATCTCATTGAGACTCAGGTTAGTTAATTTGCTTTTCCATGATTATGCATTTAATAATGGTAGGTCTAGAATTAAAATCTAAACATCTCTGATTCGAAAGAAAATGTTCCATCACCTATACCTAGGGGATTTTCCTCTTAAGACTGTTTTGTTGATTATGACATAAATGTATTTTTAATCTCCTTCAATGATAGTGAACATTCTCTAAATGTATACCCGATTTTTAATTCCTTGTGTGCTTTATGGTACCCTATGAATTGCCATGTTTTATATCTGGAAGTTTATGAAAAGTCTTATGGTTATTCATTAGGGGATTCTGTAGGTGTTTGTATTGAAAAGGTGTTTGTGTCCCGAGTCTGGGATATAGGTATACATGAACACTTTTTTAAATAAACTAGGCTGTGTGATTTGGGATGATTTACTCTCCTCAATTTTTAATTCCTATCTGCAAAAGAGACTTGTGAGCTAGTTAAATTAGCAGGTATGCCGTAAGTGATTAATTTAAAGTGTTTCCTTTAACATTTTTCCTAGTGCAGAAGAAACAGAGCACACTGCAATGTCAGGATGGGATGAAACTCAGAGATCTCCCCATCATTGATTTCTTGGCATTTGTTTCACCATGCTCTACTTCCAATCACCACTTCTTTCTTTGCCATGTTGTTAGTGTAGGCTGCTGTTGCAATCCTTAATGAATGCTTCAGTTGTTACTCCTAGGACCTCCTCCCTTTGGCACAGGGCCATAAAGAAGTTGAGTGACAAACTCATTTTCTCAACTTGAATCACGCTTAAATTTCAATAGCAAGGGTATGTGATGATGGGCAGTCAAAATCTGTACTTAATTCTAGATATACCTGTTGTCAAGACAAGTATTTTCTAGAATAAGCCCCATGATGTGTACCTATATGTTATCGACTTTCTTATCTCCTGTAGTGGATTCAAAATGGCCACAAATTCATTGCAGCTCTTCCTGCAATGAATTTGATGCTTATTTCTCTTCCCTTTGAATCTGGGCTGGCCTTGTTACTTGCTTTGAGCAACAGGTATGGTTGAGGTGATATGCTGTACTTTTTCAGTCTAATCCTCCAGAGACCATGTAGTTCCCACTTTTGCCCTCCTGGAAAAATGTTACTACCGTGTGAAGAAGTCCAGGTTCTCCTGCTGAGGACAGGTGGTCCAGCTGACAACCAGCTCCAGTGGCCAGACATGTGGATGAGGCTATCCTAGATCATCACACACAATGGGGCCTCCCGATAATTTTCGTCACATAAGTGATCCCAGATGAGACAAGCAGAAAGAAGAACCAACCAGCTGACAGCCCAAATTGCTGACCCACAAATCATGAACAAATAAAATAGTTGTTACTTTAAGTCACAAAAATTATGGGATTGAAATATATAAAGGAGCCACCCACCCTGGGTAAGGGAACATACCAGCCATCATACCTATTTTTGTAGAACTTTGGCCTTCTCTTTTAAAAAATACTTTCAGCAAATATTTATTAAATATCTACTGTAGCTAAGCATGCCGCCCCTAAATAGATTCATGAATTTTTGAGGCAGAATATATTTTTTCCTGAAACCTTTTGAAGTGTTTGTTGATTTTTCAGTAGGTACTATTTCCAAAGATGTTTCCTAATATGGCTAAATGTACATGATATGTAATTTTTATTTGCTTGTTTTATAATGAAATGACATCACTGCATTAGAGAAGCTTTCCTGAAAAGATTGTCCTCTTATACTAGGGGTAATGCTATTCACCTGAAGACCAAAGGAGATATTGACTTTGTTTCTCCAAGTTGCATTTTGGCTTGGTTTAGCTCAGTGTGACATTTTGTCATTTCTCCAAGATTTCACTTTACCTTCTAATTATATTTTAGTGATTCACATTTACTATTCACTTCTTCTGTAAATTAAATCTAGATTGCACAATTACTTTATTCTGGGACTTGATATATACCTCATTTTATTTAATAATGTTCTTATTTATGTATCAAATTATTCTACAGGAATTTGACATAATTTTACAGGTATAATAAAGTGCAGGATGTAGGCCTTGGGACACTACAGTTATAATTTCACAACTTTCTGATTATTATTTGCAAAAAATACATAATTAAAAATGAGTATAGTCAACTTCAGTATTTTTACTTTTAGTAAAAAAGGTATTTGTGAGGGGATACATGGGAATGCATATCACATTTACCTAAATGTTTTCTTCAAAGGTATTTTGGAATTATGAATTTGAAAGTCTCCCTTGACTGTACTGAATATGAAATATTTTATCTATATCTTCTTTCTGGTATTTAAAATTTTTTTTTAATTTACTCATTTATTTATATTTATTTTGTTTTGTTTTGTTTTGTTTTGAGGCAGAATCTCAGTCTTTGCCCAGGCTGGAATGCATTGGTGAGAGCATAGCTCCCTGTAACCTTGGACTCCTGGGCTCAAGAGATCCTGCCATCTCAGCCTTAGGAATAGCCAGGACTACAGGCATAGTGACACCACACTCGGCTAATTTTTAAAAATTTTTGTAGAGATAGGTTCTGGCTATGTTGATCAGGCTGGCTTGAACCTTGAACCTCCTGGCCTCAAGCAATTCTCCTGTCATGACCTTTCAGAGCTCTGGGATTACAGGTATGACACACAGTCCTAGGCCAGTTTTTCCTCTTGAAAGTTTTTCTTTTAATGGAAAGAAGAAATATGTTGGCCATGATGTGAATAAGATTGTTTATAAAATTGTAGAATGTTTTCAATATCTCAAAATTGATTATTATAATAGTTAATTGAAAGCTATTTCAAAAAATACTTGTCTTTATATTTTACATATAAGATTATAATATTTGATCTCAGTTAATTGTCAGCATCCACTTCTTTCTTCTTCTACTTTATTCTGTTGAGACCCAGGACTGGAGGAATTGTCTAAGACAATATCAAGTCAATACTTTTCTACTTTTCTTTATAGGTTAATCCAGTTTTTCAAAAATAAATTAAAATAAAGCAATCTTTTCTACAGACCTGGAATAACTAAACATAAAACTAGCTGGGATAATATTTTAAAAACAATATCTCAAATAACGTATGGTCTTTAGAACATAGTTAAGAAGTCTGAAGATAACAGTTATTTTACTATTTATCTACTAGGCAGAGCAAATCCACATTTTCCTGGTTTTGGAGGGCTTTGAATTTTGAAGTTATATAATGTGGAAGATCTTTTGAAGAAAAATACGTAAAATCACAAACACAAAAATTCAGTATAAAATTTCTTGAAAGGGGCCTGTGTATACAACACAATTTTTGTGGCAAACTTGCCACGCTTACTATCTTCAAAGAATTGAGGAGAAATGAGTAACTTTTTTCTGTTTGGGAAAGTTGATCTTATATTTCTTTAGATTAATTTTGCTAGCTTTTTATTTTTTGCATTCATGCCTCTCTCTTTAATAGCTCTATTTTTTCTTTGAATTTTTAAAATTGAAATATATTTTCTAAGTAGCTATAGGAGTATATGGCTACAGCACTTATCAAAATAAGTAAATGGACAAATTAATGTGTACAGTTAATGAACTCATTTTTTCAATAATGAGAAAAATCATGTTTTTTTAAAATTCCAAATGTAACATTGCAATTTGAAAACACAAAATAAATATCTCTAAAGCATCTATGTAAAAAGGAAAAGCGGATTCAAGAACAATTTAAAAGCAACATAAGGAATTTCAGTGAAATACATCACTCTTGGTAAAAAGTGTGTACCCAGGAGGTGCCTGCTGGTTGAATAAATAAATTGGTATGTACATAAATAAATAAATATTTTTTTGGAATGTGACTTTAAGGCACTAGAATGTATCTATATGTGCAATAAGGAGAAGCTATTGTCATTTTCATAGTGATTACCTCTATTTTGGTGTTTACATTTACTGATAGTATTTTGTAACTTTTAGGGGTATACACAACACACACACACACACACACACACACACACACACACACAAAACTACTCTTTTTTTTTTTTTAGATGAGTGAAAGAAGGAGTCTATTAAGCAACAAAGCTCTCTAGAAAAAGAGAGAAGGCCCAAAATGGGTTATCAGAAAAATACTCTTTGAAATACTAAAAAAACAAACAAACAAAAAAAACAGTCTTTGGAAAACCATGTAATACCGTTCTATATTGGGAATGTGAAGTAAATATCAATTCTCTCAAGCTGATTTAAAGCACATAACATGCCACCGTTGGTGGCTCAACCTGTAATCCCGTGCTTTGGGAGACTGAGGTGAGTGGATTGCCTGAGCCCGCGGGTTCGAGACCCGCCTGGGCAAATTGGCGAGACCTCATCTCTACAATAAATCAAAAAATTAGCCGGGTGTGGTAGCGCACGCCTGTAGTTCTGGCTACTTGGAAGGCTGAGGCAGATGGATCGCCGGAGCCCAGCAGGTCGAGGCTGCGGTGGCCGGGAGCGGCCACTGCACTCCAGTCTGGGTGACAGAGTGAGACTCCAACTCAAAACAAAAAACAAAAAACACATACCACAAAACTTTCTTGAATGCAGTAATCAGTATTGTGGAATTATCAGTGTTTTTTAGATGGAGAGAATCTATGTGAGCTGAATGTAAATGGAGTTCATACTCACTCATGCTGAACTGGTGCTATCAATAGTGATTTAAAGATATGCTTTGCCATTTTAAGCTGAAATGATAAATTGACCATAGAGCAGACCAAGGAGGAGCTGAGACCTGCAGGTGAATAATATATAAAAGAGAGACAAGTAGAGTGACACGATGAACCCAAGCTTGTTAGATTTCAGGTTCTGTAACCAGCATTTTACAAGCATACATTTTTAGTTTAGCATCTAGAGTTAAAGCTAGACGATTAATAGTATCACTTAGGCCTCAAGTAGCAGCAGGTGGAAAGTCCAACCCAAGTTGCCTCAAACATCAAAATAATTTTTTTAAATTCACACAACCAAGAGCAGGGGTATCTTACCACATAGTTTGACTTAGTTTTGAAAAAGTTGAAAAACTAGGATCCAGCTTTCAGCTCTAATTCCTCTCTGTTAGTTCCTTTCTTAGATTTGGAAGGGTGGATCGCTGTACCTTCACATCATAACACCAAGTCCAAAGGCAGGAAAAGAAAAACCAGGAATGAGACGGAGAAGGGGAGGGAAGAAGGAGAGGGAAAGGGAGAGAAAGTGGGAGAGAAAACTGTTTCCGGACAGTCTTAATACAAGTTTCTATTTTAATTTTTTCAGTCTTAGTTTGACTTGGGCTATGTTACCATCTCTGAACTTGGTTAGAAAGAATGAAAGCACTGCTTAGTTTCTTTATCCATTTGTGCCTCCTGTCCTCTCTTTTTCTTTCCACTACTTTCTCTTTTCTTTTCTTTTAGAAATATTTGCTCTAGGAATCCTCTCTTTTGTCCCCTATGTGAAATTCAAAAGACTTTAGTGAAACTTTATATTTTAGCTTGATAATCAGCATTTCCTGCTTTAAGATTTCTTAGCAAGTTTTAATATTTTAGGGAAACAAATTGAATATTGTCAAGCCACTTTCTACAGTAAAATCTTTAAAATGACTGGCTCCAATACAGTTTTACTACAAATAAAATTGCATCTGTGTATTTTTCATTGGGAAGTTAACTGTAATATTTGTATAAACTAATCTTTGTCTTACTATAATAGAACAGCAATAGGCCATATATTTATATGAATATAGACACATTTTCACATAAGCTCATTTATTTTTACCAAATACCGAATCTTTATTAGTATGTATGCTGCATATTGTACTGTTCATACTTATCACACTTTTAGAGATTATGAATAAATTCTAAGCTAAAAGATGGTAGAGGCATAATAATCTTTTATTCATTTTATATAAAATACAGTGTAGTAACAGTAAAGAAGAAAAAATGATAATGACTGAATTTAAATATAATTTTTCTAAAAAGTCAGATAGCCTCTTTTTCTCTTTGTAAAACAGAGATGATACAAATGTTGAATAATTAGTGTAGCTTTTTTATTTGTTATCATGATCTATTTCTTAATATTCTGAGGTACAGAATTCTCCATTGTGATTTACTCTTTTTTGATAGGGATACATTCCTATTTCCTATCAACTTCGTCTTTTAACTTTGTACTATAATTTAATTTTAAGATTGTAGAGGATAAGGATGAATTGAGTTTTAACTCAGTTATGATATACCATATTTTGAATTCACTTCAAGTTAAAGGCAAACAGGGGTGAGGTGGGTCCGTTTGAGAGCTTCTGATTCAGCGTAGCTATTAAAGCTCAGTCTTCCATTCCTCCTAATGGATAATTGCTTTTCTTCAGGATCACAGTATTTCTACAGCCATTGAATAAAGAATCTTCCATTTGACAAATAAAATAGGCAAGATTAACTGCTGTGGAAATTCTGAAAAAATTCTGTGTGTTTGAGTTCCTACTAAGTGCATGTCAGAAAAGTATCAAACACTTCTGTATTTTGTAGAGAACTCCAACACAGTGCAATTACTTATATATGTACCCTGTATTAAGTGGCTTTAAGATCAGTTCTTTTTTATGCTCTTATATGGTAATAATCCCATATAAATTTAAGATCAGTTTTAATAGTAAATTTTCAGTGTCTTTGTTATACAGATGTGTGAGGAAATCAAATAAACAAACATGTAGCCTTGACTTGACTCTCTAGTCTTAGGCAATATCAACTTTTATTATTATATTTTAATTGCTCTGTGTAGACTTAAATAAGTTAAACTTAGTTTAATACAGTCTTTAAAAGTTGGATATTTATCTTTATTTTAGCTTTAATATTGTGGAGATAGAAATCTGAAAGTCTTCTTTTTATAGACAATTTTTGGTTAGAGTACTCTAAAATTTATTAACTAATTATGGTAAAATCACAAGTCAGCATTCCATTTGGGAGGATGTTGACGGCAGCCTGTGAAGAAAATAATGCAGTGTGGTTAACCAATGTTCCTGTCTCCTCCTGTGTAATTTAACTAGTTTAATCAATTACATATGGAACAATAAGCTTCTGAATTATCAAGAAGGAAATGGTTCCTCGGCCTCTACAAATAAGGTATTTTGATGTCAAATACCCTGAGCTTCAACATTCAGTTTTTTTTGTTTTTTTGTTTTTTTTTGAGTTGGAGTCTCACTCTGTCACCCAGACTGGAGTGCAGTGGCCGCTCCCGGCCACCGCAGCCTCGACCTGCTGGGCTCCGGCGATCCTTCCGCTTCAGCCTTCCAAGTAGCTGGAACTAGAGATGCGCACTACCACGCCCGGCTCATTTTTGATTTATTGTAGAGATGAGGTCTCGCCAATTTGCCCAGGCGGATCTCGAACCCGCGGACTCAGGCAATCCATTCACCTCGGCCTCCCAAAGCGCAGGATTACAGGCTGAGCCGCGGAGCCTGGCTACATTCAGATTTTGAAATAACCTTTGTTCTTTACTTCAGTATGAGTAGCATACAATACATATATTTTACTAGATAAGCTTATTTTAGAATATTTAATCTTCTAAGTATAGTCCATGACATTGTACTTTTAATACCCTTAATCAGTGTGGGCTAAAATTTGAATGACTGGTTAATTTTCTTGCAGTTAATCCTTTTATGGAAGTATCATTACTATTATTTAATTAAAATCAACAATAGATTGTTCATAATCAGGAACAAGGAGGACATACAGTATTGTAATATCATATCACATGTAAGCTTTTCAAATGATTCTTTAGAGAGTAAGACATTGAGTTGGAAGGTTATCAGCAAAAATAGAATATAGAAAGAGACATAAAAATAGAAATCTCTTCCTTGTCTTTTTCATTCTGGGAAGAGCATTTGTTGTATGAATTCTTCATAGAATCTGCAAAGTCCTCTACAGACTCACTTTTAATTGAGATAATCCTGAATCTTTTGAAGTGTAACCGATGACAGACTAAAGCGACATTTTGATTAAACGATGATAAATTATCAAACACCGTTATTCAACATTACTGCTGGAAGCTTAATTAGAGTACAGAGAGTACTCTGGAGTCTGTGTCTGACTAAACCAACAACAGCAGCAAAGCAAAAAAAAAAAAAGAAGAAAAGAAAAAAACTGAATCATGCTATTCTTTTATATAAATTTTTTCACAGTTCACATGCATGTATGCACACGTGCACACACACATAAGAGTTACAATTTTTATCATTTCTGTCTGTTGTCCCTCTCTTTGGATCAAAGAATGTCCTTTCTGATTCTTATTTTTTTGTCATGTTTGCAAAAGAAATTACCTAGTTCTAGATAAAAGAGCTTAATCACATGTAATTCATTGCCAGTTTGATTTTTAATGATGTTTTAAGGATGCATTTTTTTTATTATTTTTTGCTGTGTTTTCTTTTTTTTTTTTTTTGAGTTGGAGTCTCACTCTGTCGCCCAGACTGGAGTGCAGTGGCCACTCCGGGCCACCGCAGTCTTGACCTGCTGGGCTCCGGCAATCCTTCTGCCTCAGTCTTCCAAGAGCCGGAATTACAGGCATGCACTACCACGCCCAGCTGATTTTTTGATTTATTGTAGAGATGAGGTCTCGCTGCCCAGGCAGGTCTCGAACCCACGGGCTCAGGCAATCCACTCACCTCAGCCTCCCAAAGGTGCAGGATTACAGGCTGAGCCACTGAGCCCGGATTTTGCTGTGTTTTCATGCATAGTTTTCTAAGATACACATTGCTCCACTTCTTCTATCATAATTGAATGATGAGTATTTGAGATACGTAATGAACCAAAGAGGATAGTACAGTTGTAAATGGCATAGAGCAATTTGTATTGTACTCCAACATTGTTAGAGGTAATAGGAAACAGGTATGGCTTTGGAATTATCCTATAGACATGGTTAAACAGATTAACTGGAATTACAGGAAAGTTTATTGCAGTATGGTTTATAAAAGCAAAATCACATTTTACAAAAGCATTTGTCAATAGTGGGCAAGCTTCTTAACAGAAAATTGTGCTGCTGTTTGAATAAATGAAATAGATTAATATTTATTGATGATGAAAACTGCTGAAAATAAGAATAGAAGCCATGGTGGATATAATATTATCTTCTTTGTGTAAAAAACATACATAAACATATGTGGAAACACATTTGTGAGTTCTTTTTTTTTTTTTTTTTGAGTTGGAGTCTCACTCTGTCGCCCAGACTGGAGTGCAGTGGCCGCTCCCGGCCACCGCAGCCTCGACCTGCTGCGCTCGGCGATCCTTCCGCCTCAGCCTTCCGAGTAGCCGGAATTACAGGCATGCGCTACCACACCCGGCTGATTTTTTGATTTATTGTAGAGATGAGGTCTCGCTGCCCAGGCGGGTCTCGATCCCGCGGGCTCAGGCAATACACTCACCTCAGCCCCTTTTTTACGAAAGCATACACATACATACAGGCAAAGAGTGGATGGTGGTTCTCTCTAGAGTAAGGTTCTAGGATGAGGATGTCAAATGATATTCATTTTTTATTAATTTTATAGACTTCAGCACCTTGTACATGCAATAATAATGGTAATAAATTTAACTGTAAGTTTTAGTAGAGGTTTTAACTATGGGTCAAATAATGTTAAATGAAAATATTTCTAAATGACGATAAAAGGCCAGCATATGCTAGTCATTGTACATTAAATGTTTACATGCCAACTAAGGCATCAGTAATATTTACAAATTAATTTTCTATAACTATATTGCAGAAATTTAGCAATTCGTATGTAGAATGTTGTTTGCACTTTATACAACAGACTCTTAATAAAGATTTCATGAACAGTGAAATGCCATAAATACTCATTGCTTAAGAGTTTTTGCCTGGTTTATATTTTGGGGAGGAGGGAGTACATGTGAAACATGAACATTTAGTTTAATCTAAAATAATATGAAATATCTTGCTTCTATGACAAGGAACATTTCATTGTGAGGCTCTACTTATGTCTATGTCGATAGCCTCATGCTTTTGGAGACTGGAATTACGAGTATCTTTTGTTTCTTTACATCTGGCCAGTGTTTGCCATGTTGATGAATAGTTAAATTATAAGAATTTTTAAAAATTTAGAATTTTAACATAATTTGAAAATACATCTTTGTATTCTAATTTACTCCAATTTATTAAGCATATAAACCCAAAAGACAGAAGGGTGTCTACTAGGAAAACAGTCTAGAAATTGAATTTTATAAAACCCAAAACACTGGATACTACATCAATAGAGATCAAAGTTACTTATTTGGGTTTTTATAGAAGAATGAAGCTAAACTTTTAAAACTTATTTTATCTAACACTTAACATGACATAATTGCATCTATACATATTCCTAGAACAGAAGAAATGGACAAATCTTATTTTTCCTCTCTACAATTTAAAATAAACTTGATCAATAGTATGAATGGATAATTTTCCCTTAATATTTAATTTGCACAGCAGCGCTCTAAGGAGGTTAATTTTATAGGAGGGAATAAGATTCTCAGGAATTTATGGATTCAATTTATTGAGCTTCAATTTGGTGTCTGGTACTGATGGTAGCATTGAAGGTATAGAGTGACTTTGCATGTGGAAGTATTGTGACGATATGGGAAACTTGGTGTGCTCTGGCAGCATGTGAGGAGGGATTCCAGATGTCAGACTTACCTTCTTCTAGGTCTCCTGTCAGCCCATATACATATGTTTCCGTGTTGGTGCTTGCTGAATTAGCTCTTTATAGCAGGGCTGCCATCCTGACTCTTGTAAATTTTCATTTAATGTGTAAACTATTAACATTCAATTGTTGGGCTAGATTCATCACCAGCTAGTTTTAAGAAAGGTCCATGTAGATATTTATAGATCCATATAGATCTTTAAAGGTGTGGAAGATGCCTTCTGTCTCCATATTTGCATCGCTCTGCAGTTATTCATGAGGTCTGGAGATTTTTCTACTTTTCTATTTTAGGTAACGTAGACTGTTCTGGCTCAAGTGCTGCGTTCAGAATGTCTTTGCCGAGTATTCTTTATTAATAATAAAAAATATATTGCTTTGGTTGTTTCTTGTATTGCACATCAGATAATTTATCCAAAAACAGAAGCCTGGGGTTTTACTGTTCAGTCAGCTTCATGTTTACTTACTTGTGGGCTATGCTTCCATGCTGCTTTACGGTCTTGAAAGAGTTTTCTATCACTTACTTGTGAAAGAATTTCATTGTTGTGCTTCATTTCACTCTCTTCAACACATTCGCATATTCAAAGTTTTCTGCACTTTACTTAGGTTAGACAAATACCATTTTATCCCTCTGAATGAAATTTCCTAATTGGGTACCCAGTGTAGCTGATACAAATCTTGTTAAGCATGATTAAACTATTTGTAGTTCTCTAAACATACTAAGCTGTTTAATATTTTGGTTTCTTTGCTCCTGCTCTTCATTCTGCTAAGCTATCATTTTTCTCATTATCCTCTAATTAGTTATTCAATAGTATTTCCAAAAATTTTTTTAAAGACATTTTCTCTGGTGCTTCAAAGTTGAAGTTAGTGTCACATATCTAAGTTCCCGTATTTCAGTCAAATCATATGGACCAGAGAGGACAAAGGGAGGTTTATGCACAAAATAGCTTTATAAATAACAGATTCTTTCCCAAGACCTTTGAGCAGACATTTTTCTGATAACTTTACTTTTTTTGTGTAGTGGCTATTTTGTATCAGAGCATTGTTTTGTCATTGCACTTACACATTGTATTTAAATCATATGTTTATATTTCTGTTTACATGTGAGACAGAGACTACTGTCTTTAAGGGCCTGATATATTTAACATCTTTCATTTTTTAAATCCCTGTGCATAGAATAGTGTTTGAAATATTATCAAAGTGAAGCAATCAATTATGTGTAAGAGTATTAATGATGACAGAAAACACAGGCAATAACTTTCTCAGAGATTTTTCTCTGAGTCTATTAATATTAAGCAAAAGATTCACTGAAGAGTAATATTTGAACCATTTTTCTGAATAAAGAAATAATGAAAAGAGCTAGGAAGGACCAATATACACATCTTAAATAGAATTTTTAAAAAACTTTCTCTGAATTAAATCTGTTTAAAGTAAAAACTTTCTTCAGATATGTGATTATCTTTCTGATTAGCTATTTATTTAGTTGTTATGCTCATCATTTCAAAAGTATAGTTTGAATTGTTAATTCTTTTCAGAGGTTTCTGAAGGCTAGTTTTGAGAAATTATTGCTTCAAAAAATCACTTCCTTAGATTACATCCTTACTATTTGTTTAATATCAGTCTATGTTATGTACTCAGAACCCAGAAATTCGAATTCCATGTTGTACATTATATACTGTAATTACTCGTATATTTATTTGCTGTTAGTTTAGATCTACAGTAATAAAACACTGAGCAGATTCTAATTTCTTTAAGATCATTACTATTTTGTATTATATACTTCTGAGAGAACATAAATGGAAAAATATAATTTTTGTTTTTAGTAAGCTAACTTAGTCATATGAGACATGCCACTACTTCAATCATAGGGCATCAATTTCTCTTCTCAGATTTTCATTGGTCATTTTTAAAGTCTCATATCAGTTTAGAAATATTTATTTTTTTGAGAGTTTTCTTTTAATATTTGTATGAGTTATTTACCATATTGCTGGCTATCTTATATATTAAAGGTATTTCCTTTTAACTCACTGATTTTAGCTGGAAGACTTACAAATGACAATTTGGAAATATTTTCTGACTCATCAAATTTTAGAGTGAATTAGGTTGAAATAGATTATATGAAGCTCTGGACTCTCTTCTTATAGTTTTTCCCTCTTTTAATCCATACTGTATAGTCCTGGAAGATAAATCTTCCTAAAGTGCTTCAGTCATGTAATTTCCCTACTCAAAAACCTCCAGAGGTTCCCCACTGCTTATTAAATTAAATTCAAACTTGCTCTCTGACATTCATAGCCCTCCAAACCCCAATATAATCCAGCCTCTAGTCTCAGCTATGACTACCCCTCTGTTTATACTATTCACAACAATAAAAGTGAATTATTTGGCTTGCACAGACCATACTTTATTTTTCCCCACACTGTGCATTTTCCTGGGCTTGTTCTTCCTGGAACAATTACTCTTTTATCATTTCATACTGTTCAAATCCAGCTGATCCTTCAGAGCCCATCTCAGAAAGCCATGTCAAGAGAAGACTATCTTGATTTATTTATTCAACAAATAGGTATTTTCCTAGGCATTATTCAGTAGTACTGTGAATGAAAAAGCCAAAATATCTCTTATGCCAAGCTTTCTTTTTAGATAGCTGAGATCGATACAAATACATATATAAATAAATTAATAAAAATATGAATATATAAAATGATAACTAGGAAGGAAAATATTGAATGTGAGATATGAAGTGTGATGTTGGAGAGGGAGGGCTAATATTATATGGAGAATGATTAGGAACACGTTATCTCAGATGAGGGGACATTTTCCAGAAATACCTGAGAGGAAAAATAAGACTTGAGGGTATGTAGAAGAGGAATAGAGCCTGAAGGAAGAGTGGGTTCAAGAACCTTGAGGCAGAGGCAAGCTTAGCATGTTTATAAAATAGCCAAGGGGCGGATATAGCTAAAGAGAAATGAGTGAGCAGGGCAGTCACTGAAGATGTCAGAGAGGAGCAAGTCTCAGGGGTCATTGAGAGGACTTTGGCTTTCTAAGTGAAAGAGATCAGAAGCCAGGGAGACTTTTGAGCAGAGATATGACCCGAAATGGCTTATATGATAAAGGATTGCTCTACCTTCTGCCCTTGAATAGACTGTGAGGATGTGAGGACACAAAAGGAAAACAAGGCAGCCCAAAGGGCTATGCTGACCAAGATTTTTGGTGAATTGAAGCAGGATTCTGGAGTAGGAAGTCAGTAGATTCAGGGAAAGTTTTATAAAATACAGAAGTGTGTTTAAGAAGTGAGTAAGAAATCACAAAGAAAAAAGAAATCAAGCCAGGCTCGGTGGCTCACCCTGTAATCCCGCACCTTTGGGAGGCTGAGGTGAGCGGATTGCCTGAGTCCGCGGGTTCGAGACCCGCCTGGGCAGTGAGACCTCATCTCTACAATAAATCAAAAAATCAGCCGGGCATGGTAGCGCATGCCTGTAATTCCTGCTACTCAGAAGGCTGAAGCGGAAGGATTGCTGGAGCCCAGCAGGCGAGGCTGCGGTGGCTGGGAGCAGCCACTGCACTCCAGTCTGGGCAACCGAGTGAGACTCCAACTCAAAAAAGAAAAAGAAAAAAGAAATCAGTAGCATTTTGGGAAACATTTCTTCATCTTAAAAACTACCATTACTTTTTATTACATTTGTTTCTTGTGCCAGGTTCTTTACTAGGTGCTTTACTTCCATTACCTGTATGTAAGCCTCATAACAACCCTATAAAGTGTAGATGTTGTTATTGTTAGATTTTTACAGATGAGGAATTTGGAACACAGAAAGGTTGAATTTTAAGAAAATATATGTCTATCTCCCTGCATTCTTAGTAGAGAAGGAAAAAAGTAGCTGAGAATAAATATACCACAATTTTAATAATGGCGGAGTAATAGATAATTTTCGTACCTTTATGTCTATTTACTCCTATTTTAAGAACATATTATTTTTCTTTTACATATTTTAATATTATTATATTCTTATGAATAACAATATTGCTTTTATAATCTGATAACTATTAAATGTAAATATCATAAATTTTCAATTCATTTACTTAATTTAATATTTTTAAATTGACAAAATATAGGATTTATAGTCAGACTTGATTTCAAATTTTACTGTCTTGGTCAAATAATTTAGACTCTATGCACTTCAGTGTTTTCATCTGTGCATTAAAATTCCAAGGTTTTAGATTTGTTTTCAGGATGCAAGTGGATAACAAAATGAAAGCTTTAAACAGAATGCCTGTCACATAATCGGGCATAATAAGAGGCTGCTGTTATGATCCCCATATGTAGATATTCAGATTAAATTATTTAATAGATAATACCAAATATATAGCTCTATATTACATATATATGAAATAAGTAGCTAAATATTAAAATAAATTACTATGAAAATGAAGTTCAACTAAAAACTTTTTTTTAATTTTAATCAATATTTTTTATTATGATGTTGTGGGGTACAGTTAATGGTTAGGTATACAAATACGTTTCATTCAGGCACCCTGTTGATAAGAGGTGTTTCCCTGTCCCCAGACAGATATTTGCTACCGTTAATCCCATCTCCCTCCCCACACCCAAAGTTTCCCACTACTGTCAGTCATTTTCTTATAGTATTACATTGGATGTTCAGGGTCCACTATATGAGTGAGAACATGTGATACTCGGATCTTTGTTTAGGTGAGAGGTCACTCAGTATTATAGACTCTAGTTCCATCCAGGTTGCTGCAAAATTCATGATTTTGTTCTTTTTTATGGCTGCCTAGTATTCCTTCGTGTATACGTACCACATTTTTTAATCCAGTCCTCTTTTGATGGGCAGCATGTTTGATTCCAGGTTCTTGCTATTGTGAACAACGCTGCGATAAACATACGTGTGCAGGTATCTTTTTTATAGAGTGATTTGAGTTCTTCAGGGTATATTCCCAGTAGGGAGATTGCGGGGTCATATGGGAGGTTGATATTTAGAGCTTTTAGGAATTGCCACACTGCTTTCCACAGAGGTTTCACTAGTTTACACTCCCACCAACAGAGTAGAAGTGTTCCCTTTTCACCACACCCTCTCCAGCAGCTGTTATTTTTTGAGTTGTTGATAATTGCCATTCTGACTGGAGTTAGGCGGTATCTCAGTGTGGTTTTGATTTGCATTTCCCTGATGATTAGTGAGGTTGAACATTTCTTCATGTGTTTGTTGGCTGCTCGAATGTCTTCCTTTGTGAAGTGTCTGTTCATATCTTTTGCCCATTTTATAATGGGGTTGTTTGTTTTATTCTTTTCAGCATGTTTGAGTTCCTTATAGATTCAAGATGTTAAGCCTTTGTCAGACCTAGAGTTGGCAAATACTTTTTCCCAGTCTGTAGGCTGTCTCCCTGCTCTCTTGATGGTTTCTTTGGCTTTGCAGAAGCTTGTCAGTTTAATAAGGTCCCACTTGTCTATCTTTTTTATTATGACATGTGGGTTTCAGGTTTTGTTCAGGAATTAGATGCCAGTTCCGATTTCCATGAGGGTATTTCCTTCCTTTTCTAAGGTTCTTATGGTTTGGGGTTTTACATTTAGGTCTCTGATCCATTTGGAGTTAATTTTTGTGTATAGGGATAGATAGGGGTCCTGTTTCAATCTTCTGCATGTGGTCAGCCAGTTTTCCCAGCACCATTTACTGAATAGGTTCTCCTCTCTCCAGTGGTAGGTGGTGGAGGCTTTGTCGAAGATGAGTTGGTTGAGGAATTGAGGTTTTGCTTCTGGAATCTCAATTCTATTCCATTGATCTATATGCCTGTTCCTATACCAATACCAAGCTGTTTTGATGGTTGTAGCTTTATAGTAAAGTTTGAAGTCTAGTAATGTGATACCATCTGCCTTTTTTTTTTTTTTTTTTGCTGAGGACTGTTCTGGCTGTTCTTGAACGTTTGTGTTTCCATATGAATTCCTGTGTTGTTTTTTCCAGGTCTGAGAAGAATGTTGCTGGTAATTTGATGGGTATTGCATTGAATCTTTAGATTGCCTTAGGTAAGATGAACATCTTCACAATGTTGATTCTTCCAACCCATGAGCATGGGATATTTTTCCACTTGTTTGTGCCATCTTTGATTTCTTTGAGCAGTGTTTTGTAGTTTTCATTGTAAAGGTCTTTCATGTCTCTGGTTAGGAAGATGCCAAGGTATTTCATTTTTTTAGTGGCTATTGTGAATGGAATTGTGTTTTTTATTTGGGTTTCTGTTTGTTTATTATTGATGTAAAGAAATGCGATTGTCGTTTGCACATTTATTTTGTATCCTGAGACTTTGCCAAAGGCCTTTATCAGTGTAAGGAGGTTTTTGACAGATTCTCTTGGGTTTTCAAGGTACACAATCATATCATCTGCAAAGAGAGATAACTTGACTTCCTCTTTTCCTATTTGTATACCCCTGATTGCTTTCTCTTCTTTGATTGCTCAAGCCTGGACTTCCAATGCTATGTTGAACAGGAGGGGTGAGAGTGGGCATCCTTATTTTGTTCCAGTTTTCAGGAGAAATGGTTCAAATTTTTGTTCATTTAGGAGTATGCTGGCTGTGGGTTTCTCATAGATGGCTTTTACTATTTTGAGGTATGTTCCCCATATGCCTAGATGTTCGAGGATTTTTATCAAGAAGGGCTGCTGGATTTTATCAAAAGCTTTTTCTGCATCTAATGATATAATCATGTGGTTTTTGTTTTGACATATGTTGATGTATTTAATTACACTTATGGTTTTATGAATGTTGAAACAGCCTTGCATCCCAGGAATGAAGCCTGCTTGGTCATGATGGATGATTTTTGAGATGTATTGTTGAATCCGATTTGCTAGGATCTTGTTGAGAATTTTAGCATCTATGTTCACCAAAGATATTGGCCTGTAGTTCTCTTTCTTTGTTGGGACTTTACCTGGCTTGGGTGTCAATGTGATGTTGTCTTCGTAAAATGATTTGGGGAGAGTACCATCTTTTTCAATCTCCTGAAATACCTTCAGTAGGATTGGTATCAGCTCCTCCTTAAATATCTTGTAGAATTCTGCTGGAAAGTCATCTGAACCAGGGCTTTTTTTTGTGGGTAGTTTTCTTATTCAGTAGTCGATTTCCTTGATTGTTATTTGTCTATTTAGGGTCTCAATTTCTTCTTGTTCCAACCTAGGTAGGTTGTGTGATGTCAGAAAGTCCTCCATTTCCTTAAGGTTTTTGAGTTTGTTTCCTTACAATGTACGTAGTAGTCTCTAATGATCTTTTGTATTTCTTCAGGATTAGATGTGACTCCATATTTTGTGTTTCTGATTGTGCTTATTTGGGTTTTTTCTCTTTTTTTCTTGGTCAGTCTAGCTAGGGGACCATCAATCTTGTTTATCCTTTCGAAGAACCAGCTTTTTGTTACATTGATTTTTTGTATTATCTTTTTGTCTTCTATGTCCTGGATTTGGGCTTTTATTTTGGTGATCTGGATTCTTCTGCTGAAATTAGGGTTTTTGTGGTCTTGCTTTTCCAGCTTCTTTAGGTGGCTTGTTAGGTTGTGAATTTCTGTTCCTTCCATTTTCTTCATGTGTGTTTGTAGGGATATAAATTCCCCTCTTACTACAGCTTTCAGGGCAACCCAGAGATTTTGGTAAGATGTTTCTTCATTTTCATTTGTTTCCAGGTATCTTTTGATCCCTGTTTTGATTTCGTCGTTGACCCAGGAGTTGTTTAGCATCATGCTGCTTAGTGTCCATGTATTTGTGGATTTTGGGGGGACCTTGTTGGTGTCAATGTTTATTTTTATTCCACTGTGCTCTGGGAAGGTGCATGGTAGAATTTCAGTCCTTTTAAATCTGCTTATGCTTGATATATGGCCAATTATGTGGTTGATCTTACAATACGTTCCATGCAGTGATGAGTAGAATGTGTATTCTGTGGTCTTTGGATGGAGTGTTCTGTAGGTATCAATTAAGTCCATTTGGTCCTGAGTCACATTGAGGTTCCGGATTTCCTTGCTGATTTTTTGTCCTGATGATCTGTCTAGGGTTGTGTGTGGGGTATCATTGCCCCCAGTTATGATGGTGTTAGAGTCAATATCTTTCTTTAGGTTTCCTCGAAGTTGCCTTATGAAAGTTGGCGCACGTATGCTGGGTGCATATATGTTTAGGATAGATATTTCTTGTTGATGGAGTGAACCTTTTATCATTATGCTGTGGCCCTCTGTATCTTTTTTAATTTTTGATAGCTTTAATGGTATTTTGTCTGAAATTAGGATCGCGACTCCTCCTTTCTTTTGTGTTCCATTCACCTGAAAATTTGTTTCCCATTCTCTTACTTTGAGTCTGTGTATGTCCTTTCTAGTGAGATGGGTCTCTTGAAGGTAGTATATTGTTGCCTGGTGATATTTTATCCTTTTTGCCATTCTATGTCTTTTCAGCTTGCATTTAATCCATTCACATTCAGGCTAATTATTGAAATGTGAGAGTTCATCCCTATCATAGAGTTCTTATAGAATTGTTGTTCTTCCACTTGTTTTTTTTTTTTTTTGTCTTTCTTTTCATTTTGGGGTTGGTTCATGTACATTTTATTCATTTCCCTGTACTCTTGTGAAGAACATTGTTCTTTTTTCCTTTTGTTCTGTGTTTAGTACTTTCTTAAGTGTTTCGTGCAGAGGTGGTTTGGTGGTAGCTTAAGTACTTAGGGATTGGATATCTGGGAAAGGTTTTAATTCTCCCTCGCTGAGGAAGCTTAGCTTGGCCAGGTAGGCTATTCTTGGTTGAAATTGTTTATCTTTTAGGACTTTGAAGATAGGACTCCAAGCTCTCCTAGCCTGCAGTGTTTCTGTAGTTAAATCTGGTGCTATTCTGATTGGTCTTCCATGGTAGATGATCTGGCCTTTTTCTCTCTCGCTGCCTTTAGGATTTTTTCTTTTATGCCTACTTTGTTTAGGTGAATTATTATGTGTCTAGGAGTTGGTCTTCTCATTTGTTGTCTTTCAGGGGTTCTCTGAATCTCTTGTGTTTGAATTTTTGCATCACTGAATAGATAAGGGAAGTTTTCTTGAATGATCTCATGGAAAGTTTGTTCCAGTGTGGTCTCTGTCTCTCTTTCTGCCTCAGGAAGGCCAATTACTCTTAGGTTCGGTCTCTTGAAGTAATCGCTCCCTCTTGAAGGTTTTGTTCTGTCTTTTTGAGCTTATTTTCTGTGTTTTTAAGAGTTTAGGTTAGTTCTATATTTTTTTCCTCAAGCTCTGAGATTCTTTCTTCTGCTTGGGTAATTCTGCTTTCCATGCTTATCAGTTTGTTATTTATTTCAGTCACAGTATTCTTTATTACTGTTATCTCAGATATCAGCTTCTTTCTAGTTTCTTCTTGTGTCTCCTCTATTCTTTTTAATCTCTCCATTAATATCTTGATATCTAGTTTTGTAATCTGAGACCCTTCATTCTGGGGGCTCTTCATTGTTTGCATTCCAAAGTCAGTTTTCTCAGTGTCTGCCCTCCAGGGGTCTGTGAGAGACCTATACTCTTCTTTTGGTTTTTCTTCATTTGTGTCCATTTCTCTCTCTGTCCTCCTTTCCCTCCCCTTCTTTAATTCTGTTTTTTAGGGAAGGTGGAGTTGCTTTTATTTTCTTCTACAATATCCTGTTCTTCCTTATGAGGGTCTTCTGGCTTTGTTCACTTTTTAGGTTGGAGTGTAGGCTGCAATCTGTAGTTTTTGCAGTTTTGAGGTTTAATTGAGAGGGAAGCTGTGGTTCAGAATGTGTATGCTGATTCTAGCATCCACAAACAGGTGCATGAGCACACTGGAACCTATTTCCCTCTGCCTTACAATCTGTTCCTTCAGCAGTATGTAGTCTTGATCCCTAGATTAAGAAGGGTGGTATAAAAGAGGAAAATAATGAAGGAATGGGGGTCAATAGGAAGTTAGAAAGAGAGAAGAGCGAGTGGGAAAACAGACATACATACCAACTATCACGTGAGAAAGAGACACAAGGCCAGGAATAAGTGAAAAAGACATGTAAGAAAGATTCCCTAAAGAATACTGATAGCTACGCAGAGACAGACCAATAAAATCAAGAAACAGTGTAAGTCAGAAGGCAAACAACAAACGTGATGAAAACAAACAGTCAAAATGATAAAATCATAAGTCAAAATAAGTGATCAGACTAAAGTCACTTCAGCTCTGATCTCCGGCCTCTCCCCTTTGTTTTTCATTGCAGGAAGCTAGATTTACTCGTAGTTTGGGTTTTTTTTTTTTTTTAGTTGGCTGCCTGGGGGTTGCTTTTGTCTGATTCAGCATAAGGGTGGGGCTTTGTCTCCTGTTTCACGACATTACGTTAGGAACTGAGGTAGGGTTTGTTGATAGGTGGGCGGGGCAGTGGAAGTCTGCCTGGAGAATGGCTGAGGCAGTTTTGCAGATCCATTTCTCTCCGCTTGTCTGGGTCTCCCGGCTTGGGGTCATGTGCTGAGTGCCTCAGCCAGGGTGGGCCCAGAGCTCCAGAGCTCCAAAGCACCAAAGGGCAGGTGGTGAGCAGCGAGAGTGGCCCTGGGTCCCCCATAGGGTACTTGAGCCAGGTACGGGACCGGTGTCTCTGAGGCACCCAGAGCCTCCCTGAGTGACTTGACTGGTGGCTTGGTGGGGGTGCCAGTCAGGAGACGATGTAGCCAGGGAGGGAGCTGGGACCTGAGACTCCCATGCACGCGGTGTAACAGCAGCAGCAAGGGGCTGCAATATCCAACCCTGCGTGGGACCGAAGGTCCCCGTGCCTCGGACCAGCACGGCTGGTGGTGGTCTGGGGGATGGGGGAAGAAAAGTAAGAGTCTTTTTGGGAACTCATGTTCGGAGAATCTCACAAGTCCACCTATGCCATCGCCATCTTGTTCCCATCTCCACTAAAAACTTTTTAAAATTTCAATTTATTTCATTCCTTAATATTATGACCTTATTATAGGCTTTTGTTCTGCTTTTGGAGATGGTATTTATTTTTCTTTCTAAAATAATTTATAGCCGGGCTCAGTGGCTCAGCCTGTAATCCCATGCCTTTGGGTGGCTGAGGTGAGTGGATTGCCTGAGCCCGTGGGTTCGAGACCCACCTAGGCAGCAAGACCTCATCACTACAATAAATAAAAAAAAATTCAGTCAGGCATGGTAGCACATGCCTGTAATTCCGGCTACTTGGAAGGCTGAGGTGGAAGGATCTCTGGAGCCCAGCAGATCGAGGCTGCGGTGGCTGGGAGTGGCCACTGCACTCCAGTCTGGGCGACAGAGTGAGACTCCAACTCAAAATAATAATAATAATAATAATAATAATAATAATAATAATAATAATTTATATGTGTGAAAATCTTTTCATGTACAAGGTACCTTTAAATAAGTTTGAATAATTATAAATTCAATGATTCAGTATCACTTTTAGATACTAATTTAACATGAGCAAGCATTGTTTAGCGAAAAATTTGCTGATGTCAGTTACAAACAGACTTGATATTCGTGTCTGTTTTGACTAAAAACAAGTTTTAGGATGAAGATCAATTAAAAAAAATCATTTCAATTATAATATTATGTGTGTCAATGTCATGATTATAATTTGAGATATTCTTTTATTCAATTATATGTTTTTAAAAATAACAGGCAAAAATGTTTTCTGTAATTTTTGTGAAGGTTTTCTTCTCTAGTAAGGAATTTTTTAAAAAAAAATCCTATAAAACAAAACTATTTGTGTGAAATCATTATATGTATACCTAAATCAATGGCATAGACTGTGTCTTCCTCTTACAGACATGTACATATGTCTGCTTTCCCCTATTCCTTACACCTAACAATCCAAAAGCAAAACTGTTAGATAACAATTAGTAGGATTCAGTTGCATTCTTTCCTAGGGATGAGGAGTAAAGAAATACAAAATGCAATATTCTGCAATATATTTCAGAATTATCATTCCCACTGAATGATTATTATATAGCCTATAATATCTACATTTGGCTTACCTCTATGATCAGTTTTCCCCATTGGCTTCACTTTACCTCAGTGCCCAAGGATTCTTCACAGTACAATGACTATTATAAAGTTAATTCAGGAATGCTATGCAATGATTTCCTAAGTAAAACTAAGTAAAACTGAGTTCAGTATGTGAAGGGTATTCATCATATTGAGCACCAATACACTGAATTATAAATCTGTATGATCAAGGATGATCCTCAATTTTATTAAGTTAGATCTTTCAGAATCTTCTCTTATATTGGAATCTGGTTCTCACTTTTGGATAGTATCCAAAAGTATGTCACTAAGTTGAGAAATTTCTTCTAGTGATGGAATCATCCAGGGATATCCCTCTGTCTAATGTAGTTTCTTCCCATGGAGTCTCCTGATGTTCAAAAAACCATAAAGGCAAATAGCTCAATACAGAGGCAGGGTATACAATGCTGGTGGCTAGGCGTGAGATACCTTGTATTTTAAGAATAGAGATAAAATAGAAAAATTATGTATTTGGTATCCAAAGGAGAGTTGAATAATCCTTCATTAGACTATCTGTATAGATATAAGTCCTGAAACATTGAAACATGACACTTTCTTCTAGTGCATGGGTAGCTATAACATATCTTGTAGACTGACTCAAAGAACTGTATGTTCAATGTATACTAAAGATCTTCTTCTTAAATTGGATCAAAGTGATCTGATTTATTTCATGCTGTGGGATTTGGGTCGATTTTTATCATGTTCAGCTTTGATTCCCTTTTGACATACTGAAAATCATTTGAAAGTAAAGTTCTTTTAATTTTCTGCATACATTTGATCAACATTCTTCTAAATTATTCTTAAACATAGTGTATAATATGACAAATGCATTATTATAGCTCTTTGAGGAGCAATCCCTCAAGTTACAAGTATAAAAGAATTACATGTTAATATTTTCATGATTTTAGAATTCAGATAAACATAATTTTTTATTTGTAATGAAACTGGAACATATTCCTTTCCAATAAATTATATTTTAGGTTCAAGGAACCATAGCAAATTCTGACCATTGACCCAAATGTATCTTTCAAAATGAAAGTTAGAATTCATTCTAATGATATTTTCTTAAAATGTCTTAGTTTTAACACATTCCTTTTATAAACATAAATCAAACTTTATATTCACAAACCTTGATGTTGACTAATATCTGAAACTTTAAAAACCAAAAAACCCAAATACTCAAGTGTCAAGACTTTGTGCCTAATTTTAAAAGTTAACACATGCAGTCAAAAGATAAGTTGAAATGTCTCATCCTTTGATTAAATTTAATGAGTCAGCAAAGATTTTTCTGTATGTAAAATATACTACATAGTATAATGTGAGTGATTAAAAAATAAGAAAGCCTTTTTTTTAGAAAGTTGTTGTGTCCTTGAGAAATATAACAACCTCATACATGATTTCAATCAAAGAAGAAAGTGAAGACTTCAATAAGAGACCAATGAGTAAAGGAGTTTAATGAAAAAAGATCAGATCAAGTAGTTAGGGATTCAGAAAAATATCACAGAGAAGGAGGTACCTGAGATGGTCCTTGAAGAACAACTTTTATTTTAGTAGTTTGAAAATAGTGGGAATTTTAGAATAAGGGAATAGTATGGATATCAAAGAGCATGTGCAACTTATATTTGGGTATAAGAGCAGTCTTACTATTACTTGAGTTTAGGGCATAAATAGAATAATAATGGGAGCCATTGAGATTTTCTTAGTTGAGGCATTACACTGTTGGAACTTACTTGTGAGTGTAATCAGATATTGGTTCATCTGATGAGTAACAAATATTTGAAGCAAAGAGAGTGGTTAAAAGGCAATGAAAACATTCCAGGTGGAAGCAATGAGGACACATGTCATGGAGTTGATATTAGAAGTGGAAATAAACATCTAACTTGATGAACTTCAGTTTATTTTCATTAGAACTTAGACATTAGGCACGTTAACGCCTTTTCCTTTTTGAGGTTGCTGGGGTTAATAATGAGTTCTCCTTTCATCTCAACCTCTTGATCTGAAAGTGGGGTTTATTCCATGTGTCTCTCATACTCTTCCTGACTGTGGGCATTTGCTATGGCCAGCAGGCCCCTCAATACCAGTTTGATTGTTTAGGCCGGATGGAAAGCATGTGCTCAGGCTGTGGTCCTCAGTGGAATGTGTGGGCCAGATTCACTGTGCACTACTTACCAACTTTTTTGAAACGGAACACACTCACGCAACATCACACGAAGGGGATTTATTACATAAACTTTGGTAGCAAGGGACAAGGGAAGCCTAGGATCCTTTTGTGAACTGTTCTCCCGAGGCTCAAGAAAAACTGCGTAGGGCACATTGAGTCTTGACTGCAAGTGTCCCACTTGTACAACAGCTGAAGGATCTCAAACGGCAGGTGGCCCTGGGTTCTATACCTCAGGGGCAGCATGAAGCACTGGACAAAGCTTTGAAGGACATCTTGCTTTCATGGGAGGGAGGAACAAAGTCTGGGCTGTCCCAGGAAGTTTCTCCCTTAGCTTAAGGTATTACATTCCAAAGGAGGGACAAGAACAAGACCCTATCTGTGTCAGGCAGGTCCTCTCTATTTCAGGATATCCAGCACATCGTATAGTTATTTTGAGAACCACAAGCAAGAAAGAGGGAATAATTGGATTAGTTCAAGGTCACCCAGAGAACTGTCCTGCAGGAGATGCCCTGTTCTAGTCAGGCTGTTTAGTTCCATGATTGTAAATAAGTAGAGTTGTTCTTTTGTCTTGTGCTTCCATCATCTTACAATAGTGGAATTACATGGTTTGCAGCTTGATGTTCAGATACATTGCTGCGTTTTAATTTAGCCATATAAACAAATTAAAACTACGAGAACTGAGACGGGGTGGCAGGATACATTTTTTTTTTTTTTTTAATTTTTTTTTGCTCCTATCTTGGTATAAATTGAGGGGTATTTATTAGAATGAGAATCTGTACATACTAGTCTTTAATTAAGTCTGAATTTGCACATTTTACTCTTATCCTATTATTCCAACAGAGCTGTCAGGAATGGGATTACTCTATTCACTCAGATATGTGGTCTCCCTCAAGGTCAGAACTGCCTGGTGGATTCCATGTTATTCTTTGGCTCTGAACTTTGTACACTGCATTTGGAGGTTATTGATATAATAGGTTTCTTGCAAATAAGTGAAAATCGCAGCCTGTGTCTAAGGACAAGGCTCAAAATTATAACAGCTGCTCGATTTGCATTTTTATTAAGGATCCAGGGATATGATTGCATTCTCCAGAATTTCAAGGGAGTCTTTAGTACCTTTTTGGCAGGATTAGATTGTCATGTCAGCTCAGCACCTGAACAGTTCCTCTCTGCCCTTGGGCGTCAGTGCAGGTACCAAGATAGGTTTCTTTGTCAAGCATGCATTTGCCTTAGTGACTCTTTCCAGGTTTTTGCTTCAAATTTACATTTCACTCTGCTTACTCTCTTGGACTTAAGTTAAAACCACTGTGTTCTAGGCCTGTCTTGCTTATTGCACCAATACCAGATCCCCTTTCACTATCATCCTTTGTGACTGGACCAGCTCTATCCACAAGACAACTCTGATACCCTAAACACATGTGTAATATGAGGGTAAACTATCCACGTAGTACAAGGGTGACCTATCCACAATGAAAAACCAAGGTCCCAGTTTCTGTACTCAGCTGTAGAAATGATGTAACCTTGAGGACTTTGGCACCTCTGGGATATGTGCTGTTATTAGTGAGGACTTTGTAGATGTCAATATTGATTCATGTTACATATTATACTAGATGTAACTTATTCCTCTTAATTAAATGATAGAGGGTTGGAAACCAAGATTGGTCCTACCAAGAGCTGTAAATTGTCCTTATACAATGGGATTGTCTCTATCGTGTTAATAATCCACTCCACACTGTCAGAGGGGCAGAAGTGTGTCCTCAGAAATTACTTTTTGGGCACCCTTTCACCCTTTCTTGATGAAATATATTTTGGGAAAGATGAATGATGAGAACAGTTTAGTGAAGAAAAATAAACTTTGAACATGTCATACAGTATTCTAATTGCTTCCTCTTGCTAAATGAGCAAAGACATTTCAAAATATCTGTCCTGCCAACTTCTGGTTTGTAGTTCTCCCAGCATACTATATCAGCTCTTACAAAAATTCAAATTCTGTGAAAGAAAGATCTTAGTTCTCAAAAAAAGAAGAAAATTCTAACCAATCTTAACTAATACAAGCCAGCTTTAAAAGTAAGATAATTTAAATTATATAAGATAATATATACTTTATAGCAATTATAAATTGTGACTGTGTAATCACATATAAATTTAAATTTTGTAAAACTTAAAAATAATTATGTTAACATATTTTAAATAACTGTATTAGAGTTTTAAAAATACTGTAATCCCAGCACTTAGGGAGGCCAAGGCAAGTGGGTTGCCTGAGGCCGCAGGCTCCAGACCAGCCCGGGCAACTTGGCGAGACCTCATCTCTCCAATAAATTTTTAAAAATTAGCCGGTGAGGTAGCATGTGCCTGTAGTTCCAGTTATTTGGAAGGCGGAGGCAGAAGGATCGCCAGAGACCAGCAGGTTGACTCTGGAGTGGCCTTGAGCATGCTATTGCACTCCAGCCCGGGTGACCAAGTGAGACACCAACTCAAAAAAAAAAAAAAAGTTTTGGAATACATTATCAGTGATAAAGTAGATGTAGCGTTTCAAATACAGAGATAATTTATATTTGTATGTCTTTTTGACTTTTCTCTTAGAAAGCATTTCCCTTATGTCATTATAGTTAATCCTTACAAAAATGCTGTGACGTAGAAAAGGTTAGGATTATTATCTTTACAGTACAGACTAAAAATTTGTTCAATAAAACATATCTGGCCGGGCTCGGTGGCTCAATCTGTAACCCCGCGCCTTTGGGAAGCTGAGGTGAGTGGATTGCCTGAGCCCATGGGTTTGAGACCCACCTGGGCAGGCGAGATCTCATCTCTACAATACAATAAATCAAAAAATTAGCCGGGTGTGGTAGCGCGCGCCTGGAGTTCCTGCTACTTGGAAGACTGAGGTGGAAGGATCACCGGAGCCCAGCAGGTCGAGGCTGTGGTGGCCGGGAGCGGCCACTGCACTCCAGTCTGGGCGATGGAGTGAGACTCCAACTCAAAACAACAACAACAAAAAACGCATATCTGAAAAATGACCAATATTGAACTAGAACCTTCTGACTCAGTATTATTTTGTTTCTATTGAAATACTCAGATAGGCTGGGCTCGGTGGCTCAACCTGTAATTCCAGTGCTTTGGGAGGCCGAGGTGAGTGGATTGCCTGAACCCGAGGGTTCGAGACGCTCCTGTGCAACTTGGTGAGCCCTCATCTCTACAATAAATCAAAAGTTAGCTGGTCATGGTAGCGGGCACCTATAGTTCCCTCTGACTTGGAAGGCTGAGATGGAAGGATCGTCGGAGCCCAGTAGGTCAAGGCTGCAGTGATCAGGAGCGGCCACTGCACTCCAGTCTGAGTGAGAGTGAGACTCCAACTCAAAAGAAAGAAATACTCAGATAATATATTTTTTATAAGGACAGAACTTATGGGCCATTTGCTCAACATCAAGAATCCATTTTGTTCCTCTCTTTGAGTAGGTATCTTGCAAGGCACTGGGAACACAATGTTCATAAGACAATTTTTGCTTTCAAAAGATATGCAATCTGGTAAATACTTTTTATAGTCCATGTGCTGCTCTAATCTGGAAATCACAGACACAAATATGATTCAGTTTTACCCTTTTTTTTACAGTGTAATTAATTAGCAAAAAGAAGCTCTTGAATACAGATCCACTTGTCTTATCTGCATAGTAGAGTGAATGACCTCACAGAAAGAGTACCCTCCCAGGGTACTCTGGAAGGGTTCTGGACACGTGGATTCTATCTTTGCCTTGTTACTAACTTGATGTGCAACTTTGAGAATATCATTTCATCTCAGTCCTTAGTTTGTTTATTTATAAAGTAATCATAATTAAACTTGGCTCATCTACTTCATAGGATTGATGTGATGAAAATAATATTATAGGTTAAATTAAAATTGAGCAATGTGGGAGGACTGAACAGATAGAGGGTAGCAATGTTTAATTCTGAACTGTGTGGAGAAACTACTGTCAAATAACTAGAGTTAAAATTAAAACTGCTGCATGGATGATATCCAGTACATTCTTTAATTGGGTGCCATATTCCTGGGATCGCAAGTCAAAAAGTAAACCTAGGTAATAGAAATTTCATAGGCAAAAACATATTTCCTTTTTACTCTGAAGGCCTTGAAATTCCAGATAAGTTTTGTCAATATGGACTTATAAGCTGAAGTAGACTGGAGTGCCACTTTTGCTGCTTTGCCTTAGGTGTTAATATAAAGGGATACACTTTATCCCAAATCAAGTGGGGATAAGCTTTGAAGAAGCAATACACGGGAAAGATTAGAACACTGTGGAGACAGTCATGTGGAGCTCTCATAAAAAATTAAATGCCCTCAGCATTCACAGAAGTAGGTCATTTCATTCTTAATTAAATTTATATATCATAGTCACTGATTAACCTGTATTTGGATAGAAGTCTTAACCTTCCTTATTGGTAAGGCTTTTGTACAAGTGCCTACCATGTATAACAGTCAAATAGTAACAAGTTATTCGTAAGATATTATCCAATAAATGTCTCAAATATCATTGCCCTTTATCTCATATAAGTTTACACCTCGTTCTCACATACTTCTATGATTCTCTATCTAAATGACCTATTTTTGTCTTTGACTTCTTTTATCAGCATAAAACGAAAAAGCTCAGGTCTAAATAGCATTCATAGGGTATTACCTTAGCAACTATATGTGAATCCCTAGTGTTAGAATTTCAAGGTTAGGTATTTGAAGAAATAGCACAAGAGAATGTAATGTTTTTTCAAAGATATAGGATAGCTGAGTAGACTAAAAAAAAAAAAAAATCCAGTCTCTCAAGTGCAAATTACATGAACTGTTGGCAGATAACCTCCTTCTAATGTAAAACCACAGCACAGTAACTTGAGACATATTTGATCATTCCCGGAGACAGGAAGATCTCTTTAGAGGGCATTTGAAAACATTATTCTGAAGGTCTGAAAAGGACATTGAATGAGCCATATGAAATATTAACCATACATTCAGGTATTATATTAGAGCATTTTACAGAAATAGGAATGCATTTGGTTGTGGATTTCATAAAATGGATAGAAGAAGTGAATTCATATTTCTCTTTCACCATCATTAAGATATTACTTGTACCATTTTTTATCTATGTGCTGATTGTTTGTGAAGACTGATAGTTTTGTTAATTTAAGGCTAACAGACTGGCAGTCATAACAAAATTATTATTTTTTTCATTATAAGTAAACATCAGTACTTTTAGCATAGAGTAACTTTTCTTTAAATTTCTATACAAATATTTGCTGTTTGCCTGGAAAGATCAACATGAAATTAAACATCAGATTGTTCTTTAAATTCTACAAATATACTGCCAAAGCAATAATTATCAGATTCATGGTACCCTAAATCAGATATTGACATAGTTTGTGGTTTGATAATGGCTTTGTGATTTAGGGTTAAAAGAATTTGAAGGATGAAGGGTAATTGTATTGCCCTAAAATATCAGAAGGTAAAGGTTTGAAACATTATTACAGTCACACAGTTTCCCTTGTTTTATATTGTAAAATATTTCTCCTTGTTGAAAATGAGTGCATCAGCATAAAAGCCTCTTGAGCGAAAAAAATGTATATTGATCCCTATAAGGGTATTTCTGTAATACCTTGAAGTTATTGAAATTGACCCTAAATCATGTTTTATTTCCAACAATGAATTCCTTTCATATGTTATTTATTGAATTACAGCTTAATAGAGATGCAAAAATAATTGTCAGAGTGAAAAACACATGTAAGGACTTGTCTTACTATTTGAATTTGTTTGTAGCTTTAGGAAAATGCTGTAAACATTATATTCAGTATGAGTTAGCCTATTACCCACTTTTATCACACTTTTATTCTCCAACAATGTGTTGCAATAGATATGCCTGCTGAATCATCTACATGACCATAAAGTACAGTCTGGCTAGCCAACATATGGAGAATACAGATTTTAGAGTTAAAGGTTGCGTTATAACCTGCTTTTTTTCCTCGGGTTTGTATATTACCACTTTGTACCTCATGATTTCCATTTGGAAAATGGTGATAACATTAGTCTTCATCTAGTTCAATAGATGTTATGAATCTAGATGAGGTAGCATATGTGAATAGTTGACAGAGCTTTGAAAGACAGTTGCCTTGCAGATTGAGGTAATGTATAAGTCAAATCTCCTGGCTAAGGCAGGTGCTACCTTGCTGTTATTTAGTTTCTCTCATTCTAAGGACGCAGCAGGCTGTCTGCCAAAAGATGTGAAGTATCACAAAGAACTGGCATAGATTCCAGGACTTCAGCGATGTTTCCTGCTTCTGCATTCCTGATGACCTGGATCAAAAAAAGACTGCCAATATGGATTGATGGAAGACAGTTTACTTCATGATTCATGGGTCCCCTCTTGCTATTACCAAACTGTTTTTTTTTCTTTTTTATCCCGTAGCATCTTGATTCTAGAATAAAAGGTACAAGCTGTTTTATATAAACTTGTACATAATATGATGCAGATATTTTGAATGCTAAAGATTAGAGACGCGTAGTTAGCTGGTTAAATGCAAGTAATTTGTTACACTTGTATATGATTACTTCATACTTCATTGCCAGGACTTACACCATATATCTTAGCAGAAGTAATAAAAAAGGGATTAAGAGCTTTACATAATCAGTGTGAGACAGTCACACTGAATGCAGTATTAAAAATACATCTTAACTAATTTATAATTCAGAAGGAAAATATAATGTTTAGGGGCATTATAAGTATTTTTGACTTCCCAGATAACTTATTGGTAACTAATTAAGGATTACACAGGTATGTATTCCTTGATTCCTTCATAAATAAATCAAGGGAAAAATATATTGATAGGAATTAAAAAGATTCTTAATTCCTTTATATATTTTCAGAACAGTTTGAGTAAATAAAGACCACCAAACAAAATCAGCAGAAATTAAATAATTAAAATCAATGTAAGGTTGAATACATAATAGGGCAATTAAAGTTATATATTTTGACATATACAATGTTCTGTGAGAATACATAGGTGGAAAACATTTTGGAATATATTTCCTTTTGTGGGTATTTTTGAAATTAACCTCCCTCCCCTGCCACACATCTGTTCCACACACAAACCACATATGTTTGTTTCTAAATGTTCTCATATATTTGAAAATCAGTTGTCTTTTCATCGTCGGATTGATTCAAGATCCCGGTCCTATCTTTAGTAGCTCCTCATGATGCACTAAAAAATGCAAATTCAATAATGTCATTTCACATTCCTCCATAAACTGTTTTCTCCTGGGCACAATCTCTCCCCCATTGATGCAGATTTTTCAGGTCAGGCTGGGCTTCAAGAGTGTCAGCTCAATGGGTCAGCCAACCAAGTCCCAGAGAGGGTCGTGGAGGGGCTGGTAAGCCTAACCCCAGAAGTGTCAGCTCTAATGGGCTGGCAAACCAAGTCCTAAGTGTTGCGATGGGGGTGAGGGCTGGCAAGCCTACCCCCAGTGTGTTGGCCCTAACAGGCTGGCAAGCCAAGCCCTGAGAGTGTTGTTGTTTTGGTGAACTGGCAAGTCTAGCCCCCTGGGTGTCTCAGCTTCGGAGTCTCACCTTCTTCTAGCAGCTTTCCTGGTTCAGCCGGCTCCTTCAGCTGGCAAGCCAGCCTCTGAGGTGCATGGCTTTTCTACTCTGATGATCTTCTGCAGCTCTTCAGGTTGCAGCTCTTCAGGGTTAAGGTTCTTGTCTCCTGCCCAGGAAGAATGAGGGACATGGACAGCCGGAAGGTGAGAAAGCAGGATTTTTTGAAGACAGAAAAGCTCCCACAGTGGGAGGGGACCTGAAGGGGTTGCCCATTTGGGTGCCAAAAACTGGTGCTTATATAGCCCTAAGTCTAAGTCGATTGGCTAGCACTAGCTGTAGGCAGTTGATGTTCTGATTGGTTGCTTTTCAATCCCAGCAGTGAGTACCTAAATTCTAGCTTGAGAGACTTGCAGTGAGATCGTTTACTAATGCTGAACCTGAGAGGCCTGCCGGGAGTTCACTACCTTGTTACCAGAGGACTCTCCTGTCTATCTGCCTAGTCTTTCTCTAGCTATCTCCTGTCTCACCACTACTGGCATGCACTTGCATACATGCATGTGTGCATACACACACAGACAAATTTTCTGTTTAAGGCTGTTTACTGTTACTTAAATATATTCTTTAACCCTCTGCTTTAGATGCTCTGATTTTCTCCTTTTTGTCTACATATGAAATCACATTTATATCTCTGTTTCTATTCTTATGTTTCTTTCTCAGCATGGATCCCTTCCCCGCCTAATCTCTATCCCAGTCTCAAAGTCAGTCCTTTACTGAATGTACCAAAACTAATAATCTCTGTCTACTCAGGACCAGTGTAGCCAATGCACCGTTTAGTGAATTGCTGTATGTAACATATGGTAATATGAACATAAATTACTATTGTTGAAAGTTGAACAACATCAATAAGGGTGCATGATCCCTGCCCAGGAGAAATGAGGTCAAAAGGAAGGCCCAAACTTCCCCTGTATGTAGACCGCTTATGTGCCTACCCAATCCTGACTTGTACCCCACATCTTTAAAATTAAAAAAAAGTTTTTAAAAAGAACCACATACCAAAAAAAAAGAAAGAAAAAGAAGGAAATTGAAATGAAAAGTAATTTGAATGCTTTCCCTGTTTGGAGTAATTATTGATGCTTTGTTTCTGATACAATTCAGTGCCTGCTTTATTTTGCAAACGCCTGAGGGTTTTAGAATTAACAGACAACTTGAGATCCTAAAAGTTCTATAAAATGAGTGCAACCAGTTTTGATAATTCAGATACTTCCTGTGTGAATTTGAGATGGCTCACAGACTTAAAAATCATCAGTATTTACAACACGCATGCGGGCAGACTCCAAGTGTTATAAATTGGTCACTGAATCTTTTAAATATCTTACATCTTTATCTTATAACATAGAGCAATGATGAAGACCATTTATGTTGCTTTCAATAACTATTTAAATCTATCATGTATTTAAGAACATAATTACTTTCAAGCTGCTTTTTAATGCTTCTATAGTATATAATCTGAAAATTATACACATGTGCAACTGTATACAGGATGTCATCAGTTTTGTCACATATTGTGAACCATATACCACACACTATGGCAGGGTGGAGTAAGGAGATAATGTGTGTGTGCGTGTGTGTGCGTGTGTGTATCCGTGTGTGTGTACTGGTTGAAGTTGAATCCTGATAAAAGAGGGAACAAGGCTTTCTTAAGAAATGTATAAGGATGTTTTCTTAGGGTATATTTTATTTCCTTCCACTCTTTCCTTCAACTTTAGGACACCGCATTGATTGATAGTTTAATTCCCAGTCATTGAGGATCAGAACAGATGGATGCTGAAATCCTGGGAGAATCTTGGCTGAAGATGTGGGTTCATCTTCCACAAAGAACACAGATCAGAGAATATTTTTTAAAATGGGAAGAAATTTCAAGGATCATCTTTGACATTCCAAATTAAAGCATGATTTCTTTTTTATGCTCTTCTAAATGCAACTGTCTGGTTCCTTTAGAACAATCACAGTAAGGTAACTACAATGTAATGGTTAAGAGCTTTTCCTGGGGTCAGTCCAACTGGGTCTGTCTGACCTACCTTTGCTAGTTCAGCGAGCTTAGCATTTTTATGCTTCCATTTCTTCAACTGTAAAATAAAGTTAGTAATAATACTTATCTCACAGAGTGGTTGAAGGGATTAAAAGAGATGACGCATGTAAAATGTAGCACAGTGCCTAAAGAAACTCAGTGACTACTAGCGATTGTTTTTATATGATTGCATTTTTTAAGATCTTGTTACAAAGCATTTCTCCCCATATTTTATGTCTCAAACTAGAATCTGGTAACTCCTACATGTTTTTTTTTGTTGTTTATTTGTTTTTTTGAGTTGGAGTCTCACTCTGTCGTCCAGACTGGAGTGCAGTGGCCTCTCCCGGCCACCGCAGCCTCGACCTGCTGGGCTCCGGAGATCCTTCCGCCTCAGCCTTCCGAGTAGAACTCCTACATGTTTTAAGAGTTTATGCCTTGTTGATGGTATTCAGAAGGATGAACTCTTTCAAATAAGAGCCACTTAAACACTTAAGTACAAGTAACGTGTTCCTACAAGCCTTTCATTTTTGAGTCTAAGGCATCAGTTATTTCACCTCAGCATATGCCATGATTCATCATTCTGACTATTCTCTTCTGGGAATTAAACATGTGTTAATGTTTTTCTAGAAATTGAATGCAATATTTCTGGTAAATTAGAATGACAGAGTCAAGGATAATTTTCCCCTCCCCCTTTCTACGCACTCTGCTTTTGCTGTTGTAGGCTCTATTATTATTATTTTGGGATGATATCTCTTTGTTATGTTGAAGCAGTTATACTTTACATTTTGAGTGGCATCACTAAAATCAAGTTTGCAGTCAATTCAAAATCTGAAATCATTTTATTAAAAATGATTTTTATTTTTTAATTGACAATAATTTATTATGGAATTACTTATTATCCCATTTTTATGGGTATAGTGATGCTTCAATACATATGTGCAGTGATTAGATCAGCATAAACACGTCATCATCTTAACTATTTATGATTTCCTTGTGTTGAAAATATTCAACATTCTCCTTCTAGCTATTTCAAATGATATAATATATTATTGTTAACTACAATCACCCTACAATGCTATAGAATACTAGAATGTATTCCTCCTATCCATCTGTAATTTTTGTATCTTTAATAAAATTATTTTTAATGCCCATACCTATCACTGGTTGCTATTAAATTGTGTTTCTTTCATCATGTCTATTTGTCTTTCTATTCCTATAAAAATAATTTCAGCTCAAAATACCATCTCGTTTGTTGCGAACTAGAGCAAATGTTGTCTCAGTTTTCTGGCGAGGGTATTCAAAATAGAAGGAGAAAGGATGTTATAAAGATAAAGCAGAAGTTTCAGGGACACAAACTCCCTTTTTATATTTCATTTCCTAGGATCACTTTTCCCTGCAGCTAACTCCTAAAATGCTTCCTTTTGCCTTGGAAAGATAACATGAGAAATATGCCTATTAATTATGCCCTGATAAGCTCACAGCATCATTTTACTTTGGGTTAACTACTTTTTAACATTTTATCTTAGAGTATCTTTATATTTCTTATAAGTTTTATTTCAGTTTAGTTCATATTTATTGGACATTTATGCTGTGCAAGATGGTGCTAACTACTATTAGGGGATTCTCTTTCCTCCCAAAGCTTCTTTGATACTGGCCATGAGCCTTTACATGATTTCTAGAGCCATCTTTTGGTGTGCAAGTATGAGTGATAGAAGGCTTCCTAATAATCTTCAAGTTTAAATTGGTTTGGAATTGGATCAAGCCTGTGTGTCTTTGTCTTGTGCATATCTAAACTGAGGCAAGGGTCAAGAATATTCAAAGAACAGCAGAGTCCTTTGGCTTCCCAGCAATCTGTGAGAAAGTAGGATAAACAACTGGAAAAGGTTAATTTGCTGAAAGATTTTGGAAGAGTAAATATCCCTACTATACTTTTATTGATATACATCTATATATGCACCTGAGCGTTAGCTTAAAGTCTCATCAAGTTTCGCTAGTGTTTATATTGTTGGTGTTATAACCAGTAGCCCTTATCATCCTGTTCATTTGATTTAAGTATTTGGATAACATACATAGATTTTGATTCTGTGTATTCTAAAATTTTTTCAGGTATGATAATTGGTGAATTATCATATCACAGAAACAAAAGATGACAAATACCTTTGCCTAGTCTAGTTCCCATATATTAGGGCTTCAGCCCCAGGTTATCTGGGAAAGCAAATCAATCATCTAATGCTATTCAAAGGAGTTTGAAAATTATTCTATAAATGTTTCATGTCATGGAGGAATTTAGGCAAGAACAAACATGACTAGCAATAGCATAAAGATGACATATGTAGGAAATTGGATGGGAGTTTAGAAGAAGACTTTTGCAGTAAGCATGAGGCAGATGATGAAGAGACCATGTAGAAACTCAATTCACGACCGGGCTCAGTGGCTCAGCCTGTAATCCCACTCTTTGGGAGGCCAACATGAGTGGATTGCCTGAGTCTGCAGGTCTGAGACCCACCTGGGCAACTTGGCAAGACCTCATCTCTACAATAAATTAAAAAATTAGCCGGGCGTGGTAGTGCGCGCACTTGTAGTTCCAGTTACTTAGAAGGCTGAGGCAGAAGGATCGCTAGAGCCCAGCAGGTCGAGGCTGCAGTGGCCGAGAGCTGCCACTGCACTCCAGTCTGGGCAACAGAGTGAGACTCCAACTCAAAAAAAAAAAAAAAGAAAGAAAAGAAAAGAAACTCAATTCACAAGCATTGGTAATTGAAGGGAGCAGAGAAAGGAAAGAAAGGGTTAGGTGAGTTGGAGGTGATAATATGGATTTTAATTACAATTTTAACAAGGGCAAGAAAGACTGAAGGATATGGCTTGTCAAGAGAATGAGTTCAGGTTTGGGCATGTTGATTTTGAGTTGCAAGAAGGATAAGAATAAGGACCCGAAACTTAGCATAAAAATAAAGGCCAAATCTGAACCAAAAAAATTAGGAGTCATTCAGTTTTTGAAGTAATTGAATGGATAAGCTTATCCAGTTGGCAACAATGTGAGAGGAGTGTCAAAGTAGTAGGGAGCATGATGACCAATTTTAAATTACCCGGGGGGCGATATCTAAACTCAGGTAATTCCAAGAAGAGTAAAGATTGCATAGGCAAATACAAATGAACCCAGTAATAGCCAAGAAGAGTATATTCAGTTTAGCAATTTGAGGTAATAGATCTCTAGGTAAACCTAAATTAATATATCTACATCTGTATCTTTCAATATAACTTAATCTGTATTTTTCTTAGTATACATTTGGAGGTGACACACAAGCGACATCAGTATCATACATAATGGGGAATCAGTAAAGTCATCATTACTACAATAAAACAAACAATGTAATAATTATTGTTATTACCAATAATGTTTAACAAGGTTCTGGAATGGAATGTACCATTATTGTTTAACATTGGTCTTCAAGTATTTAAGAAAAAATAGGTATTGTAAATGAAGAGTCATGTTTAACATTATTTCCAGGTTGGTTTATCAACCCAAAGTTTCTCCAAATCAATAAACATATTCAAAATAATAAGAGTTCATTAATGTGTTTGGTGCTTACATAATGTACAGTTCAATAGCTTGGTTTTAAAATTAGCAGTAACCTCAACCTAGCTGACAGAGTTAGACACTGTCTCTAAAACATAATAAAAACAACAAATAAAAATAGGCATCAACCAACTGAAAGAATGGCTGTGTTGTCAAAATAGTAAAAATAGCAAAAAATACTCAGGAATAAGCTAAAGAAGACATGTATAAGAACTTGATAAATAAAATTAGAAGGTTTTCTGATAGAAATTTAATATAACCTAAGTAAATGGCATTAAAAAATCTCTTCGATGGGTGACTCAATATTTTAAAGATGTCACTTCTAGGAAATGATAGGCTACACATGCAATACAATCCTATTTAGCAAAAAAGAGTCTGAGAGAGAGAGAGAGAGAGAGAGAGAGAGAGAGAGAGAGAGAGACTGAGACAGATAAATCGTTTATATGCAATGACTGAAAAGATATGTACCAAAATCTTGCAAAAAGATTCTAGGCCAGCTGGGCTCAGTGGCTCAGCCTGTATTCCTGCGCCTTTGGGAGGCTAAGGTGAGTGGATTGCCTGAATTCGCGGGTTTGAGACCCGCCTGGGCAGGCGAGACCTCATCTCTACAATAAATCAAAAAAAATTAGCCGGGCGTGGTAGCGCTTGCCTGTAATTCCGGCTACTCGGAAGGCTGAGGTGGAAGGATCACCGGATCCCAGCAGGTCGAGGCTGCGGTGGCCGGGAGCGGCCACTGCACTCCAGTCTGGGTGACAGAGTGAGACTCCAACTCAAAAAAAAAAAAAAGATTCTAGGCCTATAAATTATATTTCTTTTCTTTTTTTTTTTTGGTATGCTTTTATATGTAAAATAAACACTTTTTAATTTGAAGTTGGAAAAAGATAAAGCTATTTCTAAGTAGTGTCTCATTTATTTAGACATGAAGACAACATATACATTTTGCGTTCAGTTGATGGGAAAGGACTAAGTTGTGCAGATTATTGTGCAATCACAGCATTCTCATGAATCTTCAACAACCACAAACAATTTGAGCTTCTTTGGTGGAAATGTTAGATAAACATTCAAATTATGCTACAATAATGCACAGTAACTCAGTTGACCTGAAATGGTAGTTCTCTAACTCTGGAGTTTTCTGTAGCAAATGCTTACTCTCAAGAGAACACCCTCAAGCTGTGCTTCTGAGGTATTCCCTGAGAAAATCTTTGATGTGAGCTAAGAATATATTATAAGTAAAAATTAATAGCCTCTAATACAAAAAGATTAATGGAAGAACAAGATTACATTTTGGAATATGCACATACAGAAATAACTTGACGTGAGAAAAACAAAACTAACATAACAAAAATCCTCTTATATCTTTTACCAGCTAGTTGTGATCTAGGCAATTCATTTCATGATTCTCTGTTTTCTTCGTGGAGGTATTTATCTGAGAAGCCTGGGGAAATGGTGTTAGAAAAAAACATCCTTTAGAAAGGATAAAAATAGATATGCAAATACTAAGCTGTGTGAATCTTAACATTTTTGTTGTAAAGTAGTTAATTTCAAAAGGTGTAAGTGAGCCACAAATACTACTAAGAAAGCTAAGTATATTGGCTGGTTGCCATCCTCAGCTGTTTTTGTTTGCTAGAGCTGCCAAGCTCATTGGCAAAGACTGGGTGGCTTAAACAACATAAATTTATTTTTCCACAGTTTTGGAGACTAGAAGTACCAGATCAACATGTCAGCAGGGTTGGTTTCTTCTGAGTTCTGCTCTTTGTCTTGTAGATGGCCATCTTCTCCCTATGTCTTTACATGTGTTTCTGTGTTATACTCTCCTCTTTGTATAAGGATAACAGACACATTGGATTAGGGCCCGTCCTAATGATTTCATTAAAACTTAATTATCTCTCTAAACACACCATCTCTCAATAGAGTCACATTCTAAGGTACCAGGGATTAGAACACATAAATTTGGGGGTGAGGGGGAACAACTAAATTGAAAGCATGAATGGCTGTATGGATGAATGAATAAATCTTTAGCATTGTTCAAATTGTTTTGTTAATCTATTTGAATAAAAAATGTGCATAAACTATTAAAATTGTGTAAATTATCTGAAAATGAGTAATTGCTATCTTTTTCACATTTCATTTATCTATCTATCTATTTATTTATTTATTCTAGAGATGTGGGGTACAATTCAGGGTTAGGCATATAAACAATAATCATGCAGGTACTCTTGTTGATGAGGTATGCCCCTCCCTCCCCTAGCAGTTTCCCTCAACTACTAATCCCCCCACTCCCCTGACTGTTTTCCACTACTACCAATCACTTTCTTATAGCATTATAATTGTTCAAGGTCCATTTATGAGTGAGAACATATGGAACTTAGTTCTTTGTTTCTGTGATAACTCACTGAGTACGATCAACTCCAAATCCATCCAAGTTGCTGCAAAGTCCCTGTATTTGTCCTTCTTTATGGCTGCATAGTATTCCATTGTGTATATGTACCATATTTTTATCCAGTCCAGCTTCGATAGACAACACGGTTGGTTCCATGTTTTTGCTATTGTGAATAGAGCTGCAACAAACATATGTGTGCAGGTATCTTTGTCATAGAATGATTTGAGTTCCATATTTTAATAGCACATGTTTACAACACTATGTCATTTCATTGATGTTCCTCAAAGTATAGAAATGTAAGTAAAGATTCTAGAGAAGGATATTTTGTATTTTGTGATATGTAACTTTTTAAATTAATAAGTCAATTGACAAGTAATTATAGAGTGGGTTAGGTCCTATTCTAGTTACTTGGGATGACAACAAACAAAGGTAATTGAGCCCTTTCCTTCAAGCATTTGCAAACAATTGGGAAAACAGTAAATAAATGTGCAAACCAGTTATACAAAGAAGAGAATAAAATAGAGAAATATGACAGGGAGTGATAGGCTGGTGTCAACTAGAGTCAGGAAAGGCCTCTGAGTAGATGAATTTTGAGACATGACCTTCCTGATGAGTAGTCTCTTTAAGCAAAGTAACAAGAGCAAAGTCCCTTAAATAGAATGATCTTCAAGTGTTTAAAGATAGAAATAAGGTCATTGTGACTGAAGTGAAACAAGCAAAGGGTATGGAGGGAGAGACTGAGTTCAGAAAGAGAGGCCTTTGTGTCATAGAGAGATTGTTGGTTACACTAAAACCTTTAGATTTTATTTTAAGTACAGTTGGATTCCATTGAAGGTTTGAGGCAGGAGAGTAACTGAACCTCAAATATTTAAGAAACATTCTTGCCTAGAAGAAAGGCAGGAGGTAGAGAGGACAATGAGATTGTTTCTATAGTAGAATTGGTAAAAGGTAAAGATGGCCATGAGAAGGGCTAGAGGGGTAAGAAAGGTAAGAAGTCATAGAGTTGGAAATGGAATTTTGAAGATATAGCTGATGGGAGTAACAGGTTCATCGGGTATGTTATACAAGGAGAAACAAGTAATTCAAGATGAATCTAAATTTTTGGTTTTAGCAAATATGTGAAAGGTAGTACCATTTACTGTGAGATATTTGGGATATGGTAAATTTGGAGGAGAGATGATATTATCTCTTTGCCAAAGTAATTTTGAAATAGAGAAGAAAATAAGTAACAAGATAGGAGACTTGTTCTCAGGGCAGAGTCCCAGACAATAACTGAGTTTGAGAGTTATCAGTATATACATAATATTTGAAGTCACTGAAGAAGTCACATAGGTTGAGTGCAGGATGTATGAGAAAGGAGGCCTCAGTGAGATCAAAAAATTTTTGAATTATAGATTTAGAGTAAATGACCTGGTAGGATTATAGGTGATAGATAAGGTGTCTAGTTTCCATTGATTGCGGGGTCTGTTATATGAACATGTGCAAGGGTGGCTAAGGTAAGGTAGAAAAAAAGATAATTGAGACAAAGAATATCAACAAAATAAGAGGCCGTTGTTGAATGGATCATATGCCTGACTGTGTTGCAGCTAAGAATAATGAGAACATCAGTTGTGGCTAGGAAAATAGTAAACCAGAAAACAAAATCATCAGTGAATGAAGGCTATAGTCATGAGAATATCAGACGTTGAGGACAACCAGGTAGTATATGGATTATATAAGATACAAAAAAGGAGGGATACAAAAAAAAAAATCTGATGGCATGCCTTTTAAAGGAGCTAGTATTTTAAAAGAGAAATAAGACACAGTCCAAAAATATCGAGGAGGAGCAAAGAAGACAATTAATCTACTCCTATGCTCCTCTTATTCTACTTACTTCCTTTACTAAACAAAACAGTTTTCCTTTGAGAAGGTAGTGGGGGAAGGCATAACTTCAAGAAGAGCCATGTGCCAGAGTAATAAGTACTAATAAGATGAAGTGGAGTTTCAGAAAAAACTTAGGATATTGGAGAACAAGTTTTAAAGAGAATCATAATAGACTTGTAAAGGAAGGAAAAGGAGGTTTTCTGAGTATAGTAGTCAGTGTTTCAAGATGGATAATCGGGGAAATTGAGACATCTGGTGGCAACTGAGATAAATCAGAATAGATGTAAGCCAAAGTGGTAATACTCCTGGTCCTTAGGGCCAGGTGTTATTTAAGATAACAGGGCAGATATCGCACCTGTGACAAGTGAAATTTTCATCAAGGAAGGAAGATCTTATCAACAGGGAGGTTGACTGAAGCCTTGGGAGAATACAGTAAAAGAAAGACTGGGCTCAGAGAGGAAAAGCTGAGGGGGGAGGAGTCTGGTTTTCCCTGAGCTAGAAGTGTTTTAAAATATTTTATAACACAGATTAGTCAGTGTCTATCATATCGTGGATTGCCTAGCTCAATATCTATGCCAACTGCTCCCAAGTAGGCCTCCTTATACTACAATGGTTGGAAGACTAAAAACTACATCACTCAGGCAACTTTTCACGGGGTTTCTGCATGTTATCTAGATTATGTCAATCAGATAGGTTTTGGTAATCCTTAAATTTGGAACTCAGTTAAGCAGAGGAAGACCCAGAGTCAAGCCACCATCATTCCACTGGTGCAGATAGTGAGAGACAAATTCTGGAGCTGGCATCTGGAGACACAATTTCTAAACCCAGCCCAGGATCTGCCTCTTGGCCTTCACAGTGATTTTGTAAGCCATTTTATATACCATAATAAATGTTATTTGCTTAACTACGTAGAATGAATTATTTCCTCTACAGCTGCCCTCTACAACGGCCCTTCTACTCAACCTCATATACCAGACATATAACAAAACAAAGATTTCATAATGAACTGTGACTATTACTAAATTACTGTTGAGGAGATGCTGGGCTTAAATAGATACTTTTATATAGCACATGGGAAATGCAACCCTTTAAATTTGGGTCAGAGTTCAAAATAGGCATGAGATGTGATGCACTCTTAGAACAAATGTCAGTGTTCTGCAAATGCCTATCCTGGAATTTAACCTGTGACCCTAGTCACAAACTTTAAATATTTAGGAAAACCTCAATGGCAAGAAAAAAATGCGAATTTGACACCAACTCTCCAATCAATTATAAGGTTATCTTCAGATGTAACCATTGTTATTGATACTCTTTAATATTACAATCCTATGTATGAAAATCAATGTCTGAAATGGAGAAAAGTCAGCCAAAGAAGCAAAGTGGGAGGTATCACACTTCCAGATTTCAAACTTTATTATGAGGCTATAGTAACCAAGATGGCCTTGTACTGGTACAGGGATAGGCCCACAGATCAATGGACCAGGACAGAGTTTTTAGAAGTAAAAACACAGCCCCTCAACTAACTCATCTACAACAAAGCCACAATAATAATTATTGAAGAAAAGGAGATCATATTCTGCAAATGGTGCTGGGAAAACTGAATAACCACATGCAAAATGGTAAACTGGAATCCTATGACCATATACAAGAATTAACTCAAAATTCATCAAAGACCTAAACGCCACACTTCAAACCATTAAAATTCTAGAAGAAAATGTAGGAAACACCCTTATGCACATCTGAATAGGCAACACATTTTTGACCAAGTCCCTAAAAGTGAATGTCATAAAAGCTAAGAGAGACAAGTGGGACTTCAGCAAACTGAAAAACCTTTTCAGAACAAAAGAAACCATCAAGAAAGGAAAGAGACAGCATATAGAATGGGAAAAAAGATTTGAAAATTATGCATCAGACAAAGGCCTAACATCCAGGATCTACAAGGAACTCAAACCAAGTGAAAGAAAAACAAATGATCCAATTAAAAAGTAGACAAAGGACATGAACAGACACTTCTCTAAAGATGACATACAAGCAGCCAAAATGCACATGAAAAAATGCTTAACCTCATTGATCATCAGAGAAATGTAAATCAAAACTACAATGAGATACCACTTACCTCTGGTAGGGATGGCTATCATTAATAAGTCTTAAAACCACCAATGCTGGCACGGTGCAGAGGAAAGGAACATTTCTACACTGTGGGAGTGCAAGCTAGTTCAACCTCTATGGAAAACAGTGTGGTGATTCTTAAAATAACTAAAAATTAATCTTCCATACAATCCTGCAATCCCTCTCCTGGGACTACACCCAGAGGAACATAAATTGCTCTACAAAAAAGATATCTGCACACGCATGTTTATTGCCACCCTATTCACAATAGCAAAATCATGAACTCAACCCTACTGCCCACTGAAAGTGTACTGGATAAAGAAAATGTGGCACATATACACGATAGAGTGTTATGCAGTTATAAAGAACAAAATTATGGACCTCGTAGCAAACTGGCTGGAGTTGGAGACCATTATACTAAGTGAACTATCACAGAAACAACTGAATACCACATGTTCTCACTCGTAAGTTGGTCCTGAACACTAGTCACATTGGCAGAAGGGAGGGATCAGCAGTCGCTGGGCAGTACTATAGGAGAGAGGGAGGGACCAGGTTTGGGGGAACGCATGAAACACGAAGGGTACCTGGTCCGCGACAATGGGGAGTGAGGGCCAGTTGGAAGCCACAACTTCACCTGCATGTAGCTTATTTATATAATTATTCCTCACTTGTACCTCACATCTCTACAATTTTTTTTAAAATGCAGAAAAGTGAGAGTTTGAATTATTATGTGAGACTTGCATGGGGGCAGGAACCTATATATTAATACAAATAAGCCTGTAGCTACAAATTATTTTTATTTTGCAAATGTTTTAAAATTTTTAATGTTTTTGGAATGTAGCTTTTGCCAACTATTTTTGAAAAAAATTACTGAACAGAAATATTAAAGAAATAATTTCTCACATACTCTTTACCTAAATTCAGAAATTATTTCGCCAAATTAGTTTATTCTTTCTATTTTTTTTCTCAGATGGATAGCTATAAATATAAAGTTTTGCTGATCCAGATGAGATATTGGAACCATTATGATACCAGACCCCTAAATAAATGAGCATATACCTCCCAAGAACAAAGAAATTATCCTATGTAAACATAACAGTTTGCAATGCAAGAAATATAACACTAATATTATCTAAAATCTAATCCATGTACAAAGTTCCCCAATTGCCTAATAATGTCCTATATAAATAGTTTTAATCTAGTATAGGATTTTAAAAGGGCTTATCTATTGCATTTAGTTGTCTGGACCACATTCTCTTCTTTTCCTTTAATTTTTTTTTTCAAAATAATATTGACATTTTTTGGAGGATACGACCTATTGTTTTGCAGAATATTTCTGATCTTAAATTTATCTGATCATTTTCTTAGGATTAGATTCAAGTTGAACATTTTTGTTAAGATTAACTCTTTAAGTGTTACTATATTTCATCACAAGGCTTTGTATTAGGACACCCATGGTATTAGATTCTCCTATTATTGATCTTACATGTCATCATGTCATTAAGGTGGTGTTTGATCGAGTTCTCATTGTAAGCTACCTTTCTTCTTTGTCATTAGTAAGTCAACTGTGAAGTAATATTTTAGAAATGTGTGAAAATGCTTTTGAACTACCTTGCCTTAAATAAGATTAAAATGTTGTGACAAAGTGGATACTTTCTCATTTGATTAATCCTATGCCATTCTTCCCCTCTATAACACTTCTGTCTCTTGTTTCCTACCTTTAACTCTGCCTTGATCCCTTCCTTCCTTTCCCTTTTTTCTTTTGTTTTCCTCTTTCCTTTCTTCCTGTGATTATTACAGTGTACTCATGGATTTGATGCACTATATCCACTGTGATTTCAGTCTTCTTTTCGTAAATTCTATTAGGGCAAATATCATGTGGTGGGACCTGCTGTATGTCAGACACACTGCTGGGTGCTGGGCTGATGTACGTATTTTGCAGAGTTGGTTTGAAGACAGCAAATAGATAATGCCCACACATGATGGGTAAAAATATATATGTCCTTTTGACGTGGCTTCATCACTTTTTGAAAACTTTCTTACTTTCTGACAAGGCCTACTTTATTTTCTCCGTTTATCAGTCTTGTTATCAACTGTGTCTCTAAGAACTCTAATTCTGCTGAATGGGAATTGTATTTAGAAACCAAGGGGCAGTAGGTTTAATGGTGTCTTTTTTTAAACAACAGCCTTATAAAGACAAGTAGAAATTAAGGGAGTGCATGGCATACTACGGTGTTGGTACTGCAGGAGCATAGGTCTTGTTAGGCCACAGGATTATTTTAGGGAGATACTGCACGGCACTGCAGTTAGTGGTTCAGTCATGAGCTCTACAGTCACATGGCACAGGTTTTCTTCAAGCTCGGTCACTCCCTGCATTTATGCATCACGATAAGTGACCTTGTCTCTGCATGCCACTGCCTCTTTGTCTTTATCTCTGAAGAAATATAGTATAGTACCTACCTTCTGCATGCTATTAATTCAACTCGTTGTTTAACATGTTTTTATTGAACATCTGGTATGTGATGGATACTCTTTATAGCTGTGTGCAAGACAAACTCTCCATCTACAGAGCTTTCGTTGTCATAAGGGAGACAATGTTACCCCTCCAAAACAAGCAGGCAAATAAAATACATGTGCAGCTGCTGGTAGGTGCTATGGGAAAATAAAGCTGCCTCTGAGTAGGTAGCTGTTGGGAGGGTTACTATTTTATATACACCAGTGGGAGAGTCTCATTAATATTTTAACAGAGATCTGAAGAAGATTAGGGACTAAATCATGATAATACCTCAAAGAAGAGTATTCCAAAGAAGCAGCAAGCACACAGCCTTTAGTAAGAAGAATGGCTAGAGTGGTTCAGTACAAGCAGCCAGGTTAGTGGGGCTGGACCAAGGAGAGCCTCGGTCAAGTGGTAAGGATGAAGCTAGATCATCAAGGGCCTTCTGAAGGAGCTTTGTAAGGGCTTGTACTCAGTGTGGGATGGGAAACAGTTGGCAAGTTTTGAGAATAGTTTATTTTTTAAGAGGTTATTCTGGGATCGGGTTAGAGAATAGACCGAAGAGGGCCTGACTAGAAAAAGAGAAGTTTGGAGCGTATTGTGGCAATTCTGGTAAGAGAAGACAGAGGCATGACACAGATGGGATGAGTCGGGAACCTGAGGTGGTCACAGTCGACATAGATTTTGACGCTAAAGACCATACAATTTGTTGATAGGGTAGATTTGAAGTGTAAGAAAATGAAAGTAATCAAAGATGACATTGAGGTTTTGACTACTTTTGTTAGGACTATGATAAGGTTTACACAGTTAATTCATACAAAGCATTAAAAACAGTACCTAGTATATAATAAATGCTCAATAATTTTAGCATTTTATATTTTAATATAAATTTAGCATCTAAATAATATAATTTAGCATCTAAATTTTATATTTTAAATTTCCACTTTTTCTTAATGCCTTTATATATATTTGTTTTAATGTTTTTGATTTCTGGATCTTAAATTGACTATTACCTTTTGCTATTTCTCTTCAGTACTAACCATCTAGCTATATAAATTTGAGTAATGTAGTAATCTTAGTGCCAATGCCTTGGACTGAAATCAGCATATAGTTCACTTACTGTGTAGCTGTGGGCAAATCACTAATCTCTCAATTTCATCTCCCATGAAATGAGGATAATGATATTTATCTCCCAAGGCTATTATGAAAATTAAAGAATATCCAAATTCAAAAATGAAAGCCACTACAAAGTATGAGTTATTGCAATTTTTATTGTTGCCTACACTCTAAGAAGGCTCTTTATGCTAATCCCAGCCACTTAAAGGCATGAAAGAAATGTATTTGAAGGCATTAGTCATTCACACTGAATTTTATTCTTGTTTTGTAATATTTGAATGTTTTTACTGGTGAGATTTGTTTTTTATATTTCACAGTTTGGGATTTATTGAGACCTGAGCAGTTTTACTGAACCACTTTTTAAAAGATTTAATGAATTTGAATCTTGCAGTCAGGATGAATATTGTACCCAGGAAGGGATGTGGGAGAAGGGAGCAGTTCAAAAGGAACTGTCTAAGGCATTCTACTTAAAGAATGCTCTATACCTTAGTGTGTATTAGATATTTCCAGAATACAGTTATCAAATACATTGTTATGATTTGAATGCTCAGTGAATTCATTGTCTAATAGTTACCGGAACTTAGGAAGCATTTTCTTTATGGGGCAGGGGGTTGATTATCTATCCAAAGCAGGGGAAAACTTGAGTGACTAAAAGTATGACTTTTTATTATTTTATTTCAATTATTATATCTTTACTGAGGACTGAAGTTGGGGAAAATCTTATGTGTTTCCTAAGCTAGATGGGAATACGGAGCAGCACCGGATATTTTTGTTCATCATTTTATATCATTTCACCATGCATAGACAGTGCTCCATGTATACTCATTTCAAGCTAAATATTCCAAGCAAGGAAATATTTTTTATCCTAATTATTATTATTATTCCTAATTTATATAAAAGGGAACTGAAGCCAAAAGACTAAATTGCAGACTTATTTGTTTCATAAGTGAAAGAGATGGAATGCAACCTTGTTTTTCAGCCTCTCATCTGTTATCTCCTTTCTACATTTCTGACCTACATTATTTACATTATGAAATATTGATCATTTAAGTAACGGGATTGTATTAAATTGCAGGAAAAGGGGTAATATTTCAGCTCTTACATTTATTTATAATTGTTTTAAGGTGAAGAAATGAGGTTGTATTTTTATTTAATCTTAGACACAAGACAGATACAGAACAATTTTAGCATCATGTTTTCAACAAGGGATTGGAAGATACCTGTATGTTTGCACTATCCATTTAGTTTTATCTTGAGTGATATAAAAGCAAGTGGAAGATTCCCATTGTTTTCACTGGAATTATTGCTCTGCTGTGACCCACCTCACGAGGATATCAGAAAGTCAGCATTTTGAAATTACTCTCTTCGAAAATAGGTATTGCATTTGAAAGAAAGCTTATAAGGTAATTTGAAAAATTTCTTTGTAACGAAATGTTTTTAAAAATCCTTTGATTTTATGGGCATCTTTATAATATGTGAGAAGCATTTAAAGTCATTTAAAATATTTAGTGACTCATAACTCGTTAGGCAATATTGTAATCATATGACAATAGCAAATTTACATGTATACCCATAGTTTTTGTAAAAGTCTTGTTATAAAAGATATGAAATAGCTTAATAAATCTTCTTCCCAGTTCATCTCCTTTGTTGAAAATATCCTGTGGAATTGTTGATGAATCTTTTTTTTTTTTTTCCTTGAGTCAGAGTCTCACTCTGTCGCCCAGACTAGAGTGCAGTGGCACGCTCCTGGTCACCGCAGCCTCCACCTGCTGGGCTCCGGCGATCCTTCCGCTCAGCCTTCCAAGTAGCTGGAACTACAGGTGTGTGCTAACACGCCAAGCTAGTTTTTGATTTGTTTTAGAAACAACGTTTCACCAAGTTGCCCAGGCTGGTCTTGAACCCGTGGGCTCAGGTAATCCACTCACCTTGGCCTCCCAAAGTGCTGGGATTACAGGCTGAGCCACCAAGCCCGGCCTGTTGATGAATCTTAAATGCATTTAGCATAAGGAATATTCTTGCTGTCTTTCATATGGAGACTAGGAACAGGAATTGCTTTGATAAGGTGAAGGAGATTGCTGAAAACCAGCTTTGAAAAAAAAACAAAAAAACCTTTGCCTCTTTCTGCATTGTTTCAGGTCTTTATTATCATATTCACGAAAAGTCCACTTATTCACAAATCTCTAAATCACCAAAATTTTAAAACTACTTTGTGTATAATTAAAGGGGCAAATAATGGTTTTCTTACCTACGGCTAAAAAAAAAATCATTATTTTTTTTGAGGGTCACATGCTGAAAGAGTAAGTCATGTTACAGGAATCAATAAATCATTTTGGACTCAATGCAGACAATAGTTTTTGCATTTGTTATTTGAAGAAGTTCTTGGAGACACATTTGTCAGGGAATGTTGACCTTGCAAAAATACCAGACTAATTTTCCAATGAAGAGGGACTAGCATTTTTATGCATAGGATTATAAAGGGAAAATTAAACTATAATTTTACTTGCATTTTTGATAAGGATGTGATTGGCACTTATACCATCTCCCTTTAATCATGACTTAATTAATACATGCAACTCTGTCCAGGGAAAGTGGTGAATAACAATTCATTGATGCTCTAGACATTCACTTCTCACTTTATTGAATATAACCTTTGTGAACTTGTAAAATTTTTTTTTCTTTTTAACGTTTATTTTTTACATCTTCCATGTTACAAAAGGTGTGCTAGGTCAGGCCCGTTGGGGGTATGGGTGTGTGGTGTGCAATCCAATGCCATATGAAAGATGCAAAGAATTGCACAGAAGTTACATCAGAAAATATAGTTTATTCAGAAAGTCAATTGGAGAGAGGGAGAGAGGGATTCCCCTCCTCAAGGGAGGGGAGGGAGCCAACTTAAGAAAGCATGGTCTGGCAATAGCTCAAAGAGCACATGACCACACCATAGCTTAGTAAGGCAATGACTGTAAAATATTTTTAAAATTATTTTCTTTCAACTTATAGCATAGAGTTTCTAATGTATCATTTTTTCTCATATGTTAATAAGAAAAATGTATATTGGGCATTTAAAAAGTTTTATTTATGTGGTCAATAGCATGCATTTATCTTATTCAATATTAAATGACATCTACTTTAAAATTTTCTCTATATTTTTCTCAAATTCCTTGATGTAAAATTCTTCTTACTGATTATTTTTCTCTTTGAAAAGGAGGAAGATATTTATCTGTTGTTAGTTTAATATCCATATGCCCTTTGATACGACATATCAGTGGACATTGCATTTGAATACATGTACTTTTGTTTCTTACAAAACTGATTATTTCTAATCACAGATTTTATTATCAAAAGCAGTTTATCTAATTCATCAAAACCATGGTTTCATTTAACTCATTATTCTATTTCTTGATTGTTCTTTTATCCTACATCTGTGTTTACTGTGGTCTCTTCTTTTATTTCTTGAACCCTAAAGTCTCCTTCAGTTCTTTTATAGTCTACTCTTATATCCTAGTCAGTGCTTCTATTTCAGCCCAAAACTTTGCTGGATCAAAATGTTTGAACATTTTCAAAGCAAAAATTATATGCTGGATTGCAATTGTATCCTGGCCCACAAATCCAAATCTCCCATTCCAAAGTCAGAAAACATGCTGTTTAGACCACATGGCAGTGCCAGCATTTTTTTGTGCCTATTCAGAAAGCTGGCTTGCAGAGGAACTTAGAAGATTTATCCCTTTATTGTAGACATTGGAACAGTTTGTTATTCATGTATATCTCAACCACTTAAAATTACTTATATCAGTGGTTCTGAAATGGTAAATGAATAAGACTTCTCCTAAAGTGCTTGTAAAGATAATGGTTACTGACCAAACATCCCGATTCACCTGTGACACTACAGTATTAATCAGAACCCCAAGTGATTCTGATGTGTGTTGCCCATGAATCATAGTCATTAAAATATATACATTTTTATGTCTATATTTAATATTTTTCTATGAACTACTTACAATGAGAAATTAAAGGAATTAAGATACTTTGGCTCTATTTGAACATCCATTAACATTCTTCTCACAATAATTGCCGTTATAATATCTATAGCTCCAAACTTGAATTTATTGCACTTAGATCTTTTTCACCTTTGCATGATTTGAAATTATTGTTACTCATTCAATCCTATGAGATATAAAAGATGGACATGAATACGATTAATGTCAAATGGGTCACAATAGAATTTCATATGGGTCAGAAGAAAATTTACTTGTTACTAGTTCTCCAACTTATTAAAACAAAAATATTCTAGAGATTAAATAAATCTTGTAGATAATTTACTGCTACTCCCCTGCTTTTAAGTGAAACTAAAATCTCATTTTAAAAGAGTTGTTCATGAGACAAAATCTATTTACCAGTATGAGCACTATAGAAGATAGATCTCTTAAATCTCAGTAAGACCTAAAGCAATATTTTAAAAATTTTGCTATTCATGAGAATCAACTAAGGTGATTTTCAAAATGAATATTTCTCAGTTCAACTTCAGAAATACTGTTGTATTAAGCAAGAAGCACAGAAATCTATCTTTTCAGCAGTCTTGAGGGGTGATTTGATTATAAGTGGCCCAAAGACCCACATTTTGTGTAATAGTGGACAATATTGTGCTGGAAGGGTTGAAGGGTTAAATAATTAATTTCAACTAGTCTTAAGTAATTAAGAATAAAGGCATATAGCTGGGCTCTATGATAGGCCCTGGAGGCTATAAGATATAGTCCTTACCATTCAAGAAGTCCACCAGTTAGAGGTGGTAACAGACAAGCAAGTCAACCCCTTTCAGCAGATTAGGTGACATGGATCACACACAGGAAGAAGAGCCTCCTTCTTCAGAAAGGCCCTGAGGAAAAGCATCTCAGAGAAGGTGACTCTGGTGGTAGGATTAGGATGCGTGGAAGGATACCCTATGGAATGAAAGTAGCTTGTGAAAAAATAAATAAAACAACAAATTTAAATAACTGAAAAGTTGTGATGAGAGGAAGCATGCCATAAGGGATTATTACAGAAGCTAATGTGTGTGCTTAGCACCCATCGCAAGCATTCAGTAAATACTCATTGCTATTTGTATTACTTATTTCAACAGTGTACTGAGAAGGGAAGATAATCCCATGAAAGATGCTGACAAGACAAGAAAAGGAGTGGGGGCTGCTGAAGTTTCAGACCAAACAGTGAGCAAAAATTTAGGATAGGTGATGTCTGTAGCTTCCTTTTATGAACTCAATAAATGGTTTGAGAGAGGGTCATCCTTTTCAAGGGTTCTGTCCTGAGCCTCTGGGAAGATAAAATTTGAAGGAGGAATTATCAAGAGTATCCAATAATGCAGGAAGGTCAGATGTGGATAAGAGCTGAGAAGTCTCCATCAGATTTGGTAGTTAGTTATTCATGACATTTTTCCTAACCACCTACAGCAGAATAATTTAGGAATGCTTATACATATTCAAATCCCTGCCTTCTAATTTGGGACTATTAAATTAGAATCTCTAGGATATGTAGCTTAAGAATCTTCATTAAAACAAAACCAAACCAAACAAAGAATGCCTGTAATCCCAGCACTATGGGAGACGGAGGTGAGAGGATTGCCTGAGCCCATGGGTTCAAGACCAGCCTGGGCAACATGACAAGACTTTATCTCTACAATAAATCAAGAAAAATTAGCCAGGTGTGGTGGTAGCCTGTAGTTCCAGCTACTTGGGAGACTGAGGCGAAAGGATCAACTCAGCCCAGCAGGTCGAGGCTGGACTGGCATGAGCATGCCACTGCCCTCCAGCCTGGGTGACAGAGAGAGAGAGACAGAGAGGGAGGGAGGGAGGGAGGGAAGGAGGGAGAGAGAGAGAGAGAGAGAGAGAGAGAGAGAGAGAGAGAGAGAGAGAGAGAGAGAGAGAGAGAAAGAAAGAAAGAAAGATTATTTTGTACACTGGAGCTTAAGAAGCTATGAACTAGAGATATATTCAGTATGTGATAGGGCTACAAACCGCTGCAAAATTTTAAACGGTATGAAGAAGAGGAAGTAGGAATGAAAAAGTGTAAAAGTTTGCCATGAAAGCAAGACAGGATGATAAATCAAGAAGATATCTGTGACTCTACAGCCAAACATCTTTTGCTGCACTTGGTCAGCGGGGCCAATCAGGAGAAAGATCTATATACAGAGCAAAGGAGAGTGTAAACAGTCTGGAATACCAGGCTTTTCTGTAGCTGTTAATCACCACACCAATCTAAAAAAATATCTTAAGGGAGTTCTGACAGCTACTTCAATTCTACTTCCAAATTTTGTGGAAATTCCACATTTGACTAACTCTAGCCTGGATAAAACAAGGAAGAGAATTCCATTTCTAGAACTGTATCTTCCAGCTTAACCAAGTTTACACAGCACAATGCAACCAATGTAAGCTTTATGTTGCCAACTGCCTTCTTTACATTGCATTTACAAGTTAGAGTGGTTCCACATATGGTATAAAATTGTACCTTGATAAGAACATAAGGAACGCCATGTGAATCATAATGGTGCTCAACTACTACTACTACTACTACTATTACTAAAAATAGGCACATGTATTGGCTGCTTAGAACTACAGAAACTGTTTACATACAACTTAATCTAATTTCATTTTCATAGAAACAAGAGAGGTGACTAACATTATTTTTCTAACATATGTTTCCGTTAAAAAAACAAACACCAAGTCGTTTGGCCAAGAGGTGCAGTGAAATCGCTTTGCTGTTGAGGGTAAAATCAGGGTTTCACGATTGGTCTGAATAGTGATGACGAGAATGTTCAGAGTTGAAATAGGTACTTCTACTCCTTCGTTATCTGAGAAGACTGTCTTGCATCACTTGATGTCAGTAGGTCAGAGGTTAGCAGAAAGACCAACCAGAAGGTAATCACTCATAAAAGAGGACTGAGGGGTATTATAAGAACCACACAGGACTGTAAGACCTTATAGGGGGCGAACTGTTTGCATTGGTGCTTACAAAGGAAACAAGGCTGCTAACTTCTCTATCTACTATGAACCCTTTGTGTAACAATAGCACTCTTGCTAAGAGTGCTTAGCAAGATCTAGTTATTAGAGAATATAAGAATAAGGGAGAGTAACCTTAAATTAAGTTTAATTTTCCTTTTTGAGTATATTACTCATATGTAAAGCAAATGCTTATAGGAATTCTCACTTCATTTTTCTAGCATATCCTGGCTGCCCATGTTTGGTTGTTTATTAATAACCTAGTGATAATCTGGTAGGGAATTCATTCTTATGCACTCTATAAATGGGTCTCTATGCGCACAAAAGGGAATTTGGAGTTCGATAACACGGGGAAAGTTGCTAGTTTCAAGAGGAAAAAAGTATTAATATTAAGAAGAACTGATATAAAAATCAAATAATTTGTTCTTTGTAAATAAAACACATCTCATATAGGAGAGATATAACTTGATCAATATATATTAAGCACCAAAAATAGATTTATTTGGGGATTAAAATCATCAAAGTGTTCAAAGTTAGAATTATTATAAAATGCTTTGTTTCTTCTCCCCACACCCTTTGTTTTAAATAATAGTACTGAGTGTTATAAACACGGTGAAAAAAAACCCTCCATCATATCTTTCATCATTCCAGGAAGTATAACTACAAAATCAATTTCTTCATACAAGTATTTTCAAATCATCTGTTGGTGAGACATGGGGAAAGGTAAAATTACAATAAGATTTTGCGCTCACAGGCAGTTACTAAATTTTATGAGTGATATTATACCTTTCCTTAAAATGTTATAAAGAATTGCTAATACATTTTATTTTAAAATGCTGTATGAACATGATGCGTGTGCAGTTTCCTTTTTATAGAATGATTTGAGTTCCTTCGAGTATATTTCCAGAAAGGGGATTGCTGGGTCATATGGAAGGTCAATTTTTAGATCTTTTAGAAATCACCATACTGTTTTCCACAGAAGCTGTATTAGTTTACACTCCCACCAACAGTGTAGAAGCATTCCCTTTTCTCCAGATGCCTCCTCTTCAGCATCTGTTTTTTTGTTTTGTTTAGTTTTTCCCTTTTTTTAATTAAACATTTTTTATTTTAAAATTGTGGGGTACAGTTAACGTCTAGGTATACAAATATGCATTGTTCAGGCACCCTTGTTGATAGGGGGTGTCCCCTGTCCCCAGACAGTTATTGACTACCATTAATCCCACCTCTCTTCCCGTCCCTGCCCCCCCATAGTTTCCTGCCACTGTCAATCCTCTTTTTAAAGTATTATGATAGATGTTCAAGGTCCACTTATGAGTGAGAACATGTGATACTCGGATATTTGTTTCTGTGAGAGATCACTCAGTATATAAACTCTAGTTCCATCCAGGTTGCTGCAAAATTCATGATTTTGTTCTTTTTTATGGCTGCATAGTATTCCATCATGAATATGTATCACATTTTTAAAATCCAGTCCTCTTTTGATGGATAGCATGGTTGGTTCCAGGTTCTTGTTATTGTGAGCAATGCTGCGATAAACATATGTGTGCAGGTATCTTTTGTTTTTTGTTATTAATTATGGTCATCCTGAGTGGAATTAGATGGTATCTCAATGTGGTTTTAATTCTCGTTTCTTTGATGATTAGTGAGGCTGAGCATTTTTTCATATATCTGTTGGCTGCTCGTATGTCTTCTTTTGAGAAGTATCTATTTATATCTTTGCCCACTTTTTAATAGGGCAGTTTGCTTTTTTTCTTTTTGGCACATTTGAGTTCCTTGTAGATCCTGGATGTTAGACCTTTGTCAGATATACAGTTAGCAAATATTTTTTCCCATCCTGTGGGCTGTCTGCCTGCTCTTTTGGTGTTACTTTTGCTTTGCAAAAGCTTTTCAGTTTGATGGAGACCCACTTGTCTATCTTATCTCTTAAGGCATGGATATCTGGGGTTTTGATCAGGAATTTGTTGCCTATTCCAGTTTCCCTAAGGGTGCGCTTATTGCAGCATTATTCACAATAGCAAAAACATGGAACCAACCATGCAGCCTGTCTAAAGTGAACTGGATAAAAAATGTGGTACAAATACATGATGGAATATTACACAGCTGTGAAGAAAAACAAAATTAGGGTCTTTGCGGCAATTGGATGGATTTAGAGTCTATCATCCCCAGTAATTTATTATAGGAACAATGAGCTGGGTACCACATATTCTCACTTATAAGCAAACCCTGAGCATTTATCATATTTATCATATAAGAAAGGATTTGGCAGTAGCAAGATGCTGCCAGGGGAATGGAGAGGGCTCATAACATCAGTAACAGTACGTGATCTCAAATTAGGTGCAGTGGGGACCAAAGGAAGCCCAAACTACCTATCCGATAACCACTTATCTACCTAATCCTGAATTGTACGCCACAACTTTAAAATAAAAAAGAATTTTTAAAATGTTAAATGTATGCTGTTTCCTAACTATAAATGGTAACATGACACAGAACACTGTTTACAGAAATTTTCAGTTGTCTGTGTCATTATTTTGTACCTTTTTTCCTAGTGACAATTTTTTCTTGGTGGTATCTACTAATAAGATTAATAAGTTTGAATCTCAGTAATTTGAAAATTAACGAAAAGAGTCCTTATTTAAGAGCGTGGAGTATGTTAGCATTCAAACATTCTAAAATTTCTTTTCTAATCCAGTGACATAATGAAAAAAATGAAAAAATATGCGATATACAATCAGTCACAAAATAACTGTTTTTCCATTCTGAAAAAGTCTGAAAAATTTTTTTCTGATTAGCTTCTTTCTCCTAACCTGTTGGTATTGATTGAACTGAGATATGGCCCACGCACATCAATATGAGAAGACAAGTTGTATGTGATGACAGTAATTCTATCCACATAGTAACTGCCAAATGTCTGGGTACCAATGATTATATTTCAACTAGCTGGTCAGCACATGATAATTTGTCAGTAAGCCATTTTTCTTTCTTTGACTTTCAAAATAATGTTTATTTTCTTTATAATATTCATTTTGCTAGTTATATCAATATTATTTGTGTTTGAGACTAGAAAACTTGACAGCATTTATTCTTAACTTCAACTTCCTTTTCTGAATTTTTTTTTTTTTTTTTTTTTTTTTTTAGAGAACAGATGGTCTCAGGTTTCTTATGCTGTCTGGTTTCCAATATTTGTTTTATGCCGGAAGGTGCCTGGTGCTCATGGCTAGACCAATGATAATGCTTGCTACAGTGTTTTCTAATTGAGAAAGTTTTGCATATGAAGGCTAATGAAAACAAAGAGAAAATGAGTATTAAATTAGAAATTAGAAATTTCTATAGAAGATAAACAAAGGAATGACAAGAAGTAGCATTTGGAGAATTTGTAGAATAATATATTTGGGTAGAATTTAGAAATGTCTTCCCTCCATCTAGTCACCCACCAGGGCATTTTCTGCCTGTACTTAACCTTTCCTTTGATTCACAGTACTTATTATTAGGCAGTGAAACACATCTTAAGATGATACAAAACTATAAACATCATAGTGACAACAAAAGTATGTGCAGGAAAACATATTTGGGATTCTCAGATCAAGGGCAAGTAAACTTTACTGTCATAGTATCTTGATTTGTTTTGTGTCTCTTTTATGCTCTGAAATTTTTAACATAAACATACAATTTTTTTTCCAAAAAATTAGTAATGGGATAAATCTAAAGCGCCATACATAGATGGAAAGAGGTTATTTTTTAAAATGTTCACTTCAGTTTTAATGTCTAGAATTGATACATCTTATTCACTTAAATTAAAAAATACAGTTCTGACTTTTATGATGTAGTTGATCACTCCTTATTAGAATTTAAATCCAACTGTTTTACTATGCTCAAAATTGTGTCCCACACCTGTTTTTTAATGACTGCATATTTCATAAAATTGAAGTTACCAACTTTGTTATCAGGGTATATTTTGTGTCAGCATTAAATGTTTGGTTATATATTACTTCATGAATATTTCATTTTAAGCAAGAAGATTTCTTCCAGAGAAAATTTCTTCCTTAAAATATAACTGCATTCTCTTTTGTGCACATGAAAATTCGTTGTACAAATACTGATTGAAAGGGGTTAAGAACCCATAGGGGTCACTTATTCCAAGCCTTTAAAAAATTATTTTGTCTAAATTTATCTAGGTACCTTTGAAAGAAAATTGATCAGTGTGGTGTTTAATTTATGCTTCTACTTTTTCTCATTTTTTTGCAGCCTTGGAAGATACTTGTAGTTGCAAGACATTAACGATTATTTGGAGAACTTTTACAATTTTGTTGAAAATTATTGTAGATGTTTGCAGACTTTCTATTGTCGTGAGAGTAACCCTGTCCCTTATTTCACTTTTAAAAACACTTCTACTTTACAGTCTAACAAAATTATTTCATCAATCAGAGCAAAAACCATATTTAAGTTTTTAGAATTTGTAATATTAAAAATTTGGGGTTAAAACAAACAAGATATAGAGTTTGAGGGTTACTTTAGGTAAGAATGGCATGGCTTCAATTTGCAATACATGCTGTCACTCACTCTTTGCTTTTTTTGATTCTATATTTCTAAATTTCTCATGGGCATTTATACTGCACACATCAGGATCAAAGTCAATTCTCGATGAAACCTGAGGTAAAGCAATAGCTTTATCCTATATTCACCAAGGAGGATTTTTGGTGAATTATTATACACTTATTATCTGTTATAGTAACCTTAGTCACATGCGATATTTTCAGCCCCCTATAACTAGTGGCTACTACTTCAGACAGGGAAGTGTGCAGTTTTAAAGTTCAGGAGAGTCTGTTGGAGGTACGTGCTCCTGCACCTTTCTTGACTCTATGAAATGCTGATTCTTTGGTAGGACTCATCAATCCCTGCCTCATTGACAAGTTTAATCATTTCTTTTTCCTTAGTCTTGGGATAGTCTGATTGGGCAGACCACTATCTATAAAATTATTTGAGTAGCCAATGTTTCCTAGTTGCCCTTTAGCTTTGAACTGTCTGCTTTCTTTGTCATCTTTTAATTGTGACTGTATCCTGTTCTTTTTGATACTAACTCACACTGACATCTACTGAATATGACTTTTAACAGTTGTACCTGCTTATTATTAGTGATTTGTTATTCTTGAACATACAAGTTCTTCTCAATAATGTGCAATGGACATTTCAGCTGTGCTCAGTGTATGGCTAGATCCTGCAGTTTATCCTAGATGCAGGCATACCAAACCTGGTGATGAATCTGCTTTTTTTCATTTTGTTATTGCACAACTGAATCATTACTAGGCGTAGAACCTTGGATGAGTTATTTAATCCCTGGTTCATTTGGTTACTTGAGGCGTAAATTAGCACAGGGGAGGTGCTTAGACTCATTCTTGGCATTCAGTGATTGCTGTGTAGATGTAGCCGTTTTTAACACTATGACTGTAGTTTGCATCCGATGATCCCATTAAAATGACTTGATAATCCACATTTAACTCTTTGTATCAAATGTCAGAATAATTCTTTTTTATGTTTATTTTTATAATCTAGATTGAAAATTTTGTAGGGAGATTTAGGAAAGAGGTTATGTTTATACATCCAATTTCAAAATTTAGAAATGTGATTTTAACACTTAATTTTTATTCTAAATTCTCTACTCTATTACCTTGGGTGATCAAGTGCATGTATTCCTCCTCTTCTTTTATTTATTTATTTTTCTTTTGTCATGTTGTATTACTCCTCCTGTCTCTCATTACTATCTAGCTTAATTAAAATTCCTGGGTCAACAGGATCATACTAGAAGGCAATTAAAAAAAAATCCGTTCTTCATTGCCCATGCCTTTATAGGTTTAAAGCCCTCCTCCAAAAACTTTAGAATTTTTCCAGACAAACCTCCTGCCTTTATGGGTTGTAAGCACTCCTCCAAAAATTTTTTAATTTTTCTAAATATTCTCCTCAAGACTGCTCTTAAAATCAGCTTGTAAAATAATACGTCTTTTTTCATGTAATTCCTGTTATATACTCATATACTAGTATAAGTAAGTCTCAGGTTTGCGATAATTTTTTTGAATTGATGTCTTTACCAGATACTATGCAGAGTTTGCATAAGAATAGGATATCCTGAAGAATTATCAATCCAAAGACACCATGCACTTATCTTCAGTCAGTACTGCAAACTTTATTTGTTGAGCCTAACTCTGGCTTCTGTTCTTCTGAATATAATAATTCTGTTCTTCCAATTATATATAGATTTAATATAATACATATATACTTCAGTAATTCCTTATTTACTTAAGCGGTTATGTCCTTTATATAGAAAATAAGGGAAAAAAAGGAAAATCACGATGAATAATGTTGGTAGCTATGTAGTAGAAATATGCAATTTTGTTCATAGAGCCAAATGACTACTTTGTACATAGTGCTGTGAAAAATGGGTAGCCAACTGGCAAAAAAAGGGGTCCATATTTCAAATTATATGACAACATAAATAAATGAAATATGAAACCTTAATAATATGACAAAACTTGAGAACATTTACTGTCTTGAAATGGAAAAGTTCTCTATAACTCCAATTCTGGAACCCATACAAGAAAGAACATTTTGAAAGAACTATAATTATTAAAACAATATGCCTACTTTTACCTAGTCATTTCTTATTTTAGGAATTTATTGGACTTCTATAGCTGCATATGTGTAAAATAATGTTTGTGCAAAAGTTTTTACTTAGCATTCTTATAATAGCAGGAACAACTTAAGTTATCACAGTGTTTGATGGTTAAATGAATTAAGGCATGTTCGTGCAATTGAAAGGTCTCTAATTCTAATAACTGAAAAAAAGGAATAGGAAAGCTCTCTATGCAGAAATATGGAAAGGTATCTGGGCTATATTGTTAAGTCAAAAATTATTTTGCTGTAGAGTATGTAAAGTATAATAGCATAATGCAAAAATGTAGTATAATAAAAATGTTTCGTCTAATGTAAAAAAGAAACCTCTGAAATAATATGTATTACTAGAAGTGATATATTAAAAACTAAGTGTATGACGATAGAGATGAGAAAAAAGCTTTTCAGTGTATAATTTGTATAGGTTTTTACTTATGAATAGCTGGAATGCACTATCTTTTAAAAATAAATACATGTAAATATTTAAAAGTTTAATTAGGCAAGTATCCCTTTGAAAATTTCACAGTAAAATTATATTTCTGTAACTTATCTTTCTAGCCATCTGTAGCGTTATTAATTTTATTTATTATATGGGCAGAGTGGACCTCTGAGCTTCTGAAGCTATTTTTAAAGAATTTATCGTTTGTTGTATCCAGTTCAGTTATAGAATTATAATGTTTCACTGAAATAGGCTCAGTATTTATCTATCATTTTTATTTTAATAGATAGCAAAATAAGACCCAAGAAGATTACATTTGAATAATATCAGAAAGCAAAGTAGCGGGAGAAAATTGACTGAATTTTCTATTTTCTAACTCTCAGCCATTATTTCTTTAATGATGATGAATTCTATTACATTGCACTATCATTTACTGTATGTTTTATTTTACTTTTAAAAGCTTCTATTATTTGTGAGTACCTTGAATTGGCTCTTCTTCAAGGACAAATAAGTTAGCACAATAGAAATGAGAATTTCAAATTAAGAACTATTACTATCTACTTTTAGAATAGATATTAATATCTGGAATCAAATATTAATATTTACTTTTCTTTTAAATTATTATTAGACTGCAGACTTCATCCTTTGAAGGTAAGTTTATTTTCTAATATGAAATTATTTGAAAATAGAATGTTGACAAAGTCGTGAAAAAAATTATTATTATTATTGTTATCATTTTATTTTTTCTGAGTTGGAGTCTCTCTCTGTTGCCCAGGCTAGAGTACAGTGGCAAGCTCACGGACGCCACAGCCTCAACCTATGTGGGGCTGATGTACTCCTTCCGCTTCGGCCTTGCAAGTAGCTGGAACTGTAGGCATGTGCCACCACACGCAGCTATTTTTTTGAATTATTGTAGAGATGAGGTCTTGCCAAGTTGCCCAAGCTTGAATAAATCTTTTTAATACATCATTTTATGGTGTCACTTCCTAGACCAGGACCACCAACAGCTCACAATAATATGAAGTTGGGATCAAATACTTCATAGCCAAATGTTGATCAAAACTGATTTATTCAGCATGTAACAATGTTCAAGTTCTACTCATACTCATGTCCTCTTTTTTTTTTAATGATATGCCTACACCACCACAAATGACCTGTTTTGTTTTTGTTTTTGTTTTTTCCAGAGACAGAATCAGGCTATGTTACCTTGGTTGGTCTCAAACTCTTGGCCTCTAGTGATCTACTTGCCTCTGCCTTTCAAATCGCTGGGATTACAGGCATGAAGTACTGCATACAGCTTTCCTCTATTCTTAGTAGTTTTATTTCTGTAGACCAGAGGATCAATCCATGTTCAAATTCTAGTTTACTAGGCAATCTGGAGCAGGAATTTATTTTCTCAATGCTTCAGTCTTCTTATTTGTAAAATTGGAACAACAAAGTATTCTTACCTCACTAGCTGTGTTAGGAATAAATGAAATTATTAACACATGTAAAATACTTTAGAAATACATTTGGTATATAAGAAGTACTCTAAAAACATTAGCTACTTTTATTCTTTTGTTTCTTATAGTGTTAAAGTGTTTGATTTCCCCCTTAGGTTCCTTCATGCCTCATGTGTAAGATTTCATTCCTTCTCTTCTCTATTTTTTTCAAATTCTATTTTTTCTTCAGGTCATAGCTTAGGTGCCTTCTTTCTGATTCTTATGTCTTTGTGCACTTCAGCCAGACATTATAATAGCACTAGATCAGAGATTTACTTAGTTGACAATCAACTGCTTCTCAGGAGTAGAGATCATGATTTAATTATTTGATTTAATCTAGTATCTGGGTGCTCAAGCTTCTTTCATAAATACTGTTGGAATTGATAATGTGACATATTTATTCATGTTATGCACCCATCTCATGGATTCAACTTGAAAAAAATTATACCCTTTAATCTCTATCATTCTGGCAACCCAGTGTCTTTATTTTTACATGAAATTCATTGGATATTCCTCAATTGTAAGAATTCTTAACCTGGGATTTGTGTGGGCTTCAAGAAGCTTATAAAGTCTCTGAAATTGTCTATAGAATTTGAGGTGTGTAAATAAGGTTTTTTACCTCAGGAGAGGTGGTAGACACACAGAATGTTAGGAACAATTTTTAATGAGCTATTATTTTCATCCATGTTTTTTGAATAGTAATAAAACAGAATATTCATTTTAATTAACGGTGTCTACTATATCATATTTTATAAATGTATCTTATTTTGTTCTATTCTATGCTGTCAAAAGAGTAGAAATGAGGGATCTACATTTTCTGAGTTAAATATATGAGATTATTATTATTATTATTATTATTCTGTTATTGATTGTATCTCTACATATCAGTACCTAAAAGAATAAACCTGCTTTTCTCCCACATTTCACCAAATAAAATTTGTGCTTAAAAAAATAAATGGTGGTCAGTTGACTTCCAAAATAATGGAGTAATGAACTTGGTAAAAGTCTTTCCAGCAAAGCATTAATTTAACTGGTGAAAATTATTTTAAAGAGTGATCACTTAAAGTCTGTAGATATTACCCTATGGGCAGGCAGTAAACAGAGAAACATTTGTTCTAAAAAATCTACTGTATCTTGGTAAGAACAGTGAGAGATTACTTTGAGAAGCATGGACAGACAAGAAGGGAAGGTGTCCATTCCCTTACATCCAGTCTGGGTCTATGGTTTCACTCTAGGAGGAGCAGGCTGATTATGTTTCTTACCATCCTCCAGTCCATGGTTGCAGAAGCTGTATTCAGCAGATATCCTCTAACGACTGAGTCTTTTTCTATTTAGTCTCTTGAATGTTCCTTCCCCATACCAAAAGATGTCAGTGAAGATGACCAGGGGTTGCCTCTTTTTGTGGGGCCCGCTACCAGTGCCCATTCTGTAGATCATGAGAATTTCTCTGAGAAAAGTAGTAGGAGCCTATATAGTTTTGTCTACAAAGCAGTTTCTGAGGAGTCTGACTTTATTCAAAAAGAACTCCATACCTAAGGAGGTTGTTGAAAGTAATGGTTGAGGGAAATTAAGAAGAGGAAAAAAACTCTGATATCAGCAAAATGTCGAAGCACCCAAATGTTTAAAGGTGAGAACCAGAGAAAGAGACAACCAAGGAGAGGCCTTCTGGGCTTTCAGTCAATCTGAGTGTCTGGGAAATGGTGTGAATATGTGCTGGACTGCACCCACTGAGGAGCAATAAGAGACATGAAACAAAAGGCATTTGCTAAACTGTACACAGACCCACAAATTCAGGCAACAATTCTTACTGACACAGGGATTTCTTTTTATTATTGAATTTTATTTTATTATAGAGATGTGGGGTACAAGCAAGCATTAACTACACAAGTAGACTGCATGCAGGTGAAATTTGGGCATCCAACTGGCCCTCACTCTCCCTGGTATAGGACCATGTACCTTTGTGTTGTTACATGCCGATTCTCCCACCTTCCCTTCCTGGCAGTTCCCAGCAACTGCTGATCTCTCCTTTGTACTAATGCAATTAATGTTCAGGTCCTACTTATGAGTGTATTGAACACGAGGTATTGAGTTTTTTGTTTCTATAAAAGTTCACTAAGTATGATGGACTCCAGCTTCATCCAATTTGTTGTGAAGTTGATTATTTTATTCTTCTTATTTGCTGCTGGCACAGGAGTTTAAGCATTGATTATGCACTACTGAATAAGAGATTACAATGACTCAGGGGTGACTCCTAATAACATCACAAACATCCCTGGCAATGTGGAAGACTGTGCATGCACAAGGTATGACTTCTGGGAAGCAACTGAGAGAAAGCCTACATGCTGCTAGTTCTTGGCTAAATGTGGAACCAAACAATTAAAACTTCCTGAAATGTGAGATTAGCCTACAAAGTACCATGCTTTCAATGACAAAGGGTAAAATTATAACTAGGGATTAATCATACCTTTTGACCAATAAGTAGTTTAGGCCAATTCAGTAGTTTAGGCCAATTCTAGGTAGCTGGGCCGGGCAGGGGGGGGCACGAAGCAAAAAGTATATACAGGTATATAAAAGGCTGCACATCATTAGAGAAATAGACTTTGAGAATTACTTCAGCCAAGTTTTCTCTAAACAAACAAAATGGCCAAACAACTACTGCCTTGCTGGGAATCAATAACCAGAGTAACTACACTCTATTATTAAAATACGCAGTTTTAAACAAAATAAATTATAAGAAATTTAAAGAAAAAGGAAAGTGTAGCCCATACACATATACACACAAATCAGGCAACAGAAACTGCCTCTGAAGGAGCCACGTGGTTGAATGAATAAATGAGACACCAAAGCAATGTTCAGAGAACTAAGGGAAATCGTGTGTCAAAGAATTACAGAATGGCATAATGGCAATTACTCATTAAGTAGACAATACTGATAAAGAGATAAAAATATTTTAAAAGAATCAAGTAGAAATTCTGAAGTAGAAATATAAAACAACTGAAAAGAAACTTTCCCTAGAAGGGCTTACCCGTAGATTAGAGTTAGAAGACAGAATCAATAGACACCTGAAAATAGGTCAATAGCAGTGTGACTCAGTGAAAAGAGAGAAAATGTAGAAAATTGTGGAAAGTATCAGAGAAACATGGAACACCATTAAGTGTATCAAAATTTGTGTAATGGGAGTACCAAAAGAAAAAGAGAAAGAGTGGTATAGAAAAATATACAAAATAATGCTGAAAACTTCCTACATTCTATTTTAAAGAATCAGTCTACAAATTCAGGAAGCTCAATAAACGCTAAGTAAGATAAATTCACAAAAGACAAAATGGCAAGTGTAAATGTAACCATTTCAAAAATGACTTTTTAAAAAAATGTAAATGGACTAAACAATATAAAGGCAGATATTGTCATAATCATTTCTTTTTTTTTTTTGAGTTGGAGTCTCACTCAGTCGCCCAGATTGGAGTGCAGTGGCCGCTCCTGGCCACGGCAGCCTCGACCTGCTGGGCTCTGGCGATCCTTCCGCCTCAGCCTTCCAAGTAGCTGGAACTACAGGTGCGTGCTACCATGCCCGGCTAATTTTTGATTTATGTAGAGATGAGATCTCGCCAAGTTGCCCAGGCAGGTCTCGAACCCGCGGGCTCAGGCAATCCACTCACCTCAGCCTCCCAAAGGCGCGGGATTACAGGCTGAGCCACTGAGCCCTGCTGTCATAATAATTTCAAAAAGCAAAACACAAAATCCAACTACATACTGTCTACTGTAGTCATACCTCAGATTAGATAGTTAAGTAGGCTAAAAGGGAAAATGTGGAAAAGATATATCATGTAAGCAACAACCAAAAAGAACTAGAGTAGAAGTACTAATATGTGACAAAATAGATTTTAAAATATTATTAGAGAAACTGAGGAACATTTCATGTTGTTAAAAAATTACCTTAACTGGAAGATATAAAAATTCATATGTGTGTGTATACATTTCTAACAACAGAGCCCCCAATCATTCAGCAAAAATGAATAGAATTGCGGGAAAATTCTGCAACAATTATTGGTGATTTTGGTATCCTACTTCCGATAATGAATATAACAATAAAATATCAACAGGAAAATAAAGACCTGAACAATGTTTTATACCAGTAAGACTTAAGAGACATTTATATAACATACTTCAGAACAACGGCAAAATACAAGTTCTTTTAAAGTGCACATGAACAACCCCAAGGGTAGACTATATCTTTGTTAACAAAACTAGTCTTGATAAACTTAAAAGGATTGAACTCATACAAAATGTATTTCCTGATCACAATGGAATTAAATGAGAAACCATTTAACAGAAAGACATTTGGGAAGTCCAAATAAGTGGGAATTAAACAAGAGAATCCTGATTACTAATAGAGGCAAAAAACAGAATGCAGGAGAGAAATGAGAAAATCATTTGAAATGAATGGGAACAAAAACATCAAAATATAGGATGCAACTAAAGAAGTACTCAGAGGTAAATTTAAATTTTAATTTAGAGTTGTAAATGCTTACATTATTTTTTAGTAGAAGAAAGCTCTCAGATCAGTAACTTAAATTTATACCTTATGCATACTAAAAATGAAATGCAAATGAGTGAAATATAGAAAAAACAATAAATAGACTCAACAAAACCAAAAGTTTGTTCTTTAAAATGATTAACGACATTGACAAGTCATTCACTAATCAAGGAATAAAAAGAGAAATGACTGATGATAAAAAGTAGAAATGAAAGAAAGGATATCTCCACTGACCTTACGGACATTTAAAACAAAGGATTTTAAGGGAATATTATGAAAAACTGTATGCAAACAAATTGAATTACTTAGATAAAGTAGATAAATTCCTAGAAAGTCAAAAATAATTAAAATGGACTCTATGAAATAAAAAATCTAAATAAGGTTACAACAATTAGAAAAATAAAATCAGAGGACTATACAATGGCATGATGGACATAAGAATTTCAGAAAGGGGGGTCTGTAAACCGTGAGGAGAAATGAAAAATCACCTGTGTGGTACAATGTACACTGATAGGGGTGATGGATATACTTAAAATCTAGATTTCTTTACCTCTATACAAAGTAACCATGTAACCGTGTTACCCCTAGAGCTATTAAATAAATAAAATTCTAAAACTACTTAAAAAATTGCCCACAAAGAAAAGCCTAGACCACTAAGGTTTTACTTTTGAATTATGACAATCAATTAACAGATAATGAATTTCAACCTGTTACAAACTTTCTTATCAAAATAAGATGCCAGAGTTATCTTGATACCAAAACTAAACAAAAACATTACAAGAAAAGCAAATTTAAAATTATCTCTTATGAATAAGGATGCAACAACCTTGAACAAAGTGCTTCCAAACCAAATTTAGCCATATTTAACAGGTGATTGTACACCATAACTGAGTGATATTCATCCCAAGAATGTATAATTAATAGACAGAAAAGCCGAGTGTGTTAGCGTGTGCCTGTAGTTCCAGCTACTTGGAAGGCTGAGGCGGAAGGATCGCAGGAGCCCAGCGGGTCGAGGCTGTGGTGGCCGGGAGCGGCCACTGAACTCCAGTCTGGGCGACAGAGTGAGACTCCAGCTCAAAAAAAATGTGCTTGACTAAATCTAACATCCTTTCATGATGAAGACTCACCAAATAAGGGCTAGGTGGGAACTTACTGAATCTCATAAGGGACATTTATGAAAAAAATCTACAGCTAATTTCATATCTGTTAAAAAATAAATTATCCCCACTCTCAAACCAGGTGAAATATTAGAAAATTCACTCTTGTCATTTAAATTTAACACTACATTGGAGGTTCTAGTTGGAGCAATTAAGATAGAAAAATAAACAAAAGGCATGCAGATTGTTCATTTACCCTATCACCAGTCTTAGTTTATCATTTTTGGAATTTTTATTTCACTTTATACGTACCACATTTTTAAAATCCTGTCCTGCCTCCATGTGCAGCATGGTTGGTTTCATGTTTTTGCTATCATAAATAGTACCACAATAAACATGTGTGTGCAAGTATCTTTTTGTAAAATGATTTGAGTTCCTCCAGGTATATTCCCAGTAGAGGGATTGCTGGGTCATATGGAAGGTCAATTTCTAGTTCTTTTAGAAATCACCACACTGTTTTCCAGAGGTTGAAGTAGTTTGCATTCCCATCAGCTGTGTAGAAGTGTTTCCTTTTCTCTACATCCTTGCCAGCATCTGTTGTTGTTTGTTTTATTCATGATGGCCATTCTTATTGAGTATAGGTAGTATCGCAATGTGAGTTAGATTTGCATTTCTCTGATAATGAGTGAAGCTGAGCACTTTTTCATGTGTTTGTTTGCTGCCTGTATATCTTCTTTTGAGAAGTGTCTGTTCATGTCTTTTGCCCATTTTTTAATCGGGATCTTTGTTTCTTTCATTTCAGAATGATATAAAACTCTTTTTTGAGCTATATTCTTAAATAATTGATTTGTCATCATTTTTTATTCAGATATACGAGTTCTAACAAGTTCGCAAACTTGCCCCACAGCACAAACAGCACTGTGGAAGTGAAATCAGGGACATGTTCATCCAAGTTTATGGGGATTAAGCCATGGAGAAAATGGCAGTGTACAAATAGTTTAAATGTTTTTCTGAGGCGAGAGAAAGCGCCACTGATGAAGAGGGGTCAGGATGGCCAGCAACGAGCAGAACTGACAGAAACATTGCAAACATTTGTCAAATTGTTTGTCAAAACTGGTAGAAGCATAGTAGACCAAATAGACTTCAACAGAGTAACAGTTAGGAAAATTTTAACTGGAAATCTTGGCATGAGAAAGATGTGTGCAAAAATGATCCCAATGTGCACCAGCTCACACAGCACTCTCTGTGAGGGAGTTTTTAGCCAGTAAACAAATAACTGTATTAAAATAACCTCCCTACTCACCTGATCTGACCTCCCAATAAATTTTTATTTACCCAAAGATAAAGGACACATTGAAAGGAAGACCTTTTGATGACATTCAGGACATCAAGGATAATATGATGACAGCTCTGATGGCCATTCCAGAAAAAGAGTTCCAAAATTGTTTTGACAGGTGGACTATATACTTGCATCAGTGCAGAGTTTCCCAAGGGAAGTACTTCAAAGGTGACTAGTGATATTCAGTAGTGAAGTATGTAGTACTTCTTTGAGGATGAGTTTGTAAATTTGTGTGTCCTCATGTGCTTTCAAGTTATAAACTTTTTCATATAATGAATTTGCATATATTTCACATATTTTAAATTTTGTAGAGCATTTGTACCAAAATATTTTCTACTTTCCATTACACTTTCAGATTTTTCTATGGATTATATAGATGTATATTTGGAAGTTTGGGTATCTGTTATTAATTTCTAGCTCAATGTTGTCAGAAAACAAATTAGGTGATTTCAAAAAATGACTTTTGGATTTAGTAAATTTTTTATATGTATTTGAAAATAATGTTTATGCTATTGGTACAAGTTAACATATTCTAATATACCAGTACTTATTGATTTTAGTCATATTTTATAGACATTAAAATGCATAGATCTTAACTGTTCAGTTTGATGAATTGTAAAAATTGTATATTTTAACCACCACACAATGCAAGATACAGAACATTTTCATTTTTCTATTTCTTCATGCCAATTTCCAGATAATCTCCTCTTCCTGCTATTCTCAGAAACAAACGCTTTCTGATTTCTCACACTGTGGATTACTTTTGCCTGTATTTGTCTGCTTGTTAATTATATATAAATAATATAATCAATATTTTAAGAATCATCAAAATTAGTACATTTATCAGTGGTTTGTTCCTTTTCAGTGCTGAATAATGTTCCATGGTATTACTATACCACAATTTATTTATCCTATCTTTTTTCAGTGGATATTTGTGTTATTTTCCAGTGAAGACTTCTTATAAATAAGATTGATGTGAACATATTTTTTGCCAGTCTTTGTGTGTGCGTGTGTGTGTGTGTGTGTGTGTGTGTGTGTGTGTGTGTGTGTACACACACATATATATATGTTCTTAATTTTCTTGGGTAATATTTAAGAGTAGAAATGTTGAATATAGAACATATGTGCATCAGAAATTATGAGAGGCTGGTGAACAATTTATCAAAGCATCTATACCACCTTGTACTCCCAATTTGTATAAGAATTCAGTCTGTTCCATATCACTGCCAACATTTGTTATTTGTCTTTATTTTTCTTGAATTTTAGCTCTTCTAGTAAGAAATAGTATCTTGTTATTGTTGTGTGCATTTTTACTGTTGTTTGCTTTATGGGAGTTCTTTATAGATTTTGGATGTGTACCCTTTATTAGAGATATATTTTGTAAATATTTTCTTCTAAATGGTTACTAGACTTTTAATTTTCTTAATGATGTTTTTTTGAAAGGCATATATTATTAATTTGATGAAGACAGTATCAGTTTTTCTTAAACAGTGCTTATTGTGCTTTTTATCTTCTCCCTAAGAAGTCTTTGTCTACCTTTAAATAAGCAAAACTCTTCCATTTTCAATTTTTTCTTCTATAATCATTATTATTCTAGTTTTTACGTTTAGTGCTGCAATCTAAATCAAACAAGTTTTTGTGTATAGAGCCATCTACAGGTTAAGGTTAATTTTTTCCATGCAGATAGCCACTTGAACTGGCAAAATATGACACGATAAATTTCCTTTCCCTATTCAGTTTACCTTGGTATCTTTGTTAAAAATCAACTAACTGAATTTGTATGCATCTGTTTCCGGACTTCTTTATCTCCACTGATATATTTGTCTATTCTTAGGCAAATCCTATGTAATCTTGATTATTTAACATTAGAGAGTCTTGAAATTAAGTAGTGAAAATGTTTTAAATATTTAATGTTAAAATACTTTAAATTGTTTTATCTATTCTAGGTCAATTGCATTTTCACATGTTATGAAACATTAGTTTGGCAATTTTTATAAAAATGACTGCCATAATTTTGATTGAATTGCATCAAAGTATCAAAGTTATAGATTATTGCTGGGATATGAGATACTTTAAAAATATGGAGTCTTCCATTTCCTTTTTTTAATGGAGACTTTCATTGCCATGCATTTTACTCAACATGTCTTGTTAGCTCCTAAATACCTTACATACCTCTCAATTTATTCAAGTGTGTTTTAATTTTTTTCAGCAATGTTTCAGACTTTTGAGTGTAGAGGTCTTGCATATATTTCATTAGATTTCTTTCTAGGCATTTAATATTTTATTTTTACTGTTATTAAAATTATATATTTAAATTTTATTTTCCCACTGTTTTTTGAAAGTACAGTGAAACACTGTTGGTTTTTGTGTATTAACTTTGTATGTTTTGACCTTAGTTTTCTTTTGTGATAGACTTTATAATGGTTTTTTTTATATGTCATCATCATGTCTTTTGAGAATAACTTTTTCTTTTTTCTTTGTAACTTTTATTTGTCTTGCCTTATTATTCTTGCCTAGACTTCAATATAGTGTTGATTAGAAGTGGAAAGAAGAGTTATTCTTGCTTTGTACCATGTCTTAGAGAGAAAGGGTTCAGTGTTTATCTATTAAGTTTGATATTACTCCTTTATGAGTTGCAGATCCTTTCAATACTCTTTATCAGACTTAATAATTTTCTTATAAATACTAGTTACTGTTAAAATCTGTCATATTTGAGTAGTGATTTTGCCCAATGTTTTTTGTAGCTATTGAGATGACTTTTTTCTTACTTTATTAACATGGTAAAGCATATCAATTTTTAAATTTACGTTAATTGAAAAATCATAATCGTATTACATTTGTGAAGTACAATGTAATGTTTTGATATATATACAAGTTGTGGGATGATTGAATCAAACCAATTAGTATATCCATTACCTCCCTTTCTTGACATTTTTTATGGAGATACTTACCTTTTTAGTTATTTTGAAGTATACATAATTATTGACTATACTCACGTTTATGTGCAGTAAATCTCAAAACGTACTCCTTTTGTCTAGCTGAAACTTTGTATCTTTTGACCAGTAACTCTTCTCTCTCTGTCACGTTGTGGTAATTCTTACAATATTTCAAAATTTTTTGCTATAATTATATCTGTTATGTGGATCTGTGGTTAGTGATCTTTGATGTTATTTTTGTAATTGTTCTGAGGCACCAAGAAATGTTCCCATATACTATAGCTAACAATAATGTTGTATATGTTCTGACTGCTCCACTGAGCAGTTGGTTCCCCATCTCTGTCCTTCTCCTTGGGTCTCTCTATTTCCTGAGACACAACAATATTGGAATTAGGACAATTAGTAACTTTACAAAAGGTTAGTGTTCAAGTGAAAGGAAGAGTTGCATGTCTCTAACTATAAATCAGAAGCTAGAAATTATTAAGCTTAACTAGGCAGCCCGTTGAAAGTTGAAATAGACAGAAAGCTAGGCCTCTTCTGCCAAATAGTCCAGTGGCGAATGCAAAGGAAAAGTTATTGAAGGAAATGAGAAGTACTACTCCAATGAACACATCAATAGTAAGAAAGCACAATAGCCTTATTGCTGATGCAGAGAAAGATTTTTCTGTTTTGATAGAAAATTGAACCAGTCACAACATTCCCTTAAGCCAAAATCTAATCCAGAGCAAAACTCTAACTCACATCAATTCTATGAAGACAGAGAGAGGTGAAGAAGTTTCAGAAGAAAAGTCTGAAGCTAGCAGAAGTTGATTCATGAGGTTTAAGGAAAGAAGGCATGTTATAACATAAAAGTACAAGGTGAAGCAGCAAGTGCTAAGGTAGAAACTGCAAGTTAGGCAGATCTAAGATAATGGATGAAGATGGCTACACTAAACAAAAGATTTTCAGTGTAGACAAAGTAGCCTTCTATTGGAAGAAATTGGCAACCAGGACTTTGATAGCTATAGAAGAGAAGTCAGTGCCTGCCTTCAGAACTTCAGCAGGCTGACTCTCTTGTTAGGGGCTAATGCAGCTGGTACTTTAAGTTGAAGCCAGTGCTCATTTACCACTCTGAAAAATCTCAGGACTCTTTTTTTTTTTTTTTTTTTTTAGTTGGAGTCTCATTCCATTGCCCAGGCTAGAGCGCAGTGGCACACTCACAGCCAATCCAGCATCTGTCTGCTGGGCTTCAGTGAGCCTTTTGCCTCAGCCTTCCAAGTAGCTGGAACTACAGGCAAGCACTACCACGCCCAGCTAATTTTTATTATTTATTGTAGGGACGGGGTCTCGCCAAGTTGCCCAGGTAGGTCTTGAACCCGTGGACTCAGGTAATACACTAGCCTCGGCCTCCCAAAGTGCTGGGATTACAGGTTGAGGCACCAAGCCCAGCCAGAACTCTTAAGAGTTATGCCAAATCTACTCTGCCTGTACTCTATAAATGAAACAACAAAGCCTGAATGACAGCTCATCCTCTTAAAGAATGGCTTCCTGAACATTTTAAGCCCATTGTTGACATCTATTTCTCAGAAAAAAAAATTTTTTTTCTAAAGATTTCTTTCAAAATATTACTGCTCATTGACAATGCATCTAGTCACCCAAGAGCTCTGATGCAGACGAACAAGGAGATGAGAATGTTGCTGTAATGAATGCTAACACAACATGCAGCCCATGAGTGAAGAAGTAATTTTAATCTTCATCTTATTATTTAAGAAATACATTTTATAAGACTATAACTGCCATATATATTGATTCCTCTGATGGATATAAGCAAAGTCAGTTGAAAACCTCTGGAAAATTTACCGTTCTAGATATCATTAAGAGCATTTGTGATTCATTTTAGGAAGTCAAAATACTACATTAACAGTAGGTTGAAAGAAGTTTATTCCAACCTGTTGGGACAACTCAGGTGTTCAAGATTTCATTGCAGGAAACAATTGCAGATTTGATGGAAGTAGTAGAACTAGAATTAGAAGTGGAGCATGAAGATGTGACTTAATTGTTGCAATCTCCTGATAATACCTGAACAAATGGGTGGTTGCTTCTTATGGATAAACAAAGAAAATGTTTTTCTGAGATGAAAAAAACCTCCTGATGACGATGCAGTAAACATTGTCAAAATGAAAACAAAAAATTGTAAAATACCCAATAAACTTAGTTGTTAAAGCAACAGAAGAATTTGAGAGGATTTACTCCTATTTTGAAAGAAAGTATGAGGATAAAATGCTATCAAGAAGCATTGCATGTTAAAGGGAAATCGTTTGTGAATGCAAAAGTCAAACTGGAAAATTGTAGACACAAGGGAGAAAAATTAATAGAGTCTTGCACATGAATGAGATAATTACAAACATTTTATTTTAAAAAGTGAAGTGCTATAGATTTATAGTTGGATGATGGACCAACTTAAAAATATGTAAAACAACACATTTCTATAAAAAATATAGGGAATAAACCAGAGATTACAAGAAAACCTGGATATTTTAAATTTGGAAATCCTTCCTTTTGGACTAAGTGATTAGCCTTATCAGATATTATAAAGCCTTCTTATGAAGGTGCAGTACTACAACCAGTAGCATTCTCTTCCTGTAAGAGCTTGTTAGAAATGTGGAAACTCAGGGACTACTCCTGACATACTTTGTCAGATTTTACATTAAATAATTTCCAAATGATGCATTCTTCACATTAAATTTGAGCAATGTATGGAACACTGGTTTTCTACCTTATCTGCGTGTTAGCATCATCTAGGGTGCCCTTAGCAATTCTATTGCCTGGGCCATACCCAAGACCAAATTGGAGTCTGTGAGTTTGGCACTCAGGTATCAGAATATTTAAAACTCCCAGTTGGTTTTTTTGTGCAGCCGAGGTGGAGATCCAGTGTTATAGGAAAAGAACAAAGCTAAACTAGAAAAAAACAAGAACTGGTGAAGACTTTAGAGTCAGGATTTTAGTCATTCTTCTGTCTTTGAGAGATAATCATTTGTTCTCTGTGAATCAATTTTATGTTTTTATCATATGAAATTTTATTTGGCAAATATTTCTTGAGGGAATACCTTGGACAGGACACTACTAGAGGAGTTGGATAATGATCTCCAAAGCCGTTCCAGTTTTAAAATCATCTGATTTTTCTGTCTGCCATTTATAAGTTAAGAGATAATTGGCAAAACAGAATAGATGAATAATAATCATATGTATAGGATTAGTGTGTGAAATGGTTGTAGGACAAGTCACTGCTGTAACTGTTCAGAAATTGAGTGGGCAGTACCAATCAGAAGACTCAATTGTATCAGAAGTAGAAAAGCAATCAAAGTTGGTTTGTAGAAATAAAACTAGATAAGCCAATAAATGTATGAGAGTGTAATTTGAGGTGAGTTTGAGGAAAACAGAAGAAAAAATGTAGACAACAGACTGGCAGAATTTTTTTTTTTAATGTTATCACCACAGTAGTGAGAATACCTTGATCAGTACTTCTCAAATGTTAATGTACAAAGGAACTCACTATGGGTTTTTATTAAAATGAAGATTCTGACCTAGTGAGTTTCTGGGGCAGGGCTTGGAATTCTGCTTTTTAGATAATCTCCTAGATGGTGAAATGCTGTTGGTACAGGGGCCGGAGCTTAGTTGATAAGGAACTGGAGCTTAGTTGTATCATACAAGTAGAGCAAAGTTCTTCCTGAAGGCTAACAACCTGCTCATGTATCTTTCTTGTTGATTTAGCAACTGCATGCCGTCAAGAAAAAGATACCACTTTTAGAATTGACTCAAAATGAGAAAAACTTGAGTGAGAGATAATCCAACATTCTAAAAGAATATGTGAGAGAAATTTGGAGGAGGAGGTCCTATGGGTCAGATAAGACTATTGGAGGAAGAATTTGATACATCTTTTAAAATGTTACTAGAATTTATCAGCTTAGAAACTTCTATACCATGACACGCTGTTTTATCTCCAGCTGTCTTTGGTCATAGACACATGCTTCACAAATGCATTTCCTCATCTGTTTATGTGACACTAATACTGCATGGAAGAGAATGTTACAGGAACAGGGTTGTTGAGTAAACACCAGACACTAATTAGGAAATGACATGCACTTTATGTGGCGATATAATCAACAGTGAAATTGAAAGGGAGGGAGATTTCAGAGAGCACTGAAGTAAATAAAATAAGAACAGTAGAGTTGAAAGTAAAAAGTGAAGAAAGAAAAGGGACTATTGTCATCTGTTCAAGGATGAAAAACTAAAGCTGAATAGAAAAGCATATCAAAAGACTCTTTCATCTTAAGAGAATAGGAGAAAAAATATCTCCCAAGAATGAGAAAAAGAGGTGAAGATTTACAGCTCAGGATAAAAATATCAGCAAGGCCGGGCTCGGTGGCTCAGCCTGTAATCCCGCACCTTTGGGAGGCTGAGGTGAGTGGATTGCCTGAGCCCACGGGTTCGAGACCCGCCTGGGCAGCGAGACCTCATCTCTACAATAAATCAAAAAATCAGCCGGGCGTGGTAGTGCATGCCTGTAATTCCGGCTATTTGGAAGGCTGAGGCGGAAGGATCGCCGGAGCCCAGTAGGTCGAGGCTGCAGTGGCCGAGAGTGGCCACTGCACTCCAGTCTGGGCGACAGAGTGAGACTCCAACTCAAAAACAAAAACAAAAACAAAAAACCAGCAAGATATTATCAGGCAGCTTTTTTCAGCAGCATGAAGATCCTGTTTGCTATGAGACACATACATTTGTGGCGGGAGAGATGCATGGTGTTGGTGCTTTCACTAACTTTGCTCTGCAGCCCAAAGGAGGCAGTGGGAGATGTACATGATTGTGTGCAGTGAGGGACTGGTGACTATTGTTGATAGTAACAAAGAATATCATTATGGAGGAGCAGCAAAGTTTGCATGTAAACGACAGACCATCAAGTTTAGGGAAAATGCAGGTAGCTAGAAAGGAATGAATGAGTGGAGTTTGAATTGTAGTAACTGGAATATGGTGTGTGAGGACGAGTTGCAAGCCATGCTTATATGAGGCTTAAATAAATGATGTGGTGTGAATATCCTCATAAGTAACACGAAAGAGAGGATTTTCTTTAAAACTAGAATGCCATAGGATTCACAATGTTATTGTGAGAGTTAGTGTAGATATCTGCAAGTGTGGAATTTTTTTTAAAAAGGCAGACGAGTTTGTGAAGTAGTCAAGTAGGGAGAAAATGGATCTTGGTTTTGAGGATTTGTGAAGAAGGGTATAATCATAAAATCATAGCATAATAGGGCTGGAAAGAAACTTATAGCTAATACAGTCCAATGTTATGATTTCAGATAAGATAGCACATAATTAAAAGAGGAAATTTCTTGTCTAGAAACACCTGTCACTTAGATGGTGGTTGGGACTAGAATACACAATGGTTGATTTCTCTTATCCTCAATAGTGGTAAAAGTGATGGCTGTGGTGATGGTGATTTTGACTATAGTGATATAGGTATACATAACAAGAACCTATTAAATGTTAAAACTTTGTTCCTATATAACACAAAATGAAACAGCAAATGATTGTTTGTTTCTAATTTTCTTTCTAGAACGTTAGCTTTAAAGGGCAATCATTTTTTTAAATCTCTTTAATTCGCAAATACATCTCTGATTGTGTCCGTTCATGTTGCAGATCTGCTGAACACATGAATAAAAACATATGTTAAGTTTAGAATTAGTTAATCAGTTAGATGCTGTTGTAGAACTGAGACTCTGCTTAGGAGAACATTGCTTTATAGGACATTTTTCACTTTACTTATTTACGAAGTAATAATGGACAATCAGAACAGATAACACTTACTGACCTCATACGATGAGCCACATGGTGTACACATGTGAGTTGTTATCCTCATAACAACTCTTGAAAGTACTTATTATTATACTGTTGGGTACCTAAGCTTGTAATTAAGCTGTTGATTTTCTACTGCTAGAGTTCAGGCCAGGAATACATGGTGAACTTACTGGGCAAATGTAACAGAATATAATTTCTAAGATAAAGGTCTCTATTGAGACCTTTAAACTAAGATGTCAGGCCAAAGTGGGTTCATCACAAACCATTATTTGCTAAATGTAAGTTTCTGATTTGATGCATAAAGCCTGTTCCTGTTTCCAGCCTAACTGCATGGATCCATGTGTATTCTATGGGCAGTGAAAAAGGCTGCTTCAATAAATGCTGTAATATAAAGAAAAATGAATAGCATCATGAGAAAAGAAACTCATTTGACACAGATCATACTGAGCTTCTGTCAATACCAAACCTTTCTTTCTTTTTCCAACCTTTTTGAACACCTACTCCTTTCCCTGATTAATTGTTGAGAAGGCTCGGGGTGATAGTAATTTCATCATAGACATCAAAGGAAAAACTGAATTAATTAATTAATTTGTTTATTTCCTTTTTCTGTTCTTTATTCAGTGAGCATTATAAAATTAAAATACCATACAATTCAACACATACTTATTAGCTCCAGCCATTTTATTACCAGCGTACTGCCTGACACATGGAATACAGCAAGACAGAAAATTCCTTTAGCTTATGTTTAGGAAATGTCAGCAGGAGTAAGAAATAGAGGCGAGAGGATTGCCGGATCCTAGGGATTTGAGACAAGACTTGACAACTTGGTGAGATCTCGTCTCTACAATTAAAAATAAATAAATAAAATTGCCGGGCATCGTAGTGTGCGCCTGTAGTTCCAACTATTTGGAAGACTGAGGCAGAAAGGTCACCTGAGCCCAGCAGGTCGATGCTATGGTAGCCGTGAGTGTGCCACTCCATTCTAATCTGGGCTACGGAGTGAGACTTCAACTCAAAAAAAAAAAAAATAGAAAGAAAGAAAGGAAGGAAGGAAGGAAGGAAGGAAGGAAGAAAGAAAGAAAGAAAAGAAATGGAGGGTAATAGGTACAATGATTCAGATAAGTCCAGGTTAAAATGATAGTCTTTTAGGAACCAATCTAGTTTTAGGAAGTTAGAAAAGTTTTCCTGGGGACTATCTAAGCTGACACCTGAAGAATGAGTAGTTGTCATACAAGAAAATTCAGGTCAGGCAAAGGAATAGGTGTTCAAAAAAGTTGCAAATAAGGCGGGCTCGGTGGCTCAGCCTGTAATCCCGCACTTTGGGAGGCTGAGGTGAGTGAATTGCCTGAACCCGCGGGTTCAAGACCTGCCTGGGCATCTTGGCGAGACCTCATCTGAACAATAAATCAAAAAATTAGCCAGGCATGGTACTGCGCGCCTGTAGTTCCAGCTATCTGGAAAGCTGAGGCAGAAGGATCACCAGAGCCCAGCAGGTGAGGCTGCGGTGGCCGGGAGCAGCCACTGCACTCCAGTCTGGGTGACAGAGTGAGACTCGAACTCAAAAAAAAAAGGTTGGAAATAGAAAGAAAGGTTTGGTATTGATGGAAGCTCAGTATGAAGGGGAAAAAAAATTGTGAATTTGTGTGTTAGGGTGTAAGAATGCAATTGCTAAAAGAAGAGTCTGAAGATATAAGCAGGGGCATTTGAAATCGGGCTAAGGAATCTGAATTTTATCCTGAGAACAATGAAATGCCATAGAAAGTTTTAAAGCAGATGAACAATATGATCATGTATGTTACAAAACTGAATTTAGCACTACTCTGAATGTTGGGTCCTTTTAAATTTGATCCACTAACAAAAAATATTAGCAACACCTAGGAAAATAGAGCCTCAAGTCCCACCCCAAATCTGCTGATTTGGAATCTGCAATTGAACAAGCTTCCCATCCTAAAGTATAAGAAGCACTGGTAGGTAGGGCTTGGCCAAGCGGTTAGTTGAAGCAGAACCTCCTGGATGAATGGCAACGTTAGAAAGGGCAGACTTGCCCGGGGGAAGACATAGATCTTATTCTGAGAATTCTATACTGATTTGGTAGGTGGACACATTCCCTATTTGAGCAGATGAGCGAGAATTTAAATAAAATCTTGGGAACTATGACTAGATTGACTCCATCTGTAAGAACAAATCAGTGAGGCATATCGAGGTTTTGTCCATTTTACAAGTGAAGACACCAAGACTCAGAAGTTTAGTAACTTGCTCAAAGTGATATGGGCAAGAAGTCTGTGTTCCTTACACTGTACTGCCAGTATTTTAAATGAAACATCATTCTGGCTAGAAAGAAGTATGCCCTCACTCCTTTCTGTGCCATAATCGGGAGCCAGGAGAGATGGTATGGCATCTTCGTAACTGGCATTTGAGCAAGATAGCTGTAGATGTTTAGGCAACGTCAAGTTTCTGCAAAAACAAAAAAGTAGAGAAGGAAGGTGAGAAAAATTTGGTGGTGAAAACAACTTATTTGATTTGAAATGTCACCCAAATCATCTTGAGTTGATTCAATATCAGAGTGCCAGAGAGGAGCTCCAGGTGTTGCTTACAGGAGCGATGGAGAGAACGTTAGAGGAGAGGCCAGAGGCAACATGATAGTGACGGTGGCAAAGTGGTGAAGTGACATGAGAGGATGAAGATAGAGTTAAGAGGTAGGAGGGACGGCAGGATATTGGTTCAACAGGAAGTCAGACACCTCGAATACAGGCCACACTTTTCAATTAAATCAGTAGGAAACCACTAGCATGACACATTGTATACTTTCTAGAATTCTGATTATAATTAGAGCAACTTCTATTTGAGGGATCAATGTGTTTATTAAGAATAATCATGATAATTTCCATAGTACTTTCTGGAGATAAGGATACATAATACTATTTAAACAATATACATTTAAGAAGGAGAAAGAACTGGTGAAGCAGTGCCCATTCCACCTTAAACTAGTTAATAGTATATTTTGTAGGCTTTCGATAAGACAACTGTCTTTTTAAAAGATAACACTCCTGAATCGCTTTCAAGTTCTAATGTCTAACCTAATTACTTGAAAATCCTTTGAGATCTTCAAGTGAGATTGAAAGAGGTAAGAAATGAAAATCCAGATTTTAAAATTTAAGAATATTGTAAGACTGCAGTGTAGCTATCAAAGTCTGATTATAGTGCCTATATTTATCTACAAATGGAATATAGTTGTTTATTTAATTAGCAATTAAACAATTTAATTATTTTAATTACTTTAGTTAATTTCTTCCAATCGTTTTAATATAGTGACATTTAATTATAGGCTCTGATTTCCATACCATGTGCATATGTTATAAAGACAAATTTAGTAGAATTAGTGGTTTTCTCAAAAATAGCTCCTTCTTGGAAGAGAACATTTTTATAAACAAGCAGTGGCATTTTCTTTGTTCATTTTTCCTGAATAATCAAAATAGTCTGTAGGCCCATGAGGTAAAAACAATTTGTCTGCTTGTAGAAAACTGCATTAATGATTAGATTCTGACTATTTAATCAGTTTTCTCAGCTTTCTTTTTAAACATATTTCATTAAACACAATGGCCTTCCGAATGATAACAGTTGAGACAGTGTTTATTTCCTCAACTGAAGTGTTTTCTTCCTTAAAAGGGCTGCAGTACACAGCAGTTTTTGTTCCTTGTCGCCTTTCCTTTGGGAGACTGACTATTTATAAATAGTTGTCTAGAATACTACGCACATTTCCCAGAGTAAATGCTCCAGATTTGATGATAATTTCTTGGTAACCCTTTGAAAGTCAGCACATTTTCTTCTCCAAAGATAATACTGCCAGGTGGTGCAATAGATATCAAAGTTATCAGCATTATTATGGTAGTATTGTATCACACCTTGCTTGTGTTCTTTCTTTTCCCCCTTTTGGAGGACTTTGACTTTCCTATCTTTTGTTTTAATGAGACTTAATGCTTAAGTTAACAATGTCAAGCAGAGCATAAGGATGGAAAGGTCCTTCAAAAATCTCTGACTTATCACTCCAATCTATGTAGCTACATTTTTTATCTCAGAAGTTTCTACTTAGGGTATATGCCCTTTAATATTTTAACTTCAAGGAAGTCCTGTCTCCACAGAATGAGGATGAAGGACAATATTTGTTTAAAAAAAGAAATGTATGGGCCAAAAAGATGTATAAAGGCCAGAATAGCCCTTTGCAAATGGCTGCTGGATTGTGCGTCTTTGAATGTAAATGAGTGTTCTCTTATCCTCTAAATATATTCCTCTAAATATGGAGGCCATCTTTAGATGTCCGCAGGCAGAGCTGGAGTTTGGGGAATTATTTATAACTTCCAGCATGGCTCCATGATTTCCTTTGCTTTCCTTTCCCTAGCATTGCCTCATCTTCTTGGTACTTTACTTCTGGTCTCATATTGCTTGCACTTAGCCTTCAATGAGAATTTCATGTCCATATTCTAAGCATACTTTATACTTTTTTTTTTTTGGTGTGTGATAGGTATCTCACTATGTTTCCCAGGCTAATGTGCAGTGGCTATTCACAAATGTGATTATAGGACAGTATAGCCTTAAACTCCTGGGCTCAAGTGATCTACTTTCTCAGCCACCTGAGTAGCTGGAACCACAGGTGCGTGCCACCATACCTACACAGACTTTTTGTTATAGTTGACATTATTTTCCTTATTCTCATGTTTTTTAAAAAGTGTTACTCCTTGCACCAGTTCCTAGATATGTTTCTAAAACCTTGTTTTTTCTAAAAGTGAATGATTGTGCCACTTTCCTCCCACAGATTTTTGGTTATGTGCACAACAGGGAATAAATGTTTTTAAAAAATATTTTGAAAGAAGAAATAAAGAAGAAACTTATTATATTAGCTGCAACATATGATACATCTCTGGAGAAATAAGCTTATTGTAAGTAATTAGGTTCTGGATTCTATCTGCTCATCACTCAAATGCTCTTAAAGAATAAAGGATAAATATGAAATATATTCTATTGAAGTGATGAATGTGGACCAGTCAACTGTTTGCATCATCCATTAATTGTAAGGATAAGTTATTATGTAGCTTGACTAGTTTACTGGCTTGTTTCTAGAAGCATTGAAGTACGAGAATGAATCATTTTTAAATAGAAGAGAGTAATAATTTTTCTTATAAATTAACCAATATAATTGCAAATGAGCCTCAAAATCTATTTGGTGAAAATGCAAAAAAAAAAAAAAAAAAAAATCCAGGCCAGGTATGGTGGCTCAACCTGTAATCCCAGCACTTTGGGATGCCGAGACAAGAGGATTGCCTGAGCCTGGGGTTCAAGACCAGCTCAGGCAACTTGGCGAGACCCTGTCTCCACAGTAAATCAAGAAATTAGCTGGGTGTGGTAGTATGCTCTTGTAGTCCCAGCTACTTGGAAGGCTGAGGCGCAAGGATCACCGGAGCCCAGCAGGTAGAGGCTGTATTGGTTAGGAGTGTGCCACTGCACTTCAGCCTGGGCGACAGAGTGAGACTCCAATTAAAAAAACAAAAATCCAGAGATAAAACAACATAACACACTATCCTGTGCATCACTGCAGCCTCAGTTGCTTGCTTAGAGACTGAAAACATACTGTCACATAAATATTAATGGCATCATAGCCACCAGTTCTCAAAGTATCTTGTTCTAGAATGAAAATTCTTGAGGCAACTGAAGTAATTTTTGAATTGTTTAGAAATGAGACTATGACAATCTGAAGTTATGGGCCACACATGAAATAATACTTACTATTTGGCATATCATAACTTTAGATATTATTCTGCAATAATCCACTAGTGTCTTGGTGTTTATTTTACATCATACAAACTCACACAAAGCACACACACACATAAAAACAGACTTAAAAGAGTAAGATTATATAAGACACTGTATAGACCCTTGTTGATGGGCCATATACTTATTTTTCCCTTTATTTCTTTGTCTAACTTTCCTCCTCTTTATCTGTATTGTACTCTATCTCTACCCAAGGAAATCCCATAGCAATATGTTTATAATTTCATAATGATGTTCATATATAATTGATATAGTATATTATATTTGGGGCTTACATATATATTGCAAATGATTGTTATATAGTTTATATATGTATCTGGTTTCCTTTACTCTGCAATACAAATGTTTGTGATATCCTCCAAACACACCCATACTCCACACTGTAGTTATTATCACTCATTTAAATTTGTTTCAGTTACCTGATGGATGTTATCTAATATCCTAATGTTAATTTAATTTAATTTTGAACATCTTTTATGTGTTTGTTGGCTGTTGTTTTGTGTTCAAATGATTTCTTTTGTTTCTAATTAGAGTCAGATTCAGTTGCATTAAAGGACACTCTCAAAATAATAACATATTCAACTATGTAGAAGGATAATTATCTGTGTTATGAAAAAGATCTCAAGATCAGCAATAATGGCTTCCTGCTGTAAACAGAGTCCTGGATCCTCATTGTACTCTGTCATGCTTACCCTCTACTACTTAATCCGCAATGACGAGCTGTAACTTCAGACACTAAATCCGCCTTTCAGGCACCCAGAGACAGGAACGAAGGACAAAGTGCTTGCTCCCACCCTTTAAAATAAATCTTCCTTGAATGCCCATAATTAGTTGTACTTATCTATAAAAGACTAGCTTGAAGGCAGGAACAGCCACAAATAGTTACAATATAGTTTGTGAAATGTATTTTTAAGCGGGTAGCAGAATGCCTGCCTTAAAAGCACATTTTGTTACTAAAGAAAAAGACAATAATATATGCTAGGAGGCCAAAGGCATTTTCTGCTATCCTTATCCTTGTCTATATAACTACTGGATTATTTGTCTTTTCTATTAAATTTTGGGTACTCCTTGCTACTTACATTGCACATTTTTGCCAAGTATATCATTTGTCTATTGCTTACAATATAGTTTTTGCATACAAGCTTTAGTTTTCATATAATCAAATGCATCTTTTTTTCTCTGAGCTTTTTGTGCTAGTCAGGATATCTTCCCAAGTCATTGCCTGTACATAATTGCATTTTTTCAAAGATAATATTTTGTTTTATTTTGTGTATTTAAGCATTCTCTGCCTTTTATAAATAATGTGATTAAATTAAATTTCATCTGTATAGATGTTAGGTATGTCAGCATTAGCAAATGATGAAATTCATCCTCCTTTTCTTACTGAATCAAAATATAACCCTTGCCAATTATTTTATTTCCATATAACATCTCATATGAAATGAATAAAATCACTTATAAAAAAATCTGTTTCCGGATTTCCTCTCATCTATTTTATCTTCTTTTGTTAGTACATTACTTATTTGAACTAATGGTGTTCAGGAGTTAACAAACTAGAGTGCATGGCAACACCTAGCCCTGTGTTTGATTTTTGTAATCAAAGTTTTATTGGAACTTGACCATACCCATTTATTTGTGTATTATCTGTGTCTGCTTTTGTGCTACAGTGGTAAATCAGTTCTCATTTTGCTCATTGTTTCTTAACAATGTTGACAGAGAAATACTTCATTTGTTGATTTTTCTATTTATGAATTCAGTTTCTCATATTTTGCTTTAAATAATTTTCTAAATATCTTTTACGCCTATTAAATATTTTACCTGGCAGTCCTTTAATGGCATTAACTATAGTGTAGAATTTGTTTGTATGTGAAGAATGTCAATGTATGTCATCCATTTTATTTATTAATTTTACTCTATGAACTTGAACTTTCCTGGAAATGTATTATCTTTTTAGCAAAATATATGCATAAAATCAAAATAATGTGACAGGAAAGAAAAATAATATAAGCTTATTTTGACATCATAATATTTCATTAATATTTAAAAAAATAGATTAATCTCAATTTTACCTAAATAAAAAATATAAAATTTTTCTCCAATATAAAGATGAAAAGCAAAATGTAATGTATTCAAGTCTACTAAATGACTTTACTTGTAGATGTAAACATATCAAAACAAACAAACAAGAATCACCAAACAAAAAGGAACAAACAATAACACTGAAATCAAGAATCTGCATTCAGGTTTCTTTCTCTAAATATAAATGAACTGGAGCGTTATATATTTAATTGTTATCAGTTGTAAACCCAAACGTTATGACAAAATATATTGTTTTTTAAATAACATATTGCATAATTGACAACTCTGAAACTCCATATATCAAGATTGTTTATAGGTCAAGAATTTTAAAGGAGTAATATGAGTATATTGTATATTGGACTATTGATTTCTGTGCTCCAATTTAAAACTACAAGGAATTATCAACACATTTGCTTTGACATTAGTATAAAACAATATTAGATCCTGACCAAGAGGCTTTATTTACAAACATTTTGAAAAGATCTCAAAATAATGAAGTTTGAGTAATGATTATTTGCCTACATTATGGTCTATGAAAATTACTACAAGACTCAGTTTTAAGAAGCACTTAGCATATTTTTTTCTGGATTTTTAAAAAGTCACTAATGTGGCTATTTTTTTTTTCACAATATGTAATCAGTAGAGGGTTTCCTATTAATGTAGATGTGTTTATAGAAACAACATAAGTTACCGTTTTTGACAGTAACTGTTGTTCATTTTTTGTAACTATCAATATTTCTCAGTCTCATTTTAACTGAAGAAAAGATTTTATAGATAAAGTTCTATTTATATAAAATTGCTGAAAAACATTTAAAAATATGGTGGGGAGGAATCATGAATAGATAATAAGACTAAGCAGAAGTCACAGAAAACAGAATTAAACTCTCAATGTTTTCAGATTTTGGAATGATAGTAGCAGAATATAAAATTTATGTGTGTGTGTGTGTGTGTGTGTGTGTGTGTGTGTGTGTGTATGTTGTGTGTGTATATATATATTATTTTAAATTTTAAAAAATGTTTAGGAATAGAAGGTTGTGAAACATGACCAGGCAAATAAGGAAAAGAGCCAAATGTCACTTGATGAAATGAAGAAAAATATTGAAATTAAAAATCAATTCAAAAACAGATTAGACAAAATAGAAGAAAGAATTGTTGATGTTGAAGGGAAAACTGGAGAAATTATGCAAAGTAGTGGAAGCAGAGTTGGAGGATTTGCAAGAAAGATTTTGAGACATGAGCGACAGTACGAGATAATCTAATATATGTCAAACCAATTTTATTAATAAGTTCATATCTTTATTTTGATATATCGTTTAATGTATTTAAAGAAAAAATTTAAAACTCTGCAAGCTTTATAATTTTCTTTAAAAAAAATTATGAATGTTGTGCTAATTTTATTTCTAGATATTTTCTTCTAAAATTGATGCTGGACAATGCCTTCAGGTCCCCTCCCACTGTGGGAGATTTTCTGTCCTCTCAATAAATCCTGCTTTCTAAAAAAAATAAAAAGTAAAGTTTATTCTTAGATTAAATGTTATTCTAAACAAAATTATAATAACTTTTTTAATATAAATTCACAAGTATAAAATTAATATAGAAGATAATAGATCAATAAGAACCAAGACACATTTTTAAAATGAAAAAATTAGGTCTTGTCTTACCAAATATCAACAGTTGTCATGTACCAAACAATAAGAGAATGCTGTTATCATGAGGCTTGCATGAAACAGCTTGTAACAGGCTACTTTAAGCTGATAACAACTTAAATTTGATCTCATATACAAGTTTGTCACTTTTACTGCCCCTTCAGTTTAAGTTTAAAATAGTAAATTTTAAATATTCTCACCAAAAAAATAAGGTAATTATGTGAGGCGATAGATATGTAAATTGGCTTGATTTAATCATTCTGCCATGTATAGCTCTATCAAAACATCACATTGTACTCCATAAATATATATTATTATTTTCAATAAAAATAAAATACATATATAAAAAGTATAATTTTAAAAATCATCTGCTATTAGCAATAAGATATTCATAGAAGAGTTCAGTGAAAAAGACTAGAGACTCTATAAATATCCAAGTATGAAAACTATATATGATAGAAGCATCTTTGCAGATTAATGAGAAATAATGGCTATTAAGAAAGATCTAGAAACAGTTATTGAATATGTATATGAAAATATTTGAAAGTTTGTGACAACAGTTATTCCAAGTCAATTCCAATTGGAATAAATATTTAAATGTGGAAAAATAATCTATTAATAATTTCAAAGTAAATAATAGGCAACTCTTTATAATATAAGGAGAAATTTTAGGCAGCACATTAACAATAACTAACAAAGAAAAATGTGGAAACCATACAGAAATATGGTTCCTGTACCATTAAGACTTTTTAAATCAAGCATTCTATAAAATACAAAGAAAATCCATAAATTGTCTTACTAATATAAATTGAAGATATATATAGCACATAAAATTGACATAGGGCTAGTGTTAGGAATGTCCAAAAAATCTTCTACATATCATCAAAAATCTCCAGAATCACCCTGTAAAGTGGGAAAAAGGCATAAATAGATATTTGTCAGATGAGAAAATAAGAATGACCAAAAAACCTGTAAAAATACATTTAACACTATTGGTAATCAGGGGAAATGTAAAGTAAGTACAAATTGAGATATCATTTCAAATCTACCATAATGGCAAGTTCCTAAACATTTATAAATCAGGTTGTTAGAGTGTATATAGAACATTAATAATTTTTTGCCTACTGATGAGAAGTAAGTTGGTACAATCTCTTTGTGAAACAGCTTGTCATTGTTTTGTAAAATTCGGTATGTTCATATTTATAACCTTATAATTTTAGCTATAGGAATATAATAATTCCAGAGCAACTCTTCTTAATGTAAATGAAACAAGAATTGTCCATGCCTATATTTCCTGCAATAGCAAAAAGTCAGAAACATTCAAATGTTTACTAACAGAACAGTTAATGTGTAAATTAGATTGTATTTATACAGGAAAATACTATACAGCAGTAAAAATTAACTATAACTAAATGCATAAATATGTAAAGCTAAATTAAATAATAGAGGTGGCATTAATTGTGTGCATTATTTAGATAGTCATTATACTGCAATAAAGGTAGGTGAATTTTTTTTTTTTTGAGATTTAAACATTAGGTTCTAGAAAGCAATTACTTTGTACGGATGGGGTATGGAATGTGAGGAAACCTGAGCTCTTGAGAATCATTATCATCACTCTCTTTAGGTGGTATTTGGTGGGCGCTCTTTTTCTTCTTTTTTGGCTGCCCACATAAATTTGGTCATGTTCCTTCTCGAGGACTTACATTAAATCATGAGCTTTTCCTGGCCAAGTCAATATATTATTGATTTCTTCGCTCCCAAAGCCCAAAACATAATATTTGACACATGATAATCAAAGAAAATTGTTACTGACCTTATGTAATAATCCTCTATTGCTTTTAAAATTATATCTGTTTAACAATATCAGGTTAAATTTTGCCTTTTGTAGTAGTGAACTAGTAATGTTTTACTATAGTACACTATTATAATTTAAATTGGACAGACTTGTACTATTTTCTAGTATGTAGGGGATATTCTAGACTTTTTTTAGTTAAAGATGCTAAAAATCATCAGATTTTTCAGAACTTTTCACCTCAGCAATTATATCCTCATACATTCCTTAAACTTTCAAAAACAGTCTGTTGGGCAGCCCTCTTGGGTCCTCTCCCACTGTGGGAGCTTTTCTGTCCTCTCAATAAATCCTGCTTTCTAAAAAAAACAAAACAAAACAACAAAAAAACAGACTGATAAAGAGTAACATGAAATACTGGTGGCGGAAGATATACAGAGGCAGAAAGATTTCCAAGATCCCTATACTCATGAGCTTCACATTCATGAATTGAAATAATTTGTATATTAAAGAATATGGTGAGAGGGAAGAATAAAAAACAAAAGAGAAAAAGCATTTTCAAAATTGAGTGCTTCTTCAAATATATGACTCTTTATTACCGTTCAGAAGTGGTTTGTTTTAAAAATTAAAGAAAATTTTTTCTAAGACCGGATCTCGGCATTATCTTTCTTTTGTTCTTGTATCTTTCCTCTGTATTGAGTCACGAGAATATTCTAACCTCTGATCTCATAATGTGGAATGTTGAATTAACTTTTTGGGAGGTGGTTTTATTAGGTTTATAATATAGGAAACAGAGTGAAATTCAGTGGCTCCATATGAAATGTCAGAATTCCAGCTATGACTATGTGATCTTTTTAGCCTCATTTAACAAAAACACTTCATATGGTATCTCATATTAGCCTTAATTTGTAGTTGGACAGTATTCCCTCAGAAGCAAAGGAGTTTATAGTTTTCTTTGTGACTAATTCCATTTTCTGCTGCTATAACACAGACTGGTTAATCTTTAAAGAAAAGAAATGTATTTGGCTCATAGTTCTGGAGGTTGGGAAATTAAAAAAAGGATGGTACCACGCTTGGGAAGACCGTACATACTGTCTCATAACATGGCAAAAGAGTAAGGCAGCATGTGGGACAGAGACAACAAGCAAGGTTGAGAGAAAAAATTGAGCCAAATTCATTCACTCCCATGATAAGTAACCTGCTCTTTTGATAACAACATTAATTCATTTATGTGGGCTGAGTCTAATCATCTCTTAAAGATCATATCTCACAAAAGTGTTATATCGGCAGTTAAATTTCAACATATGCTGCAAAGGGGACATTCAAACAATAGCACTCTTGATTTTGTTTGATTTTCTTCTTGTCATCTTTTCTTCAGGTCCCACTCTTGTTCTGATGAAATTACTTTTCCATATTCTATTTTCTACTACATTCTTTCAACCTTTGCTTTTCATCAAACCAGTGTAGTTTTTTTGTTTGTTTGTTTGTTTGTTTGTATTTTTTAAAATCCTATACTCTTACTGTATAGTTACTGCTCTGGAAACAGCACAGTCTCATTATATCATGATAATTTGCTTATGCTTTTTCATGAATTCACTAATATAAACTTAGAGATTCGTGTTTTTAAAATGGCCATGTTTATGAATAAACAAGGGTGAAAGTGGTAGAAATTCTACCTAGAATTCTGGACATAGTGGCTGCCATCGCTACTATACACTCCCTCTCCATTAAACCCCATCTGATCATCTTAAGCCAAACAGGCCTGATTTTTCTATCTTACAGTGATACCTGCAGGAATGTCTCCGAGTATGCTTGCATGGATCCATGCATGTTGAAGACAGACTTGCTGAACATATTTAGGAAAGAATATTTCTTGTGTTTAAAAGAAAACCATGAAAACTTTTTTTTTCCTGTTTTTTGTTAGATGTGAACTACAAAACACGTAGCTTTAAATTTATTGGCATCTACATGATGAAGAACCAGCTACAGAGTGGAATAAACACTGTGTACTTGAGGAGAGTTGGAAAACTTGAATCTATGATATAATTCCCGAACCTCTCCCCTCTGTTGAATTTTACAGTTTCCACAGCTTCCACTTATGTTACCCATTTATTTTAAGCCTGTGTAAATTGACTTTTTCATGAATTACAGTCAGATACATCTTAAGGGTTATACTAACCCTTATCATTGTGTCAAATTATGTCAAATTCTAAGACTGACATTTTATGTATTTTATAACTCTAGTGGACGTTACTTAACAGCAAGTTCTCTCAATCTCAGCAGTTTTACTATTTCACCAAAAAGAAAAGTCTCTTTGCTGGTTTATTCAGCCAAAAAACCTTTTTTTTCCCCCTAGAGAAAGGAGATAGACCAAAAGTCACTCTAAGCAGACTTTAGACCACTTATAAGTCCTGCCTCCACAGCCTATCTCTTTACTGTGGAATATAGATACACTTTTCACTTTTGTGGTGTTCTCATCTTATGTGATCTCTCCCAAAACTGAGATAGAAAGTGTCCACTTTTAGCAACTTGCTGTGCATAGATAAAATGTAGAAACATTGTGATGCATATGATGGAAAGATAATTAGAGCCATATTAAGAGAAGTGGCTATGGTCTTGGATCTTCTTTTATTAACTCATTGACCTTGAAGAAGTTGCATGCCATTTTTAAGTCTTAGTGTCCTCATCTGTCAAAAGGAATACCATATCTTCTTTATTTGCCTTTAATATCTAATAAACAGTAGATTCACAAAAAGATAGTTGTGAGATGTAATTCTAGATTATATACTTCTCTATCTTTCAATTTAAAGAATTACTAGTATAAGTGACCACTGAGCTTATTGAAATCGGCCAACCATATCATTAAATGTCATATTAAGTACCTGTTCTTTGATTTGTTTGACATGGATTAAAAAGGGAGAGAAATATGTCTTTAGCTAGTAACAGGGAAAAAATTATTGTTATCGTAACCATTTAAAGCCTATATTTTACATGTACTTACCTATTTGGTACATGTTTTTAAATTATAACATAAGATGCTTAATTTTTAGAATTTATATATTTTAAATTACTTTATCATGCCACAAGTATATGGGAAAGCTGTCTTTGTCAGATGAAGTAGATAATATTATTTATTTTCTCATTTCATCTCACTTCTTCCTGATTGCATAGTCATTTAGGTGACTGGCCAAAACTCCACAGTTGGGCCCTGATTAATCTAAGATAGAGCATAGTAATACCACCTGCCTTGTTAGACGTTGTCTCAGAAACCCAGCTGTAAACACATTGTTGATGGACAGTCCACTAGTGATAGGTACTATTTCATGGGTGAACGTATGACCTATGTAGAGGCATTAACACTGGCAGAAGGTTATTTTTCATGGTTAATGAGAGGCATTTGCCACCCCTCTTGCAGCAAACAAGAATGAAGATGACTGGGTTGCCGACTTATAACACAGAGGAAGCAACCCTAAGATGAAGATGAACACTCTGGACGACAGAGTGCAAAAATAGAAAGAGCCAGGGTCTTTGATAGCTTTTCTGAATTGTCTCCTCTCTAAAATTCTAGAATTGTGAGATAGTAGAATCCTTTGTCTTTAAATATCATGTGAAAAGCAAAAAGTGCCCATCTGTAGGAATGTGTGATTTTCATTGTTTTACTCTTATCTTGACTTTGGGTCCTCAGATCATTTAAAAAGGACTTGTATATTTATTTATTTAAATATAATATACTATTTGTGCCGTCTAGGCCTTTCCATTTTAGCAAAAGTATTAGATTTTGAGTTAATGCTTTATTATTTTTAAACTGATAACATTTTAAGAACTGGCGTTCTTAAAACGCCACGCCTATAACCACAGCACTTTGGGAGGCCGAGGTGAGAGAATTACCTAAGCCCACAGGTTCAAGACCAGTCTGGAGTGAGACCTCATCTCTACAACAAATCAAGAAAAATGAGCTGAGCTTGGTGACACATACTTGTAGTTTCAGCTACTTGGAAGGCTGAGGCTAAAGGATCGCCTGGGCCCAGCAGGTCAAGGCTGCAGTAGCCCTGAGCGTACCACTGCACTCCAGCCTGGGCAACAGAGAGAGACTCTGACTCAAAAAAATATAAATAAATAAATAAATGGATAACATTTTAAATATAGGATACTTAAAAATATAAAAGTGTCCCAAGACTATGCATCCTTTTATAGTCATATTATGTGATATTTTAATATCTATTAAACAAATATATATTAAGAAAGTATTGTTGAAATTATCCAATTATTATAACAGCTATTATTTCAAGTCACTCACATATAACCTTTATTCCTTACTACTGTTTTTTTATTATGCCACCACTTAATTCACTTAGTAATCCTATAACCTTCAGCTTACCTCTAAGGCAACTTCACTATTAGTGTATTCACTATATATTTTATTCACTATATATATCCATAAAGAGAGAGAAAGAAACCAAACAAACCAAAACAAAAAATCAAAAAGAAACAAACAAAAAATTTACTATAATTTTTAAATGAAATGTAATATAAAAATGGCAAATTTTGTCTCTTTAGGAAAATCTGATAACTTCTGTTAGAAAACAAAAATGTTTATTTTAGAAACTTCATTCAAATTATTTTCAAATATTGAAAAGCATGCCTAATTTGTCACATTTGGCATGACTGAAATAGCCTTTTAAACTTTGAGCACATGTATGTGGGTCCTTGACCGAAGTTACTCATCTGGAATATTACCCAGCAGTACCGCAGAAAAGCCCACATGAGGTTGGGGGTGGGGGGTGAAACCAGGTCAAGTTAGGACATTTAGTTAAGCTACTGCACCTGTGTTTAAGCAGCAAAAAGTCCCTTTTAGCAGGACATCCTGGGTTGAGAGGATGCTCTTAACCACATTACCCATATTTTCAGCCAACAATTATATAATGGGGGTAGTGCAGGGGGCATTCCCACATATGTTAAGTCTCTTCAAGACCCTCCCTCTCTGTCTGTTTAACCAGCTTCTGACTATCTCTTAGTAGTTCATTCAGATTTCTAAGCACCACAGACAAGCTCTTTTCTTTCCCGGATACCAGCAATTATTCTTAACTTCCCAATTTTATATTTATTTGCTTTCTCTTATGCTAAACTAAAAAAGCTGCTGAAAAATGTTATTGTTCAAAGTGTTTACCTCTTATCTCCTTATTAGAAAATTTTGATGTCGTTGATTAAAATTTCTCATCAGTTATTTATTTGAAAGTTTTTTTCTTCTAGTTATTAAACAAAAGTGAGAAGCTTACTATTGACTATAATATAATATGTACTTGGGACAAAAAGGTAGGATACATAGTCTTTGCTTCCCTCAGTCTTTTTATTTCCCCCAGTATCTGTGCCTTAATTATGCTATCTTGTAAACCTGATTGTTCAGAGGGATCCATGGAACTTTTGCCACTGCTTGTCTTTTCTATAAATTTCCTTCATTTTTTTTCTTCCCGGTTCTTGTCAATCAAACTTTCCTGTCTTATGTTTTAGTTTGGTGTAACTTAATCTTTGTTAAATAACAAATATGAGGTGTGACAATTAAATTCATGAATGTGCCACCACGCACTTACGTTGGAAGCACTGTACAGATAAATTCGTAAGGTTTCATAACCTTGGTATATCAGTGTCTCATAGCTGTGTTTGTGGTGATGCTTGGCAGTGTCTTGTTGAGTGACATTCATTATTGTTGTTGCATGTTTTTGTATGCCATCACGAGAATGTCAGAGCTTAAGTTAGAGCAATGAATAAACATTAACTTTCTTGCTAAACTAGTAAAGAGCAGAAGTGAAATCATGGACATGTTAGTCCAAGTTTAAGGGAATAGTGCCATGAAGAAAACAGCACTATACAAGTGGATTAAACGTTTTTCTGAAGGGCGAGAAAACGTCATTGATAAAGAGAGGTCAGGAAGGTCAGTAACGAGCAGAGCTGACAGAAATATTGCAAAAAATTGTTGAATTCTGTGTCAAAATCGTCAGCTGACTGTGAGAAGCATAGCAGACCAAATAAACATCCACAGAGAAACAGGAAAATCTCAATGGAAAATCTTAGCATGAGAAAGGTGTGAGCAAAAATGGTCCTGAAGGAGCTATTGCATCATGACACTTCAACTCACACAGCACTGTCTGTGAGGGAGTTTTTAGCCAGTCATCAATTAACTGTATTGGAACAGTCTCCCTACTCACCCGATCTAGCCTCCAGTGACTTTTTTCTTTACCCAAAGATAAAGGAAATATTGAAAGGAAGACATTTTGATGACATTCAGGACATTAAGGGTAATACAATGACAGCTCTGATGGCCATTCCAGAAAGAGTTCCAAAATTGCTTTGATGGGTGGACTAGACAGTGGCATCAGTGCATTGCTTCCCTCAGAGGAATACTTCAAAGGTGATCATAGTGATATTCAGCAACGAGGTATCCTTTTTATAGGATGATTTCTATCCTTTTTCTATCCTGTTTCTATCCCTTTTCCAGGATGAGATCACAGACTTAATTTTCAGAACTTGTATACCATGTAAAAGCCAATTCTTGATAACTTGCATTAGAGGGAGCAACACCTATGCATCCTTTCAGAACATTCTAGAAGTAATCACCAAAACAATGTCTATTGCAATAATTTTGATAAGAGCATTATGATTCTATAACCAAAGACTGATGTGCCTCGGAAATTGCATATGAACAGCAGTCTGCTCTACTTAGTCATACTTTCTCCACAAGTAAAATAATGGTTCGTTCATTTTCCTATTTTTTTGACTTTTTTTTTTTTTTTGAGTTGGAGTCTCACTCCATTGCCCAGACTGGAGTGCAGTGGCACGTTCCTGGCCGCCACAGCATCGACCTGCTGGACTCCGGCGATCCTTCCACTCAGCCTTACGAGTAGCTGGAACTACAGGCGCGTGCTATCACACCCAGCTAATTTTTTGATTTGTTGTAGAGATGAGGTCTTGCCAAGTTGCCCGGGAGAGTTTCGAACCCGTGGGCTCAGGCAATCCACTCACCTCGGCCTCCCAAGGGATTACAGGCTGAGCCACCGAGCCTGGCCTCTTTTAACTTTTAATGGTCATCACAGAAATCAGTCACTTATTTTACAAAGACATTTTGCAGTCTGAGGTACCATCTTCTTCTCTGTCAGATGATTCTATTATTTATTTTTCCCCCTACAAGAGGTTCAAAAATATAAAGCATGTTATTCACTATAAATCACTGAATCATATAAATATGCACATATAATCATAGGGATGATATCTTAATAGATATTAAAGACTATGCCAACATAACGTTTGCCAGAGCATTTATGACTGTAGCAAGTAGGTTAACAAACAAAAGGGTGTCATTGTATGTGTATATTGCCATTTTACGTAAAATTATTTCTTTGGGTTTTAGTTTTTTGTTTGTTTGGTTTTTTTTTTTTTTTTGAGTTGGAGTCTCACTCTGTCATCCAGACTGGAGTGCAGTGACCGCTCCCGACCACCGCAGCCTCGACCCGCTGGGCTCCAGCGATCTTCTGCCTCAGCCTTCCAAGTAGCTGGAACTACAGGTGCGCACTACCACGCCTGGCTAATTTTTTAAATTTATTGTAGAGATGAGGTCTCGCCAAGTTGCCCAGGTGGGTCTCGAACCTGTGGGCTCAGGCAATTCACTCACCTTGGCCTCCCAAGGCGCAGGATTACAGGCTGAGCCACCGATCCCAGCCAGTTTTTAGTTTTTTTTACCACTTTTCTTTTTCTATTCCTTACCCTTAGCAAAGATATTGTTCTAGGACAATGTCATAACATCTCAATATTTTATGAAACCTGTGCACTGTGTGGTTATTTAGTGCTTATACACAGGTAAGACACTTCCCATTGAAAATGGGGCCTCAGTTGGACTCTCAAGGTGACAAAACTGCTTATTAATCACTATTATTTGAGGCTAGTAACTTCACATTTGCATGAAGGAATATAATCATAACGTTGGAAATCCACTTAAAAGTCATTTATAAGCTAAAACAATGAACTGTTTATTGGTAACTATTTACCTTTAATGATATACAATATTGAGATCAGTGTTCTATAAATATAAATTTATGCGATCCAGCAACAACAGCTGCCGGCACATCTGCAGAGAAAATGGGGCAGTGCTACACTGTTGGTGGGAATGTAAACTAGTCCAACCTGCATGGAAAACAGTGTGGCGATTTTCTTTAGAACTAAAAATTGAGCTCCCATATATGATCCCGCAATCCCCCTCCTGGGAATATACCTGAAGGAACGAATATAAATCACTCCAGCAAAAAGACACCTGTAAATGCATGTTTATTGCCACAATATTCACAGCAGCAAAAACAAGCAACCAAGCCTACTACCCATCAAAAGAATACTGGTTAAAGAAACTGTGGAACATATGCACAACAGAGTATCACGCAGCCATAAAGAAGAACAAAATCATGGATTTTGCAGCAACTTGGATGGAGTTGGAGACCATCATACTAAATGAACTATCACAGGAACAAAGAACTGAATACCACATGTTCTCACTCAAAAGTGGGCCCCGGACACCAGTCACATTAGCACAAAAGTGGGATCGGCAGTCGCTAGGCACTGCTAGGGGAGAAAAGGAGGGAAGGTGAGGACATGTAACAACACAATAGGTTCCTGGTCCATTACCAGGGGGAATGAGGCCCATTAAAAGTCCAAACTTCACCTGCATATAGCCTACTTAGTAGTTAATCCTTACATGTATGCATGTACGCTGTATGTCTATCATAAAAACATTTTTGTAATCAAGTCAGCTATAGAGGTTAAAAAGCCAAAGTCAAGCAGCAGAGTATAATAAAAATCAATCAGTCAATCAGTGAAAATAAACAATATAAAAAAAAGTTTAAAATATCTAAACTGGAGTCTGAAAAGTATGGATCTTAGTTCTGGCAATGTTTTTGGCTGTATATGTGACTGAGAACTAAAATACTATTTTTTCCCCCTGTATCCACAAAAGCCAACTGTGAAAGTTGTGTGAGTATTGGGTAGTGCATGAGGATAGTAGGAGTCGAGGGGGTGACTAAATAACCTGAAGTGTAATTGCTCTTTTACATTTGCGTGTAAATTCTCCAGAAAAGGCAGTAGAAGATGGTACTTAATTAGAGATCTCAAGATAGAATGAAGATATTTATTGTCTAGAGATATATAGGGAATAGATCTTGAAAAGGTAAAGGTAACCAAAAGAGAAAGATCAAAGAAAAGCATTCCCTCTTTCTACATCTTTGCTTAGGGTTAGTTATGAAATGCTTGCTTTAGAGTACCAAAACAAACTTTATTTTTCAAAATCTCTGTGTTGTGAAATACTAAGATCTTTTTTTATAGTGTATTGAATGGACCTTCTTGTGGTGTTTAGAGTTTATTAATAATATGACAAGTCTCAGATGGAAGGTAACCATCTGAATTTATCTAGCAATTTCTGCTAATTGTCTACAATGTATTTCCTGAGAAAACCATTTTGCTTCTCTTTTTCCTCATCTTTAGGGGTTTCCTCTAGCTTCAGTCATACAAAAGTTGTATTTGAACATCCCTATGGAACTTCTTAAAAAGAATATTCAGTCTCAGTATCTGCTTTGTTTTCATGACACTGCACTAAAGTAAGCCCATGTTTATTTTCAGGTTTGTGCTCATTCAGTGGGAAAATTATGATGATGATGTGAGCACAAAGGGCTATACTTCATTTTGGGCAAACTTCCATTAGTCATATTTATTGAATAAACTTGCAAGGTCAGCGATCACTAAAAACACATACATACAAAATTAGTTGGTGTTTCTTTTTTTTGAAGAAAGCACAAATAAATGGTCTCTAACTATCTTTTGGAGAGTTCAGACTAACAACTTAAAAAAATCTATAGTTCACAGGAAAAGAAAACACTAAATATAATTGTGCAGCACAAAAGTTCATGTGTCTAAGCCTCACATAGATACATAATCTTAACGAGCCCAGAAACTCTCAAGAGAAAATATCTCCATTTATCCATTTCAAAACATGACAAAAAAGCTTTCAGCTATGAAAATAAAATAAACTGAAACCATCCACAGCTATCTTTTGATAAAACAAGAGTGAAAGATAATACATAATCTTTATAAATATTTGTAAATGAACTCTCAGACTTCCTTTGAAATTAAGAATTATAATAATTATAATCTACACTTCTAACTTTCTCTCTTAATTCTTCGTCATTAAGAGAATCCATCAAGTCTACTGCATAAGATTGGGAAAGTTTCCAAATTTTATAGCTGTCTTCTATCTGGAAGCCAATATTTTATGAGTCTCTTGGTTCTAATGTCTTAACTCAGTTGAGTGTCTGAGCATTTTAGATGAGAGACATTTTTATCACTTTGACAAAAATGGCATCTTTAATTTTAATGGTGCCATAAAAAATTGATCAAGAGGTTGTTTTTGTGAGGCCTTTTAAAAATGAACTTTCTAACCAACAATTTTAAAGATCCATCATTTTTGTTTAAAAATTTTTTTATCTCAATACATGAATTGACTGGTTAACAGATAGCATCTTTTAATAATAAATCTGAATTGCATTTGATACCCAAAGCGGGGTTTTTAGTAATAAGCTCACTTTTTGCAGTTAATCATTCCGTCAAACCATGAAAATATTTATCACCTATTTTTTTACAATAATAGTTTTCTATTAAATGTAACAAAGAATGCCAGGATGACAATATTTTGTAATTTCAATAATTTTTTATTTCTTTAAAATAATTATTTGCTGGGCTCAGTGGCTCAGCCTGTAATCCCACGCCTTTGGGAGGCTGAGGTGAGTGAATTGCCTGAGCCCGCGGGTTCGAGACCCGCCTGGGCAGCGAGACCTCATCTCTACAATAAATCAAAAAATCAGCCGGCCGTGGTAGTGCATGCCTGTAATTCCGGCTACTCGGAAGGCTGAGGCGGAAGGATCGCCGGAGCCCAGCAGGTCGAGGCTGCGGTGGCCAGGAGCGGCCACTGCACTCCAGTCTGGGCGACAAAGTGAGACTCCAACTCAAAATAAATAAATAAATAAATAAATAAAATAATTATTTAAGATATTTTGATATCACAAATATAGAAGGTATCTATGGTAGATATGCTTGTTAAAAATTGAAGTTTTGTGTTTTTATATTTGCACTCCGGTTTAAACTTTATAGATCTGAGTTAATGTGTTCTATAAGTATAATATTTATTTTACAAAAATGAATTAAAAATTTTTAAATTTTGATCTAAATATTTAGCAATGATTTGCGGTTTTAAATATTTAAAAATACATGTGATGATTAGAAAAAATGTTAAGAAATTGCCATTTTATTGTCAAGTAACAAATAATTTGCTTAGATTATTTTCTCAAAGACTTATTAAAATTTTTATTGTTGAAATCAAAACACACATAAACTGTAGCTTAAAACATGAGATTTAATCTTCTTTGTAAATTTTACAGTTATTTTTGCCTAAAATTCTGTTTCTAGTATTTGAGCATAACAATTTTTGATTAATAAATATCAAAATATATACTCCAAATCATTAATTGTTAGCCCAAAATACATACAAATTAAACAATGCACAGCAGTAGCCTGTTTCTAAATGGCTGTTTTCTAGTTTTTACCTTGTATTGAAAACAAGTACTTATTGAATTCTATTACTCAAAAATAAATAAAATTTCTTATCACTTACCACTACTTCAGTAAATATTGTACAGTAAAACCATGTCTCTATTTCCTTCCAGTATTTGATAATATGCAATCCTACTTTCAGCAAAGTTTGCTAAACTTACAAACACTTTAGTGGCTTGTAAGTATGAAGCACTTTGCTGTATTGAGACTAGAATGGTGGATAGGTCACACACAGACTTGGAAGAGGATTGTGTATAGACAGATTAAAAAACACAAAATGTCATAAATATCATTTTATATGCTTGACATATCATACTAACATGTCAGAAAAGAATTACCAAAGGGTTACCAAGGAAAATACAGTATGAATGGAGAATTGATGTGTAGGAGTAGTGTAACAAAGACACAAATAATATTTTGTAATTTCTATAAATTTAGCATTGTATGTTTTGTATGTTAACACATATTGTATATTATTTAACATTGTATGTTTTGTATGTTAACATATATGTTTTTCAGGTTTAATGACTAGTCATCTCTATTTTACATAACTGTTTTTCTGCTTTTGAACATTGGTTGCTTTCTATCCTTCAATTTGACATTATAAAGAGGAGAGTCAAAAAAATAATTATTGGAGAACTTAAAGTTGCTTTTTCTCCTCTGGTCGGTAATGTCTTATTTATATCTGTATATGTTAATTGAATATAGGGCTGTAGCTCCTTATTAGATGAGTAGTAGCCACTGGAGTGGCCTGCACAAAATGGAGATCAAGATGTTTGTTTTCAAAAAGGAGAGGAAATTTATAATTATTTATGTATTTATAAAGTCCAAGAGTCTTACTTAATATTCAAGATGTTTCATAATGCAAAAAGTTAATTAATTTTGCCAAGAATGACAGCAACAAAATAGTGTGAGAGAACTGCATCTAAGGTCAAGGTCTCTGCATTCACAGTATACATGTCTTTGTCACTCTATTTTATTTTTGCTTATGATTACAATTATCTAAGTTATTCTTTCTTAAAAATATTTTTTCAGTTCATTTTAATTTTGGATGGATCATTTTTTTCCTATAAGTTTGACTTTAGTATCTGAAGTGTTCCCTCACTTTTTAAATGTATCTCGAGCTTACTAGATTTTACGTTTTTCAAAGGTAGGTCTCATTATTCTCCACCATCTGTGTTCCAGGCTCTTATGCTAAATCTTCACTTATATAATCTTATTTAATTTCCATCTAAAACATATGAGGTGAGATCATTGGTGTTTAGTTAAATAGACTTTCCAATAATTATAGAGCTAGTAAATGATGGGTCATATTTTCAAATGCCACTCTTTGCAGCATAGTGAATATACTGGCTTGGCATCAGACAGATTTGTATGGATGTCCATTCTTGCTACAGTCACAATTCTATTTTAAAAATCTCATTTATGCCCTCCTAACTGGTTTCTCTGCTTCTACTTTGGCCATAATTAGAATAATACTTGAAAAAATATGTATTTGATCATGCAATTCATTCTTGCTCTTTTCCCTTCTTTATTTTACTCAGATATTTGAGCTAAATTTGGATGATAAGAAGGAATTAGCTAGGCAAAGAAGAAGGATAGGAATATTCCACTTTAAAGAAGCAGCCTGTGCAGATGCCTCACATATTCACAAAGCAAGTCTGAGGATTTGCAAGTATAATTAGAGATTTAAAGTCATTTTTTAAAGTATATGATTTAGGAGGTGATTCTGGGGATTTGGCAGAGTGGGAAGCACTAAAAATCTGTCCCTCTACCCAGACAACAATTTCACTGGCAGAATCTGCCTGATGTAACTGTATTGAAACTCTGAAGTCTATTGAAGTTTTTTTGCAACTTCCAGACGAAGGCTTGGACACTGAATTGCAGTTAATTTAGGTCTATTCCAGCTCTTGGCGTAGTAGTTAAGAGCTTTTTTCTCCTAGTTTTTAGCACAGTAGCAGGTACTCATTCTCCATGCCTAACTCCACAGCAGCCAGCTGTACTTGTGTTGCTGGATTAGCTTGCACTTGGCTTAGGGGAGTCAGAGTGGGCAAAAAAAGAGGTGTCAAATATCGGAATCTGAACTCTGATTATCGATTGCTGCTTCTGATTACGCAGACAAAGAAGCGGCAGCCAATTATTTTGTATCAGCCCCCATTGTTGCAAGGATTTTCCCTTCTGGCTGAGCTGACTTCAGAGGGATTGAAGAGGTTGGTGCTATATTCCCACCTTAATTTTTCCCTTTTATTCTTTTTGGGAGTGAGATATTGGCAAATAAGACATTAAAGTAAACCACATATGCAAAATAAATTGGAATGTTACTACACATGCCAAGGGAAGATACAGGCTCATATAAACCTCATGACCTTAAGTTAACATTTCAGGCTGATTCTTCAGTGGAGACAGGCTACAACAATTAAAACAAAACAAACATAAGCAAAAAATAAAAACGGACACTGAGGAAAGAGAAAACATGATTTTCTAGGGCTGATACATTATTAGATTCAAATGTCCAATTTGCACAAAGAAATTATAAAGCCTCCAAAAAAAAAGCAAGAATGGTTAGGTTATTTAAGGAAAAAGAAAATAAACCAATAGTAACAATAACTCATGGTAGATATTGAGACAAAAACTTTAAAATAACTGTACTAAAAGTACTAAAAGACCTAAAGAAACACACGAAGAAAGCCAAGACAATGAAGTATAAACAACATGGAAATACCAATGAAGTAATAGAAGACCAAAAGCAAAACAACACAAAAATCTGAAACTAAAAGGAACAACTAAAATGAAAAATTTATTAGAAGAACTCAAAGACAGATTTCAACAGGTGGATAAAAGAATCAGCAAACTTGAAGATAGAACAATAGAAATTGCAAATCTTAGGATCAGAAAGAAAAAACAGGATTAAACCAAAGTGAAGAGAGTCTAAGTGACTATGAGATGACATCATGGAAATGGAGATGCACAATTTACAGAGTCCCAAAGAATAAGAAGATAGATTGCCTGAGCTCACAGGTTCAAGACCAGCCTGGGCAACTTGGCGAAACCTCATTTCTACAGTAAATAAAAAATTAGCCAGGTATGGTGGCGCGTGCCAGTAGTTTCAGTTATTTGGAAGGCTGAGATGGAAGGATCACCTGAGCCTAGCAGGTCAAAGCTGCAGTGGCCGTGAGCATGCCACTGCACCCAGTCTGAGTGACAGAGTGAGACTCCAACTCAAAGAAGAAGGAGAAGGAGGAGAAGAAGGAAAGGAGCAGAGAGAATGTTTAAAGGAATAATTGCTGAAAACTTTCAAAATTTGATAATAGACATAAATATAAACATCTAAGAAATTTGATGAACTCCAAGTAGGATAAACTCAAAGAGATCTACAGCTAGACACATTATAATGAAGCTTTGAAAAGACAAAGACAAATAAATTTGAAAGCAATCAGAGAGAAGATTGTCATGGATCCTCATCAGAAACTTTGGAAGCCACTAAGCAGTGGGCTGATATATTCAGGGTGTTGAAAATAAAAGGAAAACCTGCCAACCAAGAATCCAATATTTGACAAAACTGTTCTTTGAAAGTGAGGGGGAATTAAGACATTCTCAGATAAACAAAAGCTGAGTTTATTGTCATTAAGCATACCCTGCAAGACATGTTAAAGAGAGTTCTTCAGATAGAAATAGAAGGACAGTAGACAGTAAATCTCAAACTGTAAGAAGAAATAAAGATCTCAGTAAAGATAAATATGTATATGGAAAATTATAAAGCTATTATTATTATTATTATTTTGAGTCAGAGTCTCACTGTTTTACCCTGGCTGGAGTGCAGTGGCATGGTCACAGCCACCTCAGCCTTGACCTGCTGGGTTCAGGTGATCTTTGCGCCTCAGCCTTACAAGTAGCTGAAACTACAGTCATGTGCCACCATGCTTGGCTAATTTTTGATTTATTGTAGAGACGAGGTCTCGTCATGTTGCCCAGGCTGGTCTTGAACCTGTGGGCTTGGACAATCCTCTCACCTTGGCCTCCCAAGGTGCTGGGATTATAGGCATGAACCACTGCACTTGGCTAGCTAGTATTATTTTAACAATGTTGTATAACTTCACTTTTTGTTTTCTCCATGATTTAACAGATAAATACATGCAATCATAAATTACACTAAAAGCTAATATTACTATAGCTTTTGTTTGTAAATCTACATTTGGTTTTCTACACAATTTAAGAGATTAATGTATTAAGACGATTACTCAGTTATGTCCAATATTTTCTTATTAATTGTCTGCTTTCATGATTTGTCCAATGTTGCAAGTGGGATATTGAACTCTCCTACCACTATTGTATTGCAGCCTGTCTCTTCCTTCAGATCTGTAAATATTTCAATTGCTACAGCTCCTGGATGGATTGACCCTTTTATCATTATATAGCGTCCTTCTTTGTTTCTTTCTAAAGCTTTTTCCCTAAAGTCTATCTCTATTTTGTTTGATATAAGTACAGCTCCCCCTGCTATTGGTTTCCATTCACATGGAAAACCGTTTTTTATTCCTTTACTTTTAGTCTGTATGTGTTTATAGAGGTAAAGTGAGTCTTCCATGGGCAGTATTTAACTGAGTTGTTTTTTTTCTAAAATCTATTCAGCTTCTTGATGTATTTGAGTTGGAGAATGTAGTCCATTTACATTCAAAATATTTGCTGATAGATAAGAACTTACTTATGCCATTTTGTTAATTGTATTCTGGTTACTTTGTAGATCCTTTCTACCTCTCTTACTTTCTTACTGTCTTTGTGCTTTAATAAATTTCTGCAGTGGCTTGCTTTGAATCTTTTCTTTCTGTCTTTTAAGTATCTACTAAGGGTTTTACTTTCTGTTTACAATGAGACTTGTACTAAGAATCTCTTTTAAGCTGAAAATGACTTAACATTTATCACTTGCAAAAAATCTATACTTTTGTTCTCCCCCCCAAAAAATTCTTTTTTGGACACACATTTTACTTCTTATGGTTTGTGTTACTTAACAAATTATTGCAGCTATAGTTGTTTTTACTAATTTTGCATTTAAACCTTCATTCTAAATATATAATTGATTTTCACACCATCATTACAGTATGAGTGTTCTGAGTTTTTCTATAAACTTGGTTTTACCAGTGAGTAATATATTTTTACATATTTTTATGTTGTTACATAGCAACCTCTTCCTGCAGTTTGAAAAACTCCTTTTAGCATTTCTTGTACTGAAGATCTAGTGGTGATAAATTTCTTCAGATTGTGTTTGTATGAAAATTTTTGTTTTATTTCTTTTATTTTTTACTTTTGTTTTTTTTTTTTGAGTTGGAGTCTCACTCTGTCGCCCAGACTGGAGTGCAGTGGCCGCTTCCAGCCACCGCAGCCTTGACCTGCTGGGCTCTGGTGATCCTTTCGCCTCAGCCTTCCAAGTAGCTGGAACTACAGGCGTGCGCTACCACGCCCGGCTGATTTTTTGACTTATTGTAGAGATGAGGTCTCGCTGTCCAGGCGGGTCTGGAACCCGCGGGCTCAGGCAATCCACTCACCTCAGCCTCCCAAAGGCGCGGGATTACAGGCTAAGCCCCTGAGCCCGGCTTCCTCTTATTTTTAAAGGACAAGATTACTGACTGTAGTATTCTTCTTTGATTTTTTTGTAGTTTTATTTTTTGAATATATTATTATATTAGCCTGTGAGGTTTCTGTTGAAAAATCTGCTCTTAGTCTTACCATGTTCCCCTTGCATATAACAAATGGCTTTTTCCTTTCAGCTTTCACTATTTTCCCCTTTACTTTGAAAAATTGGTTACAGTGTTTCTTGATGGTAGTTTCTTTGGCTGTAACCTATAATGTACCAACTGAGCTTCCTGGATTTGGTTTCAAATTTCTTCCCCGACATGAAAATTTTTCTTAACTGCAGTTTAGACTAAATTAACCTAAAAGATATTCACATAACATTGCATCCAACAGCAACAGAATACGCATTCTCAAGTGCACATGGAACATTTTCTATAGTAGATCTTATGTTAGCCCACAAAGCAATTGCTAGCAAATTTAAGAACATTGAAATTATGTTGAGCATATTTTCTGACCACAATGTGTGGCATGAGACTAGAAATCAACGATAAGAAGAATCTTGAAAAACTCACTCTTTGCAGAAATTAAACACTTCCCTGAACAATAATGGATCAAAGAAGAAATTAAAATAAAAATGTAAAAATATCTTGAGACAAGTGAAAATGCAAACACAACATACCAAAACTTATCAATGCAGGAAAGCCTATAACAATAAGTGCTGCATGATAAAAGGAAAAAAGATCCCAAATAAGCTATATAATGTTATGCTTCAAGGAACTAGGAAAAGAAAAACAATGTAAGCCCAAATTGAATATAAGAAAGAAAATAGCAAAGATCAGAGCAGAAGTAAATACAATGGAGACTAGAAAAACAATAGAAAACATCAGTGGAACTGCAAGTTGGTTCTTTGAAAGATAAAAATGACAGACTTTTAGCTGGATTACTAAAGACAAAAAAAAGAAGATTCAGATAAAATAAAAATTCAAGAATATGTTATAAATGATGCCGTAGAAATACAAAAGATCATAAAAGACTACTATTAACAATTATACATGAACAAATTAGACAACCTGGAAGAAGTGGATACATTTCCACAAACATTCAGTGCACCAGTATTGAATAAACCAGAAATAGGATTTATGGCCAGACCGATAGTGAGTAAAGAAATTAAATCAGTAATAAAAACTGGAAAGACCGGGACTTGATATCTTCACTGCTGAGTTCTCTCAAATTTTTAGAGAACTAAAACAATCTTTCTAAACTCATCCAAATGATTAAAAAACAGAGAATATTTCCAAATTCATTTTACAAAGTCAGTATTACTATAATTCTAAGGCCAGACAAGGACATTAAAATAAAATAAAACTATAGCCATGTATTCCTGATGAACACAGATACCAAAACTCAACAAAATCCCAGCAAACCAAATTCAAAAGCATATTAAAAATTACTAACCATGATTAAATAACATTGCTTTCAAGGATGCAAGGATGACTCAACATACATAAATCAATAAATGTGATACACTGTATTAACAAAATGAAGACAGAAGCCATATGATCATCTTTAGATATAGAAAAAGCATTTGACTGAATTTAATAGCTGCTTATGATAAAAATTCTCATAGAAGGAATATATCCAAAGACAAAAAAGGTCATGTATGACAAACCCACAGCTAGCATCAAGGTATACAGTGAAAAGTAGAAAGCTTTTCTCTAATATCAGAAAGTAGATAGGCATGTTCACTCTCACCAATCCTATTCATCACAGCACTGGAAATCCTAGCTAGCACAATTAGATAAAAAATAAAAGTCTTCCACATGGGAAACAAAAAATAAGTAAAATTTTTTCTGTTTGCTGATAGCATTATCATATAGATATAGATATATAGATGTAGATGTAGATAGATATAGATATAACCTACCCAAAGACTACCAAAAACTGTTATAACTGATAAATAAATTTAATAAAGCTTCAGGTTAAAAACTTAACACATAAAAATCAGTAGCATTTCTATAGACAAACAAGCCGAAAAAAAAATAAATAAGAGAACAGTTCCACTTATGATAGCATCAAAAAATAAATACTTAGGAGTAAATTGAACCAAAGAGTTGAAAAATTGCTACACTGAAAACGATAACATGTTGAAGAAGACACAAATAAATGGAAAGGTAGCTCATGTTCATGAATTGAAAGAATTAATGTTTTTTAAATGTCCCTATTATAAAAGTCATTTACAGATTCCACGCACTCTTTGCCAAACTTCTAATGCTTTTTACAGAAACAAAATATCTAAAAGTTTGTATAGAATCAGAAAAGACCTTGAAAGATCAACACAATCTTGGAGGAAAAGAAAGAAAGCTAGAGGCATCAAATTTCTTGATGTCAAATATATTCCACAGCTATTATAATCAAAACAGTATGCTTCTGTTATAAAACCAGACATATGAATCAATGGAACAGAATTTTAAAAACCTAGAAATAAAATCAAGTATTTAAGATCAGTTGATCTTTAACAAATATACCAAATTGGAACTCCATCACATACCATATACAAAACTGTTCAAAATAGATAACTTAAGTAAAAGACATGAAACTGTGAAGAAATTAAAAGAAAACATAGATGAAAGATTCTACAACCTTAATCTGGGTAATAATTTATTGATTGGGAATTCAAAAGCCCAGGTACCAAAAGCAAAAATAGATAAATAGTATTGTATCAAACTAAAAACCTTCTGTGCAACAAAGGAAGCCACTTTACAGAATGAAGACATTGCTCATGGATTGGGAGAAAATATTTTTAAACAATACATCTAATAAGGAACCAAAATCCAAAATATATAAGGAACACAAAAGCAATTCAAGAGCAAAAACATCAAACAAAAAATTAAAATTGACAAAAAGTCTGAACAGAGATTTCTCAAAAGAAAAGATATGAATGGCCTACAGATATATGAAAAAATACTCAATGTCTTTAATCATCAAGAAAATTAAAATAAAAACCACAGTTAGATATTACCTCACATTTATTAGAGTGACTACTATAAAAAAAAAATAACTGATGATGTGGAAAAAAGGGAATCCCCGTATACGTTTGGAGTAAATATAAATTAGTATGGCCATTTTGAAAAATAGTATGGAAGGATCTTCAAAAACTAAAAATAAAATTCATGTGATCCAGATGTTTCCCTTCTAGGCATACTGTATATTCAAATAAATTGAAATTACTATGTGGAAGAGGTAGCTGTACTCTTTTGTTTATTTTAGCAATTTTCACAATAGTTATGATACAGAAGCAACCTTAATCAAAAGATGAATGACTAAGGAAAAGGTATTTGTGTGTGTGTGTGTGTGTGTGTGTGTGTGTGTGTGTGTGTGTATTCACTTATATGTGGAATCTAAAAAGTTGATCTCATAAAAACAGAGAGTAAAGGTGGTTTCCAGAGGTTGGAGGAGGAAAAGGGATGAGGAAAAGGGAGTTGTTGATCAAAGAGTACAAAGTTTCAAACAGACTGAAGCTTAAGTGATATATTGCACTGCATGGTGAACACCTTTAGTAAAATGGTATTTTATATTTCAAAGTTGCTAAAATAATAATTTTTTTAACATCCTCACCCCAGGAAAAGATAAGCTGATGAGGTGATGGATATGTAAATTAGCTTGATTGAATCTTTCTACAATGAATATATAAAACATCACATTGTACTCTATAAATATACCCGACTATTTTTGTGAATTAAACATGAATTAACAAAATTTTAAAAGTAAAATAAAATTATTAGTTTACGTTTTTGGAAAAAAATGTATAAAGATATCACTTTGTGACAACTGTAAGGAGTGTGAATGGAGTTATTAAAGAAATAGAGTTGTGTATGTTATTGAAATGAAGCTGACAGAAATTCAAATTACAGTCTTACAACTTCAGGATGTTAAATTTAATCGTTGTATAACTACAAAGAAAATAGCTAAAGAATATAATCAAGGAACATGAGAATGAAATTTAACCATTTCGGTACCAAAGCAAATGAGGGATAAGAATTCTATAATACATATAGAAAACAAATAGTAAAATGACTGATGTGAATCCTACCTTATCAGTATTACTTTAAATGCAAATGGATTAAATAGTCCAAGTTAAAATCAGAAGTGGGCAGAATGGATTAAAAAATAACATGATTCAACTACATGCTGTCTAAAAGAGACTTACTTTAGATCCAAAGACACCAGTAGTTTGAAAATGAAAAGGTGGAAAAAAATATTCCATGCAAATCATAACAAACATAAAACAGAGGTAGCTATAATAGTGTCACGTAAAACAGATTTTAAATGTAAAAATGTTTAAAGTACAAAAGGCATTACATATTAACAAAAGTTTTAACATAGCTAGAAGATACAACAGTTATAAACATTTATACATATAGTAAGACTACACAAATGAAGTAAAAATGGACAGAACTAAAGGGAGAAATAAATAGTTGTATAATAATAGTTGGTGACTTCAATACTCCACTCTCAAAAATGGATAGAATAACCAAACAGAAGATACAGAAATAAAGGACTTAATCAACAAAATAAAGCAAACAGGGCTCACGTGTACATACCAAACACTACACAACAATAACAGAATATACATTCTTCTTGTTTGCCCAGTAATATTTTTTGCTTTATTTTATTATAAAGATATTGGATACAAGGTAGGATTAAGTACATAAGTAATGTATGTGCAGGTGAAGTTTGAGCTTGCAGTTTGTTATCACTTACCCTCGTTTAGGGTCAGGTTCCATTTGTGTTGTCACATGCCCCAACACTTCCTCCCCTGACAGTGTCCCACAACTACCAATCTCAGGATAGACTGTATATTGGGCAAAAATTAAGTCTCAATAGATTGATATCACTTAAAGATTGATATCACTTAAGTATTTTCTCTGATGACAACAGCAGGATGAAGTTATAAATTATTAATAGAAAAAATCCACAAATCTGTGAAAATTAAATAATACAATCTTAAACATAAAATGGATCAAAAGTTACAAAACATTTGAAAATACTTAGTAATGCATGAAAACAAAAGCATAACGTATCAAAACACATGGGACTCACTGAATGCAGTAATAACAGGAAAATTTGTAACTATAAAAGCTTACATTAAAAAATGAGAAATATTTCAAATGAACCCAAGTTTACAATCTTAGAAACTAGAAGACCAAACTACAATCAAAGCTAGCAGAAGAAAGGAGGTAATGTCGATTAGAGCAGAGATAAGTGACATACAGAATATAAAAATAATAGAGAAAAACTAATGAAATCAAAAGCAGGTTATTTTTAAGAACCAGCAAAATTGATGAAGTTTTAGCTAGATGGAGTAAGAATAAAAAAGGGAAGACTCAAATTGTAATAATTAAAAAAGAAAGCAGGAATGTTACTACTGATTTTACAGATATAAAAAGGATTATAAGAGAGTAAATAATTGTATAGTTACAAACTGGGTAACCTACATGAAATGGACAAATTCTTAGAAACACATGCCTACCATCACTAAACCACAAAGAAATAGAAAATCTGAAACATGTTAACTAGTAAGGATACTGAATCAGTAATAAAACCCTCCCAATAAAGAAAAGCCCTGAATCTGATGACTACACCAGCGAAGTCAACTGAACATTTAAAAAACTGAAACCAATCTTTCACAAATTCTCAAAACATGGAACAGAAGAAATCCCTCTTTTACTCATTCTAAGAGGCCAGCATTATTCTGATACCAAAGCCAAAGACCCTACACAAAAATAATGCTAAAGGCCATCGTTCTTATGAACATCAATGCAGCAATACTCAACAAAATACCAGTACACTCAATTTACCAGCATATTAAAGGATTATATACCATGACTGACTATGAGTGATTTAATCCCAGAATGGAAGAATGGTTCAAAATATAAAGTGAATTAGTGTAATAGACCACATAAACAGAATGAAGGAAAAAAAAATACATGATCATCTTGATGCCAAAAAAATATTTGGCATTTAAAACATTTTCACTCAACAAACTAAGAATATCAGGAAATTACCTTGGATGACACAAACAAATGAAAAACATTCCTTGCTCATGGGTTGGAAAAATCAGTATTGTCAATATGTCCATCCTACCCAAAGCAATCTACAGATTCAACATAATGCCCATCAAATTACCAACATCATTTTTATCAGACCTGGAAATGACAATACAGAAAATTATATGGAAACAAAAAAAGAGCACAAATAGCCAAAACAATCCTCAGCAAAAGAAATAAAGCAGAAGGTATCACAATTCCATACTTAAAACTTTACTACAAGGCTACAGTAACCAAAACAGCCTGGTTTTGGTACAAGAATAGACACATAGACCAATGGAACAGGACAGAGATTATGGAAGCAAAAATTCAATTTCTCAATTAATTCATCTTCAACATTGTCACCAATAATGATCACTGGGGGGAGGAGACCATGTTCTGCAAATGGTCCTGGGAACCCTGACTGACCACATGCAGAAGAATGAAACAGGATACCTACCTATCAACATATACAAAAAATCAACTCTAAATGGACCAAAGATCTAAACGTAAAACTTCAAACTATAAGAATATTAGAAGTTTAGTAGGAAACACTCTTATGCACATAAGAGTAAGCAACCAATTCTTGGTCAAATGCAAGATGCAATAAAATGCAATAAAAGCTAAGATAGACAAGAGGGACCTCATCAAACTGAAAAGTTTTTGGAAAGCAAGAGAAACCATCAAGAGAGTGGGGAAATAACCCAGAGAATGGTGGCGGGGACGGGGGTGGAGGGAATATACATTCAGGAACTACTACAAGGAACTCAAATGAGCTGAAAGGAAAAAAAATAAACAAACACAATCTTATCAAAAAGTGGACAAAGGACACGAATAGACACTTCTCAAAAGAAGATATGCAAGCAGTCAACAGATACATAAAAAATGCTCAGTCTCACTCATCATCAAAGAAATGCAAATAAAAACCACAATGAGATACTACCTAACTTCAGTAAGAATGGCTTTTATCAATCAATAAAAAAGAAATACATGAAGGCATGGGTATGGAGAAAAGGAAATGCTTCTGTACTGTTGATAGGAGTGCAGGTTAGTTCAAACTTTATGGAAAGTAGTGTGGTCATTCCTAAAAGAACTAAAAATTGATCTTCCATATGATCTATTAGTACTTCTCCTGGGAATATACCTGGAGGAACATAAATCATTCTACCAAAAAGACACCTACACAAGCATGTTTATAGCTGCACTATTCACAATAACAAAAACATGGAATCACCCCTACTCCCTATCAAATCTAGGCTAGATTTTTAAAAAGTGATACATATACACAATGGAGTATTACACAGTCATAAAAAAGAACAAAGTCATGGAATTTTCAGCAAATTGGAGATTATCATGCTTAGTGATCGTTCACAGAAACAAAAAACTGAATATCAAATGTTCTCACTCATAAGTGGAACATGATCATTAACCACAATAGCACAATGGAGGGATCAGGAGTTGATGGACACTGCCGGGGGGCGGGGTAGGAAAGGGGCATATAGCATCACAAAGAGTACCTGGTCCTAAACCAGGGGAAGTGAGGGCCAGTTGGAGGTCCCAATTTCACCTGCACCAAACCTGCTTACATAACTAATCCTGACTTGTACCCCACATTATCTATAATTTTTAAAAATTTTTAAAATTAAAATGGGTAAAGTCCTTAAGTAGGCATTCTCCACAGAAGATATACAAATGACCAATAAACATAATAAAATGTTTAGCATCACTAATTTTTAAGAAAATTCAAATAAAACTACAATGAAATAATACTTCATAACCATTAGGATGGCTACCCTTCTAAAGGAAAAACAAACACAGACAACAAAAAGTATGAAGAGAATGTGAAGAAATTGGAAACTTTGGACACTCTTGGAGGGCTGGTGGAAAAGTAAAATGAAAATGTCACATCTTCTGTGGCAAATATGGTAGGCCCTCAAAAAATATTAAAAAGTAGATTTACTCTATAATCCAGAAATTCCACTTCTGAATATAGAAGTGAAAAGAAAAGAAAGAATAGAATATAAGGTATCAAACAGATGTTTGTATATCCATGTTTACAAGAGGATTATTCACAAAACAAAAAAGTGGAAGCAACTCATGTGTGCTTTACTGTTAATGCCTCAGCAAAACTATGGTATATACATACAGTGGAAGACTAGTCAGCCTTGCATAAAAAAAAAAAAAAAAAGCATATATGGTAGAACATGGATGAATCTTGAGGACATTATTCTAAGTAAAATAAGCCAGTCACAAAATAATAAATATTATATGACTTCACTTTCATGAGGCACTTAGAATAGTCACAGTGATAGAGACAGAAAATGGAATGGTAGTCAAGGAAGGTGGTGGGGTGGGGAGAGGAGGAGAATGAAATTATTAATAGTTTTGGAAGCTGAAAAGTGTTGGGATGGGTAGTGATGATGGTGGCGTAAAAATATAAATGTATATAATACCACTGAATTGTACATTTAAAACTGATAATATAGTAAATTTTGTGATGAGTATTTTACCATAATTTTAAACATTGAGGGAAAAAAAGTATATGGTTCCATAAGCATGCAGCTTAGGCTATGTGGAATGATGAAAAACAGATGCCTACGGGCCTTGTATGCCATACTAAGATTATATATGTGACATATAATTTGATTTGCATGTAAAGATAATCATTACAGTGTTGGTAAGATGAAAATAATCTGTTTTCTGCTGCTATGACAGACTGCCATAGACTGGGTAATTTATATTTAACAAAAAATAGAAGTTTATTTAAAGGTTATTACTTGGCTTGTGGTTCTGGAGTTGGGAAATCCTAGAGCATGGCACTGGCATCTGATGAGGGTCATTCTGTGGAAAAAATACAAGGGGTGGAAGCAACCATGTAAAACATAGAGTAACTGGGCAGACTCATTCTTTTTTAATCAGGGAATCAATGTTGTAATAGTTAACCTTTTACTACGATAATGGCATTTGTCCATTTCTGAGGGCAGCGCCTGCATTACTTAATCACCTCTTAAAAGCCCCACCTCGTAATACTGTTGCAATAGCAATTGTGTACAATATATGGACTGTGGGAAACATATCCAAAACATAGCAATGGAGGATATAATGTATTGTCTTGTTTAACAGTTAAGCACAAATTCCATGAATAAAGCTGTTGCATTAATGTTTGTGAGAGACAGTAAAATGTTGAATTATAAAAAAGACAGTGAGAAGTGAGTGCATGCAAAACCAAAGGATATTAAGGACATTAAATTAACCCAACTTCATGGATTAAATAAGAAAATTGCATTTCTAATGTTGAATGCTTGTTACCATAAATCATTGGCACAATTATGAATAGGGTTGCTATTAATATAGGTTAAAAATGAGTACATACTTTAACAAAATAGTATAAAAAATGGTAACTTTCAGGTAACATAAATAAGAATACACCAACGTTTTGAAACTGTGTCTCTAGCTTTTATTCATATAGTTAATATTTTCCATTTGGCTCGGTCTATTTTGATATGTTGAGATAAATTTAATCATGTATTTTCCCTGACTTCAAAAATAATTAGAAAAATTTTGCATAAGTAACTTCACAATTTGGCTTCTATGAATTACTTTTCCATTTTATTTCTTACTCTTTACATCTTTTACAGTGTTATCAGTTTTCTTCTTTCTTGACATCATGACTTGGTTGAAATTTCTTGTATGTGAGTGAGTTTTCCTATAAATAAAAAAAAAATGGAGCTGAGTGGAAAAGGGCTTACAAAAAATTAGGAATTCTATAGTTTCTTCTTTTACCTGCCACAAATAGTGACATGGCCTTATATAAGTGACATCATTGACTTTGAGCTTTGGAAATGAGGGCAAATGACAACTGGCATGCCTGCTTCATAATACAATTTTCATAATATGTATGAAAAAACTTTGACAATAATAAAGTGCACATATAAAATATTAAAATTGACTTTTATTTTATTCTGATCTTAGTTACCACCTATGCAGAACCATGTGGCTTATGCATGTAGTCGCTATAAAAAAAATTAAATTTTACTCATGCCCAGAAACTTAAAGTTAACAGAGTCAATAGCATGTATGGTAAAATTGAAATGCATACATTCTTATAGTTATGAAAAAATTAAAGCTCCCTTGGTCAAATGCCATAATCCCAAATTAAAACATATTGGAAAAAAACACTAGGAATGTGAAAGTATTCTGCCACACATGTCTGTAACCCTTTCCCCCCACACATATATGTATTGACTTAAGAACATTATCCTTCTATGTTAAAGAGATAAGGTAAAATTTCTCATTTATATTGAATTATAAATATCACATTATAAAGTCATTGGCAATACATACATGCATCTATTTATCACATCACTTCAAAGTGGTCTCTTTAACAAATCTACACTCTCAGGCTACAGGGAAGTCAATTTGCCTTTGAGGAAGGGCCAGTCTAAAGCTGGATGCCTTCCTAGAAGCAGTCTCATGGGACATTAGCATTAGACTGGATTCTCAGGCCAATCTCCTCCAGCCTTAAGTCCTACACAAGAATGTCATTTCTGATATCCATATAGAAAGAGCGTATCAGCAAACTATTCGCTCACTGCCTTCAAGGTGGCCCGTACTAACGTGGGACTATTTGGAGAACATTTTAAATGTAAAAGTGGAACCCTCATGCAACTCTTTTTGTTTGTTTGTTTTTAACTAAGCCAGTACATCATCTGTAGATGCTTCTGCTCATTTCATTTATTTATTTATTTATTTATTTTATTTTTTGAGTTGGAGTCTCACTCTGTCACCCAGACTGGAGTGCAGTGGCTGCTCCCGGCCACCGCAACCTCAACCTGCTGGGCTCCGGTGATCCTTCCGCCTCAGCCTTCCAGGTAGCTGGAATTACAGGCGCACGCTACCACGCCCGGCTAATTTTTTATTTATTGTAGAGATGAGATCTTGCCAAGCTGCCCAGGCGGGCCTCGAACCCACAGGCTCAGGCAATCCACTCACCTCAGCCTCCCAAAGCTCTGGGATTACAGGTTGAGCCACCGAGCCCAGTCTTTTTTTATTTTTATTTTTATTTTTTTTATTAAAAAGATGGGTACAATTCAGGGTTAGATATACAAACATTGATTATGCAGGTACCCTTGTTGAGGAGGTATGCCCCTCCCTCCCCTAGCAGTTTCCTTCAACTACCAATCCCATCCCTCCTCCCCTGAGAGTTTGCCACTGCTGCCAGGTGCCTTCTTATAGTATTATAATTGTTCAAAATCCGCTTATGAGTGAGAACATATGGTACTCTCTTCTTTGTTTCTGTGATAGATCACTGAGTATCATCAACTCTAAATCCATCCAAGTTGCTGCAAATTCCATATGTTTATCCTTCTTTATCTCTGCATAATATTCCATTGTGTATATGCACCAAATTTTTTTATCCAGTACAGCTTCAATGGGCAACATGGTTGGTTCCATGTTTTTGCTATTGTAAATAGAGCTGCAACAAACATATATGTGCAGGTATCTTTTTTGTAGAACGATTTGAGTTCCTCTGGGTATATTCCCAATAGAGGAATTGCTAGATCATATGGAAGGTCAATTTCTAGTTCTTTCAGATACCGCCACACTATTTTCCAAAGAGGTTGCACTAGTTTACATTTCCATCGGTAATGTAGAAGCATTTCTTTTTCTCCGCATCCTCACCAGCATCTGTTGTTGTTTGTTTTCTTAAGGATGGCCATTCTTACTGTGGTTAGGTAATATCTCAATGTGGTTTTGATTTGCATTTCTCTGATGATGAGTGAGGCTGAGCACTTTTTCATGTGTCTGTTGGCTGCCCGTATATCTTCTTTTGAGAAGTGTCTATTCATGTCTTTGCCCCCTTTTTAACAGGGTTCTTGGATTTTTTTTCCTTTCGGCACATATGAGTTCCTTGTAGATCCTAGATGTTAGGCCTTTGTTAGATATACAGTTGGCAAATATTTTTTTCCCATTCTGTGGGCTGTCTCCCAGATCTCTTGACAGTTTCTTTTGCTTTGCAGAAGCTCGCTGGTGTGATGAGGTCCCACTTGTCTATCTTATTTCTTAAGGTATGGGAATTTAGGGTTCTGAATAGGAATTGGCTTCCAGTTCCAATTTCCATAAGGGCGTCCTCTACATTTTCTAAGAGTCTTGTAGTTTGAAGTTTTACGTTTAGGTCTTTGATCCATTTAGAGTTAATTTCTTTTTTTGTTTTGTTTTGTTTTGATTTTTTGAGTTGAAGTCTCACACCTTCGCCTAGGCTGGGGTGCAATGGCACACATGATCATGGCCACCCCAGCATCAGCCTTCTGGGCTCCAGCGATCCTTCCACCTCAGCCTTCCAAGTAGCTGCAACTATAGATGCACGCTACCACACCCGGCTATTTTTTATTGTATTGCAGAGATGAGGACTCGCCAAGTTGCCTGGGCTGGTCTCAAACCCGTGGGTTCAGGCAATCCACTCGCCTCGGCTTCCTAAAGTGCTGGGATTACAGGCTGAGCCACGGAGCCCTGCTGCATTTAGAGTTAATTTCTGTGCATGGTGATAGGTAGGGGTCCTGTTTCACTCTTCTGCATGTGATCAGTCAGTTTTCCCAGCACCATTTACTGAATATGTTCTCCTTTCTCCAGTGGTTGTTGGAGGCTTTGTCAAAGATGAGTCAGTTAAGGAATTGAGGCTTTGATTCCAGAATCTCAATCCTGTTCCATTGGTCTATGTGCCTGTTCTTGTACCAATACCAGGCTGTTTTCATTACTGAAGGCTTATAGTAAAGTTTGAAGTCTGGAAGCATAATACCTCCTGCTTTATTTCTTTTGCTAAGGATTGTTTTGGCTATTCATGGTTGTTTATATTTCCATAGGAATGTCTGTATTGTTATTTCCATATCTGAGAAGAGTGATGTTGGTAACAATGCGTATTGCACTGAATCTGTAGATTGCCTTTGGTAGGATGGACATTTTAACAATATTGATTCTTCCTGTGCATGAGCATGGAATATTTTTCCATTTGTTTGTGTCTTCTTGGATTTCTTTGAGCAGTGTTTTGTAGTTCTCATTGTAAAGGTCTTTGACTACTCTGGTTAAGAAGATGCCGAGGTATTTCTTTTTTCTTTTTTTTTTGTGGCTACTGTGAATGGTATTGTGCTTTTAATTTGGGTCTCTGCCTGCTTATTGTTGATGTATAGGAATGCAACTGTCTTTTGCACATTTATTTTGTACCCTGAGATTTGCCAAAGTCCTTTATCAGTGCAAGCAGGTTTTGGCAGATTCTCTTGGATTTTCAAGGTGTGGACCATATCATCAGCAAAAAGGGATAACTTGACTTCCTCTTTTCCTATTTTTATATCCCTGCTTTCCTACTCTTGTCTAATTGCCCTAACTAGGACTTCCAACACAATGTCCAACAAGAGGGGCGAGAGTGAGAAGCCTTGTCTTGTTCCAGGTTTTAGGGGAAATGTTTCCAGTTTCTCTCCAGTTAGCAATATGTTAGCTGTAGATTTATCATAGATGGCACTTACTATTTTGAGGTATGTTCCTTCTATACCTAGGTGATTGAGGTTTTTTTATCAAGAAGAAATGCTGGATTTTATCAAAAGTTTTTACTGCATCTAATGATATAATTATGTGCTTCTTGTCTTTACATCTATTGTTGTATTTAATTACATTTGTGGTCTTTCTAATGTTGAACCAGCCCTGCATCCTAGGGATGAAGCCTGCTTGGTCATGGTGGATGATTTTTGAAATGTGTTTTTGATCTGATTCACTAGAATCTTGTTGAGGATTTTTGCATCTATGTACATAAGGGATATTGGCCTGTAGTTCCCATTTTTTGTTGGATCTTTACCTGGTTTGGGTATCAGTGTGATGTTAGCTTTGTAAAATGATTTGGGGAGAATTCCATCTTTCTCAATTGCCTGGAATACTTTCAAAAATATTGACTCCTCCTTGTACATTTTGTAGAATTCTGCTGGACAGCCATCTGGTCGAGGATTTTTTTTATACATAGTTTTCTTTTATTTATTTATTTATTTTAAACATACTTTTTATTTTAAAATTGTGGGGTACAGTTAACGGGTAGGTATACAAACATGCATCATTCAGGCACCCTTGTTGATAACAGGTGTCCCCTGTCCCCAGACAGATATTGACTACTATTAATCCAACATCCCTTCCCCTCCCTGCACCCCCATAGTTTCCCGCCACTGTCAATCCTTTTCTTATAGTATTACGATGGATGTTCAAGGTCCACTTATGAGTGAGAACATGTGATACTCAGATCTTTGTTTCTATGAGAGATCACTCAGTATTATAAATTCTAGATCCATCCAGGTTGCTGTGAAATTCATGATTTTTTTTTTGTGGCTGCATAGTATTCCATCATGTATATGTACCACATTTTTAAAATCCAGTCCTCTTTGATGGATAGCATGGTTGTTTCCAGGTTCTTGCTGTTGTGAACAATGCTGCAATAAACATACGTGTGCAGGTATCTTTTTTATAGAGTGATTTGAGTTCTTCAGGATATATTCCCAGTAGGGGGATTGTGGGGTCATATGGGAGGTCGATATTTAGAGCTTTTAGGAATCGGAACACTGCTTTCCACAGAGGTTGCACTAGTTTACAGTCCCACCAAAAGTGTAGAAGTGTTCCCTTCTCACCACATCCTCTCCAACATCTGTTATTGTTTTAGTTATTGATAATGGCCATTCTGACTGGAGTTAGGTGGTATCTCAGTGTGTTTTAATTTGCATCTCCCTGATGAATAGTGAGGTTGAACTTTTCTTCATGTGTCTGCTGGCTGCTCATATGTCTTCTTTTGAGAAATGTCTGTTCATATCTTTTGCCCTCTTTGTAATAGGGTTGTTTGTTTTTTCTTTTCAGCACATTTAAGTTCCTTGTAGATCCAAGATGTTAGGCCTTTGTCAGACATGGAGTTGGCAAATACTTTTTCCCTGTCTGTGGGCTGTCTCTCTGCTCTCTTGATGGTTTCTTTGGCTTTGCAGAAGCTTGTCAGTTTAATGATGTCCCACTTGTCTATCTTATCTCTTAGGGCCTGTGCATTTCGGGTTTTGTTCAGGAATTAGATGCCAGTTCCAATTTCCATAAGGGTGTGTCCTGCATTTTCTAAGGTTCTTATGGTTTGAGGTTTTGCATTTAGGTCTCTGATCCATTTAGAGTTAATTTTTGTGTATGGGGATAGATAGTGGTCTTGTTTGAGTCTTCTGCATGTGGTCAGCCAGTTTTCCCAGCACCTTTTAATGAATAAGTTCTTCTCTTCCCAGTGGTAGGTGGTGGAGGCTTTGTTGAAGATGAGTTGCTTGAGAAATTGACATTTTGCTTCTGGAATCTCAATTCTATTCCATTGGTCTATATGCCTGTTCCTGTACCAATACCAAACTATTTTGATTATTGTACCTTTATAGTAAAGTTTGAAGTCTGGTAATGTGGTACCTCCTGCTTTGTTTTTTTTTTTTTTTTTTTTTTTTTTTTGGTTGAGGACTGTTCTAGCTATTCTTGGTCGTATGGGTTTCCATATGAAATCCTGTATTATTTTTTCTAGCTCTGAGAAGAATGTTGCTGGTAACTTGAGAGATATTGCATTAAATCTGTAGATTGCCATAGGTAGATGGACATCTTCACATTGTTGATTCGTCCAATCCATGAGCATGGGATATTTTTCCACTTGTTGGTGTCATCTTTGATTTTTTTGAGCAGTGTTTTATAGTTGTCATTGTAAAGGTCTTTCACATCTCTGGTTAGGAAGATGCTGAGGTATTTCATTTTTGTGTGTGTGTGTGGCTATTGTGAATGGGATTGTGCTTTTAATTTGGGTTTCTCTTTGTTTATTATTGGTGTAAAGAAATGTGATTGTCTTTTGCACATTTATTTTATACCCTGAGACTTTGCCAAAGTCCTTTATCAGTGCAAGGAGGCTTTTGACAGGTTCTCTTGGGTTTTCAAGGTACGCAATCATGTCGTCTGCAAACAGAGATAAGTTGACTTCTTCTTTTCCTCCTTGGATACCCTGATTGCCTTCTCTTTTCTGATTGCTCTAGCCAGGACTTCCAATACTATATTGAACAGGAGGGGAGAGAGTGGGCATCTTTGTGTTGTTCCTGTTTTCAGGGGAAATGGTTCCAATTTTTGTCTGTTTAGGAGTATGCTAGCTGTGGGTTTCTCATAGATGGCTTTTACTATTTTGAGGTATGTTCCATGTATGCCTAGATTTTGGGGGGATTTTATCAAGAAGGGGTACTGGATTTTATCTAAAGCTTTCTCTGCATCGAATGATATAATCATGTGGTTTTTGTTCTGACATCTGTTGATGTATTTAATTACATTTATTGTCTTGCAAATGTTGAACCAGCCTTGCATCCCAGGGATGAAGCCTACTTGGTCATGATGGATGATTTTTGAGATGTGTTGTTGAATCTGGTTTGCTGGAATCTTGTTGAGAATTTTGACATCTATGTTCTTCAAAGATATTGGCCTGTAATTCTCTTTCTTTGTTGGGTTTTTACTGGCTTAATTATCAATATGATGTTAGCTTCATAAAATGATTTGAGGAGGGTTCCATCTTTCTCAATAGCCTGGAATACTTTCAGTAGATTGGTATCAGCTCCTGCTTAAATATCTTATAGAATTCTGCTGGAAAGCCATCTGGTCCAGGGGTTTTTTGTAGGTAGTTTACTTATTACGTAGTCGATTTCCTTGATTGTTATTGTTCTATTTAGGGTCTCGATTTCTTCTTGTTTCAACCTAGTCAGGTTGTGTGATGTCAGAAATCCTCCATTTCATGAAGGTTTTCAAGTTTGTTTCCATACAAGTGTACATAGTAGTCTCTAATGATCTTTTGTATTTCTTCAGGGTCAGATGTGACTTCATCTTTTGTGTTTCTGATTGTATTTATTTGGGCTTTTTCTCTTTTTTTCTTGGTCAGTCTAGCTAGGGGACCATCGATCTTGTTTATCCTTTCAAAAAACCAGCTTTTTGTTTCATTGATTTTTTGTATTATCTTTTTGTCTTCTATGTCCCGGATTTGGGCTTTTATTTTGGTGATCTGGATTCTTCTGCTGGAGTTAGGGTTTTGGTGTTCTTGGTTTTCCAGCTTCCTAAGGTGATTTATTAGGCTGTTAATTTGTGATCCTTCCATTTTATCCATGTGCATTTGTAGAGATATGAATTTCCCTCTTACTACAGCTTTCAAGGCGTCCCATTGATTTTGGTAAGATGTTTCTTCATTTTCATTTGTTTCCGGGAATCTTTTAATCTTTGTTTTGATATCATCATTGACCCAGGAGTTGTTTAGTTGTTTAGTGTCCATGTCTTTGTGGGTTTGTGGGAAACCTTGTTGGTGTTGATGTTTATTTTTATTCCACGGTGGTCCGAGAAGGTGCATGACAAAATTTCGATCTTTTGAAATTTGTTTTGCTTGATTTATGGCCAAGTATGTGGTCGATCTTAGAGTATGTTCCTTTAGTGATGAGTAGAATGTATATTCTGTGGTCACTGGGTGGAGTGTTCTGTAGGTATCAGCTAAGTCCATTTGGTCAAGAGTCACCTTGAGGTTCCAGATCTCGTTGCAGCTTTTTTTGTACTGATGATCTGTCTAGGGTTGTGAGTGGGGTATTAAAGTCCCCAGCTAGGATAGTGTTAGAGTCAATATCTTTTTTCAGTGTTCCTAGAAGCTGCTTTTTGACAGTTGGTGCTCCTATGCTGGGTGCATATATGTTTAGGATAGATATTTCTTGTTGATAGAGTGAACCTTTTGTCATTATTTAATGTCCTTCTGTATCTTTTTACATTTTGATAGCTTAAATGGTATTTTGTCTGAAATTAGGATTGCGACTCCTCCTTTCTTTTGTGTTCTATTCGCTAGAAAATTTGTTTTCCATCCTTTTACTTTGAGTCTGTGAGATTCCTTTCCAGTGAGATGGGTCTCTTGAAGGCAATATATTGTTGCCTGGTGATGTTTTATCCATTTTGCCATTCTATATCTTTTCAGTGGTGCATTTAGTCCATTCATATTCAGGCTAATTATTGAAATGTGAGAGTTGATCCTTATCATTAGGTTCTTATTGGGTTGTTGTTCCTCTTTGTTTGTTGTCTTTCTTTTGGTTTGGGGGTTGGTTCCTTTGTGTTTTACTTTTTCCTGTACTCTTGTTAAGAACGTTATTGTTCCTTTTTTCCTTTTTTTCTGTGTTTAGTACTTTCTTAAGTGTTTCTTATAGAGGTGGTCTGATGGCAGCATATGTTCTTAGGGATTGGATATCTGGGAAAGATTTTAATTCTCCCTTGCTGATGAAGCTTAGCTTGACTGGGTAGGTTATTCTTGGTTGAAATTATTTACCTTTTAGAACTTTGAAGATAGGGCCGCAAGCTCTCCTAGCCTTCAGGGTAGCAGGAGATAAACCTGCCGCTATTCTAATTGGTCTTCCTTGGTAGGTGATATGGCCTTTTCTCTTGCTGCCTTTAGGATTTTTTTTATACCTACTTTGTTTAGGCAAATGATTATGTTGGGATGGGAGTTGGTATTCTCATTTGTTGTCTTGCAAGGGTTCTCTGAATCTCTTGTGTTTGAATTTTCACATCACTGATGAGATGAAGGAAATTATTTATTAACTAGATGAAATTTTTTATTGCCAAATATCTCTGTTACAAGTTCTTTCGGTGTTGCATCTTGTCTTTTTTGAGTCTTATTCACTCTTTCTGTCCATTCCCAAATCCCTGTCATATTCTGGGACCTGTCATTGGTGACTTCCATTGTTTCAACACCAAGGTCTGATTTTTCAGGAGTTTTGTCTTTGGTACACTTGAAATTGCCTGAGGTCTTCCTTTGGTTTTTCCTCATTTTTGACAGATATCTTGTTTTCCTTTTTAGTTCTGTTATTCAGTGTCAGTCAGAGAGATTTTTCCTTCTGATGCTTGCTTAGTACTCTATTCTTCCCTGATCTGTGATCTGGATTTGCCCTATTTTGAAATAGGATGGTGGATGGGAAGCTTTGATGTCTTTTGCAGTTTTTGAAATTCAAATAAAGTAGGGATGGGGTGTTAGGATTTAAAAAACTGCTTGCAAATTAAAATGTTCGCTTATTGTGTTATATGGTCCCTGAGACCCACTTCCCACCACCACTCTGCACGATGATGTAAAGCAGAGACCAATGCAAAAACATTTGAACACACACACACACACACACACACACACACACAAAACATGCACACACACCCCAAAACAAATTGGAATAACAACAAAGTGAAACAAACCAAACAACAACAAAATGAAGAAAACTAAACACACACACATGCCTAGCATAAAGTGAATAGAGAAGAAAAATAGGAAAACCAGAGGGGGGAAAAATGGAATTTAGGTTGAACCTCATGCATATATTGACACACACCTTAAACTATAACAAATGAAAATTTAAAAATCCCAGAAGAACAAAAGAACAAAAACAAACCAACAACAACAAAATTGAAAGATGAACACTCAATCATTCACATACACACATAAATAGGAAACAACAAATAAAAGAATAAAGGAACAGAAAAAGAAAAGAAAAAATATTTGGGAGGAAGCAGATCAAACCTTTACACACACATTCATGCACAAAGGAAAAATATTTAAAAAATAGATGAACTAGCAGTCAAAAAAATTTTTAATTTTTTTTAAATTGAAAATTAAAAAACAAACAAACCCTGCCCTCCTGTGGCAAGCTCTGTAATTGTTCCCTTAATCAGGTCTCTCCTGCAGAGCTACCTCTTTCACTCTCTCCTCAATTTCCACAGCAGGGATATAGGAGGGGCAGTGGAGATGAGTGGGGCTACAGTCCTCCCCTCCCACTCTTGTATTGTCAGGGAGATCTCCTCTGGTGAGGAGGTGTGGGATTATCTCTTCCCATTTATGTACTCAGGGGACCATGGTGGGGGGGGAGGTGTGTCCCAGCCAGGCCTATCCTGGAATGGAGTTCTCCTATTGTGAATGTTGTCCAGAGTCCACCTGGTTTGTCTCTCTCAGATGTGGCCCAGCTGTGTGGGTCTGACATTCAGGGGATGCTGGGGAGGAGGGGGTTTGGGTCAGCCCTGGACTCACCGCTGATCTCTTTGGAGTTATTTCTCGTCCTTTTCTGGCCACATCCTTTGTCCCCTGACTGGATCATGGCAAGGTATGGGGAGCACAGCACTCGTCAGGTCCCCCTGAAGTTTGTGCTTTCAGGGTATTGCCTCTGGGTCATGATCAATCCCTGAGTAGTTGATTTGCCAATCACAGTGATCAGGTCTGTTGCTCCATGGTGAGCAAGTTGGAGCCCTTTTCTGTCCCGCCTTCAAGATGATGGTGGCGTTCCTCTCTTGTCCTCTTCCATGGGACTCTGCCTTTGGATGCCCTCTGCAACCCCTGCTGTCAGTGCCCTGCCAGGCGCCGAAGTGGTGAGGCAAAAGCAGGAGCCAACAGTCTCTCTCCTCCTGCAATGGTGAGGGAGAGCCTGGGGCGATATTTTCTCCCTGCTGCTTTTGTCCGTTAAAAAAAAATAATGGTGCTCAGCTTCTGGAACCTGGGGAGAGCCAGGGACAAAGCAGAGAAGCTGGAGCACCAGCTGTTGTACCAGGTGCCTGGTCACTTGCTCATGAGCCCCCACTTAGACAGTCTTTCCCAGCATTTTCTTCCCAGGGAGGGTTTGTTGATTTTTAAAAAAGAAAGAAAGAAAAAGAAAATGGTGCTTGGCTTCTGCATCCCAGGAATTGCTAGGGTCCAAGTACTTCACCAGGAAAGCCCTGGCTGCTAGCTCCCTAGCCCTCTCTCAGCCAGTCACTCACACACCCACTCACTCACCAGCACGTACACAAAATTTTGCATACACTCACTCACTCACACTGGTACTCCCATAGTCCAACTGCCTCAGCCGCCATCTTCCTGACCTCTCTCCTCATGCAACTTTTACCCTTCATTTCAATTCACACTCTCATAGGGTACATGAAGAAATGGTCAGTTTATCATGTCTCCTTTTTAAGCTACTATATCCAGATTTTTTTTTTAATTTCCACTTTTTATTGCAATGATTGGGATTAGCCATCCTTTCTTTGACTGTGTGTCTCCAGGCATGTTTCACCAGGCTTCAGAATGAGAGACACTGTATTGCAGAGGTACTCTAATGAAGACCAAATAATTCAACAAAATTATTAAACTTGTAGTTCTTTATATGCCTTTTCTATTAATGAATGCTGAGTTTGCTGTCCTGAAACCGTTGACCCAAAAAAGATCATGGTGACAATGAATCCCTTACGTGTATTTCATGTAAACTGCTTTTAAAGAAGTATTCCTCATCTGTACTTTAACAGTTAAGTATCTGAATCTAAGCATCTTTACTTTTAACTTTATTATATTTCATTTTGACAGGCTTGGCCCATCAATTAAACCTATAGGGACATTTTTAAATCCCAGTTTTGTGTCAGTCACAGATTCACAGATTTAACAAGCACTGTTCTAAATGCCCTTTTTAAAGTTGGTGTTAAAATGCTGAACAAGAAAAGACCAAGGACAGCAGGGTACTGTCTAATAAATTAATGTATCTGAAAGTGCTTTACAAACGCTATTTGTATTCATCTTTTGTCCTGCATCCTTCCTCCTGCCTTTTATACATGACACCTTATAATCTGACCTTAGGGAGAATTCCTTGTGTACTGTTTTCATTGTTTAACTTTCTTTTCGATGGGCTTTCTGTCACCAAAATAATTCCTAATTGCATCATGAATGGTGACTTTTAGAACATTCTCTTCTTTTGGAGTTATCTTTTAGAAATTTGCTCAAGAGGTGACATCTCTGAATTATTTTTTTAGTACATGCTTTTTCTTCATTTTCAGTTAAAAGTCTTTCATTTGTATTTCTTGAGCATCTGTTGTATGGAGGTGAGGGTATTAGGTGCTGCAGGGCATAAGGTTATCCACATGATGTTCTCAGGCTTCAAAGAGCTCACAGGACAATAAGAGTGCTAATTCACATGATGCACTGTTAGAGTGGTGCATTTTAAAGTGTAACATCTCTCACTTCTAAACCCTTAGTTCTTCTCTGTAATTGTGAATGTGTTTTGAAGTCCCTCTGCCCAAAAAAAGATGTTTCTTGTGCTCCTAGATATTTGTCATACCCATATTGCCTTTCAACATGTTTGTAGTGGTTCCAAACTCCCATACTCCATGGAGTCTTTGTTTATTTGAGACTTTTCCAAAATCTTACTTTAATCCACTATGAATTTTCTTTTCTTTTTTGAGTTGGAGTCCTATTCTGTCACCCAGGCTGGAGTGCAGAGGCACGCCTACGCCTGTTCAGCTCAGGCAATTCTTCCACCTCAGGCTTCCAAGTAGCCAGAACTACAGGTGCACACTACCTCGCCAAGCTAATGTTTTTTTGGTTTTTTTTATTGTAGAGACGAGGTCTCGCCAAGTTGTTCAGGCTGATTTCGAACCCGCGGGTTTAGATAAACCATTCACCTGGGCCTCCCAAAGTGCTGGGATTACAGGCTGAACCACTGAGCCAGGCCAAATTGAATTTTCAATTCCTGAATAGTTTCCCAGGACTTACAGCCTCCTGTTCAATCAACTGACATTGATATATATGCTCTAGTATTCTTACAGTGACCATTATAAGGTGTATTTGGTTTCTCTCTCTCTTTCTATCTCCTTCTCTCTCTCTATACACACACATGTATATATAGATACACACATATGATATGTAGGTAAATATACATTTATATATGTATAAAAATAGGTAACTATAGATATCTATATCTATATTAAAATATTTTACTATATAGTGTGTCCTAATACTTATGAGGATAAGCATATTAGAAATATCTACTTTATTCATATTTGGATATATATGTATGTTATGTATGCCTCTGTGTGATTTCTTTTTACTTATACCACAGATTCATTATGCATTTTAGGTAGATTTATTTTTTAAAGTAATGTATTAGGCAATTTTATTAGAACTTAAAACAAAGAAATGGCAGCCACTAAGATAAAAACATACAGAATGACTTCCAGCCACATTGCTAAGCATTTTCTTCCACTCTGAAATGTTCTCACATTTTTCAAGCACCAGAAATTCATATTTTATTTTATTATCTTTTTTTTGACTTAAAAAGGAAATTGCAGTTGGGCAAGAGCAGGTAAAGACTCTATTTAATGCCAGTCCAGCAGGGCACTTAGTGGTTGAACAGTTTACCATACCACATACCTGCTACAAAACCTAATCTGTTCCTTACAATAATGCCACCCTGTGATCTGGTACTCAGAACAAGCAGCAATTTAAAACTTCTCATTATCTAATGGATTTATATTTTTTTCTAGATTTTCTTCAAAACACGCTGTCGTTTAACTTGTGACTTAAGGACCAAATAATTTACTTCAACTATTAGATGTGTTGTTTGACATATTCTGGTTCTAGTAGAGTGCTGAGATTTAGTCCTGAAACTGTTGACCCTTAAGGATCACCCTAAGACAGATGACATACCACTATGTGAATTTTTATGCAATTGTGAGAAATAATACAAAGAGATTCCTATATGTCCTATACCTGGTTTCTTTCGATGGTCACATGTTGCATTACTCTACTACAATATCTCAACCAAGAAATGAACTTTCATACAGCCCACTGACATCATTCAGATTTTATCAATTTTACATATACTTGTATGAGCTTACGTTTGGTTTTCTACATTTTGTCACACGAATAAGTACATATGAACACAGTCAGATATAGAACAATTCTGTTACCATGATACCTCCTGCTATCCTTCTATAACCACAACTACTTTTTCGCCTATCCTTAACTCTTATCTTTTTATTTTACCTTACATGTATATATATATGTACGTATGTAAGTAAGCATGTATGTATGTATTAGAGATAGGATCTTTCTGTGTTGCTCAGAACTCCTGGGCTCCAGCGACCCTTGTGCCTCAGCCTGCTGAGCAGCTGGGACTACAAACACATGATATAATGCCTGACTTCTATCACACTTATTTTATTTTGTTCTTTGAGTCAGGCTCTGACTCTGTCGCCCAGGCTTGAGTGTAGTGGTATGATCACAGCTCACTGCAGCCAGAACCTCCTACTCTCAAGTGATCCTCCCACCTCAGTCTTCCAAGTGGCTGGGACTACAGGTGCATGCCACCACGCCCAGCTAATTTTTTGATTTTTTTGTAAAGATGAAGTTTCAGTATATTACCTAGACTGGTCTCAAACTTCTGGACTCAAGTGTTCCTCCTGCTTTGGCTTCCCAAATTGCTGGGATTACAGGCATGAGCCATCATGCCTGGCCAACTATTACATTTAATTTTCAAAGACTGTATTCATGTATTACTTTTATAATGATATGAATAAACAAATGGAGCATACACTTTTTCTTCTGCATACTAAAAAAATGGATCTGGCCCCTACAATTTTATGAGTCAGAATTCTGAAGAGAGGACATAATGTAATACCGTGTTTTGAAATTCATATTTAAATGTGTTTTTAAAAATGTATATGTTTAGGAAATGTACAGTATTATGGTTTCTTTATGAAATAATTTCTGATTTAACATGCAAGGTCTAAGGTTTCATAGGAAAAGAAGGAAGGGAAGGAGGGAGGGAAGGAGGGAAAGAGAAAAAAGAGAGAAAGAAGAGAGAGCAGTGAGGGAGGAGATACAAGAAGGAAGGGAAAGAGGGAAGCTGAGAACTGGCAGACATAATGAGTCTAAATAAGGAAATCGCATCATGAAACAAAATGGGCAGAGATCAGATACAGGTAAAACATCCCAAAACACACTAATATGTGTTGCTATTATGAGGTTGCTAATATGTGTTGCTAATATGAGGTTGCTATTATCTGAAAATCAACTGGATGATGTTGACAGTAATCAGCGCCTGTCTGGACTAATATAAAGACTTGACACATCATCCTTTTATGAACCTTAGTTGGCTCCCTGAAGGAAGAGGTAGAAAGGAGTCAAAAATCTGGTGAAATCAGGTTGAAATGCAGAGATTGTGGTAGCGCACACCTGTAGTTCCAGCTACTTGGAAGGCTGAGGCTGAAGAGTCGCCTGAGCCCAGCAGGTTGAGGCTGCAGTGTCCGTGAGCATGCCACTGCACTCCAGCCTGGGCGACAGAGTGAGACTCCTACTCAAAAAAATATATATGCACTTATAATTGGAAGTACTTTTATTACTATTTTGTATTGATGCTTTCATTTTATAAAATAATAGTTATGCAAGTAAAAATACTTCAGTATCTCCATAGTTTCATCTGGGCCTGATTTTAAGTTTATTTTATTTATTTCTGTATAAGGATTTTGCAACTACTATTTAATAAGCACAAATTTTGTAATTAAAGTCAATTTTTAATTATGAATTTTGTTTTTCCCTAAATCAGTTATTAATTTAGGATTTTTTTGTGGTGAAAATCTATTATTTTAAGATATTATTGTGAAATTTAGTAATGAATCAGTTCTTTAAAAACAAAGCAGAGGTAGCAACCACCAAACTCTACCACAACCACTGTCTCCACTCACTGCCACCAACTCCTTTAAAAAAAAAAAGGCTTTTCACCTTGTGTTGCAGGAGTTTTGAGCTCTACTGTCAGTTTAAACCAGCAATCTTGGATTCTCGTCCCATGACCAAGAAGATTAAGGAACATGGACACCAAAATAATGAGTGAAAGAAGTTTATTAAGCAGCAAAACACCCCAGAGAAGAGGGGACCTGAAATGGGTAACCCAGTGCTAGGAGCTTCTTCTGTGGCTTTTGTCTTATCTTTTCTGGGGGCATTTCTCTCATTTACATCTCATTTGCCCCTTACTTCCTGGCACCCAATTCTTATTGCACATGCGGGTCCTTTACTAAAGTTACTCTATCCTGAATATTACTCATAACCACAGAAAATCCTGTTTGGAGGGGGGTAAAACCTCAATGCTAATACTATATTAATAATATTATAGTAAGGCAAGGTCAAGTTAGGACATTTAGTTAAGCTTCTGCACCTGCGTATAAGCAGCAAAAAGTCCCTTTTAGCAGCATATCCTGGGTTGAAAGGATATTCTTTCCTTTTTTTAAAGAAAGAAAAAATTAGTTAAAAGTAAATTAAAGAAAGAGAAGGAAGAGAGAAGATTCACCTCCCCAAGGTGGGGGAGGGGGCAAAGCCAGGAAGCATGGCGACAGCCACAGCTCAAAAAGCACATGTCCACACCAGAGTCTAGCAAGGCAATGGCCTTTATTTTTTTGAGTTGGAGTCTCACTCTGTTGCCCAGGCTGGAGTACAGTGGCACACTCACGGTCACTGCAGCCTAGACCTGCTGGGCTCAGGCAATCCTTCCGCCTCAACCTTCCAAATAGCTGGAACTACAGGCGTGTGTTACCATGTCCAGCTAAGTTTTTGATTTATTGTAGAGGCGAGGTCTCACCATGTTGCCCAGGCTGGTCTTGAACCGGTAGGCTCAGGGAATCCTCTCTTCTCAGCCTCCCAAAGTGCTAGGATTATAGGCGTAAGCCACCTTGCCCAGCTGAAAGGATGTTCTTAACCACACTAGTCACATTTCAACCAACAATCATATAATGGGGGTGGTTCAGGGGACATTCTTGCAGGTGTTAAGTCCCCTCAAGACCTTCCCTCTCTGTTCTGTCTGCCTAACCAGTTTCTATCTCCTCTCTTATTCCCTCCTCTGGAATGGTATCCCTAACTACCATTAGGGGAAAGGGACGATGACCGTTCTGGCTTCTTTAAGCTGTGAGGGGGCATTATATATGTGGTTGTCAAGGATCTTCCAGAGGACAGTCCTAATGGGCCTCAGAAGAAAGGATTTGTCATGAGGGGTTCCATCTGCATCATCATTTGGAGTTTGATGAAATCTAGGCGAGAAGAAACAGATTTTACAAGAAAGTTTAATATACAGGGTCCAAAAAGCAATGCCAGAAAGATTGTTATTAGTGGCCCCCAAAAAGGTAAGTACCATGCTATTGAGGGTAAGAGTGTTAATTTGGACTACCATGAATTAGTGGCTTACCATGTGAGTTCTCCTGAAGTTTGCGAGCTGCATCATGAACTATGCCTGATTTGTTAACAAAAAAGCAACAATCTTCTTGACGGTGTAGACATGTTCCCCTTCCTTGGCAGTTAATAGGTCAAGTGCTTTCCTGTTTTGAAGTACTACTCCTGATAATGGGTTTATTTGTCTTTGGAGACTGGTATGGAAGTATATATGTCTTGTATTGTGTTAGAGAGGACTGTAGATATTTGTTGATAATATGTGATGGATGTAATGATGCCTGCCACCATTGTGCCTATGGCAGTTAAAATACCTATTCCTGCTAACAGAAGTATGAGTTGAATTGCTTTTTTGCATCTGGTTAGATATGAAAAGATTGGAGCTAATAAAGGGACTTGGAGGATTTGATTATTAGGTAGAATACTGATATTTGATGTTTGGTATATTAAGGTATAGATGCCTGACCAATTAGCAGGCAGGCAGAGATAGGAAGATGTATCACATAAGAAAAACACTTCAACAGTTCTGGGGTAGAAAGGCAAAAATCATAGAAGATAGGTTTTAATATGTTGCCATTCTGGGAGGTATGTTTGGAAATAAAGGCATGTAGCACGCTTGGTAAATTGTAGAGTATGTCCCCAGGCCAATTCTTTTAGTGCTTCAATGTCAGCAATGGGTTCTATCAAAGGTTCTGTTAGAATTTGAGATGTATATTCATGTGAGTTTGGGTTCAGGCAGTTAAGTTTAGTGGGATAGCTGTGTTGTGTTTGGGTTGACGTGCAAATCCAGCAATTGGATATGTTTGTGTTGTTTAGCAATAGGTGTCTGAGATTGATGACAGGAATCCAGCTATTAAAGGATAAAGTAAATGAAAATGTGACTTATATAGAGGCTATTGTTGTGAAAGCAAAGAACTAATATTGAGAGTTGTTAAAGTCCATGATGCGATACTTCAGGTAGATGTAATACTTTCCAAAGCAAAATACAGGTTAGAAAGGGGTATTGATGAATACAGTTAGGAGAGAAATTGCATAGATCTCTTTGTAGCAAAAGGTCAGCAATTATTGAGAGTAGTTTATTGATGGAGATGAGAGGATTGCTAGGGGAGTAAAGAGTAAGACTAGGGAGGAGAATATGTAACAATTCATTGAAGGTAGGGTTTATTAGGTTAGGGAAGGAGGAGGGGCCATGGGGTGTTGCAGCCTGAAGATTTTCTATAAAAATTCTTTACAATGTAAGCTAAAATGAATATAATGGTAGCAATTACTGGCAGAATTAAAAGACTATTTATAGATGTTTAAAATTTTCCATTGTTAAGGGAATGATGTCAATTATCTTTTTATGATTTTTAATTTGAGATCCCCAACTTCCTTATAAAGGTAGTCGGTAAGTCCCTCTGGACTGGTGGTGGTGACATCCTCAGGACTCCAAGGCTTTATCTTGTGTGATGAATCCAAGCATTTATTCTGGCAACTTTCATTGTTGATGGGGTGGAGAAAACAGTATAGGTTCTCTCCCAATTTGGGCCTAAAGAAGGGGAGAGAGAGAAGTGCTCTCACCAGTACTAAGTATCCTGAGTTTCATATACTATTTTGTAACATACACATACCGTGTTTTGTCATGTATGAACCCATTATTTTGTGCCCTATATTTTCCTTTTTTAAAAATAATCAACCATTTAACTGCAGGCTTTCCTATACATAATTACTCTCTGTTCTTTATATCCTTCCTTATCAAAAACATGCTTTCATACCGACGTCGTTACATTTTTTTTCCTTTTCTGTTTTTTTCTTCCATTTTTCCATAAAATCTACATTTATATTTTGAATTGTCCTTAGCAATTTTAATTAAGCCTATTTGTATTCCAACATGGTTGGCCAGGACCAAACAGCTGGCACCTGTGTTAATTGAGAAAGTAATTTGAGTTCCAATGCCCTAATACTCACTTGGGGCTTGTTGGGGTGATGGTAAGCTATGCAAGGAACTTTAGCTGATTCCCAGGTCTTTTCAGTGGTCACCATTTCTGAGCAAGGTATTCCCTCCTTTCCATAAGACAGCATACCACTTTTCAACGGTTTTTCTGGTCTGTGCAGTGGGCAAAGTCCTGGAGAATTAGATCTCTCTGGGACAACTAGGCTTTTAGCGGTCCTGTAGATCGTACCCATGGCAACAGACGCCATCCCTTTAGCAGGTTTATTCTTACCTGGTTTCTAATGGACTGTTAGAGATTTGTCACTAACTACCAATGGAGATTTTTTGGTCCTCTGGTTCTACATCCAGCCCTCTTTTGGCCCTCTGATTCTGCAGCTAGCCCTCCACTTTGGCATCCTGTTGTTTCTTTATTTTTAAAGCCTCAGCTGAGAAAAAGCCTTAAAGGTTCTCTTTTAATTGGCTGTGAAATTTTTGATCATTTCTCTGTTTATAATGGTTTGGTATAAAACCCTTTAGAGTGAACAGACTATGTGGATGTGAAATTATCTGTCCTATTTAGTTTCAATAATTAATAGGCAAATTTGTGAAGACTTTTTATAAATTGCTAAATTATAGTTTCAGTTGTGAGGTGTGGACAATTAGGTGAGAGTGATCAGTTCCCATGCTATCATGCCGTGGAAAGAGAGCACCTAGCATCTGTCCTGCAGGAGAATTACTAGACTTAGTAAAGTGTACTCAAATAGTAACTAGCATTCAAAGTTTAAAAACTTTAGCAAACCTGGCATAGCAAGCACTGGTCTTATCTAGCATTGACTTTTTAGCACTTAGTAAAGTTGTAAGATTTTTATTAGAGCATTTGCAGGATTGGTTTGGAAAAATCAGATTAAAATGCCAATAGACTGTTTTTCAGGATTAATTAACATGTGATCCCTACTTTTGTTTGGGAGGGGGACTGATAGTCCCCATCTATATTTAATTTGAGAGACTTATCAGAAAAAGGAACACGGACTTTAATATATATTTTTCCTAGTCAACTCTCTGAGGGGAGACTAGTTGAGCCATGGTGAAAGCCTGTACAGAGGGAACCTCAGACCATTTGCCCTTAAGTCTACAAAAAGGTTTAATTGTAAGATTGTATTATAATTGATATTTCCCTTTGGAGGCCAGGTTTCCCATCCTGTAATTGGTTACGTGGCTGTGCCTGGGTGCAAAAGAATTTAAGGTGTTTTTTTCTTCAGTGTTTGAGGATCAGAGGAGTTCCAGAGTGACAGAATGCACTGCAGAGGAGTACAAACTATTGATGCGGGTGGCCTGTTGGCCATCTGAAATGAAACAGAGGTAAAAGAAAAGCATCCCTTACTTTTCGTCTCTCTGACTGGCAGCAGGAGTGAGATTGAAGGAAGGGGCGTGTTCCCCCATTCTCCCTGTCCTCAGATACTCATGATGTCCCCTAGGATGCCAGCACGACCTCCCTCCATGTGTGTAGGAAGGACTGTGTTGACAGGATGTAGTCATGATTATCTCTGCATACCCCATCCCCCCTCCCCTGGCTGAGACTGCCTCCGAACCTCCTAGATTGTTGGCCTTGTTGCCTTATTGAGTCTGCTCATATGGAAATCTGAAAGATGCGTTGGAGTACTTGAATTTGAGCCAGTGCACTCGGAGTGCGGTGGTGTGGCTGCTGGAGGAAAGCATACACATCTGTTCGTGCATGCAGACCTTAGGGTTGGGCATGAATTGAGCTAGCCATATGAGTAAAAACCCTACACACAAGTCTTTGCATAGGTATTCCCCTCCCTCCATTTCCTTGAAGAGTGTCAGTATATTGTTGGTTAGTTGCCAGCACTCACAAAAATAAAAAGCGTTAATTTGTAGATAGAATCCTCCTTTTCTATGTGACCATTCAAATTGAGGGCATAAAAAGTGTCTGAGGAAGCTGTGTGGATCTATTGAATCTTCTCCCAATGGCCTTTGACATATTATAGCCATCATTCAGCAAGACATTGTGATGGAAGTATCCCTGTTCCACATATGAGTTTTAGAATGACAGATAATGCAGTTCAGTGGAATTTAGGTCTTAATGAAAAAGTGAGCAAATGGGCTACCTAAGTTTTAGTAGGTAAGGTTGATAGTATTCTAATAGGGAAAATTCTGTATTGTCTTAATAACTTATAGCCTGAAAAGTCTCTTAAGCAGGTGAATAACGCTTGAAAGGCTAAGGTATAGCTTCATTGAATCCAAATTTGTCTAAAACAAAAAAATACATCCTTACATTTTCCGGAGTAGGGTGATTTGGTTCCACAAAGTGTATACCAAAAGGAGAAAATTAAGGGATGTGCTGGTCCATCCCCTTCACATTAGCAAAACTGTGTTGATCCCTAACATAAAGGAAGCAATCCAGATATAATGGAGGGAAAAAATCTCCCGTAGCTTTTTCTTTATGTCCCTCTGTTTTCACAAAATAGCAAAAACAACATTGCTCCTTGTCACATTCCTTATATCTAAAACACATCCTTTCAAATACCAGCATTTGATCACATTGCATAAAACTATTTAACACAGACTACAAAGAAGGGATAGGAACCATGGCAGTTTTGAAAGGAAGAAAATGTGATAAGAAAGATAGGAAGTCTTTTGCCTATACCCTAACAGGCGGTTGAAAACTGGAATTGGTCTGAGAGCCTTCAGAACACCAAGGTGTAGCCTTGGCCAGAAATATTCAATTACTCCCAAACTTTATTCAGCTCCATGCAACGGCTAGACATCCATGAAAGGAAACCGAATCGGAACAGACCTAACATTCCCAATACCCAGGGGTGCTGGGAGATAGACTAAGCCCTTTCCAGCAAGCCTGTTCTCTGTGACTTATAGAATGGCAGCCGCACTATCTGCTTTTAAGTGACTAACAGAGTCCTATGTTGGTTTTAAGAGAGAAAACTACTTTGAGGATGAGAAGCCTCAGAAATGAAAATAAAGAGACAGGCCTGCTTTCACCCACCCTTCTGAATCTGTGGATCCAATTCATGGCACCAAAATGTTGCAGGAGTTTTTGACTCCACTATCAGTTTAAACCAGCAATCTTGGGTTCTTGTCCCACGACCAGGAAGATTAAGGAACAGACACCAAAATGATGAGTAAAAGAAGGAGTTTATTAAGCAAAAAAGCTCACCAGAGAAGAGAGGGGGCCCAAAATGGGTAACCTGGTGCTAAAATTTTTTTTGTGAGACTTTTATTGCTGGAGTCCAGCTCCAGGAGAGTCAGGGCTTGAGACGGGGGAATCGGGAAGTGGCGAAAAATAAAAGACGAACATGACAGGATCCTTATTCCTGGGGAGAGTTCAAGACTCTGCCAATTTTTGTTAAATTCTTACAAGCTTATATAGGTTTTTTACTGACCCCCCTACCCACAAAATGTATCCCATGTTACACATTAAATGTTTACATTATGTTTTTTCTTTTGTTTGTGGGGAAGTTGACCTTTACAAGTTTCATTTTGTTCCTTTCTGCTACCGGTGATGTAACAAAATACCAGCTGCCAATTTATCAGCCGCGTCCTGTGACCCCTAGGTCACCTAAATCTCTTCCCTTCGCTATTCTATTTCTTTTCCTTTACTAATCTATTTTCTTAATTCTACTCTTATATATACTTTTAGTGGCAATATATTGACTTGTTTTTTCTTTTATATAACCACCCTTATCTTACCTACTATGAATTCTTAATACTATTAATTTAAAAATTTTAACTTTCTTAATTCCAATTGCCTCATCTATGTTACTTGCTATTTTCTTATCACCTATTTTACATTTTATATTTCTAAATGAAATATGTCTAAATCTACACTTATATATGAAACTAATCTTACTTCTAATCCTAAATATATTTAATTTTAAACCTACATTAAGTGTATATAATTTTAAGTTTACCTTAAAACTTAATTACTTCCTATTCCTTATATTTAACTAATACCTACATCTATAATAAACATTTATCTTTTAATAACTGCTATCTATTTAATTCTAATCTTTAATTTTAACCTTCTTTCTAATTAAACTATAATGTTTCTTAAATCAAAAGGCATGTCTGTGACTTGTTTTTCCCAAAAATACCTGTTTGTGGAGATACTGTGTCTCAGTTTCTCACTCCCTCATCAATCACAACTGTCAATGTTGTTACTTATAAAGGGTGTGAGGAAGTACTTGTTTTTCCTTTTTAGCTAAAGGTTGCAAAATTTGCATTCCCTTGTCCCTTCAGGGGGGGAATTTTTTTGCTGTTGAGCCCTTTTTACATTTTTATACATAGGTTTATTGCTAATTCCACATCCTTGCACATTCTAAGGGGCACCCTTTTTGCTGCAATCTCACCTCCATTATGCCTATGTATAATTTTTGCTGTCAAATGCCATCATCCATTTGCGCATCTGTTATCTCAGCTAAAGAGGGAATATTCTCAAGCCTATGCACGCAATCCTTCAAAGTTAGGGAAGGTCCGTCAACAGGATCCATGGGGCTCTGCCTCCGTCATGGCTGCATTTTACTGGGGCCTTGCTCCCAGCCAGCATTTTTCCTGTTTTCAGGTCCCTTTTACCTTACTTTTACTAGTGATTGTGGCTCCCGGCATTTTATCTTATCTTTTCTGGGGGCGTTTCTCTCATTTACATCTTATTCACCTCTTACTTCCTGAGACTCAATTCTTATTGCACATATGGATCCTTGACCAAAGTTACTACATCTTGACTATTGCTCATAAGTACCACAGAAAAGTCCACTCATGGGGGTAAATCCCCAAAGCTAGTGCTATGTTAGTGATATTATAATAAGCCAAGATCAGGTTAGGACATTTAGTTAAGCTACTGTACCTGCGTTTAAGCAGCAAAAAGTCCCTTTGACAGTACATCCCGAGTTGAAAGGATGTTCTTAACCACATTTTCAGACAACAATTGTATAAGAGGGTTGGTGCAAGGAGTGTTCCTACAGATGTTATGACTCCTTGAGACTCTCCCTCTCTGTCTGCCTAACCGACTTCTGACTCTCTCCTTTCTCACTTGGATTATAGCTTACTAAAATACAATATCACCTAGTTATTTTCTGTGAGTCTTTAATAGGAAATTGCAAATGCAGTAATAAAATTTTTAGGTCACCAAGATTTATGTTTTATTTAACTGCTGAACTCTTGCTATTAGAGGAAAGGAAAGATTAGTTGTTCTCATTTACAATGTGACATTTACATTAAGCAATAAATGCTCTAGTGGTACATTTATTTGTCATATGATCTTGAATATATGTAACAATTTGTAAACATTTTCCTATAGCCAAGTATATGGTACTGTACTTTTCGCCAGTAATACAAATGCATTCCCATATCCAATCAATGTTTGTACTTTAATTTTTAAAGTAGATTTAGCAATACTAGTAGCAAGGCAAGCATAATTTAGTAATAGTGTTTATATGAATCTTTCAGAATATGCTTTAAAAGGTATAAATATGGAAAACTTTTCAATTTTACTTTCTTTTTCAAATTATTTGTCAAGTTATATGTCTTAATAAAATAGCATTTCCTGTGTTATGACCTCAGTTTTGAAATAGTCCACTAAAGATCATGACTATATTATGCCAAACAATAAATTATTACATAGTTATTTTTAAAAGTGATTGAATGAATTACAGTAAAATCGTATGATACAATTATTCATGTATTTCAAAACAACATGCATATGCATTATGTAGACCAAACCTCTGGATAAACAAATGCTATTTTATAATTATTTTCAACACAAGATAAATATAATTAAAGACTAATAAGAACACCACACCATTTATTTTGTACTATTAGGATACTAGGTAGAAGGATGAGTAATGATACCACTTGGTGGATTCATAAGTGTTCAAATGTTGCGGGTGTTTAAAATGAAGGGAATATTAAGATTCTATCAGTTGACACCATCACATATTTTAAGAGTTTCCTTAGTTTTCAATGGGTTAAAAACTAGGCAGCTTTAAGAAGAACTCCCTGTGAGAAACAAAATTATTGCCTGCCTACAATATGTAAAGTACTATGCTGAATACTTTCACACATAATATATTTAGTAATAATTATAACTTTTTGTAATTTTTTTTCATTTTAAGAGAAGAGTGGGTGATATGGTTGTAGCTTTTATTTCAATCTAAGTCTATGAGACTTTAAGGTTCTACTTCTGTTGATACTTATTAATGCATATGTTCAGACAAGTGAATAGTAAAACAGTAAATAAAGACATTGTAAAGGATAAGAAATTATCATTGGGTGCTGAGGAAGCGATAATTCTTACTTTTAAAAACATATTTCCAAATAACTTCCAGAGTTGTATTCGTGTTTCCTGAGTTTTAAAAGAGTTTAGTATTGGCATTCCAGGTGATTGTACAAGGGAGGACCATATTCCTTGAGAATATGTGTACATAAACTGTAACATTTGCCACACTTCCTAAGATTGTGGAAGATGGTCAACATAGCAGCAACTTGGAACTAAGAAACTGACCAGAAATTCTTATGGGTGTTTATACGCCAGCACTGGAAAATTGTAGTATTAGAGTCTTAAATCTGAAATCTCCTACCTTGATCATTGCACTGACCGAAATACAAGAACTAAAAAAATAGAACCTTACGTTTTTATAGAATCCTATAATGGTTTTCTGAAATCTTCATTTACAACATGAGATATAAAATATCTCATAGAATGAGATAGCCCTACATGAGAGTCCTGACTTTGCCATTTACTAGCTATACGACCTTGACCAAAGTTAACTGACCTTAATTCTTGTTTTTTTGTAGCAGTAATATAAGAATATGAATTTACCTTATTTGATTTTGGGGAGAATTGATTAAAGTAACACATGTTTTATGGTAACTGACACATAGTAAGTTCTTAATAAAAGTTATTATTACAAAAAAATGCTATTTTCATTAATAAATAATGTGAACATACAGTAAAGGACTTTTCGCTGGGGAATTATAATTTGGACAAGAGTATTAACATTTACTGTGCTTTTCATGCTAAAATAAAGACATGGAAATACTGTTGATAATTAATATGTTTTTGAGAAAATTAGAGAGATTTTTGAGGCGTATATATGTTGCCACCACAACACACTGTTATACAACATAATTATAAAATTCAGATTTATTTACTCTTTGTACTATATCTTTACTACAGAGATAGGAATGTGATCAAAGCTGCAGGGGACAAAAAAGAGACTTTTTGGTCTAAATATTTTGGTTGGAAATTTACTGTGCATGTATTTACCCACATGTGTGCAAAATGCATATATGTGAACAATGATATTATTTTCATAATAACAAAATCCCAGTAACTTACACATTTTCCACTGGGATACTTTAGGAGCAGATTATGTGTATGGTAGTTGTGTACTGATAGAATGGATGGGTTCACACTGGAAGATAGAAATGAAATGATTTGCAAGACATTTAATGAAAGGAATAGAGCACAACAGGACACAGTATACTGATCAATGTATATAAATCTACACACACGCCAGGCTCGGTGGCTCAGCCTGTAATCTCGTGCCTTTGGGAGTCTGAGGTGAGTGGATTGCCTGAGCCCACGGGTTCGAGACCCGCCTGGGCAGGCGAGACCTCATCTCTACAATAAATCAAAAAATTAGCCGGGTGTGGTAGCACGCGCCTGTAGTTCCAGCTACTTGGAAGGCTGAGGCAGAAGGATCGCTGAAGCCCAGCAGGCGAGGCTGCGGTGGCCGGGAGCGGTCACTGCACTACAGTCTGGGCAACCAAGTGAGACTCCAACTCAAAAAAAAAATTTTTTAAATAAATAAATAAATAAATAAATAAATAAATCTACATACACATGTAATATTTCTTAAAATTTTTCCTGAAATGTGAAATTGGTTTTTTCTGAGAGGGATATCTTGCTTTGGAGAATAATTTATTTTTGGATTTCTTGTATTTTTATCATGCTTGTATGGATGTAACATTAGTTGCAAAATATTGTAATATTTTGGAATAATACCTCAAAACTGAAGATGATTTCAACAATCATAAACTACATAACTTAATTTTCACCACATTTTATTAATTAAACCCACAGGCTAGTATTAAAACACTGCATAAGTCAATACATATTTAATCATCACTTTCTATGTACCAGGCACATAGTACCAGGAGATATGAGTAAAATGCAAATATTCCAAAATATTTATGGAAGGAATGAATAAAAGACAAGCGATAGCTATATCAGAGTGGTTGATGCATGATCAATATATATTCATGTGTATGTGTGTATGTGGTATGTGTTAGTTACTCTAAAACTCTAGAGTAAACATTTTTATTTTATAATAAGTATGAATTTTAAAAGATATAGCATTGCTTGACAGATTCATGCAAATAAGTGAAATATATAAACTATAATTTACTTTTATTCAATTGTTCGATTAATCTGTACATTGATTTTTAACATTTCTGAGAATTTTAGTATTCAATAAGGCAATAGCTTAACTTGTCTTTTGAAATAAATTCCTAGCTATAGGGTATTTTAAGACCATATCATCACTCTTAAATTTTGGCTTTCTATGATCATTCATATATCTTCACAAATGGAGACAGCAGAAACAGTAAACTAAACTGAAGTCGTTGTTGGATCATCTTTTATTTGTTTTCATTGTTAAGTTTTGGAATTGTATTATTTCCCACCTTTGTTTTCACAGCCAAAATAAGTCATAGTCAAAGTAAAATGACTAAACTTTCATTCATTTCAAGAACATTTAAAACAATTCAGTCTATTTCTGCATTTAAAATGTCAGTGTTTTAATGTCAATCAGTACTATTATATAGACCATAAGAGAAAGATGTAAGTTGATTATTACTTAGATTGACATGGAGTACTCAGAAAGAAGTAGAAATCAGTAATCTTCTGACATAAAGTTAAAAACTAATGAATGTCTGTGTATTGCCTCCATAGACGTAAGTGTTGCAATAGATAGATTTTTTTCTTTTGAAGAAAACATAGGAAACACAGCATAAGACTATCATCTCCATGAGGGCAGGGCTTTTTACTCGGATCTCCTGGTACTATGTGCCTGGTACATAGAAAGTGATGATTAAATGTGTATTGACTTATGCAGTGTTTTAATACTAGCCTGTGAGTTTAATTAATTGAAATGTGGTGAAACTTAAGTTATGTAGCTTATGATTGTTGAAATCATCTTCAGTTTTCAAGTAAGAAAACTCCTTTCAAAAGTGAAAAGCAGCCGGGCTCGGTGGCTCAGCCTGTAATCCCGCGCCTTTGGGAGGCTGAGGTGAGTGGATTGCCTGAGCCCGCGGGGTCGAGACCCGCCTGGACAGCGAGACCTCATCTCTACAATAAATCAAAAATCAGCCGGGCGTGGTAGCGCATGCCTGTAATTCCGGCTACTTGGAAGGCTGAGGCGGAAGGATCACTGGAGCCCAGCGGGTCGAGGCTGCGGTGGCCGGGAGCGACCACTACACTCCAGTCTGGGCGACAGAGTGAGACTCCAACTCAAAAAAAAAAAAAAAAAAGTGAAAAGTAGAATGTTAATGTAGTCCTTGGAATCACGACATACTGCACATTCCACTGGAAAGCCTTGTTTTGCAAATCTTTTAAAATTCTATTTGGTGATATCCTGATATAGTTTGAGAGTGATCAACAGTTAACAACCTTATTTCCCAAGGATATTTCATGAGCATTTTTTGATGGACTTTTTGTTTTTTGCTTTCCTCCTTTGAAGAGACCCTGTAACCATTCAACCAGGTGTTGAGAAGATATGTAGGAGCTGAGCACCCTTCCTTTTGACACCATCCTCAGAATCAGCTTTGGAGATGCTTTCACCCTGTCCGTCTTCTGCAGCAGCCAGGCAGAGTGCTTATTCCTTCACAGTTGTGAGGAACTCTTCAGGCTCCAGAAGTAAGTTAACTGCATTCAGTTTGATCATTGCTAGTGGGCTTAAAAACACTTAGGGGAAGCCAGGCGTGGTGGCTAATGCCTGTAACTCCAGCACTTTGGGAGGCCGAGGCGAGAGGATTGCCTGATCTTACATGTTCGAGACCATCCTGAGCAACATGGAGAGCTCATCTCTACAATAAATCAAAAAACTCAGCCAGGTATTGTGTCACATGTCTATGGTTCCAACTACTTGGAAGGCTGAGGTGGAAAAATCACCTGAGCCCAGCAGGTCAAGGCTGTGGTGATCGTGAGCAGGCCACTGTACTCCAGTCTTGGTGACAGAGTGAAACTCCAACACACACACACAAAAAAAGAAAAAAAAAAAAACACTTAGGGTTGACTAAGCAAAATTCTAATAAAAACTTATACAAAGTAAACTTAGCATTACTCATAATTGGTTATTTCGTTTATTTTTTCATCATATTTTTATAAAGATAAAAATTCTAGCACATTTTGTGTTGATAGCCTATATCCTTATGGAATTTTCTGGCTTTTGTTTTTCCAATATTGTGTTTCACATTCATTATCATAATTTACATTAGCAGCCTTAAGTTCTTGATGGAGGAAAAGGAGGTTAAAATAACAATGTTTGCAAATAAGTAAAGAGATTCAGATTGCCAAGTATTTTACCAAAGTAGATTGGCTAATGAGTTATGAAAATGGACTAAAATCTTTGTTTGTTTGTTTTTATTCTTACACATTAAATGTTCTTTCCTGACTGTGATGTTCAGTGCTATATGAAGGGTAATAGGCTAGGACTAGAAAAAAGCACTTTTTCTCATTGATTGGTTTATTGAATGATGTTCTCTGTGTCATAAATATGCATACTGAAAAAATGAAAGAAAATGAAAATCATAAATGGAAAGTGAATTGAAATCTGAGGACATGAATAGTCTACAAAATGCATAACATAGTGTATTATATACAACCTGAAACAAATTCCCAGTACTACATTTCTCTTTGGGCTTTCTAACTTTTAGAAAAATAAAGTAAATGAATTAGTTACACAATTGTTTATGTACATAGGATAGGAAAACTAGAGACAATTCCTCAGAAAAAAAATGAGAGTTTTCGGGTCCATACTCTTGATTTTATTGTTTTGCCATTAAAAAAAAATTTACTTGGTTTAAATTGAGTTATTTCTTTTTTTCTCCCCACCAATTCATGATATAGGCATCTCTTGTTGTTCTTGGTGATATATTTATATTGTACTGTCACCACACAGAAAATTACTATAGGTGAATTTTCTAGAGTGCAAAAGTTTGATATAACCTAGATTGTCTATTGATGATTGAATTGAAATTTTCTTGAAATGAATGGGTAGGAGATACTTGATAAGCTTAACGTTACTTAGCAATGTATTAGAGTGTCAGCATGTTTGCAACATAAATGTATATGTTATTTAAAAAACATAAAAACTGTTAAGAATTTATTTCTGAATCAATGCAACCAATTATATGAGATTTAAAACAGGAAGCCAGTATGTTGTTGCTAGTGTGCTCAAAATTGTGTGAAAGAACTACTTTTAAAAGACACAGACAAAAAGACTATATCTAAGTTATATTAAGGTTAATTCATTATAACTGTAATTATAGCACAAAATGATGAGACTGAGTATGGAGAAGATAGATTACAAATCATTATTTTAGTGTAGGATTTTTCCTGTCTAGTTTATTACCTTGTACTCCTTTTGTACATGATTTATTCATTTATTTTAAGAATTGCATTTGTTGCTTTGCTCCTTGAGCCCTTTATTAAATGAGGAAATCATTGCAAGTTTCAACTTGAGGAAGTCATTGCAAGTTTCCCATCTTTTACATTAATTAAGGAGACATAGGACCACTAGGTCCAATCCTGAGGCGATCTCACAAACAGTGAAAATGTAGAAATGAATAGAGTTATGGCAATGTCACAAGAAACTCTAGAGATTTTATCTGCCAAACAATTAATTAGTGAATTAATGACTTGTTTTGTTTTTCACTGATGAAGCTAACTTTTTCTAAATAAGGTGTCCAACATTATGAAAGCTGTTAGCAAAGGAAATATATTTAATGACATAGATTCCCTAGTGTAAGTCACAAAACTAAGTAAATTCTAATATATTTTCATTTACTAATGGCTACAGTCAAGGCTAAAGGATTTACTTAATTAATATGGCAATAACAATGATTTATATATTGAAAAAAGACTTTTTCAAGTTAATGTTTGATTCAGTTTTTTAAATTACTAGCCCATTAGTCTGTAGTCTGGTAATTTTCTCTTTTTATTTTTTCTCTGAAGTAACATTGGGTTGAAAGTCTTCCATGGAATCAATCACCCTAAAAAAAAAAAATGAAATGAAATACATTTCTAATTAGATTCCTCACATTTCAGATAGCTCATTGAAAATTCATAGCACATCCATTAAAATTCCTTTACAAAATTTATGGGATACTGGGAACTTTTTACAAGTGAAATAGTGACTGGAAAAATAGTAGTAAAATAATAATGCAATGGAATATCCACTTGTGATTAAGGCAGGACAGTTGAGGGGGTAATGGTTGCTATTTTTCTCACAGTGGCATTTTAAATTAATCTTGACCAGTAAAAGTACTTTTGTCTCTTTTCTGCTTTTCTTTCTTTCTTTTTCTTTTTTCTTTTTTTTTTTTTTTTTTTGAGTTGGAGTCTCATTCTATCACCCAGGCTGAAGAACAGTGGCATGCTCACGGACCACAGCCTTGACCTACTGGGCTCAGGTGATCCTTCAACCTCAGCCTTCCAAGTAACTGGAATCACAGGCATGTGCCACCACTCCTGGCTAATTTTTTTAATTTGTTGTAGATAAAAGTTCTCGCCATATTGCTCGGGCTGGTCTCTGACCCCTGAGCTCAGGCAATCCTCTTGTCTCCACCTCCCAAAGTGCTGGGATTACAGGCGTGAGCCACTGCTACCAGCCCTCTATTTTTTATTTGACAAAAACTCTAATGCGTTTAAACGGTTAATAGTGATGTCCGAGCAGGAAATGCATTAGTATGTACATGCCTGTGTAAATATATATGTTTGCATTTATGTATGTAAAGATAATTTAGTATAAACATAACAAAAATGGTAACTACACTACAAAGCTAATATGCCTCCTATATATTAAGGTATCCTTAATAGCATTCAACATATAATATTCAAACTATTTTTGTCCTTCTGAAACAAACTTCCCAACTTCCCTATATTAGAGACTTATAAATTATGACCTTTGATAACAATACGTGACAGTGGCTTAACTAGCTGTCATAATAATGGTCAACATATTATAATTTGACAATTTCTAGCAATCTTTACTAAACATTAATTTATTTGATTCTTATACCATCTCTAAGAGGGAGTTTAATATGTGTATTCATATCAGATGTTTTCATGTTTAATGCCTTTAAGCACATATTTATATACTTGAAGTTATCCCAGAAAATATGATACACAAAAATAAACAGATAGAAAATCAGTCTTCAATATAACAAAACAATATACTGTGAATACTTACATAGTTATATGAATTCAGTATTAATTAGGTTCAATAATTTCAAAAAGTACAGCAAAGTAAACATATTAAATTATGTAGTATTCATTTATAAAAGAATAAAAAATAAGAAAAACTTTGTAATTATTCTCAAAAATTTTATATTCAGTACAGGTCTTACCAGTCAATTCCAAATTGATATTTCTAATTACATAAGCTCCTTAAATTTAACTTGTGGCAAACTAACTTCTTGATTATTGTCTTAGTTTATTTGCATTACTATAAAAAATATCTGAAGCTGGATAACTTATAAAGAAACGAGATTTATTTGGCTTATGGCTCTGCAGGCTGTACCAGAAGCATGGCACTGGCATGAGAACCTCAGAAGGCTTTCAGTCTTGGTAGAAAGGAAAGGGGAGCCAGTGAGTTACATGGCAAAAAAGAGAACAAGAGGGAGAGGGGGTAGGTGCCACACTCTTTTAAACAACCAGCTCTAGTGTAAGCTAATGGAGTGAGAACTCCCTCATTACCATGATGACAGCACCAAGCCATTCATAAGGGATAGGCCCTCATGATTAAAATATCTCCCACCAGGCCCCACCGCCAGCACTGATAATCAAATTTTAACATGAGATTTGGAGGGGACAGATATTCCAACTATATTAGTTATCTCCCCACGTGGATTATTTTGCTATTCTTGAGCTCAGTAGAGTAATCATTTTATACCAGGAAAAGTAGGAATCATTTTGTCACCTCTGTCTTTTTCATTTCTACAATTAAATTTATTACCTAGTCTGGTCAGATTTACCTACTTTATATATGTTCCATCCACTTTTCCCCATTTTTGCCCTTATTATCCTGATTTCCACTCCATAATCTCTTTCCTAGACTACTTCATAGGCCTCCTAAATTATTCACTTTTATCCAGTGATGTACCTATCATGTTTATTCTCCATAGGTAGCTAAGGGGAGCTTACAAAACACAAAAGTAAGATGTCATGTCCTCCTTAAAGACCATTACTCTTAGAAGAAAGAAAGCGTTTGTTATCATGGTTTACAATGGTTTAGCACTTTTCTAAATGCCCCAGTTGTCCCGCATCATGCTCCTCTTCCTGCATTCTGAAAGAAAGACCTATTTATTCTTCTTTCCATCATGTGACTTCCCACCAAGATCTTTATACCTGTTTCTCCCAAAGCAGCTTATCACTCTCAAAGCCTTTTCCTCTAGTATCTCATTTTTTTCCTACTAACCTTGCATCTCATCTCAATCACAGAAAATCCGTCCCTCCTTCCCTTCCTCTCTCTCTTTCTGTGTGTATATCTTTTTAGAGACAGATAATCTCTGAGAGCTTTAAAAAAAGTCACATCCATTCTACTGGGGTTAAGGGAAAAACATATACTGGACAGGAAATATTGGCACTGGAAAATTACTGATGAAATTTTGGTTTTCTGTCAACTCTCTCATTCTGTTTCTCTCTCTCTGTTTTTCTCTCTGTGTTTCTCTTTCTCTCTGTGTGTTTCTCTCCCTCTCTCTCTTCCATTTTTTAAAATTTCATTTTATTTTATTTTTTTGAGTTGGAGTCTCACTCTCTCACCCAGACTGGAGTGCAGTGGCCGCTCCCGGCCACCGCAGCCTCAACCTGCTGATCTTGAGCGATCCTTCCGCCTCAGCCTTCCAAGTAGCTGTAACTATGGCGCGCGCTACCACGCCTGGCTAATTTTTTGATATATTGTAGAGATGAGATCTCGCCAAGTTGCCCAGGCGGATCTCGAACCACGGGCTCAGTCAAATCCACTCACCTCAGCCTCCCAAAGCATGGGATTACAGGTTGAGCCACCGAGCTCGGCTTCTCTTCCATTTTTTAATTCCTTACTAGAATGCGTTCCCAAAAGCCATAATAATTTTTAGTATTAAGTTTCTGAAACTGTGATTTGACTGATAAGAGTCAGACCTCTGTATTTCTGTAACTAGTGGCGTAGCAAGTAGCGGCATAAACTTTAAAAAAATTTATACAGATGTTGCTATAAAGGTTAAATCTGATTGTGCAAATGTTTAAATACGAATGTTATATCTAAAGCATTGGTTGATGAAATATAAGAAGTGTAAAAAGCTTCTATCATGTAAAATATGAACATTATTTTTCTTTAATTTTAGAAAATATTCCCCACATGTCAACTGGAGCAGAATTTTTGTGTATCTCTTACAGGTCTCTCTCTATATTTTTTTGTTTTTGCATTTTTTTTTTCAAAGTTTGATTCTGTTATATTGGAGACCAACCAGTTGCGGTATATATCCATTTGTCTGTTGCCTTTGGACTTCTGCCCTCTTCCCTTCTCAGTTTTGGTGCCATTTCCTTTAAGGTCTTGTTTCTGATAGGAGATGGCTTAAACACCTGTCCTTACTGTTATGAAGCAGGTACATATGAATACAACTCAAATTTTTGTCCGAAAAGTAAGTACAGACTAGTGGGAGTGTAGAGATGGTACAAGCAGAAGTAACTACCTTAAGATAAATAGTGATGAAAAGCTACAAATAGCCATATAAGGTTAATGGAAAAAGAGATTACTTTGATCTGAGATAATGCAAATATACTTCTTACTAGATGTAGAATTTGTCTAGCCTTCAGAAATAGGTTTCAGCTTTGAAATATTATTGTTCATTCTATTGTATCTTTTAGGTAAAAGTTCTAGAAACTAGAGAGACAATGCAAAGTCTTTCCAAAAGCCTTCAAATACTGACACCAAAACTAAAACTGTCTTAGCTGGCAGTACTTGATGTAAAAAGGTCTCTGCTCTCTCTACCTACTGATAGTGTTGGCCTGTGGGTTGCTAGCACTATTGCTCTTACTGTGAAGTGTCCTGGGAAGATGTCTCAGTAAATGCTCTGCCTTATGCGATAATGATTCATTTACATTTAAGACCAACAGAGATGATGTAATTTGGAGAGTACTTTTGGCACAACATTAAATTCATGGCAACAATCTTAATAGCCAAACATTGTCTATGAAACCCAATGGAAAAAATCCAATTTGTACTGATTCAAGGTTATTATTTCAGTTATTTTGATGAGCAATCTATTCTCACTATGATAAGCAATCTATTCTCACTGACTGTGCAGTTCACCTCCTTTATACTACTGTGGGCTACACTACCAAGTATTTTAGCATGTCACATTTAGAATTATCTGTGTAAGCTGAGGCATCTCTCATCAATATTAAATGGACTGTTGGAAACTTTACAGCAAGAATATCCTTGGCAGTCTATACAAAGGCTTCTTTTAGAGAAAATTCATTATTTGCTATGCAAAGAAATTTACAGACTGGAGGAATCTGTGTATTGATACAACTAACTAAATGTTAACTCCGTATTACTAATGATTTGTAATATGAAGGGAATAAACACAATGATATTTATTATTGGAACTATGTGGAAAGTTGTGTGAAAAATACAATGTTTGTAAAGTTGCACTTTACATAGTATTACTAGCTGAAAACATTTATGACATTAAAAAAAATAGACTTATTTTGAAAAGTGTTCACTTAGATAATACAGTTTACTTTGATAATAAAGTTTTCACACAGAAGTAGTTACTATTTAGGATGTTTAAGAATCCCAGTGGTGTTGAAGAGATTATAAATGAGATAGCTATCCATTGTGAATGTGACTTGTAGGTGATGTATGAGTTAGTTGCAAATGATAAAGTCTTCTCCCTCCTGATTACATATGTAAGACTGGCTGATGACTGTGACCTTCCAGAGTGGTAGCTTGATCTTATATATATAATTAACCTTACTGTGGCCTCTTAGAAATATTCAAGGGGTAACTGACTTGACATAAAAGCACATGTTCCCCTGAATTTAGTATTGTGCAATAAAAGAACGGGCACATTATATTTGGTAGTTGAGGTGAAAGATTTGATGCTGCTTTTTAAGCAACTTTTTCTTTTAAGATGACTGCTCTTCTTAATACCAGGCAATTCTAAATCCATAATAAAAATCTGGCTTTCTTTTTGATGACTTGCATGCAAATATGGATTACTATGCTAAATCCTCAAGCTTTAACACACTGTTTAATATCTGAAAAACAAATAACCTTTTAATACCTGCTTACTTATTTATGTCTTGAAGATGGAGTTCCATTACAGGCAAATGAGTACCTCTTAGATTATTTCAATACCAACTGCAATAATGATTCCAACACAGAAGTCATCCACAGTTGAAAACATGCATTCATTATTTATGAAGTGACAGAAAGAAAGAGTAAACTTTTTTATAACAAGAATTCTCGACTTAGAGAGAACTGAAAGGGAAGTGATGACAAATAAAGTTACAAATAATTTAAATTAACATTCCCATTTTATTATGGTTATAAGGTATTTTTCATATTTCTTATATGCATCCTGAAATAAAATAGTAAATGATCAAAATTTTAGATTGTTTATTGAAGAATGACTCTATATCTAACAGTTATACTGATAATAACAGTGGACCTATGGCATCCATGGATTTTCTCTGTGTAGTTCTATGAACCGTAGCCTGGAAACTTATCCCCAAGAATGAGTCACTAAGTAATAATTCCAGCAAATACTCAACATCTATGTCACTTCTTGAGTTTGTGGTTCTCTACATATCATAACATACATGTTGCTTTCATTAAAGTGATAGAGAGATTGTTTAAATTTTTTAGTATATTTTACACGAAGCTTTATAGTGGTAATTTTGATTTCTAACCACCTAAGGATAAGATACATACATTTGGTGCCTTATGCAGTTGTAAAACTGTATTCATGTCAATGAATCTATAATGTCTCAGCATGAAAAGTAAGAATAGATTAGGAAGATATTGAGGAAAATGTCAAATAAGAATCTTGTAGTCATCAAGTAAGTCTCACTTATTTTTATCTAGTATTGATAATGCCCTTATAATTTACTTTTGCCAATCAATCATTGATTCACATGATTTTCTTGTGAACAGCTAAAATATTTTGTTTTTATATATTTTAAGTCTCAGAAATTATTGTTTGTCCTCTTGATCTAGAAAGATGTTTCATATTGATAGAAATTATTTTTTATGTTTTTGTTTTTAGGATGATATTTCTTTAGTCACCTTTAGAAATTAAAGACATTCATAAAATAGTAACTTCAGTCTAGGGTGGCATACTTTATGAGAAGCTCTAATTTAGTGTACTCCAAGTAAATCACAATATCATTAACTTAAACATTTTGCAATGCACTTTTATACAAAATACTCATAGGAAAAGCAGCGAACCTCCAGGATTTGCTTTAAACATACATACATACATACATCAAATACATTAGAAATAATGATACGAATGGCAACTCCAAGGCCCTGGGAATCTTTATAAGGAATAAATAGTTAAAGATATTTTTATCTTGCTTCTCTGTTTGGTCTTAGATGCATTTTGATTTGCTGCAATTTCTTGTAAATTAGTAATCTACATTTAAGGCATATAAAAACGTTTACTTCACTGTAAATTAATCAGCATTCTGTAATCATTCTGAATAAATAGTTTACTAAAATTGAAAACAAGAAAAAAACCCCTCCAAATCACTTTAAGTAAAATTATATAAAATATATTTTATATGAAATATATTTTATCAAAAACCTAAATATATAATTTTTGAAATAATTATAATTTCTGGAACTTATAAAGGGATCTCATGAAGTAATACATAAGGATAGTATAAGCATATTCATAGTTTCATTGTTAAACTTCTATGCTTCAGGATTTATTTTATTTTATTATTTTATTTTATTTTATTTTTTTGAGTCAGAGTCTCACTCTGTCACCAAGGCTGGAGTGTAGTGGCATGCTCACAGTCACCACAGCCTCGACCTGCTGAGCTCAGACGATCCTTCCACCTCAGCCTTCTAAGTAGCTGGAACTACAGACGTGCATCACCATGCTCAGCTAATTTTCTGATTTATTGTAGAGATGAGGTCTTGCCAAGTTGCCCAGGCTGGTCTCGAACCCGTGGGCTCAGCAGGCCTCTCACCTTGGTCTCCCAAAGTGATAGGATTATAGGCATGTGCAACCACGCCCGGCCAATGCTTCAATGATTTAAATACATTTCTTACATATTATAAAACATTACTATATATACAATTTGGGGATTGCTATATTTGATATGAAATGCTTTCTAATTCTTGTATTAATTTGAGTGTACATGATTACTAGCAAAATTGAGAGTCTTTGTATGAATTTATTGATCTTTCTTTCACATTTCCTTCTTGGTGAAATCTTTTGCTAAATCTTATATTAGTTTCCTAACAAACTATGGTCATTTTTTAAAAAATTTATTTTGCATTCTAATCATTTGTGAATTTCTTGGGTCACATACATATTATCCTTAATCTATAGGTCGTGTTTTCACTTTAATAATGTGTTGTAGACACATGAAGAAATGTTCAACCTCACTAATCATCAGGGAGATGCAAGTCAAAACCACACTGAGATACCACCTAACTCCAGTCAGAATGGCAATTATCAACAACTCAAAAAATAACAGTTGCTGAAGAGGGTGTGGCGAAAAGGGAACACTTCTACACTGTTGGTAGGAGTGTAAACTAGTGCAACTTCTGTGGAAAGCAGTGTGGCGATTCCTAAAAGCTCTAAATATCAACCTCCCATATGACCCTGCAATCCCCCTACTGGGAATATACCCTGAAGAACTCAAATCACTCTATAAAAAAGATACCTGCACATGTATGTTTATCGCAGCATTGTTCACAATAGCAAGAACCTGGAAGCAACCATGCTGTCCTTCAAAAGAGGACGGGATTAAAAAAATGTGGTACATATACACGATGAAATACTATGCAGCCATAAAAAAGAACAAAATCATGAATTTTACAGCAACCTGGATGGAACTAGAGTCAATAATAAGTGACCTCTCACAGAAACAAAGATCTGAGTATCACATGTTCTCACTCATATAGTGGACCTTGATCACCCAATGTATTACCATAAGAAAATGACTGATAGTGGTGGGAAACAATGGGGGGGGAGGGGAAGGGAGATGGGATTAATGGTTGTAAACATCTGTCCGGGGACGGGAAGACACCTCTTATCAACAAGGGTACCTGAATGGAGCATATTTGTATACCTAACCCTTAACTGTACCCCACAATATCATAATAAAAAGTACCAGTTATAAAAAAAAATAAAAATAATAAAATAAAATAATGTGTTGTATTCATTAAGGACTAATATTCTAGGCTCAGGGGTTAAGTACAAATAAATTTTGCCCCTCAAATGGATACAGACTTCCAAGACATGGGTAACATACAAGCAAGTTTCAGTGCCAGCCTGTGGCCTTTACACTCAGAAGTGAGAAGAGGATAATATATAGGTCATAGCTTTTTCCCATTCTAAGAGTGACTCATACACACTAAAGTAGGAGGGTGGGCCTGTGAAATTGTTCCTGTAGATTGCAGATCCCAAGGAAACTGTTCCCTTCCCCATCTGGTCAGGGGAAATAGCACTTCTGTGAGTCTACAGTTATAATAGTGGTGGCTGCGATGAGACTATGTTGCCTCAGACTGTACTGCAGAAATGCTCATAAACTTCCTTTTATGGTTTCAACTGAGTGTATTCCTCAGTCTTCTTTGGTGCAGGTCTGTAGGCATTCTGGGGCTTCTTTAAACAAGCAATACAGAGATAGTTTTAAAATATATATGCTAATGACACAGTGATCATTTCACACATAGCAAAGATGCCTTAATTTAGTATAGTTTATTGTCATCAGGTCTTATGAAACATTTTGATATTCAATAAAATATTTAGTTTTTGATTTTAATGAACAATCTTTTTTACAAAGCAGAATTTGCATGAAGGACCCTAAGTTTCAAGAAAAGAATTGTCCCAGAAAATCGTTTCCCACGATAAAAAGCTTTCATTTTGTATGGTAAAGTAAGAAAATATTTCTTTCGGTTTCATTTTGTGTGTGTGTGTGTGTGTGTGTGTGTGTGTGTGTGTGTGTGTGTGTGTCTTGTTTAAGCTATCCTATGTTTTTGAAGAAATAAAGAAAATTTTCTACGCATTCTTTTAACACTTTAAAATTTTCTTTTACTTTTTTTGTATGGTATAGAAATTTAATTTGGAGTACAGTCCTGCTCTATTTTATTTTTTCTATACTGATGACTGATTGTCCCAATATTGTTTATTGAATATACGTTCTTTATACATTGAATTAAAATTCTAGCACAGCCATGCACAGTTTCATATATGCATAAATATATTTTGATATTTTATTTGTTTTATTGTTATATTCATCATCTCTACATGAATACTATGTTGTAATGTAATTATTCTACATAAAAGTCTCAATAGATTGTAAAATGAATGAATCCACTCCCATTTCTCTTCAAAATTGCCTTGGCTAATGTTGTTTTTTATTTTATTTTTATTTTTTTTAGTCAAAGTCTCACTGTTGTCCTGGCTGGAGTGCAGTTGCATGCTCACAGCCACTGCAGCCTCGACCTGCTGGGCTCAGGCAATCCTTCTGCCTCAGCCTTTAAGGTAGCTGGAAACACAGGCATATGCCACTATGCCCGGAAAATTTTTGATTTATTGTAGAGACGAGGTCTTGCCAATTTGCCGAGGCTGATCTTGAATCCCGGGGCTCAGGCAGTCCTCTCGTCTTAGCTTCTCAAAGTGCTGGGATTACAGCGTGAGCCACCGAGCCTAGTCTGTTTTTTATTCTTTATCTTTCTATTTCAATTTTGGGAATAGACAAGTTTGGTGAAGTATTGTGTTGTAAATTTTGTTGGAGTCATGCGTAATTTTTACTTTAGTTTGGGCATAGTTTATTTTATACACACACACACACACACGCATATGTGAGTGTATATATATATGAAAGCAGAATTTATTAAGAGAACAGAAAATCTCCCACAGTGTGAGGGGACCCAAGGGGGTTGCTCCATATTTTTAAATAATGGATATACTTATCGATGTTCTTTTTCAGGTCATTTCATACATTTTTATAAATTTACCACATACATATTGAGTTTCTTTCATATTCCTTCACAAATTTTTGTTTGTGTTTTCCTGAATGGGCATTTAAATGTTATATCTTAAAACTGATTATGTCTGAACAATAATATTGCTTTTTATCATTATGTCTTCTAAGCAACTGTGCTGAAGTCTTACTAGTTTTTGTAGTTTGTAGCTGTTCTTACAATTGTATAATAGTAGATGTAATATCTGTGAAATAGGATTCTTAAAAATTTGCATATTATTTTTTCCCTATCTAATGAACCAGGCTAGGGCTCCTATTACAATGGTCAATGCAAATGGTGATCAGAGCCATTCTTGTGTTTTCCTTGACTTTAAAATAACTCCTTTTCATTTTTTGCCATCAGGTATGAGGTTTGCTTTAAATCATTTTATAGTAAGTACCAATTTGGGATATATATGCTGTTTAAAACTACAGAAACACAATTGTCTTTTTCATTATCTTCTTCATAATGAACATTATGGAGTTTCTATTAGTCAATTTTAATTTTTAATAGGTCATAGTGATGGAACTCATCAAATCCCAACCCTGTTTCTGACTTTGTCTTTAAGTTAGTATTTCTTTCCAACTTACGTTGCAGTCAGCATATAAGTATTATTAGGAGATGGATGAGAATTTTTGGGGGGGCGGGGAGAGGGAGAGGGTAAGATTATAGCTTTGAGTACCACAAGATTTGATAATATTTAATTATTACTATTTTTTCCAGGCTCAGAATAATGTCCCTTTTCTGCACCATCAAGAAAGCTTTATTTTGGCATATTTAAAAATGAAATATTTATAATAACTGAAAATATCATGGTTAATTTGATTCCCAGTCTGAATCTAGAAGTAAATAGGAAATAATTAAAAAATAAATGAGCAATTAAGCTTATATTTCATAATTGAGTAGAATTTTAAAACAGCATGACTCTATCTTCATTTACAGTTGAAAGATTAGAGACCCACAAAAGATTAATTTATCTGAATTAAGGTAGACAATTAGTGGAATTGGCTTATCATCTTCTAGGCTATAGCTTAAAAAATTTAAAGTATATTTGAGACTATTTTAGAGGTAAAATTCCTTGGTTTTCTTTTCAAGTTTATTCTTTGATCATCATTGCTCTCTATACTGCTATTTACTCAGATTGACAGGTTGTTATTGTCATCGTGATTTTGGTTTAATGTTTTAGTGAACAATATGTGTTCTTATTCTATGGCAACATTTAATAAAAGAAGGTTTATACACTTTAATTAATAATTATAATGTGAACCACTGTGCTACTACCACCAGTTTGAGAAATATAACATTGTCATAATCCCTTTCTGTCTCTGCAATGTCATCCTTCTTCACTAAAGCTCAAAACTGTATAATGACCTAAGTTATGGAATTATCATTTCTTTGTTTTCTTTTCTTTCTTTCTTTTTTTTTTTTGAGTTGGAGTCTCACTCTGTCGCCCACACTGGAGTGCAGTGGCCACTCCCGGCCACCGCAGCCTCAACTCACTGGACTCCAGCGATCCTTCTGCCTCAGCCTTCTGAGTAGCCAGAATTACAGGCATGCGCTACCAGCCCGGCTGATATTTGATTTATTGTAGAGATGAGGTCTCGCTGCCCAGGCGGGTCTTGAACCCACGGGCTCAGGCAATCCACTCACCTCAGCCTCCCAAAGGTGCGGGATTACAGGCTGAGCCACCGAGCCCGACTTCTTTGTTTTCTTTTAGAATCTTATTGTCCATGTATGCTTCTATAACAAATATGGTTAGTTTGATCAGATTTTGAAATTTATAGAAATGAACTAATACTGTACTTATCATTTATGCCTTGTGTCTTTTGCTTGCTATTATGTTTTGTGAAATGTGTCTGTTGATGCACATAATTGCAAATTATAAATGTTCACTATTGTACGGTAAGCTATTGCATTACTATTGCCAAGTTTATTTATCCGTTCTTTCTTGAAAGATATTTGAGTTTTCATGCTTCAGATTTTATAAAGTACACATGAATTGTTGTGCATGTGCACAGATTTCCACATAAAGATCCTGTACATATTTTGTTGTACATGTACTCACAAATTAATTCCAGGAGTTTTTTGGTCAGTTCTCTGGGATGTTCTATATATACAAACATGTCATCTGGGAATAAAGTTGGTTTTATTTCTCCCTTTTTGATCTGTATGACTTTTATTTTCTTTTCATGTATTGTACTAGTAGGGACTTCCAGTATACTGTTGAATAGAAATGGTGAAAGAGAACATTCTTACATCGTTCCTGATCTTGGAAGGAAAGCACCCAATTTCACACTATTAAATGTGATACTAGCTTTAGGCATTTGTAGATGTTCTATTTCAAGTTGAAGAAGATTTTCATCTTTTCCTAGTTTGCTGAGAGTTTTTAATCATAAGGAAATTTAAGATGTTTGTCAAATGCTTGTTTTGCAGCAATTGATAGATAATTTTTTATTTTTTTGCCTAAGCTTGTTGAGATGATGGATTACAGTGATTGATTTTAAAATTTTAAATCAGTTTTGCACACCTGGAATAAATCCCATTTGTTCATGGTGTATAATTTTTTATACATTGTTAGTAAAATTTGCAAAAATTTATTAAAGATTTTTACATCTATGTTAAGGAGAGATACTAGTATGTATTTTCCATTGTCATATTGTCTTTGTCTGGTTTTAAAATGAGGCTAATGTTCACATAGAATGAGTTAAGAAGTGATTTTTTTTTTTTTACTTCTGTTACAATTTGTAGAGAATTGATATAATTTTCCCTTATGTGTTTGGTAGAATTGGCAAGTAAAACAGTCTGGGCCTGGTTCCTGTTTTTTTTTTTTTTGTTGTTGGAGTCTCACTCAGTCACCCAGACTGGAGTGCAGTGGCCGCTCCCTGCCACTGCAGCCTTGACCTGCTGGGCTCCGGCCGTCCTTCCGCCTCAGCCTTCCGAGTAGCCGGAATTACAGGAATGCGCTACCACGCCCAGCTGATTTTTTGATTTATTGTAGAGATGAGGTCTCCCTGCCCAGGTGGGTCTCGAACCCGCGGGCTCAGGCAATCCACTCACCTCAGCCTCCCAAAGGCGCGGGATTATAGGCTGAGCCACCGACCCCGACTTGGTTCATATTTTTAAGAGTTGTTTACTGTTGATTCAATGTCACTAACAGATAAAGGCTTATTCAAATTATCTATTTCTCTTAGTGTGAGCGTTGGTAATTGGTGTCTTTCAAGTAATTATCTCATTTTGTCTAGTTCATCAAGTTTCTGGGCATACAGTTGTGCATAGTATGCCTTTATAACCCTTTTAATGTATATTGAATCAGTAATATACTCCTCTTTCATTTATGATTGTAGTGATATCTGTTTTATTTCTTTCTTTTTGTCTAATCTGGCTAGAAGTTTATCAATATTATTGATTTTTTTAAAGAGTTTCCTGATTTCCATTTTATTATTTACTTTTTCAATATCTTTTTTTTCATGTTTATGTGGCTAATTTTTCTCCAGAACTCTAAGGTGGAAGCTTTTTTTTTTCTTTTTTCTTTTTTTTTATTTTAAAGATGTGGAGTACAATTCAGGGTTAGGTATACAAATGTTCATTAGGCAGGTACCCTTGTTAATGATGTATGCCCCCACTCCCTCAGCAAATTTGCACTACTGCCAATCCCGCACTGCCCCCTGCCAGCCGTCTTCCACTACTGCCAATCCTTTCCTATAGTATTACAACAGTTGTTCAAGGTCCACTTAAGAGTGAGAACATGTGATACTCAGTTACTCGGTTCTTTGTTTCTGTGATAGATCATTCAGTATTATAGACTCGAAGTCCATCCAAGTTGCTACAAAGTTCATCATTTTGTCCTTCTTTATGGCTGTGTAATATTCTGTCTATATGTAATAGTTTATCTGCATAATATTCCATTCTATATGTACCACACTTTTTTGATGGGCAGCATGGTTGATTCCATGATTTTGCTATTGTGAACAATTCTCCAATAAACATACATGTTCAGGAATCTTTTTCATAGGGTGATTTGAGTACCTCTGGGTATATTCCCAGTAGGGGGATTGCAAGGTCATATGGAAGTTTCGTTTATAGATCTTTTAGGAATCACCAAACTGTTTTCCACAGAGGTTGTACTAGTTTACACTCCCACCAACAGTGTAGAAGTGTTCCTTTTCCCCCACATCCTCTCCAGCATCTGTTGTTTTTTGAGTTATTGATGATGGCCATCCTGGCTGGAGTGAGGTGGTATCTCCTTGTGGTTTTAATTTGCATTTCTTTGATAACTAGTGAGGCTGAACATTTTTTCATGTGTTTGCTGTCTGCTCATATGTCTTCTTTTGAGAAGTGTCTATTCATATATTTTGCCCACTTTGAAATAGGGCTGTTTGGTTTTGTTTTGTGGGTTTTTTTGGCACATTTCAGTACCATGTAGATTCTAGATGTTAGGCCTTTGTCAGACAAACAGTTGGCAAATATTTTTTCCCACTCTGTGGACTGTCCTCCTGCTCCCTTGAAGGTTTCTTTGGCTTTGCAGAAGCTTGTCAGTTTGGTGAGGTCCCACTTGTCTATCTTATCTCTTATGGCATGGGCACTTGGGGTTTTGATCAAGAATTGGTTGCCAGTTCCAATTTCCATAAGGGTGTCTCCTGCATTTTCTAAGGTTCTTATAGTTTGAGGTTTTAAGTTTAGGTCTTTGGTCCATTTAGAGTTGATTTTTGTGTATAGTGATAGGTAGGGCTATTGTTTTAATCTTCTGCATGTGTTCAGCCAGTTTTCCAGCATCATTTACTAAATAGGTTCTCCTGTCCCCCATGGTTGGTGGTGGAGGTTATGTAGAAGATGAATTGGTTGAGAAATTGAGGTTTTGCTTCGGAATCTCTATCCTGTTCCACTGATCTGTATGCCTGTTCTTATACCAATACCAGGTTGTTTTGATTACTGTATAATAAAGTTTAAAGTCTGGGAGTGTGATACCTCCTGCTTTGTGTGTTGTTGTTTTTGTTTTTTGTGTTTTGTTTGTTTGCTTTTTCTGAGGATTTTTTTGGCTATTTGTGGTGGTTTATGTTTCTATGTGAATTCCTGTTTTGTTGTTTCCAGGTCTGAGAAGAATGCTGCTGGTAATTTAATGGGTATTGCATTAAATCTGTAGATTGCCTTGGGTAGGATGGACATCTTAACAATGTTGATTCTTCCAATCCATGAGCATGGAATATTTTTCCATTTGTTTGTGTCATCTTTGATTTCTTTGAGTGGCATTTTGTAGTTTTCATTGTAAAGGTCTTTCACGTCTCTGGTTAGGAAGAGATCAAGATATTTTATTTTTTTGTGTGACTATTTTAAATAAAATTGTGCTTTTTTATTTGGATTTATGTTTGTGTATAGAAATGCACCAATAATGTGAAATAGACTGTCTTTTGCACATTTGTTTTATACCCTGAGACTTTGCCAAAGTCCTTTATCAGTACAAGAAGGTTTTTTACAGATTCTCTTGAGTTTTCGAAGCATAGAATCTTGTTGTCTGCAAAGAGGGATAACTTTACATCCTCTTTTCCTGTTTGGATACCCCTGATCTCCTTCTCTTTCTGATTGTTCTAGCCAGGACTTTCCAAAATATTTTGAAAAGGAGAGGTAAGAGTGGGCATCTTTGTCTTGTTCTGGTTTTCAAGGGAAATGGTTCTAATTTCTATCTGTTTAGCAGTATGCTGTCTGTGGGTTTCTCATAGATGGTTCTTACTATTTTGAGATATGTTCCGTCTATGCCTAGATGTTTGAGTACTTTTATCAAGAAGGGGCATGGATTTTATCAGAAGCTTTTCCATTTCTAATGATATAATCATGTGGTTTCTGTTGTTACATCTGTTGATGTATTTAATTATGTGTATGGTCTTGTGAATGTTGAATCATCCCTGCTCCTGGACATGAAGCCTACTTGATTGTGATGGATGATTTTTGAGATGTGTTGTTGTTTCCAGTTTGCTAGGTTCTTGTTCAGAATTTTAGCATCTATGTTTATCAAGGCTGTTAGCCTGTAGTTCTCTTTCTTTGTTGGATCTTTAACTAGAATGGGTATCAATGTGATGTTAGTTTCATAAAATGATTTGGGGAGAGCTCCATCTTTCCCAATTGCCTGGAATACTTTCAGTAAGATTGATATCAGTTCCTCCTTATATGTTTTGTAGAATTCTGCTGGAAATTAGTCTGGTTCAGGGCTCTTTTTTGTAGGTAGTTTTCTTTTTTTCTTTCTTTTCTTTTTTGAGTTGGATTCTCACTCTGTCGCCCAGACTGGAGTGCAGTGGCCATTCCCGGCCACCACAGCCTCGACTTGCTGGGCTCCGGTGATCCTTCCGCCTCAACCTTTTGAGTAGCTGGAACTACAGGCACGCGCTACCACGCCCAGCTAATTTTTGATTTATTGTAGAGATGAGGTCTTGCCAAGTTGCCCAGGCGGGTCTTAAACCCACGGGCTCAGGCAATCCACTCACCTCAGCCTCCCAAAGGCGCGGGATTACAGGCTGAGCCACCGAGCCCGGCTAGTTTTCTTATGATATAGTCAATTTTCTGGATTGTTATTGGTCTATTCAGTCTCAATTTCTTGTTGATTCAACCTGGGGAGGTAGTGTGATGTCAGAAAGTCCTCCATTTCCTTTAGGTTTTCAAGTTTGTTTCCATACAATTGTATATAGTAGTCTTTGACAATCTTTTGTATTTCTTTAGGATTAGTTGTGACTTGGTCTTTTGCATTTCTGATTGTGTTTACTTGGGAATTTTCTCTCTTTTACTTGGTCAGTCTAGTTAGGGGTCCATAAATCTTGCTTATCCTTTCTTGTTTACCCAGCTTTTTTGTTTTGTTGATTTTTTTGTAAAATATATTTTTCTTCTATGTTCTGAAATTGTACTCTTATTTTGGTGATCTGGATTCTTCCGCTGAACTTAGGGTTTTTGTGATCTTGCTTTTCCAGCTTCCTTAAATGATTTGTTATACTGTTAACTTGTGATCTTTCTACTTTCTTTGTGTGTGTTCATAGAGGTATGAATTACCCTTTTAGTACTACTTTCATGGCATCCCAGTAATTTGGTAAGATGATTCTTCATCTTCATTTGTTTTCAGGTATTTTTTAATCTCTGTTTTGATTTTCATGTTGACCCAGGAGTTGTTTAGCATCATACTGTTTAGTGTCCATGTCTTTGTGGGTTTTGGGGGAACTTTGTTGGTGTTGATATTTATTTTTATTCCACTGCAGTCTTGAAGGTTCACAGCAGTATTTCAATATAATGCAATTTGTTTATGCTTGATTTATGGCCGAGGATGTGGTTGATCTTAGAGTACATTTCATGTGGTGATGAGTAGGTTGTATATACCATGGTTGTAAGGTGGATTGTTCTGTAGGTAATAATTAAGGCTATTTCGTCAAGTGTCATGTTGAGATCCCAGATCTCCTTTTTGATTTTTTGCCTTGATGATCTGTCTAGGGTTGTGAGTGGGTATTTAAGTACCCAGCTAGGATAGTGATAGAGTCAATAACTTTTTAAAGTTTACCTAGAAGCTGTTTTGTGAATGCAGTGACCTTCGTATCTTTTTAATTTGGGGAAGCTTAAAGGGTATTTTGTCTGATATTAAGATCACAACTCTTGCTTTCTTTTGTGTTCTGTTTGCCTGAAAATTTGTTTCCTATCCCCTTACTTTGAGTCTGTGAGCATCCTTTCTGTTGAGATAAGTCTCCTGGAGACAATATATTGTAGTCTCATGATATTTTGTCCATTTTCAGTGGTGCATTTAGTCCATTCACATTCAGGCTAATTATTGATATGCGAGAATGTATCCCTGTCATGAGGTTCCTATAGAGATTGCTGTTGTTGCTGCTGTTTATTTCTTAATTTGTTTGTTGTCTTTCTTTTGACTTTTGGGTTGATTCATGTGTGTTTTCATTCTTTTTCCTGAATTCTTGTGAAGGAAGAATCTTTTTTTCCTTTCTTCTGTGTTTAATACTTTAAGTGTTTCTTGTAGAGCTGGTCTGGGAGGCAGCGTTAACTCTTAGGTATCTAATGTCTGGGAAGGATTTTAGTTCTCTATCACTGATAAAACTTAGCTTAGCTGGGTAGGTAATTCTTGGTTGCAATTGCCTTTGAGAACTCTGAAGATTGGGCTCAATGTTCTCCTAGCCTGAAGTGTTTCTGTAGATAAGTCTGCAGCTATTCTAATTGATCTTCCCCAATAGGTTGTCTGACCTTTCTCTCCAGCTGGCTGCCCTAGACACAAATTCCTATGTGTCTAGGAGTGGATCTTCTCATTTATGTCTTGCAGGGGTTCTCTGAATCTCTTGTGTTTGAATGGTTGTGTCACTGATGAAATGAGGGAAGTTTTCTTGGATAATTTCATGGAATGTTTGTTCCAGGGTAGTCTCTGCCTCTCTATCTGCCTTAGGGATTCCAATTAATTTTAGTTTCAGTCTTTGAAATAATCAATCATCTCTTGGAGGCTTTGTTCTGTCTTTTTAAGCCTTTTTTTCTATGTTTTTAATAGTTTGGGTTCATTCCATATTTTGATCCTCAAGCTCTGAGATTCCTTCTTCTGCTTAGTTAATTCTGTTTTCCATGCTGATCGATTTGTTATTTATTTCATTCACTGTATTCTCTAGTGTTGCTCAGTTATCAACTCATTCATTCTTTCTTTTTGCCTCTCCTCATTTCTATTTATTCTCTCTATTAATATCTTGATATATGTGTTTGTGGTTTGAGACCAGTCATTACAGGGGCTCTTCATTGTTTGCATTCTGAAGTCTGTATTCAGTTGTTAGCCTCTCAATAGTCTGTTTGAGACCCATATTCTTTCTTTCTTTTTTTTTTTTTCCATTTGTGTAGATTTTTCTTCTTCTTTTTTACCTATTCTTTAATTCTGATGTTCAGGGATAGGGAGATAACTTTTACTTCTGTTTGCTAAATCTCCTATTCTTCCTTATGTAGATTTTTTTGTCTTTGTTCAATTCTGAAGCTGCACTTTGTGTGGAGGGCAGTACTTTTTGTAGTTTTGAGATTTAATTGAGGGAGCAGCTGTGATTCAGAAACTATCTGCAGATCCCACTATCCGCTGACAGATGTGTGGGCCCCCTGGAACCCACTTCCCACCACCTGACAATCTGTCCATGCAGATGGGGTATATGTTTGCCCCTGAAAGCAAAATGAGATAAGATAAAGGAAAATAATGGAAAAAGAAGGAGGAAAATCAGAGGAAGGTAGAGAGAAGCAGAAGAGGGAAAGCAGACAGGAGTACTAACCAGCTTGCTGCTGCTGCTGTCAAGTCTCCCAGTCAGATGTAATGTGTTTGTGACTGTTCCATCCTGGAGGAGGGGCGTAAGTCTCTCCGAGTTAGATGAGGAGATAACCTCTAGGATGCTGGAGGCTGGGCACAGCTGGGTGAAGCAATGCAGGTCTCTGCCTGGTCCCAGGACAGAGAGTATGGCACTGGTTGGCTTTTCCTCACTCATGGCGAGGCTTCTTTCCAGCTTTCCCCTGTCTTCACATCAGATTGTGGGTGTCATGCCACTCTGCTGTCATAGGTGATGGTAGGGGCCTGGTACCAGGTGGTGAGGTTCAGCTGCTTTCTGATGCCTCTTTTCAGGACAGCCCTGAGAACAGCAGATGATCTTGCACTCTGGGGCCTCTAACCTCAGGGTGGTGGAGGGTTGCATTCACTGCCTAAAGAGAGTCCCAGGTGCATGAACCTGAGTCTCCCCTCAGAGGGACTTTCACACATCCACTGGCACACACCCACTCACACAGAATCTTTACAGACACTTGCTTTTGCAAAGATTCGCAAAGTTCGACCTGTTCCATCACTATCTTGCCAGAAATCTTGGAAGTTTAAATTATTGATAATATATGTATTTTTTCTGTTATATTTATTCCATGCTATAAATACACCTACACGTAGTACTTTCACTGCATCTCACAACTTTTGTTAACTTGTATTTTAAGTTTCATTTAGTTCAAAATGTTTTTAAAATTCTCTTGAGACATAGACATACAGATTATTTAGAAGTATTAAGTTTCTCAATCTCCAAAATGTTTTTATATTTTTAAGCTATCTTTCTGTCACTTATTTAATAACATGTATTAATTTAATAACATCTCACCTGAGAACATACTGTCTATTTTTAATATCCACTTATGTTCTTGTAGGTAACATGTAGCTGAGTCTTTTTAAAAATCAAACCTGAAAATCTCTGATTTATACTTGGAGAATTTAGATTATTCATATTTACAACAATTCTTACTATAATGAATTAATATCCACCATGCTTTAACTGTTTTCTACTTATTACACTTATTATTTTTAGTTTTTTCAACTTATATTTTTCTACTTCTCTGGTCTTAGTTGAACATTTTATATGACTATTTTCTCTACTGCCTTAGAGTTTTAATTATACTTATTTTCCATTTTTTGAGTAGGGTTGCTCAAGTGTTTGTAATATACACTTACTATTAATTAAGTTGACTTTTAAGTAACACTATACTATTTCACAAGTATATAGATAACTGACAACAAATTGCTCCAAATTTCTCACTCCCATCTCTTTAAATATTGCTGTCATTCATTTCACTTATGCTATATTTTACTTTATTTATATTGAAGCAAAATATTGTTACTATTGTTACTTTGAACAAATAGCTATCTTTCAGATCAATTAAGAATGAGAAAAATAGTTTATTTTTCCTTTTTTCTTCTCTGATCTTCTCCTTTTCTTTATGCTGATTGTGTTCCTGACCTATTTCATTCTTTCTTCTCCCAGAAGAACTTCTTTTGACAGTTTCTTATAGGGCATACTTGCTAAAGATGATTATTGTCTGTTTTATTTTGTTTGAGAAAGCCTTTATTTCTCATTAATAATTTTAAAAATGTTTTTGGATACAATATTCTACATTGTTGTATTTTTATTTGTATGTAAGTACACTGTATGTATTTTAATCCACTTTCTTTTTGTTACATAGTTTCTGATGAGAAGTTCAGTACAATTTTCATTCTTGTTCTTCTATAAGTAAGGTACTTTTTCCTCTCTTTTTTTCTTCAAAGTTTCCACTTTATTTGGTCACAGTAGTTTGAATATTATATGCCTAATGAGAGTTTTTGGTTTTGTTTTGTTTTTTAATGTTTGTCTTATTGTGGTGTTCTCTGATCTTCCTGGGTCTGTAGTTTGATGTTTGTCTTTAATTTAAGACAATCTTGGGTATTATTACTTTAAATGTTTCCTCTGCTTTATCTTTTTCTTCTTTTTTAGTATTTCAATTGCATATGTTTCGCATTTTGAAATTGTCTCACAGTTCTTGGATATTCTGTTCCTTTTTATTTCATTTTTAAAATTATTTTCCTCTGGGAAGGTTTTATTGACATATATTCAAGTTTGCTGAATCTTTCCTTAGCTTGCTCCAGTCTAGTGTTGAGCCCATCAACGTCATTCTTCATTTCTGTAACAGTATTTTCGTTTCTACCCTTTCTTTTGATTCTTTCTTAAAGTTGCCATCACTCTGTTTACATTGTCCATCTGTTCTTGTATGATGTCTTTTTTTGTAGAGTCCTTAACATATTAATCATAGTTATTTTAAATCCCTTTTTGATAACTGCAAAATCTGAGTCATATCTTTGCCTTGTTCTGATGCTTGCTTTGTCTGTTTAGACTTTTTTCCCCTGCTTTTTATCATATTTTGTAATTGTTTTGTTTAACATCAGACATATTGCTTTGGGTAATAGAATTGAAGTAAATAGGTCTTTAATATGAGGATTTTTGTTCATCTGGCTAGTGATGGACTTTGTTTAATATTTGCAGTAGCTGAAGGTACCAGAGACTTTACATTCTTCTACTGTCTTCCTCCATACTGTTAGATTTCTGTAAGTGTTCCTTCTCAGAAAGAGTTTGTGTCTTATAGCTGTTTCAGTCAAAATCCACTCTTAGTACACTAGTACACTATTTTAATCTATAACCTTATGACTAAATTTGTCTTTTAGTGAGCTATATCTCTTGGCAGTGATCTTCCCAGATGTTCCTGCCATGATACAGCTATTTCTTTTCTTTTCCTTTTTTTAATTTCTATTATATGAATCACGAAGACTAGAGTTGGCTCCAGTGGGTGGAAATCCTTTTCCAGAGGTGGTACACGATCTGGTAAAATATTTTTCTTTTAAGAGTAGAACTTTGTTATGGAGAAAAATATGGATGTATTTTGGAATGATTACTTTTTCCTTTCCCTGCCAGAAATCTACAAGGAATTTCTTGTCTCTGAGGTTATGGTGGTTTTTTGGAGATAAAATACAAGAATGTGGGAGAAAGGCCTAAAACTACAGCTTCCAAGAGTTTCTAACTCTCACTCTCAGCCTTCAGTAATTAATCCAAATTACCATGTAAGTTTTCCTACCTGTGTATGGTTCTATCTGGCAGTCTCTTCCCTAGGTAAGCAGAAGTTGGCTGTATCTCTCTGGCTGTACCTGACTCTCCAGATTTCATGGTGAAATTTTTTCTTATAACTTTGGTTCTCTAACAGATCCAAGAAAAGTTACTAATACTTTGTTTATTGTTTATACAAATCTTTATTGTTGTAAGGCCTGCAGTGACAGCATTCAAGTTGTTTACATGTTGGAACTGAAAAGTTATCAGTCTTTTTTAGTGAGACATTCTAGTTGGTAATTTAGAGATTTCAATTTTGACTAATGAAATAGTCTGTTTGACTAAAGACTCATGAATTTTATTAGTTTTCGGTAGGCATATTGTCCTTTTAGATATTCTATGTAGTACAATGCCACTAAGACTTTTTGTCCATTTTTTAAGAGGATAGCTGCCCTTTCTCATTAATTTATATAAGTTCTGTATGTATTATTAATATATGTCCTTTTCAAAATTATGTGTGTCATAAATATTATGTTTTACTTTGAGGATTGCCCTATTAGTTTCATAATGATGGCTTCTTATCAACAGGAATTCTTACTTGTAAAGTAGTACATTTATCAACCTTTTTCTAACATCCGTTTAATAAATTTTGTGTTATGTATAAGAAAACTTTTATAGTCCTCAAATCATGAAAATATTGTTTTATCTATTTCCTAGATGGTTATTTTACCACTCGCATTTTCATATTCATTGACATTGGTTTCAATATATGACGCAGGATAGGATTTAATAAATTGTTGCTTGAATCAATAACTAGTCTACAAAGCACTTTTTTTTAAATTTTTTATTTTTATTTTTTTGAGTTGGAGTCTCACTCTGTCGCCCAGACTGGAGTGCAGTGGCCGCTCCCGGCCACCGCAGCCTCGACCTGCTGGGCTCCGGCGATCCTTCCGCCTCAACCTTCCGAGTAGCCGGAACTACAGGCATGTGCTACCACGCCTGGCTGATTTTTTGATTTATTGTAGAGATGAGGTCTCACTGCCCAGGCGGGTCTCGAACATAGCACTTTTTAATGAAAAATCTCTCTTTACCTCCCTGCTATACTGTCACTTTTCTTGAATATTATTTATTTATGATGGATACTTGATGTACTCCAAATGTGTCAAACTGTAGCAGTGAAGGGTAGATCGTGTTTTTGAATACTTTTTGCTATATTACTCTTTTTTATTTATATCTATATTTCAGTCCTAATCATAATAATTATTATAAGTGTTATATCTGCGCAAGTTCTCCAACATTGTTGTATTTCAAAATTGTCCTAGATTTTTATGACCATTTTTAAAACACACATAGTAGACATTTCAATTTACCCTGATACTTATCTTGCTCTTTACTCCTTCCTTTATTTAATAATTTTAATCTATTATTATTTTCTTCCTCTGAATGATTCCCTTTAAATTGTCCTTTGTTATGAGTACGCTGTTGACATATTTTCTGTTCTTATTTATCTAAGAATGTTTTCGTTTTGTCTTGATTTGTCTTAATATATTTTGAAACTTCATGAATGCACAAATATTTAACATCACCATGTCCTCTAGAAGAAACTAACACCTTGATTAGCGTGACATGCTTCTCTTAATCTCTGAAAATATTGTTTGTTTTGAAATCTATTATCGATGATAATATAGCCACTCTAACTTTCTTTGATTAATGTTTGAATGATATGGTTTTTTCTTCCTGTTACTGTCTTACCTTATTAGAATTTTTGAGTATAAAATGTTTTTCCTTTAGAGGACATATTGTTGGGTCCTGTTATTTTATTCAGTTTGATAACTCTGCCTTAAATTGAAGTGCTCAGACCATTTAAAATTTGATTGGTTAGATTTAATTTTCTATTTTGTTATTTGTTTTCTATTCATCCCATATACACATACCTTGGTTCATTTTCCCCCTCTTCTTGTTGCCTGCTTTTAAAATAACTATTTTTATGATTACATTTTATTTTCTCATTGAAGTATATATATTTGTACATCTTCATTTTGTTTTAAATTATATTGAAATGAAAAATGATATATAAATGATATTTAAAGGTAACTTATGTATGATAACATCATATATGGTACAAGAACTTTATAGTAGTTTATTTCCATATTTTTGTTCCCATCCTTTGGACCATTGCTGTCTTATATTTTACTTCTACATATGCTATAAACTCTAAGACATATGGTTATTATTTTTATTTAAAATAGATAACTATATTTTTAAGAGATAAACAATGATCAAACTATTACCCATAACATATTTACTATTTATATGTCTTTGTTCTATCTGGTCTCATTTTCTTTTCCTGAAAATAGTGTCTTTAATATTTCTAGTAGTGTAAGTACACAGGTGATGAATTTCTCAGCTTTTTTTTTTTAATTATATTTTTATCTTTAAAGTTATTTTTATAGACAATAGTTGAACTTTTTGTGTTTTAAAGATGTTTGTCCAGCCGGGCTCCCACACTTTGGGAGGCTGAGGTGAGTGGACTGCCTGAGCCTATGGGTTCGAAACCTGCCTGGGCAACTTGGCGAGACCTCATCTCTACAATAAATCAAAAATTAGCCGGGCGTGGTAGCGCATACCTGTAGTTCCAGCTACTTGAAAGGGTGAAGTGGAAGGATCACCAGAGCTCAGCAGGTCGAGGCTGCGGTGGCAGGGAGTGTGCCACTGCATTCCAGTCTGGGTGACAGAGTGAGACTCCAGCTCAAAAAAAAAAAAATAATAAAGATGTTTGTACAATTTCTTTTTCTTTTCTTTCTTTTTTTTTAAGTTCAAAAATATAGTTTATTTAGAAAGTAAATTAAAGAGAGAGTGAAAGAGGTGATTCCCCTCCATGGTAAGGGTGGGGTCAAAGCTTAAGAAAACATGGCCTGGCCAGCTCAAAGAGCACATGGCCACACCATAGCTTAGCAAGGCAATGGCTGCAATGACGATGGCAATGGTCTAGCAATGACTATGCTTTCTTTTTTACATAGCTTCTGAGAACAGCATACTTTTATTCATACCTATCTTCTTCTACATGTAATATGCATGTTTTTTCCAGTTATGTTATAATTTTTCTCTTTATCATATTTTTTTTTCCCTTTGGAATTTTACTATACTGTGCTTTGGTGTAGTTCTTAGGATTTCTTTTGTTTGGAGTTTGTTGCACATCTTGCATCTGTGGCTTTATGAATTTTTAGTCATCTTTGGGTATAGTTCAGCCATTATTGTTTCAGATTTCTTTCTTGAGCTGCTGATTTTCTAGGATTCCCATGACACATATGTTGCTTGAAGGCCTCACAGGACAATGATGCTCCATACTTTATATATATTATTTTTGTGTTTTTTGTTTGTTTTGGTTTTTGGTTTTTTTGCCAGTTTCCTTCTTTTTGTTGTTAGTATGCTTCTTTTTTGTGCTTCATTTTGGAAAGTTTATATTACTATGTCTTTCAATTCTCTAAATATTTTTATCTGCAATGTCTAATCTGCTACAAATACCATCTTTTGTGTTTTTCATTTTGTGAATTGCATTTTTTACATCTAGAAGTTTTCTGCGATCTGCTTTATACATCTTTTTACTCTTTCATCATGGTCATGTTTTCTTTTGAATTTTTGAGCATATAAAGCATCTCTAAAGCTGTTTTAGTGATTTGTCTTTTGAAAGTGTCACCATTGACTTTGTTGACATTTTCTTGCCTATGTTTGTCTTCTATTCAGCTCATTTCAGCTCTTATCACTATTTTTTCCTTCCTGCTACTCTCATGAATTATTTTGATATATTTGTTTTAACTGCTTAGCATGTATTATTTTTCCTAATTAATGTTCAACTTTTTTCTTTAATCATGTACATATACAAGGCTAATTTTATTTATTTAAAAAACTGATATAGTTGCAACATATGTTATTGACATGGGTGTTTAGTGATCATTAAGTTTAAAATATTTTTTTATTTATACATAAAATGTATTAAGCCATTGATCATTTGGGAACATTTATTATTTTACAACATTTATGACTGATTTAAAGCTAAATTCATTTTGGTCGGGAACCATGGTTTTTATTCCAGATTGAAATGTGGTAAGACTTTGTCTTTATGGATTAGTGTATAATCAAAATTTTAAATGAACTCTTGGTACATGATATATCTTATAATTGTTGTGTGTCATATACTGTATGTATTTTGCTACATTCGGCTGTTAATTTTGTGACTAAATATTTCATATACTTATTGTGTTTTTCTTTATTGTCCATCATTAGCAAGTGTTAAAGATCTTCATGCATTATTTTAAGTTTATGTATTTCTCTTTATAGCATGACAGCATTTTGATCTACATTTTTTTTTTTTTTGAGTTGGAGTCTCACTCTGTCGCCCAGACTGGAGTGCAGTGGCCGCTCCTGGCCACCGCAGCCTCGACCTGCTGGGCTCCGGCGATCCTTCTGCCTCAGCCTTCCAAGTAGCTGGAATTACAGGTGCCTGCTACCATGCCCGGCTAATTTTTGATTTATTGTAGAGATGAGGTCTCGGTAAGTTGCCCGGGAGAGTCTTGAACCCGCGGGCTCAGGCAATTCACTCACCTCAGCCTCCCAAAGCACGGGATTACAGGCTGAGCCACCGAGCCTGACTTGATCTGCATATTTTGAGGCGATGCTCTTTGGTGGTTAGAGATTTAAAGTGTTTTGATTTCCAGACAAGTGGACAATTTTAACATTTCAGACCCAACATCATGTGTGTATTGTTTTTTTCTTCAGGTGATCATTTGATTCCCTATTTTTTTTTAATGTCTTTTGGAAATCATTGCAACTTTATTGAAATTATAGCTTAGATGCTCATTATACCATGAATTATAAAAATAAATGCATTGACAATAATTTAGAAGCAAGATGATAACAGATCTGGCATGGATCTTTTTTTTTTAGAAATGCAGATGACCAGTCAGCATCAGTAGAAAACTTCAGATACAGTTATCTACCTGTCTTATGAGCATAATAGATTCACTTGCTTCTAGGGGGTGATGAATTATGTCTGCTATTAAATGAGATGAAGAGGTAGTAGCATTATTGACTCAGCTCTACCCATATCATGTATTTTGTCATTGCCATAGTAGATTGCCATTTATTTCTCTTAATTTTGCCCCAAATATTTACTCAGTTCTGATATGAAAAGTAAAAATTTCAAGACTAAATCATAGATAGATAGCTTTTGTCACAATCATATCATTTTGTAAATGTTTCTTTTTAACTGTGTCACCGACTATCTGTGCTTGGTTTATTACAGATAAAAGTGTCTTTAATGATAGTATTTCCATTAAGAGGTTTATTTAATCTTAATTTTCAGGTCATATTGCTGAAAGAGATGAGATAATATCTGTTCATCCTTTATTTAAAGGTGATGCTATCCTGATAATTTGTGCTAGATAAGTCTTTTGAATACCACTATCAACATAGATGTGATTACTGCTGAATCTTAGAATATACTACATCATAAAAAGCAATACATTTCTTTTGATTTGGCTGTCCAATATGGTAGAATAATACATCATTATGCCTTTGCAGTAAATATGATTAATGTAAATGCTCTCAAAAAATCATATGAAAAGCATGCAGATTGGATATGAGTTAAAATGTATTCTGTGTACCAGACTATGAAAAACTATCATGCATAATAATCAAGGTGTATTTTATTCTTGAAATAACTCTCTTCCAAGAAAATTAAATAATATTGTAAATTTTTGAATATAATTTTACTAGATAACAACTTTTGCTTGCTTACCTCATGTTTTAAGTTTTGCTGTCCCTAATACTTAAATATTCATTCAAGGACCCCATAGAACCAATTCCTGGTTGGGTGACACTACAATTTACTGTTCAAACTAGGACACTTTAGCTGGAAAGATGCAAATTTAAACAGCATGCTATGGCCATGTTATCAACTGGTACTCACCTAGACATAACTATAACATACACTCACCCTACTTCTAAGAAGAAATTAGAATTACATAATCATACTGCTCAAGGATGACTCCACCTGCGAGAAACATTGGAGGATCAGTGACTAGTTACTTTCTAGTCAGATACTTTTTCTAAGTTCCTATCCTGTATATTCAGTCGTTTTAGGGCACATCTGTTAGTTTGTGTAAATGTTCTTCACATTCTATATAACTGGAATTAAATTAATCCTCCCAAAATCTACTCGCCTACCATTGCATTCCTTTGCCGCAGTGAGAAAAAAGGAGAATTATTATAGACTCCTTTGTCACTCACTTTCATAATTACATTGCCATCAGTTTAATAGATTTTAATCATTCTTACCTTTGTTTCTTCCTTTCCATGGCGCTGCTCATATCAATGCATCTATTTACAAATGTGATGTCCACCAGAATGATATTTTGTCTACAGTCTACTCCTGTAACACCGTTTTCAGAGTTTTATTTCCTTTTTTATTTTTATTTTTTTGAGTTGGATTCTCACTCTGTCACCCAGGCTGGGGTGCAGTGGCAAGCTCACGGCCACCCCAGCGTGACCTGCTGGGCTCAGGAGATCCTTCCACTTCTGCCTTCCTAGTAGCTGGAAATACAGGTGTGTGCTACCACTCCTGGCTAATCGTTTTGTTTTGTTTTGTTTTGATTTTTTTGATTTATTGTAGAGATGCCGTCTCTCCAAGTTGCCCAGGCTGTTCTCAAACCCATAGGCTCAGGCAATCCTCTCACCTCAACCTCCCAAAGTGCTGGGATTATAGGCTTGAGCCAACCCGCCCTGCCCCAGAGTTTTATTTCTAACTTGACAATTAAGTAATAACCTGCCAGTAAGACTTGATAACTCCCAAGAGCATGGAAGAAATTTTACCCTTTACATTCCAAGTTCTGCAGTATTTGCTTATTACTATATATTTCACCCATGCCTTCCCTCAGCTGACCATTTCCCCATCCTGCATACATACAGAGATGGTCATAATCCCATCAATCATATAATGATTATATGTCTTCTGTGCCTAAGAATATGACACTTCATTCTTGTAAAATATTATTTATTTCTTTAGATTTAATTTCTACTATGCATTATAATTCAGTTCAAGTATTACTTCCTCTAAGACTTTTCTGATTTATTGAATTTAAACTTGTATTTCAATCACGTTTCACATAGTTTTTTCTTAGTCTTTATTATATTTCATTCTAAGATTTGCTCTATTTAGCTCTTTTCTTAGAACTCTAGGCTTCATAAACATAATAAAAAGTACTTATTTGGCAGAATATAACCATTGTCTAGCACTGTAAGTGTTAACAAGAAGAAGTCAACTTATGATTTAATAAATACAGGGGGAAGTACAGGAAAACAGAACGTACAAACAGTCCAAGATGAGCTTAGTTTTGAGAGTAGAGACTTCAATAAATAACAGTAACTTTCTTGAGATGATTGTGCTCTGGTAGATAAAATAAATCTGTAATACAGGTAATTATAAGAATATATGATTCTTACTGGTCAAAAATTGTAGAAGATGCTCTTTGAGTCTATACATTTTTCAGGAGTCAGTTAAGCAATTCAACATTAATTAAAAAGAGGAATCTGCTTCAAAATGTGTTTTTGTTCATTATCTGTCACTTGTGCAATGTAGTCATATGTTCCCAAGATGCAGAGTTACTGAGAACTTTGGCTATAAATATCTATGTGTATAGGCATGCATATATACAAACAGATACATATGTTATATGTATTTATATATATACACCATATCTTCTAATTATATATGCACATACATGTTTTTCATATTTATTAGGGTATTCTTATAAGTGAGCTATATATGTTAGCTCAGTAGATTAAAATTTGCATTTTCGTACATTTATTAAAATGTTCAGGCTTAGAACGCTGTCAGTGGATTTGTGTTGATGAGCTTTATAGGTTATTTTCATCATAGAACTAGGCAAAATACAAATAACAGACAATTGTATTTTTGTACACAAAATTAATTTAACAGTTACTTTCTAAAAATACAAAAGTGATTTCAAAATTAAAAAATAAATATCTTTTTTAAAAATCAGAAGGTGCTGTATATTTTGTGAATTCAAAAAATCTTAATAATAATTTGGATTAAAAGTCTTTCTTAATCACTTGTTAAGTATGATATCACATGAATTTATAAACATGTTTTGTCTGATTATAATAGTCAATGTGATTGTTGTACAAAATGCTAAAAAATATAAAGAACTATAAATAATTCATTGAAGTATTCTTAAGATATTGCAGCTGCTAAAATGTTGCTGCTGTGGTTATCCAATATTCTGTGTTTTAATAAGTTTCCCACATGTGAATATGTATGATAGATAAGCAAACAAGTTGAAATTTTATGCTGAGTTTCAGATTTAAGTTGATCTATTGTATTTCCTCAATGTTATTTAGTATTTTTCCAAACATGCTTTTATAAAGGATGGATAACATTTTTTAAAATTTGTACATATGTTAAGAAATTTATTCTTTACAATTTTTTAGCTTTATGTTATAAATACTTTCATATATTACATAATTTTTGTTTGCTTCTGATTATTTCATTCGAAATTAATTAGGGATAATTTTATCAGGTATTATATCAAAGAATATTAATTCTACAATATAATACATCATTCAGCATGGTTCTCTAGTGATATTGCTGTGTTTAACAAACTAACAAGCATTGCAACATGTTTTCAATTGGATGGTATAAGAAACTGAGTATGTTCACAAAACAAACACTCTCAAAGATTTTTTCAACTAGCTATTAAAGATAACGTCTTAGTATATTTATATATTTCTATTCCTTTAGTTATTAAAGAATTTGAGACCTTTTCTAATATTTGCTTATTATTTTTATTTCTTATTGTATTTTCCATTTCTAACTCTTACAAATTTTAAACTAGGCTGTCTTTAAATTGATTATTAAGAATATTAATTTTGTGTGCTTCTTACCAATATTTTCCTTCTCATTTACTGATATTGTTTCTAATGGTGTTTAAACCACAAAATTTTAAGGGTAGATCAATAAAATGTTTCAAATATTTTAATAAGTTTTTTCTTATGCATGGAACCTTTTTTGCTTTTTCATGAGATCTGCTAGTCAATATGTTTCTTACATACTTATAAGGTTAAAATTATTTATGTATTTGAGTGTTAATTTTCCTGAATCCTATGAAATACAATTGTTTTCTCAGTAGATTGTTTTTCCAATGCCATTTGTTAATGAATATATCATGTCCCCATTTTGTGATGATTTGTTAAGTTCTACATTGAAGTTTTAGTCATTGCAATATACTTTCACTCATTAACTTTGTGAATCTTGTAATACCACTGCTCTATTTTAAATACGTATGGTTTGACGGTATTATTTAATACCTTATTGAAATGGTGCTTTCTCATTATGATTTCTTTTTTAAGTTTCTTAGTTAAATGGGATTATTTTATTCTGCTTAGAATTTGTAGAATCTCCCTCCAAAAAACAGTTTGGGGTTTTACAAATCTAAATGATGATATGTAAAATAATCAAACTTTTAATTTATTTACATATGTATCTGTGAATGTGTGTCTATCTATTCATCTGTGAGATAATTGGTATCACAAAAGTATTTATTTGTTCCATTCATACTTTTTCTTTATTTTAATTTTTAAATATTTCTTACAAAAACATATGTCCTTTATACCACACACACATTGCTTGTCAGTTTTAAAATGTACTATATTTGAGTTTCCTGTTTCTAAAATTTTCCTGGTTTTCTTAATTTATTTGTTTTTCTTAATTTTAAAAAAAAATTCTTGGATTTGAGCATCTTTAAAAATTATTACTGATGGGAAATAATATAAAAATATCAACATTTCCATTGTTTTCACAGACGATTTTCTCTTAGACCTATTTACATTCCTGCTTTAACTTACTGGTCTTTAGGCCTGCTCCAAACTCTTATCCTCAGATCTCTCTTAATTACTCACTTGGTTAGAGCATTGGATCGGTTTGTTTCTTGATCCACAGTAACCTTCAAATACTGTCTGTGAAAGTTTTTAGGGAATGAATTTTGTTGAGTTATTCCATGTCTGAACCTATTCTTACTAAATTTTATAGCTGGGTTTTAAGACATTGTTCCACTTCCTGTTAGCACCAGTGTTCTTGATTATAGTACACTGCCCATATGAAATGTTTTCTTCTTGTCCTCTCTAGAAATATCAAAACTTTATATTTTATTTATTCATTCATCTACTAAATAGTTGCAGAGTGCCTGCTTTGGTTCCATGTTGTATACTCAAGATAGAGAGTCAACAAAGTAGACAAAATCCCTCTACTCACATCATTTACCAAGAGCTTGGAGAGAAAGACTAGCAATTTCTTAATTATTGGGTCCAAGAATATGTTTTTTGCATGTGTTATGTTGGGCATTTAGCAAGCCCTTTCAATAGAAACTTCAAAAGAAAGTTTCAAAAGTTTCAAAAGAAACTGTCTGACCCTAAGCAATAGAAGAAATACTCTTATATTAATTTTCAGTTATTTAATTCATTTTTTCTGAAATTTTGTCTTATTAGAAGTTAAGGTTTTTATACTAATCTTTTGTGATTTATGCCTTTATCACATTTTTCTTTGCTTTTTTCCTAAAATTTGTCAGTTTATTGACTTTTTAAAATATAATTCTAGATTATCTTATATTGAATATATCCTATGCATTCTGTACACTCCTTGCTCTCTCTAACTATTCATTCATCATAGTGTTGCATTTTTTTCCCATGTAATATCTATTTAAATCTCTCTGAGGCTACTAATTGTGTTCTTGTGACATGTGACATTTTATGAAGTTTTACTACTTTCTTTTGCTATTTATTTTAAGTTGGTCTCTGTTTTTCCATTATTGCTTGAGAAACTTAGTTGCATTTTCAAATTTTAAAATAGAGAATAAATCCAACAGGGAGCACTGGGCCTGACCCATGCTTATTTACTGGTGAACTTAGCTTGTGGGTAAGCATGTAGGTTGCTGGTTGCTGCACTGAGCCATGGGACCACTGAACTTCAAAGTGTGAAGATCTTGTCTGTAGAGTACAAATAACAAAAATAGGTTTCTAATTCTTCCAAGGGAGCTCATTTTTTTAAAAGGAAAATGAGTTCCTCTTTTTATCTGGGAATTTGGAAGTTGGATTGCTGTCAGGCATTATGGGTATTGAGCAATAGGGGATGTACACAACTGATCCAAATACAAACTCACAATTAATATCACTGTTTTCTACTCCATATTTCACGTCTCCATTCTATTGTGCCTAGCATTTACAAGTAAATTTTCTGTGATTCTGAAGCACTGCTTTCTTCTGCTCTCGTAACTATAACCCTTTTCTTCTATTACTTCTACAACCCTGATTCATAGACATTACATCTTCTCCATTTAAGTTTTTTTCTTTCTATACTGAAACTGATGGCTTCAGCCTTGTTTTTCTTATCATTGTAGATCCATTTCTTTCTAAATTGATGATCAGTTATATGGTAAAGTAGATAAGGAGGTAAACACACGTGGTAGTGTTCTCTGTTCACTGGAATTAGAAGTTGAGGAAGTGTGGCTTTTGCTGCTGTTTTTACAGTTGTTGTTTTACAATTTGTACATGATGGATTGTATTTGTTTGTTAAATATCCTCTTTATAGAAAGTATAATTCATAAAAACGAGATCTTAGGCTACGAATTAGAGTCAATAGAAAGGAAAAGGAAAATAACATTAGTGTTTGTAAGATACTGGATAAAGTATTTCAGTTAATACTAATAACAACCTTGTGATATCATATATAATTTTCATCAACCAGCATTTCTAAAGGACACTTCTAAAATTTGGCACCTTAATGATATGCTATGTGGGTCACTTAAAGTTTCAGATTGCATCACATCCTATAATTATTAGTATACATGTCTTCATCTCTCTTAAATTGAAGGATTTTAAGTGACAGAATTTATGTCTGACTAATATCATAGTTTTCTAAAATACTAATAACTTATAGGACTGAAATAAATTATCAGTAAATGTTTTTTAAATTGATTACTGTAATAAATTATTATTAAAGCTTATAATTCTGAACTCTACTTCCTCAAGTATAAGTAACCTAAAGTTTATAGAAGTAAGGAATACCATAAAAGTTACCTACCTTGATACTTACTTTTAAAGAAATAGTGCATTATATTCATAATTTCTCAATATATTTACTAATAAAGGTATGAATAAATTCAATAAGTAAACAAAGACGCATAAAAAAATTTTGCATAACAAGTACATTGTTAGCAGAGATATAGGCAAAAATTTGCTACATTTATTTAATATAAGTGCTTAGGTGCACTCTATATAAATGTGAGATGCAAACCAAAGTCAACCATTCTTTAACAATAAAAAAGTAAAAGTAGATTCTGCTTCCTTCTAAATTCATAAGTAATTCCCCAGAAGAAAAGAACTACAGTGTCAATTCAAGAAAATTGTTAGAAAAATCAGTAGTATTGCCAAAGTGCTATAATCGAGGCAGTTTTCTTCTTTTAAAAAATATTAGTTCGGGGTGGAGGAAGAGGGAGAAAAAAAAGAAAAAAGAGAAAAATATATATTAGCTCTGGTGGGCAAGACCATGCAGGAAATGGTAAGGTTTAAGTACTGCTTGAATTATGAGTTAAATATAGAGACTGGGTATGCATATAAAGAATTTATGCTTTTCAGTAAACCTACAGCAAGTTAATGTGATACTCTTATATTGATATGTAATGGCAATATCACATTATACCTAACAATATAAGAATTAGATATAAATATTACATAATATACATGTGAAAAGATTGGTAGTAGAGTAGAAAAAAGAGCTGATCTTGTAACCTAATATAATTTAAATTTGTTCTCCAGCACTTAGCAATAAATGCTGTGTAAATTTTCACAAAAGTATTTAATCTCTCAGTATCTGCATATGAAAAATGAAACAGCAATCTTTAAGTATTGTTGAGAGAATTAAGTACATGTATGTTTGTAAACCACTTAATATACTCAATTAATGATAAAGACATAGTTAATGACTGTTAAAATCTTGCAGATTAAAACAAATTTATTTACCCTTCATTCTGAAATTAATATTCATTAATAGCATAGAACTTTTGGTCATCACACCTACCGACAAGGAAATAAACAACATATGTCTTAAAAGACAAAAGTCTGATCTTACACACAAAGTATTGTTTTCCTGTACTATTGACAGTCACTCCAAAGTAAAAGTTCTGTGTTCAATTAGCATTCCTCCATTTTTCTAGTTTTCTCCCATACCTCTTTACTTCTCTACAAGAAGGATCCTTGAGGAATTTGAATCACACAGCACGTGTTTGTTATTCTAGATGCCGGGGCGCTGAAAACATCATACAGAGTGTGTTGGAGATGGTAAATAGCTTTTATCCCACCCTGCAAGCTTTGAGTGATTGGTGGTGACTACATAAATTGTTCTTCTGAGAGTGAAAGAATGCTCTAAAATCTGCAGGAGGAAGGCAGCATGTGCCACAGAATGGGAGGGAGGAGTCACATCTTACTGCACAAGTTCCTAGGCATCCCAAGTGTGTCTTTAGCCTGCTGCACACATGACGAAAAACAAGGGTGAAAACAAGGAAAGGGAGGGGCCTCAAAGACAGCAGAGATGCAGAATGCCAATGGGCTCTAAATTTCCAGAATATGGAAATTGGAAGAGTCTTGTGCTGGAGAAAAGTAATGAAATGAAACAGATTGAAGGTGGACATATTGTGGACTGATTTATGCATCTTTCTAATCATTTTTAGTCATCCCTCAGCAGTGAGCCTTTCTTTGTCAAAGAAAACCAGGACTTAACAAGAGTTAAAGCAGTACAAACAGATTTTATTTAGGAACCATTGCAATGGGGGAAGAGAGACATAAGTACAGAACTGGGCCCAATTCAGAATAAAGCAAAGACAAGCAGGGCTTTATAGTCAAGGAATAGGTTAGCAAGAGTAGGGGTTGGGAGACAGAAAAGTTTTAAGATGAAACATCAGGTGTAGGAAGGATTTTGGTTAAACTGACTTGACCAGATTTTTGTTGAAGGCAGGCCAAAGTGATCAGATATTAAGAGTGAGAGTTAAGAAATTCCATCAGATAAAGGGGTGAAGGTTCTTTCTGAATTGATTTTTCAGAATTCTCCCTAAAACTGAATAATGCAAAGTCACATATAGCAGTCCAAAGGGGAAGTCTTGTTGAGAAAAGGGTTCAGAGGAGCTAGAATAAAAAGTGTGGTTAAGGGAAAAGTTTTATCACTATAGTACAATTTCATAGGCTAGGACAAAATGTTCCTAGCTTAGAGTTTATTGGTCCTTAAGTTCTACCTGCAAAGCAAAAATCTTTGCTTACAGTTAAGAAAATCCTGGGCTAAAGTCACAGTATCACAGTGAAGATGACATTCATGGGCAGTAACGTTTTTCCTCGTCTGTAACTTTGGCTTCTAAAAATATCACTTAAAAGTTGAAGGTATTGGCTGAGGTGAGTGGATTGCCTGAGCCCGCGGGTTCGAGACCCGCCTGGGCGGCGAGACCTCATCTCTATAATAAATCAAAAATTCAGCCGGGCATGGTAGCGTGCGCCTGTAATTCCAGCTACTCGGAAGGCTGAGGCAGAAGGATCGCCGGAGCCCAGCAGGTCGAGGCTGCGGTGGCCGGGAGCGGCCACTGCACTCCAGTCTGGGCGACAGTGAGACTCCAACTCAAAAAAAAAAAAAAAAAAAGTTGAAGGTATAGAATAGAGTGTAAGAAGTAGGAAGAATGAAATACGAAGGGTGATGTATTTTTTGTCACTGAGATAGAGGCATAAGAGATAAAGGAAAGGGGACTGGATATTATTAAAATTTAATACATATTTGAGGGGCATAATTATTTCCTGTTTATGTTCTTCTGTACACAAAAAATAAATATATGAGAGTATTTCATGTTCAACTTAGTAATACAAGTTGCCTTAATGATGGTATCAAGACAAAGTGAGTATCTTGACTTATATCTCCCAAAGAATACAACCGCAAACAAAATATAATACTGTGAAGAAATTAGTGGCTTCCAAGTAGCATTTAATTCTCTGTGTGTAAAGAAATTAGTTAATTTAAAAATTATCACTATATAAATTATCACCAGAGCAAACAATATATTTCAGAATGTTTTATTAAGATTTTTTTGATAGCCAATGGATGTGCAGTTTTTAAGTTTTATGTATTTTTAAAACTATATACTGTATATGTAGTGATTAGATTTGAAAAGCTAATTCAACTCACTGAATATAACATTTGTATGTATACACTTTTAATTATGTTGTTTTGTAATATTTTCATCGTGATAAGTTTAGAATAGTGTCCGGAACACAGTAAGTTTTCAAAACATATTTGTTAAATGAATGAATAAATGAATTACTTATTCTTTTAATTTATTTTCTAATTTTTAATTGCCTTATAATGCTCTGAGCAGAAACTGATATTAATTCTAATACCAGTAAACCTGCAGAACAGAAGTGTGCATTTCCTTTTTTGAAATGTCAGTTCATTAATTCTAGAAATCATCATTATATTAGCTATTACTTGTAAATATCTTTAGGCCATTAGTGATGGTAATGGTTTTACTGCAGAAAAAAGGAGGATGGAAGATCAAAGTGAATCAAGAAGCAGATGGAGGATAATGTTACTAAGATTAGCTACAGAAGAAGAGCAATAAATAGCATCTGTATTTTCAATTTAAATAAAAATTGGTTTACTGCACAATTCTGTGCCTGCTTTGCTCCTGAAGCAAGGGTTTTGTGTGTCAACAAAAGACTGAACCTTTTCATCAGAAGAAATGTTGGCCAGATTGAGAACTATAAAAGTAAAAAAGTCAGAAAAATTAGATTAAATTTTTATTTTTATGTATTACAGATATACAGCAAAACATAGACAAGGAAGTGTGTCAATTATGCCGGTTTGGATAATAGAAAGCTCTCATAAGACTCCTCGGCATATTCACATAGGTTTAATTTAAATGTAGGATACAGGGGGAAGAAAGTGAAAAGAAACAGAGGAGGAGCTAAGTGGCTTCCTGGTGCAGCAGCTCAGGGTGTTTCTTTTGCCTGTTCCAAAGCATGGCTTTTTTTTTCAGGTTATGATATGTATACGGAATCTTGCTTCAGGGAGCTCAGACAAAGATTTTAGTGGAGTCTTTGCCCACTTTTTTGCATCCAGATCTGACTGTGTAACCAGTTAATAAACCAGGTTTAAACCATCAATGCGTATATCCTTAAACAATGTAGACAAGGTAACTTTGGGTGCCACTAAGATAGAATCAAACATTAACAGCACATTATAGAAGAGTAGCTAATCTTGAATTTATGTTGACTGAGGGTCAGGCTTAGACTGCCAGGAGCCCGAGACAGAAGCATACTGATACTCCAATTAAACTGTAAGATAACTTTAAACATAAACTTTTCTACGTTAGATTGGGACATACTTAAATCACTCCAGGCACCTTGGCTACCTCTGAATTTGACTGCCTTCATTGTATCAGCATTCAGGGAATACAGATGTATGAATTATCTGCCTACTTTACTGCTTTCTTAGAGGAAAGGGTGAAAATATATAAGATTAAAAAATATACTAGGTTGTCAATTGCTATTATATTGTATTTCTACTATTAGAAGAAAGGAAATTTGGTCTGCTCAAGTAAGTAGAAAGATATTCCTAGAAGTGATAGCACTTAAGATAAATCTTGAGTAACTGAAAACTTTGATGTGATTTTATGTAGTTATGATAAGTAAACACCTTTATACAATAAACCAGGACCAAAGTCACATTCTTTATACTGTACAAGTGAGCCCAGATGTTGTTGAATGATGAAATTTAAATAAAATATGTTTGAAATTTGGCTACAGATTAGGACTGGGGATTAATTTCAGATAAACTAAATTCTTAGCAGAATTCAAGAGGAATGATGTATACAGGGCTGGCTTCTAGAAAATGTGAGGTTTAGAGAAGTCTACATTGAAGACTTAGCTTTCACTGGCAGCATCTGTCTAAGCTAAGCAGGTAGCTTAGACACACAAACAGGAAGTAGCCCTGCCTGTTTGCTGTAAACAGACCTAGGTAAGGCCTCACTAGTAAAGTGGTCATCAGCAAACTGTTTGCCTAGAACGCTCCTTTTTCATATCATGCTTATCATCTTATGATGAAATTATAAGAGATTAAATATTTACAGTCAAAATAGCAGATGCCGGAAACTAGAACTTCTCTGAATCCCTACCCCTAAACCCAACTGTAAAATTGAAAGATCCAAGCTTGATAGCCCATGTGATACTCTAGAGAAAAAAAAATACTTCCTACTCTCTTACTATTAATTCATCTAGAACTGTCCAGAAAACATTTAAAATCTAAATTGTATGATTGTTGAAGGAATTCATACCATCTTATAGGTAAAAAAAAATCAGTTTTAGAAATAAAGAAATAGAACACATCCTGTAAGTAGAATGAGTGATACAAACATTCAGAAAAAATTGCTGGTATTTTAGGCATGATTCAGAAGTGAAAGGATATCTACAGGATTGATCTTCTATCTGATGAAGAAATATTAACTGGTTAGATTTGCCAATTAATTTAAAAACAACAACTTTTTGAAATCTCAAAATTGATGGTTTTATATCCATGGATTAAGGGACACATTAAATAATAGAAATTACGTTGTTAAAAATTTGTAGTCAAATGTTAACCAAAAAAAAAAAAATCCATAGATGATATATTATCAGAGTTACAGTATCCACATTTAAGCATAAAACATTTTTTACAAAGTAAAAAATAGATCTAGAATTTTCTTAGCCACTTGAAGTATATGGAGGTCATCTGATGTAAATCTGTTCACCATTTGCTGAGCTCATATCATGCACTGGAACTTGAATATATGCAATCCAAATTTTGTTTCAAGAAGGCCCTGAACACTATGGGCAAAAGCTAGAAAGCATAGCCCAGCACATCAACTGTGAAGGAATATGAAAATATTTTTGGTGAATTTTGAGATCAATGCATAAGTATAGGAACAGCATGTGATGAAAATATGGTATAGGCAGAAGTGAGTTAATAAGGATTTGCCTTGCTACATAAAGTCAAATGAAGGTAGAAACAAGTATGATTTCCCCCCCATCTTTTACTTTTAATAATTGGCCTCCTATAGTGAAGAATTTTGGGCAGATAGATGTTAGAAGTGTAAAAAATAATTTTTAGGATAACGTAATTCCCAAAGTCTCTACATATCAGCATCACATCATAGAAGATATATACTTATAGTAGCACAAAGCTGTATTTCTAAGTTTCTAGGCATTCTAAGTTATGATAAAATGACTTTATAGTATGACAATCAACTATCACTCAAAATGAATTATTTTCACTTTGCTTGCCTCTGGGATTCCTAAAAGTCTAGCCCTGACCCTTAGTCAAAATCTAGTTAGTGATTTATGGTGTGCTGTTTAAAGTTTGATAGTCTCTTAGTAGCAACCTGGATTAGCTTGTCTAGGTATCTGCAATGTAAGATGCAAAGACAAAGTCTGTGTCTTAAACCTCTGTAATTCTATGCCTCAAAATGGTAAGAAGTAGGCATAAAAGGGGGGGAAAGAAGGGAGAAAAGGAAGGAAGTGGGGGAGGAAATGAAGGAAGGGGAGTAAGGGAGGGTGGGAGGGAGGGAGGGAGGAGGGAAAGAAGGGAGGAAGGAAGGAAAATCTGAGATTAGCGCCTGGAATAGTGCCCCCAATTGTGACCAGGTCTAATAATTCTGAATAAAGAAGAAGTACAACAAGCAAGCAAAAGATAACTCAAAAGAAGTAAAACAAGCAAACAAAAGATAGATAAGCCAAAAGAAGTAAAACTCTCTCTAATATTTCAGTAATGAACTAGGTATAAGTGCCATTTAATATAATTAACTGTTAGTTAGGATAAGCTAAAGGTAAGGTAACTTCCAGGCTTGGAACATCAGTTGACTTTTATTAGGTAAGAAAGAAATCTGCTCCAGCTCTTTATTGCCACTTTGCAATGTGCATTTGATTATAATATTTTGGCTTATGGAACAGACTTCTAGGACACTTTGCTGATCAGTTATTCCTTCTGAAAAAATAAAGTTCTATATTCACCTGGCATCGTAACTAGCATAAAGTTTTAGCAGAAATATGCATGCAGTTGAATTGTAGTTATACAAACCAGTAGGACATTTTCTGTCCTCTGACTGTTCTTCTCTTATATTACAAAGTACCATATGGCTGTAGTTATTTGTAGTTTTACTCCAACAAAACACAGACAAGAATTCTGTATACAAGGATTCTGGTATAGAATTTCATTTTAAGCAGCTCATGCAATCAGGTATGATAGTGAGTAAACAAATTATGAAATAGTCATCAAATGAAAATAAAATGTAGTCATTAAAAAGATAGTCTAAATTTATTTTCAGGAAAAGTAACTCATAAGTAAGAAAAAGCAGGCTAAAATATCTTACAGTAGTTTACTTGTTTTAGGTCTATAATATTAAACAGGCACTTAGCTTTCTTAAAACTGTGAATTCACTGAGGTGATTGAACTTTGTCATAAAAACAGATTAAATTCACAAGTTAATAGATATTCCATTGTAGTTTGCTTCAATTACCTCTTTATTACTATAGAGATTTTAGAAAACTAAGCCTAAGAAATTGATCTCCCCCAGCTTTTGCCTGAAGATTTATAAGTAAGGGTAAATGACTGTCTCCTTGAGATCTCAAAATCTCGTTAGGTTTCGTGATCTACCAGGTAGACCTTCATAACTAACTTTGAGGCTGGATGCTTATAAGTTAAGAAGAGGTACCAGTGTTTTAGGCAGAGCCTTTCCTTTTTAAAATAACCTTGGTAGTAATTATAGACTTATCATCCTTAATAAAATCAGAATTATGACATTCCAGGTATTCCTGGGCTCAGGTAATCCTTCTGTCTCAGCCTCCCAAGAAGATGAGACTACCTGCACATGCCACCATACCTGGCTACTTTATTTTTTTTATTTTTTTAGAGATGAGGTCTCTCTATATTGCCTAAGTTGATCTTGAACTTCTGAGCTCAAGAAATCTTCCTGTTTTCATCTCCCAAAGTGAGAGGATTACAGGTGTGAGCCACTGTGCCCAACCCCAGGTATGCTTTTGATTGAAAAATCTGTTTAATTTTGTCCTTTATACAATAGGAGAATATATTTTTCAGCCTCTGCAATATATATATTGACATTAAATATAAACACATTAAAAGTATTTTTCCTAAATTCTGAGTTGTCAGTGACAACTAAATAATATTTTTTAAAGGTTTTATTTTAATGTATTTAGCTGGGCATGGTGGTGTGTGCCTGTAGTCCCAGCTACTTGGGAGGCTGAGGCAGAAGGATTACCTGAGCCCAGGAGATAAAGGCTACGGTGGCTGTGAGCATGCCTCTGCACTTCAGCCTGGGCAGCAAAGTGAGACCCTGACTCAAAAAGAAAAAAAAAGAAAAGAAAAAAATATTTTATTTCAGTTTGCAAAAGCACTACACTGATGGTTACGCTACATCATGAAGAAAGTAGAACATTTCATCTCATGCAGACTAGGCAATAAAAACAAAATTAAGATATCAATAATATTTAAAACAACCTGCCAAACCCGGTGCAGTCTTTTCATGTGGCTCCGTACCATCCTTAGTTGAAAACACTTTTTATAGTAGCTAATAGAGAAACCTTCAGGCAAGCAAGAGAAAAAGCAGACACTAAACGTTGATGATAAGACTTAATGACGGCTTTTTTTTTATTAGCGTAAAACCAATATCTGAATAAAGGAGAGTAAAATCCTCTGTTAGATTAAAATACAGAATTATTTCATAAGGATTTTATTAGTGTTTTCCCTGAGGGTGAGCGTATTATGGACAGTAAGGGCTTAATAATAATAAGACAAATAACTCAATTTTAAAATGTGCAAATAATCTGAACAGACATATCTCCAAAGATGATATAAAAATGTCCAATAAGCATATGAAATGATATTAGAAATCATTAGCCATTAGAGAGATGCAAATTATAACCTTGATAAAATACCACTTTATACCCACTGGTCTGACTACAATAAAAATGACAGAGAATGACAAGTATTACAGTGAGCATATGGAGAAATTAAGATCCTCATACACTGATGATGAGAGTGTAAAATATTGAAGCTACTTTGGATAGCAGTTTGGTAACTTCTCAAACTCTTAAGTGTATGGTTACATATCATCCAGCAATCCCTTGCCTAACTGTGAACATAGTCAAGAGAAATGAAAACATATCTTCACAAGTATTTATACCTAAATGTTTACTTCAGCATTTGTCATAATAACCAAATAGAAGAAACAATCCAGATGAGCATCAATTTGTGAATGCATAAATAAAATACAACAGAAGAAGTTAAAGAGACTCTGTGTTATATGAATATTCTATTTATATAAAATGTCCAGAATAAACAAATCTACAAAGAAAGAAGAATTAATGGCTGCCTAGGATTTGGAGGATAGGGCGGGAAGACTTGGGACAAACTGAGTGAGTGCTAAAGGGTTTGAGGTTTCTTTCTTGGGTTGATAAAAATATTTAAAAGTCGATTCTGGTGATGGTTGCACAATTATGTGAACACGCTAAAAACTCTTGAATTGTAAATTTAAAAGTGTGAATTGTAGGTAAATGATTAATAAATCTGTTAAAAATAAATTAAAAATATGGAGTCTAAGATAACTAAAAATAATTCTTTGTAGTATAGCCTTAAAAAAATTAGCACAAGCTAGGCTCGGTGGCTCAGCCTGTAATCCCGCGCCTTGGGAGGCTGAGGTGAGTGAATTGCCTGAGCCCGCAGGTTCGAGGCCCGCCTGGGCAACTTGGCAAGACCTTATCTCCACAATAAATCAAAATTTAGCCGGCATGGTAGCGCGTGCCTGTAGTTCCAGCTACTTGGAAGGCTGAGGCGGAAGGATCGCCGGAGCCCAGCACGTCGAGGCTGCGGTGGCCGGGAGCGGCCACTGCATTCCAATCTGGGCTACAGAGTGAGACTCCAACTCAGGATTAAAAAAAAAAAAAAAAAAAAATTAGCACAAAGCACAAGATGTTATTCTGGTGAATGTGGAATATCTACTATCTGAAACAAATTACACAGAAGGTAACTTCATTATAAGCTGCTTAAATGCTGTGATACAATTTGTTATTTAACTGAGATAAAACTAAACTTTTACTTTGCACAAATCTTGTGAACTTGTATTATGTTCCACAGTGATATCAGGGAAAAAATATATAGATGATTTTTTTTTAAATTATCAAAATAGATCTTTATTCTATTACACGAAGGTCTTTATTTAATTACAAAATTTATATTTGTAATATATAAAAAAAGTTTTTTAACTAGGAATTTCTGTGAGATTTTTTCTTCTTAAAATGTTAGCACGTTAAAAATATTACAATGTTAGTTTTTTTTTGTTAATTCCAGGGAATTGTGAGAATATTAGTTTCTATAAACTAATCAAAAAGAGCTCCTTTATTTTAAGGTATTTATTTTTAATTTCTTAATACTCTTTGGAGATAGGAGAATTTTTATACTTGGACAATGATAGGCAAAGATTTTTCCCAATTACATATACACAGGTACACAGAAAACTTGCAGCTATGTTTTTATACCATCAAGCCACATGTTAAAAGTAGACATAGATAAATATATATATATATTCCTATATATATATAGCATGTATATATACATACAAATTTTCTAGTCAAAATTCAAAAATATGTTTTATTTCCATTGGATACAAAATATTTTCTTCATGAACTGTGCTCTCAAAAAGACAAACAAAACAGAATATCAAACTGTATTCTCTGTGTTCTCTTCATAGAAGATATATCCTGATCATTTTGAAAGCTTACCTAGGGGTCACATCATTAAGCCAGTCTGTCAGTGCTATTACCAATAGGAAAAAATTTTTCATGTGGGTACAAACTAGACTCTAAGGATACAAACATTCCTTTTTCAAATATCTGATCAAACTAGTCTTGTAGGTCCTGGACACATTAGTCTTTTAGACTAGTTTTGGTATAGTGCAAGCCCAGAAACCAACAGATATGACTAAGAGCAAGGAAAGTAATAAAAGGAGTTGATAGGTGAGGAAAAACAGAATCTATTAAAAGAAATTTCTATTGCTGCTTAATTTCACTTCAAGAACCAATAATACATGTGTCTGGGCTTGAACCAAGACCAATGAAGCAAACTTCTCAGGCAACACATTTTCATTGACCCCAGAAGGTAAGTCTTCTTGGACTCCTTAGTGAAACTTCCAAAATGATCAAACTATCCAAAAGTATAATTTTAAAACTCATATATCGCTTCTCAATAAACCATGCATTCCATACCTTATACGGTGGTCTTGACATTTCATTTTCTAGAATTTATCTTCTCGATATTCTCAATTTATTGTACTCTGAATGTCTTTGAAGCCACAGTGCTCTGTCTCACCTGCTCTCAGTAAGGACTCTCTCTCTCGTTTCAAGAGATTGTAATTAATGCTTTTTGCTTGAACGAAGCAGGTTTAATACAATGAGTAGTCAATAAAATTTTTCAAATAAAATTGGTGTAATGAGGTGATTCTTTAGGTGATTACCTTCTGAGCAGTATTCCATTTAGTATAGGTAAATATACTTTCGAGAAAAAATATGAAAGTTTAAGTAGTGATGAAAAGTTTCATAAAGTCAGTTGTATTGAGCCAAATCTAGGAAGAAGTTTATGATTTGAAGAAATAGTGGAACTACCACTTGCCAGACTAGAAAAAAGACATGCAAAGATGTCTGTGAATCTGGTACTGAACATTGTGCTTGCCTGCTTTACACATAGGACTCCTTCAGCAATCCTAGGGACCTAATTATTCCTGTTTTCAGGTGATTACGTCGGCTTTCAAAATCAATATTGTCTAAGTGGTGTGTAGAGAAAAACCTGGGATTTGGTCTTTGACTGTACATTCCCAGCTGCCTTACTTTGCCTGTTTTAAGTTTCTTTATAACTTAAAACTATGAGCATCTAATAGTTTTTTATCTGGAATTTGCAGTAGGAATGGAATTATTAGACGAGTGGGACAGTAACAAAAGAGGGTATTACAACATCTGATGCTGACAACTGAATCATAAATTTTTTTTCTAGTCCTACGAAGAAGAAAAGTCAGGGCTATGTTCTCCTCGGTTTGGCGGGTGGGCATCTAACTTTCTTTTTATTCTGCCAATCCAAGAGGAATATCAGTTTTTCCTTCCATCCTAGGTTATTAGAAGCTGGATCAACTTCGGTCCTAATTATTCCTGCACATTAAACTCTGATGGTGGATCAACAGTTCTTTTAATAGAAACATAACAAGGTAGTCTACAGACTAGTTAGAAGACCGGAGTTTAACTCCCTCAATCTTTGCTATGCTCTTTCCGGGCTGACACTTTAGGGTCTTTCTGAGTCTGATATTCATATTATTCCTTCTAAATGGACAGATCGCTTAATACCAGGCTCCTTCTTGTATCTTGCAAAGCTTACTGCCTTCAGTGAACTTGAGGGAAGTAAATAAAGCACTATTCAATGAACTTTCTGTATTTGGTTGTTTTTTTTTTTTTTTTTTTTTGCTTGTTTTTTGTTTTGGTATTCACAACAATCCTAGGAGGAAAGTTTTATCATTTTTATCTCATTTTACAAATGAGAAAAATGACCTCTTAACTGTTGTACCTAATTCTTAACCTTAGTCACCGAATATGGTTCCCTCTAACATAGGGAGAGGTGAGAAGAAATATGGCTGGTGCTTTGACTCTAGTCTACCATTTCTACAAAGATTGATAGTATACAGTTTCCTCCTTAATTTTCTTCCAAAGAGAGTTTTAATTTCCTTTTTAAGCCACATACTCTAGTTTCATTGAAAGAAGCATCAGTTTATTTAATTAATATACTGTTGGTCTTGTTCACTGGGTATTAATCTGACCTTGCTATAGTAAATTTGTCTTCTTCCTGGTTCTGGTTTCACAACTCATGCTTTTAATCTCTATTTCACACTGATTTGTAATATATGTCTCAGAAAACTTGCAGGAATGCCATATTCAGCAACATCCAAATATTTCTTTTTATTGATAGGCATATATTAGATCAATAGACCAATATGACAACATCTATAATGTTCGGTGGTGAATGGTTAACCCAATAGATGGGACTTTACTGTGAAACACTTCTTCGTTGGAAAAACATTTAGGATTGGGTATGAAAGAAGAGAAAGAGTATTCCTGGGTAAGAGAGGGCAGAAGAATATTTAAGATTAAAGGAACAGTTTGCAAAACATTCGACATGGGAAGGGCATGGGTGGGACTTGAAGAACTAAAGAAAGTCTATCTGGTAAGGACATAGTAGTCTACAGATGTCCATCATCTCCAGTTGAGTTGTTGTGTTGGTGAGATAAACTATGTCCTCACTGATTTTCTGCCTGCTGGATCTAATTGTGATAAAAAGAGTTAAAGTTTTCAACTACAAGAGTGAATTCAATCTATTTCTCTATTTCTCCTTGCCTTTCATTCTATTAGTGTTTACTTCATGCACTTTGATGCTCTGTTGTGAGGCACATACATGTTAAGGATTTTTATGTTTTCGTGGAAAATTGACCCTTTATCATTATGTAATGCCCCTCTTTATCCCTAATAGTTTTCCTTGGTCTGAAGTATATTCTGTTTGAAATCAATGCAGCTATTCTTGCTTTCTTTGGATTAGTGTTAGTATCGCATGTCTTTTTTCATCCATTTAATCGATGTCTTTCTTTTTATTTAAAATGAATTTATTGTAGACTACTTAAAATTGGGTTTTGTTTCATGATCTGCTCTGATAACTTCTGTCTTTTAATTGATGCATTTAGACCATTGACGTTCAACGAGAGTATTGATATCATTGGATTCACAGCTATCATATGTTAGTATTTTCTGTGTTGCCCTTATTCTTTGTTCCTATTTTCTCATTTTTGTTACTTTTTGCATATTAATTAAATAAACTGATGCTTCTTTCAATGCAACTAGAGTTTGTGGTTTTAATTAAGTATTTTGTATGATTTCATTTTCTTTCCTTTATTAACATATCAATTATACTTTTTTTCTTTTATATCTCTGGTACTTGCTTTAGAGTCTATGATATTTGTATAATTAACCCAAGCTCACGTTCCAATAACACCTCACAAGTAGCATGAATTCTTATATAACAAAACAATTCTAACTCTTTCCTCCTGTCCCTTGTATCATTCATTTCACTTATATATAAACATACATAATTGGACAGATTTTTTCTGTTATTATTCTGAACAGTGTTATTTATTATATCAACTAGGAATAAGAAAAAATACAGTTTTAATTTTACCTTATCCACTGGTATGTAGGGTTTTTTTGGGGTTTTTTTGAGTTGGAGTCTCACTCTGTCACCAAGGCTGGAGTGCAGTGTCATGCTCATGGCCACCGCAGCATCCACCTGCTGTACTCAGGCAATCCTTCTGCATCAGCCTTCCAAGTAGCTGGAATTGTAGACGAATGCCACCATGCCTGACTAAATTTAGGGGATTTATTATAGAGGTAAGATCTCACCAAGTTGCTCAGGCTGGTCTTGAACTCCTGAGCTCAGAGCAATTCTCTAGCCTCTGCCTCCCAAAGTGCCAGGATTACAGGCGTGAGCCACCGCGCCTAGCTTATTTCATTCTTTATGTATATCCAAGCTTCTGAATTTTATTTTTTTTTTCCTATCTAAGGAACTTTTTTAAAAAACATTCTTTTCAACCTCAAGTTTTGTTTATCTGAAAAAGTCTTTATTTTTCTTTCATTTTTGAAGGATAATTTTACAGGGGGCAGAATTCTGTTTTGTTTCTCTTAACACTCTAATTATTTCACTTCAACCTCTTCCTGATTGCATGATTCCTGAGGAGAAGTTAAATATAATTCTTATCTCCCCTTCTCTAGGTAAGATGATTTTTTTCCTCAGGGTTTTTTTTCTTCATTTTGGATTTTCTGTAGCTTGAAAGTTTTATGTCTAGGTGTATTTTCTTTGGCATTTGTCCTGCTTAGTGTTTTCTGAACTTCTTGGCCCTGTAGTTTGGTGTCTGACCTTTATTTGGGAAAAATCTCAGTTTTAATTGTTTCCATTTTTAAAAAAGGTTTTGCTCCCTCTTTCTAGAATTCTATTTGTGGTTGTCCCATAGTGATGAGATATTTTGTTCTTTTTTTTAGTGCTTTATGTTTCTTTTTGTCTTTTAATGTTGGAAGTTTCTAGTGAGATATTCTGAAGCTCAGAATTTTTATCTTCCTCAGCTGTTGGTCCAGTCTATCAATAAGCCCATCAAAGTCAGTCTTTCTGCCAGTGTTTTTTATTTCTAGCATTTTTGTTTGGTTCTTTCTTGGAATTTTCATCTCTTTGCTTACATCTGTTCTTGCATGCTGTCTACTTTACCCATTAGAGCCCTGAGCATCTTAGTCATAGTTGTTTTTAAATTCCTGGCCTGAGAATTCCAGCATCCCTGCCATATCTGAGTCTTATTTTGATGCTTGCTTTGTCTCTTCAAATAATGTTTTTTGCCTTTTATTAAGCTTTGTAATTTTTGCTTTATAGTTGGATATGATGTACTGGGTTAAATATAACTACTAAAAATAGACCTTTAGTAATGTGATGGTAAGTTATAAAGGAAGGGGCACATTCCATAATTTTAGGAGTAGACCTTAGTCATTTAGTGACCCTGTGCCTTTGTTCTATGAACTTCACATGTTCTGAGTCCACCCCCATTATTCTGTGGGACTGAATGGCTAGAGAGGGCTGCAGTTGGGCATTTCCCTTCCTCCAGGTCTATTAGACTCTGATAAAACCACAGAAGGTTAGGCTTTGACTATATTGTTTCTCCTAAGGGAAGACATCATTAGAAGAACAGAATGCTCTGGTATATTTCAAAATGGTTATTTTCCTCCTTCCTTTGCTGGAAGGACTAGGAATTTTATCTTTCAATGTTACTGTGAGAAGTTGGACAAACTCTTGGAAGTAAAACTTGTAAGAGTGTGAGGGCCCCAAATGATTATGTTCCTTTGTAGTTTTTAACTCTCCACCTTCTTCATACTTCATGTCTATTCCCTCTGAGGTTTGTGCACAGGGATTTCTGCTCTAGCAAATGTAATTCTGTTTACCTCGTGTTTCTCCAGTGTGGGATACTGGTTTGTCCTGTGACCCCACCTTGCTGAAAGCTCTAAGAAGGGTTTCCAGTTTTTACTTAGTGCAAGGTTTTATTTGTTGTCAGAATGAATGGCAATTTACAGTTTCCTAGATGCTGGACCTGAAAGCAGAGGTTCAGTGCCATTGAGATTCTAAATCTTTTTTATATAATAATTTTCCATTGAACATTTTAGACGATTCACATAAACTTGTTTTATTTTCTTTAGTTCTGAGAATTGTAAGTTATTGTTTATATTATTATTTTACCTCTTTTGTTTCTTTTGTTCATTACTTCATAAAAACATAACAACTAGATAGTGTCTCTCTTTTTAATTTTTTTTCCTTGCTTCCTATTTATTACCTATTGTCATTTTGTTCTATCTTCTGGATACGATACTTAACTATATCTTCAACTCTTCTCTTAACTTTCTATTCTTTTTTTTTTAAATTATTTTAAAGATGCGGGGTACAATCCAGAGCTGGGTACATAAGTGATCATTGAATAGATGAAGTTTGAGACTCCCTTTGGTCCTCATTTTGCCTGGTTTAGGATCAGACACCTTTATTGATGTTACATCCCCCCCCCATTCTTTCCCTCCCCTGGCAGTGCCCTGCTATTGACAATCACTTTCTTATAGTGATATGATAAATGTTCAGGTTCCGTTTATAAGTGAGAACATGTGGTACAGTTCTTTGTTTCTGTGATAGATCACTGAATGTGATACACTCTAAAACCATCCAAACTGCTGCAAAGTCCATAATTTTGATGTTCTTTATGACTGCACAAAATTCCAACGTGTATATGTACCACAATATTTTTAATCCAGTCCACTTTCAATGGGCAGCATGGTTGCCTGCATCTTTTTGATACTGTGAAGAGTGCTACAATAAGCATGTGTGTGCAGGCATCTTTTTTGTAGAATGATTTGAGTTCCTTTGGGCATATTCCCAGAAGGGGATTTGCTTAGTCTTATGGAAGGTCAATTTTTAGATATTTTAGAAATGGTCACACTGTTTTTTGCAAAGGTTATACTAACACTCCCACCAACAGTGTAAAAGTGTTCCCTTTTCCCTGTATCTTCTTCAGCATCTGTTGGGGTTTTTTTTGAGTTATTCATAATGGCCATCCTAACTGGAGTAAGGTGGCATCTAAATGCGGCTTCACTGTGCATTTCTTTGATGATTAGTGAGGCTGAGCCTTTTTTCATGCATCTGTTGGCTGCTCATATAGCTTCTGTTGAGAAGTGTCTATTCATATCTTTTGTCAATTTTTCAATTGGGCTGTTTGTTTTTTTCCTTTCAGCATGTTTGAGGTACTTGTAGAACCTGGACTTCAGGCTTTTGTCAGACATAAAGTTGGCAAATATTTTTTCCCACTCAGTGGGCTGTCTCCCCATTCTCTTGATGGTTTCTTTTGCTTTGCAGAAACTTTTCAGTTTGATGAGGTCTCACTTGTCTGTCTTATCTCTAATAGCACAGGCATCTGGGGTTTTGATCAGGAATTGATTGCCTATTCCAATTTCCATGAGGGTATCCTCTGCATTTTCTAAGATTTTTTTTTTTTTTTTTTGAGTTGGAGTCTCACTCTGTCGCCCAGACTGGAGTGCAGTGGCCGCTCCCGGCCTCTGCAGCCTCGACCTGCTGGGCTCCGGCGATCCTTCTGCCTCAGACTTCCAAGTATCTGGCACTACAGGCGCGCACTACCACGCCCGGCTAATTTTTGATTTATTGTAGAGATGAGGTCTCGTCAAGTTGCCCAGGCGGGTCTTGAACCCACGGGCTCAGGCAATCTATTCATCTCAGCCTCCCAAACGTGCGGGATTACAGGCTGAGCCACCGAGCTCGGCTTTCTAAGATTCTTATAGTTTGAGGTTTTACATTTAGGTCTTTGATCCATTTAGAGATGATTTTTGTGTATGGTGATAGGTAGAGGTCCTGTTTCAATCTTCTGCATGTGTCCAGTCAGTTTTCCAGCACCATTTACTGAATAGGTTCTCCTCTCCCCAGTTGGTGGTGGAGACTTTCTCAAAGATGAGTAGGTTGAGAAATTGAGGTTTTGCTTCTGGAATCTCTATCCTGTTCCATTGTTCTATATGCCTGTTCTTGTACCAATACCAGGCTGTTTTGATGATTGTAGAGCTTATAGTAAAGTTTAAAGTTTGGAAGTGTGATACCTCCTGCTTTGCTTCTTTTGTTAAGGATTGTTTTGGCTAATCATGGTTGTTTCCATATGTATTTCTGTATTGTTGTTTCCAGGTCTGAGAAGAATGATGCTGGTAATTTAATGATATTATGTTGAATCTGTAGAGTGTCTTGGGTAGGAAAGATATCTTAATGATACTGATTCTTCCAATCCATGAGCATGAAATATTTTTCCATTTGTTTGTCTTCTTTGATTTCTTTGAGTAGCTTTTTGTAGTTTTCATTGTAAAGGTCTTCCATTGTAAAACTCTGGTTAGGATGATGCTAGGCATTTCATTTTGTGGGGGCAGGGGGGTGTGTTGTGAATGGGATTATACTTTTATTTGGTTCTCTGCCTGTTTGTTGTTCGTGTATAAGAATGCAACTGCCTTTTTTCATGTTTATTTTGTACCCTGAGATTTTGCCAAAGTTCTTTATCAGTGCAAGGAGGTTTGTAACAGAGTCTCTTGGGTCTTCAAGGTATAGGATCATATTGTCATCAAAGAGGAATAACTTAACTGCCTCTTTTCCTTTTTGGATACCCCTGGTTTCCTTCTTTTTTCTGATTGCTCCGGCTAGGGCTTCCAACACTGTGTTGAACGGGAGGAGTGAGGGTAGGCAGCCTCAACCGGGAAATGCTTTCAATTTCTGTCTGTGTAGCAATATGTTGCTGTGGGTTTATAGTAGATGGCTCTTACTATTTTGAGCTGTTTCCCCTATGCCTTGGTGTTCAAGGGTTTTTATCAAGAAGGGATTCTGGATTTTGTGAAAAGCGTTTTCTGCATGTAATGATATATCATATAGCTCTTGTTTTTACATCTGTTGATGTACTTAATTACATTTATCATCTGGCAAATGTTGAGCCAGACTTGCCCCTGGGGATAAAGCCTATGTGGTCATGGTGAATGATTTTTGAGATGTGTTATTGGATCCAATTTGCTAGAATCTTGTTGAGAATTTTTGCATCTATGTTCATCAGGAATATAGGCCTGTAGTTCTCATTCTTTGTTGGATCTTTACCCTGTTTGGGTATCAGTGTGATGCTAGCATCATAAAATGATTTGAGGAGAGTGCCATCTTTCTCTATTTCAGTAGGATTGGTATCAGCTCTTCCTTTAATGTTTTGTAGAATTCTACTGGAAAGCCATCTGGAATTAGGCTCTTTTTTTTTGGTAGGCAGTGTTCTTGTGACAGAGTTAATTTCCTTGGTTGTTATGGGCCTATTTAGGGTTTCAATTTCTTCTTGTTTCAACCTTGGGAGGTTGTAAGATGTCAGAATGTCCTCCATTTCATTTAGATTTTTGAGTTTGTTTCTTTACATGTTTGTAAAGTAAGCTCTGATAATCTTTTATATTTCTTCAGGTTCAGTTGTGACTTGATCTTTTACATTTCTGATTGTTTACTTGGGCTTTTCTCCCCTTTTCTTTGTTAATCTGGCTAGGGATCTATCAATCTTGTTTATCCTTTCAAAGAACGAACTTTTTGTTTCATTGATTTTTGCAATGATATTTTTGTCTTCAGTGTCTTCTATTTGGAATTTTACTTTGGTGATCTGGATTCTTCTGCTGAAGTTAGCATTCTGTTGGTCTTGCCTTTCCAGCTCCTTTAGTAGATTTGTTAGGCTGTTAACTTGTGACCTATTTTCTTGTGTGTGCATAGAGTTATAAATTCCCCTCTTAGTACTGATTTCATGGTATCCCAGAAGTTTGGTAAGATCTGTCTTTGTTTTAGAAAAATATGGAACATTTCACGATTTTGCATGTCATCTTGTGCAGGAATTATGCAAATCTTCTCTGTGTCATTCCAATTTTAGTATATGTGCTGTTGAAGGAAGCACTCTTATAACTTTCTTTTAATTTCATCAGTTGCAATTTCTGCAATTAGTTTTTTCCAGTTTCCTTTATATAATAGGTTTTAGTTCTTGATTTGTGAATCAATATAAGAAGGATACAAAGTTCTTTATTATGGTGGCCTTAGGTGGGAAATTTTTTAAAAACTCACTATTTTATAAACAGACCATGACCACAACTTTTGTTTTGGCTTGTTAATCTCACATCCTCCTATCAAGTGATACATGCCATCACGTTTTCAATATTTTTTAAGTTCTGTGAGGCCTAATTAGCAGTATTCTTTTGATTTTTAAGGTCTTTGTGGCTACTTCTCTTGTTTCAGCTGTAACCAATGTACTGAAACATTGTGTTCTATTGTTGTCCTTCCAAATATTTTTTTTTTCCTTTTCTTCTAGTTTTATCACTTTTTTGGGATTTTTGTGATGTGAAATGTAGAGAAAACTGTTTTTTAGATTAACTCTAATCAAGGGATAGTTTACAGTTCTCCCACTTTTCTCATTGCCTTATGAAGACCATACAAATGCCTCAAAAGCTTCTTCCTGTCTTTTGAACTGATCTCGTATCATACCTCCCTTACACGCTTCAATCATGGTTGACTTCTGTTTGTTCTTCAGCTATCATCTATGTCTTTCCTAATGGATATTTTCTCATGTTGCTTCTTTAATCTGAAATCTTCTTCTGTCCTTTCTTTTTTTTTTTTTTTTTTTTGAGTTGGAGTCTCAGTCGGTCGCCCAGACTGCAGTGCAGTGGCCGCTCCTGGCCACTGCCGCCTCGCCTGCTGGGCTCCGGCAATCCTTCCGCCTCAGCCTTCCGAGTAGCTAGAATTACAGGCATGCGCTACCACGCCCGGCTGATTTTTTGATTTATTGTAGAGATGAGGTCTCGCTGCCCAGGCGGGTCTCGAACCCGCGGGCTCAGGCAATCCACTCACCTCAGCCTCCCAAAGGCGCGGGATTACAGGCTGAGGCACCGAGCCCGGCTGAAAATGTGCCAGGCTCTATGCTACATGCCGTACTTGCTGTCCTTTCTTAACCAGGAATATTCTTTCTTTCCTTTCATGTCAAATCTTAAATGCTATTTCATCTGAGAAGTGTTTCACAGTAAGTGTCACATTTATTGGATTCACCTCCAACCCAAGGACACTATAGACAATGTCCAAGCAGACCACTTGTGCACTCTATGCTCAGCAATAACTGAGAAGTGTTTTAATGCTGACTATATATTTTATTTTAGTAGGTTTATTTTCATTACATAAATACAAAGCAGTGTGAAACAGTGATTAAAAGTATGAAGTCAGAGGTCAGGTTACTTGGGTTTGAATCCTAGTTCTGCTAGAGCCTAGCCATATGCCTTTGGGCATATTCAACTGAATGCATAGGTTTCCTCATCTGTAAAATGAGAAAAATAATAGTACATGACTACTGGAGTTTGTAAGACTGAAATTTGCTACTGTGCATGAGGAATATATGAGCACACTGGAAGAGATATGTAATTGTTAGATTAAAAAATAGAATGATTTTGATTCACAAGTTAAACAAATCAAATCCACCTTTGCAAAGTTAATTTTCTATCATCTCATAAGTAATTTCAGAAATATGAATTGCCCTTACTTCATTCAAAGATCTGAAATTAAGATTCATATAATCAGAACAAAAATCACTTGTACTTGAGGAATATAAATTAATTCAAATTAATATCAAGTTTATTAGTATTGAATGGTGCAGTTTGTTTCCTGTCATTCAGGAAGTTGGGGATCGTTTAGGGCTTTCTTTTTATGTTAACGTACTAGCACTTTGTATAACATAATAAAAGCAGAACTTTTAAAACATAGGCTCTTGATGGCAATTGCATTTCTCAGCTGCAAAAAAATGATATGTGCATTTATTTCTAATTTTCAAGAAGAAAATTATAGGCAATGTTGACATTTGAATTCAAATTCATAAGAATAAAGATAGATAAAATAAAGATAAAAAGAAGTCAGTATTGTTTTATCATGAAACTGAATTAAAGTAGAGGAAAATATTTAAGTCAGTTTTTTCTAGCCATAAACTTTATGTCAGAAGAGCATATAGATTTTAGATATGGAGAAAACCTTTCAGACTTAACACTCTTTTGGAAATTATTGCTTGTATTACTTAGAAACATATATATATTTGATATGGTTATATCTATAAGAGAGAAAATATCAAGCCAGATATATTGCTAAATAATAGAAGCAAACGTATCAAAGGAAAATTGAAAAGGAAATGTGAAAATGAACAACACCTTTATTAGCCATTCCCTGAAACTATAGGGACCATCTGATTTTAAATATTCCCTCACATAAATTCCTAAAGTATGAAAAAAACATAAACTCATGATCTTTCTCATCAGCTGTTCGTTTTGAAAGTTAAAGCAAAATTAATTATATTTGAATAAAATCATTATATCCTTCCAAGTCTAATAGTTAGAACTCTTTGTTTTAACAATGTTTGTTTATAATAATTTTATACAGTACCAATATATTTTATTGCCTATGTTTCTAAATTAAAAGCTAGTTCTAGTTTATATCTTTCTGTTCTCCTACTTTATTTTAGCTGTAAAAGGAAACATAACAGACGTGACCTTTGTGCCAATTGCCTTGATTATGTGCTTTTATTCTCAGAAGTTTCAACTATTGCCCTTCAAACTTGCACTTGCTTCAAGGTTGTGCTTAAAGTTGAATATTTGGTTCATGTCGCAAGGGGACTATACCTGTTCATAGTTTTTTTAAAAAGTCAGTATTGTTTTATCATGAAACCGAAGTAAGTCAGAAGGAAATATTTAGGTCAGCTTTTTCTAGTCATAAACTTTATGTCGGAATAGACTATATATTTTAGATATGGGGAAAATCTTTCAGATTTAACAATATAGTTTATACCATTTATTTTTACCTTAATACAACTCCCTCTTTGCTTATTGTTGCCATTATAGAATATTAATTAACCCAATGAAGTATGTTATCTTAAAAATAATCATCAAAACTTAAGACTGAAATTTGAACAAATCATCTGTTCTGTAGGTACTAGATTAGATTACCTTGAGATGGCTGGAGTGCCAATAGAATCCAGGTGCAGACCTGCACAGGTAACTCTAACTCAGAAAGAAGGAAGGAAGAAAGGTAGGAAGGAAGGAGGGAAGGGGAAGAGAAGAAAGAGAATACAGTTTATTTTCATTATTTACACTTTCTGCCCTAAAGCAAACAGATCAGGTAGTAAGTGAAGAAACACTGTATACCAAATGGATGCTTCTTTAACAAGCACATCCCAAATCCATATATCCAATAATGAACTCATGATCTGTCTTCTGAAAACTGCTCTTTCATCCACTTTTCTTCATGTAGTCCGTTTCTCAGGTCAGAAACCTGAAAGTCACCCATGGATGGCAGCCTCCTTCTTTTTAACGCATTCAAATATAATAAGGCATAGATTCTGGTGATTCTCCATTATAATTAGCTCCTAGATTGCAACACTAAATCTCAAACTTGACAAGTCAATAGTGTGATAGTCAGGGAAACTACCATTTCTTACTTTGAGTAATAATTTAACACCTTTCCCAATTGCAAATTAACTGCTGGATCACTTTTCTTAAGTTGAATATGCTTACCATGAACTTCATGTTGTGACTTCTCCAAACTCATTGGATGCAATTTCCTTACAACAGGCACCAGATTCATGATTCTTACTAAAGAAGTTTGTATACCCAACCCTGAATTGTACCCCACTTCTTTAAAATGCAATTTTTTTTAATGTGGAAAAAAAAGAATCATGCTCTAAAGCTTTAAGTATTTCCTGATAAAGGGCCTTATGCATAATGTCTTGTCTAGTAATAGACTTACAACATTCTTCACTTACCTTCCTCCTACAGTTTATGACTTAACCATCACTCATTTATGAGCTTAAATTTTATTTCCTCAGAAAAGCTTCTTCGTACTTTTCTGATAATAAAATGAATCCCTGTTTGGTAATCTTAAGCTCTCTGCTTGTTTCTTTATATTAATTATTTGCATAATTATATGTTCAATATTTACCACCAACACCTCCACCACACTCTTCATCCTATGGAGATAGAGATTAGTTCTGTGAATATAGACTCACTGTGTTACATTCATTTTCAGATAATACAAAACGAAAACGCACAAATGAATTGTGTGTGTGTGTGTGTGTGTGTGTGTGTGTGTGTGTGTGTGTTGGCGTCTTACTCCATAGCCCAGGTTGGAGTGCAGTGGCATGCTCACTGCCACTCCAGTACCGACCTGCTGGGCTCAGCCTTCCAAGTAACCGGAACTACCAGCGCGCACTACCACACCTGGCTATTTATTTGTTTGTTTATTTATTTATTTATTTATGTTAGAGACGAGGGCTCGCCAAGTTGCCCAGGCTGGTCTTGAATCCACAGGCTCAGGCAATCCACTCGCCTCAGCCTCCCAAAGTGCTGGGATTACAGGCTAAGCCACCATGCCCAGCCTCACAAATGAATTTTTAAGAGAATTATATTAAATTTCAATATCAAAAAGAGACACTGAGATAATGAATATTCAAACCCAAGTTAAGACCTATCTTCCTATTGACTTATTTTAAAAATGCGTTTCGTAAAAAATCTGTTTCCTTCATAAAATTCATGATTGTCGATTTCACACAAATAATCAACACTGCCTACACATCCATTTTATCAGATTGACTCTCTCCTCCATTCTCTACCACAGTCATTTTAAACTATTTGCATTCTCTATAACCTTCGGAACAATTGCCTTTTTATACATTCTCATCACATCATATGCTAATACATCACATTTATAATTTTCATTTATTCATGTTATTAAAATTACCTTTTCCAGTAGTAAATAACAACCATGATTTTGTAGAAAATTTTATTTTCTGCTTTGTAGAATAGTTTAAATGACATTGAAATATTTTTAGCCCTTGGAATTTAAAAAAGTCAGTAAAACTAATAAAATGTTTATCACCGTAAATGAGGTAAACTATGAACAACATTTTCCAAATCTACTTATGATCTCTTTTTTTGTTGATTTTTCTCTAGATATTTTCTGAAATAATCTGGTTACTACTTTTTTTTTTTTGAGGAAAAATAAATGTCGTTAGTGATTTCAAATACATTAGTCTTTGGTTTAAATTTCTCTATAAGTGATTGTATTTCTTTGTTTATTTTAATTATTGTGTATGTATGTGTTTACTTTTTTGTTAATTAAACTATTTCCTTGTTTTATTCCTAAACAAATATTTCTTGAATTTTCCATTTTTTTACTATTTTTAGTAACAATTTCTTAATTTCTGCTTTAACATTTATACATTCATTTTTTCTTCATCATTATTTTCTTTGGCTCTTTTTAAAAATGAATTTACTTGAATGCTTGGCTCATCTATATTTGATTCATTATTAATTATGAAACTATTTAGAGTTTTGGATTATTTATAATTTATCACTAACCACATAAATTAGCTTTGGACTCCAGAGTCCATATTGCATTTATCTTATATTTTTAAAATACAGATTTCATTTTATTTTAGATCATAGAGTTATTTTTAATTTTTGCTGCCTTTTATGTCTTTGGTTTATATCTTTTATTTTTAAATATGTCGTCTTTGAATTGCAGTAGAGTTATGTAGCTAACACAATTTTTTTTGTTTTTGTTTTGATATGGCAAGTTTTTTCTTTTCTGGTTTGTTTTATGATCTCTCTCCATATATATATACATATTATGTGTATATACATATTATGTGTATACATATGTGTGTATATATATATATAATAGTCATATACTTTGATTTCTAATTTAGCTTTCAAAAACATGACTTTTGAAAGTCAATGCTTAATCTGTTAAAGAGTTTTATTAATGTATTTAAAAGTTTTTTTTGTTTCTCACAGCTTTTTCTTTTATTTCGATACTGTCACTTGATATATAGAATATTGTGAAAGTTTAGAGTATCTTATATGTTCATAAATACAACCCTCATCAGTCAATATTTGAGCAGGAAAATAGAAGTACTATGGGTACTGAAGAATAAAAAAATGTATTAAAGGAGTTGAAATTCATAAACAGTGCCTGGAGAGTCAGGGAATGGCAATTCTGCAACACTGGCACAGAGGGAAAAGTGTGAATTGCAGGAAAGATGGGCAGATGGGGATGAGGACTCACCAGAGGAAGGCCATAAAGAGAAGATAATAGAACATACTGGTGGTCTGTTGATGCTTTGTCTAGTAGTGGGCCAAGTGGTCAGAGTGTCAGCAATTGGAAAAAAAAACTGGACATGAAACAGAATGAGGGAAGCAAGGACAAGCTAGAACCCACCAACACCACTGAGTTGTCTCTCCCCTTGTCTCACCACAACAACCTTCAGAGAATAATAGCTCTTTCTTCATTTCTTTCTTCTACATCTCATACAGCCTCTACTGTTTGTTTATACCAGAAGTTCTGAGTAACATTACTCTAGCTTACAGAATTATAGTTTAACATCACCATTGTCCGTCCCTGAAAGATAAACACTTATATTTCACTTTCTTTTCTTTTTTTAAAAACATATTTTTTATTTTAAAATTGTGGGGCACAGTTAATATGCATCGTTCAGGCACCATTGTTGATAAGGGGTGTCTCCCTGTTATATTTCACTTAATCATATATTCTTCTAAATAAAGTGATAGAGAAACCATGCATACATTTGAAAACATGTTAACTTTCTCCCCAAAAGAGAATACAAAGAGAATATGTCACTTTACCCATCTTTGAATAATGTACATTATTTTTCTAGCTAAGTCTCTCTTCTATTTAATAGCTTGAAACTTAAATATTGCAATATAGTTTAATCACTAGTAACATATTCTATGAATGAGGAAGAGTGTGAAGGAAAACAATTGTGTATTTGTAATGTGTGTATTTACATACATATACTATATATACCATTCATACACCCTACACACATGTATACATACTATATATAATATATAAATATACAATGTATATGTATACGATATATACTATACACTTATCACATATATGTGTGTACATATAAATTTATATGTGTCTCTGTGTATGTTATACACAAACACATCTACTTATCAGCTTAGATCATACTATTTAGAGAAAAAAATGACTGTGTCCTTATGTTTATTTCTTCCTTAAATAGAATGCACATATATTCAAATATGTAGTTACTCTGTCTCTCTTTCTTTCCATTCCTACCACAGTCTCTCTTATTTTGTAAATAGTCAAATGGTTTAAGGTAGTACTTGCATGCTCCTTCTTACCTTATATATCCCATTTTATCATAACAAAATACCACAGATTGGGTGCTTTAAATAGACACTTAGGCATCACAGTTCTGGAAGTAGGAAATTCAAGGTCAGGATGGCCACCGGTTTACTTCCTGGTGAAGGCTTTCTTTCTGGCTTGCAAATGGCCACTTTCTCTCTGTGTCCTCACATAATAGAGAGTCTCTGTCATTATCAGCTTTTTCTCCCTTTCTCTTTTCATAAAGCCACTGATCTCCTCACAAGTGCCCCCACTCTTATGATCTCATCCAACTCCAATTACCTCCTCAAAACGCATCTTAATGTACCATCATGTTGGAGACTAGAGCTTTAATATATGAATTCAGTGAGGAGGACACAATTCAGACCATAGCAGCTCTTATCAAGCATGTCAGCTAGTCACGGGTTCTTGTCTGGTGAAGTGGCCCAGACTCTTATTCTTGAACAACTTTTTTTCATTTCTGAATTGTTTATGACTTTGCTAGTCTTGCATGTATTGAATTATTGCAGTTTTTATTGGCTAATAATCATAAGACGTGAAAGTATTAAGAGGTACCCAAGTGTTCTCCTCCATTCCAGACATACTCCTTTTTATTTCCATCTTTTGCTAGCAATACTATTTTACTCTTAATAATTAGAATACTCATCCCCTTTTTTGCATGTTGTTTCACTAGCATAAGGAGCACAAAAAGTGACCAGCAGCGGTCTCATTTTCCAATTTAATGAAAAAATGGTTGTGCCTTTCGTTGAAAGTATTTTTCCCTTTAGAACTGAGATTCTTAGACTAGCAGAGCTCGGAGTTACAGTAATGAGAAGCAAAATTTTCATTAGAGGATCATTGGGGCAATAATGAGAGGAACTGTTCACTTCTGCACAGCATGATTCCTGGACTTGTTAATGCTGGCTATGAGAGGATCAGCTCCATATCTTGGTCCCTTTTTCAGAACATATCTCAGTATATCTCACATCCTGGAAAACTTTGCCCCGGTCCCACAATGTGTTACCACACAGACGATATCATAACAAGTCTTCAAAATGCCATTCCATTTTTTTATCATGTGAGCTCTTTCAGGGTGATGGAAGACATGAAAATACCAGTAAATTCCAAGAGTGTGAGCCCATTACAACATGTTATGTTCTGTAATGTGAGATGTTGGTTTTAATAGAAACATTGTGGGCAGGGAAAGAAAATCTGTATCCAGAATAAATATCTATTCCTGTGAGAACAACATGCTACCTTCTGTTTTATAAGTGGTCAAATATATTCAACCTATCACCAGGTAGCTGGGTTCCCCTTTCAGGGAATCCTGCCATATCAGAGCATATCAGAGCTCAGTATTGATCTCTACTGACAGTTTACTCATTCGGTAATATCTCTAAGCAGATAAGCCTTGGTGGGTGGAAATTCACATCGATAAGCTCATACATAACTGCATCCCAGCCACTATGACAGTTTTTTTGTTTGTTTTTAATGAGCCCATTGGATAAGGACAGAAGTAACCAGAAAAAGAGATTGACTAACACACAGTTTATTCACTTAGTTGTTTGGACCCTCTGCAGAGGTAGCTATGCGATGAACATTCACAAAGAACACACATTTCTTCATTTTCTGAACCTATTCACAGAGGTCTATTCACATCCCACTTCTACAGAACCTCTTGTTAGCAATTGTCCAATGATATATATTTTTTCAAATCCTTAGCCATCGAACCAAAATATTAGCGACTAACTACAAGCAAGAGAAAATCCACAACTCTGTCTCCTTCAAGGCAAACTTGCAACAAGATTCACTGCTTAAGCGTCCTACTCACTGGGGAGATTTCCCTTCACCGCTATCTTTCAAGGTCTCCTCCGCATGGCATTTTAATGCTATAGCTGATGGTACTTGTATTTGTGCAGATAAAATCTGATGTATCTCTTTGAACAGGCCATGTTTATTCAATTGTTGGCTTTTGGGCAGTGTCCAATTTATTTTCCATTTTTTCTACTATCTTAACTATGTCAAGTTATGTTTTCATATAATAACTGTCTCTTGGTTGTTCCTTTTTCTTTGGCATAAGTTTCTCTGTAGGAAGAGAGTTGCTTGGATCACCAAGTTAGTCTTTTGAACTTTCTTTTGAAGTAAGGGTTCTCTGGATAGCCTTAACGGGGTGAAGTTGTGTCAGCATTTACTTATTATTGGAAATCTGACAGCTGAGATAGACTTTTGTTCAACAATCTATGCCCCAGATATTAGACCAGGAGATAGTGTTTTGTATGTGCTCATAAATTTGTTTGTTATTTTTGTGCAGTAGAACCCTGCTTTCCAAGTAAAAACATAAAGGAGCTAGAAAAAAACATTCATACTTGCCCCTCAGCACGGCCTATACTTGCTTTCAGATCTGCGTTGTGAGCTGAGGTCAGTGGGTTTCCAATAGAGGTATACTCGACCCCTAGAAAAAATGTACTTTGTGTTCAGCAAGTTTCAGTAGTCTCACCTTTCTGCACAATCATTGGCTGAAAAATCTTAAATATCTTTTGGAAAGTTATTGATTTTTCTGAGTTTGTTTTTGTTTTATTTATATGTATTGGCTTATTTAATTATCCAGTTATTTATTTACATTTTGTTTGGTCATTTTGTTTCATATTTCACAGCTAAAGAGTTAAACTAAAGGTCTGAAATTATCATATTGAATGAGTCAAACATTTACTTTTTGAACCCAACTAAGGTTAGAGCACTTAATCCTACTTACCTTCACCTGTCCTCATAGACAGCCAAGATCTGCTGTATGCTAATTACATAACATACTGTGTTTACATTTTAACTTCACCATAACACTTGATGAGTACACTCTCTGTATTTTAATCTAATCACTTGATAGTTATTTTAAATAGTGTAAAGGGACTAACTTCTGAATATTGGTCTTCCATGTATTTCAGAAGAAGAAATTTGAAAATAAGTATTAAATAAAAGAGAATTCCAGAAACCTAGAGGATGGAACCACATTTCATTCATCATTATTTATTATTTTTAATATAATGTTTCAAAAATAAAAACAAAGTGAAGAGTAGATTTGAAAAGAAGCAAAAAAAAAAAAAAAAAAAAAAGAAGAAGAAGAAGAAGAAAAGAAAAGAAAGTAACAAAAAAGAAAGCTTATAAGGCAGTTTCAGTTTTCAAAGCCCTGCTGAGAGTGAAAGGAGAATTGAAGCCAGGATTGTTAAACTTTCTAGAGCACCATGTTTGCAGAATAGGAGGAATGGTAGCAGTAAATATCCATTGCCATATTTCACTACTTCTTTACACTTCTTTGGCTATAGGTTAAAAATATGGAATGCTCCCTATTTTGCCTAAGGACACACAACTATTAGGAAACAGGAGTGCAAATAGAACACCTGTCAAGTGTTTTGAAGTAAAATAAATTTCATGACTTTGAATAGGGCTAAAAACATAGTCAAGGGAGTATTAAAAACTTATGGGTGAATAAATGGCACAGGGAGAAAAAGATTTTGGAAATGTTATCTACAAATCTTTGGAATTAATACAACAGTAATTATTCTAGGTGAAAGTAATGATGCATCCACAAACAACGTGCAGTACAAAGATAATTTTAATCAAGTTGAAAGTTAAAAAAAAACTTCTGAAAATTTGTTTTTCAGTTGTTCTCAGAATTAACTGTAATGCCAATATCACCACCTTGTAAATAAATAAATCTCAAGACAAGTTCAGAAATTATATAATATTCCAACATTGAAAAAAAATCAAAAAGTATGTAGCAGGCCCCTATGAATAAATCCTGCTTACTCAGAATTGGCAAAAAGGATATTGGTATACATTTCTATGAATTCAAACTTTAGTTTCTGCTGGTGCTCTTTTCTTTTTTCAAATGTCATGTTTCCACATTTCTAGAATATGAATATCTCGGGACGAATAGAGTAGTATTGTTTGGTAAAGTTTTCTAATATACACTGCTTACAAAGAAACACTTTTCCTTTGGCAATCTCAGTAAAAAAAAAATACACACACACACACACACACACCAACAAAACAAACACATTTGAAATGCATGACTTGCATATATTTGCTATAAATATGAATACAGATATAGGATGAATACATATATATTCAGGTATATGCATATACAATGTAAATGTGCATATATATATGTGTCTAGGTATATGCATGTATTTGTTATAATGCATGCACCTTTGTATTTGTATTAAGATAATAAAATGAACCTTTTGATGGCCTCTGATTTGAAGAGTGGGGCTCAAAGCTGTGGAAAATAATAAACTAATTATACTCATATACTGGGGCAATTCAGTAAGATCGGATCTTAACCCGGTTCTTGCTAATAGACACAATCTTTAGCCTTGTGGAATTTGTAGTGATTACTCTGAGAAGCAGTTTCTTTTCCTCAGTATAAGTGTACTACAGTACCTGAACAGATTCATACATAAAATTCGGGTGCCTCCAAGAGTGACGTTCTTGTTGGACAGCCCTTTTCCTCCTTGTTGAGTGTCTGCATAGTTGGCAATTTTCCTATTCAGCTTATGTTTTCCTAAGAAGGGAAGAAGACAGAGGCAGGAAGGCCTCTAAAAGAGGGAATGACAGAGGAGCTGGTATAATGCCCTAGTTGACAGAACTAAGATAGGTACATTTTCTTTGAGTCTAATGGTTACTTGGAAGTTTGACTAGGTTTGGATGGTTTTGCCAGTTTCTCCCTCCTCTCCCAGGAGGATTGCTTCCAAAAAATAGGAAACCCAAGCAAGAACCTCTAGTGAACTGAAAGGTGAAAGAAGTTGAGTTCAGTTGGTTTCCCAAATCAGGGAAATTGAAAGTCCTAAGGGGATGTTGAAGAATTGTCATACACACTTCAGGAAAGAGCCAGCATTTGAAGAAATTTCAATTACATCAACAGCGTCCAGAGTCAAGTTGATGTTAGTTATCGAAACAGCTATAGCCTGCAGTTAAGACAAATTTGCATTTTTTCCAGCACACTACTCTACCTCAGTGGTGAAATGCTAGACTTATGGGCAGTGAAGAAGGACAGAAACACTCCCACCTGCCTCTTAGTCTCCTTGATCTGTCCTGAGGTGATGAATGGGAGTGCTGTGAATCAGAAATGAATGCGGAGTATTAAACTGGAAGGTCTAAATGTTATTAACTGGAAGCAACCTGGAAGCTATAAAACCTGGTCAAAATAACAATCCACTTTAGAGAAAATATAAATTTACACATAGTAGTAAATAGAGAATGCTGTTTGCTATATAAAGATGGAAGAGGTAGGCCAACAAGGGAAACAGGAACCTTTTTGTTTGACTTTTTTTTTTAGTTATTTTGCCAGAGGCACTTTAAAAAATCTATTTCTTGCATGTGCAACCTGTCATATAGAAGAATTAGTCTGTTTAAAGAGTTGCTGCTTTAAAATAGCTAAATAACTTAACTGGCAGTTTATAAAATGATATTCAGCTTTGAAGTTTGTAATACAAACCAAGGAAAACTAAATGCAGGCATAATTCTAACCTAATTATTGCTTGTGTTCTAATTTTTCACAAACATACTCGTAAATGTAGAAATTGTGTGTGTCTGGGCTTATGCACATACACAGTATTAACATACACACGTGAAACCATATTTGGTATTTAGATTTTAAAAGTACATCATCTAAAAAGAATATAGAGTCAAATAGATGTGTGCTTAGATTGTAAAGCACACTGAATGTTGTGAAAAGGAAGTAAAAGGTAATAATATTCTTTTGAACCCATAAACACCAACATGCACTATGTTATTAGGTTTTGTATTATTTATCACTAAGACCAAATAAAAACAAAAACTTGATTCTGATTCTAACATACCTTTTTTCTCCTTTGATAATTCTCCGCCAGGCTTGTTGGCTCAGCCTGTAATCCCGTGCCTTTGGGAGGCTGAGGTGAGTGGGTTGCCTGAGCCTGTGGGTTCGAGACCTGCCTGGGCAACTTGGTGAGACCTCATCTCTACAATTACAAAAAAAAAAAAAAAAATCAGGTGGGCATGGCAGCGCATGCCTGTAACTCTGGCTACTCGGAAGGCTGAGGCGGAAGGATCGCCGGAGCCCAGCAGGTGGAGGCTGCGGTGGCCGGGAGCGGCCGCTGCACTCCAGTCTGGGCGACAGAGTGAGACTCTGACTCAAAAAAAAAAAAAAGACATAATTCTCCATATAATGTACCAACTGTTGTACGATTTTCTTTTCTTTTCTTTTTTTTTTTTTTTGAGTTGGAGTCTCACTCAGTCGCCCAGACTGGAGTGCAGCGTCCGCTCCCGGCCACCGCAGCCTCGAACTGCTGGGCTCCGGCGATCCTTCCGCCTCAGCCTTCCACGTGGCTGGAACTACAGGTGTGCGCTACCACGCCCCGCTGATTTTTTGATTTATTATAGAGATGAGGTCTCGCTGCCCAGGCAGGTCTCGAACCCGCGGGCTCAGACAATCCACTCACCTCAGCCTCCCAAAGGCGCGGGATTACAGGTTGAGCCACCGAACCCGGCGTCTGTTGTACGATTTTAATGTTACACATTTCATTTTGGAGAATATATAACCTACTCAAGTGAGATGCTTTAATGAAGTAGAACTCAATGGAATTGGGTAAAAGCTACAATCCCAAGAGAAAGGTCCTATTTATTATTTTTTTCTCCAGCACCTACTATAATATCGGCCAACCCTATATAACCTAGCTATGAAGTTGTTCCTAATCTCTGAAGTTAGAGCTATAAACAGAAGAGCTTTAAGCTAAAAAAAGAAGAGTGGCCGGGCTTGGTGGCTCAGCCTGTAATCCCGCGCCTTTGGGAGGTTGAAGTGAGCGGATTTCCTGAGCCTGCGGGTTCGAGACCCGCCTGGGCAGGGAGACCTCATCTCTACAATAAATCAAAAAATCAGCCGGGCGTGGTAGCGCATGCCTGTAATTCCGGCTACTCGGAAAGCTGAGGCGGAAGGATCGCCGGAGCCCAGCAGGTCGAGGCTGCGGTGGCCGGGAGCGGCCACTGCACTCCAGTCTGGGTGACAGAGTGAGACTCCAACTCAAAAAAAAAAAAAAAAAAAAAGAAGAGTGGAACAATAATGTTTATCATCTTCCTGATAGATGTATCTTGTCTCTCCCTGTGCTTCCCCTTAGAGTTTTAGGAGAAATTCAGATGTGTGTGGAGGGAGTGAAGAAAAAAATAATAATAAAATCAAACTAAATTATTTCTAGAAGATACGTGGTACTATTTTGAATAAGTTATTAAATAATAAGTGCCTTATATATGAATGAATATATAACATGTTCGTTTGTAAGAAAAGTAAAGTTAGCTTTTCTTGTATTGATGTAGGAAATTTTGCCTTCTAATAGACTGAATTAAAAATATTAGTGGCTATGAATGTGTAAGCTTTTTCTTGGTTTGTTGCCATCGAACATATGACCAGAAACCATTCTTTATTTTAAGAAGAACAAAGGGAAAGCAATTTTCAAAAGATTGCAAAATCTTTTTTCTTTCTTTCCTTAGGAGAGCCAGGCTATTGGAGAATGTCATGTTGCTGTCATTTATTTTATACACTTTTGTGTAGCTTCAGGTTTCAATATTGAATTGTGCCTGTCTCCTCTGAGTGTCTTTGGCAGCCCCAGATAGTCCATCTATAGACTACTGAACAAAATTTTAATGTCATAAATTAGATAGAATGTCTTATGTTTTCATAATTTCTATAATCTCAGATGGTTATCAACTACAACTATCTCCTATTTTTCATATAAAACAAAGTAATTATCAGAGAGGAAAACAAAGTGAATCAACTTAGTGAGGATTTGAGCAGATGTGATGGCCTAGACAAGTGTCTTTTGACTATAGAGATTTTTTTTAAAAAGAAGTTTCATGAAAGATTATTTCAAATATGTCATCAGCAAAATAAGCTATGTGTATTTGATTCTTATGTTCGTATAATAACAATAATTTCAGTAGTAAGTGCCGCGTGGTCACTCTGCATAGTATTCCTCTGTTTTTACATTCACCTGTTATATTTATTACCAGTGCTTGTAATCCAGTCATAACTGCCTTATTTATTTTTATTTTTATTTTTTTGCCGGGTGCTGCTGTACTATACTTTCCATAAAAACAAACTCAGATATTTTCTCACAGGACATGTACTAATGTTATACGTTTCATTTTGGAAAATTAAGGACTACATATTCAAGCTAAATGTGAACCACATTTTTTTCTCATAATAGTAATAACTGTAAAATTTGTGGGAAAGACATAGTTCAACTCACCAAAGCTATTTCTTATAGAAGGACCTTGACAGTGATCAGCTTTTCTTCCCCCCTGCTCTAAATGCCTGTGAACCTGTGACTATACCCTTGCTGAGGTCTTTCGATTGAACTCCCTTGGCTTCAGCTAATTCAATTCCTAACCAGCAGGTATTGCTGAAACCTGCTGTGTGCACATATTTATTGCTTTGATAATACAGAGGGGAACAGCCAAAGAATCACCAAATCAAGACAAGCAAGCTGTTTTTGCTATAAATAGTCACATTATCCTGGCATTCTTCTTAATTCTTCATGTCTTTTATTCATCCATATAATCCTAATATGTAATTTTAATTTTATGATTGTTTGGAAGGATAATTCGGCTGTGTGCATGAACTGTTGAAGGCAACTTGGAGATGTGCATTAATTGTAGATACTTCTAGGTGGGCTTGGTGGCTCAGCCTGTAATCCCGCGCCTTGGGAGGCTGAGGTGAGTGAATTGCCTGAGCCCGTGGGTTCGAGACCCACCTGGGCAACTTGGTGAGACCTCATCTCTACAATAAATAATAATAATAAAAAAATTAGCTGGGTGTGGTAGTGCGCGCCTGTAGTTCCAGCTACTTGTGAGGCTGAGGCAGAAGGATCACCAGAGTCCAGCAGGTCAAGGCTGTGGTGGCCGGGAGTGGCCACTGCACTTCAGTCTGGGCCACGGAGTGAGACTCCAACTCAAAAAAAAAAAAAAATTATAGATACTTCTTGCTAGAAGTAGATATCCAGTAATCTATTAAATGATCCACAATGTCCCCAAAGATGTAGAAAAAAAATGTAGAATAATCAGTCAGGTAGGCTGATTATATATCTTTAAATTTAAAGAAATTACAATATATTTATGTGATTTTTTCTTACCAATGAAAAGTATTAGTGTTACCATGAAATTCTAGCAGCAAATATGTAGATTGATAAATATCTCTAAATGTCTTTTTTCTCTTATAAAATAAATGAATATAAATACTACTAGAAAAATGCATTTTGTGATTATTTTCAAAGAAGTTATTCTTTAAGAATCTTTAGACAATGATGCCATAAAATGACTTATGTTATTATTTAATCAAATCTATTAAATATTTTAACATGATAATGTGCACAAAACATCAAAATTACAGATGTAGAATGCAAAATCTTTTATGTGCTTAAGTGCAATTTAAAATAGCCTTTGACAATTATAACAACTCTAGTATAGCTCTCCTAGGAATAAATATTTTCTGTTTGCATCAATAATGAATATCTTCTTTTTTCTTCCTTATCCCTTAAGTAGGGAAAATGGCAAGTAACCCTGGCATTATACTATTTTACAGACCAGCTGAGAGAGTCAAAAAACAAAAACAAAAACAAAAAAAGCCATAGCTTTCAGAGGTCTGGAAGGCAACTAAAATAAATCTAAGCCGGGCTCTTTGGCTCAGCCTGTAATCCCGCGCCGTTGGGAGGCTGAGGTGAGTGAATTGCCTGAGCCCGCGGGTTCGAGACCCGCCTGGGCAGCGAGACCTCATCTCTACAATAAATCAAAAATCAGCCTGGCGTGGTAGCGCATGCCTGTAAGTCCGGTTACTCGGAAGGCTGAGGCAGAAGGATCGCCGGAGCCCAGCAGGTCGAGGCTGCGGTGGCCGGGAGCGGCCACTGCACTCCAGTCTGGGCGACAGAGTGAGACTCCAACTCAAAATAAATAAATAAATAAATAAATCTAAGTGAACAACACTTAATTTGTATCCTACTAGCTCTTCTTGGTATTTAATGTTTTAATAATGCGGGATCTATTTATTGTACAAGTCTGAGATATAATTTTTGATTCAACTAAAGTATGAATTTCTGCAGTGATAATATTTAATTTTATTTTTGTCATACACGTACACATGATAAATATATGTATTACTTATTTTAGTAGTCAGAATTTGAATTTTATTTTTAAATGTTGGTATTCAAAAGATCTGCTTGCGTTTCAGAACCTACAATCAATAACAGTATCTATAGCAATATGGAAATTATTTTTCCTCCACAGAAGCAATTAGATAACCATACAAATAATACATAAATATCTAAATAATTCATTGAAGGACTAACAATAAATCAATATCACTACTGTAACATTTCATTTTTTTTGCAGCAAAGTACAGAAAATACATAAGAATGTTATCTCTTAGTGTCCTAATCAGAAAACCTGGATATTAAAAAGAAATTACTGGAACCATGCTTTATATTACAAAGAAGTAAAATGGCTTTATTGGATGGGAACATATAGTTACAAAATTAGAACTCCAGAGATAAATTGCTTTGTTAGTTCCTAAACTGGTCTGTACATCTCACTGGTTTAAGTATGTCTGCATGTATGTGTGTTGCATGTATATGCATATATGGCATTAGGTGTGGCTTGTGCTTTTTTTTTTTTTTTTTTGAGAAAGCAGGATTTATTGAGAGAATGGAAAGCTCCCACAGTTGGAATTGGAAGGTACCCAAGGGGGTTGCCTGCTTGTACTATTTTGTGTCTTGTTTCTTCTACTTAGTGAAATATTTTAGAGATTCATTCATGTCTTTCATGTATCAATAGATAATTGATTATTTTTATAGCTGTGTAGTATGAATAGATAACAATTAATTTGTTGTAGAAAACTTCTCTTGATTGTACTGGACTTTTTTCTAGTTTGGGGCTATTATGAATAAAGCTGTTTTGCACATTCTTGTATAAGTATTTTCATAGATTTATGTACTCCTTTTTTATGAGTATACAAACTATAGATTTTCTGATCATAGAGTAGATGTGTATGCTGGAAAAATCTCATACTGGTTCAGTGGGTCTGCTTGTTAAATTGTTAGGTATTTTGTGATCTGTTTTTTAAACATAGACATTATTAAAACTAAACTTTATAGCTTTACATTTAAAATTATATAAAAACCAAGTGAATAAATTCTCAAAACTCATCACATCCTAATTACTTTACTATGTTTTATTGTTATCTATGCCATTGAGGATATTTATGTCTTTTTATATCTGTGTGGTAGGTATGTTGTGTAAAAAGATGTGCAGTAGTACATTTTTCTCCAACTCTCCATTTAATGATGCCACAATGAATGAAGATAGTGGGACTATTCATACCCAAGAATTTGGTACATGCTACAAATAAGAGCTGGGTTTATTTTGGGGGACTTGTCCAGACTTTAAAAAAAAGATGGAGGAAATATTACTCATGCAGGGTTAAATTTTAAAGTGTGTCACATCTGTAGACATTGCATTGTGAATATCACAGAAAAGTTGAACAAATATTCTTCTAGTACTCAAAAATAATATCCTGAGTCAACACATAAATTGTACACATCATTAATGAAACAGTGATATACAGCTTTGTTGTTTCACTTTGTTGTTTTATTTTTCTGAGAGCTGGTTGTTAAATATTTCCCAAACAACACACAAATAATTTGACCACAAATAATGTGAAGTTAACTGATAAAATATTTTAATTGACTGTATAACATTTCATTACCTTGAGGAATATATGGAAGTTTTAATTACTTGATGATTTCTCCAATATTTTGTATTGTCAGTTCTTTAAAACTGTAGTCATTTTAGTGTCTTTGATATTTTGCTGTAGTTTTAAGCACACTACCTGAGATTTCCAAAATTACCTGATGAAAATTACGCTCAAGACCTTTACCCATTCACAATTTTTCTGTCTTTCCTATTTTTTGTCTTACTTCATTATTATTATTATTATTATTACTACTACTACTTCTGCTATTATAGCTGTATTCTCAATCTGTTGCTTAGTCTGAATGCAGTAGCTTGATCATAACTCACTGCAACCTCGAACTCATGGGCTTAAGTGATACTCCCACCTCAGTCTCTCAAATTGTTGAATTTACAAGTGTGTACCACTACACCTGGATAAGTGTTATTTATTTTTTTTAAATAGAAATGGAATGTTATTGTGTTGTCCAGGCTGGTCTAAAACTCCAGACCTTAAACGATCCTTAGTATCCCAAGGAGTCTTGGTGTTCTAAGATGCCCAACTCTATTTTTTATTGATTTATATCAGTTTTTAAAATGTATTATGAATATGATTTATTTTATATGTTATGGATATGATATTTAGATATATGTGATGAATATTCTCTCCAAGTCTATAGTTTGCTAAAATCTTTCTTAATAATGTTCTTCATAAGTCCAACTTTCAACTGTGATAATTTTTTTTTTTTTGAGTTGGAGTCTCACTCTGTCACCCAGGCTGGAGGGCAGTGGCATGCTCCTGGCCACCGCAACTTTGACCTGTTGGGCTCCTGCGATCTTTCCGCCTCAGCCTTCCGAGTAGTCGGAACTACAGGCGTGCGCTACCACACTTGGCTAATTTTTGTTGTATATTGATTGTAGAGATGAGGTCTTGCCAAGTTCCCAGGTGGATCTCGAACCCACAGTCTCAGACAATTTTCTCGCCTTGGCCTCCCAAAGTGCTGGGATTACAGGCTGAGCCATTGAGCCTGGCCTGTGATACAATTTGATTTATCAATTTTAATGGTTATTACTTTTTGTGTCCTGTTTATAACTTTGTCTCCCTCTCTGTCATAATAGTCTTTTGTTTTCTTCTAGAAGTCTTGCAGAAGTTTCACATTGTAGTCAGTAATCCACTTCAAATCAGTCTTAGTATATGTTGTGAGTAGCAGTCAAGTTTCTTTTTTTACCATGAGAACATACAGTTTGCTCCAGCACTACTTACTGAAGTAATTTTTTTTTCATTAAGCTCTATTGATACTTTCTTGGCTACATTTATTTTTTGTTTGCTTGTATATTTTAATTTATATCATTACTATGATTCTCTCTGCTTCTTATTAATCTTTCATTGCTACCACTTGGTATGGAGTAAGGAGAGATAGATCAGACACTTATATCATTTACTAAAATGAATTCAGATGAATCAATGACATAATATAAACACAAAATGCAGCAATGTCTAAATATAGAGTCCACGTGTCACTTCCCGCACATGGATTTTATAAACTGGAAAGAAGATATCAAAGGTAAACTCACTCAAGATCAGCCCAGGCAACATATAAGACCCTGTCACAAATAAAATAAAAGTGTTTGAGAAAAACAAAAACAAAAAAGATAAACTCAACATATTCATCAAGCAATAGCAACATGGGAAACCAGAAATAGAAAGACACTTGCAACAGGTGGTACATACAGATTAAATCTTAATAGTCTTAGTTATACAAATAGCTTATGTAAAGTAATAAAAACACACCAAGAGGTAATAGAATAAGGATAGAAGTGAATAGATACTCATAATAGAGGAAAAACAGATGACAAACTCATGGAAAATTGTTGGCCGGTAATCAGGCTGATAGAGCGATGGAAAGCATAACAATGTCACAATTCAACTCTCAAATTAGTGAAAAAGTTTTAAATACATAATTAATAATGATTTTGAAGCTGTGGTAATATGAAAACTCTCAGGAACTTCTGATTAGCTTAAAACTCATCATCAACATTTAAAAAAGACAGTTTAGCACATCCTTTACTGCTTAAACTACCCTGACACTGATTATTATATGCATCTAACCGTAGTATGTTGGTAATTTGGCTTCCTGAAAAAACCAAAGCCCTGATTTGCAGCATTTGCCAATGTTTGTGATATAAACACTCCCACCATAGTCAGCCTTAAGTGACTAATAGTTTAACAATCCACTCACAGAATTTCACAATCTCGTGCAAGTTAATACAAGACAAAACAAGGATTTCATTGAATGTTATTTTTTATTTGTAAATATATTTGAATTGTTAAATAAGAGATTAAATTAGATTGCTACAAGATACAGTTAATTGTTCTGAGAAAAAATTAATTAGAATATAGTTTATTTTCTACATTAAAATGTAAAATTAAAAGACTTTGGCTTTATGGAGAACAATCTATAAACAAATATCAAGTCCAAAAATATGCTTATATTTTATTACAGAAATTCTACTTCTAGAAAATTATGCTAAGAAAATAAAAATGAGCCGGGCTCGGTGGCTCAGCCTGTAATCCCACACCTTTGGGAGGCTGAGGTGAGTGGATTGCCTGAGCCCGCGGGTTCGAGACCCACCTGGGCAACCTGGCGAGACCTCATCTCTACAATAAATCAAAAATTAGCTGGGTGTGGTAGCGCGCGCCTGTCGTTCCAGCTACTTGGAAGGTTGAGGCGGAAGGATCGCCGGAGCCCAGCAGGTCGAGGCTGCGGTGGCCGGGAGCAGCCACTGCACTCCAGTCTGGGCGACAGGGTGAGACTCCGACACACACACACACACACACACACGCACACACACAAAAAGAAAACAAAAATGAAAGCAAATACATTTTTATTTACTGTTAGGCTCATTGAAGTATTGCATTTTTAAAGTTACTGGGGAAAACATGAGTAGATAATAATGCGTATTATATTAATCCAATTATGATTAAATTAGAATATGGATTAATAAGCATCAATTATACATAATATGTTAAAATACTATTTAAAGGGCTTGACAAAATGATTTCAGTATATGTACTGGAAAACGAGGCCACCAAGCAGCATTTATAGTTTGTTGTAGTACAATATTTTATGTTCTTAACTGATTATATATGAATCTATTGCCTCATTCATATATGTTTACACAGCATATATATCATATACACATATAGTATGTGTATATGTGATATCATATATACAGTATGATATATATTAGTTATTGTATGAATATATATTTACATATTTTACATCTTTTGTATGTTGCAGCAAAGGCATTCATCATGTGTAAGATTATACTGTCTCTTTTCTTTCTTTTTTGTTTTTATTTATTTTCACAGTATTCCACATCTCTTTGTACACTGTACAATATTCTGTGATTCTAAATCTGACATCTAGTTCTGACGTACGGAAATGTGAAGAAAGAACCTAGTTCTGTTCTAAGATAATGTAAAATCATATAACTTAGTTTTAAATAATGTAATAGTATAATGTAGTTCTAAATTTCAAGGTCATCACATCGTATGCAACTTGCAACAGACATTAATTTTATTAGTTGTCAACAATAAAGAAAAGTTGGAAAATACCAAATATTAAAAGTATTAAAATAGCTCATGTTCATATATAGTCATCTGTTCTTAATTCATGCATTCTTATACATAACCAAAGTATTCAGTGCCTTTATTGCCAGCCACTTCTGCAAATTACCGTTGATTAAATAATGAACAAGAGGGACATTGTCCCCGCATTCAGGAGGTAAAACTAATAGGAAAGTTTGAATCTCAAGGGAATATGACATTTGCTAAAAGATTCATTTCACAAAAGTAAGCAGCAGTATTTGGGAACCAGCTCAGAGCTTCTTGCATAAATCTTATAAAAATATCATGCTGCAAAGATGACTGACCATGTGTCTGGGTTGTATGGCAGTCAGTGTTTACTGGCTACGCCAGTATGCAGTCTTGAAGCTAGCAAGTTCAAAATCATATCAGTACACCGCTAGTGGGTATATAAATTGATAAAATAAGGTGGGAAAATAATTTTCCGTATTTATTAAAGTTATGTGGGTGCACACACACGCACACTTTCCCATCCAGTAATTTAACTCCTAGGTATAACCTCAACAAATTTTTGCATAAATTCACAAAAAGAGAATAATGGTCATAGTAGTACTATTCAAAATCGCCAAAATCTAGAAAAAGTGCCCAACAATAGAATACGTAAATTTTATTATATTCATACAGTGTAATACCGCATAGCAATGAAAATGAAACAAAACCACACAGGCAGATCTTACAAACATAATATTGAGGGAAAGAGGCCACACACAAAATAATATAAACAATATGATTCTGTATACACAAAATTCAAAAACTGGCCAAATTAATAATTTCAAAGTCAAGATAGCAGTATAAATGGAAAGAGTGATTTTCTATTTCTTGAGATCTGAATGCTACTAACATAAATGTGTTTATGGGGAACTTTATGAAGTGACATAATTCTTCACTTTTCTATATCTTTGTTTTAGTAAGTCAGAAGTCTGATATGGATCACATTTTCTTAAAATCAAGGTGTCAGCAAAGCTGTGTTCTTTTCTATAGGGTCTAGGGGAGAACCAGTTTCCTGTAATGATTGGCAAAAATCAGTGTATTGAGGGTTGCTTTTTGTTTGTTTGTTGTTTTGTTTTGTTTTGTTTTGTTTACTGTGGCCCCCATTTCCTTGCTGACTGTCAGGGGAAGGCAGTTCCCAGCTTCTAGTGTCACCTACATTCTTTGTTTATGACCACCTTCCTGCTCAAAGACAGCAGTTGTGTGTCAATCCTTTCTCATGCTTCCAACCCTTCCTGCCTTTTCTTTCTAAGTCACATCATGCTCTGATCTGTTCTTTTGTCTTTCTTTTCTACTTGTAGGGACCATATGATTGCATTGAATTCAAACACGTAATAAGGAGGATAGTCTACCTATCTTTGGATCTTTACTTCCATCTGCAAAGCTTCCTCCCCCCCACGGGCCACCTGTGTAAAATAACATACCCACAGATTCTAGGAACTAGGGCTTGAACATCTTTGGGAACTGATATTCTGCTTATCACAATATTAATTTCAAGTTATAACATTTCCATAAAAATATGTTTACAACAAGGGTACCCGCACAATGAATATTTATATACCTAACCCTGAATTGTACCCCACAATTTTAAAATAAAAAAGTTAAAGGTGAAAAGAATGTTTTTTTGTTGTTTTTTTTTTTTTTTGAGTTGGAGTCTCACTCTGTCACCCAGACTGGAGTGCAGTGGCTGCTCCTGGCCACCGCAGCCTCGACCTTCTGGGCTCCGGCAATCCTTCCGTCTCAGCCTTTCGAGTAGCCGGAATGCCTGGCTAATTTTTTGTTTATTGTAGAGATGAGATCTCACCAAGTTGCCCAGGAGGGTCTCGACCCCGCGGGCTCAGGCAATCCACTCACCTCAGCCTCCCAAGGCGCGGGATTACAGGCTGAGCCACAGAGCCCGGCTGAAAAAAATGTTTTTAAAAGCATATTCATACAGGAGTTATTCAAAAGTAATTCTTTTTCTTCAGAGCCTTCCTTGGGGCTCATACTGTTTACCCTCCTGCTCCGTGAGATTGAAAAGCTACCCAAGATCATTCAAGATCTCTTAAAAATGATCTTGATACTCCTTTAAAAATGTTTAATTAAAATTGGGAAGCCCTACTATCATCCCTCATAGGGAGTAATGATGGGTATTAACATAGAAAAATTCTGAGATACTCTGCAGTAAGAAATTTACTTAATTTACTTGCTTGCATTTACCCTGTGAAACTACAATAAACTTGAACATGAAACTTTACAAAAGCATTCTGTAAAAGCTCTTAACAGCACTCATTGGAAGTGTTTTTCCTTGATCTGGAAATTGAACATAATTCCTTAATATTTCTCAATTGTTTTCATTATATCACCATTGTTTCTACCTTACTTCCTCCTGCTTTATTGCAAGTAATACTATTGTGTTCTCATACTATTTTAATTTTTGACGTGTTAGTTCTTCACAATTATTACCCTTCTTTTAGATGAGGACATTAAGGTGAAGTAATATTCCCAAGTTATCACAGCTAGTAATTGGCAGAATATCTTAACCCTTCTCCAGTTTTTCATTTTTATCTTCTCCTAACCATCTTCCATTGATGATGAAATTTTCCTTCTAAAGCACAGATTTGACTTTCTTGCTTAAAATATTTCAACACGTCCCTATTATCTAAAAGACAACATCAGATTTGCTTTGTGTGGTAGTAAAGGGCCCTCCCTTACTTCTCCAAACTGTGCTACAAGCCCAGGCGCACCTCCTTATCATCATTCATTTGCTCACCTGCTTCTTCACACCTCCTTGTCTTTCTGTATGTTCTCCTACTGTGTTCCAACTTTCAAGGTATTTATTTTTAAAAAAATAATAACAAACAAACAAAAAGCTTGTCAGGCTGGGTGTGGCAGCTTAAACCTCTAACCCTAGCACTTTGGGATGCCGAGGCATGAGGTTTGCTTTAGTCCAGGAGTTCGAGACCAGTCTGGGCAACATAATGAGAAATCATCTCTACAAAAAATTAGCTGGGTGTGGTGGTACACACCTGTAGTTCCAGCTACTCTAGAGGCTGAAGCAGAAGGGTTGCCTGAGCCCAGGAGGTAGAGGCTGCAGTGAGCCATAGCACTCCAATGCGGGCGAATCTGCACTCCAACCTGGGCAACAGAGTGAGACCCCCAACTCAAAACAGAAACAAGAATCCCACCCCAAGCATCATAAGCTCTTTGAAGATTTGCCTGTCTACCATAAGTAGAATCATGTGCTCTTACTTCTGCTCAGTGATTCGGTGTGTGGTTATTGGTGTGAATTTAGTTTTTGTGTTGGTTCAAAGAGAAATAGTATGTATACTCCAATGAATTTTAAATGATTTAAATTTTAAATCCCCATCTATCCTCCCTTGTTAAATTCTAAAGTATTTTATTTATTTACCACTTCTAAGTACTATATTCTATTTAATTAAGAGATTTTAGAATTTTGTTTGCTAGAATGATTAGTCAACTTAGTTTTTAAGACTTTATTTTATTAAAAAAATGAAACAATAAATTATATTAAATTTGCAATTATTTTTATGACATAACTCCACTACTTTCCCAAATTGGATGGTGAACTTTTCAAGGGTAAGGGCACAAGCAATGACTTACTTAGATTTTTATCTTCAACTCCAGGCACTATTCCTGACAAATACATAATATGCTATTATGAAAGATCTCACTAATGAGTGATTAATAAAAATAACCAGTAGAATCAGGACAGGGCTGAGGTGCTGACCAGATAAATCCAGTCACAAAAATCTGCGTCAGCACGGAATACATTTTTTGGAGAACTTTTGCATCTAAGAAATATTGTCAACTTAAAAAAATATTAATAAATAATTAATTAATTATTTTGAAATATATATTAAGTCCCATTATTGAGGACTCTCACTTATTATTATTATTACCAGAATGTTAAAACATCTTAGCTCTGTAGATGTCATGGGATTATTTACCACACCAATGCACTTATTCGCATTAAAGTAAGAACAAAAAGAGAAATAAGAGTTAAATAGTACATTTAAAGGACTAACATTTAATTTATCTGTGATATAACTGATATTTTCTTACTTGCTGGATTTGTTTCAGTGAGTGATTTCAGATGAGATTAGTTGCACTAAGGGTGGTATGACTGTAGGCTCAGTGAGTAATTTCAGTCTCATTGTCTTCATATTACTTCAGTTTGTTATAGGAGCATCAGTTGGCCATTATTTTTACAGCACACTCTTAAGGAATAGCCCTCTGTCTTGTCCACAGCATCCATTCAATACCAGAGACTACTTCCTGAAAGTTACACCTCAAAAAATAAAAATAATTCATCACTTTGTTACTCGAGTGTAATTTTTAATATTTTGACAAATATGTGATACTTAAGGGTTCCTGGATGATGACATCTAGCACGTCCTTGCTGTAAACAAGTGGGTGGAACATGTGCTTATCATTTTTGTCAGAAGGCTTAACAATAATGAATAGATTGTTGAAAGTTGTGTAACATAATATTGTAAGAACTTGCCTTTCTTGCTCCAATACATTTAATGCAATTTCAAAATGATGAGCTGTTTCACAGGTAACAATAGAGTAGTACACTATGTTTATCAGTTCAATAAAAAATTGTAATAATACATTCTACTATGGTATACCTTCTGCTAATAATTGAACTGTGACATTTGGCAATTGAATACACATGCTATATATATATTGTGCAAAACAATGAAACTGGAAAACTATTCTTATCAGGATCTTTTCAGAGCACACTTACTAACATATGAATTACATTGTGGAAGACCTACTACTTAGTATACATGGAAAGCGTTTAAAATATGATTATTGCTGTTATACTGATTCTAAAACCAATTCTTACTTCAAATATGAGTCAAAGAATAAAAATCTGGGCTTTTGATTATGTTACATATGATGTTTAGATTTTTGCATAAGATACATATGCAAAGGTATCTCAATTTGGAAATATGATTTTGTGAAAAATTAAAAATGTCTAAAAGTACTTTTACATAAACGTACTTAAATTAAACAGATATACCTGTTTAACATGGAAACTTACGACAATTATTTAATTTTATGAGGCTATTCATAACAAGCACTATTTAATACAAATACTGTAAATGTAATTTTTAGTTTAATTTTCATAAACAGATTGGGTGACTTATAGTACCAAATGTCATAGCAAAGCTGATTTTAAAACATCAGTTTACATTACATAGGCAGTTGATTAGGATTGTATATTTTTAGGATTGTATATTTTAGTCCAAACATTTGATAGTTCACATCTTTTCCTACAACTAAGAAACCAAAACTGATGAATTTGCTGCACTTGAGAAAAATCAGAAATTGGAATGTTTTATTAATAATTATGTTTTAATATAAAAACCATACCTAACTTGAACTGACAGTAGTAATTCTGTAGGTTTTGCAGTAAACTAATTCAGGTAAAAGAAGCACATCTCTTTAGAAGCCATAACATTCTTTCTTCCAGTTTAGTTCACATTTCATTTTCAAATGTAAATCATGGGTACATCTATACTTTCCTAAATTAAATGATCATAATTAATACACAATTTTTAAAATATTAGTTGTACATATTCTTGTTAATGCAGTACTGTGAGATAATACCCTATGGATAAAATCAAATAGTGCTAATTCATTGGCAAATAAAATCATAATCAAATGAATCTATACTTCTATTTTTTGCACTTTGAATCAAAGATACATATATAAAGACACAGAATTTTATAATTCATTACTACCATCAACATTAATGCAAAATCACTAATAATCTAGAAAGAATGAATTTTCAGCATGTCATGCACCTTGTTCTTTTGTTTATTAATTTCTTTTCACTTGCTACGAGATAGTCACAAATTTTTTCCTTATTGTCAATCCAAAGAACTTCTGCATGTCTAAAGCCAATTATGAAAGATTTTTAAATTTTAAATTATCATATATTGACGTGAAGCTTTGTTTCTCCCATTTCTCCCACCCATTTTCTTTTTGACATACTTTTTCCCTGAGTTCTAGAATTATTTTATCTTTCTTGGAAACTAGTGTTTTGGCTTAGCGCTAACTTTACGTGTTAAGGTCTAACCTTCTTGCCAAAATTGTATTCTCTTTAGCTCACAGGTTTTCAAAAACTTCTATTTTAACCTTCTTTCAGAGATCACTGGTTCTTTAAGCAACAGTGGATGGTTAGATCATGAAACAAACTATTTGCATGTTTTCACTGTCACTAATGAATTGTCACATTGTGACAGGTACCAAGACTACACTACCTAATCTTACACACTGATCACCATCTGGTAAGATGCTTCAAAATTGAGAGGTTTTTTCTTTACCTTTGAAATCATTACTGAATTTTCTTTTTTTCAGGCAAAAATAAAATCCAATTATGAGGTAATTAAAATATGTTAATATTTCTCTTACCTGTAGCAACTATCACTAATGCAAGCTTAGTATTAGTCTTAGAAAAAAATCTGGCATTCACAGGCATTAAAAAGTAGTCACAGATTTATTTATAAAGTTTATGTCACAACATTTTTGAACTTACTGCTTTCTAATTTGAGAATGAGGATGGTTTCAGTAAATACTTTTTAAAATTTTGAATTTATTAAAAAATTTAAAGTAAATTGCTTTCTATGTGTGAAGAAGTATGTATATTTTATTCATTACTTCATGTAATGAGTACTACCTCAGAGCTAATTGTTCTCAGTTCTATTCTAGATATGATAATTAGAGTATTACTCTAGACAACAAAAAGACCAGTTAATAGGAAATTAAATTTACAAGCAAAAGATAATGGAGCCTTGGCCCACGAAAGTGACAACACAGATAAAGATAAGTGTGTGAATTTGGGATATATTTAGCTGTAGAATGATAAGACTTATCAGTGAATTGAATGATGGCACACGGGAAAGGTAATTACCCAGTAGCGACTCTTAAGTGAATGTCTTAGCACCTAAAATGGAAAAATGCCATTGTAGAGAGTAAGTTCCTGGAGTTAAATTAGGTTTCCATGTTGTATATGTTTTTTGTTTTTTGTTTTATGTTTTTTTTGCGTTGGAGTCTCACTCTGTCACCCAGACTGGAGTGCAGTGGCCGCTCCCGGCCACCGCAGCCTCGCCTGCTGGGCTCCGGCAATCCTTCCGCCTCAGCCTTCCAAGTTCCTGGAATTACAGGCATGCGCTACCACGCCCAGCTGATTTTTTATTTATTGTAGAGATGAGGTCTCGCTGCCCAGGCGGGTCTCGAACCCACAGGCTCAGGCAATCCACTCACCTCAGTCTCCCAAAGGCGCGGGATTACAGGCTGAGCCACAGAGCCCGGCTCATGTTGTATATGTTATGTTCGAAACACTTACTAAACATTCCAAATATAGATGTCAACAACCATATAGACATAAATGCGGACGCTCAAAGGAGGTCCCAAGGCAAGAGATATATTTGGAGACAATAATAACATTGTAAAAACTATTTAAAATCATGGGGAATAGTGAGATTATTTGGGGGTAAGAATGCACATAAAAAAGAATGGAAGCTCAAAGAACTACTGGATTCCAGAAGAACAGCAATGCTTAGATGTCAGGTAGAAGAGCAGGTGACCGAGGATAGTGATGGTAGCAGTGAGAACAAGAGTACTATCAGTGGCTGTCATTTATAATGTCCTTATTCTGTACCAAGCACTATTCTCAGCATTTTAAGCTATTTTGGAAAACTCATTTAATCCTCCTGACAACCATATGCTGTGTGCACCATTACCATCTTCATTTTTTTTGTTGTTGTTGTTGAGTTGGAGTCTCACTCTGTCGCCCAGACTGGAGTGCAGTGGCCGCTCCCGGCCACTGCAGCCTCGACCTGCTGGGCTCCAGCGATCCTTCCACCCCAGCCTTCTGAGTAGCTGGAACTACAGGCGTGGGCTACCACGCCCGGCTCATTTTTTGATTTATGGTAGAGATGAGGTCTCTACCTCATCTGCTCAGGCGGGTCTCGAACCCGCGGACTCAGGCAATCCACTCACCTCACCATCTTCATTTTTAATGAGGAAAAAATAAGGCACAAAGGAGTGAAGTGCCATGTCTAAGATGAGGATTTTTTTTCCTTGCATGTTTGTTTAATAAGAATGCACTAGAACACATGTATATGTGATTGGAAATGATCTAATAAAAATAATGAGAAATTGCTGACACAGGGAAGAAAGTACTGCCCGGCAAAGGAGTGCAGCTCTCAGTGTGGGATGACGGGCTGATGTCTCCAACTGGTTTCTTGTGTTTAAGTTTGGAAAGAATTTTCAAATAGGTGCATACAGTAGCAAGACAAGGAGTAGCTTTATTAAGCAAAAAATAGTACACTCTCAAGAGGAGAGAGTGGACAGAAACAGCCTGTATCAGCTACTGCTTCTGCACCTAAATATTGTTGATCTATAAATTTTATTCTTAGAGATACTGAGGACTGTGATTTTGGGTGATTTTCTTCTTAGAATTGGATGGCTTTGGGGACTGGGTTACTGTTACTCCTCACTCATGTCAGGCAGGAAGTTTTAGACCTTATAGGGTTATACTGATACTGTTGTCAGGTATATGATGGGAGTGGGAGGCTCCCTTAGAGTAATTTTATGTTAATAGTATTACAATGAGCTTTGGTCAAGTTAAGGACATTTAGTTGAGCTGTTGCACCTTCGTCTGAGCTGGGACAGTCCCCTTTGAGCATCTTGGTATAAGAGAATGTTTTCAACCTCATTTAACCACATTTTCAACTGTTAGGTGCATAACAGGGGTGGCCAGGAGTGTTCATATGGGCATTACTTTTCTTCAAGTCCCTCGCTTTCTATTTGCCTAATTATCCCCTAACTACTTCCTGTCTCAAAAGGGGTTTAGCCAGTAAAGTTATGCCTTTGAGAAGTAGAAGGAAAGAAAATCCAGAATCCAGAGCTCAAGAAATGGGAATGACCTTTGAGTAAATTAGTATAATTGGAGAAAAGAAAAAGCGAGAAAGAGAGAGTACAATGTACAATCGGAATATATTGTGAATGTGTGGCTTGTGTGTGGGAAGATGAGAAGTTTCCTTTTGATTGCTTCTGTTTGTTATTGTTGCTGTTGTTTTTAGGGAGAAAATCAAAGGGGATTGATTTGTGGAGAGAAGCCTTATTATCTTGTAGGTTTTTGCACTGGATGCCCTTACAAATCCACATCTCTACTTGTTAAAACAAATGCTTCGTAAATAGCATACGCTCACATGAATCTATGGCATAAGTTGTCTGTCCACAAGGACCCTTGGGTCTACCAAATAGAATAAGACATGAATTAGTTAGATGCTCCATGTTAAAGGCAGATAAAATTATATCAAAGCTCAAGAAGTCTGCATTTAAACCCAGTGATCTTGAAAGGTTTCCTAGAGGAAAACACATTTCAGCTGATACTCTTAAATTAAAAGAATGGGATTTTGATGGCAAAATTTTGAGTGAAAGGTATTCCAGATGGAAGTGGCAGGGTGAGCAAAGGCATGACTAAAAGTAATAAAGCTGATCGAAATTAAATGTAGGATGAATAAAGTTCTATAGTGGGTCTATAACTCACAGACGATATTAGGGACAGATTGTGAAGGGCCTTGAATATCATGCTGTGTATAGATTTATTCTGTAATAAACTGGGAGACATAGGGGGTTTTTAAGCAGTAGAGTGATGAGACAAATATTTTTGGAAGTAGATAATGAGCCTTACTGCATTGTAATTTGGATTGTATGATACTTTAAAACCGCAGAACATATCTAGCTATGCTTTAGTTGGCATAAAGTGTTTTCCTCTGTTATCTTTTCTATTCCAAGCCTAGGGCAACACTTGAGGACAATGCTTTTCTATATAGTTGGGTAAGGATGTCCTAGATACAGGGTTGTATTTTTGTCTATTAAAAATATAGCTAAACATTTTAACAATTTAGCATCTCTGGCACATTTCCACCTTGAAAAATTGTCACTCCAGTGGGTCCTTGTCCACTAAGAACTAATTTGAGCCAGATGAATGAACATTTCTATAAATGTTTAGTCCTACTGTCTTAAAACAGATATTGGACTCACTTATACCAACCAAACAGAAAGTTCAGTGAAACAGATGTTTTCACCAAAAAAATGATTCTACCTCTTACGGTCTAACCAAATGAAAGATTTATTTTATTTGTGTATCACTGTAGGCTTTTTTTCTCTTAGAGAATAGGGACCTGGTAGATAAAACACAGATAATCCTCAATGATTCTTTTTAGAAATATTTAAGAAATAAACCTGTTACATCTTTGGTTTGCTCTTTCACTCTTCTGATGTCCAGGCATTTTCAGAAAGTTAATTATGTGCTGTAAGAGAGGTACCCTTCATGAAAGTTTTCAACTAAGATTTACATGTTGGCATAGAAATTGAGCTTCTCATTTAACATCATTGAAAATTCTGATTTTTGTAGTGTGTTTAGGAGAGGAACGTAATATGTACATAAAGAACTTTCTCTTTTATGTTGTTCTTCTTTAAGCAAATATATCAAATGGACTATCTTTATGAAACTGCTGACCATAATTAATAGTCCAGACGAGAAGCAAACATTTTCTTTTATATATATTTTTAATTTTTTTATTTTGAAGATGTGGGGTGCAATTTGGGGTTAGGTATACAAATGTCCATTATGCAGGTACTCTTGTTGATGCAGTGTGCCCCCGTACCCCGTCCTCCCCTGGCAGTTTCCCACTACTGCCAATCCCTCTCTTGTAGTATTATAATAATTGTTCAAGATTCACTTATGAGTGAGAACGTGTGGCACTCAGTACTTCGTTTCTGATAGATCACTCAGTATTATAGACTCCAAGTCCATCCAAGCTGCTATGAAGTTCATGATTTTGTCCTTCTTTATGCCTGCATAATAGTCTATTGTGTATATGTACCACATTTTTTTATCCAGTTCTCTTTTGATGGGCAGTACAGGTGCTTCCATGTTTTTGCTATTGTAAATAATTCTGCAATAAATTTGCGTGTACAGGTGTCTTTTTCATGGAGTGATTTGAGTTACTCTGGGTTTATTCCCAGTAAGGAGATTGCAGGACCATATGGAAGGTTGATTTTTAGATCTTTTAGTAATCGTCACACTGTTTTCCACAGAGGTTGTACTAGTTTACACTCCCACCAACAGTGTAGAAGTGTTTCCTTTTCATCACATTCTCTCCAGCATCTGTTGTTTTTTGAGTTATTGATGATGGCCATCCTGACTGGAGTTAGGTGGTATCTCAGTGTGGTTAATTTGCATTTCTTTGATGACTAGTGAGGCTGAGCATTTTTTCATCTACTGGCTGCTCATATGTCTTCTTTTGATAAATGCCTATTCATATATTTTGCCCACTTTTTAGTGGAACTGTTTGCTTTTTTTTTTCCTTTTTGTCACATTAGAGTTCTTTGTAGATCTTATATGTTAGGCCTCTGTCAGAGACACAGTTGGCAAATTTTTTTTCCAGTCTGTGGACTGTATCCCCACTCTCTGGATGGCTTACTTGGCTTTGCAAAAGCCTGTCAGTTTGATGAGGTCCCACTTGTCTATCTTATCTCTTTCTTTTTTTTTTTTTTTTTTAAGTTGGAGTCTCACTCCATCACCCAGACTGGAGTTCAGTGGCTGCTTCTGGCCACTGCAGCCTCGACCTGCTGGGCTCCAGCTATCCTGCCGCCTCAGCCTTCCAAGTAGCTGGAACTACAGGCACGCACTACCACACCCGGCTAGTTTTTTTGAGGAGATGAGGTCTCACCAAGTTGCCCAGGTGGGTCTCGAACCCGCGGGCTCAGGCAATCCACTTACCTCAGCCTCCCAAAGCACGGGATTACAGGCTGAGCCTTTGAGCCTGGCTATCTTCTCTCTTATGGCATGGGCACTATGGGTTTTGATGAGGAATTGGTCGCCAATTCCAATTTCCATAAGAGTGTCTCCTTCTCCTGTGTTTTCTAAGGTTCTTACAGTTGGAGTTTTTACGTTTAGGTCTTTGATCCATTTAGAGTTGATTTTTGTGTGTGGTGATAGATAGGGGTCTTGTTTTAATCTTCTGTAAGTAGTCAGCCAGTTTTCCCACACCATTTACTGAATAGGTTCTCCTTTCCCCAGTGGTTGATGGTAAAGGCTTTGTCAAAGATGAGTTGGTTGAGAAATTGAGGCTTTGCTTCCAGAATCTCCATCCTGTTCCATTGGTCTGTATGCCTGTTCTTGTACCAATGCCAGACTGTTCTGATTATTGTAGCTTTATAATAAAGTTTAAATTCTGGGAGTGTGATACCTCTCACTTTGTGTTTATTTGTTTGTTTGTTTTTGCTGAAGATTGTTTTGGCTATTTGTGGTGGTTTCTGTTTCTATATGAATTCCTGTTTTGTTGTTTCCAGGTCTGAGAAGAATTCTGTTGGTAATTTAATTTGTATTGCATCACATCTGTAGGTTCCCTTGAGTAGGATGGACATCTTAACAATGTTGATTCTTCCAGTACATGAGCATGGAATATTTTTCCATTTGTTTGTGCCATCTTTGATTTCTTTGAGCAGTGTTTTGTAGTAACAAACATATTTTCAATAAACACATTTTCTATAAACATATGATCAAATTTTAAATACAGAATGGGTGATTTTAACCTGATCAATTTATGTGTTTACCATATAGTGCTTGGATAGATTACCCATTAGACATTGTAACATGTACTAGAGGTAGAAATGTAAATAATGTATAGCCCTTAACTTCAAGGAGCTAAAGCCCTAGTTCAGGCAATAATAGGAGAAAGAAAATATGGGGAGTGTAAGCCCCCTTGCATGCCAGTATTTCAAGTTTTTGTTTTGTGGACCATTTATTGAACACATTTTGATCATTCATTATGTTTAAGACACTGAACTTTTACAGATCTGTTAATAAATCTTATGGTCGTCTAGAAGTGCTTCCTATTTATTAATGACTAAGAGCAATATCTTACATTTAATGAAAACTTACTATTTGCAAAAAATTTGTCAAGTACTATTTTATTTTCACAATTAATTGAAATGAATATTACTGTTATTTTATATCTAAAATCCAAGACAAAAAATTTTGTGACATGTTCAGAATCCCATAGATTTTATTGACTCAACCATACTTTAGTAGAGCCCAAGTAATTTGGCCTAGATCTCACAATTTTAAGTAATTTAATTATACTCTTTCCCTGCAGACAGGAAAGAGACAGATGCTATTAATTTTGTTATTTGTGAGTGAAATACTTAGGACATAGATAGACAGAATGACACAACTCTTAAAATCTGTCATTTCGAAGTTTCTGTTTCTGTACTATCTATGCTCTCAGTTTTTCCACCTTCAGGTAAACAAAAGTATTTATAGTTGATGGCACTGCTATTTATAAGGTTAGTGTCTCTGCTGGGTGAAACTCATTTTTTTATTGATTTGTCCATTGCTCACTCTTCTACATTCATATACTAAACACAGGTAAAACCTGTTATGTGTGGTGATAAAAATATGCATAACTAATCATTATACAGTCTTATAAATTCTCTAACAGAGGTCTATAAAAGTGTTATTACAAGATAAGCAGATAGTAATTTATGCTCAGTGAGAATGTTGGTGAAGACCTTGTGGAGGTGAGAACTTTTAAGCTGAAGCTTGAAGGCTGAGTATGATTTAGTAAGGAGAAGAGATAAAGGATAGTTTCATTGAAAAATTAAAGGAGAGGCTGAAATGATTGAGCAGATAACAAGCCAGCCAGGATGATTGGAGTGCTTGGAAGGAGTGGTAAGAGATGAGAGGAATAAAACAAGTTAGAAGCAGGATATGATGACTGAAGCCCGTAACCCCAGCACTTTGAGAGGCAGAGGCAGGAGGATTGCTTGAGACCAGCCTGGACAACATAGTGAGACCCTGTCTTTTAAAAACAACAAAAAACCAGGCATTGAGTTACATGCTTGTAGTCTTAGCTACTTGGGAGGCTGTGACAGAAGGATGGCTTGAGCTCAGAAATTCAAGGCTACAGTGAGCTATGATTACACCACTGCATTCTAGCCTGGTCCATAAAGTGAGATCTGTCTCTTAAAACAAATAAACTAACAGGCTAGAGCCAAATCTAAAGAAAGTTTAACTTTATCTTAGAACTGTATATATATTTGGAAACATTATTGTGTTGAATGATGACATTATGTGTTTTTAATTTCAAACAAATTACCTTGTGGAGTCAGCTGAAGGAAGGACAAACTGAAGAAGAAAGAACAAAAGGCAAAACAAAATTAAAATTAAAAAAAAAAATCAAAACCCTATCCTAATGAAACTTTAGCTTTTCCCTGAGCAGCAGCCTTGCTTACTTGTCTCAAGACTATCCCAAACCTTGTTTGCTCTCTCCAAGGACACTCAGTCCACACCACTTCAGAGAAGGTCAGCAAAATGGCTCCCTTTTCTTCCAGAGAAAAAGCCCATTATATCCACATTCTCTCAACTTCCTGTTTCCAATTAAAAAATGTATCTGATTCTGCATAAAACTCATTCTTTTTCCAATCTCTTGATCAAAATTATGCTCTTGATTTTATCACCTCTTGGCCTCACAGAGGCCTTGCTCTGTCAAGTACTTTTCTGTCATAGATTCCTTCTTTCTCTTTTGCTTTTTTCCTCAGCCTGTGGGAGCCTGGAGTATGCTAAAAACTTAAACAAAACAACAAAGTAAAAGCTCTTCCTTTGATGCTACATGTTTCTCTAATCTTTGTCTTCCTTAGTCTCCTCTTCAAAACAGACTTTTCAGAGAACTCCAAAGAAACTCACATTCACCACCCTTGCCCTCCTGTGTTCTACTCAGTCCACCACACTCCATTGTGTCCCCACCACTACACACAAAAAATAATGAACTATTAACTGTGAACTTCAGTGGATATTTCTCAATCACAGTCTTTTTTTTTTTTTTTTTAATTGAGTTGGAGTCTCACTCTGTCGCCCAGACTGGAGTGCAGTGGCCGCTCCCGGCCACTGCAGCCTCGACCTGCTGGGCTCCGGCGATCCTTCCGCCTCAGTCTTCCAAGTAGCCAGAATTATAGGCATGCGCTACCACGCCCGGCTGATTTTTTGATTTATTGTAGAGATGAGGTCTCGTCAAGTTGCCCAGGTGGGTCTCGAACCAATCACAGTCTTATTTGGGCCCTCCAGGCGTTTCACATCGTTGTCTCTCCTTGGAACTCTTTGCTACCCTCACTCTGTAACATTGTTCTTCATGATTTTCCTTCTATGTTTCCCTTACAAGTTCTGCCCTAGAGTAATGGTCTATGTGTTCATAGTGATGTAAATTAAGACAAAGACCATTTGACTTGCAGACTGTTACATAGTAGCAACGTTTTGGCAAATGTGTAATAGCTGACGGGTGGTCTGGGGAGAAACTCTGATTTGTACTGTCTGTGAATTTCCGTGGTGTAATTGTTCCCACCCGAGCCAGTTTCAAGTTACCATTGTGAGGAGAACCAGCTCACATTTGTGAAAAGTTAACAATGTCTTTCTGGCATCAGTGAGAGCCTTCTCCAGCACACCACTGGATTGGAAAACTTTCTAGCTACATGTCATGAGAAATCAGATTATAATTAGGGATACTTGTTACAGAAGACAGTTCTGAAACATTTTAGTAACTTTCCAAGTTTTCTCTCAACAAATTTAACTCTCTTCAAATAACACTTCTGTAGGTAAAACTACACCTATTTACATTCGTTTGAGAGGAAGTAACCTCATGAGGAAAGTCCACCATTAACACAAATGTTTAGTGAGGTTATAACTCCTACTCTATTTTAATAAACAGACATTGGCTAAACTCCTTCCTGCCCCAAGCTAAAGATCACATATATCTATTGTGTTTCCCAGAGAGAGGGAAGCTTTTCATGGCCACTGTGCCTTTCTACAGGCATATTTAGGGAGTGCTATAAACAAGTTCAACAAAAGATTTCTAACTCAATCCAGAAGATATTTAAGACTATGCAAATATATAAATTGAAGTTCATCCTGGCACAGATTATTTAGAAGAAAAGCAGGAGTTTTAACATTTGAGTTTATCACTAATAGTATTTTAATATTATGCCTTTTACATTACAGTTATACCTTAATGCTCTCATAGTTATCATAGCATTAAAAGCATATATTTTCTTCTTACTTGTGCTAGGTTCATTTTACATTATAATCAACCAATCATCACATCAGTTACCATATTCACTCTTCTATGCTGAGTTTCGGAGACAGATACTGTGGTTCACAGTTAGACAAAGATACACAGCATGTACATGGCGATTGTGTGGTCACTTGCATTCTTCTGTTTGACTTTCACTCATATACTTGGATTTGGTTCCAGTGGCTATGATTCTAGATAGTTCTCCCTGCAAGTATCACCTTAGCACATGTCAGCTGTCTGGAAAGAAAATAAAGTCCAGTATTCCCACTATTACCCAGAAAATAAACAAAAGATCCAAGCAGAAAGCCCAGGAAATTTAAAGGCATAATAAGACACCTAGCATTAAAAAACAAAATTTCTTCATGCAGATAGTAACAAACTGACAACAAAATATTACTTTTAATTTATATCATTTGCTTTATTTATAAAATAATTATATTTAAACAATACAGTTGTTTAGAAAGTGAAAGTATTTCTTTCTCTTCCATTTTCTCATTCTTAGCTTTGTTTGAATTTACATTCTTTTAGATCTCTGTGTATATAAACAAAAATAAATATAATCACATTGACAATATTTTAATATAAATAGATTCAGTCAGCAATGTAGATTTTTCTGCAGCTATTCATTTTTCATTTAAAATCTTACCATGGATATGTTTATATAGTACACACAAAGATTTATAGTATTTTTTTCTACTGCTCATAGCATGCTTCTTCTTTGCTATATTTAGCCAAGTAACTGAAGCTGCTATTTAAAAATTAAATGAGAAAAGGGAGCGTTTCCTTTCCCTTTCCATCCAACACTAGATAATTAAGGAAATGACCCTGATTTGTTTCCTTTGGCTCACATGCCTGCCCCTGTATCTAGGGCAGAAAGACTGAGCATTATCACTAGTCATTTCCCAAACTATCTACTAAACACTATCTACAGACAGTTTTCCTGTACACATAAAGGTTATTTAGACAAAAAAGGCAGTGCTTGGGTACCAAACACTGCAGGCACCAACCACAAAGTGAAAGCCCGGAAAATTTCAATGAAATTGTAATACATTTTTCTCCACATCCTCGCCAGCATCTGTTGTTGTTTGCTTTATTAATGGTGGCCATTCTTACAGGGGTTAGGTGGTATCTCAATATGGTTTTGGTTTACATTTCTCTGATGATGAGTGAAGCTGAGCACTTTTTCATGTGTCTGTTGACTGCCCGTATATCTTATTTTGAGAAGTGTCTATTCATGTCTTTTGCTCACTTTTTAAAAGAGCTGTTTGTTTTTTCCCCTTAGGTGCATTTGAGTTCCTTGTAGATCCTAGATGTTAGGCCTTTGTCAGATATACAGTTGACAAATATTTTTTCCCATTCTGTGAGGTGTCTCCCCGCTCTCTTGATGGTTTCTTTTGTTTTGCATAAGCTTGTTAATTTGATGAGGTCCCACTTGTCTATCTTATTTCTTAAGGTATTGGCCTTTAGGGTTCTGGATAGGAATTTTTTTTTTCTTTTTTTTTTTTGAGTCGGAGTCTCCCTCTGTCGCCCAGACTGGAGTGCAGTGGCCGCTCCCGGCCACCGCAGCCTCCACCCGCTGGGCTCCGGCGATCCTTCTGCCTCAGCCTTCCAAGCAGCCGGAATTACAGGCATGCGCCACCACGCCCGGCTGATTTTTTGGTTTATTGTAGAGATGAGGTCTCACTGCCCAGGCGGGTCTCGAACTTGCGGGCTCAGGCAATCCACTCACCTCAGCCTCCCAAAGGCACAGGATTGGTTAGGAATTTGTTGCCAGTTCTAATTTCCATAAGGGTGTCTCCTGCGTTTTCTAAGGTTCTTATAGTTTGAGGTTTTACGTTTAGTCTTTGATACATTTAGAGTTAATTTTTGTGTGTGGTGATAGGTAGGGGTCCTGTTTCAATCTTCTGCATGTGGTCAGCCAGTTTTCCCAGCACCATTTACTGAATAGGTTTTCCTCTCCCAAGTAGTTTTTGTTGGAGACTTTGTCAAAGATGAGTTGGTTGAAGAATTGAGGCTTTGCTTCTGGAATCTTTATCCTGTTCCATTGGTCTATATGCCTGTTTTTATACCAGTACCAAGCTGTATTGATTACTGTAGCTTTATAGTAGAGTTTGAAGTCTGGGAGTGTGATACCTCCTGCTTTGTTTCTTTTGCTAAGGATTGTTTTGGCTATTTGGAACACATCTACACTGCTGATGTGTCGGGGTACCAGCCCCGACCAAAGAGGGAAGGGTTAGGACCCGCTCCAGAGAATCCGGATGGCGAGAAGAAACGACTCGGAGGCCATTTCTTCTGGGAACAGTCTGATCAGGACTGAAGCCAAATTTTATTTGAACTCTTTCCAACTTATATACCATTTTCTATACCCTCCATTAGTGTGTCAATCACTTTGGGGGCGTACACATTCCTATGCAAATTACGCATCACGAGACTTGCAAGTTCCAAGCAAACAATTACAATTCCATGATACATGACGTGTTTCACAAAACTTACATTAATTTTACAGGTATACAATTTTAATACAGATTGTTCAAAGTGTTCTCCACAATGTTCAATAAATCATTCACATTATACTCTTTGTTCCAGACTCTGATTAATACAAAAACTTTTCTAAGTTAAATCCAAGTTTATTGACTCCTAATGTTTTCAATGATTAATATTATCAACTTAACACTATACTATAATCTGTAAGTTTACTTAAATGACTCAGTTATTCTATTAATCTATTATGGAATGTAGTGTCCTGTAATTCCACAACGATCAAAACTTATTCTTAAATTATAAAACCTTACCATGACTTAAATGAATCTCTTATGTCTAAACTTTAATTTTTGTAATGATTGACCTTTAATACTATGCTATATCCTTAATTCTTTTATAAATCATATAGTAACTATTATATTTAAATAATGTAACCAAAAGAAACAAAACAGCAAGCATAAGTCTACTCAAATATACTCTAAAACATAACTATAAGTGTATAAATTATATTTTATCCTAACAAGTCTACTCTAGAAATCATATAGTAGCTTTCACACTCCTGAGTAAGGAAATGCATGGCCACATGGCCTCGGGCTGAGGTAAACAGAGGCAGACAGAGTTTTGGTATGAAACAAAGGCATAGTCACCAAGTTAATGGCTTTGGGGTGTAGACAGTTTTCAGTATTTAATAAAACAAAGACAAGGAAATGCATAGCCTATAATGGGACAAAAGCAATAGTTTCTGCCTGGCCCGAAACAGGTAATAATACTATGATGGTAATTTAGTCTCTAATCTTAGCTCTAGGGGAAACTGCTTAAGAGTTGACTCACCAGTCTACCAAGAAAATAGAAGTTTGAAAAATATCTAGAAAGAAGTAAGATTTAGAAAGGACAAGGTCATTCTGCTGTATAACCTTTCATCAGGCATATAGAGATTTTACTTATAAGTTTTACTGCCATGTATGCACGCTGGTCATCAATCACACGCCAATATTATAGGTATAACTGATATCCTATGTCAGAGGCGATCTTTCAGATGGGCCTTTACAGGACTCAGCCAAGTAGCTATAGATGTTGGCTCCCAACACTGATGGGAATGCATACTTGTATAACCTCTCTGGAAAACAGTCTGGAGAATTATGAAAGAACTAGAAATTGACCTTCCATATGATCCAGTAATTCCCCTATTGGGAATATACCGGAAGGAACTCAAAGTATTCTATGAAAAAGATACCTGCACACATGTGTTTGTTGCAGCTCTACTCACAATAGCAAAAACATGGAACTGTGTTGCCCATCGAAGCTGGACTGGATTAAAAATATGTGGTACATATACACAATGGAATATTATGCAGCCATAAAGAAGGACAAATATGTGGACTTTGCAGCAAATTGTATGGACTTGGAGTCTATCATACTCAGTGATTTGTCACAGAAACAAAGAACTGAGTTCCATATGTTGTCACTCATAAGGTGACCTTGAACAATTATAATGCTATAAGAAAGTGATGGGCCGTAGTGGAAAACTGTCAGGGGAGGGGGGTGGGACTGGACGTTGAGGGAAACTGTTAGGGGAAGGAGGGGCATACCTCATCAACAAGGGTACCTGCATGATCAATGTTTGTATACCTAACCCTGAATTGTACCTCACATCTTTATAATAAATAAATTAATTAATAAAAAAGAAATTGTAAGCCAGGTTCGGTGGCTCAGCCTGTAATCCCGCGCTTTGGGCGGCTGAGGTGAGTGGATTGCCTGAGCCCACCTGGGCAACTTGGCGAGACCTTATCTCTACAATAAATCAAAAAATTAACCTGGTGTGGTAGTGTGCACCTGTAATTCCAGCTACTTGGTAGGCTGAGGCAGAAAGATCGCTGGAGTCCAGCAGGTCGAGGCTGCAGTGGCCAGGAGCGGCCACTGCACTCCAGTCTGGGTGACAGAGTGAGACTCCAACTCAAAAAAAAAGAAAAAAAAGCCAGGCTCGGTGGCTCAGCCTGCAATCCCGAGCCTTTGGGAGGCTGAGGTGAGTGGATTGCCTGAGCCCATGAGTTCGAGACCTGCCTGGCCAACTTGACGAGACCTCATCTCTACAATAAATCAAAAAATCAGCCGGGCGTGGTATCACACTCTTGTAGTTCCAGCTACTTGGAAGACTGAGGCGGAAGGATCACTGGAGCCCAGCAGGTCGAGGCTGCGGTGGCCGGGAGCGGCCACTGCACTCCAGTCTGGGCGACAGAGTGAGACTCCAACTCAGAAAAAAAAAAAAGAAAATGTAATACATTTAAAGAGAAATAATACACTTTTAAAGAGGATTTTAAAGCTAACTATCCTTAGATCTTCCTTTATAGGAAAAATAATCCTCATTCAGAGTTCAGTCGAGGATTACATGTTGCATTTAATTTTCAGGACTTCTTAGTCTCTAGCAATCTGAAATGCTCTTTAGAATACCATTAATTTGTATACATTTTTAATTAAATGTATTAACACCCAGATTGCTTTAAAGTAACTACATTTCTCTTAACATTAGTAATTGTGACGTCATATTTTGAGACTATAGAACTTGAGTATTTTTCTTCAAAATTTCACCCACTATTTTAACATCAGCATATGCATGCCCGCATCAATTAGTATTATGTTTGCCAAATGGTGATTTTTACTAGATCCATTTTTGTTTCTACATTTATTAGTTACCATTCTATTACAAGGAAGATGGCTTTGTTCTCCATCACTTATTTATATATTTATTTACCTCTATCAATATTGACTGAATGATTCCCATGTTATTAACCAGATTACAACTCATTGCAATCATATACTTTGATGTTCATATTGCATATAATTCACTGTTGGCAGCATGGTTCTAAGTAGCTTCATGTTAGCAAATACTAAGCTGCATTTTTATTGACTATTTAAATGTTTTTTATATTTACTAGAGCTCTCTGGGAGAGGGGTTTGGTCTTATTTATCTCCGTTTCCAATGTCTTATAGAATACTTGGATTGTAGCAATAATCAGCAATCATTTGTTGGAAGGATAGAAGACTACAATAGCTCTTGTGTAAATTACTTTCATTTTAAAGATTTGATTAAATATAGTATAAAGGATTTTAAAAAGTAACGTACAACTCAGTTAATAATTGCAAAGCAAACCCTTATATTAACACCACCTTGGTCAAGCAAAAGACTATTGCCAAAACCCAGACTCTCCCTTCATACCCTTCCTAATTAGTAACCCTAGGTACCTTCTACATCCAGTACCTTCTGTATGTGATTTTCTTTACCCACTGCTATGCTTGTGCGATTCAACTACATTTTTTATGTATTGAAAGTGATTTGATTCATTTTCACTTTTTAAAATTTATTTTGTTTTAAAGATGTAGGGTACAATTCAGGATTAGGAATATAAGTGGTCATCGCACAGGTAAAGTCTGGGTCTCCCTTTGGTCCCCACTTTGCCTGGTTTGAGATCAGGTCCCCTTATTGATGCTGTGTGCCCCCCTCCCTCCTCTGGTAATTTCTGATTACTGCCAACCCCTTTCTTATAGTATTATGATAAATGTTCAGGATTCGCTTATGAGTGAGAACATGAGGTATTCAGTTCTTTGTTTCTGTGATAATTCACTCAGTATTATAAACTCTAAATGCATCCAAGATGCAGTAAAGTCCATAATTTTGTTCTTCTTTATGACTGCATAATATTCCATTGTGTATATGTACCACATTTTTTTATCCAATCCAGTTTTAATGGGCAACAAAGTTCGTTCCATGTTTTTGCAATTGTACATAGTGCTGCAATAAACATGCATGTGCAGTCAACTATTTTATAGAGTGATTTATGTTTCTCCAGGTTCCCAGAAGGGGGATTGCTGGGTCATATGAAAGGTCAATTTCTAGTTCTTTTAGGAGTCACCACACTGTTTTCCATAGTGGTTGTACTAGTTTACATTCCCTCCAACAGTATAAAAGCATTCTCTTTTATCTGCATTCTTGCCAGCATCTGTTGTTTTTTAAATTATTGATAATGGCCATTCTGACTGGAGTTAGGTGGTATCTATATGTGGTTTTGATTGCATTTATCTGATAATTAGTGTGGCTGTGCACTTTTTCACGCGTCTGTTGGCTGCCCGTATATCTCCTTTTGATAAGTGTCTATTCATGTCTTTTGCCCACTTTTTAATAGAACTGTTTGTTTTTTTCCTTTAGGCGTGTTTGAGTTCCTTGTAGATCCTGGATTTTAGGCCTTCGTCAGCTATACAGTTGGCAAATATTTTTTTCCCCATTTTATGGGCTGTCTTCCTTCTCTCTTGATGGTTTCTTTTACTTTGCAGAAGCTTGTCTATCTTATCTCTTAATGCATGACCTTTTGGGGTTTTGATCAGGAATTAGTTGTCTTCTCTGATTTCCATATGGATGTCTCCTGCATTTTCTAAGATTCTTAAAGTTCAAGGTCTTACATTTAGGTCTTTGATCCATTTGGAGTTGATTTTGTGTATAGTGATAGGTTGTGGTTCTGTTTCATTATTCTGCATGTGATCAGCCAGTTTTCTCACCACCGTTTACCGAATAGGTTCTTCTCTGCCCAGTTGTGGTTGGTGGAGGCTTTGTTGAAGATGAGTCAGTTGAGAAATTGAAATTGTGCTTCCAGAATCTCTATCTTGTTCCATTGGTCTGTGTGCCTGTTTGTGTACCAATACCAGGTTGTTTTGACTTGTATCCTTATAATAAATTTATAATAAAATTTGAAGTTTGGAAGTGTGATACTTCCCACTTTGTTTCTTTTGCCAAGGATTGTTTTGCTATTCATAGCCATTTAACTTTCCATATGAATTTCTGTACTGTTTACAGATCTGAGAAGAATGATGTTGGTAATTTAATGAATATTGCTTTGAACCTGTAGATTGCCTTTGGTAGGATGGACATCCACAATGTTAATTCTTTCAATTCATGAGCATGGAATATTTTTCCATCTGTTTGTGTTGTCTTTGACTTCCTTGAGCAATGTTTTGTAGTTTTCGTTGTAAAGATCTTTCACTTCTCTGGTTAGGAAGATGCCAAGGTATTTCATTATTTTTTGGCTGTTATGAATAGGATTGTGACTTTTATTTGGTTCGCTGCCAGTTTGTTGTTGGAGTATAAGAATATGACTGTCTTTTGCATGGTTATTTTATACCATGAGACTTTGCCAAAGTCCTTTATCAGTGCAAGGAGGTGTTTGACAGATTCTCTTGAACTTTTGAAGTTAAGGATCATATTATCAGCAAAGGGATATAACTTGACTTCTTTTCCTATTTGGATACCCCTGATTTCCTTCTCTTGTCTGAGTGCTGTAGCTAGGACTTCCAATACTATGTTGAAGTGAAGGGGTGAAAGTTGTCTTGTTCCATTTTTCAGGGGAAATGCTTCCAATTTCTGTCCATTTAGCAATATGATGACTGTAGGGTTAATCATACATGGTTCTCACTATTGTTTTCATTCTTGCATAATGTTTCATTATAATAATTCAAACTTTAATGTACATTTGAATTGCTTCCGTTTTTTTTAAATTGCATATCATGCTGATAGGACCATTCCTACACATATTTATTAGTTCCTATGGGTATGTATAGGTGTTACGTATATGCCATGTGTAGAAAAACTGGATCATAACTTATACATATTTAACATTAAGAAGAAAATGTCAAAGTGTAATTATGCAATTTATAGACAAGATATGAACATGCCCATTGCTTTATATTCTCACCATGTTTAGAGTTGCAACACTTTCTTTTTAGGTTGGGCTCACTGGTGAATGTGTTTATATGTAGTAGTAGTTCACTGTAATTTTATTCTGAATTTTCTTGATGAATAATAAGGTTGAATACTTCTTCATTGTATATTGGCCCCTTGGTATCACCTTTAATGAATTGCCTATTCAAGTTTTTTACATATTATTTTGAGTTTCATTTTGCTTTTAAATTTATAGGGATTATTCGCAAAATTTTGATATAAATTCTTTACTATTATATGAGTAGCAAATATTTTCCAGTCTGTTGCTTGCTTTTTATACTCTTATTATGATGCTGTAGCATTATATTTGATTTATTGTATCTTTTATTTCTTTTTTTTTTTTTTTGAGTTGGAGTCTCACTCAGTAGCCCAGACTGGAGTGCAGTGGCCGCTTCCGGCCACCGCAGCCTCGACCTGCTGGGCTCTGGCGATCCTTCCGCCTCAGTCTTCCAAGTAGCCGGAATTACAGGCATGCGCTACCACGCCCGGCTGATTTTTTGATTTACTGTAGAGATGAGGTCTTGCTGCCCAGGCAGGTCTCGAACCCGCGGGCTCAGGCAATCCACTCACCTCAGCCTCCCAGAGGCGCGGGATTACAGGCTGAGCCACCGAGCCTGGCTTATTTATTGTATCTTTATAATAAGTTATCCTGTGTAGTAGAAGAAATACAACTATGTTGGAATTTTAATTGAGACTTTAAACAATTTAATTATTTCAAACACTTTTATAATATTAGATCTTTTTTTCTCTAGTGTGTTTACTTCATTATTTAGTTTAATATTTAACTTAATTTATTATTTTTTTTTGGTACCTTGTTTTCACTAAAGATAATCAGAGATATGTGACTTTTTTCTGCTATTCCAAATGAAATATTTTTTCTGCATCTTTAGCTGTTTTTTGTACTTTATCAATTTTTAAATATAATGATTTTATTAATATTATTTATATTCTTATTTCTTTTACTGCCTAAAACTTCCAGGATATTATGAAATACAAATAATGGTAGTGAACACACTCTTATTTTATTTTCAGACAGAAGCTTTCAGTAGTTTATGATGATGATTAATATTTTTAAGGTATCATTTTTCAGTTTAGGTACTTTTTATTCTATTCTGATATTCCTAATCTGAAAAACTTTTTAATATATCAGAATAGGTGTTGAGTATGTCTTTTTTTTTTTTTTTACTGTATCTATTTAAATGATTTTTTTCTCCTTTACTCTGTTAAAGGGCTACACTCACTAATTTTGAAATGTTAAAAATTATTCTTTAAATGAACCAAACTCATCATCATGTATTTTCATTAAGTATGTGAGGTTAATAATATTCAAGTTAATAATAATGTGGTAAGATTGTTTGTCTTTTTAGTGAGATTAGTTTATAATTTTCCTTCTAATAACATCCTTATCAGTATTTAGTATTAATGTTATAATTACTTCATAATGAGATATTTGAAATTGTGTTATCCTTTTAATTTTCTACATTTGTCAATTTTTGCTATTATTTCTTCTATATTTTTGAAGTATCAATCATTAAAGCCATCAGTGCCTGAAGATTTCCTCATAGGAGCATTTTAATTTATTCTACTTCATGAATAATGACAGGAATATTCAAATTTTATTATTTTTTTCTTGTGTCAAACTTGATTATTATATTTTTATTAAAATGTGCCCATGTTATATACATTTTTAAATGTATGATCCTCATTTTAATAGTTTTGTATATTTTTTAAACGCCTTTACTATCTATAATTAATTTCCTTTCTTTTCCTTAGTCAATCTTACTAGGGGGTAATCCATTTTAATCATTATTTTAAATAATATTTTGTGTTTGTGGTTTTTCTATGGTATATTTCTTTTCTATTTCAGGAATATTTTATCTTGTCTTTGTTATTTTCTGGTTTCCTTGGGCTTAAGTTGCTGTTCTCTTTTAAAATATTTTGAGATTGATGAATAGTCAATACTTTTAGTATTTTTTTCCAAAATATGTCTTTAAGGCTATATGTTTACTTCTTTATGATTCTTAGTTATATTCCACAAGATTTGATTATAGAATTTTTATTATTATTACATTCAATTTTTTTTCTAATCTATGTTATGATTTCTCTTTTAACCCATGGTAATTTAGAGTGCACTAGTCAATTTCCATATCAATGTATATTTTATAGATCGTTTTTATTACTTTACAGTTTAACTGTACTGTACACTGAGAGATTATTCTGAATAAGTACAGTCCTTTAAGTTTTTATAGATTAGTTTTTGTTTGTTTGTTTAGTGAGAAAGTAGGATTTAGTAAGAGGACTGAAAAGCTCTCGCAATGGAGGGGACCCAAAGGTGTTGCCATAGATTAGTTTTAATTTAAAGAATGTCTTAAAAAATATTTTCTGCATGTAAAAATGCATATTTTGTAGTTGATGCAGTCACCAGTAAATATACATATTTATAATGTCAACTAATGCAACTAGTTAACCATGTTTTTTATTCTTATTGATTATCTTTAGTTTATTTTGTCACATACAGAAGGGTTGAGTATTAAATTATATGTGATGACTTTGACTTTACTTATATAACTTCATAGGTTTGAGACTATGTTAAAATCATGTAGTTTTAAAATTTGAGACTTGTTAAAATCACATTTTTTTATATCAATATTTCTTATTTTGATATTGTGGGGTGCAGTTTAGGATTAGGTATACAAAATATGCTTCATTCAGGCACCCTTGTTGATAAGGGGTGTCTCCCCATCCCCAAACAGATATTGACTACTGTTAATCCCATCTCCCTTCCCCTCCCCCCCATAGTTTCCCACCAATGTCAGTCTTTTTTTTTTTATACTATTATGTTGGATGTTCAAGGTTCACTATATGAGTGAGAACATGTGATACTCAGATCTTTGTTTCTGTGAGAGGTCACTCACTATTATTGACTCTAGTTCCATTCAGGTTGCTGCAAAGTTCATGATTTTGTTCTTTTTTATGACTGCATAGTATTCCATCATGTATATGTACCATATTTTTTAATCCAGTCCTCTTTTGATGTACAGTATGGTTGATTCCAGGTTCTTGCTATTGTGAACAATGCTGAGAGAAACATATGTGTGCAGGTAATCAAAGATGAAACAAACAAATGGAAAAATATTCCTTGCTCATTGATTGGAAGAATCAACATTGTTAAGATGTCCATCCTACCTAAGGCAATCTACAGATTTAATACAATACCCATCAAATACCCAGCAACATTCTTCTCAGACCTAGAATAAACAATACAGGAATTCATATGGAAACACAAACAACCAAGAATAGCCAGAACAATCCTCAACAAAAAAAATACAAAGCAGGCGGTATCACATTACCAGACTTCAAACTTTACTATAAAGCTACGATAATCAAAACAACTTGGTATTGGTACAAAAAACAGGCATATAGACCAATGGAATAGAATTGAGATTCCAGAAGCAAAACCTCAATTTCTCAACCAACTCATTTTCGACAAAGCCTCCACCACCTACCACGGGGGAGAGGAGATCCTATTCAATAAATGGTGCTGGAAAACCGGCTGACCACATGCAGAAGATTGAAATAGGACCTCTATCTATCCCTATATACAAAAATTAACTCTAAATGGATCAGAGACCTAAATGTAAAATCCTCAAACCATAAGAACCTTAGAAAATGCAGGACACACCTTATGGAAATTGGAACTGACATCTAATTCCTGAACAAATTCTGAAACCCACAGGCCATAAGAGATAAGATAGACAAGTGGGACCTCATTAAACTACAAGCTTCTGCAAAGTCAAAGAAACCATCAACAGAGCAGAGAGACAGCCTACAGACTGGGAAAAAGTATTTGCCAACTCCAGGTCTGACAAAGGCTTAACATCTTGGATCTACAAGGAACTCAAACATGCTGAAAAGAAAAAAACAAACAACCCCATTATAAGGTGGGCAAAAGATACGAACAGACACTTCTCAAAGGAAGACATCTGAGCAGCCAACAGATACATGAAGAAATGTTCAACCTTACTAATCATCAAGGAGATGTAAATGAAAACCACACTGAGATACCACCTAACTCCAGTCAGAAGGGCAATCATCAATAACTCAAAAAATAACAGTTGCTGGAGAGGGTGTGGTGAAAAAGGAATACTCCTACACTGCTGGTGGGAGTGCAAACTGGTGCAACCTCTGTGGAAAACAGTGTGGCGATTCCTAAAAGCTCTAAATATCGACCTCCCATATGACCCTGCAATCCCCCTACTGGGAATATACCATGAAGAACTCAAATCACTTACCAAAAAGATACCTGCACACATATGTTTATCTCAGCATTGAGATACCCCTGATTGCCTTCTCTTCTCTGATTGCTCTAGCCAGGACTTCCAATACTATATTGAACAGGAGGGGTGAGAGTGGGCATCCTTGTCTTGTTTCAGTTTTCAGGGGAAATGGTTCCAGTTTTTGTCCATTTAGGAGTATGCTGACTGTGGGTTTCTCGTAGATGGCTTTTACTATTTTGCGGTATGTTCCCCATATGTCTAGATGTTTGAGGGTTTTTATCAAGAAGGGGTGCTGGATTTTATCAAAAGCTTTTTTTGCATCTAATGATATAATCATGTGGTTTTTGTTTTGACAGCTGTTGATGTATTTAATTACATTTATGGTTTTACGAATGTTGAACCAGGCTTGCATCCCAAGGATGAAGCCTACTTGGTCATGATGGATGATTTTTGAGATGTGTTGTTGAATCCGTTTTGCTAGGATCTTGTTGAGAATTTTAGCATCTATGTTCATCAAAGATATTGGCCTGTAGGTCTCTTTCTTTGTTGGGTCTTTACCTGGCTTGGGTATCAACGTGATGTTAGCTTTGTAAAATGATTTGAGGAGAATTCCATCTGTCTCAATTGCCTAGAACACCTTCAGTAGGATTGGTATCAGCTCCTCCTTAAATGTCTTGTAGAATTCTGCTGGAAAGCCATTTGGACCAGGGCTTTTTTTTTTTTTTTTTGTAGGTAGTTTTCTTATTCATAGTCAATTTCCTTGATTGTTATTGGTCTATTTAGGTCTCAATTTCTTCTTGTTTCAACCTAGGCAGGTTGTGTGATGTCAGAAAGTCCTCCATTTCCTTAAGGTTTTCAAGTTTGTTTCCATACAAGTGTACATAGCAGTCTCTAATGATCTTTTGTATTTCTTTAGGGTCAGATGTGACTGCATCTTTTGTGTTTCTGATTGTGTTTATTTGGGGTTTTTCTCTCTTTTTCTTGGTCAGTCTAGCTAGGGGACCATCGATCTTGTTTATCCTTTCAAAGAACCAGCTTTTTGCTTCATTGATTTTTTTGTATTATCTTTTTGTCTTCTATGTCCTGGATTTGGGCTTTCATTTTGGTGATCTAGATTCTTCTGCTGAAATTAGGGTTTTGGTGGTCTTGCTTTTCCAACTTTCTTAGGTGGCTTGGTAGGCTATTAATTTGTGATCCTTCCATTTTCTTAATGTGCGTTTGTAGGATATAAATTCCCCTCTTACTACAGCTTTCATGGCATCCCAGAGATTTTGGTAAGATGCTTCTTCATTTTCATTTGTTTCCAGGTACCTTTTATTCTCTGTTTTGATTTCATTGTTGACCCAGGAGTTGTTTATCGTCATGCTGTTTAGTGTCCATGTCTTTGTGGGTTTTAGGAGGACCTTGTTGGTGTAATGTTTATTTTTATTCCACTGTGGTCCGAGAAGGTACATGGTAAAATTTCAGTCCTTTTAAATTTGCTTATACTTGATTTATGGCCAAGTATGTGGTCAATCTTAGAGTACATTCTATGTGGTAATGAATAGAATGTATATTCTGTGGTCTTTGGATGGAGTGCTCTGTAGGTATCAATTAAGTCCATTTGGTCAAGAGTCACATGGAGGTTTCAGATCTCATTGCTGATTTTTGTCTTGATGATCTGTCTAGGGTTGTGAGTGGGATATTGAAGTCCCCAGCTATGATGGTGTTGGAGTCGATATCTTTTTTTAGTTTATCCAGAAGCTGCTTTATGAAAGTTGGTGCTCCTATGTTGGGTGCATATATGTTTAGGATGGATGTTTCTTGTTGATGTATTGAACCTTTTATCATTATGTAGTGGCCTTCTGTATCTTTTTTGATTTTTGTTAGCTTAAAGGGTATTTTATCTGAGATTAAGATCATGACTCCTCCTTTCTTTTGTGTTCCATTTGCCTGAAAATTTGTTTCCCATCCTCTTACTTTGAGTCTGTGAGTGTCCTTTCTAGTGAGGTGAGTCTCTTGAAGGCAATAAATTGCTGCCTGGTGATATTTTATCCATTTTGCCATTCTATGTCTTTTCAGTGGTGCATTTAGTCCATTCGCATTAAAGCTAATTATTGAAATGTGAGAGTTGATTCCTATCATAATGTTCTTAGAGAGTTGTTGTTCTTTCTGTTTGTGTGTTGTCTTTCTTTTGGTTCTGGAGTTGGTTCATGTGTGTTTTTAATCTTTTGCCTGTACTCTTGTGAAGAACGTTATTGTTCTTTTTTCCTTTTCTTCTGTGTTCAATATTTTCTTAAGTGTTTCTTGTGTAGGTGGTCTGGTGGCAGCATAGGTTCTTAGGGATTGGATATCTGGGAAAGATTTCAAATCTCCCTCACTGATGAAGCTTATCTTGGCTGGGTAGGTTATTCTCAGTTGAAATTGTTTATCTTTTAGAACTTTGAAGATGGGGCTCCAAGTTCTCCTAGCCTGGAGGGTTTCTGTAGATAAATCTGTTGCTATTCTAATTGGTCTTCCCTGGTAGGTAGTCTGACTTTTTTCTCTTGCTGCCTTTAGAATTTTTTCTTTAATAGCTACTTTGTTTAGGCAAATTATTATGTGTCTGGGAGTTTGTCTTCTCATTTGTTGTCTTGCAGGGGTTCTCTGAATCTCTTGTGTTTGAATTTTTGCATCACTGATGAGATGAGGGAAGTTTTCTTGAATGATTTCATGAAATGTTTGTTCCGGTGTGGCTTCTGTTTCTCTCTCTGTCTCAGGAAGGCCAATTCTCTTAGGTTTGGCCTCTTAAAGTAATCATTCATTTCTTGAAGGTTTTGCTCAGTCTTTTTGAGCATCTTTTCCATGTTTTTGACAGTTTTGGTTAGTTCTGTGTTTTGGTCTTCAAGCTCTGAGATTATTTCTTCTGCTTGGCTAATTCTGCTTCCCATGCTTATTAGTTTGTTATTTATTTCCATTACAGTATTCTTTACTGATGATATTTCTGACATCAGCTCCTTCTGATTTTCTCTTGTCTCTCTTCGATTATTTTTATTCTCTGTATTAATGTCTTGATGTCTGGGTTTATTTCATGTGACCAGTCATTCTGGGGGCTCTTCATTGTTTGTGTTCCAAAGTTGTTTTCTCAGTGTCTGACCTCCCTGGGGTCTGTGTGAGACCTATATTCTTCTTTTGGTTTTTCTTCATTTGTGTGATTTTTTGTTGTTGTTGTTGTTGTTTTCCCTTCCCTACTTTTTCCTTCCCTCCATGTCACCATCTTCTTTAATTCTGTTATTCAGGGGTGGAGGGGTTGTTTTTACTTCTGTTTGTTCAATTTCCTATTTGTCTTTATATATGTCCTCTTACTTTGTTCAATTCTGGAGTTGCACTGTAGATTGGGGGTGGTCCTTTTTGCAGTTTTGAGATTTACTTAAGGGGGGAGCTGTGATTCAAAATCTATCTGCAGGTCCTGGTATCTGCCGACAGGTGTATGAATAATCTGAAATCCACTTCCCACTGCCTTGGAATCTGTCCATGCAGTGGGGTTGTAGGTTTACTCCCTGAAATAAAATGTGGTTAATAGAGGAAAGAGAATGGAGCAGGCAGTGGGAGGAAGAGGTGGGTGGAGAGAGAGAGGAGTAAGGGTGAAAACAGATGAGTGTACCAACAAATGGAGAGAGAGACAAAAACTGAAACATATAAAAACAATAGACCATGGCTACAAACTAACCAATATCCATAAAAAAACTAAAACATACAATGTTACTAACATACAAGCTTACCAACCTACTTATTGGTGTGCTATTCCTCTATACAAAGATATGGTTTACAGAAAGAAGAAAAGACGGGAAAAGAAGGAGGAAAAAGGGGGGGAACAAAACAGAAGGAATAGAATCAAGTCAGTAGACTAACAGAACCAATAAAGCACACTCTGAGACTTTTCATTTAAGTTGAATGTCCTTTCAGCTCTGATTTCTAGCTGTCTTTTCAGGCTGGTAAGTTTGTTCACAGTTAGGATCAGTTGCCCCTGGCCTATTGTGAAGGGCAGTTCAGATCATCACTCAGTTCATGACTGCTCCATTCACCACTCAGATCTGGCCTATGTCTGTTAGGCTTCCGTTTTTCCCCTTTCAGTGCTGTTACCTTGAATTGCCAGCAGGTGGTGTTATCCCTCGCTTCAGATGGTCTTTATCTCAGCTACTTGCTCTCCCCTAAGGGGAGGGAGATGTTACACACGAGGAGACCCACAGCCTGGCAGGACGTCAAGGTGGTAGTAGACCTCAGCAGATCTTGCTCGCAGGGACTTCAAGGTCTGAAGTCATGGATCGCCTCAGGCACGGGCCATGTGATGTGTAATGGCTGTCTTGGCAGCGGCGGCTGTAGCTCGCCTCAGGCACTGACAGTGCAATGTGGAATGGCTGCCTCGGTGGAGGCAGCAGCAGCAGCCGTGGTGGCTCGCCTCAGGCACAAGCAGTGCTATGTGTAATGGCTGCCTCGGAGGAGGCGGGGGACAGGGGGGTGGTGGTGGCTATGGCTTGCCTCAGGCATTGGCGGTGCGATGTGGAATGGCTGCATTTGTGGCTGCGGCAGCCACAGTAGCTGCCCAGACCATGGTGATGCCTCAGTGAAGTCCACAGCTGAGCTCTATGTGAAGAGCAGGCTGCCAACAATGGGAACAATGGGATTTGCAGCCTCCATGGAGAGAACCAGAGTCTCTTTGTGTTCTCCTGGGTGCAGAGTCTCACAAACTGAGCTGCCCCATCGCCATCAAAATCACATCGTTTTAAAATTTGTATATATTTCTGCTGAAGTGTGTCTGTTTTACTGTATGAAGATAGTACTTTTTACTTTAAACCTAAGTTTTCTGATATTAAAAGTTAAATCTGCTCTCTTTTGGTTAGCATTTGATATGAATGTTTATGTATCTTTTATTTTCAGAATTTATATATGTTTATATGCTATATAAGTCTTCTGTAAGTAACATACAGTTTAATATTTTAAAATCAAATCACAAACTCTATCTTTTAATTAGAGCACATGTTACTTTGTTAGGGCTTCCATAATAAAGTATTATAAACTAGATAGCTTAAACAACAGACATTTTTGTCTCACAGTTCTGGACGCTACAAGTTCAGAATCAGATGTTGGAAGGTGGCTTCCTTCTGAGGGCCATGAAAAAGAACCTGTTCCAGGCTTCTCACCTAGATCCTGGTGGTTTGCTGGGAATCTTGGACTTTCTTGGCTTGTAGAAGCAACACTGTGATCTCTGTTTTCATCTTCACATGGTGTTCTCCCTCTTAGTCTGTCTAGAAGTTTTCCCTTTTTGTAGGAACACAAGTCATATTGTATTAGAAGCCCACTCTATTCTAGCATAACATTATCTTAACTAATAACATCTGTAATTACATCTGCAATAACTTATCTCCAAATAGAATCACATTCTGAGATACTGGAGTTTCAGGACTTCAACATATGAATTTTTGGAGGAGCACAATTCAATCCATAAAAAAGTATGTAGCCAATTTTATTTCATGCAATTACTGATGCATTTTGGTTTAAATATATTGTATTAGTATTTCCTTTCTCTTTCTCTGGTTTATTATAATTTTATTCAATTTCTTTTTTGTGTACTTTTTTTTTTTTTGAGTTGGAGTCTCACTCTGTCACCCAGACTGGAGTGCAGTGGCCACTCCTGGCCACCGCAGCCTTGACCTGCTGGGCTCTGGCGACCCTTCTGCCTCAGCCTTCCGAGTAGCTGGAATTACAGACATGCGCTACTACTCCCGGCTGATTTTTTTTTTTTGCTTTATTGTAGAGATGAGGTCTCGCTGCCCAGGCAGGTCTCGAACCCGTGGGCTCAGGCAATCCACTCACCTCAGCCTCCCAAAGGCACGGGATTACAGGCTGAGCCACCGAGCCTGGCTTTTTGTGTACTTTTTTATTGCTTCTTTCTCCTTTGGGATAATGAAGAGCTTTTTCAGTGATTTTTATTTCCTTTTGTTGTACCTTATTTTATTTTTTCTTACAAAATAGATTCTTAATGTATTACAAGAGAATTGAATTGCTTTGCCATTTTTCAGGCAGCAAGTCATACAACATTTAAAACTTATTTTCTCTACTTTGATAGAATCTTAACTTTATTCTTACTGAATTTTTTTTTAACTGTGCATCCTGGTTTTAGAACAGTATTATTGAGGTATGTTTCATATGTCATTCAATTTACTCATTTAAATTGTACAATCTAATAGTTTTTAATGCATTTACAAAGTTGTGCAACCATTAGTATCATTTAATTTCAGAATATTTTTGTCAACCCATAAAAATCTGAATTAATGAATCTATAACATGGCCTGGATCATAATGTTAGATTAATTATATTAGGCCATATTATTAGATGTATGAAGTGCTCTTATTTATGTAATGTCAATGTAATTTGTCTTTTGTAGTAAGATACCCAGCCTCCAAATCACAAAAAAACTATCTTCCATAAGTATACCATGGCTTTTAATTGTATATATTTCTTACATACAGAAGGCAGTTGAATTATAATATGAGAATATTTCCATTGGAGGTAATATAGCATACTGCTTAGGATTATAGTCTTTGAATTCAAACATTCGTATTTTAAATTGCCACTGTATTTTTAATGGTACTATAACTCTTGATGATTTACTTAAACTTTTGTTCCTTAGTTTTAAAGCAATATTATGTTAATATCCTAATAATAGTATGTATGTATGTATATAAGTATGTATTTATGTATGTATTTATTTATTTTTGAGGCAAGGTCTCACTCTGTCACCAGGCATCAGTGCAGTGATGTGATCATGGCTCACTATCGTCTCAAACTCCTGGGCTCAAGCAATACACCCACCTCAGTCTTCTAAGAATTACAGGAGCATACCACCATGCCTAGCTTTTTTCTGTTTTGTAGAGACAGGGTCTCATTATGTTGCCCATGCTGGTCTCGAATGCCTGGCCTCTAGCAATCCTACAGCCTCAGCCTCTAAAGAGTTGGGATTACAAGCATGAGCCATTGAACAGTATCTGGCCTAATAGTGTCATTTTAACGTTACTTGATATAGTGTATACATACACATCTGTGTGTGTGTGTGCATGCACATGGTAGAAATCCAAATGCTCTGACTTAAATGCATAGTTTTAATCCAAATGATGTTTTTAAGAAATGAAGATTTATATTTTATATAAATCAAAACTTCTATATTTCAACATATTTTCATGTGATTTTTTACTCTTTTCACCAGAGTGCTAAGAACTTTTAAAAAAATCTGTATAAGGTGGCAAGTCTTTAATATTAGTTCACATTGATGCTGATACTTACTATATACATCATCTCAGCTGATTCTTAGATAGCAGCAGACCTCCGTATAACCATCTACTTGAGTGTTTTATCCTTATTTGATCTCTGCCATTTTGTTCAGTGATGAATTGTCTGAAAAATCTCATTCAGAATTTTTATATTTTCTCCCTTTTCCTCATTTCCTCACTACCCTCATGTAAATCCTCCCTCCTTGGCTTATGCTACTTAGGTATATTGCCTAATTTCTTCTTTGTCTCTGATTGCTATGATTGCAAAGAAAATTTTTGCAGGAAAAATATCTTCCAGGAATTTAGTCAGAAGTGTAGGAGAGATCTCTTCAACTTCTAGAAATTATGGATGTTTTCACCTCAATTTTCTCTTTGTATTCACCATGGAGTTGTTATCCACATGTACATGTGTGTTCTTGGACTCTTTTTCCTTAAGTAAGAATATTTTTTATTTTCCTTGTCTATGTTGAGGGGGAAAAAGCAAAGAAAGAAACAAAATAAAAATAGCAGTCAAGATAGGATAGGGTACATTTTGTAGACATGTGATCTTGCTGTGTTGCCCAGGCTGGTCTCAAACTCCTGGCCTCAAGCTATACTTCCCTGTCTTGGCCTCCCAAAGATTACAGGTGTGAGCAACTGTACTAGGCCTGAAACATCTCTTACAGAATTCAGTAAATACATCATTCTCCAAGGTTAACTCTTTTTACTACTTTAGAGTCAAATAATTAAGGATCTTGCTTATGTCTGCAAAATCACTTTACCTTTGCCACTTCATATTGGTTAGTAGCAAGTTGTAGTTTTTAACTACAGTCAATGGGACAAGATTACACAAGGGCATATATACCAGGGACTGGGAGTAAGAGACAGCTTAGAATTAATTGTGACTCATTTTCTTGTTGCTTTTAATGCTCCAATATTTTTCATGACTGTGTTATATTTTAAATGATCAAGTATACTATCATTTACTTGAATACTAGATTATCAGTACATATTTAGGTTGCATATTTAGGCTGCAGTTTTTAAGGTTTGAAAAACTCTAATCATATCTGACAAATTTGTGGGCCTGTTTTCTAAGCTAAAAATTAGTGGTTCTTAAAAACGGGGGGAAAAAATGAAGGGTGATGCATAATTTTAAAACAGTGTGGCTCTATTTTGAAAATACTGCAGGTATTTTGAAAATACTGCAGGTCAATAATAGATGCTAGATTTACCTTATTTTTAAAATTCTTGTGTCAATAAATACCATGCCAATTGACAACTGAAAAATAACCATTAAATCAAAAATAACCATTATTGTTGTGCAATAATAAATAACAGTGAAATATGCTCCTGAATTTAGACAGGAGTGCTGTGAAGCCATTTAAAATAACACATATTTGTTTCCTGCATACCAAACATACCCATCAAGGTTGCATTCTCATAGGTTTTAATACTAGTATCTTGTTTATTTTAACATCTCTGGAGTCCGGATTTAAGTAGTAAAACTATCTTCAAAAATAGATTATCCCAAGTCAAATTTATTATCTCTCATTACATTTCAACCTATTTTTTTTCATGTGTTATATTCTAATGTATATCACACCTTCTGCCCTTTTACCCAAGCCAAAGTTGAGAAAGCCTGCCAACATCTGTGCTTACCCAACACAGTTAACCAATGACCGAGTCAGAAAGCTATTTGTACGTTACATGCTCAAAATCAGAAAGTGACTGTAGTTCGTCTAATGGATACTTTTTGTTATAAAATTTTCTTTGATCAGCTTAAAATAATTAATAAGCTTTCCTATCTAACTTACTATCAAAAATGCCTCAGGGATTGAATGAATAATGCCTGATAGCTGATAGATGACAGATGTATGCTAATGTGTTTACGCAGTTTGATCATCTTACATTTGTTTTTAGCAATTTTGTTATAGCTCCAGGCAATACCTGTCAAAAACCTTTCTATTGAGACAATTCTTATGGTTATGACTCATTGCTAACATTGATGACTTAGCAATAAAGAAACTCAAGTGAGTTTCAATTCTTTTAAAATTTTACAAGCTGGGCTCAGTGGCTCAGCCTGTAATCCCGCGCCTTTGGGAGGCTGAGGTGAGTGGATGGCCGGACCCCACGGGTTCAAGACCCACCTGGGCAGCAAGACCTCATTTCTACAATAAATCAAAAAATCAGCCGGGCGTGGTAGCGCATGCCTGTAATTCCGGCCACTTGAAAGGCTGAGGTGGAAGGATTGCTGGAGCCCAGCAGGTCGAGGCTGTGGTGGCTGGGAGCGGCCACTGCACTCCAGTCTGGGCGACAGAGTGAGACTACAACTCAAAAGAAAAAAATCAAAATTTTACAAAAAACATGCACATACAATTTTTTTCAAAAAAGTTTAAGTATCTGTAGGCCTCCAAGGGGGTACCAAAAAAAATGGAATTAAAATTTGGAGTGTGAGCCCTTTGTAGGACTGGCTTCTTGTGCTAAGTAACTGTTCTAGCAACCCATTGGCATCAGTGTAACAGCTAGCATTGTTGTGAGAGGCAGAGTTTGACTTCAGTGAATTTTTTTCGCAGATTCTTTTTTTCTTATTTATTTATTTATTTATTTATTTATTTATTTATTTATTTATTTATTTATTTATTTTTGAGTTGGAGTCTCACTCTGTCGCCCAGACTGGAGTGCAGTGGCCGCTCCTGGCCACCGCAGCCTCGACCTGCTGGGCTCCAGTGATCCTTCCGCCTCAGCCTTCCAAGTAGCTGGAACTAAAGGCGCGCGCTACCACGCCCGGCTAATTTTTTGATTTATTGTAGAGATGAGGTCTCGCTGCCCAGGCGGGTCTCGAACCCACAGCTCAGGCAATTCACTCACTTCAGCCTCCCAAAGGCACGGGATTACAGGCTGAGCCACCGAGCCCGGCTGAAGATTCTTTCAATGTGTTTGCCAATTTCATGATGGGTGATTTACAAGTGCACCTGCCTACATCACAATGTGTGTTCACTAGTTTTTGACCCAAAACAGCATGATCATCTTGTCCTACCCCCCCATTCACCCTGCCTTGCCCAGAGCGACCTTTCTTTGTTTCCTCAGATGAAGAAAGTGTTCTCTCAAAGTATAATGTTTTGCTGAAGTGCAAAAGGTAAGTGAAACCGAAAACAGCAGAAGCACTGAAAGGCATCACAATTAATAAGCTCAAAAACTGTTTTGTGGAGTAGATAGAGCGTCTTGATAGTTGTATCAATGGAGAGTACTTTGAAGGTGACAGAAGCTTAAACATAAGAGAATAAATGCACATTTTTTTATAAATAAATTTCATTTTGGGGGAATTGAATTGATTTTTCATTTGTAGGCTAGACTTGGATGCATGCTATGCTTTTTTCTAGTCATTTTGTCATATTCATATTTCATGCTTGAATTTTTAAAAAAATCATACTATAACCAAGTGAGGTTTTTTGTCTACAAATAAAGGGACTTTTCAAAATAATGCCTTAAATACATTGGAATGTAATCCAAGGCTGGTAGAACAAGTTCATGGAAATCAGGAATGCCTCCTTATCCTCCTTGCTCATGACTCTCATCTTCAAGGTCACCTCAACGTCCAAGTTTGCTGCTAGAGTTCCAGACATCATATCCAAATTGTAGTTCAGAAGACAGACAAACAGTGGACAAGACCCCATATCAGCCATCTCCCTTTAGGTAGCTTTTTCTGACTTCTCAACATTTTCACTCCTTATCATTGGAAGGGGTGAGTCACATGATTACACCTATCTGCAAAAGAAACTAGAAAATAAACTCTTGTCTTCTGGGAAGCAATGCAACAGGCAAAAAGTTAGGTTCAGTTTCTAAAGAAAGGAAGACTTGATATTGGAAAGGCAACTAGTACTTCGTATATTCACACACACACAGGCACACACAGGCACATATTACCCCTAATGCTTTCCACAAGGCACAGATATGTTGGGACAAATGTCTTCAGGTTTGACATTGATACAGAGTAAGGGTGTAATATCTCAGCAAGAAGATACACTTCATTTGAGAGGTTCCTTATCTCTGCTTATTTATCTGAAGACCATATATAGTCTTATATATACATAAAATGCACATATGATAGTTTATCATGTTTTTTCACTAAGCATCTGTCTAAATTTCACTTCTTTATTTTTCATAAACAAACATTTTAATAGCTTGTCCAAAAATTTACCAAGTTGATATATCATAGTTCACCCTAAAGTTGGTGAGACCGTTTCCACATTGTTACAGTCTTGCTACGCTGCCGTCATGATGACTACTGCTGCTGCTTATGGAGCAACTGTCTTGGGTCAGGCATTTTATTAAATAGTTTATATACGTCTTAGGTGAATAAAACTAACTCTCGCTCTTATTTTCAGACATAGTACAGAATTTGAAGAAAACACAAATTCAAATCCTGAAAACATGTACAAATTATGCACCCCACACGTTTTACTTAAAAGTTTTCTTTAGGAGTAGAAGAAGATGCATTGCTCAAAGTACAATAAAATATCTTAAATGCTTTTAATCGTTCACTTCCCTGAGAGAGAATAGAGTGAAAGAAAGAAATAGTTGGGGATAGAGAGAACGGGGGGGGGAGAGTTACATTGCTTTCAGTGATATAAAAGCTTCCATATGGTGTTAGTTTGTCAAAATATTTCTGTAGGAGTACTGCCGGAACTTTCCACCCGCACACATATTTAGTATTTAGGCCCTCACTTTTCTTCCTTCTGTACGTGTTTATGTCTTTTTTCTTTCTTTCTTTCTTCTCCTTTTTTTTTTCAGATTCATTTTTTTTTTCAGTCTCAGTTATTCAGTTAGATTTTCTGTTGGATATAACTATGTTACCTCAATGCCCACAATAATATCAAGAGAAGGTCTAAATTAATTTTTTCTGAAAACTTATTCATATTTGTAGATGTCTGAATTATGTCATACAACATCTCTGTGCTGGTGATCTTTTTTTCTGTATTGTTCCACGACTGTGCTTCTTTAATTGCTATAGCAACAGCACAGCAGAGCCAATATAACCACATGGACCACAGTTACATGAAATGTTAAATACCTTAGGAAAACGGAAATATAATGAATAGCATGACATCTCAAAGACTCAGAGGTTCACCTTACAGAATTTGAGGAAAAATAGATAGATTTGAAAGTGCTTAATAACGTTCAAATTTGTATTATAACCTTTTTATGCCCTTTCAAGTTTTAATAAATCAAGATGAATTCTTGGAAGGAGGATGCTATATTCCTGGAAATTGGAACAAAACAGGGGTCACCTATTGTGCTGAAATAGCAGGATGGTGATTTCATTGCATTTCATATCTGTGAATATGTTCTATGTGTGGACTGTTCTTCTCTCCTAGGTTCCTTGAAGCCTGATTATCCTGCAGTGGTACACAGTACAAAGAGAATTTGGTATATTAAACCTAGATTGGAATCTGAGATGCCTAATAGTGTCCTCAGACCACTGAGATTCAGATTCCTCATTGTTCAATGATGTGCATTCAAACTCTTTTTTAGCCCTAATGCTTTCCACAAGGCACAGAAATGTTGGGGCAAAAGTCTCTGGGTTTGACATTGATGGAGAGCATGGGTGTAATATCGCAGCAAGAAGATACACTTCATCTGAGAAGTTCCTTATCTCTGCTTATTTATCTGAAGGTCACATGCCTCCCACCTTGTCATACACAATATAGTTCTTTTCTGTACTTCCGCCATTTCTTTCTTCTCTTCCCCACAAGTGTACTTTCATTTAATTTATCAAGCAGAGGAATTTGTCTATTCCTTGTTTCAATGTATTTTAAAACCCATATGTTGGGAAACTCACCTTTCATATACAAAGCTGTTTATCTAATTATTTGTCTAAATGCATACCTACTTCCCAGATTAATTATACTTATCACTTAAAGGCACTACTCTCTTAATTTGTTGAAGACCTAAATATAAGTTATCTTCTTCCTTTCTATACATGTAATCCCCTGATTCCCAAATATTCCCCACTTATTTCTGAATATTCTTAAGGAGAGCTCACAATCAAGACATATTCATTTTAGGGAGTCCTTTGTCACCTATGACAGCTGACACAAATCCAGACTACTGCTTTTCCAGCGCTGTTGAGAATCTTCACAGCCTCTTATTACTGGGCTGTACTAGGCTGCTTTTTGTCTCCAAACTATTTTTTACAAGAAAGAATACATTCACCTTCACAGTTTCTTGTAGTATTTAGTCTCATATACATGGACTTACAGTAGCTTTGTAGAGTGTCTGTAGAAATACTTCCAAGTGGACAACACAGGTGACAACGCAACCCAACCCGGTGAAAGAATACTGAATTTATTAGAAGATTAAGAGTTTAATATGGTTAATATACTTAACAATTTTGCTAGTGACTACTACAATCCAAGACCAAAATAGAATTGTTCTAGATTATACATATCATATTTTGAGGCCTGGGTTTAACAGGTTCAATAATAATATTCTTAATTTGTATTTAATAGAGAGTGTTGCTGAAATATTAGCATTTATAGTCCCTCTAGAAAAAAAAGTGAGGCAGAAAACCTAAACTATTTGAAATAAAACTCTCAAATTTTCTTCACTATCAAAGCTATATAAAATATTCTTCACAATGCTGGAACCATTTTAGGTCATCCTTAAACAAGTCATCAGCATCAACAAGCATTAGCATTGTCCTCAGGCATTTGTCTGGGCAAAGGGACATTGATTGAATTGATAGAGTTCTGCTGAATGATGGCAAGGCAGCTCCAGAGGAGCCCAACAGCTTTTCTTTAATTCAACATATAAATTGCTACCATATTGGTTTCTGCAGAGAATAGATTATACTCTCAGTTGGTTGTAAAATCTAAATTTGCTTTTATATTCCATTCTGGTTGCCAAATAAGTACCGATTCTCTTGAGCATATGTTATACAATAGTCATGAGCTGAAAGATGGAAGTAGTACCGGAAAATCATTTTCCATTTTGTGTGTAGACCTTTCTTTGTTTATAAATGTGTTACTTTGTGTCTGAAAGGAATTTGCTTGAAAGAACATGTAATATAGAGATGTGTGAATATAGTATTTGAAGAGCTGCAACTGTATCACTATTTGCTGAGCTGCCGTCCCATTCAAATATTAATAAAAACCTGTCTGTGTTGCTTGCATTTATCTATTTAGAGAATTCAGTAGATCATGTTTTAAACAGTTTTACTTAACTAGATAAAAATAACAATTGTATGTTTTATGATATTTGTAAATTTTTGTCATTAATTCCAACGAAGCATTACAACTCCTCTGATCTTCCATTCACATTGATTTTTTTCAAGTGGTTATATATTTTCAAGTGGTTATATAAGCTAATCTAATTAATATGTCAAGTAATAGTATGAGAACTTGTAGGAAGTGAAAACTATGCTTCTTTACATGATACCTTACCTTCAATCTTTTATGAACTTTGAAATCTCCACCTTGTCCTGATAACTTGGGAAAACTCATTAATCACAGTTCATTTTGTTGTTGTTGTTGTTACTTAGAGGACTCATACAGAAATCAAACATAGTTGAGAAAGTGATCCACACTTTTGTCTTCACTTACTCTTACTTACTAAGTCCCCATACCTGTATTGATGTATATATGTTGCCTCATGATAGGAGGCATCTTTAAATTTGGAAAGGAATCACATCTTTGAAGATATATAACAGCACTCAGAAGGTAGATGCCTCTGAGATTTGACTAAGTTCTGATAAACTGTAGATAGTATGCCATTTAATGTTATTTTTCTTTTGGATGCAATATTGAGGATCATAGTAGAAAATCCGTTCTTTTTTTTGAAAATTTAGTCAGCTATTCTTGATTACTAAAAAGTTGCAAGAATAGCATGAAGAGATATCTTTTATCCAGATTCCCATATATTCACATTTACCACATTTGCTTTTCTCTTCCCCTTTGGCTTCACTGTCTTTATCTTTTACTTACATTTTCTCTCTCTCTCTCTCTCTCTCTCTCTCTCTCTCTCTCTCTATATATATATATATATATATATATATATATACCCATATGTAATTCATTTAATTGCATAAATTATCTTTGTATATGAATTACATAAATTATATGTGAAATATGTATTTAAATGATATATAATATGCAATATAATATATAAATTATATAAAATTAATCATATACTATATATTTAAATTATGATAGATGTCTACATCTCCACCTAGATCTGGAATTACCTTTTTGGAAATATTGAATTTGAATTTCGTTTCTCTAAAAAATGAGATATGGTTTATGCTATCTATGTATTTTTATGTATTTTCTTGTATGAGTAGTTAAGTAGTTTGTGCTTTATAATGAAATTGTCTATTTCATTTAAGCTGTGAGTTTATTGGCATTACGGTATCTGTGTTGATGACTTTGCGATAGTCTCCTCATGGGTAATTTTTATTTATTTTATTTTTTTTTCAATTGTCTGTAGACATAGATCAATTTTATCAATCTTTTCTGAAAACGAACTTTGACTTTATGTGTTATTTCCTATTTGTCTGATTTCTATTTTATTGATTTATATGCATTTTAACGATTTCATTTCTTCTATTTACTTTGGTTCAATTACTTTTTTATTTTCTAGCTTTTTAGGTATCAAGCTTAGGTCATTGATTTTTAAACCATGTTTTGTTTTGTTTTTTTCTAATATATTCAGTCTGACCTAAACAATCTAAACACATTACTTTTTCATTTCATGAATTGTGTTGTACTTTGTTTTTGTCTTCATTCAGTTTAAAATATTGACTCTTTTTCTTGTTATTTTTAAGTTGATACATATAATTATAAATTTCCAAACATTCTAGTATTTATTAGATGGTTTTTTTTTATAATAAAACACCATATGGTCAGATAATATAAGCTGTATGATTTAAATTATTTTATGTATTTTGAGAATTAAAACCTATTTTACAGTCTAAGTAAAGTTCCATGAACACCTAGAAATAATGTGTATCCTGTATTTGTTGAAGCTGTGTTCCATGGTTATAAATTAGATCAGGCTGGTTGATCATGCTACAGTGCTGGACAAATCTTGCACAGGTAGCTGTAGCTACTGTGCTTGCTCACTTGCTCTCGCTGTCTCTTTCTCTCTCTCTCTCTCTTCCCCCACCCCTTGTCAGCTTATCCTGCCAATTAATGAGAAAGAGGAGTTTGTATTTCAAACTGTAACTGTGGACTTTTAAAAATGTCTCCCTTTTATTCTGACATGTGTTGTTTCATGTATTTTGAAAGCTCTTTTGCCAAGTGCATGTTCATTCAGTGTTTTCATGGCTTCTTGATGAATGGATTATTTATCTCTGTAAAATGCCTATGTTGACCTCTGGTATACTCTGCCTTTTTCTAATTTATAGCCATACCCCCTTTTTCATGCTCAGTGTTTTCATGACGCCTTTTTTGGTCTTTGACTTTCAACTGTCCATATTTTTATTTTCATATTCTCTAAATTCTTTATGGATGACTTGACTATTTTAGGAAGACTAATAATCTTTGCTTTTCAAATTTACATTCCAGTTGTGTGTGGAGTTTTTAATATATTTTAGGATTAAGCTTACCACTTGGCATCAATTTTATATTTTCCCAGTGGGTTCATTATTTCTCTATTCCTTTTATACTAGAGAATGTATTTCATTATGTTTTTGGATAATATCTGACATAAATTTTTCTTAGACTTTGCCTTCTTGTGAATATATTTATGCTTATCTTGAATGATATTTTTATTTAATATAAAATTCTAACTTGCTTTTTCTCTTTATAAATTTTAAATTTATTGTTGTATTTTTTTGGCCTTCATTATTTATGATGAGAACTCAGCGCAATTTGTTGCAGTTATTCTCTACATATCTAATGTCTTTTTTATGCCTCTTTTATGATTTTTCTTTTCATATTTAATTTTCAACAGTTTACTCTTTTGTGTCTAGGTGTAATTATCTTTTTGTTTATCTTCTGCATTGGTCTTTGGAGATCATGAATGTCACCAACTCTGCCATCTTTCCAGATATTATTGTTTATAACATTTGTTCTACCCCACTCTCCCTTTTTCTGGGACTCAGATTATGCTTATGTTGGTCATTTTAATAATTTTCCTCAGATCTCAGACTTTCTGTTTTTTGAAGTATTTTTATTTGTCTGAGTTTAGACTTTTTTCTATTATTTGGTATACTTACTTCTCATGTCCAATCTTCTGTTAAATATATTTAATGATTTCTTCAATTTTAGAGCATTTCCATATATTTTTGTTGTTGTTGTTGTTGTTGTTGTTCACATCTTTGTTAAAAGCTTCCATCAAATCAAGCATGCTGTATAGTTTTTCTTCCAGAAATTTTAGCATTTTTGTCATGGTAGTGTTATGCTCCTGTGATAATTGTAATCTCTGGGATGTCTCTGGGTCTGTTTCTATTGATCATGTTTTATAATAGAAATACAATGAAGCATCAAGTGATACATATACATATATTTTTAAAGAATAGTCTCCTTTGTTCTACTAGAAACTGATAGTTTAATAGCTCTGCTGTTAAATGGTGTAATTTATGACAGTGTTATTGTGTTTCAGTTCATCACAGTTCATTCAGTTCATCTTAAATTTTTTGAGAACATGGTTGGGAATTTTTTATTTAGTAAGACCTGAGATCTGTGACCCCATTATGGTTTTGGAAATCTATTTTATAGATTAATCACTTGATTTCCAGATTTCTGCAAATGTCTCCCTGCTTTGTAGCTTTGCTGGCAGCTTTTTTGGTGACCTAGAAGACCTCTTTGATCTTGAATTTCACCTCTGGCTTTTTTTGTTTGTTTTGGCTGCAGCTAATCCACAAAGGTGGAGATATATTTTTCTGGAAGTTTGTCTCAGCCTTGCAAAGCACGCCAAAGCATTCTGTGATTGAAAGTCAGAAATATCTCTATGGGAGGAGAGGAACTGAACTCTTCTATCCTCCCTCAGTTGATGACAACTGAAATCCCTGAGTGATTGCATTTTCTTTTTTCATCTCATCTGCTTCTTTCCTATTCTTTTCTTGCTGAAAGGTGGGGTTGCCTTAAGTAGTTATTTCTTTTTTTAATTTTTATTTTAAAGATGTGGGGTACAATTCAGGATTAGGTATACAAATGGTCATTGTCCAAGTAAAGTTTGGGCCTCACTTTGGTTCCCACCTCACCTGGTTTGTGATAAGGTACCCATATTGATGAAGTGTGCCCCCGGCTATTCCTCCTCTGGCAATTTCCCAGTATTGCCAATCCCTTTCTTATAGTATTATGATTATTCAGTTTTCCTTTTCTTCTCCAGTTTTTTCTTTTCTGAAATATGGAGTATCTGATAGAATTTATCTCTACTCTCTTTTTATTCCACATTTTCAAGGTAATATCCTCATGACTCAGTGAAGACCAGTAAAAATGAGATGGGTGTTAATACTTTCTTCCCCTGCTTCTAGTGCTTTTTTGGATCTTATTTTGTTATAACAGCCTATACATATATTCTTAAAATTTGGTTAAAATGTAAGCAGATTTCTCCTTATTCCAATTTATGTCAGAACAGGCCATCCTATTTCCTTTTCTGTCACTTCTAGAATTTAGTTTCTTTAAGTTTCTTTGTATTAACAGCATTACAATGTTATAATTTTTTAAAAATACAATCTGTAGTTTATCCAGTTTATTTTGATAGTTAGGATGACAGTGATGGTTTCTCATGACTTTTTTTTTTTTGAATTAGAGTCTCTTGTCACCCAGGCTGGAGTGCAGTGACCTCTACCTGCTAGGCTTAGGCAATCCTTCATCCTCAGACTTCCAAGTAGCTGGAACTACAGATGCACACCACCATGCCCGGCTAGTTTTTGTGATTTATTGTAGAGAAGAGATCTCACCAAGTTGCCCAGGCTGGTCTTGAACCCCTGGGCTTTGGCAGTCCTCTTGCCTTGGCTTCCCAAAGTGCTGGGATTATAGGCTGAATCACTGCGCCCAACCTCTTGGGACTTTCTATATCCATTCCAAAAGTACTATTTGTAAACATATTAAAACACAACAAAATATTTTATACTTATCTACAGATACATCATTTCTGTTGCTCTTCATCCATTTATGAAGATTCAAGTTTCTTCCATCTGATATAATTTCCCTCCAGTTTAAATAAAATATTCTTTACATATTCTTATACTGCAAGTTTGCTTGTGATAAAACTGTTTTTTTTCTTTTTAAGTCTTCATTTGTTTTTATCTCTTATAGATGTATAATCCAACCTAGGTTGGCAGGTTTTCCTTTCTTCTTGCAGCATTTTGGAGGTGTTTTCATTATCCTCCATGTCACTTTATTTACAAAAAGAAGTCAGTGAGGAGTCAGTAATTACTTTTATTTTGTTCACCTTACCTTATTGTAATCTTATTTCTGTGACTGCTTTTAAGATTTTTTTCTTCCCTCTGGTTATCTGCATTTTGATTGTGATGTGCCTTGATATGTTTCCTTTGTGTTGAACTTGGATTTATAAATTGGCATTTTTATCATATTTGGAAAATTGTTTATTTTTTCAAATATATTTCTGCTTAACTGCATTCTTCGAAAACTACAATTTTTTATATGTTTGACTTCATAATACTGTCCATAGCTCACTGGATTTTTGTTCACTTACATCCTTTTTTTAAATCAGTATTTCAGGATGGTTAGTTTCTTTTACCCTATCTTCACCTACATAAATTACTGGAGCACTTTTTTTTAATAACATTCTCCTCTCTGGTACTCTGCCCCACAAATTCAGGATGTCTGAATCTCTCTATTCTCTGGTCTCTGTCTACTCAATTTAACAAGAATGTTAACGTTATGCTTTATCTTCCAGTACTGTGGTTTAAAAGTATCTCTAGGAATAATTATAAGGTTCAATTTTTTTTAATTCAGTATCTCAAAGATTACAGTTCTGTACTTAATCATTTCCAATGTCTAAAAACTTGTTGTTTTATATATTTTTGTAGTTTTATTTGTTGTTGTTTATTGTGGAAAACCTAGTTCAATACTCGTTTTTCTATCATGAACAGAAAATTTGTTTTTGTGGAGAATGACTATTTGTATTAACTACAACTATATAATATAGGCATAAAATAATTCAGAGTTAGAAAATATGTTTTATTTAGAAATATAGACACAGTATTTCTCAAATAATTTTATACTTTATATTTATATTTAATTAAAAAGTTGGGTGATTTTCTACAATCTTTTTCTTGCATGGTGTTTAAACTCTATGCAATGTATAAGAACACTTAATCACATATAAGTTATTATTTTAATTTTAAAGATGAATGTCATATATTCAAAAGCAGCCTGGAGAGCAAAATAGTCAAAGTGTTTATTATTTTTTAAGAATAAATTTAAATGAATATAAATGAGTTAATATATTAAGAAAAGTAAAACAAAATGTGATAATTTGTTGGACTCACTGTTGAGTGTTTTGATGACTGTTTTCCATAAATTATCTCCAAAATCCATCTTTATGACTAGTGAAATATTTTAATATTTAATATTTAGGGAATTTGGAGCTATTGCAGTAAATTTCTAGCCTTATTATTTTTTGTGAATAAGATGCTATATTTGCAGTTAAGATGTGAAGGATGAACTATAACAGGAGAATCTGTTAAGATGAAAAACCATAATCAAAAATAAATTACTTTCAAAGATCATAATACAAGGTTAATTCAATGGCAAATATTGTCTTTTTTTTTCTCTTATGGCTAATGAATTGAACTACTTGCAAATCCTTATATGGATCCAGTTTTTTTTAACTTCTTTATATAAAGGTTTGGGGGGCATCTTCGTGAAATCTTAGCCCTCCAATCTGGGCTGATTATCTGTTTCTTGGGCACCCATTGAGTACTCTGGACATTTTTTTAAGGGCGCTGAATTTACAGAATTATATTAATTTTTTGACTTCTTTGTTTTTTTATTTGATTTTAAATCACATGAAAACATGAATAGTTTATTAATCATCCCTAGTACTCATCGTAGCCTCTAGTACAGAATAAATATTAACACTTTTTAAGGTAACAAATAAAATTATTTCTCTACTCAAGATTGCATTAAAATAATTTTCTGGTAGCAGTATAAATATTCATTAAACGAATGAAATGTTAACACTATATTTTGTGTTTTCTCTTACAGGCTCTTAAATCTGATCTACAATGGAAAAATTTCTTTTTTATCTGTTCTTCATTGGCATAGCAGTGAAAGCTCAGATCTGTCCAAAGCGTTGTGTCTGTCAGATTTTGTCTCCTAATCTTGCAACCCTTTGTGCCAAGAAAGGGCTTTTATTTGTTCCACCAAACATTGACAGAAGAACTGTGGAACTGCGGCTGGCAGACAATTTTGTAACAAATATTAAAAGGAAAGATTTTGCCAATATGACCAGCTTGGTGGACCTGACTCTATCTAGGAATACAATAAGTTTTATTACACCTCATGCTTTTGCTGACCTACGAAATTTGAGGGCTTTGCATTTGAATAGTAACAGATTGACTAAAATTACAAATGACATGTTCAGTGGTCTTTCAAATCTTCATCATTTGATATTGAATAACAATCAGCTGACTTTAATTTCTTCGACAGCATTTGATGATGTCTTTGCCCTTGAGGAGCTGGATCTGTCCTATAATAATCTAGAAACCATTCCTTGGGATGCTGTTGAGAAGATGGTTAGCCTGCATACCCTTAGTTTGGATCACAACATGATTGATAACATTCCTAAGGGAACTTTCTCTCACTTGCACAAGATGACTCGGTTAGATGTAACATCAAACAAATTGCAGAAGCTACCACCTGACCCTCTCTTTCAGCGAGCTCAGGTATTAGCAACCTCAGGAATCATAAGCCCATCTACTTTTGCATTAAGTTTTGGTGGAAACCCCTTGCACTGCAATTGCGAATTGTTATGGTTGAGGCGTCTGTCCAGAGAAGATGACCTCGAGACCTGTGCTTCTCCTCCGCTTTTAACTGGCCGCTATTTTTGGTCAATTCCTGAAGAAGAATTTTTGTGTGAGCCTCCTCTCATTACTCGTCATACACATGAGATGAGAGTCCTGGAGGGTCAAAGGGCAACACTGAGGTGCAAAGCCAGGGGAGACCCGGAACCTGCCATCCACTGGATTTCTCCTGAAGGGAAGCTTATTTCAAATGCAACGAGATCTCTTGTGTATGATAATGGAACACTTGACATTCTTATAACAACTGTAAAGGATACAGGTGCTTTTACCTGCATTGCTTCTAATCCTGCTGGCGAAGCAACACAAACAGTGGATCTTCATATAATTAAGCTCCCTCATCTACTAAACAGTACAAACCATATCCATGAGCCTGATCCTGGTTCTTCAGATATCTCAACTTCTACGAAGTCAGGGTCTAATGCAAGTAGTAGTAATGGGGATACTAAAATAAGTCAAGATAAAATTGTGGTGGCAGAAGCAACATCATCAACAGCACTACTCAAATTTAATTTTCAAAGAAATATCCCTGGAATACGCATGTTTCAGATCCAGTACAATGGTACTTATGATGACACTCTTGTTTACAGGTAAGAAAAGTTAGGCAAATTTGTATATTTACCGTGTAGCTTAGTGTAGGGCTTGTTAATGCACTACTCATTTTTTTTAAATGGCAGTGCTACTCTGTGTCATAATTACAGTAGTCTATTTTTTAAGGTGTATAATGGAAGGCTTATTATACAACATGGTAAATACATGTGGGGAAATATTTTGAATGGTGTTCTTTTTAGATAATTTAATGTATATTTAATTTTATGCTTGCTTACTTTTTCCCCTCATCTAAAAGATGTGACTATCAGAGAACACGATTTGATTTATTTTAAAAATTCAAAAACATACCAGAATTTACACATCCACATGAGTGTTCTTTCCTTCAAGGAAGTCATGTTGGGAGGCTATACTATTATCCCAATGATGCTGCCATTGCTCAAAGCACTTTTGGAATTATCTTTAGAACCTTCGTCATACTATTTTGAATATCCTCAGTGGTGGCAAATCTTCGTCTTTTGAGGGTGAATTTGAATTTTGGAAACAAGCAAAAGCCATTTGGAGTCAAGTCTTGTGAATAAGGTGGGTGATCAAGATGGATATTGCCATATTTGGTCAAAAATAGGATGTAACTATAAAATAATGAGACTGATGTTTTGAGTGATTGAGTTTTGTATGTGTGTTGTCTCATGTATACTGGTTCTTAAGACAGTTCCAAATAAAATGTTTATAAATATTTTGAGCAGTGAAAGTATCACTGGAGTTAAGTCATGTAATCTCCAGGTAAGGACAATGATGGAGAATTTGCTAAATAATTTCTGGTATGTTTTTCTAAAATTCAGCCTCATTGATTTATAGTCACATCTTGTCCAATTTTCAGTTGATAATACACATTTTTACCCCTTCATGTGATTTCACTTGTGCTAGATTATTATTACTCCTAGGCAATGATTCAAAATCATGACTTTGAAATACCTGTATATATTTTGTCTTTAAGCTTTTCAAAAATCAGATCAATTCTGTTCTTATAGTATACCCAGGTGAATTGTTGAGTTATTGACTATAATTTGATTTTCAGTCATGTATGAAATTGAGAGTAACTTTAAAAAAAAAAAAGCATGGGCTAGTATTAAGAAGAAAAAAGAAAGAACTTATCTTAGCTATCCTAGCTAATCATGTGTCCATGTGATTGATCCTGGGCAGGGTTCTACCTGACTGAGTTTTAATTTCCTCATCATTACAAGAAAAGAGATTAGACTAAAAGGTTTCTAATATTTCTCTCATCACTAAACATATGGGGACATAGACTATCATACATGTATATTAGTTTAAAATAGTTTACTCTTGTCCTACCAGGCTTTTCACATAACTTATGACCTACTGAACCTGTTGTCAATGGCAAGGGCCTGCCTTCACCCCTCACCTATCTGTAGCTACTGGACATTGTGTATATTTTAAGGATTGGCTCTGTGAAATAATTCAGACTTTATATTCCAATTTTTCAAGATTTTAATCCTGCTATAACAAATACATTTTGTATGAGTTTGAGGAAATGTCTTGAATCGTTGACCTTAATTTTTGGTCATCTGTAGAATAGTTATAATGCTTGTCTCATAGGCCATCATAAAGATTAAATTTTAATGTATACAAAGTGCTTTCTGATGCCTGGCATTTGTCATTTACTCACTAAATGGTAGTGGTTTCAGTCCCAAATACGTACTCTGACCTGAAAGTTTCCTGGTAGATTTAAATACTTCATGTGGATTATACAACAGAGAAATATTGCCAAGTATTGAAATGCCTATATTTCATTTTTAGAGAAAAAATATGCTTTCAAGCTTTTTTTTCTAATTAATTTTAATTTAGGTCATATTTGTTTGCAACTGAAAAAATAATCTAGTAGAACATAGACATACATAAAAGAAGTTTTAGGATGTAATTAATTCAGAGATATCTGTAAACTCTTAATAAACTTTAGGAAATGTTCCCTGATACAAATTCACATTAACTCATAATGGGCTAGGGATTTGTGCTCTGGTTAACAACCTTACCTTGCTCATGATTCTAGGATAATATTACCAGTATATTTTTATCATCCTCATTAGAATAGATAAAAACATTCTGCAACCAAGTATTGAAGGCATTAAAAAGGGTTGAGATTTGTAAATAAAATACCTTAATCTTAGTAATTTTCTTAGTTACTAAAGATAGATTTAGTGGGTACCATTTCATGGCAGCTTATTTTTGATTTGAAAAATAAATGCTCCAGAATGCATTTATATTCTGATTTCTAATGTGATTGTCAGTGTTTTCCCTTCCTTCAAATTGGCTTTTAGTCAGAGAGGTGTTGTAAGTGCTAAATGGATTTGTTTAGTACTCAGATAATGTCACAGTCACACCTTTCAAAAGCAATTTGTCACAAATGATTTTTTAGCAATAGCTTTTATTAGGAGTTCAGCTTTGCCAAGCAATGTAATTAGTAAGCTTGTCATGGCCTGGTACAGGCACCATTAATATAATGCAGACTCCAACAATGACTTTTAGCCATTTTAACTGAGTAATATAAGATTAGATCATTTCCCCATATTTCGTAACTGTTATAAGTGTGCTTCTCTTGATGAATACAAAAATGAAAGAGAACCAAAGTCATGATGATTTTGTGTGTATATTTTCTGTTTTATTTTGTTTTGAATATTAATGCAAATTCCATTGTCTCTCAGAATGATACCTCCTACGAGCAAAACATTTCTGGTCAATAATCTGGCTGCTGGAACTATGTATGACTTGTGTGTCTTGGCCATATATGACGATGGCATCACTTCCCTCACTGCCACAAGAGTTGTGGGTTGCATCCAGTTTACTACGGAACAGGATTATGTGCGTTGCCATTTCATGCAGTCCCAATTTTTGGGAGGCACTATGATTATTATTATTGGTGGCATCATTGTAGCGTCCGTGTTGGTATTCATCATCATTCTGATGATCCGGTATAAGGTTTGCAACAATAATGGGCAACACAAGGTCACCAAGGTTAGCAATGTGTATTCTCAAACGAATGGAGCTCAAATACAAGCCTGCAGTGTAACGCTGCCCCAGTCAGTGTCCAAACAAGCTGTGGGACATGAAGAGAACACCCAGTGTTGTAAAGCTGCCAATGACAACGTAATTCAATCTTCAGAAACTTGTTCGAGTCAGGACTCCTCTACCACTACCTCTGCTTTGCCGCCTTCCTGGACTTCAAGTGCTTCTGTGTCCCAAAAGCAGAAAAGAAAAACGGGCACAAAACCAAGTACCGAACCACAGAATGAAGCTGTCACAAATGTTGAGTCCCAAAACACTAACAGGAACAACTCAACTGCTTTGCAGTTAGCTAGCCGACCTCCTGATTCTGTCACAGAGGGGCCCACATCTAAAAGAGCACATACAAAGCCAAGTAAGTTTCTCACTTTGCCTGCTGAGAGATCCAGAGCAAGGCATAGGTACTCTCTGAATGGAGAATTAAAAGAATACTATTGTTATATTAACTCACGGAACACATGTGGACTGTTTTCTAAAAGAAGCATGTCTATGAATGGGATGTTAATTCAGTCTGTCAGTTCTGATGATCATAGTGGAAAAGCAACTCTTTCAAATTCCGAGTGGTTATTTTAAAGCTCTTTGTAGTCTCTTCTTTCTTTTTAATGAAAAATCATTTTGAGAATTCACATAGAAAATTGGAATTTGGAATCCCAGTGTCGTGTATAAACTTTCTAGTGTGCAGTTGGAAGGTAACATAAATTAAATGGTTAAGGGGAAAAAAGCATGACATAACAGCAGTGTTTTTCCCTGTTCTAGGACCAGCTTCCAAATTCTGCAACAACAGATCACAAAATGAAAGTTGTCACAGGAAAAAATGATATTTTCTCCAGTGTTACGAAAGGCTCATTTGGATAATTGGTATTTTTTTTAATGAGTAGGCTGTATATTTTTTTTCATAGCAATGGGGTCGCCTTTGTTGTTAGAAAAATGTTATAGAGAACTCCATGTTGTTATGTTATTTAAAGTAAAATGTTCAATTAATATAACTAGATAGTGTTAAAATAAGTACCCATATAAATCGTAGTCTTGGTTGAGGTGCCTTAAGATTCTAAGATATTTCTCTTCCATGGCACAGCTTTTTCAGTGGATAAAACAAGAAAATGCAATTTATTTTGCATTTATCAAAAAAAGTCCTATCTGTTTTAAGTCGCAGGTCACAATTTCATATGCATCTATGTGACATATGAAGGTGTTTTTATTCATTTAATACACACCTGTTGAATGAATGAGTTTTGTGTTGTTCTTAATGCAAGTTAAAGAGAGATAATAATGCTTTTTATCAAAGGGGTGTTTATTTTAATCACCAAGTAAAATAAAAAAATACTTCTAATGGAGCTCTCATTACATTTATAAGCAATATAAAGTCATTGCTCATTAACCAGATAGTGGCTTTTTTCCCCTCATGCGCTATAGTTCTGCATTTGAATGTTCTTCTCCTAAATAAATGCATTTATTATTTTAACCAAAACCTGTGATAAATTTAATTAGAAATCATGCAGCTTAATGAGAATACAGAGTTTTAAAAAATGATTTTAAGTTTAATCAGAAAATAATATTGCTCCTTGATTCTTGGAATTCTTGGAAATTCACTGAAATCAAAATCTATAGATAAATATTTTCATCTACTTTTTGAAAAACTTAATTATATGCTAACTTGATGGCATTCTATTAAAGATCTGTAAATGGAGTTAACCATAAGTGTTTTGTTTTATATGTAAGGTTCATGTAAGAACTCAAACTCATTACCGTGCACTAAAGATACTACATTTTAGTCATAATTAGATTAGTACTTGACCATCTTATGTATTCTCTGGGAGTAAGTTAAAACACAGTAAAAGTTTATAATGTCTGTCAGATCACTTGAAGTACCATTTAAAACACAGATGAGGGATGTTGAATAATTAGTTTATTTCCTTTTAGCTAGAAGAATAAGCAAAACTTTTTGTTGATTTTAACCTGACAGAGACACACCTTATCATAAGTAATGTATCATGATACCATTCAATAGAATGTCATATTCAAGGAGTTACAGAATATGTCAGTGCCAGACTGGAAAAACATTGTCCAATGGACTTTCATGATCTTACTAAATGATTTTACTAAATCCATTCTCCGTTCTGCTTTCCTTTCTGAAAAGTTTGCCTTTCACATTTGCAAAGTCTAATCACCCTTCATTGTTCAGATATATAGTTCTTGTGAATAATAAATGAGGTCACATACATAGTAGCAATTTGTGAAATCAAAAGTCTTACTCAAAGTGAAGTATATATTCAACACTATTAATGTGCTAATGCCCTAATCCTAGCTAAATATGTTTAATGAACATTAATAACATAATTCCTCATGAGGTAATGCTTGGAAAAAACCTTATCACTTTTTCCCTTCTTAGAATTATCAGCATAGTATTTAAACATGTTGAATATACCCAAGCTTTCAAGACTTAAATAAACGAAATCCCAAAGAAAGACTTTCTAGAATTATGAAGATTGTAATCAATGATGAAGAGGCTCTGAAATCATGCAACACAGGCGGCATCTTAGCGTATTAACTCCAAGCTACTGATGAGCTTACTTGTATTTTGCAATGGCCTGTATTTTTTTAAATCAATTTCTTACTTATGTGTCTAATGAAACTTTGATTAAATATATTATATTTCTCATAAACATTTAAAGGTTATGATACTAATTATGTGAGATTTATTTTATTTGACTAAAACCATTGAAAATAATTTAAATTTTTATCAGACCGTTTCCAGGGTATTTGCACCAAATGCTTGAACATTTTCTCTTAAAAATGATAGAAAGGCAAATTTCTGGCTTGAGTTTCTGTCTTTTAAAAAGTTTATGTCTTAAGTGATCAACAAAAGATTGACATGTCAACAAGGTCAAATGGTTTTTTCATTTGATTATAAAAATATGAAGAAATTTTTGCTTGTGCAGTTGCAGTGTGACTGAAAAATAAATCCATGGGAAAGTTGGAGATAATGCTAATTGTTATAGTGTCTGAAACACAATGGCTGCTCCAGTGATTGAACGCATAAAAGGATAGATAAATGAATGAAACTAGGAAGGAAATATGGAAATAAGAATTTTAGTTAATATGCACAATACATATTTGTGATCTAGATATTATAGTACCACAAGCAAGGAATTCTCTGTCTTTTTCTTGTTTTGTTTGTTTGTTTATCCTGTCATTTATTGTAGTCCTCATTTAACCAGCCATATATATGTGATCTGAAGCATGTGGTTTGCTGTTTGTTGTTGCTGACTGTATATAAATTATATATATTATTTCAACTTCCTTGTTCTTAATAATTTTTATTTCATCTTTAGACATTTTACATTATGGTTTCAACTTGTTCAATGTGAAAACAAACAAACAAAATACTGTTTGCCATTAATTAAGCATGTTTTAACAGGTATTTTTTCAACCATTTAAAAAAAAATGTGCTCTTGCATTTTTTTTTTTTTAATAATTGTCACCCAATTGAAAACACCAGGCAGGGTGAATACCAGCACTTGGGGAGGCAAAGGTGAGAGGATTGCCTGAACCCACAGGTTGGAGACCAGCCTGGGCAGCATGGCGAGACCTCATCTCTACAATAAATCAAAAAATTAGCTAGGCGTGGTGACGCGTGCTCTTCCAGCTACTTGGAAGGCTGAGGCGGAAGGATCGCCTGAGCCTAGCAGGTCAAGGCTGTGGTGGCTGTTGAGCATGCCACTGCATTCCAGCTTGGGTGACAGAGTTTGACTCTGACTCAAAAAAAAACCAAACAAACAAAGAAAATACGAAACTATTATTAGACTAGTGTCATAGTGGGATAACAAAACATCTAAAGTTGCATCAAAATTCTAAGAACCAGCACATTCTAGTTTAATGGATATTATATATTTTTAGTCTACAAATATTTGAATATAGAAGTAGATTAAGTACAGCAATTTAAATGAGAGTACCACCCATGCTGGGCCAATTTATTTTCTATATAATTTTTTTCCAATTTGTAGTCATTGGAGGTCTCAGTGAGCTACTTTATGCCTTAAATAGTGGATTTTGCCTGCATTTTAGGAATATTTTTCTTAAAAATGTTTTAAAGTATAAGTTTGGAATCTTAGAAGATTTCGATCTCCAAATCAAACAAGTCTAACTCTTTGAAGGGTACATACTACACAAATTTTTGAAAAATCTAGAAAATTTAAATATATTCCATGTTGTACAGGAAATCTTTCATATTTTTTGCGAAGTATTTTCTTTTCTATTTAAAACACTCATAATTGCTTGCTTCCAAAAGACATTTATTTTATTTGTTTGCATTACTGAAAAGAAACTCTTTCATTTATAAAGCTAAAAACTTTAAGAGTTATTATCACAAAGTTCACATCAATTGCCTTTCAGTTCCTAAATTTGAATATTTCTCTTGTTTATTTACAGTAATAAATTTAAAAAATAATACTTAAAATGAGTAAACATTTTAAATAAATACCAAGCATCTTATAGATGAAATTGTGAAAGCAAGAGAGCCATTTCTTCAAAGAAGACAGTACGTTAGTCCACTTTCCTCTCGGTGTGGTTGATTTCCAGTTGCATTTATAATGCTAAGAAAACAATGTTCATTGATATTGAACAGAATGAAAACTATCTACTATCTTTCCCTTGCTCAGCCTTCCCTTGTGTCTTAAGAACGGTCCAGTGATTTTACCTTAACAATGTGTTATTCTGTATATGTAAAGTGCTTTGGGGAAAAGACCTCAGCATGGAGATGGGTTGAATATGAACAGGATAGTTTTATCCTCCTAGGATGCTAATAATAATACTTACTTTATAATGTTAGTGACATTAAATTCAATGTATGGACAAGAAATATGTCATTTTAAAATGGCATAAAGAAAAGAAGAAATCAAAATAAATAGCTGGATCTTTATAGTTTCAAGCAACTCAGTCCTTTCCTTCCAATGCTAGATAAACATATGCTGGAGTTACAAAGATAAGTGCTTTTTTATGTCTTTTTTTTCTTATTTTCCTCTTTTCTTATTTTTATTTTTTGCACCCCAATCAATTCTTCTTGAAGCGGTGTACAGAAGACCACTTAAAACAAAAAGAACAGTAAACTTACCATTGTAACTGAACTATCCTAAAAATGAGGTGTTATCTGTAATGGAACATAGAAAGTAACATCTTATAACTGGGATCATGTCTAGGTATTAAATTCCCTCTTTAAGGTAATGTTAATGCATTTGGAATATTATCAAGTTATACAAATAGTATAACTAAGTAATCAGTGTACTATCTTCTGATTATGCTCAGCTACTCCAAAGTCAAAATTTAAGCTCTAAAGTTAATATGAAATAAATATATACATATTCATCTTTGTATAAATATATATGTACTATATAAATATCTTTATATAAATATCTATACTCATAAGATGATTAATCACTAAAATAATAATTTGTGCCTTGCAATGCAAGTTATAATTAATGTAAAAAATTTAGATTTAAATGGACTGGCTCTCAGAGAACTTTCCCCCAAACTGTACAAATTATATTTATTATTTACCAGATAACAAAAAGATATAAAATGTGTGGTACATATCTAATTTTATGCATTTTCTTATGATAACTATCTTGACAACATGACTAATTTAATCCATTTTTTTCAAATTGCTGACTTTTATGTTTATAAATTTTACAAACAAAAATGAAACATTACAAATACATCTAGGAGAAAGCCCATGAAGGCTCTTTAATTTAGAATACTTATGTTTGGAAGAGATTGTATGTTTACTCTTACTAGATGCATAGGCTATGTAGATAATATGTTTCTGCTGTAGAGTATGCCTAATAAATTACTATTTGAATAAAATCTAGGAGCTTATAAAATACCTAATGTTGGCTCTACCACAATGCAATTCCCTATTCATTTTTTTCTTTATCATGTGAACATGTCTTATTACTGCCTTCATGTTAAACCTAATCTCTAGGGGCTGTTAAACATTTACATGAATATTCGTACTGGAGGTTTTGTAAAAAAACATTTTTTCTTAGTCTCATCACACTCATCTGTGAACACTGAGAATGATTTTTTTCCATAGCACCTAGTTTTCATTTATTGTGTATCACTACTAAAAACTGAAGTATTTGCTTAAGAAAGCATTTTGCTAAAAATAAAGTGTGCACAATGCAGGCTTATGTGATGGTTTTAAACATTTATAGGCAATTAGAATATGCATACAGACATTTAAAGGCAGAATATTTGATTTTGGAACATTACTGTCTTACTTTAGAATGCATGGATGTTTGGTAAAACGTATTGTTATTTGGGGAGAGGGTATTGGATGATGGTTAAAATTATAAATGATTATTTTATACTCCATGTGGTGCTATGGTTAAACTATATTGATTTTTATTTGTATTATTTTTTCTTGATGTATTTTTCATATTAATCATCTGAATCTATATATATAGTTGGAATATTAATTGTGGGTAGGGAAAATGAACAGAAACTTGATTATCTTATTGATCTGTGACAGAAATAGCATATTCCATATTGAAAATCACTCATTTTAATTACTAAAACAGTATTTTTTAAAATTCTACTTTTAACTATTATATACTAGAAAGTAGTCAAAAATGTTATAAAAATCAGTGGCAATTAGCCAGAGAACTGGTAAGTTTTTTGAAAAAGTTTAATTTTTCTTATTAGGAAATGTTACCAAGATTTCAGTAAAAAGTGTTTTAGGATCTGTTTCTTAAAAAAAAAAAATGAATTGTTCATGACACTGACAATTTTATTCCCAGATGCTTTGCTGACTAATGTTGACCAGATTGTCCAGGAAACACAGGTGAGATTCTTGTTACCCATTACATGCTTAAACACTTATGTGGGTATAATCTTTTATAAATGAGTTTTTCATTTTTGGCTTTCTGGTGTGTATAACTTACTGAATTTTTTTTTTTTTTGAAACATACTTGGAATCCTCAAACGGCTGATTGAGTTCAGTTTGGTTAAGTAAGTTTCCCATTTATAAATGTAGACATATTTCACATTACCTGAACATTTCTGATTTGTACTGTAAGAAATAAAGCTAGCATTCATAATACTGTATTGACCTGGGTGTCACTTACTGCCATCCTTGACCTCCACATCCTAACAGGAGGTGAAATGATACATTATGCCTCATTGAAAATGGGTGAACAGAAGTACTTCACTGTTGTCTAAAATGAATGAAGCCTCTTTAAAAGGGAGCAAAAGACTATATATGAAATATTCATGATATTCCTTTTGTCAGCAACCAATTACTCTTCTTGAGTGTTTCTCTTTTTTCCGGGAAGTTTCAAATGAGTATTTGATTCCTGCATTTTAATTGGACCAGAAAGTGTGTTTCCAGAGCAGAGCAGCACTTTAGCAATCTGTTCAAACAGCTGGAAGCATCAGCCATTCGCTTGAGGTTTGGCACACAAAAAATCTCCTTTTAACAGTTCTAAAAAAGGCCATTGATTTATTTGTTGGTGGTAAAAATAAGGTCTTGCTTTTTTTTTTTTTTACATTTCACATTTAAAAGAAAAATAACTTCATCAATCTTTCAGGGTCTTTCCTAATGAATTCCATCCCCAAATCAAACAAAATGTTTTCATGCATCATTTCTTGACTGAATTTAGGATCTCATTCTTACAATGCAAAAAAGAGCAGATGGCTCATTGGAAACAATCAATAGCACAATGTCTGGCCCATGCTTGGTGTTCTCTTGGGTGTACTGCATTGACCTACATGAAGGTACCTTGCTTCACCATCACCCTTTTTTTCTTTCTCTCAATCTTAACCTCCTACTAGTCTCTAGTGTCTCTCCTCTCTCTGTCTCTCTCACTGTTTTTTTTTTTTAATTTTTAAAAGTTTATTTATCATGTGACTGTAGACATCCTGTTGAACTGAAACTTAGAATACCTTTAAGAAAGAGATTAGGAAATAGACAATTAATGTATCAGAAACACAAGCAAGGGTGATGCTAAGTGTTATATTAAAATTTGAAAGCAGGAGAGTTTTTTGAATAATCGATGGCAAAAATATCCTAAATATTCACATTTGATGAGACCTATATTTTTGTACTTATGTATTTAATGCTGTGTTATAAATAGAATTTTTAAAATGGTAATCTCTTTGAGAGTCTTTGTACTACTAGAGATAGCTTAGGATTTGCCAACGTGATAAATACATAAGATTTTTAATAATGGCTTTTTTTAATCCTAAAGTAACTAGTGGTATATAAAATTTAGAAAATATAGTTAAAAATAAATAACTAAATCATAATAGCATAGAAAATTTCCTTCTGTACTTGAACTTTCTCTTCTCTCTATAAATATTAGCAAAAAAAAAAATTCTCATAGAATTTTAACAAAATTTAGAGCCACTCATTCACTCATTAGCCAGCTCCTAGCTACATTTCTTTTTTGGGGGTTTGTGGTAAGTGATTTGTGCTACTGCAGGCCTAGCATGACTACAACTGTGGGCGGGACCAGTGATGCCCCTTCTAACCTGTAGTCTTCTCATAGCTTTTCACACTGTCAGCCTCACTTTACCCTGTATGGATGAAGTGCTATAGAAAGCTGGCAGAAGCCCCTTGTGATCGTGGTTTCTCAGCTCTGGGTCTTCTGTAGCTAATCATACTGAGATACCTGATAAAGTGATTTTTTTTTTCCAAGCCTAGAGAGTTAAAACTCATTTCATTTTAGTCAGAATGTGCTCCATGCCCATTTTCTTCTTAAGGAGTCTTCCTGAATATGTGTAAAAATGGAATGAGATTGAAATATTTCATTGTATCACATACAATTCCTTTATAATAAAACCATGACACTAAAATGAATGGAGAGCAAAAGAGAAAGGAACTGATAAAATATTGATAATTACATGTAAACTGACACATTTTTATGTTTAAAGGAACAGAGTAAAACAATAGATATGCCATGTTTGGTAGTTAAGATAGAGTTGAGTAGTTTGCATTTATACTGAAAACGCCTTAAAATTTCTTAAGAAATGTTTCCTATATTCAGATCAATAAAATATATTTTACATATGTATTTGTTATATTCAGATCAACAAAATATGTACATACGTTCTTAACACAAGTTTAGTAAACTATATGAAATAAGAGCCAAAGTAAAAAGCAAATATTTACATATTATATGAATAAACTTTCAATATTTTTCTAAGACAGAATGATCAATATAAAATATTTGCTTCTGCACCATGGAGGGAGATTTATGAAAATTCCTCTCAAGTAGGTTTATTGAAATAAGGGTGATAGAATACACATGTAGAAAATATTTAGCTATGTTTAATTAATTAATTAAACAGCACACTTTTGGCATATTTATTTGAACATTACACTGAGTCAGAAAAAAGAGGGCTTTATTGTCTCATCATCTTCTTGTTTAGACATCCTAGCTATAAAAGATAAAACTCTTTCATAGTTCCTAATTATATCCAGAATAAGGGTAATTATAAGATTTTCCCACAATCCATTTAATATTGGACATTTTTCTTTCTCTTAATGTTGAAGCCCTTTGCATTTCCTCTTTATTTTTTAGTACTGTTAATAAGGTTGTCTGCTCACAGTAATTTGCATTATATCCTTTTACTGTTAAATGAGAACCATTAGTAAAACATCCAAAACCTACACTAAGTGGGCTATTTTAGTTCTTACAACATTCTTACCAGAATTATTATTGTTTATTTTTATTTTTGCAATACTCTTGTAATTTTGTGTCTTATGTTTAGATATTTATGGAATCACTGTAGGAATTGCCTATTGATCAGTAAACTAAAAAATGTTATTTTGGATATCCTACCAAATACCAGTTTTTACTTGACTCCTTATGATGTCATAATTTTAATAATCCTATAGCTGTAAAGCAGACAAACTTCCCTTATAGTTCACAAAATTTTAGCTATTTCCTAGTATTCAAAATTAGCCGCATTTATGTAAACCATAATTCCACAGTTTGTTAATAATGTAATTATTTACTGTGAAATTGAATGAAAACTCTTTAAGATGGATCAATTTTTGCAATAATTAATCTCGTATGAAGTTAAAATTTACTATTCAGGAAGTATTATTACTTACAAAGGCAAACATTGCTTTGTTTACTATCTTTTTTTTCTAGGAATACTGAGTTCTTTTATTTTTTACAATTTGCAACTTGAAATTTGATATAATAACAACGTTTTTGTATCAAAAGAGGTATATTATTGGCTATAAGAGAAAAAATTTGATATCCAATTTTATCAATATGAGTTCTAATATGAGCCCAATAAAGAAGAGTTTAATCATATATACCATTATATTTTTTAATGATTTTGCAATTTATTTTTTTATTTTTTATTTTTTTTAGAATATTCCAGGTAAAGTATGATGGTGATGTCTGTGTTCAGTAGTTTTCAAGGTAATTATGGTTTTTTAAATACAGATAGTATGCAAAACATTGGTCCCTGAACACTCTTAAAATATTTGGTGCATTTCTTGTTAGCTCTTGAAAATTATTATTTTTGCCCAGATTAACTTCACTTGTTCATATTATCAAGTATTTTGGAATATTTTATGAAACTCTTTACAGTATTTTACTTACTTTTTCATACAAAGTTACAAAAATAACTTTAATATATTTTAATAGGACATCCACCTCAGGTCCCCTCTCACTGTGGGAGCTTTTCTGTCCTTTTAATGAATCCTGCTTTCTAAAATATATATATGTCTATATTTTAATAACTTTATCACATAACATTATTTAAATATATTCTACATTATAATTTTAATATAGAATATTAAACAAGTAAAAATCTGTATTTCACAATTCAGTTGTACCATGCATTTTATAACCCACAAATAGAAAATTGCAAACATGTAGCTATGTTTGAACGAAAGGAGAAAATTAATTACAATTAAGGCATATAAGATCATGTATTCATAAAAAATTATTTTTCATCTTTGCCAAGAGTAAAAGTTACAAACATATCATAAATCTGTGAAGACTGAGATTCCATACTAAGGGAAAAATACAGTTCAAGTTTGATATTTAAATATTTTTATGGAATAATTTTCACATTATTTTCTTTCAAAACCATGTTTAAGTCAACCATGGAATGCTTTTACTTAATAGTGATTGTAAATGTTTCGTTTATTTTATTTTTTGTGAATGAAGAAAAACTGATTAGTAAAGATGAATAATAGTCTTTACTATCATCAAATGTATACTAAATTTTTCAAAAATTTTAATGTACACATTTTCCAGCACAATATAAAAAAAGATGGAGATCACTTAGGTTTTAAAAGTGTTGAACAAATTTGATATGTTCATATTCTAAAAACAAGTATGAATTTGTTAAAACTTAAGTTGTATGCATTGGTGAATAAAATTATTATATTTTTACCTTACCTTGAGAATGTAAATGTGAAAACCAAAACAAGGGAAAACACCATTCCACAATTTGGCTTTGATTTACATAATTATCTCCCTAGGCTTATGAGATATTTGTGATGAATTTTTTAAAATGTATTTACTAATTTACAGTTACCAAACAACATGTTAATATGCAGGTTTAGATATTTTTTAGGTGTGTGTGTTGTGTTACATTGCAAGAAACTCCTGCCTGGGTGCTTACAGTTCAGTAACTTCTAGATTACTAGCACAATGATCTTATTAGCTATCTGCTTTCTTTCTTGTTTTTTGTTTTTGGTTTTTCCTTTTTTTTTTTTTTTTTTTTTTATTTCAGAGGCTGGAGTTAATCTGAAAAGCATCACTTCTTCTCTGTCTCCTGAAAAAAGTTGCCACTGATATTTTTACTGGATAAAATTAAAAAATGTTTCAATTCACAAAGGCTAATTGTCGAACTGGTGTTGTAGAAGAAGTTGTCTACAGGAGCTGAGGTGAAAGTCTCCGATGCCGGCAGAACTGGCTCTATCAGACCATGGTTCATCCTCTTTTAAAACCAAATTTTTTTTTCTTCTGACCTACAAGTATTTTTTTTAAGAAAAAGAAAAAAAGCCTACTTTGGCATCAAGTTCTGTATCAATCCATCTTAAACATTGCCATCCATGATTTAACAGACTGTAGAATCTTGAATAATCTATATCACTTTAACAAATAAATGTTTTATTATGACAGAATTTGCACATTGCCTGATTTGTGAAAATATCGATTGCTTGAAGTATGAATGGCGAAATGATTATTGAAAGAAGTAGTAAAAGAGTAGAAAGTGCAAAAACCTTAAGGGATTACAAATTGCTTTATAATATTGGAACTATTTCTTCCGCGATTAGGTGTACCCATTTCTATGGGACAGAAGTACAGCTATTTAACAAATGTATTGTGATTTTAAACCTCAGCGTGAAACATAAAATGGCTCTCTTCTCCTAGGGGAATTTTCAAAATGATCAAGGTAGGCGTGTTTAATTAATCCAAATTGATTTACTGCTTTTCTAGAGAATCACAGCAAAAGAGGTTTTAATAATTTCAGTTCTTATATTTCATTAGAAGTGCTCATTTCTTCATTTTGCACAATTCTATGTTATAAAAAGAACATGTATCTAGTTTAACACCCACACATGTGATATTGAGCTATCTTTGATGGCTAATAATTGTGTTAATATTTAAGTGGCATGCGAGCTTAGCATTAGAGCCACTCCTCGTGTGAAAGCAGGCCTGAACTATGTGCATTTGGTCAATTACCCCCACATTAATCTTCCATATTGTCATGGGATAAATATTAGTGTAAAATTTGAAAGCATGTACATTTATCACCGTACATAGCATAAGCATTAAATTCAATAGTACTATTATCAGTAGCCTTGTGATTACCAATTGAGTTCAGATTCCCTAAAATAGTAGATTATAATTCTGGTCTTTAACAATTTTGGTAGCTATCATTGAAATCAATTTGTGGTTTTGTTTTAAGTAAGTTCAAACCTGAAAAGCTAGAAAATTTTTCCTTTTCAGAAATTCAGGTTAATCTGTTAACCATTCCATTGATTATTATATTCCACAGGACTATTACAAACATCCAAGCATCCAGGAGGTTTCAGAGTGTTAGCTATTAGAGAGCACTTGGAAGCTGTGCTCAAGAGCCTATCTAAGCTAGATGACAATTTAGACAAGCGTATACATGTGTGCATGCATATATACACACAGACACAGACACACACATTCCCAGGCACACACATTGCAAGACTGTAAACAGTAGTTACAGGTTTGAGTTGAATTTTTGTTGTTACATTTTGTAGTCATGACGTTGGGTGTTTACTTAATTCTTTCTGTTGCTTGACACATTTAATGCCCTGGAACAAAAAAATCCTGCTTATGGATGTGTGTGTGTGAATGTGTACATAAACTTTTATGGTGATAAAAAGGAGATAGATTGAACAATAAACATTGCCTCTGCAGATCCCTTCCTGTCGTATACGACTTTTCTATGAGTTAAGAACAGGAATAGCTTTCCTGGATCTCAACTCATAGTAACATTTTAAGGTGTGTCTTGTAAAAAATTTGCTAACTCTTCTTTGAGGACGATATCCTGTTTATTCTTACATTCCCCCCACCCCTTTTGGACTGATTATTTTTCTTGGTGGTAATAACAACACACTGTTCATAGCCAGAACTGTCATCTGATTCTCATTTCTCCAGGATATTCACACTATTGTTTTCCAAGGAACATAATTTTTAGTGTTAGAACTAAAATTAAATTTAATCATTTCAAGTCTTCACCCTGCCTCCCATACAGTTAAATCCAAACTTCCATTTATGCACACATTCAATCAAACATCATTACTCAGACACTCATAATGTGGATATTTTCTTTTTTAAATGTTGTTTTTGAGGAAGAGTAAGGCATCAGCTCTGATTCTCAAGGTGTTCAACAATCAGTTGTTTATATGGAATGATATTATATTAAGGAGATTGAGAGCACAGGTGTATTCTCATAACTAAATGAGATAATGATTGTTCACAAATAAAATTTCTACAAAAATGTGCCAAAATAATATATTGGAAATAAGTGGGAATAATTTAATTCAGCTAAGCATATTAATATACAGGAATGATCTAATAGATGGGGAAAAGTCTCAAGTGTAAGGTCTGTGGACATAGATCGGAAATCATTTATATTATTATTGTTACTCTACATACCCGATTAACTGCGGAAATAGCCTAGATATCAAAAATATAGACGTATGAATACTTATATCCTATGACACATCTTGTGTATTATATTCTAAAGCTCATCAAGTACATACACAGGGAATCCAAACAAAATATTTTGAATGTAATATATTAAAATTATATTGAGATGAGGTGTGAAAGTGGGAGAAAAATATAGTTTATCTTTTGAAAATCTACATCATTTTTGAAATTTATAGTAATCAATATAACTAAAGATGAGTAATAAAATAGTTATTGGTTGAAAGGAATAACTGCACATGAAAATAAAGCCCAAATAATTTTAATTTTTCATTTTATGTATAATTTAGATTAGTTTTTGTACAAGTTTTAAATACTAGTTAAATCGCATGACATCCCATTTCATACATATAGAATATTTTAGGGAACATTTTTAATTTTTGTATTGAATATATTCACAAACTTAGCTGCTTCTTTCACTCTGTTGCACTTATGCCAAGAACTTATTCAACTTTTATGTTTATTTTTCTTTTTTATTTCCAAAATGTACATATAGTGAGAGTTGTTCACAGATCTACTAATTAATTATTGTTTGTGTATTTGTGCATCAAGGCATATGAAATTATTTAAAAATGCAAATGAGGCACAAATATTATGTACAACCAAAGTAAAAGTCCTCAGCACATGATTGTTTAACCTCAACATTAATTTTTAAAAGCATTTTTATTGTGAAAAAATATATAAAATAAAATTTGACATTTTAACTATTTTAAGTATACAAGTTAATGGCATTACATTCACAATGTTGTGTAATTATCACCATCTATTTTTAATATTTCTAAATGCTTTTAATTTTTTATCCTCCAAACAAACTCTGTACCAAGCAATAATGCTCATTACTCTCTTCTCCAGTCTTTGATAAACTCTGCTCTGCTTTTTATCTTGCTTTGATCTGTAAATTCTAAATATTTCATACAAGTGGGATTATTTAATTTTTGCCCTTTTATATCTAGCTTATTCACTTACTGTAACATTTCCAAGATTCAGTCACATTATAACATGCCTCAGACCTACATTTGTTATGAGAAAATAATATCTGAAGTATATATGTGTATATATCACATTTTGTTTATCCATTATATTTTGATGGACATATGTTCTTTTCTGTCTTTGAGCCACTGTGAATAATGCTGCAGTGAACGTTGATGTTCAGGTTTCTATTTGAATCCCAGATTTTAGTTCTTCAAGGTGTAGTAGAGTTACTAGGTCAAATGATAGTTTTAGTTTTGAGTATTTTTGCTGCATTTTCTTAGGAACTAGCAAACTGTTTTCTACCATAGAAAACACAATTTTATATTTCCTCCAGTAATTTGTGAAAGTATTCAAGTTTCTTTTCTTCACATTTTTTATTTCTTTTTATGATCATTCTAGTAGATATGAAGTATCTCATTGTGGTTTTGATTTGTATTTCCCTACTTATTAACATCGTTGAACATCATTGTATGTGTTTATTGGCCATTTGTATATCTTCTTTGAAGAAAGGTTAACTCAAGTCCTCTGCCCATTTTTAAATTGTGTTGTTTATCTTTGGTTGTTCAGTTGTGGGAATTGCTCATGTATTTTAAATACAAGCCCTTTAATAAGCGTATATTTTGCAAATATTTATCTTATTGTGTAGGCTATATTTTCACTTTCTTGATATTATTCTTTGATGAACAAAAATGTCCACTCATGTCTAATTATATGTATTTTTCTTTTGTTGCTTATTCTTTTTCTGTCATGCTTAAGAAAGCATTGCCCAATCTAGGATCATGAAGATTTAGTTCAGTATTTTTCTTTAAGAACAGTATTTTTTACCTGTTACACATTTAGGTGGTTGGTTCATTTTGAGTAAATTTTTGTAGATAGTGTGAGGTAAAGAACGTTTTGTTTGGGATTTTTTTGGATGTGGAAATCCAGATTTCCCAGCAGATTTGTTGAAGAGATTATTCTCTTCTTATTTAATAGACTTAGCAGACTTGTCAAAAATCAATTGACTGGAGTTGTATAGGTTTATCTCTGGAACCTCTATTCCATCAATAGATATGTCTGTCTTTTGTATACTGTAGGTTTTGAAACTGGGAAATGTGAGTCCACCAGCTAGAGATTGTATTGATCCCATAGATTGCTTTGAATAGTATTGACATGGCAATAATATTAAAACATCCAGTTCATAAACATGGGTTATCTTTCCAGTTATTTGTGTCTTATTTGATTTATTCCAACAATATTTTAGTACTATTTAGAAGCACAGTTGATGCTATGTGTCATCTCGCTCCTTGGAACATGGCTGAATGTGTTGATTAGCTCTAGTAGCTTTCTTGTGGATTCTTTGGAATTTGTATGTATATTTTCATAATGTCTGTCAATATAAATAGTTTGCTTCTTCCTTTCTAATTTGAATGACTTTTATTGTATACTTTCTCTGGCTAAAACTTCCAGTAGAATGATGAACAATGAAAATAAACATTCTTGTCTTATTACTGATATTAGAGGAAAAGTTTCAATCTTCTAAGATGAGTATTTTGTAAGGTGTGGATTTTTCATAACGGCCTTCATTATGTTAAGGAAATTCCCTTTTGTTGTAGTTTTCTGGTGTTTTGTCATGAAGTGTTGAGTTTTATCAAATACCAATTTGATGTAAATTGAGATGATCTTTTGTGTTTTTTTCTGTTAATATGCTACATAACATTGATTGTTTTTATATGTAATTTTCATAGCATTTCTAAGATAAATTCCACTTGATCATTGCATATTACAATGCTGTTGGATTTTTTGTTAGTATTTTATTGAAGATTGTTGCATATGTATATACAGTACATGTATGATATATATGATATAGATATACTGTATATATATGATATTGATACATAGTTTTATTTTCTTGTCATGTCTTTATTCAGTTTGGGTATCAAGACATTGCTGGTATGGAATGAGTTAAGTGTTTTCTTCTCTTGCGTTTGTTTTCTGGAAGATCTTGAAAAGAATTGACATTAATTATTTGAATTTTTGGTAGCTCTTTGTACTCAGAGACATCTCACAGATCATTTTCCAGCAAATTACCCACATTTTAAAAGAGATAGTGAAAAATGAGTTATTTCATATGAAATAGTACAACCTTGGAGTCAATTATCTATTGTGGTGATATTTGGGTTATAACAGTATTTTGGACATTGAGGAACTTGTTCATGAAAAAAATCAAAATTTTATCTTTTATCTTTCTATATATGGTAACATGTGAAACAGTTATCAACATGCAGTGCAGATTTATTGATACATGTAATGCAATAGTAATTTGTTAGATGTCTTCTATCTGGTGTTATTTTATTCAAACAGCCAATGTAGTCTTGTTTTTTCCTCCCTCATTAGGATAACTGTCATAAAAGCTAAAAATTCCTGTCAACGACATGCTACCTATGCCACTTATCACTTGTGTGATAGCTGCTTTTCTCTTATTTTTTCATCTGCATAACAATTTGCTTATTACATTATGCATTAATCCATTTGTAAAATAGTTAATAGTTTCTCTTATATCGCTTGCTATTTGTGGTCCTGTTGTTTGAGGATGTACAGCAAAATTTATTCTCATTGGAGAATTGTCCTTTTTTGTAACATCTTTCTTTTATTCACTTGAAGATACATTGTCATCTACTCTTTTGAAACTACTAATACACTTTCATCATTATCACTCTCTATTACATTCGCCCATCTTCTTCTTGGTGGGATGATATCACTATCGCCCCTATTGTTTTCTTCCACATCAACGTTTGTTTTTTCTATCTTATCTGAATAAAAGTCTAAATCTAACTCATTTTTTGTTGCTGCTTATAGTATAATTATCATTTTTGTCTTTTGGTTTTGCCATTGCTCTGCAAATGAAACAAATGGATACAAGTTTCTAATTTTACATTGTAAAATCATGAAATGAAATATATCAAAAGAATATTACTTTTTCACTTTTATTTCTCTGACTTAGAGGAAATAGATATATTTGATCTATACCACTCAATACTTCAATATGATCTGCCTTCAACTTTGAAAGTCTCTTTCTTTTATGGCTCCCATACTTGCCTATCTATAAAGTTATGCCATATGATACAAAGAGTATACCCACAGCTTTCTTTCCTATACAGATGCTCTTTGTGGCTACCTTCTGTTACAAAGAAGTGTCAGCACCACTGTGAGAGCACTTTGCATATTCTCTTTCTATTTAACACCAGCTGATGTCTTTTTTTTTTTTTTTTTTTTTACATAGATCTCATTCCATCTCTGGGTTTTTGTTTGTTTTGGGTTTTGGTGCAGTTTGAATGGAAAACTTCAAGGAAACACATATTTTGAAAAATGTGTGCTAGCATAAGTTTGTCCAGTATAATCACCCACAATCACTTTATGACTTACAAAAATTTGTACTAAGAATTTTAATCCTGCAAATTTAGTGTAAGTATTACTTTATCACCACAAGCACAACATTTATAGAATATAAAATATAAATGGAGATTCAAAATGGTTCACTATTCAAAAATCTAAATATAAGGAGATATGTAGAAAATGAAGGACAAACAAGGTATGATACATAAAAACACAAAGCAACATGGCAGAAATATTTTACTCTCAGTAATTACTTAAAAATCAAATTGATAAAACGTTCTCTGCCAACTCGATTTACTATATCCAAAGACACAGATACATTTAGAATGAAAGGATGGAAAAGTAATTCAATTCAAAGAATAATCAAAAAAGAGCTGAAATGGCAAAGCTAATATCATACAAAATACCTGTTAAGAAAAAAAAACAAACAAAAAACAAACATAAAAAAGGTATAAGAGACAGAGAAGGACATTATAAACTGATAAAAAGTCACTTTATCAAAAAGTATAGGTTGGACCCGGTGGCTCAGCCTGTAATCCCAGCACTTTGGGAGGCCGAGGCGAGTAGAGTCGTTTGCTAGATTTACAATTTCTCCTCAGAGGGAACATCCAAGTATAACGGAGTAGAATCCCCCAGTGAAGCTATTTGGTACTGGAGAATCTTTGTCCAAAGGTTTGGGTTATTATCTCAATGTCTTTATTACTATAGGCCTGCTGAGATTCTTTATTTTCTCTTAGTTAGTTTAGGTAATTTGTATGTTTCAAGGAAATTTTCCATTTCATTTAGCCTATCTAGTTTGCTGGTGTACAATTATGTGCATTTTAATTTTTTTTTCTGTAAGGTAAGTTTTATCCATTATTTATTGTGACATATCGAAGTGTTGAAGTGACCAACCATTATTGGATAAATGCTTTCTACCATCAATTATGTAAATATTTGCTTTATATTTTGGAGACTTTATTTTTTGGTGAATATAACTTTACAGTTGTTATACTTACTTTTTTTTTTTTTTTTTTTTGAGTTGGAGTCTCACTCCTTCATCCAGGCGGGAGTGCGATGTCATGCACGCTCATGGCCACTCCAGCATTGACCTGCTGGACTCTGGCAATCCTTCCACCTCAGCCTTCCAAGTAGCCGAAACTACAGATGTCTGCTACCATGCCCGGCTATTTTTTATTTTATTGTAGAGATGAGGTCTTGTCAAGTTGCCGTGGGTCTCAAACCCATGGGTTCAGGCGATCTACTCTCCTCTGCCTCCCAAAGTGCTGGGTTACACGCTGAGTCACCGGGACCAACCTATACTTCTTGATAAAGTGACTTTTTATCAGTTTGTAATGTCCTTCTTTGTCTCTTATACTTTTTTTATGTTTGTTTTTTTGTTTGGGTTTTTTTTTCTTAACAGGTATTTTGTATGATATTAGCTTTGCCATTTCAGCTCTTTTTTGGTTATTCTTTGAATTGAATTACTTTTCCATCCTTTCATTCTAAATGTATCTGTGTCTTTGGATATAGTAAATTGAGTTGGCAGAGAAAGTTTTATCAATTTACTTTTTAAGTAATTACTGAGAGTAAAATATTTCTGCCATCTTGTTTTGTGTTTTTATGTATCTTATACCTTGTTTGTCCTTCATTTTCTACATATCTCCTTATATTTAGATTTTTGAATAGTGAACCATTTTGAATCTCCATTTATATTGTATATTCTATAAATGTTGTGTTTGTGGCGATAAAATAATACTTAGACTAAATTTGCAGGATTAAAATTCTTGGTACAAAATTTTGTAAGTATATTTTTATAATAAAAATAAACTATTTCAGCACTTTATATCATTCTACTGCCTTTTGCCCTCTATGGTTTCTAATTAAAATTTACCTATTATATTATTCTTTTTGAAGATCCCTTGTTAGTGACAAGTTTTTTCCCTCTTGTTGCTTTCAAGATCATCTCTTTGTCTTTAGTTTTCAACAATTTGATAATGTATCTGAGTGTGGTTAGAACTGAGTGGTTACAAGTTGGAGTTTTGTAAGCTTTTTGGAATTGTAGATTTACCTGTTTCATTAAAATTGGGAAGTAGACTGGGCTTGGTGGCTCAGCGTGTAATTCTAGCACTTTGGGAGACTGAAGCAAGTAAATTGCCTGAGCCTGCAGGTTCGAGATCAGTCTGGGCAACTTGGCAAGACCTTGTCTCTACAATGAATAAAAAATTAGCTGGCATGGTAGTAGCACACACCTGTAGTTCCAGCTACTTGGAAGGCTGAGGTGGAAGGATCGCCAAAGGCCAGCAGGTCAATGCTGGGATGGCCATGAGAGTGCCACAGAACCCAGCCTGGGTGATGGAGTGAGACTCGAATGAAGGAAGGAAGGAAGGAAGAAAGGAAGGAAGGAAAGAAGGAAGGAAGGGAGGGAGGGAGAGAGGAAGGAAGGAAGGATGGAAAAAGGAAGGAAGGAAGGAAAAAGAAAGAAAGAAAGAAAAAGAAAGTTTTAGCCTTGTTTCTTGAAGTATTCTTTCTGCCACTTTTTCTTTGTAATCTCCTCTAGGACTCCCAAAATGCATATCTTAACCCATTTGATGGTTTTCTATAGGCCCTTTAGATTGTTCTCACTTTTTAAATCATTTTTTCACAGATTTCCTAATTTCAATTGTCCTATATTTAAAACCATGATATCTAATGTCAATTGTCCTATATTTAAATCCATGATATTTTTTCTCTGCTAACTCAAATGTATTGTTGAACCTCATTAGTGAATTTTTTATTTCAGTTACTATAATTTTTAGCTCCATTATTTTTGTTTAATTCACTTTTACAATTTCTATTTGTGTTGATATTTTAATTTTGTTCGTATGTTGCTTTTTTTGTTTTTGGTTTATTTGTTTTGTTTTGTTCTCCAATTGTTTCCCTTAGATTTTTCAACATATTTAAGACAACTTTTTTTAAAAAAATCTTTTAAAAATATGTTTGAGACGGGGTCTTCTTCTTAGATGGTTTCTGTCAACTTATTTTTTTTCTCTCCATTCAATTCTGTTATTTTGTATGCCCTGCTGGTTTTTGGTGTTGAAAATTGGTCTTTTTAATATTATAATATGGTAACTCTGACATCATATTTTGCCACCTTTTTGTGATTTCCTTTTTGTGAATTGTTGAAGGCAGTAGAGGTCTGTTGAGTGAATTTTAAAAAATATTTTCAAAGCATATTCCTTGATATTTGTGATTAATGAAAAGTCTGTTCATTTAGCTATTGTCTGACTATCATGCTGACAGAGATTTCCTTGAACTCTAGGAGCTAAAAAATACAAAACAAAAAATCAAAAACATATCAACTAAAAATTAGAAAAACAAAACATCCCTTTCATTATTTACAGATTGTCTTTGTGCCGTGGCAGTCTTTTAATATTTAGACAGACTTGTACTGAGCCTGAGCATCAGCCCAGGTTGGAAATAGCATTTTTTTTGGTCTTTTCTAAGCAGTGTCTTGCCTTGAGCATGTGCTAGGTTTTCTACATTCTTCTTTATACACAGGTGATTTTGAACGTTCTAATTTTTCACAGAATTTATTCCTTGGTGTTGGGTAGTTTATTTTTTTGTTTCAAATATAATCTTCACTCAAGTAATCCTCCTACTTCAGCCTCCCAAGTAGCTAGGACTATAGGCACTTTCCACCTTGCCCCAATTGTTTTTTTTTTTTATTAATGAAATGATGGTCTCACTAAATTGTCCAGGCTGGTCAGAAACACCTGGCCTCAAGCGACTCTCCCTCCTTGTCTTTCAGAGCTCTGGGATTACAGATGTAAACCACCATGACTGATATTTTTTTTTCTTCTTGATTACTACTTTTCTAATAGAAAGAAGGAACATGTTAGCCATGATGTGAACACTACTATTTATAAAATGTTTGAATTTTTTTAATATCACAAATTTGATTATTATAATCATTAATTGAATGAATTTGAGTTTGCTAGCATGATTTTGTAGTCATAAATTTGTCATATCTGTTTCACTTATACCTAGCCTAAACTATCAATGGCTCCTCTTACATTATTTACTAGCTTGAATCTTTCATTTCTGTCTTTTTATTTAAAATCCCATTTTAAGACCTAACATTCGCTACCAACTTGAGTCTTATTAACTAACCTATATGCCAGCCTCTTAAACTTAACAATTTCTAACTTCTAGAAGCCTACCTCCAGTAACCAGCATTTCCAAATACCACTTAATTACACCACCAGCAAAGTTTTTGTTTTTTTTTAATCTTTAGGCTAATGAAGTAGCTAATGAACAACTGTCTACTTTCCCTTATGGCCAGAGTGATTTAAAAAAATTAAATTTCAATCCTTTCCAAAAGAATGCACAATCTATCTACATGCATAAATCACCCACAATCTTTAATAAAATAACATATGTGAATTCGTATACAAGTCAACAATACATTTCCTGTATTATTGCAGCACACATGTAGGTCAATTGAAAGGTTCACCAAGTCTCCTTGGATGAGGTATTTTAGTTTTTGTTTTTGTTTTTTTTGCTGTGTTTGTTTTTGTTTGTTTTTAAGCTAAAGTAGCCATAAAAACAAGACATAACATAGCATTTAATAATCCCTAGGGCATTTGAGTATTGGTATAGGGTATTAAATAGGCTCAAATTATTTTTTCCAACTCAAGAAAATAAAGTTGGTGAATTGTGATTTAAGTTATTACATTTGACAATTTAGACACAAAATATTTAATTGAAAGAACTTAGAGACAGTTTTAATTTGAATGAATTTCTGAAGGGAATGCTCAGGAAATGTCAGGAATTTCCAATCTTTGAAAAGTGTCTATATTAACTTAAAGGGAATATTTCTAAATCTCTGACCATTTTTGTCATCTGTTTTAAATTCTGTAATTATTTGTTCATTTAATATGTCCTGAACATGGTACTCTTTACCGGGAATACAAAAACAAATTATTCAGATGCCTCCCAAATATTCATATATAGGTAGTAGTTAAGTGTGCAGACACATATATTTACTTAAAAATTGATATTTTAGGTCATTTAGGACCACAACTTGGTATAAACAAAATACAAACCAACTCAATGACAAATTGAACAAGAAAAATGAAAAAGAACTCATATAATGGTGCTACTTAACATTAGTAAGATTTAATGACATCCCCAAATCATAATTCCATTTATGGAAACACAAGATTCTATGGTTCCATTTTAAACCCATACATAATACTTTACCACATCAACTCAAACCGCCTTCTCTAAGCTCTGTATTCCACATAACCTTGTGTTCTTTATAGAAATGTGTATCATTCTCTCATACTTAAAATTTCTTTGAGATCAGATATTATTTCCTATTAAATTTTGGATTTCCTACAATGCTTGATACACTACCTTGAATATATGATACAGGTAATATACATTTACTATACAAATACATTGCAATGGTAGCTGTATACAGAATTAACTGAAGAATGACAAATTTGGTGTCATCTATGAGGATGTGTGTGGAAAGGTCTGTCTGTGATGAGATTAGGGTAACAACTAACAGAGAGAAGTTAAAACAAGATGTAAAGTGTATCAAGAGAAGCTTTTTTTAACCAATAAACTAATATTTACTTAACACATATTTTTATAATTGTATGCTTCTTAATCTTTTAGGTGATCAAGATAAAGTGGAGAAGAAGTGACTTTTGAACATCTAATATTGGTTCATATTAAATCAATATACTAGACATCATAGAAAATTTGGCTTCTAGGCTAAGAGAGTTCATTTTGATAAGAATGAATACATGTATTAACGGCAAATTCTAATACAAAATGTAATATATGCATGATAGTAAGCATAATAGCTGCAATGTGAGAAACAAATGATTACATTTTTCTGAGTTTGGTATCAGAATATTGATGATTAACACTGAGAGTGATGGAAAAGCTAAATGATTTAAAGTGCTAATTCCCGTTTTCATCTGTATAATTTTAAGTTTGATAATGATACAAATAGAAACTTAGAGCGTTGAGACTTGGGAAATGTAACTCTGAGTATAAACTAAAATAAAATTTAAGGCACCATTCTTGGGCATTTATCCACCCTTCCCTAGGAAAGAAATTTATTTTCTATCTTGTACTCACTGAAGAGTCGACACACAACATTCCTATCTCTCATCTTCTTTATGATACTTTAGTTTATCCAAAAATAACTTTCGAGATTATTCTTTCCAATATTGCTTGACACTCTCGTCTCTATGGTGGGTACCCAGACTGAGCTAAAGGGTTTGATTCAAGTGAATTAATTGATGCAGTCTTGGCAATTGTGAATAGCTGAAATTGACTGTATACATTTTTATGTATTTTTATTATTTGTGTGTTTTTCATAATATGTTTTTCATTTATTGCTTTTGTAAATCTTTATTTGCTATTTACTTTCTTTAAAATCAGTAATTATAGAAATTATCATTGCAAAATGTAAACAAAACTAAGTTCACTTTATTTTAAGACCCTTGATAATAAGATTTTGCCCTATAATTTCATGTTGGCACCCTTTCAGTGTTCTCTTTCTTCTATTGATTCACTGGCAAGTTCTTGAATAAATAGCACTCAAGAACTAGAATAATATCTTTTGTTCATTTCTATTTTAAAAATATAACTTCCATATGTATAGGAAATGGAAAATTGTAGTGATTGTTATTTAGGTGCAAATAACTATAATTAATATTTCTGATATTGTGATTCAAAAATCATTTTTCCTGTTTACATAGTCAGTGAAACTCATAACAACACTGACACTCTAATCCTTCTTTGGAAAGATTCTATGAAACAACGCAATTTGATCATTCTAATTTCTAGTTTTTGTAGTCCAATAGTTCTATTTCTTTCCCTACTCTCTTTTATTCAAGATTAAGCACAGTGCAGGTAACCCTTTCATCAAAGGAGAGTTTTCATGGAGAGTTTTCAACACAAAATTTTGTGCCTTAAAACATTTCTCGTGTTTCACCCTGTAATATCAGCACTTTGGGAGGCCGAGGCGAGTGGATTGCCGGAACCCCCTGGTTGCAGACCAGGTCGGGCAACTTGGTGAGACCTCGTCTCTACAATCAATTAAAGACTATCTGGGCGTGGCAGCGCACACCTACAGTTCTGGCTACTTGGAAGACTGAGGAGGAAGGATTGCCAGAACCCAGAAGGTCGCGCTGGAGTGGCGGTGAGCATGCATACCACTGCACTCCAACCTGGGTGACATGAGACTCCAACTTAAAAAAAAAAATTCTCAAACGATAGTAGAGGCCAGAATTTTTTCAGAAATAAGAATATTCCCGGCTCTCATTGCTGCCTCAGGAAATCTTTTGTCAATCTCAAGTATCTCAATAGTTTGCATATTCTCCCTCATCACTTACAAGTGATTTTAACGTAGATGTTCAGATAAGGAAACTAAGAAACTAGCCTATTAAGGTGTCACAGTATCTGGGAAGTTGGAAATTCAGTTAAAAGCATTTGGCCTTCACAAGAGTGATTTAAAAATTATCTTTATTATTTGGATTGATTGATGGCATATAAATGTAAACATCTGACATGAATATTTTTATGAAAAATAATGATTTCTTTCTGACAAAGTCAGCTAAAATTTCTACACTTTATTATCTGAGAAGCTAAATATGTTCTTTGAAATGTATTTCCATTATTTAAAATGAAATATTTACTTTAAAATAAATGGGAAACCATTTTTATTAAGTCTTAGTGACATCATTTCATCCAATACTAATTTACAACTTGAAGACCTTTTCTACACTACAAAAATTGTATTCTAAAGCGACTTTGTCAAACTTTTCAAGTGAATGTAATTTCAATGTACTATTAAAGGATGTTCACTCTTTTACACTAAATTATCATAAATTGTCAGTGAAGTAGTTGCTCTACTTAACTAAATAATTTTAATGTTTTAGAAAATCAAGCTAACTCTAAGGCAAGAAAATATATTTTTATTTTATCTATAGTGATAAGTATTATAGTGCTTTCATTACTATTCTGAGCATTAACTCACAAGAGAAGTACATGGAAGTAGCATTAAAGTTTTTCAAAGGAAAAAATACTAAGTTACTACTGTTGTATTCTTTACAATTTCAAATTTTCTAAGATAACAAATGTGGCAAGATTGTGATTAATATAGTACTTTGATGCAGAGGAACAGAGCAGATCAACAATAGTAATTCAGGAATATTTTAATGATAATACTTATCTTTAAGTCTTCAAAGTGATAAAAGTATCATAATATTTTTCAATATTAATGAGCACATATAATGTCTTTATATCAATAGTAATTTTATTATGTAACATTTTAGTGCTCTATGTTTTTATAAAATTTGCCCCCAAGAGTTGAATTTCAAAAGCAAGAACTGGATACTCGATCAATCACCTCTTTAATGCAACTAGTATATTGAGTTAATATATTTAATTCGCATCGTTGGTAATCTACACAAGACAGTTTCTTTCTAAAGATTCTTTGAAGTTAAAGACAAGATAAAATAGATGATAATTAATTAAGGTAAGTAAATCAGACAAACTTTTTATGTTTGCCAGAGTGCTGGATATTTAAATTCTGAAAACTATCTAATTTGTGTCTTTATTTTTTATTTTTATTTTCTGAGTTGGAGTCTCACTCAGTCACCCAAACTGGAGTGCAGTGGCCGCTCCCGGCCACCACAGCCTCGACCTGCTGGGCTCTGGCGATCCTTCCGCCTCAGCCTTCCGAGTAGCTGGAATTACAGGCATGCGCCACCACGCCCGGCTGATTTTTTGATTTATTGTGGAGATGAGGTCTCGCTGCCCAGGCGGGTCTCGAACTCGCGGGCTCAGACAATCCACTCACCTCAGCCTCCCAAACGCGTGGGATTACAGGCTGAGCCACCGAACCCAGCTCTTTATTATTTTTTGTTTATTTTTTTATCTTTTCAACCTTTATTCTATTACTTTATGTGGTGTGGTTTTAATGTAATATTCAATCGTTTTTTTAACTATTCAATGTATATGTAATTATTTTTATATTGTACCATTTATTCTATTTCGTTATGTCTTATAGATTCAACTACATTTTCAGATTTTTTTCCCTCAAAGTATTTAAAATTGATCTTATTGCATGCTACTGACTTACTTATTCTTTAGTTGTCTCGGTGATTTTCTTTAGGTATTGACTCATTTGTAACTTTATGATTGTTATAGTTCTCATAATTAATTGCTTTGCTGTTGATAATACTTGTAATTTAACAATAACCCAATAAATAAGTGTAAGAGAAAGATGAGCTCTGCTAAATACAGTAGATTAAAAAATAAGAGTTAAAAGAATATACAAAGATCACCTAGAGGTTATAAATGAAAATATAATTTTGGCTGTGATAGTAAAAATAAATGATAACAGTGGACTTAGGCAAGGAAAGCAGGTAGAAAATTGGAACTATGAAATTAAGCATATAAATACATTGATGAGGAAAGTGGATATGGGCAGGGAAAGGTGCTATATTAAAGAAAATTGTTGAAGACTGGATCTATAGAATCAACTTATTGATTTAAGGTGGAATCTGAGGACAAGTGGAGAATGGATAGAATGTCAAAAGTTTCTGAATGAAAAAAGTGGCAGATTCCATGAAAAAAAAGGAAGATATGAGACATATTTTTAGACCCAAGATGACTTTAAGTAAATTGCATGTGACACTCACGTTTTGATAGAAGACAGGCTATTTTTAATAGTTTAGAGACCAAGCTAGGTATGAAAGAGCATAAAGAACAGTAATTAATTTCCAAGAGCAATAGCGTAAAGGTACATGATACTTTGAGGTGGAGACAGTAAAAGGAGAGCATGCTAAGTTAAAATAGAGATGGATTTTATAGGCATCTCTTTGCCTTGTAGAGGTGGTTCCGGTGCTCAAATAGTAACAAACAGTTTTCTATTTGAGTTTTTATTTAATTTTAGACAACTGGCCAAAGTATGGAGCCCTAAGATGAAGATTACAGTTATATTGAAACAGATGCCCATGTTTAAAAGCCTTAGTCTGCTTGAGCCTGCGGATTCAAGACCCGCCGGGGCAACTTGGCGAGACCACATCTCTACAATAAATCAAAAAATTAGCCGGGCATGGTAGCGCCTGCCTGTAGTTCCAGCTACTTGGAAGGCTGAGGCGGAAAGGATCGTCAGAGGCCAGCAGGTCGAGGCTGCAGTCAGTCTGCGTGACAGAGTGAGACTCCAACTCAATAAATAAATAAATAAATAAATAAAAATAAAAGCCTTAGTGTAATACCATCAGGTGATATCCAAAGCTAATTATTTTTGTTTATTGGTTATTTGACTTATTTTCCAGAGGTTAAAAGACAGAGAGAGAGAGAGAGAGAGATTGAGAGAGAGAGAGAGAGAGTCACTAACATAGTGGGGAATATAATTTAAGACTTCTGACTCCAATGAAACCACTAGACCATATTACTATGACCTGTCAGGAGCCGCAACTCCTAACAGAAGGCAAAATAAGGGTTACCTGAAAATGGGAAAAAAGCTGGCTGGGAGCAAGGCCCCAGCTAAAGCGGCGTGCAGGAGGCAAAGCCCCATGGATCCCATTGATGGGCCCCTTTGATCTCTAGGAGTGTGTGCATAAGACAGAAAGTACCCCTTTCTGATGAAACATTAACTGATAAGCAAGGATGATGTATTGGTGAAACTGAAGCTTGAGACATGAATAAGGAACTCAGCAAAAGCACAGCCATTAGAGACGCTAGAGAATGTTTAGTTACCTTTGCCTCCATGAAAAGCAAAACCATTGTGTATAAAGAAAATAAAAGAACTTTCCCATTCTTTATTTTTAATGGTTAACAGACCCTATACTAAAATAACACCTTAGACGGGTAAGATGGAGGAAGAAGTTTGTGAGAACTGAGACAAGTAGATCCTGAGGGCAGCTGCTTTTAAACATAATTTAAGAAAGCAGCCGGGCTTGGTGGCTCAGCCTGTAATCCCGCGCCTTTGGGAGGCTGAGGTGAGTGGATTGCCTGAGCCCGCGGGTTCGAGACCCGCCTGGGCAGCGAGACCTCATCTCTACAATAAATCAAAAAATCAGCCGGGTGTGGTGGCGCATGCCTGTAATTCCGGCTACTTGGAAGGCTGAGGCAAAAGGATCGCCGGAGCCCAGCAGGTGGAGGCTGCGGTGGCCGGGAGCGGCCACTGCACTCCAGTCTGGGTGACAGAGTGAGACTCCAACTCAAAAAAAAAAAAAAAAAAAAAAGAAAAAGAAAGTATAGACATAGTAGATATAAATTTATAAGGTTAAAATGATTTAGTAATATAAATGTAATAGTATAAAATAAGGTAATTATATAGACAAAAAAGAATAATGATTAAAATAATTAAATATAATAAAAGACTAAATATAAAATAGTTATATAGATAAAAATAGAATAACAGTTAAAAATAATTAGATAAAATATAATTAAATAGGAAATAAATACAGGATATGAGTAGTCAAGTATAATTCATATAAAGGCTGTTAAATATTATTAGATTATGCTTCATATAAGCAAAATAAGAATAAAAATAGATACAAATAGAAAAGTTTATAGAAAATAATTAAGAAGTAATAAAGTTAGTTATGAAAATGCCAATATATTGCTGCTAAGTTACATGTAAGAATTGTTAGAAATATGATATAAAAAGGGCAAGGGTTAAAAGGTTACAGTTAATAATTTTTAACAAAAGTTGTTTCGTTCCTGTCTGTTGGTTTTAACATAATGGAAACTAAAAAAGAATAGGAAAAAACAAATAAATCATTGTAAAGCGTTTGATTGTGAAGGAGAACATAATGTAAGCATTTGTGGGCATATGTGTGAAGGGGTTGAGGGTTGGAAATGCCTTATATAAACATGTGAAAATTGAATAAACTTTGGGAAAGAGTCCCGAACTCGACCCAGGAAGTTGACTTATGTCTTCTTCCTTCGCCGCGTCTGATTCTCTCGCCTCAGGTCCTAACCCTTGTGTTGGAACTGGTCTCTAACAATGACCTTTTTATGGCACCCAGAAATAATTTATAAAACTTTAAAAACCATGGTCTAATATTTTGGGTTTCAAGCCAGAACTCAAATATACTAGAAAATTAGCTATTTCATCAAACAAACATAAATTGATTTCAATTGTAAGTGTGGTCTAATTCACTTAGCTTAAATTATTTAAGCATTACTTATAAATATATTTAGTACTAAATTACAACTGGAACCTTTGTCTTCTAAAATAGAATAGTTCACTTTACAAGAGTTAGAAATCCTAGACTCGATGAGAAGTTGACACAGCACTATCTTTTCTGGTTAGGATGGAAAGCTTTACTCAGCATGAGATAAGTGATGATGTATTCTAGAGAACAGATATTTAAATTTCTATAATCTCTAAAACTATAATCTATAATATTTGATCCACTTAATATTAATGCATTTATATAGTTTTTGATATAGTGTTTTGAGCTTTATTCTTATTGATCCTCATTGACCTGGGTAGAAATACTAAGTGAACAAGTTCATCTCAGATGTTCTCTCATCATCATTGAAAAATTCCTCAAATCCAAGACCTGAAGGGTCTTGCCAATGCTCAATGGCAGCTCAAAAATTTATCTGTGGGACGGCATGCAGGCTATAATTTGTTGAAAGCATAGACACAAGGTTGTGTGTGTGATTTTTAGAACTTTATGTAAGAAACTATTTTCAGTGTCTTAAATAACTAAGAGGAAGATAACGTCATATTCTGTTGCTACTGCTATCTCTTCAACAGACTAAGCACACTTAAGAGGTAAGTGATAAAGGTTCTCTTGAACCAATAAGTAAGAAGTTTGCCTTTGGGCTACGAAACTGTCTGGTAAAGTCGGTAAAAGTTTCTGCCAAACTTCCTTACAGAGACTGCTTTTAATTACATGTAACATCACTTGTATATAAATTAGATCCCAGTGGTAGGTTGAATTGAATTTAGCCTTCTCATTAGTCACTATATATCAGGCAAAGAGCTGTTATGTTAACTTAGAAGTTTCAAGCTGCATATAATTAGCCCAAGATTGAATGGATGGGGAAGGTAGACATTCATGTACAATACTCTTCCTGGATCTCTTAGAAATTTTTTTTATGTTGAATAAATTTTAATTCAAAATCCAAACACAAAATCTCACTACCATAAAAGTGTCTGAAATAATTTAATAGGTCAAAGTTACTGACTTAAAAGTTAAAGGGAAAGAAAAGTTCTAATGCTTAACTATTTATTATGTTTTTAAATAAAGTGCACATATTCCCCTGTTTGGAGAACTAGTGACCACTACATGGTCAAAAGGGATCAGATAATTTACCAAGTTAAATATAACGATTAAAAACTCACTATGAGCCAGGCTCGGTGACTCAGCCTGTAATCCTGCGCCTTTGGGAGGTTGAGATGAGTGGATTGCCTGAGCCCGCGGGTTCGAGACCTGCCTGGGCAACTTGGCGAGATCTCATCTCTACAATAAATCAAAAATTAGCCAGGCGTGGTAACGCGTGCCTGTAGTTCCAGATACTCGGAAGGCTGAGGCAGAAGCATCGCCGGAGCCCAGCGGGTCGAGGCTGTGGTGGCCGGGAGCGGCCACTGCCCTCCAGCCTGGGCGACAGAGTGAGACTCCAACTCAAAAAAATAAATAAATAAAAAATAAAAATAAAAACTCACTATGTGTTCATGACCTAGAGTTGATAATAAATATTTCTTGGAAGAATAGATAGAATTAATATAAAAGAAAAATAATTTTTAAATATTCAAAAATAAGCCATCAAATTTATAGGGGACTAATGTTTTGTTAAGCACTGGCTAGGCCTTGTGTTCTTTGAGCTATGGTCAGGCCATGTTTTACTAGCTTTGGCCCCCTCCCCTACCTTGGGGAGGTAAATCTTTTCTCCCCTTCTCTCTAACTTACTTTCTAAATAAACTATATTTTCCAATCTAAAAATAATAATAAATTATAGGGGACGATATTATTTGTAGTACTTTTATTAATCAAAATAACTTATCTCCTTAAATACCTAATTTACATTAATCAGGCATTTGCCTAAAGACCAATTGAAAAAAATCAACTGTTATAATGCTTTTTCATGTAATCACATGCCAAAATACCAAAGAATTTCATTTTAAGTAAATTTACTAGTTCTTGATTGAACGTTAAATAGTTAATATGTCCAGTGAAAATCTTCGTTATTGCATTTATAAAGACAAACCTACACACTTGGTAATAATTTCATTTAATAATTTTTAAAATCCAAATGCAGATATAAGAAAGTATCAAACCTGTACCTTAAACACTGTTGTTTTTTTGCTTCTTGTTTTTGCAGGTGGATTGTTATAGTAACGTTTTAGAATAGCTTTGAAAAACATATAAGTAATCTGTAACACAGCAAAGAGGTAGCATCATCCAAAGGTGAGCACTATATTATTAAAGAGACAGTGCTATTGTTTCTGGTACTATTTATACTATAATTAGTACCATAAATAGTACCACTAATAATACATTTATGCAAAAATGCATAGTCTCTATGTGTCAGGTACATTTTCTGTCTTATGTTAATTAATGCATTACATTTTTATAACAACTCTATGAGTTAGATATATGTTTTGCCATATGTTAAAATAAAAAAGCGAATGAAAGTTTTAAGAGGTTAAATAACTGTCCCAGGATGATTCAGCTCATAAGTCTCAAAGGCACAATTCAAATACAAAGTCTCCCATTACCCCATGTCATTTTCAATTTGTATCACGTCAGTTACTTTAAATAAGCATTCTCAGGATGAAATAGTATTAGAACAATTAGAACACGATGCTATTTGACTAGTAAATGTAGTAAGTGAAGAGTCTAATTTTTTTGAAAAGTGTCACAATTAGCAGTTTTTAATTTTAAAATTAGTTTTAAGACGGGCTCGGTGGCTCAACCTGTAATCCCAGCGCTTTGGGAGGCCGAGGTGAGTGGATTGCCTGAGCCCGAGGGTTCGAGACCCGCCTGGGCAACTTGGCGAGACCTCATCTCTACAATACATCAAAAATTAGCAGGATGTGGTAGCGCGCGCCTGTAGCTCCAGCTACTAGGAAGGCTGAGGCGGAAGGATCGCTGGAGTCCAGCAGGTGGAGGCTTTGGTGGCTGGAGCGGCCACTGCACTCCAGTCTGGGTGACAGAGTGAGACTCCAACTCAAAAAAAAAAAAAAAAAAATTAGTTTTAAGATAGCCCTATGTGGTTATGAAAAAAACTTAATGAGGACTTACTAAGTATTTTTTATGTGCAATTTTATTTCATTTACCAACTTTAGCGTTAGTTTTCTTTATTGTTATTTTATTGGTAAAATATAATTTCAGCTCAGCTAAGAAACAGCCCAGGTCACTCTGTTTGTAATAAAGTCATAAAATAGACTCAGGAGTATGTGACTTCCAACTACACACAAATCTTCTTTGTGTGCATGTGTATGTCTGTGCACATGTATGCATGATACATATCTCAGAAGTGGCTAGTAATGGGCATTGGAAGCCATTAGCAGCAGTTCAAACGACTGTCTACGGCCTACGTCTGTATGAGCTTTTGGAATGGAGTGTGTCTGCCCTACATGGGTGGCGGCTGCAAGAAGCAGTTGGGGATCGCGCGGGTGCAACTGATTTATAGGATACTCTTCCCTAGCTGCTCATTTGTCAGCGAGGTGCCCCACTTACACATAAGGAAAGGTTTCCTGACTTCCCAAACTTGCTGTGGCAAACTCTGTTATGGACAAGTCACTTACTGGGATCCAGGTTGGAATGAATACTGTCTTGGGAGTGGAGCCCATCTGACATGTACTGCACCACATCTCCAGTGCTCTGTATGTACAGCTGAGGATGAAGATGCTCTCGTGTTCTCTGAGCTGAGCTACACTGCACTAAGTGTGCTCTTCTACTTCCAACTGCAGACTTTCTTCCTGGGTCTGCTCTCTGCTCTTTTTCTTCAGCTGGTCTCGCTGAAGGAAGCACTTTCACCCCACTATCACCTGGAGTCCTCCCTAAAATGTGCCATCTGAAAGTCACCCCCAACCTGCAGAACTTCCACCCAATAGCTTAATCTCACTACATCCCTGTCCTGTACCCTCTACCCACAAGACAGAAACCCTCAGGAGTTCTTATATCCCCTCCAAAAAGTTTCTTACCAGTTTTATTCTCTCCTTTTCTAATGTTGGGAGAAGCACAGAATAAATTATCACCCTAAACAATTTGTTTATATTTAAAGCCAGGATCTATAATAATTTTTATTGCATTGTATATTACCTTGTTGACTCACAGATCAGTAAATCATAATTGTTATTGAATACTCTGAAAATATAACATGAAAATTTGCATAAATCAACTTAAAATCAATGCATTATAACTAATTAAACAATATCCCTGGCTATTGCATGGAGATGTTTCTTATTTTTGTAGGTAGTATAAACAGAACTATGACAAACTGTTAAAAAAATATTACAAGTCTTCAAAAGATATTGTCATTTTGAAGATTTCTATGCATAAGACAAAAATAGCATTGAGAAGTGTTAGACTAAATTATCTTACCTCCAGCAACGTCTGACAGTGTCTGTCTTACCAGACACCTTCACTAAAATGGAGAATTATTATCAATGAAAATGATCAATTTCTAGTCTTAAAATATATCATTATTATGTAGATAAATGCTTTAGTGAGAATGAATCTAGTCATTTTGTTACATGTTTATTTACCCCTGTGCATATTCCCATATTTCTATTGAGAATTCATTATTTTTTGCATTGGCTTATAAGGACTATTAAGCATAATATCAGTAAGTCATTGGCATGTGCATGAGCATATTTTCCAAGATTGTCATTTGCCCTTTACGTTCATATAATATTTGCATATATTGAAGTTTTGACTTTTATCCAATTAAATACATTAATTATTTTCTGCTTTTTATGCTTAGAAAACTTTTCACTATTTTTCTAATATATATTCACTAATTTTTTTAAATTTGAATATTATTTTGAATTTTACTGTTTATTTTATCTTTATATTCTGTCTGAAATACATTTTTGTTGTAAGAAATATACTAGAGAATATAATTTTAATTTTTTAAATTTTCCATTTCCATTTCCATTTTCCATGTATTTAATAATTCCTCCATTCGTTAATTTTCTCATTATCTTCAGAAACCATATTCTATACACACAGATACATAAACAAACACATCACATGTTTCTGCCCATTCAATCTGTTGTATCAATTTGAATGAAGCCACATGAATTTTTCTATTCTAAAAGTTCATTATTTCACTATATGTGTATAACTGCTTGTTCTTCTAGAATTTTATTTTTTACTTTTATTTGTTGAAATTGTCATGTTCTTTTTGTTTTGAGTTGGAGTCTCACTCTGTCGCCCAGACTGGAGTGCAGTGGCCACTCCTGGCCACTGCAGCCCCGACCTGCTGGGCTCCAGCAATCCTTCCGCCTCAGCCTTCCAAGCAGCTGGAACTACAGGCGCGCGCTACCACGCCCGGCTAATTTTTTGATTTATTGTAGAGATGAGGTTTGGCCAAGTTGCCCAGGCGGGTCTCGAACCCGCAGGCTCAGGCAATCCGCTCACCTCAGCCTCCCAAGGCGCGGGATTACAGGCTGAGCCACCGAACCCGGGAACAATTGTCATGTTCTTAATGAATCAGTAAAATAATTGAGGGAGAAAGATTACCTATACATCTGAATATTACTGTCCAAGAATATGATGTGATTTATTCAAGTCTTCTCTTTTGTTTCTGAGTTAAGATTTATAATTTTTTCTTAAGATTTTGTACATTTTTTATTAAATTTATGGGTAACTTTAAAAAATGAAAACAGCATTATATTTCGATTTTTTTTCTGTCACCTCTAACTTATGGTAGCTTAACTTGAATTGCAAGGTAGTTTCTGCAAGCATCCCTTTTAATTATATAGCCTTGAATGGTAGTTAAGATGCTGTCTCTGGAACCTAACATGTCTGAATTTGCAAACTCGTCTTATCATTTGTTACCTGTGTGCCCGTAGCAAGATATTTAAGCTCTTTTTATCTCTACTTCCGCTTCTATCAAATAAAGCTATTAACAGAAATATTTCCCATATTTTCTTGTGAACTATAAATTAGTTAATAACAATAGAATGCTTATACCAGTGCCAAACTGTAAGTGTTCAATTTAAAATCTCTAATTTTTGTAAGTGCTCAAATGTAAGATATTGACTATTATTGGTAGCATTATATTTTACTACTAAAATGCAGTGAGAATATTGAGTTAGTTGGAGTGCCAGCATAACGAAATGAACCAGCAATACAATCAAGGTGTTTGGAATCAATTAAGTTAGTTAACTAAGTCATCAAGACATCAAATACAATGAGATATGCAAAATTTTATTATTCCTGTCAAAACAAGGAAGTATATCATTTGATTCTGGAGAAAAGATCAATGACATTTTAAGGAGTAATAATCTCTACCAACACTTATTATTTTAGTTAATAAATATAAAGGAAATATTTCAGTATTTTCTGAAATTATAAAGGAAATATTTCAATATTGACAGGTGGAAATTGAAAACTTCACAATCATATACAGGAATTTTAATTTAAATTTCTACAATGAATAAGTAGAATTTATATAAATGAGCAATACTATAAAATATTTTGAATAATTCAACATACTTAACAAATTTTGCTTAATATGTGTAGAATCTTGATCCATCCATTAGGGAAACACTTTTTTGTGGAATATTTACAAATGCTGACTCTGTATTAAGTTATGAAATAAACCTCAGCAGGGATTTAAAGGATGAATTTAGATAGAATATAATCTCTTATCTCATGGAATTATTAGAATTCAATAATAAAGAGATAAGGCTTAATACTTTGCTTTTATTGATTTAAAAATGCTCCAATATAATTCATCTAAGAAAAATTATTAAAAATTATTCATATGAAATAAGCACAACACTGAAATATTTCTAGGATGCAGCTACAATGTAATTTTTAAAAAATGTATAAATACATATTTCTAGACTAGAAAAAAATTGAATATTAATGTGTACAGCTTAAACGTTTTCATAAAGAACAAAATAATGAATTGATAAAAAGATGTGGAAACTTATTTGGTATGCTTGATCAGTAAAAATAAAAGTTACAAATTATATATAATTAAAAATATAAAGTAATAATATAAATTATGTTATTAAAGTTGAAATTAAATCAAAAATAACTTTCACAAAAATACAAAGATCAAAAATGACCCCCTCAAAAAAAAAAGAAAGAATAGATTTGTAAGTATTTACAAGCATGAACTCCATGATTTTTTAAGGGGATTATATCCAATGTTTAGAAAATGGATCATCTATATTATACACATCGTTCCAAATTATGGAAGAAGAGAGAACTCTTTTACTTATTTTGTAATTTAAGAATAATCTCCTGGCCGGGCTCGGTGGCTCAGTCTGTAATCCCAGCACTTTGGGAGGCCGAGGCGAGTGGATTGCCTGAGCCCACGTGTTCGAGACCAGCCCGGGCAACTTGGCAAGACCCTGGTCTAAAATAAATCAAAAATTAACTGGGCATGGTAGTGCGTGCCTATAGTTTCAGCTACTTGGAAAGTTGAGGCGGAAGGATCGCCGGAGCCCGGCAGGTTGAGGCTACGGTGGCCATGAGTGTGCCAGTGCACTCCAGTCTGGGTGACAGAGTGAAACTCTGACTCAAAAAATCCCCCAAAAGTAAAAAGAGATATTACCTCAGAAATAAGATTGCGATAAACCTAAGTGATACAGACTATAATATATTTAGGATTAGGGAGAATATTATGTCTTCCAGGTATAGAGTTACATGAATATTTATACTTTCATATGTGCTATACAAACTACAAATCAGTATTATATTAGAATTTTGTGTGGCAGTTCATTGAACGTTCATCGGTTAACCTAAAAGCAACTATATACTCTGCATAACAAGTCTTACTTTGTTTAGGTGTCTTTTCAAAGCACCTTTTCTTAAGGAAATTCTAAAATATACTTAGGTTTTTTGCTAAAGATAGATGTGGATGATCTATGATATTAATGTTGTGAAAATGGGCTGAGGTCAAACTAGGGAACTTAACTGGAATAGAGAAAAACTAATGTTATAAAATTCTTTTCAAACGTTTTATTGTAGTTATACTGGAAAGGCAACATTATAATTTTAAAATAACTGAAATACATATGCAATTTTGAGATGTAATAATTTTATGGCTTCATAATCTCACTCAAAAAACTTTGAAAATATGAATACTTTTTGGGTTGAAATGAGCTAAGTCATGGTACATTTCACAAAAAATGTTACCCATAACGTTGTATTCTTGTCTCCTCATGCCTTTGAAACTTCTTATTGAAATAAAATTGGCATAAGCAAGCAATTTACTATTTGTATGGCAACTTTCAATATGTAAAGCAGATAAAGATAGCATTGAATTAAGTAACTTTCTAGATGATATTATGGAAATAGAATTTTTCTTTATCAAATGTGGCAGTAAACTGTCTAACAATGTCCATTAATAATCAACTGATTAGTACATTGTTCCTATAATAACAATATTTTTGCCAACAGCACATTTAGTGTCAGCATTTGTCATGTGGCAGTACAAAGAGGAAACACACAACCACTTTTATCTCTTTAGAATTAATAGGCATTTGACAAACATTAAGCCGTTTTAATAGTAACATCTATTAATTGAATACATCCTTCTAAAAGGGATAGAATTGGCTGGGCTTGGTGATTCAGCCTGTAATCCCAGCACTTTGGGAGGCCGAGGTGAATGGATTGCCTGAGCCTACAAGTTCAAGACCAGCCTGGGCAACTTGGCGAGACCTCATCTCTAAAGAAAAAAAAATAATAATGACAAAATAATAAAAAAAGGAATAGAATCCTCAATTTAGATAAACTTTGGAATCTTTCATATGTTTGATAAACCTTTTGTTATAGGCTATGTACAACAAGAAATTTGATATGGTATTGAAGAAAATAATATATAAGATACAGAAAAAAATAGGAAATAACTTGGAAAAAATTGAAAAAGAAGAACGACTATTTAATTGAATGAAAACAATACCCAGACAAAAATTCAGAGTTTTTTTGTCTCTTTTTTATGGTGCTTAGGATTTTACTTTTGAGTTTTTATTTAGTACCATAGTGTTGTTTTGGAGATTTCAATTCACTTTTTAGCTCTTGCAAAGTGTCTTTTTTAAAAAGAAATTGTGATTGTATTTTAGGCGCACAAATTAATTTTTAGAGAAAAAGCCCAAGCCAAACGGACTGTACCTGCTTAAAATAGGACATAAGTAGCTCCCGCAAAACAGCTTGTTTTAAAACCAGGAAAACCAGTGCAGCAATTGCGGGCTCTATTGTTTATTCCTGTTTGGAACAGTGATCATTAGTAAATGATTTGGCTCAGAGATTCAAATTATAAAGCGTGGTACTGAGCAATCAGGCATGATTTACTGTGGAAGGCAACAGGGGATGGGGTTTTCAACAATGTGGCAGATGGAAATTGGAAAACCATTACAGTCAAGAAATGCAAAAATGTGACTTCTTATAGTAATCATAACTCACCTCCAGCTCCATTCTGTGATGATGCAAATTCTATGATTATTGCCATTAAGTTTTCATGCAGATATTTTCTTCCTATAAAACTTTATACTCACATTCATGCAAGTGAATATACATATACCCAAGATATCTCTATGTCTATGTATATTCATATAGAAAATGTAGCAATTTAAGGATATTTTTCAATTTTCTGAAAAGTTTTAAATGTTTTATGTAACATAATTACTTTAGTAATTCAAAATATGAAGTTTAAAATGACATGTATACATGGTATCTTTTCTAACTAGTCTTATTTACTATCAGAAAAAGAAGCATACAATTGTTCTTGCTATAACTACTACTACTAATAAAAATACTAATAAAGGACACGAAAACACATATTGATCTCCAAAAAGTAGAGTGTTAAGCTATTTCTCATACTAACCATAAAAATGAAATTTAAAAAGAATTATGAAAAACAAATATGTACCTAAATATAGTGGTGCCATTTATAACCATTAATTTTCTATTGTTAAAAGTAGTTTGTACTGTTTGGTATATTATAAAAAAGGATTATATGGTAAACTAAAGGAATTATAAATAATGTAATACTTCTACAGTGGAAATAATTTGCTATATGATTGAGGTAAGAATACATTATACATCTGTTACATCAGAGAATACAAAGTATGGTGATTAATAATTTGTGTGTCACATTGTTTAGAAAGTTGACCATTTGCTGTTTATTTTCACTGAAGTTTATTATTTTGTTCTAGCTTATTTGAGTCTTTATTTTTTTAAGTGCCATAAGAAGTTATCATACCTAAACCGATAATCATTTATTTTCTTCTTTTAGTTGCATAAAATGTGATTTAAAAATGTTACTCCTTGAAGATCTAATGCCTACTTACTATTATTTCTTTATAAGAAATTGATATATACGAAGATGTCTCGAATAAAGCCCTAAAGTTGTTCTAAGAGGCAACTTATATTTCCCCGTATATATTTCCTTGTAATCTATGCCACCCTTATTATTTATTTTCTGTGATAAATAATTCCAATTTTTCTTTTATATTTAATTTACCAGAACAGAAATCTATAATCTTTTTTTTTTTTTTTTTGAGTTGGAGTCTCACTCTGTTGCCCAGACTGGAGTGCAGTGGCCCCTCTCGGCGACCGCAGCCTCGACCTGCTGGGCTCCGGCGATCCTTCCACCTCAGCCTTCCAAGTAACCAGAATTACAGGCATGCGCTACCACGCCCGGCTGATTTTTTGATTTATTGTGGAGATGAGGTCTCGCTGCCCAGGTGGGTCTCGAACCCGCGGGCTAGGGCAATCCGCTCACCTCAGCCTCTCAAAGGTGCGGGATTTTAGGCTGAGCCACCGAGCCCGGCTTAGAAAGCTATAATCTTTAAGGTGTTTCTTTTGACTCATCCTATCTCCGATAGAACAATCAGCTATGTTATTGAACCATCATATACCCATCATCAGTTATCATTTGGACGTTGGTGTTTTGTTATCATAGGTAAATGTGCCACTTGTTTATAATTTGTCAATTTTTAGAATTTTTTTATTTTTTATTTTAAAGATGTGGGGTACAATTCAGGGTTAGAAACACAATATTCATTATACAAATACTCTTGTTGATGAGGTGTGCTCTCCCCCTCCCCTGGCAATTTCCCACTACTGCTAATCCCACCCCCTACTCCCAGCAATTCCCCACTACTGCCAATCCCTTTCTTATAGTATTATGATAATTGTTCAAGGTTCACTTATGAGTGAGAACATGTGGTACTCAGTTCTTTATTTCTGTGGTAGATCACTCAGTATTATAAACTGTAAGTCCACCCAAGTCACTGCAAAATTCATAAGTTTGTCCTTCTTTATGGCTGCATAATATTCCATCATGTATATGTACCACATTTTAAAAATTCAGTCCTCTTTTGACAGGCAGTACAATTGGTTCCTTGTTTTTGCTATGACACAAACAAATGGAAAAATATTTCATGCTCATGGATTGGAAGAATCAACATTTTTAAGATGTCCATCCTACCTAAGGAAATCTACAGATTTAACACAATATTTATTAAATTACTAGGAACATTCTCCTCAGACCTCAAAATGACAATACAGAAATTCCTAAGGAAACATCAATGACCACGAATAGCCAAAACAATCCTCAGCAAAAAAACGAAGTGGGAGGAATCACACTCCCAGATTTTAAACTTATTATAAAGCTACAATAATTAAAACAGCCTGATATTGATACAAGAACAGGCATATAGACCAATGGAGCAGAATAGAAATTCCAGAAGCAAAACCTCAATTTCTCAAGCAATTCATCTTCGACAAAGTATCATCAACCACTGGGGAGAGGACAGCCTATTCAGTAAATGGTGCTGGGAAAACTGGTTACCAAATGTGGCTCTTTTATAATAAATCACAATTCATTGCGATTTATTTTGGTTTATTATACCCATAGCAGTTTCTTTCAAGTTAAGTGATATAACAGTCTGATAAACATCCTATAAGTATCAGAAAGAAGAAACTATCTCCAAATATTTTGAGATGGGATTGATCTATATTACAAAGCTTTAGGTACATGGTATTTATTGCATGTGAATCGTGACTCCAGGATGAAAGCATTTTGAAACCTTGCAGATGAAATTAAATGCATTTAAAATGCATATGTACTTCCTTTTTTGCACATTTTTCTATTATGAATGATACTTATATACTTGAAGCAATGACAAAATAGGCATAAAAGTAAGGTTTTCTCAATAGTAAATTTCTTTAAAAGGTCACAAAGAATAGCATGTAACTGAGTCATAAACCTGAACAGAAATTTCAAATTGGGAAAGGTAGAATCTAAAAATGCTTGTTGTACAGTGGTGCTGTGTAATAGGAAAGCCAAGTACAGCAGTCAAAAAATTTACCCCAAGAAAAGTCTGCTGCTTGTTATGTTGCATTTTGTTTACTGCTATTCATCTCCAATTTAGAAGACAGAAGTGTGACAACAAAGAGATGCTTTTACTTCCCTTAACTTGCTTTCTAGCATACAACGTTATCACCTCCCAGAATCTCACATTTCTAGGGTTCTTTGCAAAAAAACCTTTAGGTTTTCATCAAACTCCTATTATACCGCAAGTTATATCAGTGCAAAGCAGCTTGTTTGTTCCTGATCACATCTCATGTATGCCCCTGCCTGTGTAGCTGGTACTCACCAGTGATTTGTGCTTTAAGCTGCTGAGGAAAAGATGCAAACCTGTGCTTTGGGAACTGAGAAAATAACCTTCAATTCAACCTGGATAGCAACACCAAGACTGAAGGATTTGTGGCATAGCAATTTTACATATATAAATATATACATATATCCATATATGTGTGTATATATATACATTTATACATATATTTATATATATAAATGACTGCAATCACTTTTTTTTTTTTTTGAGTTGGAGTCTCACTCTGTCACTCGGGCTGGAGTACCTTGGCATGCTCATGGCCACCCCAGGGTCGACTTGCTAGGCTCTGGGTATCCTTCTGCCTCAACCTTCCAAGTAGCCAGAACTATAGGTGTAATTTTTAAAAATTTATTGTAGAGATGAAGTCTTGCCAAGTTGCCCGGGCTGGTCAAACCTGTGGGCTCAGGCAATTCATTCGCCTTGGCCTCCCAAAGTGCTGGGAATATAGGCTGAGCCACCGACCCTGACCGTAATCACTATTTTAAGAAATTATTTCTTAGAAACAAATGCTTGAAAATATATAAATTCTTAATGTTGACAGACTGAAAATTAATAAATATTGAGGCTCTAACAAATATAGCTGTTAAATAACAAAAGAAATGTCAGGATGCACCTAGAAAAAATAAGCTACATTCAGTTTGACTCAGCACAATCATGAAATATGTCTTATATCTCTGAATCTTCTATGTTAAAAGAAAAATTTTTGCTGGACATGGTGGCTCACTCCTGTAATCCCAGCATTTTGGGACCATCCTGGACAACTTGGCAAGACCTCATCTCTCAGCAAATGAAAGAATTAGCCTGGTGTGGTAGCACACACCTGTAGTTTCAACTATTTGGAAGGCTGAGACAGAAGGATCGCCCAAGCCCAGCAGGTTGAGGTTGAAGCTGCAGTAGCTGCTAGTGTGCCACTGCACTCCAGGTTGGGTGACAGAGGGAGATTTTCAGAGAGAGAGAGAGAGAGAGAGAGAGAGAGAGAGAGAGAGAGAGAGAAAAGAGAGAAAGGAAGATAGATTTATGTGTGTGAATGTTTCCTAAAGAGATTCAAGGCAATTCAGAAATATCACTTTATTTTTTAAAGTTCAAACAGAGAAATGGGATGTCTGACCTCCAAGTGAGAGAGGTTGGAGGTTGGAAAGAGGTGTGACACTGGTGAAAAGAAAGTATTCAGAACTTTTAATTGTGAGTAGTATTTACCTCATTAGATCATTGAATTAAGGTGAACATGTATTATATGCTTTAATTCATCGCATGACACACAAGTCACTTATTTTTTTCTGATATTTCCTAATCATTCTTCTTCTTCCTTCAAGTCAAATGTTTGTGCAATCACCTTAAGGAAGATATTTATTAGCCTATAATTAGGAGAACATAGAATTACAGCAAAAAACAGTAAACTTAAGGCAACTATTCCTCTTTAAAGGTGTTATCCATTCCCTAATCCCTCTCAATCTTCTGTCTGATTACATAAAAACACACAATTCATCTGAGAACCACATGAAATTATTTTTTCCATACTAAAAATAAAAGTTTGATGAAAACCTAAAAATTGCTACTCAGCAGAGGCCTTCAAGTAGTTATTGTAAATTGACTGAATTAATCCACTCTGAAAGACAAAAAAAAAAAAATTTAGGAGATAATTCTTTAAGATGCTATTTTTAGACAATATGAGAGGACTTCCAAAAATTTTGTGGAAAAATGTAATTAAAAGATAAAAACGTAAAAAACATAAACTTTATTTTTCAACACAAGCTTGATCAAGGTCAAGGTACTTTTGTGAGTCATGACACCATTGGTTTAGTCCATTTCTAATTAACTGAGGGTCTTTAATCATGTCAAGAAAGGACTTTTTACATTATTAACTAAAAAATTGGGTACGCTTCACAGAATTTTTAAGATTATGAAGCAAGAGACTGTTAGAATAAGCCAAATCAAGATTGTAATATGGATGTTTAATGATTTCCCATGGAAACTTTTGCAAAATTACCCCTGTTTGATGAAAGAAATGAGCAGAATAATTGTTATGGTAGAGAAGGACTCTCTGGTGAACTTTTATTGGTAATTTTTCAGCTAAAATCTAAGCTAACTTTTAAAAATCTTCCAATAATAAGCAGATACTATTTTTTGGACTTCCAGAAAACCCAAGCAAAATGCCTTGAGCACCTGAAAAACTATTGCCACAACCTGTGATACTGGTACCACTTCCACCTCTTGGTAACCACTGCTTTGATTGTGCTTTGTCTTCAGGACTGTACTAATAAAATCATGCTCAATCTCTTGTAACAATTTTTCAAAAAAATACTTCAGGATCTCAATCCTATTTATTTAAAATTTGAATGGAAACTTCTGCTCTTTTTGCAGCCAACCTGGGCTCAACATTTTTGACATCCACTAGTGGAAAGTTTGCTCAACTTAAATTTTTCAATCAAAATTGTGTAAGCTGAACTAATGCAATGTCAAAAGTGTTAGAGTTTTCTCTTCTCTTTCTTTCTTTCTTTCTTTCTTTCTTCTTTCTTTCTTTCTTTCTTTCTTTCTTTCTTTCTGGTTAATCATCAATTCTCTTTAATTAGGGCATAACAAGATGAATTTTTCCTTACAAATTGATGTGAATGGTCTGCCTCTGTGGGCTTCATCTTCAAAATCATCTTGTCCCTTCTAAAGACAAATTGCTCGTTTTTAAGCTATGGACTTATTTGAGACATTGCCCACACAAACATTTTTGTATAGCATCAATGATTTCCCCATTCTTCCACTAAAGTTTCATGTACATTCTTGCTTCAGAGTTAACAGAATTCATGTTACTCTGCTAGGAGCTCTTTTCAAACTGATGTCTTATTCTCAGTGTCTCAAACTCGATCTTGTTCAGTCATGTTACAACAGCATGGTATAAGTTTATTTTGGTCCAAAAAATATTTAAATTAATGTATGGTTGTTTCTAATACACATTTTCTATGACGTTTTTGAAATCCTCTTGCATAATTAGAGCATAAAAACTAGTAAAATTTGTGCAAAATATTTATGTTCATAATTTTTTTATTTAGAAATAATTGTTGCTCTCTTATACATAAAAAATATTTATTAAACGATCAAAGTTGATGAGTACAGAGACATATAGCTGAAGAGGGATCGAAGTATAAATAGGAAGAAGAGCAATTATAGGCATTAGGTTTTCCTAACCTGAAGAATAAACAAACAAACAGCAAAATAATTAGCTAAAACGGGCACATTATTTTCTTAGATGTGATTTTGATTTGAACATAACACTTTGCTAGTAAGATTGGCACCTTTTTTTTTTTTTTTGAGAATGACAATACTTATAAACAAGGAAAAATGCAACATATTCTATAAACAATACTTCTGGAGTTATGATTCTAAGCAGGAGAGATAATTATAGATATTAATTTTAAGAAATAAACTGTATTTAAATAATTAATGAAGGTGTCTAGAAATTATGCTCATAAAATAGCTATAAAGAAAACTGAATTTTAGCCGGGCTTGGTGGCTCAGCCTGTAATCCCACGCTTTGAGAGGCTGAGGTGAGTGGATTGCCTGAGTCTGTGGGTTTGAGACCCACCTGGGCAACTTGGTGAGACCTCATCTCTACAATAAATCAAACATTAGTCAGGCGTGGTAGCACGCTCCTGTAGTTCCAGCTACTGGGAAGGCTGAGGCGGAAGGATTGCCGGACCCCAGCAGGTCGAGGCTGCGGTGACCAGGAGCAGCCACTGCACTCCAGTCTGTCCAGTCTAGGTGACAGAGTCAAGAAAAAAAAAAGAAAACTGAATTTTAAAAGTAATATCTCAAAGTCAGATAATGTATAAGACTATGACCATATATAGAAAACTGAATTTATTTAATTTAAAGTGAGAAGTGAAAAGAACCTCACATATATTGTGAATAATAAGTTGTAAGAATGATTGATAAGTGATAAGAATAATGAGTGATAAGAATAAATTGCTTTAAATCATGTATAGAGGATATTTGGCATGCTACAAATATAGGGAATATCCAGTTTGAACAGTCATTAGCCACTAAAAAGTAATGACCACGAGAATTTGTTAAATTTGTTTTAAATAACTTTAAAATATCTCCTTGGCTAGGTGCATTGACTCAGCCTGTAATCCCAGCACTTTGGGAAGCCTAGGCTAGAGGATTGCCTGACATTCGAGAACAGTCTGGTCAACTTGGTGAGAACTCATCTCTACAATAAATCACAAAACCAACCAGGCACAGTAGTGTGTATCTGTAGTTCCAGCTACTTGAAAGGCTAAGGCAGAAGGATTGCCTGGGCCCAGCAGGTCAAGGCTGTGATGGCTGTGAGACAAGAGTGAGACTCCAATTCAAAACAATAAATAAATAAAATTTTTTAAAAATTTCCTCTACTAAATGTATATGATTGTTAGGTAAAACTATTGAAGAAAGTGAGTTAAATAATTTGATATGCATTAATGGATCAAATGCGTTATATATTTTTAATTGTTCATCCTTATTATGACAGATATAAACTATACAATAGCTTCAATAGTTTAGACGGTACCAATATATATTTAATTCATGCAAAAATAAGCAGATAAGCAGTAGAGCTAAAGATTAGTAGTTAGGATTGTGATTCCTCACCAAATAAGACTAGACATAATTTTTTTTTGCAGAATCATCCCAGTCACAAAGCACTACTAAACTGGCTCTCCCTATTTGAAGGATCATCTAAGATTTTTCTGGTTAATACAAATATACGTAGATGGAATTTGAAGATAAAAGCAATGAACAACTAACAAGAAAGTAGATTTACAGTTGAATATAATGAAATAACTAGTATTCTCATTTTGGTATTTTTAGTTTGGTAATTTGAGTCCATCTGAAATTCATTGTTAGAGTAAATAATCATTGTATTGTGATTGCTTCAGCTTATTTTTTTATTTATTTAATGTTTAAAAATGCATGAATTGACTGACAATAATGGAAAAGAACCTTGGAATTAGACATACATGTTGCTTTCAGGAATGAAAATCCTTAGGTTTTTTTCTCTGAGCAGATTTCCTTAAAATCACTCACATGTCTGAGGAACAGTATTATAAATATATATAATATATACATATATAGTATCAAAATGTGTATGATAGGTTTGTTTTAATGTCTCTCAGAATTTAATTTCATCTTTTCAAAATGGAACTGAGTCAAATAGATTTCTTGAATTACTATTAATGTGTCATAATGCCATTTTGTGTTATAATGAATACAATTTTACAAGTACTAAGAAAAACAGAGACGATGCAGACATCTGAGCAATTTTTCAGTAAAGAAGCGTTGCTTTAAAAATGTGTCTTAAATCAGTAGGCCTGAAAGGATTTCGGGTCTATAACCTATAGCCTTATACCTCAGAATCCCATTTTCCAATGGGCAATATTTCCTCTGTGGTCAAGGAATCATGGTTAGTAGGCAGTGTCTCCAATGCTGATGCAGTAAGACTTTGTTCAACATGACAAAATTCGATATTGGTTCTTAAACATTAATTATGATATAATTGCTTTTATTTATAATTCCTAGGTTACAGGTTGTAATTGTAATCGTTGAAAAAATATTTTTTTTATTTTGAAGGAGAGTAATAATATAACTAGGAACAACAGTTCACTAGTTGCCTTCTTTGATGCGGCTTCATGCAGTAATGAGTGAATCAATATGTTCTAGGCCATATTGGTAACCAGGGACTGCTGGGTGCATTAGGAAAGTATCACATGGTGTTTTAGCTGAGCAATTTCCATTCATGTCAATGAAAGTAATATTGCTAAAATTTCAGAATAGGATTTAGAAGTGTACTATACAGGGAGAATATATTTTAAGGAGATGCAAACCACATGAAAGATAATTTTGTCAGTTCTTTGTAATAGTTTAAAATTAAACCATGGTGTTAACATCAGTTCTAGTAAATTTTATTTCAGGTTCTATTTTTTTTTAAGTTCAAAACTTTGGTAGGTAGTAACAATGGATATTAAACAACATATAGTAACAATAGGTAGATTTAAAAAAGTATACTAAGAATAAGTCCTGGTCAAAATTATTGTGTAAGGGTGTGCCTTATCTGATTTCTAGTTTTGGATATCAAAATGAATATTACAGATATGGCTTTCATTTTTATTTATTTATTTATTTTTGAGTTGGAATCTCACTCAGGTCACCCAGTTTTGACCTGCTGGACTCAGGTAATCCTTCTGCTTCAACCTTCCAAGTAGTTGGACCTACAGGCTTGTACCACCACATCCAGCTAATTTATATATTTCCTTATTTATTGTAGAGATGAGGTCTCATCAAGTTGCCCAGACTGGTCTTGAACCCGTGAGCTCAGGAAATCCTCTCACTTTGGCCTCCCAAAGTGCTGGGATTATATGTGTGAACCACTGTGCCCAGCCTCAGATATGGCTTAAAAAAAAAACCACAACAAAACTTTAGGCCATTGCCTTGCTAAGCCATGGTGTGGCCATGTGCTTTTTAAGCTATGACTGTTGCCATGCTTTCTAGCTTTGGCCCCCTCTTCCACATTGAGAGGTGAATCTTCTCTTTCTCTCTCTCTTTCTCTCTCTTTCTCTCTCTCTCACTAATTTACTTTTAACTAAACTATATTTTATAATCTAAAAAAAAAACTTTAGGTACCATATATTGACTTCAGTCTGATGCAGTCAAGCATAACATAATTTAATTAAGCACAGAGTAGACATATACTATTTATAAGGCTTAGAAGCAGATATACGTGTGACAACATGAAGTAATCTACAATTACGAATGCAATGGAATCTACTGTTAACTTTTAGTCCATCGTCTCTGTTTTTAATAACTTTAGGTTATCAGTTTGTTATACAACTTCTTGAAATCCATCTCTATTTGCATTAAAGTTTTACTTAATGCCCATCTAGACAAATTTAAATTAGATAGTTTATTTTTATATAGGCATTAGTATCAGAAAGCCAAGCTTCATATTCCATCCCTGACTGCGTAACTATTTTAGGTTGAACAAGTTACTGATTCTTTCTGACCAACTTTTCTAAATTTGACAAATGTAAGTAGTAGTGGTTCCTAAATTCCAGATAGAGAACTAAATGAGTTAATACATGTGACGTTTTAAAATAGTACCTGGCTGGGCTCGGTGGCTCAGCCTGTAATCCCGTGCCTTGGGAGGCTGAGGTGAGTGGATGCCTGAGTCCGAGGGTAGGAGACCTGCCTGGGCAACTTGGTGAGACCTCATCTCTACAATACATCAAAAAATTAGCCAGGCGTGGTAGCAGGCGCCTGTAGTTCCAGCTACTTGGAAGGCTGAGGCGGAAGCATCGCCGGAGCCCAGCAGATCGAGCTGTGGTAGCCGGGAGCGACAACTGCACTCCAGTCTGGGAGACAGAGTGAGACTCCAATTTAAAAAAAAAAAAAAAAAAGGAAAAAAAAGATCATCTTGAGTTGAACTGTTACCTGGGACAGATTACCCCATTATTCTGGAAACAATTAGCTTAGCATGATATCTAGTGTTCTAGTACCTAACAGAGGTAAACAGTACCTACATGCTGCCTCACTGAAATGTTATTGTCTATTTTCTAATATTTTTAATGGATATAATATAAAATTCTGGTTTAAAGTTCAAAGAAAATGATCATTCTGGGTTTGAGATCTCCTCTGGAATCTCTTAACTGAGCAGTAGGAAAAGAGACAAAGGTTACTAGGTTAGCTTCCTTAAGTTGAGCAGTCCCAAGACATGAAAAATCTAGGTAGTAATGCATGTTCTCAAAGATCAAGCTGCTCCAGGCTTTTACAAATTGACTGAAAAACATGCATATCATCATCCTTCTTTGAACTTCTCTATTTGCCAACAAGGTGGAAACATCACATGCAGAGAACCAGGCTACTTTACGTTTGTGATTCCGTTTTCCCCAATGTTCACTTTATCACTTAACCTGACCCTAAATGTTATAACACTGTGTTACCTACTCACCCTGAACACCAGGGACAGAGGCTATTTCTATTGGTTAGAAAATTACCTCAATCATCATTCTTACTCTTTCTATTTTCCATTTACAGTTCTAGGCTTTTTGAAGTTACTGGAGTTCTCTTTGCATGTCCAGAAGATTCTTTCTCTTTTATTCTAATTCTGCCCTGCAGCTCCCAAATAACCCAATGGACACAACAGTGGTCTGTTAACATTCTGTTTGACTTCAACTTTCAGTGGAAAAGAGCTGTAAAATCACCTTTCAGTTGTTTTTTTGATTATCCATTTCCTTCCCATGTATGCATATTACAGTCATTATAATGAAATTACATTAGAATGGAATCTTTTATAAAGCACATGTGGTTAAGAAACCCCAAAATGTAAATTTTGGACCCAATTTCAGATAAATTTTTTATCTTACCTATTTTCACATGTTCAATTTTTTGATTATCTGGCTGTTTAATAATTAGCAGTAGCAACACAGGCATTTTCTCTAAGATAAATTAGATGAATGATCCCTTGGTTAACCCTCATTCGATGTTAACTATTGAATAGACTCAATTCATTTATAAAAAAAAATAAAATTTCTTAAATGGAGAAAGTGTCTTTTGGAATATTGACACATTAGTAACTGAATACTAAATATTGGCAATCCAGTATGTATTCTTCTTTCTACATCCACCACAAAGAAAGTAGAACAGCATTGTTTCTACAACCAAACCTAGAAAATAATGGTGCAAAACATTTCACTATTGGAAGAGAAATCTTTTTCCCAACAGTATAGTTAGGAGCCACGTATCATGCAACCAAAGATCCATTGAGCTATTTTCATGCTTCAAAGAATTGGTACAATTGCATTTTCTCCCAAGGTGGGTCACTTAGTCTTGTACCATATGATATTACTTTGGTTTTCCAATGGAGCCCATAAAAGAGATTGATTCTTATCCTTGGTCATTTTTTCCTTCCTTGCCATATGTAGTGCTGTGTAACTTGAACGCTTTCCTTGGTGGCTAGTCTGATCTATTGCTTGTTGCAGGGCTCCAGAGACCTAGAAAACTAAATTACTCCTGTAGCAAGCACCCTGCAATTACTCAGGCTGTAACTACATAGATCTAACAAACTGCATTGCTCCCCAGGTGGCTTTCTTGAGCTCTACTCTTTCTGTTGTTAGGCCTTTTGCTGCTCCAGGAATCTAGGAGATTGAGCATGCACCTTTCCAGAGTCATCTGATCATTGTCAAGCTGAATTATATGCAGTGTGTATCTAGAGAAATGGTTATCAAAACTTGCTACAAGTACTTCATGAAACGGAGTAGTTCTTATCATTGTCAGTTGATTTGTATTCAATTTCTATTAAGAAGTTGCCAATGTCTATTAGATGTGAACATTAATCAAAGCAATGTCTATGTTCAGATTGCAAACATGAGAGGAAAGCACATATAAATACAGATATTTTTAAATTAAAATGCTTTTAATTTTATATAGTTTAAGTTAAAGGCCCTTTTCATTCATTATTTCCTAATAACTTTTCTGATGTTTCTGGAACTACTCTGGAATTTATTAAACAAATCCTTAGGCAATTAATTATCTAAATTCATTTAGATAATGACAAATACAATATATTTCTCAATGAGAGTATTTTTATTATCTACATATATCATTTGCCAATTTTAGCAGGCTATAAAGATGCAGTAAAATTTTGTTTTTTTTTCTAAATAATAACTAAAGTGTTGAATAACTATGCATATAAACAGATATTTTGAGAATAACATTCACAGAAGTATGAATCAGGTTATACACAGAAATGAATATATTTAGTATGCAAGAGGCTATATTAGAATTTTCATTAACTAATTATCTGTGATATATAACATAGTTGTTTCCTTATTCTTTGCCATTTTAAATTTTCTTGCTTCTGCAACATTTTACTCTTTTTAAGAGAATATATAAATATGCATGTTCAAAGTTGAAAAGTATTGGTCAAATTTACATTGCTCATGATAATTATAAGCAATAATAATAAAATATATTTACCAGGAAAGTAAGGACTTTTGAGAAAAACACAGTCTACTATTAAAAGATGATAATGCTTCAAGAGATTGTAAAGTTATGTAAAGTTATGTAAAGTTTTAACTGAAATGCATTAATAAATACTCAATTGATCATTTCAGTCACAGAGATTCAGAGACTGGAGCTTACAGTATGTTGGAGAAAAGACAATCTGACAGAAAGTAATGCCTGGCAATTACAATAAATATTTTGAAACATTAACTATTTATTATTTTTATCACCTTCAAAACCTTCAAAGATGTTCAACATAAAATGCAGTGAATCATTGATATCTCTGCATATTCTTTTTGCTTATATGGAATTGAGGTTGTTCTGATTAATATCAGCCTAGGTATTAGAAAGACTGAGGGTTTTTAAAATTTATTTTATTTTATTTTTTTAGAGATGAGGTCTCACAATGTTGTCTAGGCTGGTCTTGAACTCCTGGGTCAAGGACCTTTCTCCTCGATCTCCCAAAGTGCTGGGATTACATGCCCACCTGATTGTAAAATCTTACTACTTCCTTTGATCAGTTGAAGAGCAGTTTCTATTAATTAATTACCAGAAAAAAATGAAGTCTTTGCTGATCAGCCTGAATCTTCAAAACTGACATTTTTGCTAAACATTGTGTGAATCACTCAGTTTTATAACATTTGAGATAATAATAGTAATAGTAATACAACTTTTTACTTGGTTTAACAAATACACATTATTAAGGTAAATTTCTGCATAACTTTAAAAGGCTCATTTAGGCTAAATTTATTTAGAGATGAAATTAATATAATTAGCTTTAAATTATGTATAGCAAAAGCATTTCTCTTGTATTTGACATAAATTCAGAACTATTAATTCAACATAGTAGGTCTAATGGAGGACAGTCCCTAAAGTAGCACTTCCCCACTTTTAACTTTAGCTGGCTGCGTCCCTGGAAACAAGTACTTAATTGGTTAATTATGCTCTCCCCACTTAATCCGGCAGATGGATCACAGACTAATGTTTCCGAATAAAAGTCCAAACCGTTCTTGCTTTAATTGGAGCCTTCTCCTATGAATAGATGATAAAAGTTGTGACCTTTTAGCTGTGCTTGCAAATTTGCACTTATCCAAAAATGAGACTTTTTTCTTCTGTTATGAGAAAATGAGAAAACTATATTTGAGACAAATAACAGTGATTTTTTTTTTAGCTCATTAGAAGCTCTGCTCATTGAATATGTGGAGAACAAGTTGTCCCGAATATACTTGTTTTGTCTCTCAAGTGACCTTGGTCCCTACAACATGTAATTTTTTTGGGGAGGGTGGGTTGGGGGTGTTGAAGTCTCATCCTGTCACCTAGGCTGGAGTGCAGTGGCATTCTCACAACCACTATGGTCTTTACCTGCTGGGCTCAGGTGATCCTTCCACCTCAGTCTTCCATAAATCTGGAACCACAGTGCGTACCACCACGCCAGGTTAATTTTTTAATTTATTTATTGTAGAGATGAGGTCTCACCAAGTTGCCCAAGCTGGACTCAGGCAATTCTCTCGCCCCTGCCTCCCAAAATGCTGGGAATTCAGGCGTGACCCACTGCGCCCGTCAACATTTTATTTAAAATCTATAATCTTTATTAATGGTCAAAGTGATTTTAATTATTTTTAATAAGAATACATTTTTTTGAAAATATAGAATTTCAAACATTATTTTAAAACAGTTTTCTGTACACATATATATGTATGTGTGTGTGTGTGTGTTATATATATATATATATATATATATATATATTGAACATAAGTAGATTAGCAATGGTATATGAAGTTGTTTTCCTCCCCTGGGTAAGGTTTCCTTTCATTAAGACTCACAACAGATGTGAGTCTTACTTTTACAGAGTCAATCAATTTACCAACAAACTAGCATCTCTCTTCTCACAATCCTTACAGACATAATTCTTCATCACTGAAGAAGGAAGGAGTTGAATCAGAAAGTGAATAGAGGTGGAAGTGAGGACAATAGTGGGGATATGTATTTCTTCTTTAGGGGAGAACAGACTAATAAAAATGTTCTTTCAATTGCTTTTTTTTTTGAGTTGGAGTCTTTGTTGCCCAGGCTGGAGTGCAGTGGCACACTCACAACCACCGCAGCCTCGACCTGCTGGGTTCAGGTGATCTTTCTGCCTCAGCCTTCCAAGTAGCTGGAACTACAGGCAAGTGCTACCACACCCGGCTTATTCTTTTTTTTTTGATTTATTATAGATATGAGGTCTCACCAAGTTTCCCAGGCTGATCTCAAACCCCTGAACTTAGGCAACCCTCTCGCGGCGACCTCCCCAAGTGCTGAGATTACAGACTTGAGCCACTACACCCAGCCTTTCACTTGCTCTTAAACAATTTTCAATTGTCTTCTTGAAAAGAACATATGTTACTGAAAGTAAATAGAGGGATAAAAAGTTTTAAGAAATAACTACTCATCACTATTAATAAATGAGATAGAAATCTACTCTTTTTCTTAACATTTGCTATAGTTGCTGCATTTACTGTTTTAGTGCTTCTGGGCCCTGTAAAAGTATTTAGCTCAGATATCAGTACAATAGCAGCTCCTCAAGGCGAAAACAGAGAGGCAACAGGGAGACACAGCTGACATAACACTATTGCCACATCCATTCTGGTAATGTTACATAACTCAACACAGTTTTATAGTTCTATAAAGAGAAACAAAAGAGAATGTTTACCACTTGGGGTCATTTAATATGCAAAAGTGGCATATTAAGAGTTTAGTATGGAGAGTTCTTTCCAGGTGATCTGTGGAAGAAAAGAGAAAGCATCAGAATTGGGCAGAGGAAGACAGTAAGCACCAATGTAGTCTCAAGAAAGACTAAGTTGATCAGGCAGGTATAAAGATGGAATGATCCTTCAAAGATCTCCCCAGATGGAGCAAGAAAACTGACTCAGTCCGCCTTGGGAGAGGGAGGGTCCAATAGTTGGCAGTGTGGTTTCCCTTAGCTGAAGGAATCCTACAGAGGGAGCTGACAACTGAGCTGTCTGTTGGCAGCACTCCCAGCAGCTGGGGAGGTAAACTCTTTATTCCTGAAGTGGAAGCAAGAACAGAATATGCTTTTATATTGGCAAAAGCATTTCGATTTTTCCTGTCATCTGTTTCTCCTCTCTCTGCCTCTTCTAATTCATCTTGCATTTAGCTGCCAATTAAATGTTCATTGTTTATGAAACAATGAGGTTTCCCAAATGCATTTTGAACCAAATTTTACTATTGAAATTCCATTGTCTCTTCTTGTCTGCCCTTTCTTTATTATAATAAATATTCATCCCTTTATTATTTCCTCCAGAAAGAAGTATCTATTATAAAAATAAGTATATCTGTTCACAAATCTTGGAACACAAATTCTTATTATTATGGGCTCTCCACTTCTTCTCATGCCCTTTCCTCACAGCTGGTGTGAGGAGATACTATCTTTCCAAACTCAGTTTGAGTTTTATTTCTTCCATAAAATATTTCCAACCGGGCTCGGTGGCTCAGCCTGTAATCCCGCGCCTTTGGGAGGCTGAGGTGAGTGGATTGCCTGAGCCCGCGGGTTCGAGACCCGCCTGGGCAGCGAGACCTCATCTCTACAATAAATCAAAAATCAGCCGGGTGTGGTAGTGAATGCCTGTAATTCTGGCTACTTGGAAGGCTGAGGCGGAAGGACTGCCAGAGCCCAGCAGGTCGAGGCTGCGGTGGCCGGGAGCGGCCACTGCACGCCAGTCTGGGTGACAGAGTGAGACTCCAACTCAAAAAAAAAAATTTCCTGATAGATTTCCCTAATCTCCTTTTCTCTAACTCTAGTGCAATTACAACCTAAACTATACAATGAAGTATTTACATTTTGCAAATTGCATCAACTCTTCCTCTAGGTGACTAGAAACTAAAATCACAGAGGGAGCCGGGCTCGGTGGCTCAGCCTGTAATCCCGCACCTTTCGAATCCTGAGGTGAGTGGATTGTGTGAGCCCGCGGGTTCGAGACCCACCTGGGCAGCGAGTCCTCATCTCTACAATAAATCAAAAAATCAGCCGGGCGTGGTAGCGCGCGCCTGTACTTCCAGCTACTGGGAAGGCTGAGGCGGAAGGATCACTGGAACCCAGCAGGTTGAGGCTGCAGTGGCCGGGAGCGGTCACTGCACTCCAGTCTGGGTGACAGAGTGAGACTCCAACTCAAAAAAAAATTAAAAATAAATAAAATAAAATAAAATCACAGAGGGTAGGCACTATCTTTTTGTTTTGCTTTTATTTTCCATCACAGTTGCTAGCAAAGTGATGGTGCTATTGAGGATGCTGAAAAAGATTTGCTTTTTTGCTGACGGAATTATGTTCCTTATTTTCTAGTGACCTCAGTGTGCTGTAGTGTGATTGTTCCATCCTCTGAAGTGCCAGATCACTTTATTCTTTTCTTATAAATAATAGATATTTATCCTATAGTTATTTACATACATATCCCATTTCTCTTAATATTTTGTAAATAACTTATCTCCCCCACTCCCCCTCCCACTTTCTAAATCCCAAATATCTAGTTCAGTGTTTTTCATGTGAAAAACATGTTCATAGAATGTTGTATGTCATGCTCTAAAATCATGTTCATAGGATGTTGTATGTTAATGGAATTTAAAACTGGACATTGAGCCTAGAAAGGAGTGCATTTATTGGATGAAATGGAAGATAATTACTGTGAGTATTTTGCTTTAACCAATGATAGCTTTTTTTGAAAGAAAATAAACTTTTGTCACTACATCACCAGATTGTATTATATTTCAGTAACATATTCTGTGAACTAATATCAATAATTATTTCAAAAACTTTTCTTGAAATGACTTTAAATATTTGCAAAGATCATATACCCACCTATATAGTTAGACCATTTAGTATATTTGGTAATTAACATCCTGTGTAAATAAACCATTATTCTTCTTCTCTTGATATTTTATAACAGAAATCATAATAGGTAAAGTTTTTCATAGATTTTATAGATCTATTCATAGATTGAAAAGTAATAACTTACTATTTATTTTCTTTTTACTAAACAGTGGAGTTACCATGACATCCAAACGTACTTGTAAAACTCTCTCTGCCTCCAGCGTTTTTCTAACAAGTAATTACAGACTTTCATTGAAGTCACCAATTAACCACAAAATTTGTAATCTAATACACTGCTAACATGCTATATAAATTAATCTATCTGAAGACAGAGAAGATAAAATGAAGACCCATTCATTTAAAAAAATTTTCTCAGAGAAATAGATTTTGGATCAGTATTATAATTTACCCATTTTCAACTCCAGATTATTTTTTCATGTTTTTTATTAAAGCTGTAATACAAAACCATTATATTAATATAAACAGTAAGATATAAACACTATGTATGTAATAGAAATGTAGAAAATATAAGAAATCTAAAAAGTAGGAAAAAAAGTTAATGAATCCTAAATTTTACTGGTGGACTAAAAGTCTTACCCATATTGTAAGATCTATTTTTTGTTTCTCTTTTCTGAGCATAGTGGTTCTTTTTTTTTGAGTTGGAGTCTCACTCTGTTGCTCAGACTGGAGTGCAGTGGCCGCTCCCGGACACCGCAGCCTCGATTTGCTGGGCTCTGGCGATGCTTCCGCCTCAGCCTTCCGAGTAGCTGGAATTACAGGCACGCGCTACCATGCCCGGCTGATTTTTTGATTTATTGTAGAGATGAGGTCTCGCTGCCCAGGTGGGTCTCAAACCCGTGGGCTCAGGCAATCCACTCACCTCAGCCTCCCAAAGGCACGGGGATTACAGTGGTACATATTTTAATGATCTTTTCTATTGGGTTGCACAGCTTGAAATACTTCATTCTGTATAAAGTGAAATGTTTATTCCCCTCAGACTAGAATAGTTAGAAAATGGTCATCTGGCTCATAATTGTGAAACATCTATTCAAAGCTAACATCTAGGAAAACTATCAGATTTTATCTTTCTGCATAAATATTGTAATCATATATATATCTTAGATAAATGACAAATTTGGCCCTGATTTCACTCCTTATAGTCATGCCCTTTGACATGGAATTTTGTAGTGCCCTACCTGTATGGTATTATTTGACTAGCTTCGACCAATGAAATAATGTAGAAGTGACATTGCATTGGTTCTAAATCAACTCCTCAAATATTACAACTTTCTCCTTGAACATCCATTGCCATAGGAAATGCACTGACTTGCTGCAGGAAAGCAAGAAAAACATGGAGCAGAGCTTAGTTGCCCTAGTTTTTCACACAGATACTGAGGTTCAGAAGTCACCTCAGCCAAGACCAAAAGGTTCTTCCATTCATAGCTACTCTTAGTTGTCAGCCCACAGTCTTACAAGTTAAAGAAATTTGTATCACTATATAACAAAGAGATTTTGTGAATGTTATGCAGCACTGTAGTGGCAATAAATACTTCTTCAGTGCTAATAGAGAAAGATTTGGGTCATCCATTGCCATCCTTAGGGGATATAATTTAATTCCCCGACAACTGATTTACTAAGAATTTTTAAAAGTGGCTTATGAGTCAATCATTTTTTTAAAAACTTCTAGTATTTTATGTTTTTTAAGCACACATACTCAGTTTAAAAGTATTAATTCACTAGTAATATTTTACTGTAGTTTCAGAGGAACGTTGTTCTCCTCAAATAACTAACATTTTAGAATAGTAGCCTTCAAATTTTTTACTACATCATCCTAAATAACTTAGGAAAACTACATACTTTCCTTCCTATTTTAGGGTGACAGCTAGTTTTTTATCCTAGGATTGAATAAATACATTTCTAACTTATACGTCATAGAAAATGTTAAACACTTCATTTTAAAATGTGAAATATCTTGATAGATTGAAATAGAAATAAATATCTAATATATTTATAAAATCAGCTTTGGCTACTAAATTGAATAAAATATTTGAAAGAAATCTATATATTTGACTAATAAAACTTGTAAAATTTCATATTCTGGCAAAATAAGTAAAACATTAGCATTTCCGAAAAGGAGCATCAGTAACATGACTTGACTGTTGAATTTATTAATCTTGAAGCATAGATCAAACTATCTATTTCTTTTCTTTTTCTTTTTTTTTTTTTTAAGTCAGAGTTTCACTCTGTCTCCCAGACTAGAGTGCAGTGGCATACTCATGGCCACTGCAGTCTCGACCTTCTGGGTTCAGGCAATCCTTCCGCCTTAGCCTTCCAAGTAGCTGGAAATACACCATGCCCAGCTAATTTTTTGATTTTTACCATAGGAATGCGATCTCCCCAAGTGGCCCAGGCTGATCTGAACCCCTGGGCTTAGGCAATCCTCTTGCCTCAGTCTCCCTGGGATTACAGGAGTGAGCCACCACGCCTGGTCAAAATATCCATTTTTCTAATATAAAACTCTGTGTGTGTTTTATATTGGTATTATATGCTTTGTGTGTCTGTGTAAAGGAAAAGAAAGATTTTAAGGTTTAAGACAACTTTGATTAAAGATTAAAGGAGTTATGTTTGTGTATCTCTTTGTTTGTGTATCTCTTTGTTTGACATTGTGATGTTTTCAAAACTACCTTGAGTTAATGAACATTCCTAAGTTTAAGAATCATAGAGAGGGTCAGTGCAGTGGCTCAGCCTGTAATCCCAGCACTTTGGGAGGCCAAGACTAGAGGATTGCTTGAACCTGGGGATTCAACACTAGCCTGAGTCCCTTGATGAGACCTCATCTCTACAGTAAATCACAAAAATTAACTGGGCATGGTGGCATGGGTCTGTAGTTCCAGCTACTTGGAAGGCTGAGGCAGAAGGATAGCCTAAGCTCAACAGGCTGAGATTGCGGTGTCTGTAAGCATGCCACTGCACTCCAGACTGGGTGACAGAATGAGGCTCCAACTCAAAAAAAAAAAAAATCATAGAGAGATGTGCCTGTAATTTTGCAAAGTGATAGCAGACAATGTGAATGTAGATATGTTCTCCTAACAATTTTTTTAAAAAGGCATATATGAATATAAGAATCTATTTATTAATTCAATTGAAACTATTTGTGCATGCCAATCTGGTAGAAAGTCTTTACATGCCCCAGGACCCCAGATTGAAGACTTTTAATTGGGAAAATATAAAATAGTGTCACAACAGTTCCTTAGGCAATACAGGCATCCAATAAAGTTGCCTGATTGACTCTGCATGTAATTAATAGGACAACGAATTAGGTGATTAGGTGCTAAAATAAGCAATTTAGACTATTTAGTGCAAAGGAACTCAAAGAAGAGAGATGAAAAAGTGCAGAAGTGTAATAGAGCACATCATTTAAAGAGACATTTTTGCGTACCAAAAATCTGTGAATGCATTTTTAAGTGTTCAATATTTATGAACAGTGATGAGATTGAAAGCTGCTTCAGGGCAGAAACTGTGTTATTCACTTTTGCCTGCTTCACAGTAAAGCACTAGAAACTGACCTAGTTGTTAAAACTAGTCTCTAGACCAATCTACTTCGGTCTAAATCTCAGATCTTCCATTTAGTATGTGTATAATTTTGAGCAAGTTTTTGAAGTCTCTCTGTACCTCAGTTTTCCCATCTGTGAAATGAGATGAATAATGGTACTTCACTCAGTTATTGTTGGTTAATGTAAATCATATCAAATATAGTACCTGGGGCATACTTAACATTTTACAAATGTTAGCTATGTGTATTAAATCAGTATGGCTTTTCCTGAAGTCACCAATATAAGTTTTACCTATAAAAGTAGGAAATTTATATTTCCCTTCTCTATTGACTGAAAATTTACCTATATAATTCATGCCCATACTCCTAGGTGCTTGTGTTCATTCACTGATTAAAAACACAATGACAATTGAGCTGTTGGAATATTTTTGCATATTTTGGCAATCTGTCAAAGAGGTTTAGAATTCTCTTAATAATAGAGTTCCTTTTATGTCTTTTCAAGGGAGCCCGGATATAAGATGGAATATTCATCATATATTAAGATAGTATTTGACGTAAAAATAGATTGGTAGTAAAGAATAAAGAAAAAAACCGGGCTCGATGGCTCAGCCTGTAATCCCGCGCCTTTTGGAGGCTGAGGTGAGTGGATTGCCTGAGCCCGCGGGCTCGAGACCTGCCTGGGCAGGCGAGACTTCATCTCTACAATAAATCAAAAAATTAGTTGGGCGTGGTAGCTCATGCCTGTAGTTCCAGCTACTTGGAAGGCTGAGCGGAAGGATCGCCGGAGCCCAGCAGGTCGAGGCTACAGTGGCCGGGAGCGGCCACTGCACTCCAATCTGGCGACAGAGTGAGACTCCAACTCAAAAAAAAAAAAAAAAAAAAAAAAAAAATAAAGAAAAGTTTGACTTTTTAGATTTTTTTTTTTTTGAGTTGGAGTCTCACTGTCACCCAGACTGGAGTGCAGTGGCCACTCCTGGTCACCATAGCCTTGACCTGCTGGGTTCTGGCAATCCTTCCACCTCAACTGTTGGGAGCCCACCGAGGAGGCCCACCTGAGCATTAGGGATCCAGGCGGGCTGCGGACCCTGATACCACTAGGATGAGTTCAGAAACTGATGGCTCATTCCCTCTTCCCTTTGCTCTTTGGCACGTCCCACTAGCAGGGACTTTGATGATCTAAGCATAAAGCTCTGAGAGTACAACAGTCATGGCTTACTTTAGGAGTCCATTGTTCCCGTTTTTCACAGACTGCAGTTTCAGCTTTAAGCTTAACATAATTCAAACTCAGGTCACATTTGGGAGCCTTTAATATGGTACAAGCTTCTTTATAAGATTTAAAAGTGTATTTGTAGAATTAGTATATACATATAAAGTGCTGTTTCAATCTTAATGATATAGTTAATTATTTAGAGTTACTAGAAACGGCCCAGCACAAACTTTGGGCTGGGCCACATTCCTTAGGAACTGGTTTGGGCTGTAATTAAGAGTTTCTATAGTGTAGGTAGAATTAGCGTAGAATAGAAAGGAATTGGGATTTAAGTTGGTCATTAGGTGTTGTGTATGCATAAGTTTTAAAAGTTATTGATTATTAGAATATTATGATGTTAGAATTGTTGTATTGCTTTTGAGGAAACACCTGGTGGGTGGGGGACGTCCCTCATGCACCTGGCTTTATGTGTATGTCAAAGTTTCGTGATTTAATTGGGATGGTTCTTCCTCATGCCTGAGGAAACACCTGATGGGTGGGGGATGCCCCTCACCCACCTGGTTTTGTGTTCACATGAAAGTCTTGTGATTTAACTTGTGAAACTTTAGAATAAAAGGCTTATGGTTCGTCCCACTAAACGGCTTCTGCACTAGACAGAGTCCAGTCTCTTTCTTTCTCCCTCTGTTTCTCTCTTTCCTTCTCTTTATTTCTCCAGAATAATCGCCGACGCCCCCACACCTCCCAGGGACTCTCTAAATCTCTTTGCAGGGGCTGGCCCACAGCACTCAGCCTTCCAAGTAGCCGGAATTACAGGCATGCACTACCACACCCGACTGATTTTTTTGATTTATTGTAGAGATGAGATCTCGTCAAGTTGCCCAGGTGGGTCTCAAACACGTGGGCTCAGGCAATCCACTCACCTCAGCCTCCCAAAGCGCAGGATTACAGGCTGAGCCACCAAGCCTGGCGTGCTTTTTAGATTTTTTTGAAAGCTTGCCTTCATTCTCACCACCATTATGAACAAGAAAATACATACTGGTTATCATACTCTTTGAGGTGACCATGGAATTTGTGGAAACATTTTAAATATGTCTAATAAATAGAAGAAGTTTGTTTCTTGGAATATATATTCTAAGCAAGATTAATTCATCATCATTTTACAGTAATCTATAACTTTTCTTAAACACTGTGAAATTGTAATATGACTATCAAAATAATTATTATTTAAATTTTAATATTCTTTTAGGTCAAATCTTTAACATACAATTAAAAACAAATGCTTAATTTTCTGAATATATAATTATACACTTATTTTAAGAGAAGCAAGTGTAAACTCATTTGAGTATTATTATCTAGATCTGAAAGCCATTTTAAACATTGTATTTATTGCAGAAGTTTGTCCAAAATTGTCCTTTATTGAGTAGTTTTAGAATATATACTATTTTCTCATCAATACTAGAATTATACTGATGCTGGGTGGAGTACAGCACAAAACGTGTGGACTCTTTGCCTTGACCCTGAAATGAATTTCAGTGCAGCCAGCAAAGTTTTAAAGCAAAGTATATTAGTAAGAAGAAGAGAGGGAAGAGGAAGAAGCATGCCTGAAAGACCTGACACGGAGGAGACTCCTGAAAAGAAAGACCTGAGCTTTTGCTCTCAATTAAAAGCTAGATATAGGCCAGGCTTTGTGGCTCAGCCTGTAATCCCAGTACTTTGGGAGACTGAGATGAATGGATTTCCTGAGCCTGCAGGTTCAAGACCAGCTTGAGCAACTTGGCGAGAACTCATCTCTATAATAAACCAAAGATTAGCTGGGTGTGGTAGGGCACACCTGTAGTTCAGCTACCTGGAAGGCTGAGGCAAAAGGATCACTGGAGCCCAGCAAGGTCACCGCTGGTCCCCTACACTCCAGGCTGGGTGATGTGGAGTGAGACTCCAACTGAAAAAAAAAAAGAAAAAAGCTGGATATAGCCACCTAGTTATTGATATGCTAATGAGAATTGCTGTGCTCTTTGCCTCTGATGGGAGGAATGGTAGTCTTCTTATCATTTCTTTTTTTTTTTTTTTTTGAGTTGGAGTCTCACTCAGTTGCCCAGACTGGAGTGCAGCGGCCGCTCCCAGCCACCACAGCCTCGTCCTGCTGGGCTCCCGCAATCCTTCCACCTAAGCCTTCCAAGTAGCCGGAATTACAGGCATGCACTACCATGCCCGACTGATTTTTTGATTTATTGTAGAGATGAGGTCTCACTGCTCAGGCAGGTCTCGAACCGGGGATCTTCTTATCATTTCTATAGTTTCTATCAGTAAAAGGTTGAGACTTTTACCTTCAATGGGGAATTTACCTTCAACCGGGAACTCAAGGATTTTTAGTGATTATTATGCTAAACCAGAGCTGAAAGGTTGAGTTGTCCTATTCTTACATCTCAAGGGATTTTCTTTTGATTGCCTGAGGAGATGAGGTAGACTGGTGGGTCCACATACAGCCTGGCCTGCAGTAAAGATAAAATAAGTAAAGTGTCTGAATGCTTCCTAAAACTTGCCTACAAGAAGTTTTTCTGTCAGTGCCTGTACTAACTACTCTGCCTCAATACAATTTTTCTTTGTGAAATATGATAAGATGTATGAAGCTGTGCTTCATATGAGCACATTTCAAAACGTGATTTATAAGTTAAAAAAACCGACACTTTTAAAAGCACTTAATGCAATTTATATAACTGCACTTATCTGGCTTCATTTAAACCACAATGTAAAAGTAAGTCTGTAAGAACTGTGGGGGGCCATGACTGTTGGTTCACTGAAAAATCACTGGCATGAGGTAGATGGATTAATAAGAAAAAAGGCATACAAATTGTATTTAACTTGTATATACGGGGGGCTTTACAATGAAGGCACAACTTCTCAATGAGTTACAAAACTGAAATACCATCTTGACGCTACAAAAAAAATGAGGGCTTGCATTCTGGTAAAACAAGTTATGGAGAGGGAGAAGAGAAATTCTAGTGAGAGGCAACAAATGATTGAGAATGAATGGGGGGGGGACCAAATGAATTGTAAATAGTCCATCTTTGGAAGCTAAATGAACCTAAGAAGCAGGCATTATTTTGTAAAAGGCATTATTTTGTAAAAGGATTCCTCTGGCCGGCTCAGTGGCTCAGCCTGTAATCCCAGCACTTTGGGAAGCCAAAGCGAGTGGATTGCCCGAGCCCATGTGTTCGAGACCAGCCCCATCAACTTGGCGAGCCCTCATCTCCACAATTAAAAAAAAAAAAATTAGCCAGGTGTGGTAATGCGTGCCTGTAGCTCCGGTTACTTGGAAGGCTGAGGTGAAAGGATCACTGGAGCCTATGCGGTCAACGCTGGGGTGGCCGTGAGCGTGCCACTGCACTGCAACCATGGCAATGGAGTGAGACTCCAACTCGAAAAGAAAAAAAAAAGAAAAAAAAGAATTCCTCTACTTGTTATCAGGAAAGATAACAGGTAGAAAAATCCTTGTTTACAAAATAATGTTAGCCTCCTGTGTCTTTCCCATGTCGTTTTCCCATGCTTCTCCTTGCTTCTCCCATGTCCCAAAGGAAGCAGCATGAGAAAGACATGGGAGGTTAGCAAGGAGATCAGCGAGACATTGAGGTAAAATGTCATATTTGGAACTGAATTTCCTTGCAATATTGCATTCCCCCATCTGGAACTTCCCTAGAAGTTCCAAATATTAAAAACTAAGTTGGTGGTTGTAAAAGAGAAAAACGGAGTCAAAAGCTGAGTAGCAAAGGACTCCACTTATTCCAGTCTTATAAAACAGCTGTGCCTCATTTTTGAAGGTGGCATTGCAGGTGGTCTGGGCTTCTTTTTTCCTTTTTTGTACTGGAGTCTCACTCTGTCGCCCAAGCTGGAGGGCAATGGCATGCTCAACACCACAGCAGCCTCAACCTGATGGACTCAGGCCATCCTTTCTTCTCGTAGTAGCTGGAACTACAGATGCATGCCACCATGCCCAGCTAGGTCTGGATTTCTACAGATGAAGGAGGCAAACAGATTTTTAATAAGAAATAGTTTTAGCGATAGCTCAGCCTGTAATCCCGCACCTTTGGGAGGCTGAGGTGAGTGGATTGCCTGAGCCCGCGGGTTCGAGACCCGCCTGGGCAACTTGGCGAGACCTCATCTCTACAATAAATTAAAAATCAGCCGGGCATGATAGTGCGCACCTGTAATTCCGGCTACTCGGAAGGCTGAGGCGGAAGGATTGCCAGAGCCCAGCAGGTCGAGGCTGCGGTGGCCGGGAGCCGCCACTGCACTCCAGTCTGGGCAACAAAGTGAGACTCCAACTCAAAAACAAAACAAAAAAGAAAAAGAAAAAGTGCAATTATATGGGAGGAATTATAGTCTTTGGGAACTTAAACAATTCTACATCCTTATTTCCAGAGTACCTCATTCATGCTTTCTTCTGTGTCATGTTTCTTTGTGTGGCAGAGTGGGTCACATTGGGTTTCAACTTGCCCCTCTTGGTCTATCTTGTTTAGAGGTATATGAGTAGACCAGTGATGAATGGACCAGGACTCTATGACTCCACAACCATCATGAATGCAGACATTCTAGCCTATTGTCAGAAAGAAGGATGGCGCAAATTAGCTTTTGATCTTCTAGCATTTTTTTTTACTGCCTATATGGCATGATCTATGTTTTAGTGAGCTTGTAGGACAACACACAGAAGAATGGGTCCAGTTAAGTGCATGCAAAAAGCCACCAAATGAAGGGATTCTATCCTGTGAGATCCTGTTTCCAAGAGTAGCCTATGAAATCTAATCAGTTACTTTAAAAAAATGACTCTTTATTTTTTAAATGTTTCCACATTTTTTGTTTGTGGAAAGACAGTTTTCATATGTTATACTTGGATAAAGAATTTAAATGGAATTATGTATAAATTAATCAAAAATGATTACCTCTGGTGTTCACAGGTTTGAACTTGCACTCCTTAAGGAACAGCCATCATTCTCTGAATGATGCATTAACTCCTGACTGTCCTAGTCCATTGGAAGCTTTTGTTTATAGGTACTTGTAGAGCTCATTTTGGTTTTATTGAAACGGCATTTAACTATAGATTAGCTCTGGATGCCAAGTGCTTCTGATGACTTCATCAGATGTATTTCTGACTTGTGGAAAACGTCATGGATTTCCTCATCTATCATGTAGGTGATTATATATAGATACGTTTACAAAAATAATAAGCGGGATTTTTTTTCCCCTTTGACTTGAATATTATCCTTGTGTATTTCATGAATGAGAGATTTCCCAAAGTTACATCAGAGTGAAAAATATACTTGCTTCAATTCTTAAGCATAAGTGAACATGATATAAAAATACATGCTGAATTACTTGTGAAGAATGTACTTAAAGTTATTTTAATTTGTTTTTATTTGTAAGACAATTAACTGTAAGACAATTGGTTATTATGCTTACTGTCTTAATCTGGTGATAAAGGTATTCTTAAGAATTTGCAAGTACTTTAAATTTTCAAAACTGAATGAGAGAAAATTGTATAACCATCCTGCTGTTCCTTTAGTGCAATACAATAAAACTGAAATTAAAACTTACTTTCAGTGCATTATTTGAGATTACAAATAGCTATTTCTTGATCTAGCTTTATCCACAATAAAGACATATTATTGTCATTTTTTAAAAAGTAGGAAAAAAAAGTATTTGCCCTATAGGCATTTTTAAAAAATTGTCTCGCTGGATCTCTTTTCATAAGTAATCTCAGATTAGACCTTTCAAAAACCGCTAAGGTCTAGCCAAGGATCACAGCCTGCAAAAACTTGCACAAAATGAGTGAATTCCTCTCTTTGAGGTTCCAAGTAATATGGGGTTTTTAGACCTGTCAGTGAGCAAACTTCATTACTTACTACAGGTCAGGATTTCTATAGTGGAGCTGAAAAGGTACCAGGTCAGCCTTTCCAACTGGCTTTTTATCAATTTATACATTGCACTCTCAATTCCCCAGAGCAGTCTACTTTATATCTGAAAATGTCATTCCAGTGAAAGTCTTGGTAAAGTAACCATTATCTCCAATCACATCCTGTTACAAAAGAAAACAGATTTTTATTGAACTTATGTAAATAACTATATTGCCATAAATCAATGCTCACAAATAGCTTCCAAATTCTGGAGGAATCAAATAAAGAGAAAGAAATATGCTCCAAATTTTGCTCATAAGAGTGTACTTTAATTAATTGTCAAAAGCTGTAAGTAGCTCAAAATAAAATGGTTTCCTTGATTCTGAAAAACAAAAAGAATCAGCAATGCTTCAAACAAAAAGTCATAAAAAATTATTTCTATTAGTTCAGTCCGTGCAATTACCTCTTGTTCTGCTCTGTATTAGGTCAGCAATCCTCATGAGCATATAAGTTATCTAATAAAAGTCCTGGAAGCTTTTTCCTCTAGTCCAATGGAGCAATCTCCATGGTTGCTAGAAATAACACTGAACAGTATCTGGCAGAGTCCGTTAGCTAATTATAAATCACTTTTTGAGAAGAATTAAAGCAAAACAAAAATTGTGGATGACAAAATTCTTAGGATAACTATTGTCAAAGATACAGCTGATAAGAAAATGTGGTTCTTCTTTGGCATATAACGATGCAATATAATAATTATTGTTACTAATAACATACACTAAGATATGCCAGACTTATAGGAATATTTTGGAACACATAGTAATAATATATATATAAATGGATCTTAAAGAAAGTTCAATATTCTTTCATATTTGACAATGCTTCCTGCATGATTTTAACATACGAAATAAGGAAAATGTACCTCTTGGACTTCAGGAAAACCAAATATCTGAAGTTAATGAGGTTAAAGATACTGAATTCTTAACCTGGAAATTTTGATCATAAATCACTGCAAATTAAGTCATTCATTTAGTCAAAATTATAATTTAAAGATTTTTTTTTTTTGAGTTGGAGTCTCACTCCTTCGCCCAGGCAGGAGTGCAGTGCCACGTACACTCACGGTCACCCAAGAGTCAACCTTCTGGGATCCAGTGATCCTTGTGCCTCAGCCTTCTGAGTATCTGGAACTACAGACGTGTGCTACCATGCCTGGCTATTTTTAATTTTATTGTAGAGACGAGGTCTTGCCAAGTTGCTCAGGCTGGTCTCGAACCTGCGGGCTCAAGCAATCCACTTTCCTCAGCCTCCCAAAGTGCTGGGATTACAGGCTGAGCCACCAAGCTCAGTCAATCTAAAGATTTTAAATGTTAAAAATTTTACTCTTTGATGGGAGACTCATTTTCTTAAACAGTAAGAAGTAAGAAAGACAGTATAAGAGTAAAATAAAGCCGGGTTCGGTGGCTCAGCCTGTAATCCTGCACTTTGGGAGACTGAGGTGAGTGGATTGCTTGAGCCCGCGGGTTCGAGACCCGCCTGAGCAACTTGGCGAGACCTCATCTCTACAATAAATCAAAAAAAATTAGCTGGGTGTGGTAGCGCGCACCTGTAGTTACAGCTACTTGTAAGGTTGAGGCGGAAGGATCATCGGAGCCCAGCAGGTCGAGGCTGTGGTGGCCAGGAGCGGCCACTGCACTCCAGTCTGGGGTGACAGAGTGAGATTCCAACTCAAAAAAGCAAACAAAAAAAAGAGTAAAAAATCTGTCTCTCATACACACACACACACACACACACACACACACACACACACACACACACACACACCTATATGTCCACACACCTATATGTATTTGTGGTTTACTCAAAGGATAAACAAATATTTTCCTTTATCTCTTGAATTTGCAAGAAAATTTTATTCAGAAGAAAAAAACAAATTCTATCTTTGCATGAGAGTATAAGTAACACCAAAGCTAATTTTATTAAAACCTTATTAACAGATGTATCTAATTCTAATCAGTTTGTCCATAAGGTAAGATTTTCATAAACCTTTTATAAACTTTTGAAATTTTTTACATTAAAAAGGTAGATCAACAATCAGTGTGCTTAATATACAGAAACACTAAATGGAGCCTTTAAACAATTTTAGCTAATTTAGTTGTACATAATTTTTTTAATGTGAGACTAATCTTTCACAGACCTTTTAAAATTTGCTTACACCTTCAGTTTTATCCCAAATTGTCATCTTAGTACAAAAATCTATTTTATTTTCCGACTTTCTTTATCTATTTAGTTTTAGCTATTACTTATATTCCTTTAATTTTAAACTTAAAAATCTTTATGTTAGACAAAGTTACTTTTCCTTTAACAAAAACCACATTTCTACACCTTCTTATAACTTTCCACACACATATAAACATTTTTTCCACATTGAGTGAACTTTAGAAATGATGTTAAACATATATTTTAATAACAAGATGTTTAAAATAAGAAATGAAAATTGAGACTTTCAGAAAGTTGGCACCATGGAGCAGCAGATCAGTGTCTCTCTTGCCAAGTAAGACGAAGAGTAAGTACCCAGTTGTTGATAAACACAGACACCCCAAAGACTCAGCAGAGGTCTCTTAAACACTAAAGACCAGAAATTAGAATGCTGTGATAGCAAACACTAGGTGCCCCATCCCCTGTTGTGCCCCAGGCTAACCTGAGAACTAAAGCCCTGCCCTGTGTACAAGAGTGGGTGGGTGATCCCGAACACTCTGGGTTGGTTTCCCTGCTCCCAGCATGCATGGGTTGTTGATACTATGCAAGAAGAGTCTTGGTTAGGGCACAGCAGTGGGCAACCAGAGCCCAAGAGGGATGGGGAACAAATTGACACTCAGCCCCCAAGTCCACCTTCCACCAATGGAGCCCTGCAGCTAGTTCCCAGACCAGGAAAGTTCACCAGGAGAATACACTTGTTTGGCGCCTACTCCCAGTATCTAGTGGCCAACTCCCCCATCCCAGATCAGGAAAGATCTCCTGTCAACCCCACAGATCCACAGGGCAGATCTCCTGGGGCAGGGAGCTTGTTGTCTTTCAAGTGCTGCCTGTGGTCCTGAAAAAGAGGGAGGAACAGGAAAGACAACAAAATTTCTTGGCAGGAAGTTTTTTGGGCTACAAATTGTAAACAACAGAGAGTGGACCCATCCCCTCCACCTGTTCCCCTTAGAGTACTTGCAATGGGGGTTGAATACCAGCCCAGCTGGACTAACAGTGAAAAATCTCTGTGGCAGAAAAGTCTTTTTCAGGGTAGAGCAAAAAGCAGAAGTGAATACCCCTGGCTCTGTCACTGAGTAAATTATGTTGAATGACAGAAAAGGCACTAGAACAGAAAAACATGAACTAGCTTCAAAAAAATAAAACTAAAGAAGAAAAATACTAAAGAAGAAAGATTAAGAGGGAAGACTTGCTTTTCACAAATGATAAAGAATCAATGAAGAAACACAGGGAATCCTAAGAGTCTTAAAGAGATAGTAAGACTGATAAAGCAGCTATCATCCCACTAACAATGGAAGCTCCGCAGAATGGTCTGCCCCAGATGACAGTCACAGAATTCAGGGATTAGATGGCTAAAATAAATTACAAGAACCACAAGATACTAGATGCAAAACTCACTGAAGTTGTACAGAAAGTAAAAGTGGAGTAGCAAATTTCAGAAAGGCCAGTTTGGAAATACTGGAAATAAATGACTTCATACTGGAATTAAAAGCATACATATTAGCTGGGCTTGGTGGCTCAGCCTGTAATCCCGCTCCTTGGGAGGCTGAGGTGAGTGAATTGCCTGAGCCCGCGGGTTCAAGACCGCCTGGGCAGCGAGACCTCATCTCTACAATAAATCAAAAAGTCAGCCGGGCGTGGTAGTACGCGCCTGTAGTTCTGACTACTCGGAAGGCTGAGGCGGAAGGATCGCCGGAACCCAGCAGGTCTAGGCTGTGGTGGCCGGGAGTGGCCACTGCACTTCAGTCTGGGCAACAGAGTGAGACTCCAACTCAAAAAAAATAAAAATAAAAAAAATAAAAGCATACATATTAACAAGGATAGGAAGCAGAATCGATCAGACAGAGGAAAATATCTCAGAGTTTGAAGACCAAAATCTGGAACTAATCCAGTCTGTCAAAAATGTAGAAAAATGGCTCAAAATGAACGAGCAACTTTGAGAGATGTGGGACTATGTCAAGAATCTATATCTATGCCTGATTGATATCCCTGAAGCAGAAAGGGAAACAGAACACCATGGACCAAGCATTCCATAAAGTCTTCATCCAAGAAAACTTTCCACACATCTCTGGAGAGACAGCAATTTAAGTGCAAGAGATTCAGAGAAGCCCCACAAGGTACCACATGAGAAGACCATCCCCAAAAATACATAGTAATCTGCCTCCACAAAGTAGGCATGAAGAAAAATATCCTAAAGGCAGCAATAGAGAAAGATCAGACCACCTACCTGGGAAGAGACATCAGAATTGCTCTAGACTTATTTACAGAAACACTATATGCCAGAGGGGACTGGAGTCCCATTTTCAACATCCTCAAAAATAATAAATTCCAGTCAAGAATTTTCTATCCTGTCAAGCTAAACTTTATCAGTGATGGAGAATTAAAATCCTTCACAGACATTCAATTCCTAAGAGAATATGTGGCCTACAGACCAGTCCTTCAGGAGATGCTTAAAAAGATGTTGAACACAAGAAGATGCATAGCTACAGTGACTCATGATCCCAGTAATTTAGGAGGTCGAGGTGAGAGGGTTGCCTGAGCCCAGGGGATCTAGACCAGTCTGGACAACTTGATGAGACCTTGTCTTTACAATAAATAATATTTTTAAAAAAATAACCAGGTGTGGCTGTGTGCACCTGTAGTCCCAGCAATGTGGAAGGCTGAGGCAGGAGGATCACCTAAGCCCAGCAGGTAAAGACTGCAGTGGCCATGAGAGTGCCACTGTACTCCAGCCTGGGTGACAGAGTGAGACTCCAACTAAAAAAATTAAAAAAAAAAATCATTTCAATCACAAAAGTACAGGCAAGCCCTGAATTAATGGGGCATGCAGATCATTCATAGAAATGAAAATACACACACATATAAATACAAAAGTAAAAAGAAAGCAAAGCAATCCCTTAAAAGCCCTATGTCAGAGATACACTTTCACATTTCAGTAAATAATTTAAACATGAATGGCTAAATCCACCACTGAACATGCATAGAGAGACACACTGGATTAAGAAGCATGATCCCCCATTTTGCTGTCTTCAGGAAACTCATCTCATGCAAAAGATACCCACAGGCTCAAAGTTAAAGGTTGTAAAATGACCTTTCGGGAAAATAGAAAGCAGAAAAGAGTAGGGGTTGCTATTTTGATATCAGATAAAGCAGCCCTCAAACCATCAAAGGTTAAAAAGGACACAGAAAGATACCACATAGTGATAAAAGGCTAAATACATCAGCAAGAAATATCTATCTTTTTTTTTTTTGAGTTGGCATTTCACTCTGTCACCCAGATTGGAGTGCAGTGGGTGCTCCAGGGCCCCGCAGCCCCGATCTGCTGGGCTCTGGCGATCCTTCCGCCTCAGCCTTCCAAGTAGCTGGAATTACAGGCATGTGCTACCACTCCCAGCTGATTTTTTTATTTTTATTGTAGAGATGAAGTCTTGCCAAGTTGCCCAGGCAGCTCTCGAACCTGCAGGCTCAGGAAATCCATTCACCTCGGCCTCCCCAAGTGCAGGATTACAGGCTGAGCCAACAAGCCTGGCCGAAATATCTATCTTAAACATATATGTACTCAACACAGGCACACCAAGTTTTACAAAACAACTACTAAATAAACTAAGAGAGGACACTGACATCACACAATCATATTGAAGATGTCAATATCCCACTAATAGCCTAGACAGATCATAGAAGCAAAAAAACAAAAAGGAGATCTGAAACCTAACTTGACACTTGATCAAATAAATAATAAACATCTACAGAACACTCTACCCAACAACTACAGAGTATAATTCTACTCATCCATACATGGAATATATTCCAAGATCAATCACATTCATGGACACAAATCAAGTGTGAACAAATTTCAAAAGGTCAAAATAATACTATGCATCTTCTCAGATCAAGGAGAAATAATAATAACTATTACCACTAAGATCCCCAAAACATACAAAGCCATGGACTCAAAACAACATGATGCTGAATGAGTTCTGGATCAACAAAGAAATCAACACAGAAATAAAATGATTCCTGGAAACAAAAACCAAGACATTTTATCAAAATCTCTGGGATGCCATGAAATAAGTGTGATAGAAAAATTAATAGTGTTGCATCACTACTTCAACAAAATAGAAAGATCACAAATAAATAGCATAATGTCAAAAATAAGGGAGCTGAAAAGGCAAGATCATCTAAATCCTAACTTTAGTAGAAAATTCCAGATCACTAAGATAAAGTCACAATTGCAGGATATAGAAGACAAAAATATCATAGGATCAATAAGACAAAAAGTTGGTTCTTTGAAAGAATAAATAAGATTGAAGAACCCCTGTAAATTGACTAAAAAAGAGAGAAAAAACTTCCAAGGTTGAAACAAGAAGTTATTGCAACTAAACAACCCAATAACAATGCAGGAAATCAGTCATAAGAAATATCCTTGCCATAAAAAGTCCTGTATCAGGGGGCTTCCCAGTTGAATTTTACAAAACAAAAACGAGGAGTTGATATTAACCTTATTAAAAGTATTCCAGACAATTGCAAACAATAGAATTCCCCCTAGCTCATTTTATTAAGATAACATCATACTGATACTCAAACCTGACAAAGATCCAATAAGGAAAGATATTTATAGACCCATCTCCTTGATGAACATAGACACACAAAAAAATCTCAACAAGACTCAAACAAATCAGATCCAATAACACATCTTAAAGCTCATCCCTCATGACCAGGTGGGTTTCATCACTGGGATGCAAGGGTGGCTCAACATTTGCAAGATCATAAACATAATTCAGCACATTAATAGATATAAAACCAAGAACCACATGATTATATCATTAGATATAGAAAAAACATTCAACAAAATCCAGCAACTTTTCTTGATATAAAACTCTCAAACACCTAAGCATAGAAGGAACATTCCTCAGAACAGTAAGAGTCATCCATGATAAGCTCACAGCCAACATTTTGCCCAGTGGACAGAAGCTGGATGTATTCCCCTAGGAGCAGGAACAAGTCCAGAATTCTCACTACACCCTCCTGTTCAACATAGTATTGGAAGACCTAGCCAGGCAAGCATGCAAGAGAAAAAAATCAGGGGTATTCAAATAGGAAAAGAGGAAGTTAAGCTATCTTTCTTAATGGACAATATAATGCTATACCTAGAAAACTCTAGGAAGTCTCTAAAAAGAATCTTTGCACTGACAAATGACTTTGGTAAGGTTTCAGGTTCAAAATCAATTTGTGCAAAAGAGAGTTGCATTTTTTACACATCAACAGCAAGCAGACAGAGAACCATATAAAAACACAACCCCATTCACAACAGCCATAAAAATTAAACAAACAAACAAAATAAATAAATAAAATCCCTTGGCATTCACATAACCAGAGATGTGAAAGAACTTTTCAATGAGAACTACAAAACACTGCTCAAAGAAATCAAGGATGATATAACAAATGAAAAAACATCCCATGCTTATTTACTGTAAGAGTCAATATTGTCATGATATCCACCCTACACAAGGCAATCTACAGATTCAATACAATACCCATCAAATTGCCAATATCATTTTTTATACACCTGAAAATGAAAATACAGAATTTCATACAGATACAAAAAAGAACATTAATAACCAAAAAAAAAAAAAAAAAAAATCTCAGCAAAATGAACAAAACAAGAGGTATCACGCTTCCAGACTTTAAACTTTATTAACAAGGCTACAGCAACCAACACAGCCTGGTATTGGTAAAGGAACAGGCACATAGACCAATGGAACAGGGCAGAGATTTCGGAAGTAAAAACACAGTCTCTCAACAACCTTATCTTTGACAAAGTCACCAATAACAATCATTAGGGAAAGGAGACAATATTTAGCAAACAGTGCTGGGAAAACTAGCCAAACACATGCAGAATAATGAAATAGAACCCTTACCCATCACCGTATAAACAAATCAACTCAAAATGGATGAAGGACCTAAAAGTAAAACCTCAAACTATACGAATCCTAAAAGAAAACAAAGGAAATACCCTTCTGGAGAACAGAGTACTCAATGAATTAATGACCAAGTCTCCAAAACTGAATGCTACAAAAGCTAAGGTAGACAGATGGGACCTAATTAAACTGAAAAGCTTTTGCACAGCAAAAGAAATCATCAAGAGAGTAGAGAGAAAACCTATAGAAAGGGGGAAAAAATTTGCAAATTGTACGTTTGACAAGAGCCTAACATCCAGTATCTAGAACTCAAATGAAGTAAAAGGAAAATAAAAACAGAAACAAACAACCCCATTAAAAAGGAGGAAAGGACATAAACATACATGTCACAAAAGATGACGGACAAGCAGCCAACAGACATGAAAAAAATGCTCAGCCTCAATAATCATCAGAGAAATGCAAATGAAAACTATAATGAGATACCACTGAAATTCAGTAAGAATGACTCTCCTCAATAATTAAAAAAATAACAACAGGTGCTGGCACAGCTGCAGAGAAAAGAAATGCTTCTGTACTGTTGTGGGAATATAAGCTAGTTTAACGTCTATGGAAATCAGTGTGGTAATTCTAAAAGATTTGAAAATTGAACTTCCATATGATCCAGCAATCCCTCTCCTGGGAATATACCCAGAGGAACATTAATTGTTCTTCTAAAAGACAGCTTTACATGCATGTTTTTTTCCACACTATTCTCAATAGCAAAAACATGAAACTAACACTGCTGCCCATTGAAAATGGACTGGATAGAGAAAATGTGGTACATATACATGATGGAGTATTATGCAGCCATAAATAAGAACAAAATCATAGTCTTGGCAGCAACTTGGATGCAGTTGGAAACAATCATAATAAGTGAACTGTCACGGAAGCAAATAATAGTACCGCATATTCTCACTCAAAAGTGAGCCCTGAACACTAGTCATGTGAGCTCAAGGATAGGATCGACAGTCACTAGGCAAGAAAGTAGTGGGAAGAAAGTAGTGGGCATGTGACAACACAAAAGGGTACTTGCTCCACTACCTGGCAAAAAGAGGATCATTTAGAAGCCCTAAACTTCACCTGCATGCAGTCTACTTATGTAGTAAATTCACACTTGTACTATACAACTCTATAATAAAAAAACAAATTACAGAAATTATTAATATTCCACACACCTTTTACAATTTGCTTACACTTACAATTTTATCAAAAATTTCACCTTAGAACAAAAATTTACTTTATTATCCAACTTTCTGTATCTATTGACGGTTAGTTATTGCTTACATTCCTTTTTATTATTGCTTACATTCCTTTTTAAACAACTTAAAAATCTCTACATTAAGCCGGGCTTGGTGGCTCAGCCTGTAATCCCACGCCTTTGGGAGGCTGAGGTGAGTGGATTGCCTGAGCCCGTGGGTTCGAGACCCGCCTGGGCAGGTGAGACCTCATCTCTACAATAAAATCAAAAAACTACCCGGGCGTGGTAGCGCGCGCCTGTAGTTCCGGCTACTTGGAAGGCTGAGGTGGAAGGATCGCCGGAGCCCAACAGGTCGAGGCTGCGGTGGCCGGAAGCGGCCACTGCACTCCAGTCTGGGCAACAGAGTGAGACTTCAACTCAAAAAAAAAAAAAAAAAAATCTCTACATTAGACAGTTACTTTTCCTTTAACAAAACCACATTTCTATGCCCTCTTATAACTTTTTACCAAAACACATCTTATTTTCTTTGTTGATTTTGCATGGAAAATTGTTTTTCTTACATCTAGCAGCCTTTATTATGCATACTAATTATAATGTTAAGTCTTATTGACTCTTATTTTTAGTGGAAAATCCAAGAGGCAAGCAATATTAATTATGTATCAGATGCAGAGTCTAGGACAAAGGACATAGCACACAGATGTCTGGGTCTAGGGCTTACATCTTAACAACTGAAATCTAAAGATATAAATTTACAAACAATGAAAGCAATTACAAAAATATTACAGAAGCAAAGTTTTATATATATATATATATATATATATATATATATTTATTTATTTTTTTTTTTTTTTTTTTTTTGAGTTGGAGTCTCACTCTGTCGCCCAGACTGGAGTGCAGTGGCCGCTCCTGGCCACTGCAGCCTCGACCTGCTGGGCTCCAGCGATCCTTCCGCCTCAGCCTTCTAAGTAGCTGGAATTACAGGCATGTGCTACCACGCCCGGCTGATTTTTTGATTTATTGTAGAGATGAGGTCTCGCTGCCCAGGCGGGTCTCGAACCCGCGGGCTCAGGCAATCCACTCACCTCAGCCTCCCAAAGGCGCGGGATTACAGGCTGAACCACCGAGCCCAGCTACAGTTTTATTTTTTAAAACATTTAGCAGAAATAATATCTGACCCATAGATCAATAGACTCAGATGAAATATTTAAGTTGAATTCTGAAGTGATTTCTGAGGCAGGGAAGTTAGTACAGATTAGGCATAGATAGATACACTTCTTGTAAGCAAGTTTTAGGAAGTGTTTAGACATTTTTCTTATTACACCTTTACTACAGGTCAGGCTGTATGTGGACTCACCAGTCCACCCCACCTCCTCAACCAATTAATAGAAAATCCCATGAGATGTAAGAATAAGACAACCCAATCTTTCAGCTGACAATTCAGCATAATATTAACTAAAAATCCATCAGATTCCCAGTTGAAGGTAAAATTCTTAACCCCGTCCCTTAACTGATGAAAATCATAGAAATTATAATAAGACCACTCTTCCTTCCATCAGAGGTGGAGATGGTAGAAGTTTTACTCTTATTTGCATATCAATAACTAAGTAACTACATCTAGCTTTTAGTTGAGAGCAAAAGCATGGGTCTTTTTTTTTCTAGAGTGTCTTGACTTTCTGGAATGAATCTTCCTCTTTCCTCCTTTCCCTCTCTTCTTCTCACTAATGAACTTTCCTTCTTCTTCTTTTTTTTTAGTTGGAGTCTCATTCCGTCGCCCAGGCTGGAGTGCAGTGGCACACTCATGGCCAGCCTATTATCGACCTGCTGGACTCCAGCGATCCACCCACCTCAACCTTCCAGGTAGCCTTCCAAGTAGCCACGCCTGGTTAATTTTTGATTTATTGTAGAGACGAGGTCTCGCCAAGTTGCTCAAGCTGGTCTGGAACCACCAACGGGCTCAGGTAATCCACTCGCCTTGGCTTCCCAAAGTGCTGGGACTATAGGCTGAACCACCAAGCCTGGCCATAAACTTTCTTTCAAAAATATGCTGGCTGCCTTAAAATTTATTTCAGGATTGAGTCAAGGAGTCCATAAGCTTTGCTCTGTACTCTACCCAACATCAATTTCCATGTTACTATTTTTAAAACTATATTTACTAAAGATTATTAAAGTCACATGAACCAAGATATTTGAGTTAGTTTATATTTTCCTGATAAAAAATTCTTTTTAAAAAATCACCTGTTTCATTGTTTTAGGCAACCTTAAGTTTGCATTTCTTTTTCTTTTTTTTTATTTTTTTATTTTTTTGAGTTGGAGTCTCACTCTGTTGCCCAGACTGGAGTGCAGTGGCCGCTCCCGGCCACCGCAGCCTCGACCTGCTGGGCTCCGGCGATCCTTCCGCCTCAGCCTTCCGGGTAGCTGGAATTACAGGCATGCGCCACCACGCCCGGCTGAATTTTTGATTTATTGTAGAGATGAGGTCTCGCTGCCCAGGCGGGTCTCGAACCTGTGGGCTCAGGCAATCCACTCACCTCAGCCTCCCAAAGGCGCGGGATTACAGGCTGAGCCACCGAGCCCGGCTTCTTTTTCTTTTTTTTGAGTTGGAGTCTCACTTTGTCACCCAGACTGGAGTGCAATGGCCGCTCCCGGCCACCGCAGCCTCTACCTGCTGGGCTCCGGCGATCCTTCTGCCTCAGCCTTCCAAGTAGCTGGAACTACAGGCGCGCACTACCACGCCCGGCTCATTTTTGATTTATTGTAGAGATGAGGTCTAGCCAAGTTGCCCAGGCGGATCTCGAACCTGCAGGCTCAGGCAATCCAGTCACCTCAGCCTCCCAAAGGCACGGGATTACAGGCTGAGCCACTGAGCCCGGATAAGTTTTTATTTCTAAAGAGACAATTCTTAGGTGAGATAAAATAGAGAACTTATATTTAAAAAAAACATAAATTGTCAAGCCTGAGTATTATGCCATAATTTGCTTAAACTAGAAATGTAGCATTAAATAAATGTTCAGTTAGCAGGGCTAGGAAAAGCAATTTAAACAAAGCTATAACGAATGAATTTTAAAAAAAAGGTAGACACCATTACAAATAGAGATTTCCTCAAGGATGTTAGTTTCTTTTACCAAAAGGTTCAGTAGGCTACATGCCAGAAAGTTGTCTTGTGGCTTTTTAGATTACCTGCTTCAGAGTGAATCTCTTTAAGGAAAAGGTGGGAAAGAAAACATGCAGACTTTAGGACCTAAACGTCACATTTCTTAACTAAACACACAAGAAAATAACTAATAACCATTCATTGCAAACAACCACCAGTTATCTCTTAAAATAATATATTGCCTTGTACCCATTAATTACACACATTAAGGTTACATTTGTCCATGCAAAGCAAAGTAATTAGATAGTATGGCACAGAGTTTTAGAACTGAGAGTAACCTCTGTTTACAACTCTTGGAGTTCCATAGGAAAAACAGAGATTCCTCTCAAAAATGTATTTGTCGCACCTTTTCTGCTTTCCATAAAGATTACAGGTCCCAGCTACTTGGAAGCCTGAGGGGGAAGGATCGGTGGAGCCCAGTAGGGCAAGGTTGTGGTGACTGGGAGTGTGCCACTGCACTCCAGTATGGGCGACAGAGTGAGACTCCAACTCAAAAAAAAAGGATTCCAGGCTGTTCTATCTTAGGTCATGTGGACAATGAGGAAGAAGGGATAGAACAAATGGAGAAACAGACAAAATTTAGTTTACTGAATTCCCAAAAGTAAGATTCAAAAGAGAAAAAGCAGAAAGGCCTTGTCAAAATATATAGCTTAGATATTACAATCCTTGTACCTATCTTATTACCAGATTTTAATTAAAAAAAAAAAAGAAACAGCTGCTATATTTCTGAAACACAAATATCAAACCAGAAAGGAGAGAATTCCTAAGGCTAGCCAGGACACTGTACACTATTACATCTTTCTTTCAATGTAACCTTTCCATTAATTGTTTAAATTGAGAGATCTCTAAATATCTTTTTCAATTTTCAGTGGTATACTTAATTCCAATAGAGACTTAATTCCAAAGACTTTTTAAAGCCCAGGTGGTAATTTCCCAGGTTTTGCCACATGTATTCCTGGAAGGGCATAGAGAAGTTAATGCCCATGATACCCTAACATTTCCTCTCAGAAATCGGGACAAAAGATAGAAAAAGTTCCATAGGGATAGGACCCTAAAAACTTAATTCCCCTAAAAGCTTAACATGTTTGGAATGGAAAGTATGTTGCTTGAAATCTTACATGTCTTGAATTTCTAGTCCTTTTGAGACCAGACACTTGACATGAATCCCAAAATTCATGTCCTTCAGATGGTAGAGAGTGTTAGGTCAGACCAGGGAGTCTACAATCCACTGCTACGTAAAAGATGCAAATAATTGCACAGAAATTAGATCGAAAAATATAGTTTATTTAGAATGTAAATTAGAGAGACAGAGAGAGATTAACCTTCCTGAGGTAGGAGAGGGGACCAAAGCTAAAGAATACGATGGTGGCCATAGCTCACACAGCCACATGACCAGACCAGAGTTTAGCAAATCATGGCTAATGGCTGCTTGAGGTTGAAAGTCTTTGAACTGTCCTTTTGATGGGAGCAGGTAGTCAAGGTGATAGGTTGGTGGTCTGTTTCAAGTCATCATGAAGGGCAAGTAAGCACAGGTACCACCATCTGGTGATGGATAACAGGCAGATGGGTGGGTTAGTCATTTGACAACTGCCATGGTGATGGGATCTGTCACAAAGGGCTTATTAGGTTAACTTGGTTTAACAAATACTTTAAAAAAGCTAATTAGTACAAAACAAGCTGGGGATGGGTTGTAAAACAATTATCAGTAGCTATCCCTGAGAAACCAGCTCAGTCCTTGATTAGTGATTAGAGAGTAAATTAAAGTGAACAGTTAGAAAAACATGACAAAGCTAAGCAATGTTAAAATGGCTGCTCTTTGAGCATATCAACTCTTTCTTGGTCCTTTCAGAGACCAGGGGTATCATCTCATGGTCACACAGTTAAGCTCTCAGGAAATAAAGATGAGACATAAGGGAAATTTTACATGGTTTTTGTTTCAAGGACCCACACCAACATATGTCTTTAACAGACACTGACCTAGTCAGAACCACATAACTGACTAGTCTGCAGAACTGGCTCGAAGAGTGGTCTTATGGGTTCTGGTTCTATGTTCTCTCCTGTGGTAAGCCTTTATATGATAGAACAACACAGAAAGGTGGAGACAAAGGAAAACAAGTTTCTGAGAGGAAAAGAGATTAAACAATATGAATATTCGTACCACAAAGTACCCAAAAGTACACCAATCCTAGTCACATAAATGCTTTTTTCCCCATTAATCAAAACCTTGCAGATGAGACAAAAAGTGATTTTTAAAAACCGCTCACTTATCAGAGTGCACACAGAGAGGCAGAAGTCAGGAGCATGTCTTGATAAGAAATTTTCATCCCTTTGCAGGTAGATGAGGTTTTGGGGTTCTCCTCCTTGCTGCTTCCCGAAGAGAAGAGCAGCTTTTCTCAGGGAGAATTTTCCTGCACTCTTTCAGAACCATAATAAATAATTCACTTTTTTCATAACCTTTATGCTTAGAACATTTTGGAACTACATCAATTAAAAATTAATTCTAATCCTAAATGCCTTTTTCCTTCCAACAGTATTATAGGCAGTGTGCTTTGGTGCTACTTTAAGAATGCAAATTGGCTAGATCATAGCCTATCTATCACAGAGCACTAAAAAAAACTCTTATTTAATCTGACTGGTCTTATATTTGTTTTTTTTTATTACCTGTTTATCAAGGAGAAAAAAATAATTTCATTTATTCATTCAGTTATTTATTCAGCAAATATTTATATAGTGCCTATCATGTAACAGATACTAAGTTCAATGTTCTTGTTTTCATGACGCTTAAGTTACAGTTGTGAATATAGATAAACAAAATCAGGTGCAACACATGCTACAACTTGCAAATGCCTTTATTATTTAAAGGAGTTCAGTCCCCCATCCCTTAGAATTATTGGGATTGTCTTTAGCCTTAATCACCATTAATACTAATATTCTTGTTCCTATAACTTCCTGATCAGTTGTGCTATAACTAAAGGAATGAAACTCAGAGCCTATAAGCAAAAGATAAATTCTAGACAGTTTCGTGAATTTCTCTGAATCAGTCACCCCTACATCAGGCACTAAAATGCATATTCGCTACATATCTGTCCTTCTCCATCAGAAAAGCATTTTTCTGAGGATTATCAAATCTTCATTTGAACATTTCACAAGAAGCTGAAATCTTGTAGTGTCGCTAATTAACTTCTAAAATCCCGTGACATGCAGAAAATAACTTGCCCGTGGTGATAGTCAGAATAGTGTCAAGTTCATGGGCTGGAGCATAAAAATTCAACTTTCAAGTTAAATTTCACATCAGGAAGTCCTTGGGAAATGTGTTGCTCTATAATCTAAAGATATCAAGTAATATACACAGCTAATTCTCTGTGTCACCAGGGAGGAAATGTTTTCCAATCCCATCCGTAAACCAGAGTATGCAATCCATATGTGTTATACTAACAGAATATAGAGAATGATAGTCATTATACCATTAATAAGTTTTTATTAAACTCCTAGGTTGTTTATATCTTGCTGGGCTGAAGATGGCATAATCCATTGCCACAGTATAGCTTGATAAAATGTAAAATAACATACCTATTTTATGCTAGATGATATTCTATTCTAAGGAGAAGATGTTTAGGAAATTGCTTTTACTTCCAGTAGAGACTTCAGATATATTTATTTTTATTATAAGAAGTATTGCAAATATATTTTCAGTTAGTGGCTTGCATCTTTATTTTCTTGTAGTATCAATTAATTATATGAGTATTAACAATGTCAAATGATCAAATCTTTGTTTCTGTGGTCACAATTTATGTGTCTTGTTAAGATATCCTTCCTTTTCCCCAAATCAAGGGAAAAAATCTCTATATGAATTTAAAATCTTTCCTTTCTAATTTATAAAAGAAATTTATATATTAACATCTTTTTTATAAAAGCTGGTTCATATTTTTATTTCAATAATAATTTGTTCCATCACTTATTAACTAGTCCATTCTCTCTCCATATATCTGTATAATCTTATCTGTGATAGATCAAGAGCTATTACGTGTAAGTATGTTTCTTAGCTTTCTGTTTTATGCTATTTATTTCTCCAAAACCATGTCAGTATCATACAACATATTGTTTTATTGTCTTTGTTTTGTAAGATCTTTATTTCTGCTAGACCAAATATAGTCACCCTATTTTTTTATTACAAATGTCTTGAATATTCTTGGTCCTTTGGACTTCTATGAAAATTTTGATTTTAACTTATCAAGTCAATAATAACTTTGTTGGGATATTGGTTGGAATTACAATTAAATTTTATATAAATTGGGGTAGAATTAATATCTTTATAAAGGTAGTACAATCTGCACCAAAATTATAACTATTTTGAACTTCCTTAATTTCCTTTTTTTTTTTGAGTTGGAGTCTCACTCTGTTGCCCAGGCTGGAGTACAGTGGCACAGTCACAGCCACCACAACCTGGAACTGCTGGGCTCAGGTGATCTTTCCATCTCAACCTTCCAAGTAGCTGGAACTACAGGTGTGCACCACCATGCCTAGATAATTTTTTGATTTATGGTAGAGACGAGGTCTCACCAATTTGCCCGGGTTGGTCTCGAACCCCTTAGGCTCAGGCCATCCTCTCACCACGGCCTCCCAAGATGCTGGGATTACAAGTTTGAGTCAATGCATCCGGCCTCAATAAATGTTTTATATTTTTCTTTCATGATTATTTTATAAATTTATTCATAGAGAGCTACTACATGGTCTTCCATTCTAATCTTTACCTTTTATTTCTTTTATTTGCTGAAATATGCTGCTTAGAACTTCTGGTATATTTTTGAATAAAATACATGATAATAATGTGATTTTAATAAAAGCATGCTTGCTTTTCTGTGCTTGGTATTTTAAAAATGAAACTGAAATCTACATTTTTAAATGAAAAATTTAGTATATTTATATTCATTTGGTCTGGTTACTGATATACTTGAAATTATTTCTACCAAGTTATTTGGGGTGTGTCACTTTTTTGGCTTTTAAAAATTTTTCTATATTTTTATTGTCATTGTTAGCCTAATTTCCCCACTCTTTTTTATTTTTGCCTTTCAGTTGTGTGAAAGTTATAATTCTATTTGTGTATACTATCACTTATTAACTTTTAACAACATACTTAAGCATTTAACATTGAGTAGTATCTTTACCTTAATTTGAAATACACTATGTTGTAATTTTGATCACCCCATCATTGTTATTCAGTCTTTTAAACTAATCTGTTATTTTTCATCCTATAAATTAAACATTATCGTTGATCTATGTAGTCAAAGCTGGCTTAGATTTAATTACATTTTTTAGTTTTAAAATTTTCTTTGTCCTTTTTGCTTCTCAGAATCTAATTTTTGAAGTGCATTCTTAGGGAATGTTATTACTGAGAATTTCTTGTTAATAATCTATTTCTGTTTTCATATCAAATATTTTTATTTCACAATCCTTCCTCTAAAAGAATTTGCTTGACTGACCTTGAACATTATCATAATAATGTATGAAAAGGATTTGCAGTAGTGGGAATATGCCTGGGGAAGGAAGGGGGCACACCTCATCAACAAGGGTACCTGTATAATGAACATTTGTATACCTAACCCTGAATTGTACACCACGTATTTAAAATAAAAAAAGTCAAAAAAACGAAACAAAACAGAATTTGTTTGACATAAGAAAACTAGTTTGATAATTATTTTCTCATGTAACTGTGAAGAAATTGTCTTCTGGCCTCTATTTTGTTGAAATGGTTGCAACTGTCAATGTAGTTCCTTGAAATAATTTGTTTCCCCTATGTTTGCTTTCAGACTATTCTGTATGTATTTGTTATTCTGTAGTTTGACTGTGGTGTGTATTTATTTTTATATTCTACCTGTATTTCTTGTATTTACAGGCAATAAGAATTTTTGCTACTAAATCTGTTATAAATAATTCTCAGGCATTGTCTGTCTCAGGACATTTTCCTCGTTCTCTCTCCCCTCTATCCTATGATCTTATTCAGAAACTCTGTAGGATATTAACTTCTATTTCCAAATTTTTAGTTCTTTATCTCTCTTTGCCACATTTCTTGTAAACTGTATATGATCACATCTGCCAGTGCTTGTATCTTTTATTGTGTCTAGTTTGTTATTAAGTATTTCTTTGAACTTTAATTTCTTTTTTCTTTTTTGAGTTGGAGTCTCACTCTGTAGCCCAGACTGGAGTGCAGTGGCCGCTCCCGGCCACCGCAGCCTCGACCTGCTGGGCTCCGGCGATCCTTCTGCCTCAGCCTTCCGAGTAGCCAGAATTACAGGCATGCGCTACCACGCCTGGCTGATTTTTTGATTTATTGTAGAGATGAGGTCTCGCTGCCCAGGCGGGTCTCGAACCCGCGGGCTCAGGCAATCCACTCACCTCAGCCTCCCAAAGGAGCGGGATTACAGGCTGAGCCACTGAGCCCGGCTTGAGCTTTAATTTCTATTGCTACAGTTTCATAAAAAAGAAAAAGTCTTCCTGGCTGGTTGTAGTGGTTCATGCTTGTAATCCCAGGGCTTTGGGAGGCTCATTCTGGAGGATTGCCTGAACCCAGGAGGTCAAGACCAGCCTAGGCAACAGCGAGATGTCTCTAAAAAAGAAAAAATAAATAACTAGATGCGGTCTCAGCTACTCAGGAAGCTGAGGCAAAAGGATCTCCTGAGCCCAGGATGCTGAGGCTTCAGTGAGTCATGATCATGCTACTGCACTCCAGCTTAAGCAACAGCATGAGACTGACAAAAACAAACAAAACAAAACAAAAAACCCCTACCTTTTTGATCATTACTTTTCGCCTATTTTTTACATTCTCTTTGCTATTTCCTTAAGTATGCTAAACATGCTTATTTCGCATTTTTCAATTGATAATTTCGCTAGCTGAATTAAGTAAAAAATTTATTGATTTCTTTGAAATATCTGCTAATGCTTACTTTCCTTGACTGACTCTTTGTTAGGTTAGTATTTTCTGTTGATTTTGCTATTTTGTTAAAAAATGTTGATTGCGTTTGATATTACAATATTTAAATATGTGAAATAGGATTTTTAATAAATGGTGCTGACACAAATGACTCTCTAAAGAATATAAAATTATTCAAAATAGGACACCCATATCTTTTGCCATACATATAAATAAATTACATACAGTTTTGTTGCTTAAATTTTAAAGTCTTGCAAGAAATATACAACGATATGTGCTATCTTGAGTCCAGAAGGAGTTTCTTAGCCAAGGTTGAAAACTCAAAGGATATATAATGACAACACTTTTAGTATGAAAAAATATAAACAAAATCTACAGATATCTAACAAAATTATGAAAAAGTACATTTGTAACACAGATAGCAATGTAATACGCAGAAGAATTAAAGTTTCATTAAAAAAAAAACACTAATCCAATTGGAACAGAGGTGATGATAGGCACAGCCACCACATTAAAATATGCTCAAATTTTAAAAAATCAGTCATTATTTTCATGCGTATTCTATGAGACTAGTCTTGGGGAATCTTCCTACATCAAGGAGCTGTGTTTTGCCTCTGCCAAGCATCTATTAACTTTTTCTTTGTGAAATAGTTTTTTTTTTTTTGATATTACAGTTTACACAGATATGCCTTTCCATTCCAAAAGTTGCTTACATATGTTTTTGAAATATCAAAGATATTTGAAATATCCTCATTTTCAACAAAACTGAGACTGAGAAAGAAAATACTCCCTTCAGCCTGACATTGATGGGTAAGTTTGTTTACATATTGCTTTCATGTGGCTTGGTCTTCATTATGACTATAGTCTACGTGGGGTACACAATTTTGAGGCTCCCAGATCTCTGAATATTTTCAGGATGTGTGTTAGAGGCACTGTTATCTTACTTCCTTTGTCTATGTATTCCTGGCCTTAGAGAAATCTTCTTTTTTTATTTTTTATTTTTTTAAATTTATCAATATTTTTTATTTTGATATTGTGGGGTACAGTTAAGGGTTAGGTATACAAATATGCTTCGTTCAGGCACCCTTGTTGATAAGGGGTGTTTCCCCATCCCCAGACAGATATTGACTATCGTTAATCCCACCTCCCTTCCCCGCCCCACAGTTTCCCAGCACTGTCAGTCCTTTACTTATAGTATTAAGATGGATGTTCAAGGTCCACTATATGAGTGAGAACATGTAATACTCAGATCTTTGTTTCTGTGAGAGGTCACTCAGTATTATAGACTCTGCGGTTGCTGCAAAATTCATGATTTTGTTCTTTTTTATTGCTGCACAGTATTCCATAGTATAATGTACCACATTTTTTTAAGCCAGTCCTCTTTTGATGGACAGCATGGTTGATTCCAGGTTCTTGCTATTGTGAACAATGCTGCGATAAACATATGTGTGAAGGTATCTTTTTCATAGAGTGATTTTGAGTTCTTCAGGGTATATTCCCAGTAGGGGGATTGTGGGGTCATATGGGAGGTCGATATTTAGAGCTTTTAGGAATCGCCACACTGTTTTCCACAGAGGTTGCACCAGTTTGCACTCCCACCAACGGTGTAGGAGTGTTCCCTTTTCACCACACCCTCTCCAGCAACGGTTATTTTTTGAGTTATTGATAATTGCCATTCTGACTGGAGTTAGGTGGTATCTCAGTGTGGTTTTGATTTGCATCTCCTTGATGATTAGTGAGGTTGAACATTTCTTCATGTGTCTGTTGGCTGCTCGGATGTCTTCCTTTGAGAAGTGTCTGTTCATATCTTTTGCCCACTTTATAAGGGGGTTGTTTGTTTTTTTCTTTTCAGCACATTTGAGTTCCTGGTAGATCCAAGATGTTAAGCCTTTATTGGATCTGGAGTTGGCAAATACTTTTTCCCAGTCTGTGGGCTGTCTCCCTGCTCTCTTGATGGTTTCTTTGGCTTTGCAGAAGCTTGTCAGTTTAATGAGGTCCCACTTGTCTATCTTATCTCTTATGGCCTGTGGGTTTTGGGTTTTGTTCAGGAATTGGATGCCAGTTCCAAATTCCATAAGGGTGTGTCCTGCATTTTCTAAGGTTCTTATGGTTTGAAGTTTTACATTTATGTCTCTAACCCATTTAGAGTTAATTTTTGCATATGGGGATAGATAGGGGTCTTGTTTGAGTCTTTTGCATGTAGTCAGCCAGTTTTTCCAGCACCATTTACTGAATAGGTTCTCCTCTCCCCAGTGATAGGTGGTAGAGGCTTTGTCAAAGATGAGTAGGTTGAGAAATTGAGGTTTTGCTTCTGGAATCTCAATTCTATTCCATTGGTTTATATGCCTGTTCCTGGACCAATATCAAGCTGTTTTGATTATTGTAGCTTTATAGTAAAGTTTGAAGTCTGGTAATGTGATACCACCTGCTTTTTTTTTTTTTTTTTTTTTTGCTGAGGATTGTTCTGGCTATTCTTACCTGGCAGGGGAGATACCATGATCATGAGAAATCTTCTTATTACATTTTTGGAGTTCTCTCCTATCTTCCAAAATAACTTTCTTTTTGTCTTATGTAGCCATGTAAGCTGTTTTAGCTGCAAGATTTAGAATATCTAGTTTCCTATGTATTCTAACAATGGAATTTCTTTGTTGCTTTATATTTTTATCATAATTAACATGGATGAATTTGTCCAGATCTTCTATGCTCTATGATATTCTGTCAAACTGTTCTTGTGACCCATTTGCTATACTTAGACTCTAGATCAGAAGCTCTACTTTGAAGAAAGATTCTAGTTTGAGAACATGATACTGAATTGACTAGTTACAATCATTCAGGGAAAGGAGAGGACTTAATTGGAGCTATGTGCATACATAGGTAGACAAGCTGATCTTTCTTTTTCTCTTCACATATTTTTTTAAAAGTCTGCAACCAGGATTCATTTAACTTATTATATGGTGAATCCTATTTCAATTTGAAGATATTTTTGGATGCATCTCCAATTCTGCATAAACATTTAATAGTAAGTAGGGGATAAATTTGGTATAACACATCCTTCATTTTTAATAGATATTTTTGAACAGTTTTAGATATATTTTAAAAAGTTGCAAAGAGATAGTTTTCATCTAAACATCTAACTTCTTCTACTGTTAGCATCTTACATTAGCATGTTAAATTTGTCACAACAAATGAACTAATATTGATATTTTTAATATATAAAATCCATGCTTAGTGTTAACTGAATGTCCTGTCTTCCAAGATTCTATCACATTTAATCTTTTTATTCATTTAGGCTCTTTGTTTCTGAGACAGTTTCTAAGACTTTCAATTATTCAATGACTTTGACAGTTTTGTGAAGTACTATGAAGGAATATCCCTCATGGGATATATCCCATATTTTTTCTCATGACTATGTGGGATTCTGGATTTTTTTGAAAGGCCATAGAGGTGAGGTGCCCTTCTCAATACATTATATCAAGGGTACATGTTCACATCATGATTTATTCTCTCCTCCCTTTCCATACAATCAGTACTTTTTCAAAATCACTATGTATAATCTATACATAAGGAGTGCAGGAATTATTCTTCACCTCCTTGAGGTCAGTACATCTGCATATATTTTTGGAATTACTTGGCATAGGATATTTGTTTATCATCTACATTATTTTTATTATTAAATTATTTATTTATATGCTTATTCTTTTTTTTTCAGCATTGACTATTGCAATTGGCTCCCGTGTCCTTGCAATATATCCTCATTATATTTTATATGTTTTAGCACTCCTCAACCATTTTGCATATTCCCTATTCTACCCCTATAACTAGTCACTTCTCCAACAATTCCTAGTTCTTTTTATTGGAAAATGGTATTCGTAACCAAGATCTGGGTGCTAGGTTTGCTCATGATTTAGTAGGGTTTTGTTGATTTTTTTTTTTTTTTTGCCCTCTCAGTTAACAGGACAAACTATTATGTGTATACTAATCCTTGTATGTATACATATCTATAAGCATTTTTATATCTAGCCTTTTATATTTAGGTTAAACTAATGAGTTCATTCTAAGCTTAAATAAACTTAAACCATTACAGTCTGGTGTATCATGTCAGCCTTTTCCTCTTAATTGTCTAAATCCTACCACTCAAAAAGTGAGAAATCTGGCTCCTACCATCTCTCATTTATATCCTTACATTTCAAAATTCAAGGATACATGTAGAGTAGCTTCAGAATTGTTCATGCAGTCCTCTATGGGACACAACTTTCTCAGTTGTAATATAGTGCTTATGTACAGTTCCTTTTGACTTTAGTCTCACAACTTCTCCCCATTTCCAAAGTGACTTAGGTCAGTACATTTCCTCACACCTTTCAATGAGGTTATTCTATACACTTAGCTTTGTGAAAAAATGCTTAACTATATAAAAATACATATTCCGTTTTACATTCGCACTGGCAATCAATAACAGTCTTTATTGCTTCTTATCCTTGTTAGCAACTGGTTTTGTTAAACATTGATTTCAGCTAATTTAATAGATGGATGTTCATATCTCACTGTTTTTTAAATTTGCATTTCCCTAATGGCAAATGATATTGAGCATGTTTTCATATGCCACTTGTCTATCTGCTTTTGTGTTTATGATAATAAGAGATAGTAGTATGTAGTTTTCTCGTAATGTCTTTATCTACTTTTACTATTAGAGTAATGCTGTCTTTATAAAATGAGTTAAGAAGTATTCTCTCTTGAAAATGATGTTAGGAGCCAGGTTCGGTGGCTCAGCCTGTAATCCCACACTTTGGGAGGCTGAGGTGAGTGGATTGCCTGAGCCCACGGGTTCGAGACCCTCCTGCACAACTTGGTGAGACCTCATCTCTACAGAGATTAAAAAAATTTTAAAAATCATCCGGGTGTGGAAGTGCATGCCTGTAATTCCAGCTACTCGAAAGGCTGAGGCAGAAGGATCGCCGGAGCCCAGTAGGTCGAGGCTGCAGTGGCCAGGAGCAGCCACTGCACTCCAGTCTGGGTGATAGAGTGAGACTCCAACTCAAAAAAATAAAAAAACAAAAAACAAAACGAAAATTATGCTTGGGAAGATTGTAGGTATTTGTTATTATTTCTTTAAAATTTGGTAACTTTCACCAATGAAACCATCTGTACCTGGTGCTTTACATATATTGAAATAATTTTAACTATTGATTCAATTTCTTAACATATTGAAGATTATGCAGATGATCTATTTTCACATTTGTGATTTTGGTATCCTGTGACTTTCAAAAAAATTGGTTTGTTTTATTTACATTTAAATTTTGGACTATGGTTTTGTGTTGTTTTCTTATTATACCTAAATGTCCACTATTGATAATCCCATTTTTATCTTTGATATTGGAAATATGTGTATTCTCTTTCTCTCTTGGTTTATCCTGGCTAGGTGTTTATTAATTTTGTTGAGATTTTCATAGAACTAACTAATGTTTACAATTTGAATTAATTTCTTGTGGCTGCTGCAACAAATTACTATATATTCAATGGTTTAAAACAGCACAAATTTATTCTTTTATGGTTCTGGAGACCAAAAGTCTAAAATCAGTTTCATTGAACTAAAGTCAAGGTGTTAACAAGTTTGGTGTCTTCTGAACAGCCTAGGGGAAAATTGGTTTCCTTTTTTCTAGTTTATAGAATCAGCCTTCAGTTCTTAGCTCACGGCCACTTCTGTGCATTACTACAGCTACTTGCTTTCATCTTCACATCCCAAATCTCTTTCTACCTATCTCTTCTAGGATTACATTCTTTCACATCTCAAATCTCTTTCTGCCTATCTCCTCTAGGATTACATTCATGGCCTACTAGATAATTCAGATTAATTTTGTATCTCAAGATCCTTAAGTTAGTCACATCTACAAATTCCAGTTTTCCATATAAGTTGACATTTATAAATTCCAGTAATTAGGATCTAGATATCTGTGGGGGCCGTTATTCAGCCTACCACACAACTTAACTGATTTATCCTCTAATTCATATTGTTTCCTTTTTTTTCCCTGCTTGCTTTAGACTTAATTCACTCTTTTTTATCTAGTTTTCAAAAGGATAAACTGAAGTAATTGGTTTAAATCTTTCTTATTTCCTAATATGTACATTTAATAATATAATTTTCCTACCAAGCATTGCTTCTACTGCATCCCACACATTTTTTATAAATTGTACTTTCATTTTTATTTAGTTGAAATTATTTTTGTAATTGCTTTTGAGACTTCTTCTTTGATGTGTTATTTAGAATTTTTTTTTAAAATAAATCATCAGCTATCTTTCTGTTCTGAGATTTTCCAGTTATCTTCCTGTTATCAATTACTAATTTCTTTCAATTATTATCTTAGAACACATTTGTATGACTTTAATCTTTTAATTTGTTAAGGTATGCTTTATGGACTAGAATGTGTGTCAGTGATGGGGTGGATGTCACATGTGAACTTGGAAAGAATGCGTATTCTGATGCTGGATGAAATGTTCAATAAATGCCAGTTATATCAAGTTGTTCAGTAGTGTTACTTAGGTCACCTATATTCTTACTGATTTTCTGCCTGCTTTAGCTATCAGTTAATGGCAGAGAAATACTGAATTCCTGAATTTTGATAGTGGATTCTTCTAATTCTCCTTTGTGCTCTGTACATTTTCATCTTATGTATTTTGACACTTTTTTGTTAGGTTTTGTTAGGAAACATTTAGGATTATTTTTCCTCTTGAAGAATTGATTGCTTTATTATAAAGTAACACTTCTCCTGACTTCTGACAATCTTCTTTTTCTAAAATTATTGTAGTTACTTTTGCTTTATTTTGATTAGTGTTAGAATGAAATATATTCCCCTCTATTTTACTTCAGTCTGAGTTTTGATATATATTACAGTGGGCTTCTTTTAGACAACATGTAATTGAATCTTTTTAATTCACTCTCTGACAGTCACTTTTAGTTGTTTAAATAAATAAATTCATATTTATATGATTAAGTATGATTATATTTATGTTTATGCAATTGTTGATATGTTGGAGTTATATCTACCTTGTTTGTAAAAGTTTTCATTTCATGTGTCCTCAGACAACTGTGCTTCCACCATTTTCTTTGACTGTCCTGCCTGTTGCAAGGTGACACTAGCATTTATTTGATTAACGCCATCTTTTGAGCGAATCTTATACTACACATTGCTACCATAATTCAATTCAACTTTGAAAAGTAATACATGGAAACCTCTCTTAAAATGTGTATACCTTTTCTTTTAACATACCCGGTGTATACGAGTGCCAAAAAAATGTATACACATTTTAAGAAAGGAAAAAACTATATTAAAATTGTAATACTCAATATATACCATAACAAAAGATGAATACAAGTCACATTTGACTTTTGCAACTGCAGATTGCTACTGTAATTCAATTCAGTTTTGAAAAATAATACATAGATAACATCTCTTAAAATGTGTATATATATTTTTTGGCACTTCCAGTATATATTTCCAAGTTGCAGAGGTAATTTTGACTTACCCATCTTGTTTTTGAAAGTTTCAGGTAAGGACTGGAGCCTTTATCCTAAAAGGATAAAGTTGTACTGAGTTTCTTGCTTGAGTCAAGGACTTGCAGTTACAACTTTTTACTGAAATGGTCAGTTGACAATCTTTGCAACCTGGCTAAATCAACATAATATTATCACTCTTACCTTGAATGTAGGATTACACTGCAAAACACATATTTACGAGTAGTCTGAACATTCTGAATCCCATGTCTTAACAAATAGCGCAGCAACCAACTTCCTTATTTGAATTTAAGTTTGGGTAATTATTTATTACATCCAATCTCAACCACCCTCACGACCTTAGCAACAACAACGTCTACAGCTGAAACTTTGCTCATGTGTTTTCTTCTTTTTGCTTGCTTTGCTACTTCTCCAAGACAGATCCCTAGATTTTCTTATTTAAACTTTTGTAGGATATTCCACTAAAGTAAGGGATCCTAAGGGATCTTGCTATTATGTCTCTGTTACATCTTGATCTCATCTTTTGTACTGCTATCATGTGATTTCATTTCCCCAAAAGAAAAAATAGCTCTTATGTTAGCTATTTTGAGGTATTAATTAGGTTGATCTGATCATTTCACAATGCATATACATATCAAAACATTGCATTGTACCCCATAAATAAATATGATTTTTGTCAATTAAAAATAAAATAAAACATAAAAAAATCAAAGTCTTTATATGTATAGTCAAATTCAAATGAATTATCATTAATTTAAAAATTATTAATGATTCAGGATTAACTAACCTAAGCAGTCTGCAAATACTGTTTGCAAAAACATATGGATGGTTTAATTCTAATTTACCTGGTGATAGATAAAAAATAACTTTAGGGTTTTTCTATCTCTATGAAATTTTACTAAACTTCATTTTGTCATAATCTATGCTGATTTTAGGAAACATCATCAAGAAAGACCATCAACTGAAAATAAGTGTTGTTATAGTCGATCCTATGTATCAATGGATTCCATATCTGTGGATTCAATCAGTGGTGGATCTAAAATGTTCTAAAACAAAATTTGTTTCTGTAGTAAACGTATACATACTTGCTGTTTTTCTTGCTGTCATTCCCTAAATTATACTGAATAGCCACAATTGACATGGAATTTACATTGTTTTAGATATTATAAGTAATCTAGAGATGATTTAAAATACACAGGAGGATGTGCATTTTATATTAGAGATTTGTGCAACTGCAGATTTTGGTATCTGCAGGAAGTTCTGGAACCAAACTTTCATGGGTACCAAGGAATTACAGATTATATGTACATATAGACATATATGTGTATGTGCAAATATATATATACACACATACACACATATATATGCATGAACATACATATACGTGTGTGCATTTATACTATACTATACTATTGTCAATTTCATTGAAACTAATCATGAATTCTAAGTAAACCAGAAATAATATTCATAGAAATGTTAACGGAATCTTTCATGAATCTAAAAAAAGATGAATTTTTGTATTCAATTTCACAATAGTTTACCATTACACTCTCATGTCATTCCTTTTGTAAAGGATACATATTACACAGAGTTTTCTAGCAAACGAGGAAAACACACAATCACTTGTGTCTGTAGTCCCCTTCTAAGCTTTTTGTCCCCCATTCTCATTTTAATTATCTACTTTAGGACATTAGTTCCATAGGAAAAAAGAATGTAAGAACTCTAAACTTATGAAGTCAGGCACTCACTCAGCTTCTGTAACTCTCTACTAAAGCGGTTTTATTTTAAAGAAGAAAACATATTTTCACTTGTTTTGAGAACATGTGCCTGGTCCTGCATTATGACAAATTAAGAAAAGGAATATTTGACTGGAAGATTATTCATAGATTTAATTTAATACAATCCTAAATTACAGTCTCAGAGTTGGATAATATACTGATACTAACCTGATTCAGACAAGGAGGAGTACACAAACATCTTTTGAGCTCTAATATTCATAAAATCTTTCCCACATACTCATTTTCATTATAACTGCATGTTAGCCATGTGTGGCAAGTAATATTCTCAGTAAATGCATTAAGTGGTAGAAGCATTACATCTTTAAAACAAGTGATAGTAAACAATGATTAATTTGTATGATAGTCTTTTTCCCCCCTTTCCTTCACATCATATTAGTTAGACCATCACATTATAGAAACATACCTCCACCCCATATTTTGGACTAATCTTCAGAATCACACCTCAAATGTGATATGAAGATGAGGATAACACATGTGTCTTTATTGCATTTGAACTAAAAAAATGTAGATTCTCTGAGACCTGTTAGGGCTTCCAACATGTCGAATAAAACCTGAATTCTTTGAAAGTTGTGGATGGTTTAAAAACATCACAAAAATGTCACAGATAATGAGAAAAGGGTGGACAAGGGACTCCCAAGACAAAAGGTAATATTGCAAGATTTTAAAAGGCTGACAGCCTGCTCTATTTCATGATTTGAAAGTTTAAAAAAAAAACTTGGGTATATATAAAATTAAAGATATAGTAGGGGATACTCATATTAGAAACAGGTGAATCGATTTGCCTAAGGTAGCTTAGATTCAGAAAAAAATAATGAAGTCTCTAAACAACTAATCTCATGCTCAATTCAATCCATCATGCTTCGAATAGATGAGCTGCTATATAACTCAGGGTCATCGAAACTTTCAGGGTAGATGTTTTATGAAACAATTTTCATAAAATGAGCTTTCCCAGTGCACTCACAGGTGTGTAATAGTATTTTCTTTTGATCTTTAATTCATTTATTTCACTTTCTCCGGAGTTGATTTAAAGTAGAACTTTAATACTTAGTTGAGAGCTCTTTGAGATGACTGTTCATTACCTAATTTTATATTCTCTGGAGCATATGGCCTTGCCTAAGAAAGAGCACAAGTAAGTTGGGATGTAGATGAAATTTGATTGACCATGAGATTACTGTAGAATTGATTGTGACTAAAAATGTTTTATGATTCATTTCTAATAATACTAAAAGATAATCCTAAAATATGAGCATACTTATCAAATTACAGATATGTTCCAAATGAGCATAGATGTTTCTATGTACAAGAGAAATCTATGAATTGCTATCTGATTATAGATTGCCTCTGTCATTGAGGTAACTAAATTTCTATTCATTTTAATTTTTATCTTTACATAGTAACAGTCTATGTTACAGAAGAGTTACAGTGATATGTATAATGTGAATATATGGTTATATATTATATTATGTAATTATTTGTTACATGTTGTAATAATATCCAATTTATAAATAAGTATAAATAATTTTTACAAAAATAAGATGTAAGACAATGATTGTGCATTAAGATACATGCTCAGCTGCATTTAATTCAAAAATTCAAAGTATTATTAATTTTGAGAATTTTTTTCTTAATTTATGACAGCTCTACTTATGAAAAGGTCAATTTCATTCAGCCCTTCAGTCTAAAAGTTGTAACATATAGGGAATAGAATAAGAAAATAAAGTCACAGAGAGCCCACGAATGTATAATAACTATTGGGATATACAACAATGATGACGCATGAATAAAATTTAAAATTATAACAAATAATAAATATTTGTTATTATAAAAATTATTTTAAAAGATATTGAGAAAAAAATTTCTAGATGACAAAAATTCATAAAATTAAGTCCTGAAGACTTTAATGACAAAGTGTTTGAAAAAGGGCATATCAGTGATGCTTTTGATAACTATCTCCTGTCTAGCATATTGTGTCTGTTATTTTTATTCATATTGATAATATTCTTACCCAAATATAATTTTTCAAATGATATACAAATTGTCTTGTGTAGTCCTGGTATGTGTATTACTGGTTTTATACATAATTGCCCTCCAGATTAGTTTTAACAGGAAAAGTAAAAATAATACTTATTAATATAATATCCTAATCTGAGCAATTCAGTTTAAGAAATTGCAATTAAATTTATTTGACATAAATGGTGTATTGATTAATATGCATACTTTAAAAAATTTTAAAGATGTGGGATACAATTCAGGATAAGGTATACAAGTGGTTTATTGTAAAGGTAAAGTTTGGGCCTCCCTTTGATTCCCACTTCACCTGATTTGAGATCAGACATCCTTGATGATGTTAAGTGCCCCCTCTTCCTTCCCTGACAGTGCCCTGCTACTGCCAATATCCCTTTCTTGTAGTATTATGGTAAATGTCAGACTCCGCTTATGAAGGAGAACATGTGGTACTCAGCTCTTTGTTTCTGTGATAGATCACTGAGTATTATAGACTCTAAATCCATCCAAGTTGCTGTGAAGTCCTTAATTCTGTCCTTCTTTAAGGCTGCATAATATTCTATCATGTATATGTACCATATTTTTTAAACCCAGTCCAGTTTTGTTGGGCAGCATGATTGGTTCCATGTTTTTGCTATTGATGCATACATTTTTAAAAATGAAAGTTACTTTATTCTAATTTTTAATTCTGGAAAGGTAACGTGAATAAAGACTATAAGCTTATGAAGTTGAAAAAAGTTTACATAAGTTTTCTGCACTGAATTCTACCAAGAAGTCTAAATTATGTTTCACTTCCTTTATGTAAAACATTTCTCAGAAGTAAAATCAAAGAAAACAGTAGATGATATCATGTATTTGAAAGAGCACTGTTTTGAAAGTTAGAAAATAGATATTTTTGTTAGGTTTATTTTTGCTCAGTAGCTATTGTAGTTATATTTTGTCCCAGAAGCTCATGCATTTTTGGGAGGTTTACATAGAATCGTAGTTCTCATTAATCCTTTGTGTAGAGGCTTGTACTTGAAGACTTGAAAGAAAATCTGTTTCCCTTGTTATCTGATTGGCTTCTACAGTGCAAGTGATGCGTTTCTATAATTCTTTTTCTAGATATCTTCCTCTGCTGGCTGCACTTGTAGTAGCAACAACTTTTTTGTCCAATGCCATTTTTGTCAACACTGTCAAGAAGCTCTTAACCTTCTTTGTTTCTCTGTTATACTGTTGTCTTGATGCATTATTTTCACAGCCAATACATAATAATATGTACTGTTTCTACCATCATGGCTCTCAGAGTTGATAAGAGTTTTTGTCAATGATATTCTCAGAGCTCTCATTCCAAAAATCTCCTACTATTCATATATACTTGACTGGAATTCTAACCAGCATGAATCCTGAAATCTGCCTCTAGATGTTTATTGACACCTTCTACCCACTAAGCCTCTGAAGCTGCCATTGTTGCTGTCTTGATGCCATCACTAGACCTTACTGGAGTCACAACTATGTCCAAGTTTGTAGTACAAAGAAGAAAGTCATTGGTCCTTAATTCTCTAAATCTGTTATTGTTCATGTTTCATCTTTCATGACCTGTCAAAGTCTTCAGGCCTGTCTCATTATGATGCATACTGCTGCAGTCATTCTTTGATGGAGCCATTGTTAATGAACACCAGAGCTTCATCTACATTTGGATAAACAGAAAGCATGTCTTCCAAGTGTCCTATTCTGTAGACCAATCTTGAACCATTGAACCCTCTGGGCTGTGATATGTGTGTTCCTTTTAGAGGTTAAACTACATTTTTAAATGGAAGTGCTTTCCAGAAGTCTAACGGCTTTGATGATAACTCTTCCACTCTTCAGGGTTCTGGAGTAGGACAAATCCCATTACTAGAAGTCATCTTTGAATAACGAGCTCCATGTGTGCTTTCAGGATAGATTCACTTGATATAAAACCTAGCCCTATGTATATCTATATGAATGCTGTGACTGAGAGAAACCTTGTGTGTTAGTGAGGATTATTCAGAGAAACAGAACCAATTGTGTGTGTGTGTGTGTATTACATATACAGGGGAGACATATATAAAGTACATACATTAGAGAGATAGAGGGCTATGTTCAGCATTACAGAATAAAGTGTAATTTACCCTCTAGCATTCTCCTGCATGTTAAGGCTGAGGCTTAAACTTTATCTCAGTTCCATCTTTGTTTGGCTTCTCCCTCTGTCCTATATTGCTAACTTCACTCTGATTTTCCTGGAAACACTTTCTCATTAAATCACTTGCACATGAATCATGGTCTTGTAATCCGTTTCTGAGAAATCCTAAAAAAGTGTGGTAACTCCAGGATCTCTCAATGTTTCTTGGCCTTGGTTTTCTCATCTTTTTTTTTTTTTTTTTTTTGAGTTGGAGCCTCACTCTGTCGCCCAGACTGGAGTGCAGTGGCCGCTCCCGGCCACCGCAGCCTCGACCTGCTGGGCTCCGGAAATCCTTCCGCCTCAGCCTTCCGAGTAGCCGGAATTACAGGCATGCGCTACCACGCCCGGCTGATTTTTTGATTTATTGTAGAGATGAGGTCTCGCCGCCAGGTGGGTCTCGAACCCGCAGGCTCAGGCAATCCACTCACAGCCTCCCAAAGGCGCGGGATTACAGGCTGAGCCACCGAGCCCGGCTGGTTTTCTCATCTTTAATTGGAAAGGGCCAGATGACCAGTAAATTGCGTGGAATATTTAGTGACAGTTAAAGGCATCTATAACATGATAAGAGAATAAGATTTTCCCAATAGAAAGACGTTCTACTTAACTAAATTGGCTCATATTTATACCTATGTTTTCAAATAGCTGGCCTACTCTCCTGAATTAGGTTTCTCCAGGACTATTAGGATATATAAATAGAAAGCTAGAGAGAGAGAGTGAGAGAGAGAGAGAGAGAGAGAGAGAGAGAGAGAGAGACTGACTTTAAGACATTTTAAGACATAGGCTTACATAATTGTGGAGGCTGGCAAATCTGAAATCTGTAGGACAGGCAGTCTTACTGAAAATTGAGGTAAAAATTGATTTTTTTCAGTCTTGGATTCAAAATCTTCAGGACAAATTGGCAGGCAGGACATTCAGGCAGTCTTTTTATGTTGTGGTCCTGAGGCAGAGTTGCTGCTTCGCCTGGAGATATCAGTCTTTCTTCTTAGGTCCTTCAACTGATTGGCTGACGCCCACACACATTGTGGAGGTAATAAACTCAAAGGCTACTGAATGATTGTAAATATGAATATAGTAGCACCTAAAAAATGTCTTCATTGTAACAGACAGACCTAACAATTGACCTAACAATTGGACACCATAGCCTATACTCTTAGGCTGTAGTTGAAAGAGTATAAACAGCATATCTCTGATTATTCTCTAAAAGTTAAATTTAAAGCACACTTTTTAAAAACCAATAGGTAGATTCTAGAAGCAGTCAACATTAGTTGATCATCACTCAGCCATTTAAAAACCGTATCATCATTTTACTTCAACCATCAACATTGACATATTCTCAAGCAAACAAAAAGTGTAAATAGAATATAGAGTGTTCAAATTTAGCTTCAGAACTTTAGAAGCAATGTTATTTAATTTTAATAATTTAAAGATAAAATTTTTGAATTAAAAACATAATTCAGAAGCCTTTTATAGTAAAATAGAAATATCACAAATGTAAATAGCAAAGATTATCCCTGGGTTACCAGTTGACAGGAATAATTTTATCAGCAAAGTTCGATGTTGGCATTTTTCTATCTTTTGTTATTATGTCAATTACTTTAGATCTGGTGTAATTTGCACTAGATCTCTTACAAATCCTGTTTTTAGACCTTTTCTGTTGATTGTTAAAATCCTGCCTACCATAGTTTTGATTTATTAAATAATTTAAGAGAAAGCCATATAGATTTGTTTTAGCTGCTAAATAAAATAGGTAACTGAAAACTAGCTAGGGGTGTATAAATCATGCCACAAATTGTATTTTCTGAGCATACAATTTAAAAAGTTTATAATTTGATAGCATTATAGTTTTATTTTAGGACATGCATAGTGTCTCTTAATGAAATTGTTACTGACCACAAGAATGTAAACATTCTTAATGTGGTATATTTAGAAGAGCAAGGAAGAAAGAGCACAGAATTCTGAGTAATTCTCAATGTCCACAAACTAGATTATATAACTACAACCTTATAAGACCTACACACACACACACACACACACACACACACACACACACACACACACACAAACATTTATATAAATATATATGCAATATATATTAGATACAATATAGTATATATAAGTATATAATTATATATATTATTTAAGATGTGGTATGTTGCTTGAAAAGGCCATTTCCCTCTCTGCATTCTTTTTCCACTCACTTGTAAAATGAGGTAATTGAAATTCTTTTAATTTTTACATTTTTGTACATTTCTTTCACCTTTTACATACTTCGAATTCCTGAAAATTGTTCATTGGTAGAAGATCATCTAAATCATTTTTCCCAATTGATTTCTTTATATAAATATGTAATGCCTTGCTTTAAGTGTTAAAGATGTGAAAATAACACTTTTGATACTACGAGACCAAATTATTCTTACTATGAATTTGGTTGCTTGGCATCGAAGAATATTAGTTAGGAAAATGCTGGCTGCTGTAAACTAATAAATTCTGAAATTTCAATGACTTAACACAATGCAAGTGTATTTGTTATACACATAAATTTTCAATATGATTTTTTGTTCCAGTTTAGCAAGGAGTTTTTCTTTATATGCAAATTCTAGGGGCCCAGTTCTAATATCCACAATATTTTGTTGACCTCAGTTTCCACACAGAGGAAGTTAAAGAAGGAAATCATACAGGAGGAACACATTCCTCTAAAATTAGTGACTAGCACATATCAATTTAATTCATCTTTTGCTAGCCAGAACTAGACAAACTTGGATATCAAAGGGGCTTATAAATATAGCACTTTGCTGAAAAATCACTTCCTAGCCTGAACCATGGCCTCTTAGTTATGTAAATCACTGTAAATTTCTCTGAATTAGTTTATCATCATAATTAATTCCACTGGGTGTTTGTTTTTTAATCTATCATAGTTTAAAATATATAAGCAGAATAATATATCACGAGTTAAATGCTTCTCTGAATGTGTATGGCTATGTGTATTTGTGTATATATATATGTGTAAGTGTGTATATATGTGTGTGTGTGTATATATAATATATATATATGTATATGGGGGGAGAGAGAGAGAGAGAGAGAGAGCAAGTCCTCAAAATAAATGACATACAGCAAAATGAATTTTACCATAGGCTAATAGGTATAAACAAGAATCAAGCTCCTGCTTCACACTTCTGATCACAAAAACATCACCATCACCAAATTTCTAAATAGTGACCAAAGACACTTTGAAATAAATGTGAGCATTGCATACATTTTAAAATGATTAATAAAAACAAGTAAAATAACCAGGTATGGTGGCTCACGCCTGCAAGCCCAGCACTCTGAGAGATCAAGATGAGAGGATTGCCTGAACCCTGGAGTTCAAGACCAGCTTAAAAACCTTGTCTTTACAATAAAATAAAATAAAAATTAGCCGGGCATGGTGACATGTGCCTTATAGTCCCAGCTACTCAAGAGGCTGAGATGGAAGGCTCTCTTGAGCCCAGCAGGTGGAAGCTGCAGTAGCTTTCTGCACTGTGCTGGTGCCACTGTACTCCAGTGGCACTCCACTGTACTCCAGCCTGGGCAACAGTGTGAGACTGCTACTCAAAAAACGAACAAACAAAAAACCAAGTAAGGGAATTACTCACACTGTTATTCTTGTTCACAGGCTTGAGTGACAGGATCCTATCTTGGCAGCTCAGGTTGTGCACAAAATAGGGACCAGCCCTAGACACAAGGCCAACCTATGACAGGCCACACATGCAAGCTTCCAAAGTCACTCAAAATGGGACTACATAGACATGCCAATTCGTCAATGTGCATATCTTTGGAATGTGAGAGGAAATTAGAGTAGCTGGAGAAAACCTGCACAGACTTGGGGAAAACATAAAAACTCAACTGAGCCCTAGTCTGAGATCAGTTTTTTTTCTTTTTTCTTTTTTCTAATCAGTATTACAACAAAGGACATTGAATTAAATGGCATCATTTGAGGACCTGCATTCAGCACATATTTTGAAAGCCATTCTCTTGGAAAAAATCATTGCATTAAACAATATGGGCTAAGGAGAATAATTTTAAACTGTGTAGTGATTTATAATATAAAAGAGAAAATTAGCACACAACCTCCTAATTGAATTACTAAGCTCAATTATCAAGTTCAATGTTAGACATATAAGACACAGACACACAGATATATAAATAAATATATATGTATGTATGTTCCACAGCAAAGTATGTATAATAATTCTAATTTACAGGCAAGGAAGTTTTTTCAATATAAGTGACATTAGAACTGAAGCTTTATAGTAAAATTATTTTTATATTATATTATTTTTGTATTGTATATTATATTATATTATATTATATTCCACAAAAGGGAATATCTTAAGTAAACAAAGATATTCAAGGATATTTTGTGTTTATAACTAAATAATTTATCGACTGTTCCACACTGTATATGGATGAGAATTTAGGGGTTAATAAGATGCAATTGCAAGAATTTGCGTGCCATGAAGAATGGTTTGCACTTCATAAGGGACGTCGAATAAAGTTATTAAAAGTAGTATGATTGTAACTGGAATCCACAGAAAACTGAATTGAGAAAAATGAACAATTTTACTGCATTAATTGTACCTTTTTTAAGGCTAGTTCAAAAAACCCACTTTAATTTGAATCAAATTTCATCAGTTTGTTGCCTGGGATATTTTTTCTTTTTTTCATTTCCTTTTCCATAGACCTTTTCAAATATCTAACTCCACCATAAAGCTATGTGTGGACATGCAGGTTGTCTTCTCGAATTTTCTCCTTTCAATTCATGCAATTGATTTTACCTATTTCTTATTTATATTCACACACTATCTTATTTTTTTAATTAAAATGTAGACATTTCACAGCTAAATGTTGTGTCCTTTCTTTCTTCTATATTTGCTGTAAGAGGTAAATCAGTGCTAAATGCAAGGTACAAAGCACAGCTTTTTTGTTGACTTTCTACTACACAAGTGGAGTTGTTTAACTCACCTAGTGGGAGCTCTTGTCAACACAATTGTCGGAAGGAACTGAAGGCATTCTCGGTAAAGATCACAATGTTCTCCTTATGTCATTAAGAGAATCTGATGGAAATGTGGTTTCATAAGATCATCAAATAATTTTCTAAGCACTTCAGAGGTTTGTTTTTTTTTTTTAAATAAAGACTGAACAGCTTTATTCTATGAGATATTACTGCCTAGGCCCCTACTGTGTTTTCTGCTTATATAGTCTCAGACCAATTCTGTAGCAGTTGGACATTTTCTAATTAATCATTGTAGATTGAAAAGGGATCATTCTGAAGTATTAAGTTGATAGAGGAAAGCTTCAGGATATATAATTGTTAATAAAGTATCCATTCTTCTGATGCCTAATCTGTAAAATGGCAAAAAAGAAAAAAAAAAGCAAGATGTCTGCAAAATTTCAGTGAATGTCTGCTCTAAAACAAAGTTCAGAATTTTATTGATTTAAATCTGATAGTAATTTAGTGCCACTTTCTTCAATGCTAACCCTAAGGTAAGCCTGAGTCTGAGTAAAAACAAACTACCTGTCCAGTCATAGTGTTTCAATTTGGGATTAAATAAAAACTTGCACTTTATTACCATTATTCCAGTTACATTGTTCCTGCTAAAAGAGTCAAGTATTAGTCACCTTATTAATCTCACTGTGCAAGAGTCTTAAGATGATATTGATAACTTTTCATTGATGTATACATTTAAATAGGTTGAAGAACTTTCAGCATCTTGTAATCTGCTCGCTTTCCCGGGATGATTGCAATAACATGTATAATTTTAGATTATCAAGTACAAGCTCAAAAATACTGGTCTTTGAGTGCCAGACCCATATTTTCAAATCTCTGGTGGATGACACAAAGCACCTCTAAGGTCGACATTTAGAATTTTGTTAGACCACACCACTACCCTTCCAATGACCTATACCGGACATCTTATTTTGTGGGACCACCATTCCCCCAATTACTCAAACCACTTCTTGCTGACCTTAAATCTCCTTAATTCCCATTCTCTCCATCTTTCCTATAACTATTTAGGCACAGACCCTCAAAATCCTATATAGACCCTAATAACATAGCCTGCTAACTCTTCTTATCATCACTACCTTTCTCCTTATCCCACCTCCAGCTCACACTCCCCTCTGCCATCAGAAAAATCAACATTTTATTCTCCTGTTAGAAATTGTGGAGATTCTCACTGGTTACATGACACAATGCAAAGAACTCTTTATAGTTTGCCTATCTTCTTTCGGTCTCTGCATGTCCAAGACTTATACCAATCTCACTCTCATTCTTTACTCCAATATCAAAATATATAGTTTCTATTCCTTACTTAGCTGTTTTATTCGTTCATATCTTGTAAGCATGTTTTCTTCCTACTGCGCGTGAAGTCTATGTTGGTTACTAAGCCTAAATTCGTTTTTCAAAATCCTACTCAGCTGACATGCTGCTGACATTTCACTGGGCTATTTTCCAGTGTAGCGCCTGACAGGCCCTCCCCAAACTACTCTGTTCTATTCCTGTACTTTCATATAATTATAGCATATATACCTATTGATTTGCAATATTTTTGCAACTGTATATATCAGGTATGTTCTCAGAATGCTGAGACCTTGCATTAGATTTTTATAAGATAGTTTAGCAGAAATTAGACCCATTTGACAGTTGAAGGTCAGCCACTGAGGCCCAGTTCCATATCACATGATTAAATAAATAAATGCATTAGGAGATAAACTTAAAACTGAAAATATAAAACAATATTCTTGGCATTTACCTCAAATAAATTATATATATGGAATTTTATACATCTAATATATATAATATTTTAAACTTTTACATGCTAACCCAATAAAATCTAAAATTTTAAAAATAAAACACTTATGCTTATTTGTTATTTTGATTACTGTGACAGCTAATTACAAAAGACAGTGTCTTTAGAGAGATTGAGAACATGGATTCAGCAGTAAGACTTCCTGATTTAAATTCCATTTGGACATTTTCTATATGTGTGAACTTGGGCAAGTCATTCAGTATCTTTATGCCTCAGCTAATTCGTCTTTAAAAACCTGCTTTATAGCCTGGCTTGGTGGCTCAGCCTGTAATCCTGAGCCTTTGGGAGGCTGAGGTGAGTGGATTGCCTAAACCCGCGGGTTCGAGACCTGCCTGGGCGGCCAGACCTCATCTCTACAATAAATCAAAAAATCAGCCGGGCGTGGTAGCGCATGCCTGTAATTCCGGCTACTCGGAAGGCTGAGGCGGAAGGATCGCCGGAGCCCAGCAGGTCGAGGCTGCGGTGGCCGGGAGCTGCCACTGCACTCCAGTCTGGGCGACAGAGTGAGACTCCAACTCAAAAACAAACAAACAAACAAACAAACAAACCTGCTTTATGACATTGTTGTGAGGGTTAAATATATTAATATAAATAAAATCCCCATGCCTGGGACATGCTAGAAAATCTATAAGCATTATTATTGTAATCTAACATTAGGAAGCATCAAGGAATCCTACAATTATTTTGTGTGTATATTATATAAATAACATGGACTACAAAACTTCTATAACCAAGGTTCTGAAGCCTGTGGGCTTAACTTATTTGTGTTTTCTTAGACTGTATTCTCGGTTATGAGTGAACTAACTAGAGTAGGACTCAATTCGAGCAATCTATTTCAATTAAATAGAACTCTTCGCTCAGCCTTTATAAATTTATACAGTTCTCAAAGAATCATGGCTTTATGGAATTTTTTGAGAACACTTAAAAACCGCATTTTTATTTTTTTAATTTTTTTAATTTTTATTTTAAAAAAAATTTTATTATAAAGATGTGGGGTACAATTCAGGGTTAGGTATATAAACACTGATCATGCAGGTACCTTGTTGATAAGGTATGCCCCTTTCTCCCCTAGCAGTTTTCCTCAACTGCCAATCCCATACCCCCCCCATAGTTTCCCACTATAAGAAAGCCATTGGCAGTAGTGAAAAACTGCATTTTTAAAGATAATAGATTTGGGGAAAAATTATAATAGAATTCGTGAACTAGCAAATGCTTTTCTACCCCATGACTGAATATTTTCAGTGTTTGTTAAGAAGTTGCCTTTTTTCTTTTCTTTTTTTCAGAAAGCAGGATTTATTGAGAGGACAGAAAAGCTCCCTCAGTGGGAGGAGATCCGAAGGGGTTGCCCAACAGTTGTCTTTTGAGCTGGCATAATACACTGGTGGGACCATTGGGTAGTTAGAAAAAAATATATATATATATATTTTTTTTTCAAGCAACAGAACAATTTATTCTCTCATAGTTCAGGAGTGTTCTTCATTCCTAGATCTACTCACCAAAGAATACTGCTCTTATTAGTTTCTTAATTGTCCTTCTAGAAATTCTCTCAATAGGTCAAGTGTGCATATATATATACATACATCCTTAACTTCTTCAATTTGTTATCCAAGTTGCTTTCCAATTTGCTTTATTCACTTTAATTGCATATTTTATGCTTTTGCTTTACATAGATCTACCACATTGTTTTTTGTTTTTGTTTGAATTGGAGTCTCACTCTGTTGCCCAGACTGGAGTGCAGTGGCCTCTCCTGGCCACCGCAGTCTCGCCTGCTGGGCTCCGGCAATCCTTCCGCCTCAGCCTTGCGAGTAACTGGAATTACAGGCGCACGCTACCACACCTGGCTAGTTTTTTGATTTATTGTAGAGATGAGGGCTCACCAAGTTGCCAGGCGGGTCTCGAACCCGCAGGCTTAGGCAATCCACTCACCTCAGCCTCCCAAGGCGAGGGATTACAGGCTGAGCCACCGAGCCCGGCTAACCTCATAGTTTTAACAACTCTATTGTGTTCTGCACTATGTTGTACCACACTTTATGAAAACTTCTCCAATTGTCACACTTTTGGATTTGTATCATTTTGATTTTACAGAAAGCAAGGTGGTGAACAACCTCATGTACTTAAATGAAGTATGTTTGTAGGATAAATGCCCGGCAGCTAAATAGCTACATCAAAATTCTGTACATTTAACAAGAAATATTTTTTGCAATAAGAAAATGGTTAATTGAAATCATCAAAGACTTTAGATGCGGTCACGTCTAGGTTTGAAAACTGAATTGAGCACTCATTCCCTGTGTCATATAAGCAAAGTACCATAACTATTTTGAGATTTAATTTTATACTATCTATCTGGCACATAGTAGGCATGTATAAATATTCACTCATCAACCTTTTGATTTACAAGATGTTAAAAATAAGTTTTCTTGCAGCTTTACCAATTGGTTTATTTAAAAATTGTTCAATATTAGTAACTTATCTACATAAATACTCTCATTTAAGATAAAGGCCCATGGTTTCTGAACTATTTTTATAATATTTTTAGTCTTACTAATTGATCACACTTATCTGAATGGGTTTCCTTTTGTTTCAAATAATCTTAAAAATAGCAGATTCTATAACTAAAACAATGACAGATATGGTTTGGTCATAACAGGTCATAAAAGAATATCAAATTTTAGATGTCTACTTTTAATCAATAACAAAGATGAAATTATGAAATTTGCTTTTATGTTCACCACATAACTTTGTTAACTAATATTACATGAATATCAATTGAAACTTTTAGGCTGCATTATAATTTTCTACCATAATTTTTGCTGCTAAGTCACATTTCTTTCCAATCACTTTTGTGCAATTAGATTTTTGGACATAAGATATCCCTTGGGTAACCTTATAATTATTTTGATTAAATCTGTCTTGTAAAATTTGGCCCATCATCTGAGCCTGTCAGTTTCTTGGAACATTATTCTGTCATCATGACTCCCAAATTCACATAACTTGCACATTTTCTGAGTTTGCCTTGAAGATTTTAATGCAAGTCATTAATGAAATGGAAGAAGATGAAACTCTGTGACTTTCCATCATCATCAAAATGGACATCATATCAACATGTGGGTATGGTCAATTAAGCAAGCATCAATTTACCTAATTGCATAAATATCAGTTGAAGTTAGAAACGTGGAGACTTAAACAATTTTTTTTTTTTTTTTTGAGTTGGAGTCTCACTCTGTCGCCCTGACTGGAGTGCAGTGGCCGCTTCCGGCCACCGCAGCCTCGACCTGCTGGGCTCTGGTGATCCTTCCGCCTCAGATCTTCCAAGTAGCTGGAATTACAGGAATGCGCTACCACACCCGGCTGATTTTTTGATTTATTGTAGAGATGAGGTCTCGCTGCCCAGGCGGGTCTCGAACCCGCGGGCTCAGGCAATCCACTCACCTCAGCCTCCCAAAGGTGCGGGATTACAGGCTGAGCCACCGAGCCCGGCTTTAAACAATTTTTTGTTCTAATTTAATATTCAGATTTTGGAAAATGATGAAGTACATTGTATTGAGTAGCTCCTAAATTTATATAAATTAAGGATAAGGTCATACTAATATTGAGCTTAAGTGGTAGATACGTTTTACCTTTGGTACACTGATATTGTGTGCTGATCTACATGACACAGCCACTAATAATTTCTTCTTTAAGACACTAAAAAGATGTTGTGGAAAATCTCGTATTGAGTCTTTCATCTTGTAATCTCATACTTAGAAAGAAATAAGCTAATTCAGAAAAGGCTTTCTCTCCTGAACCACCTCCACACGTCCATGTCCCCCATTTCTATTCCTTTCTCTCTCTGTCTCCCTCTCTCTCTTTCTCTTTCTCTCATATATGCATATGTGGACACACACACACAGTGCTAAAGTAGCTGCCTTGGTAAAGACAGACCAGCAGAAAATCAGTTATGACTTTATGCAAAGAAGTTTGGAGAGTCATCATAAACGTCTGAGTCCTGGATGTCTCTAATTGATGCCAGTTGCCTACTGCCATGGTCTGTATTGGAAGACTTCAGTTCTGGTTCTGATCCTCCAGCTATCTCTGGGAGTAGAAAAGAAGTAATAAGTGGTGCCCTAGGAGAGAAGCAGTACATCATACCCATCCAAAAGTAGAGCAAGACCAGACCAATGAATTCTCTACTTTATTGTCAAGCATATGGGAATGAGAGAGTGGGCAACGGAATCTAAGAGCAGAAGAATGAGCAATTAGCAATTCAAATTATAATCAAACAGCTTAGAGTGAAATTGGAATATTAACAAAATAGAATTAGGTAAGCATCATGCTGATATCTATGTTAAATATACCATTTTTTCTATTATTCAGGTTTAGTAGCAATGCACAGGAATAAAATGTAATTTATATACTTAAAGTAGTGTCATTTTAGTTTTTGAGAGTCACTACTTTTCTCTTTTGTTCTTGTATTGGTCAATTTATGCCATAACAGCTTACGAGAATGGGTCATTCATGAGTAAAATATATTTATTTTTCATAGTTCTGGAGGTAGGGAAACCTAAAATCCATGTGACAGCAGAATTGGTATCTGGTAAGGACCACTCTGCTTTCAAGATGACACCGTGTTTCAGCAGCTTCCAGAGGGGAGAAAAGTTACATCCTTTCCTGAAGGAAAAAAAAAAAAAAGGAAAGAGAGAATGACTTTCTCTGAAACTGGTTTTATGACAGTAGAATCCTAGGGCTTCATCACTTTCCCATCCTTTTATTGTCAACACATTGGGAATTAAGTTTCAACATAAATTTTGGAAGGAATACCACACTTAAATCATGGCAGTTCACAAGTCCTTCCTTTAATAAAGTTATTTCCTCAACTTATTTTAATGCTTACCATAGAATATATTTTAGCATCTATACCTTCCATCATATTAATTGAAGTTTCATCTATGTTTTCTATATGTCAATTCATAAGGCTCTTTCACTATTTCATATTGTTTTAATAATATTGCTTTTAATCTTTAACATGGTCTATATGGTCCTAAATATACAGCTATTTCTCTATTCTTCTGACTCAACTATGCATTCCATTTTCTTTACCCTGCTTAAGACATGGTAGCCTTCCTTGTATACCTTCTAATCAAATTCTCTTGCACAATTGGACATTTCGCTTCCTTTGTGCATTTCATATCTTCTTTAAAGAAAAACTTTAGCCTCTCCTTTTATTATAAAATACAATCTGCAAATATCAATTCAAAAACTACTTCCATAAGGAAACTATTCTCAAGTTTTTGACCAAACCTCTGTATCACTCTCCACAGAATTCTAAACCTCTCGCTTATCACACTGGTGATAGTTGTCATTTGACATTTATGTTGTTATTATTTGAATAACAAATAACTATTAGAAGAATAGATGATATCTATTTTCACTGAGCTTTCTATATACAAACAGATCTACTTTTCTCATCAAAGTATTTATAGCTCTTGCCATTGGTCTAGCAGATATTGGTGATCTAATAATATTTGCAGAATGAACAAACTGAATGAATGAACAAAAGTTATCTATGAGCATTTCTATATAAATTAACATAATGCAAAATAAGTTTATTTCAAACTTATTTTGCATAGCATAGCATAGCACACCTTCCCATAAACACTTGCTTTCACTTCTAAATGGAGGTGGTGTTGTTTTATTTAATGCTGAAATAATTATCTTTATTCATTTATTTATTTTTGAGTTAGAGTCTCATTCCGTCGCCACCCCAGTGTCCACCTGCTGGGCTCCTGTGGTCCTTCCACTCAACCTTCCAAGTAACCGGAACTACAAATGCGCTACCACATCTGGCTATTTTTTTTTTTATTGTAGAAACGAGGTCTCACCATGTTGCCCAGGTTGGTCTGGAACCCTCAGGCTTAGGCAATCCTCTTGCCTTGGCCTCCCAAGTGCTTGTATTACAGGCTTGAGCCACCATGCCTGGCCAAGAAATAATTATCTTAAAAAAAAACCAAAAAACCCACACACGCATATTTATTGCGGTTCTATTCACAATTGCAAAAAACATGAAATCAAATGTGCTGCCCATTAAAAGTTGAATGGATAAAAAAAAACTGGTACATATACACAATGGAACATTACACAGCCACAAAGAAGGACAAAATTATGGGCCTTTTCCTTTTAGCTCTTGTCACCACCATCAAAATTCTAAAAGTTCAATATTTTCCATGAAATGTGTTATTTGATTGATTTACCACTTGATACCTTTATGCATCCTGTGTGATTGGTGTCTAAGTATGAATCAGAGATAATTTAGCTAGAAACTGTGATATTTAAGTTTTAAGTTGCTTAAAAATGTTGGTTCTTCTTTTATGAGAAAAGTATACATAGGGAAGGAAAGAGTTTTGATACACTGAACAGTAAAACAAAAATACACATTATTTCTCTACATTCATATATGTGTGTGCGCTTTTGTAAAAATAAATTAATAAATAATAAAATAGTCTTACAATGCAAAATGAGAAGTCAGGTTATTTTGTGATTAAATGAGATAATTTATATATTTTTGTCAGGTCATTCCTTACACTAAAAAAAAAAAAAAAAAAAACACTTGGTAAATATTGATATTATCCTTATTATTGCCATAATTATTGTATCTGTTATTATTTAACCTTTAAATTATATCTCATCCTTCTTTTTACAAATATTCAATATTATGATAAAAGGTTTTAGTGGCCCATGAATTACACTATACAATTGCAGAGAGCAATCTTTTCTTGCTGGTGTAATCCATCATGGTAAGTCTTTTGATGTCAAAGTTTCTTCAATCTACATAAAGAAAAATTGAGAAGAAGCTGGTGAATAAAAATCTTTCAATACAATCTTAGCAAGTAAAAAGTATGCTACATATTAAGTGGTTAATTTATTTTGAACTAAATTACTGTTTCTTTTAGTTCTTTATTTCTACTTATAAACAAGATACATTTTCCCAACTTCTAGTATAGTATATAGCATATAACAAATAATAGGTGATAATAAATATCTGTTGAATACATGAATGTAGTCTTAAACAATTGTGAATAAAACAAAATATGCATAAAACAGGTTGTATATAAAACAAATTATGTTTTCTTTTTATTTATATGTCATAGTAATCTGCGACTTGACTGAGAGTAATTTCAAAATGTAGGATTCTAGTATCTCTTAAATTGTTATTTTTATTACATATTTTCAGTTCACATAAAAAGATACAAGTTTAAATTACTTTGGAATACTTGGAACTTATACTTTAAAGGAACACTGCTGTAATACTGCTGTAGGATAAAGTTAATGTTACTTAAATAATTAAATCAAGCTAACTTTTGGCAGTAGAGATATCTTTTTTTTCCCTTTTTGAGTTGGAGTCTCACTCTGGCACCCTGGCAGGAGTGCCGTGGCATGCTCATGGCCACCCAAGTGTCGACCTGCTGGGCTCAGACTATCCTTCTGCCTCAGTTTCCAAGCAACCAGAGCTACAGGTGCCCTCTACCACACCTGGCTAATTTTTTGATTTGTTGTAGAGTTAAGGTCTTGCCAAGTTGCCCAGACTGTTCTCAAACCTGTGGGTTCAGGCAGTTCCCTCACTCTGACCTCCCAAAGTGCTGGAATTACAGACTTGAGTCACCACGCCAGACTGGCTGTAGAGATATCTTATTAAAAATATATCTTATTCTTTTTTACATCAAATTATCAAGCATACAGTCCTCCATGCATAATTAAGTCTACTTTATTTGTTAAGACAATAAAATTATTAATTCATTATATTTACCTCCTACTGGGTACCAGATTTTCTTGAGGTGGTGATGCCAAACTGAATTTTTTAAAAATTATATATATTTTTAATTTTAAAATTGTGGGGTACAGTTTAGTGTTAGGTATACAAATATTCATTGTGCAAGTAACCTTGTTGATGAGCATGGGTATGGGGATAGATAGGGCTCTTGTTGAGTGCCCCCCTTTCCCCAGACAGATATTGACTACTGCTAATCCCACCTCCCTTCCCCTCCGTGTCCCCCCATAGTTTCCTGCCACTTTCAATTCTTTTCTTATAGTATTACGGTAGTTGTTCAAGGTCCATATGAGTGAGAACATGTGATAATCAGATCTTTGTTTCTGTGAGAGATCACTCGGTACTATAAACTCTAGTTCCATCCAGGTTGCAGCAAAATTCATGATTTTGTTCTTTTTATGGCTGTGTAATATTCCATTGTGTATATGTACCACATTTTTTAATCCAGTCATTTTTGATGGACAGCATAATTGGTTCCATGATCTTGCTGTTGTGAATAATGCTGTGATAAACATACGTGTGCACGTATCTTTTTTTATAGAGAGATTTGAGTTCTTCAGGGTATATTCCCAATAAGGGAATTGAGGAGTCATATGGAAGGTCAATTTTTAGAGCTTTCAGGAATCACTACACTGACTTCCACAGAGGCTGTACTAGTTTACACTCCCACCAACAGTGTAGAAGTGTTCCCTTTTCACCATGTCCTCTCCAGCATCTGTTATTTTTTTGTTATTGATGATGGCCATTCTTACTGGGGTTAGGTGGTATCTCAGTGTAGTTTTAATTTGCATCTCCTTAATGACTAGCAAGGTTGAACGTTTCTTCATGCATCTGTTGGCCACTCGTATGTCTTCCTTTGAGAAGTGTCTGTTCATATCTTTTGCCCACGTTGTAATGGGGTTGTTTGCTTTTTTTCTTTCCAGCACATTTGAGTTCCTTATAGATCCTTGATGTTAGGCCTTTGTCAGACATGGAGTTGGCAAATATTTTCCCAGTCTGTGGGCCTTCTCCCTGTTCTCTTGATGGTATCTTTGGCTTTTCAGAACCTTGTCAGTTTAATGAGGTCCCACTTGTCTATCTTATGTCTTATGGCCTGTACATTTGCTCAGGAATTGGATGTCAGTTCCAACTTCCAAAAAGGTGTGTGCCCTGCATTTTCTAAAGTTCTTATGGTTTGAGATTTTACATTTAGGTCTCTGATCCATTTAGAGTTAATTTTTGTGTATGGGGACAGATAGGGGTCCTGTTTGAACCTTCTGCATGTGGTCGGCCAGTTTTCCCAGCATCATTTACTGAATAGGTTCTCCTCTCACCAGTGGTGGGCAGTGGAGGCTTTGTCGAAGATGAGTTGGTTGAGAAATTGAGGTTTTGCTTCTGAAATCACAATTCTATTCCATTGTTCTATATACCTGTTCTTGCACCAATACCAGGCTGTTTTGATTGTTGTAGCTTTACAGTAAAGTTTTAAGTCTGGTAGTGTGATACCTCCTGCTTTGTTTTGTTTTGTTTTGTTTTGCTGAGGATTGTTCTGGCTATTCTTGGTCATTTGTGGTTCCATATGAATTCCTGTATGGTTTTTTTCTAGATCTTAGAAGAATGTTGTCGGTAATTTGATGGGTATTGCGTTAAATCTGTAGATTGCCTAAGGTAAATGAACATCTTAACAATGTGGATTCTTCCAATACATGAGCATGGGATATTTTTCCATTTGTTTGTGTCATCTTTGATTTTTTTGAGTTTTGTAGTTTTCATTGTAAAGGTCTTTCACATCTCTGGTTAGGAGTATGCCAAGTTATTTCATTTTTTTGTGAGGCTATTGTGAATGTGATTGTACTTTTTATTTGGGTTTCTGTTTGTTTATTATTGGTGTGAAGAAATGAAAATGTCTTTTGCACGTTTATTTTATACCCTAAGACATTGCCAAAGTCCTTTATCAGTAGTACAAGGAGATTTTTGACAGATTCTCTTGGGCTTTCAAGGTTCACAATCATGTCATCTTCAAAGAGAGATAAATTGACTTCCTCTTTTCCTATTTGGATACCCCTGATTGCCTTCTCTTCTCTGATTGCTCTACCCAGTACTTCCAATACTATATTGAACAGGAGGGGTGAGAGTGGCCATCCTTGTCTTGTTCCAGTTTTCAGGGGAAATGTTTCTGATTTTTGTCTGTTTAGGAGTATGTTGGCTGTGATTTTCTCATAGATGGCTTTTACTATTTTGAGGTATGTCCCATGTATGACTAGATGTTTGAGGGTTTTTATCAAGAAGAGGTACTGGATTTTTAATCAAAAGTTTTTTCTGCATCTAATGATATAATCATGTGGTTTTTGTTTTGACATCTGTTGATGTATGTAATCACATTTATGGTCTTATGAATGTTGAACCAGCCTTGCATCATGGGGATGAAACCTAGTTGGTCATGATGGATGATTTTTGAGATGTGTTGTTGAATCCGGTTTGCTAGGATCTTGTTGAGAATTTTAGCATCCATGTTCCTCAAAGATATTGGCCTGTAGTTCTCTTTCTTTGTTGGATCTTTACCTGGCTTGGGTATCAATGTGATGTTAGCTTCATAAAATGACTTGGGGAGAGTTCCATCATTCTCAATCACCTGGAATACTTTCAAAAGGATTGTTATCAGTTCCTCCTTAAATGTCTTATAGAAATCTGGAAAGCAATCTGGCCCAGGGCTTTATTTTGTAAGAAGTTTTCTTATGACATAGTCAATTTCCTTGATTGTTATTGGTCTATTTAGGGCCTTGAATTCTTGTTTCAACCTAGGCAGGTTGTGTGATGTCAGAAAGTCCTTCATTTCCTTAAGGTTTTCAAGTTTATTTCCATACAAGTGTACATAGTAGTCTCTAACAATCTTTTGTATTTCTTCAGGGTCAGATGTGACTTCATCTTTTGTGTTTCTGATTGTGTTTATTTGGACTTTTTCTCTCTTTGGTCAGTCTAGTTAGGGGACCATTGATATTGTTTATCCTTTAAAAGAACCAGCTTTTTACTTCATTGATTTTTTATATTATCTTTTTGTCTTCTATGTCCTAGATTTGGGTTTTTATTTTGGTGATCTGGATGCTTCTGCTGAAGTTAGGGTTTTGGTGATCTTGCTTTTCCAGCTTTCTTAGGTGAGTTGTTAGGCTGTTAATTTGTGATCCTTCCATTTTCTTTTATTATCAATATTTTTTATTTTGCTATTGTGGGGTACAGTTAAGGGTTAGGTATACAAATATGCTTCATTCAGGCACCCTTGTTGATAAGGGGTGTCTCCCCATCCCCAGACTAGATATTGACTACCGTTAATCCCACCTGCCTTCCCCTCCCTCCCCCCACATAGTTTCCCACCCTGTCAACCCTTTTCTTACAGTATTATGATAGATGTTCAAGGTCCACTATATGAGTGAGAACACGTGATACTCAGATCTTTGTTTCTGTGAGAGGTCACTCAGTATTATAGACTAGTTCCATTCAGATTGCTGCGAAATTCATGATTTTGTTCTTTTTTATGGCTGCATAGTATTCCATCGTGTATATGTAGCAAAACTTTTTAATTCAGTCCTCATTTGATGGACAGCATGATTGATTCCAGGTTCTTGCTATTGTGAACCATGCTGTGATGAACATACGTGTGCAGGTATCTTTTTGATAAAGTGATTTTGAGTTCTTCAGGGTATATTCCCAGTAGAGCGATTGTGGGGTCATATGGGAGGTCGATAATTAGAGCTTTTAGGAATCACCACACTGTTTTCCACAGAGGTTGCACTAGTTTGCACTCCCACCAACAGTGTAGAAGTGTCCCTTTATCACCACACCCTCTCCAGCAACTGTTATTTTTTGTTATTGATAATTGCCATTCTGACTGGAGTTAGGTGGTATCTCAGTGTGGTTTTGATTTGCATCTCTTTAATGATTAGTGAGGTTGACTATTTCTTCATGTGTCTGTTGGCTGCTCGGATGTCTTCCTTTGAGAAGTGTCTGTTCATATCTTTTGCCCAGTTTGTAATGGGGCTGTTTTTTTCAGCATGCTTGAGTTCCTTGTAGATGCTTGATGTTAGTTCTTTGTCAGACATGGAGTTGGCAAATACTTTTTCCCAGTCTGTGGGCTGTCTCCCTGCTCTCTTGATGGTTTCTTTGGCTTTGCAGAAGCTTGTCAGTTTAATGAGGTCCCACTTGTCTATCTTATCTCTTATGGCCTGTGGGTTTCGGGTTTGTTCAGGAATTGGATCCCAGTTCCAGTTTCCATAAAGGTGTGTCCTGCATTTTCTAAGGTTCTTATGGTTTGAGGTTTTACATTCAGGTCTCTGATCTATTTAGAGTTAATTTTTGTTTAATCCTTCCATTTTCTTCATGTGTGTTTGCTGAGATATGAATTCCCCTCTTACTACAACTTTCAAGGCATCGCGGAGATTTTGGTAAAATGTTTCTTCATTTTCCTTTGGTTCCAGGTATCTTGTAATCTCTGTTTTGATTTCATCATTGAACCAGGAGTTGTTTAGCATCATGATGTTTAGTGTCCATGTCTTTGTGGTTTTGGGGGGAACACTGTTGGTGTTGATGTTTATTTTTATTCCACTGTGGTCTGAGAAGGTCCATGGCAAGATTTCAATCTTTTGAAATTTGTTTATGCTTGATTTATGGCCAAGGACATGGTCAACTTTAGAGTATGTTCCATGTGGTGATGAGTAGATGTATATTCTGTGGTCGTTGGGTGGAGTGTTCTGTAGGTATCAATTAAGTCTATTTGGTCAAGAGTCACATTGAGGTTCCAGATCTCGTTGCTGATTTTTTGTCCTGATGATCTGTCTAGTGTTGTGAGGGGGGGTATTAAAACCCCTAGCTATGATAGTTTTAGAGTCAATATCTTTTTTGAGTTTAAGCTACTTTTTGAAAGTTGGCGCTCCTATGTTGGGTACATATATGTTTAGTATGGATATTTCTTGTTGATGGAATGAACCTTTTATCATTATGTTGTGGCCTTCTATATCTTTTTAAATTTTTGATAGCTTAAAGGGTATTTTGTCTGAAATTAAGATTGCAACGCCTTTCTTTTATGTTCCGTTTGTCTGAAATTTTGCTTGCCATCCTCTTACTTTGAGTCTGTGAGTGTCCTTTCTAGTGAGATGAGTCTTATGGAGGCAATATATTGTTCCCTGGCGATATTTTATCCATTTTGCCATTCTATGTTTTTTCAGTGGCGTATTTATTTCATTCACATTCAGGCTAATTATTGAAAGGTGAGAGTCGATCCCTATCATGAGGTTGTTATAGAGTTGCTGTTGTTTCTGTCTGTTTTTTGTTTTTCTTTTGGTTTTTGGGTTGGTTCATGTGTATTTTTAATCTTTTTCCTGTACTCTTGTGAAGAACATTTTGTTCTTTTATCCTTTTCTTCTGTGTTCAATACTTTCTTAAGTGTTTCTTGTAGAGGTGGTCTGATGGCAGCGTAGGTTCTTAGGGATTAGATATCTGGGAAAGATTTCAATTCTCCCTCACTGATGAAACTTAGCTTGGCTAAGTAGGTTTTTCTCACTTGAAATTGTTTATCTTTTAGAACTTTGAAGATAGGGCTCCAAGCTCTTCTAGCCCGGAGGGTTTCTGTGGATAAATCTGCTGCTATTCTAATTGGTCTTCCCTGGTAGGTAGTCTGATCTTTTTTTCTTGCTGCCTTTAGGATTTTTTCTTTTATAGCTACTTTGTTTAGGCAAATTATTATGTGTCTGGGAGTTGGTCTTCTCATTTGTTGTCTTGCAGGGGTTCTCTGAATCTCTTGTGTTTGAATTTTTGCATCACTGATGAGATGAGGGGAGTTTTCTTGAATAATTTCATGGAATGTTTTTTCCAGGGTGGTCTCTGTCTGTCTTTCTGCCTCAGGAAGTCCAATTACTCTTAGGTTTGGTCTCTTGAAGTAATCACTCATCCCTTGAAGGTTTTGTTCTGTCTTTTTAAGTTTCTTTTCTGCGGGGTCCCGCCCCACAAGGGTCGTGAGATATGTTGAAGGAGAGACAGATAGGCGACGACGACGATCATATACCGGACACCTGCTTCTTGAACAGATGACAGTTTAATGCTAGTTAATACAGAGCTTTTATACCATTTGTGAAGGGGCAAGACAAAGAAAATTCTTTCATATACATATCTTTTAAAAGTTACCAGCTAGTGGTCTTAGTAGCAATCAAACCAAGATTCCCATAGGCTTTAGTAGCAAATAAGCCAGGAATCTCATAGGTATTAGACAAGTCCTATTCATAAAGCCAACAATGACACTCTCAGTCCAATGTTCCAAATTACAAATGTTTCAAGAAAGTTTCTTTAAGTGTATATTTCTTTATGTGTCAGGAATATTCTCATCTTAGGCTCTTGTGTTCTTCAGAGTCCTGTGATCACCTTCCTTGTCCAGATGTCCTCGTTACTTTTCTCTTATCTTGCAGTGCTTGTTTCTAAAGAGAACTCAAAAGAAGCTTTTAGTAATGTTTCCCAGGCCCCTCAAGGTTACTTTCTGTCTTAGCTGATCTGTCATAAAAAGTGTCTGATTATATTATTATGAGTTCAGTGAAAACCTACTCTATAAATGTTAACTTAGAGTTTTAACTATAGAATTAAGTAAAAACTTTAACATTAATCTTTATCCTAAGTCAGTGTAAACAGTGTTATAAGTCACCTACATAACTCCTAGATAAGTGTTAGAACTTATAATGAATTCATAATGAACTCATTATAAACTTGTGCTTCTAAAAATCCTTATGTCTAAACACTAAACTGCATAGTTCTAAATCAAATAAGGAGTGGATATACTCATATCATTTATTACTTAAGCAATGTCTAATAACTTATAACCAAGTGAAATAAAGCATTCTTGATGTGCTTCAGAGTTTAACCCTTGCATATGTTAGAAAAGGCCAAGTGGCATAGTGGGAAAAATGGAAAAATAAACCATGATGTTTCCAGGTTAACTGTGAGTACTTCACATAAACATGCCATTTTCTTCTTCCACGACTGCACAGAATTCTTTGGTGGTATCAAACAGCAAAGGTGAAGGACAGAAGGGCCTCAGCTTCCTGGGCTCGCCCTGCGGCCCGGGGTCTTCGGCCCACCCGGACCCTGTCAATCAGGTGGACCTCCAAGGCTGGCTCCCAACACTTTTCTATGTTTTTGATAGTTTGGTTTAGTTCTATATTTTGGTCCTCAAGCTCTGAGATTCTTTCTTCTGCTTGGCTAATTCTGTTTTCCATGCTTATCCATTTGTTATTTATTTCGTTCACAGTATTCTTTACTGCTATTATCTCAGTTATCAACTCCTTCCTATTTTCCTCTCTCCTCAGTTCTTTTTAATCTCTCTATTAATTTCTTGATATCTGGGTTTGTAGTATGTGACCAGTCATTCTGGGGACTCTTCATTGTTTGAATTCTGAAGTCTATTTTCTCAGTATCTGACCTCCCAGGAGTCTGTGAGAGACCTATATTCTTCTTTTGTTTTTTTCTTTTGTGTTGATTTTTCTCTCCCCCTTTCCCTCCCCTTCTTTAATTCTGTTTTTCAGGGAAGGTGGGGTTGATTTTAGTTCTTTTTGTTCAATCTCCTGTTCTTCCTTATGAGAATCCTCTGACTTTGTTCACTTTTGAGACTGGACTGTGGGTTGGGGGCAGTACTCTTTGCAGTTTTGAGATTTAATTGAGTGGGAATCAGTGATTCAGTATCTATCTGCAAATCCCAGTATCCACTGACAGGTGTATGGGCACTCTGGAACCCACTGCCTACTGCCTTACAATATGTCCATGCAGTGGTGTTTAGATTTGCTCCCTGGAACAAAAGGAGGCAAGAAAAGGGAAAATAATCAAAGAAGTAGGGGGTAAAGAGGAAGTTGGAGAGAGAGAAGAGAAAGAGGGAAAACCAGCATTCATATCAACTAACAAATGAAAAGAGACAGAAGGTCAGAAAAGAGTAAAAAATAGACAAAGAAAATTCCCTAAAGTGTACCAGTAATCACACAAAGACAGTCCAAGAAAATCATGCCTTTTGATGTGTTCTTCCCCAACACAAACAGGTAGTCTAAATCAAAAAGCAAACAAAACAAACAGTCAAAACAATAAAATACAAATTCAAAATAAGAAACCAGACTGGCTCTGGGGTCTTTCCTGAGTGTCTAAAGTCTCTTCAGTTCTGATCTCTAGTCCCTCTCCTTTTCTCTCATTGCAGGCAAACAGGGTTACTCATAGCTTGGGTCAGTTCCCTTGGCTTGCTTCCTGATAGTTCTGCCACACAGAATTGAGTTGTCTGTGTCTGATTCAGTGCAGGGGAGGGGCTTCTGTCTCCTGTTTTGGTGCGGTTATCTTAGAAAACAAGGTGGAGGCAGTGGGGAGATGGGCGGGGCAATGCGAATCTCTGCCTGGAAAATGGCTGTGGTGGGTGTCTCCTCTTTCGGGGATCCTCTGTTTCCACCTCTCCATGGCCCTAGATGAGCTACTGTGATGGGCAATGATGGTGTGTGTCAGGCATCAGCAACTGGGAACCAGCAACGTAGCTGGGCGCTGCAGTTTGGTGTGCCACAGGTGGCTTGGGGTGTAAGAGGGAGCTGGGAATTCCCTGGGACCAGAGCTGAGAGCCACAGTGAGAGCAGCTGTTCAGCACCTGGTAACAGCCACAGCAGTAATCCCTTGCAGAGGCCATAGTGTGATGGAGGTAGTTTACTGCGCGGAACTGGCTATAGCAGCCACCCCCCCCATGTTGGTCATGGCTGAGGGGCCGTGTGGAACTGCCTTCAGGAGCCACCCTTTGTGGAGATCTTCACAGTTCGACTTCTCTCATCATCATCTTGGTGAGCATCCTCCAAACTGAATTTTTAACAACAAATAGGATGTAGCCTAATAGTTAAGTATTTGAATGGGAAGAACTAATGGCGGCGGAGGAGGGAGAGAATGTCCACTACAAACAGAAATGGTAACCAAATCGAAAGTTGCATAAAGATGAGATGGCTTTTAATAGATAGCATTTGCCACATGCTTTTTGAGTAAATAGGTCTCTACATCTTTATCCGTGCATGGAATGTGTGCAATTCTTAGTTTATTCTATTAAGAAAAGATTTTTAAATATGAAAAATTACTCTTTAATCATTGATTTTTAAATACTATGTAGCTTTATAGTCTTTTAAAAAAAATTTTATTTTAAAGATGTGGGGTACAATTCAGGGTGAGGTATACAAATGTTCATTATACAGGTATCCTTGTTGATGAAGTGTGCTCCCCATCCCCTGACAGTTTCCCACTACTGCCCATCCCTTTCTTGTAGTATTACAATAATTGTTAAAGGTCTGTTTATGAGTGAGAGTAGGTGATACTCAATTTTTTTGTTTCTGTAATACAGAAACAAAAAAATACTCAGTATTATAGACTCTAAGTCCATCCAAGTTGCTGTGAAGTTCATAATTTTGTCCTTCTTTATGGCTGCATAATATTCCATTGTGTATCTCAGCTTTTTTTTTTTTTTTAGTTGGAGTCTCACTCTGTCACCCAGACTGGAGTGCAGTGGCCGCTCCCAGCCACCGCAGCCTCAACCTGCTGGGCTCCGGCGATCCTTCCACTCAGCCTTCCAAGTAGCTGGAAATACAGGCGCGCTACCACGCCTGGCTAATTTTTTGATTTATTGTAGAGATGAGGTCCCACCAAGTTGCCCAGGTGGGTCTCAAGCCTGCAGGCTCAGGCAATTCACTCACCCCAACCTCCCAAAGTGTGGGATTACAGGCTGAGCCACCGAGCCCGGCTTGTATCTCAGTTTGTAAAAATAGTCCACCTTTGATGGGCAGCACAATTGGTTTCATGTTTTTGCTATTGTGAATAATGCTGCAATAAACATGCATGTACTTGTATCTTTTTCATAGAGTGATTTGAGTCCCTCTGGGTATATTCCCAGTAGGGAAGGTCTTTTTTTCAAATATTTTGGGAATTGCCAAACTATTTTCCATAGAGGCTGTACTAGTTTTCACTCCCATCAAGAGTGTAGAAGTGTTCCCTTTCTCCTGCATCCTCCCCAGCATCTGTTGTCTTTTGAGTTATTGATCATGACCATGTTGAATGGAGTTAGGTTGTATCTCAGTGTGGTTTTAATTTGCATTTCTTTGATGACTAGTGAGCTTGAGCATTTTTTCATGTGTCTGTTGGCTGCTTGTATGTCTTTTTCTGAGAATTGCTTATTTGTATCTTTTGCCCACTTTGTAATGGTGCTGTTTGGTTTTTAATTTTTGGCATATTTGAGTTCCTTGTAGATCTTAGATGTTAGGCCTTTATCAGATAAACAGTTGGCAAATATTTCCTCCCAGTCTGTGGACAGCTGCCCTGCTCCCTGGATGGTTTCTTTGGCTTTGGAGGAGCTTTTCAGTTTGATGAGATTCCACTTGTCTGTCTTATCTCTTATGGCATGGGCACTTGGGGTTTTGGTTCAAATTTCCATAAGGGTGTCTCCTGCATTTTCTAAGTTTCTTATTCTTTGAGCTTTTACAGTTGGATCTTTAATCTATTTAGAGTTGATTTTTGTGTATGGTTGAGAGGTAGATGTATTGTTTTAATCTTCTGCATGTGGTCAGCCAGTTTCCCCAGCACCATTTACTGAATACATTTTCCTCTCCCCAGTGGTTGGTGGTGGAGGCTGAGTCTAAGATGAGTGGGTTGAGAAATTAAGATTTTGCTTCTGAAACTTCTATCCTATTCCATTGGTCTATATGCCTGTTCTTGTACCAATATCAGACTGTTTTGATCACTGCAGCTTTATAATAAAGCTTAAAGTCTGGGAGCATGGTGCCTCCCGCTTTGGGTTTTTTGTTTTGTTTTGTTTTGCTTTTTGCTAAGGATTATTTTGGCTATTTGTGGTAGTTTATGTTTCAGTATGAATTCCTGCATTGTCGTTTCCTGGTCTGAGAGGAATGCTGCTGATAATTTGATGGGTATTTTGTTAAATCTGTAGATTACCTAGGGTAGGTTGGACATCTTAACAATGTTGATACTTCCAGTACATGAGCATGGAATATTTTTCCATTTGCTTCTGTCATCTTTGATTTCATTGAGCAATGTTTTGTAGTTTTCGTTGTAAAGGTCTTTCACTTATCTGTTAGGATGATGCCAAAGTATTTTATTTATTTTGTGGTGATTGTGAATGGGATTGTGCTTTTTATTTGGGTTTTTGTTTGTTTATTGTTGGTGAATAGGAATAAGACTTTTGCACATTTATTTTATAACCTGAGACTTTGCCAAAGTCCTTTATCAGCACAAGAGGTTTTTGACAGATTCTCTTGGGTTTTTGAGGTATAGAATCATGTCGTCTGCAAAGGAGGATAACTTGACTTCCTTTTTTCCTATTTGGATACCTCTGATATCCTTCTCTTGTCTGACTGCTCTGGCTAGGACTTCCAAAACTATGTTGAACAAGAGGGGTGAGAGTGAGCATCCTTGTCTTGCTTCTGTTTTCAGGAGAAATGGTTCCAATTTCTGTTTGTTTAGCAATATGTTGGCAGTGGGCTTCTCATAGATGGTTCTTACTATTTTGAGGTATGTTCTATCCATGTCTAGATGTTCAAGGGTTTTCATCAAGAATAGATGCTGAATATTATCAAAAGATTTTTCCATATCTAATGATACAATCGTGTATCATTTTATTTTTACATCTGTTGATGTATTTAAGTATGTTTATGGTCTTGACCCAGCTCTGCATCCTGAGAATAAAGCCTCCTTGGTCATTGTGGATGATTTTTGAGATGTGTTGTTGGATCTGGTTTGCTAGAATCTTTTTGAGAATTTTAGTATCTATGTTCAGGATATGGCCTATAGTTCTCTTTCTTTGTTGAATCTTTACCTGGTTTGGGTATCAATGTGATGTTAGCTTCATAAAATGTTTTGAGGAGAGTTCCATCTTTCTCAATTATCTAGAATACTTTCAACAAGATTGATATCAGCTCCTCCTTGTATGTTTTGTAGAATTTTGCTGGGAAGCCATCTAGTCCTTGGTTTTTTTTTTTTTTTTGTAGATAGTTTTCTTATGACATAGTTTGATGAGAAGATAACCTCTGGGTCCCAGGTTGGAGGCTGGACAGAGCTAGGGGTGGCAATGCAGGTCTCTGCCTCTCCCAGGACAGAGAAAATCATGTCAGTTGGGTCTTGTCACCTGTGGCAAGGCTCCACTCAGATTTCCACAACCTGCTTTCTCCATAGTTCTTGGGGCTCATGCTGGTTTGCTGTTGTAGGTGATGGTATGGGCTCCAAGAACTATGGAGAACTATGGAGAGCCCTAGGATGGCAGATGATCCTGCCTGCTGGCAGCTTCAATCCCAGAGCGGTGGGGGCTGGTAATCACTTCCAGAGGAGAGCCCTGTGTGCATAAACCCAAATCTACCCTCAGACAGACTTTCAATCACCTATTGGCGCACACCTACTCACACAGAGAACCTTTATGGACAGTTGCTTTTGTGGAGACTCTTACAGTCTGACCTGTTCTGTAGCCATCTTGCCACCGTCCTCTCAACATCGCTTTATAGTCTTATAAAGAAGTAAAAATCACACTAGACCAAAGTTTTATTCCTTGTCTGAAATAATTTTTAAAATAAATGTATTGTTTGCATTGCTCTTGAGGCCAACTTACATTCCAAATGGAACATTTGGGTGAGGCTCTGAACATTTTATTGAACTTCTTTGCTACCCTTTTAGCTTTGCAAACTACACACCCCTGACAGTAGTGCATCACAGAGATGAGAAGAATTCTAGACCATTTTTACTTTTTAAGGTGTTTGACATATTTAAAAATATTGAATTGCCACAAGATTGTGATTGTTTTCCTTATTATAAATAAAGCTTAAGAAACACAAAAGACCGTATTATAATCCCATTTATATAAAAAATAATGTGTACACCTTCAGAGAAATTGAGACCTGTATATCCACTTTCCCTTTAGTCAGTCCTGTCCATCACTTAACATACTCTAGTATGTCTCTTCTTTATAATGAAAACATATCTATACAATGTAGTTATCAGTATAATGTTGACATGCCTCTAATTAATTTTTAATCTCCATTGGTGCTTTAAAAATATCAGAGATACTTAAGTACACAGTCTTATTGAACTTGCTTCTTGAACTTCTTGAACAATAAAAATATTAAGGGATACTTGCATGATCAATGTTTGTATACCTAACCCCGAATTGCATCCCACATTTTTATAATAAAAATTTTTTAAAATTAAGCATTTACACTTATTACTGGCATGAAAATAATTCTGGTCATAAATTATATATTTAATAAAACAGAAAATTATAATATATAGGCACATAAAATATAAAACGTTGTCAACTAATTTTGAAATGTAAGTATATCTATGAATGTGTGTCATTTTCTGTTAATTGATATTTTGGTGATTGTAATATATTTTTCCAGAAAAAAAATTGTCTTAGAGTTCAATCAAGCATGTTTTCAACAGTGGGAGTAAAAGAAAGTGAAAAATCAAGTTTGCTTTTGTGAGAAAGACATGAAAAATTTTCATAAAAAGCAAGACTTGTCTAAAAATAATTGGTCTTGTTTCAAGATGAATGTCATTATATGGATACTATGAAAGAGTAAAGCAAAGATTAAGTCCCAGAAAAGGAAAGGAAGAAGGTGCAAAATACAGAATGCAATTCAACTTTGAAAAATTAATCCACAGTTTTCATGAATTAACTAACTGTTATCGGCAAAGTTGCTTTCCCAAAATTCACATGTTGAATTCCAACTGTCCAGAATTTTAGAATGTGACTATATTTGGAGTTAGGGTCTTGAAACAGATAATTAAGTTAAAAATAATGTTATTAGGGTTGGCCTTGTCCACATGTCAGATGTTCTTGTAAGAAGAGCAAATTAGGACATAGACTGGGATGGAGGGAGGACCATGTGAAGACATAGGTAGAAGTTAGCTATCTATAGGTCAAGGTGAGAGGCCTTAGAAGAAACTAACCCTGCTGATATCTTGATCTCAGATGTCTAAACTTCAGAACTGTGAGAAAATAAATTTCTGTTGTTTAAGACACTTAGTTGGAGAGACTTTGTTATGGCAGCCCTAGCAACAGAATACACTAACTACAAACTTGAATATGATGAGAACTTCTGTAATTATTTTGCTTATTTTGATAACAATGTTTTCAATGAAACTATGTCACTAGTATGCTAAAATTCTCCTATACTAGCTCCATGGTAAGTCACCAAAACACAGATACAGAGTTCAAAATGGACAGAATCTGTGGAAATTAAAACAGAATAAAACACTAAATTTTAATGAGTAGCTTAGTAGAAATATCTTCATTTTAATCTTACTAATAATATTATTTGAGTGAATTATGGGGGTGGTTAATGATACACCATGGCTACCTTCAAAGAATTTGTGGTGACTATGATGATGACAATAGTGGTTGTGATGATTCAACATTTTTTAACACTTATTCTGTGTTAAGCAGTATACCAAGCACTTTATTACTGATACAGATCAAAGAATTTAAGTGATTTATCTAAAGTCATTCTATCCGCAATTTAAAGGAGTCCCTGGGATTTTTCCTCAATCACTAGTATTTGCTCATTTAATGAAAGATAGACTATTGGAAATTCCCCAAGAGGAATATAGGCATATGTCACATAAGTAGACAAAGAAAACTGCAAACTCAAGCATATAAGTTGCACGAATTTCATTCTTTAGTTTTTTTATGATATGCCAGTATTAATTAAATTGAAAAGGCCTCTACGGACTGGATTAAAAAAAATGTGGTACATATACATGATGGAATACTACGCAGCCATAAAAAAAACCAAAATCATGAATTTTGCAGCAACCTGGGTGGAACTAGAGTCTATAATACTGAGTGACCTCTCACAGAAACAAAGATCCAAGTATCACATGTTCTCACTCATATAATGGACCTTGAACATCCAATGTAATACTATAAGAAAATGACTGACGGTACTGGGAAACTATGGGGGGGAGGGGGATGGGATTGACAGTAGCAAATATCTGTCTGGGGATGGGGAAACACCTCTTATCAACAGGGTACCTGAATGAAACGTAATTGTACACCTAATCCTTAACTGTACCCCACAAAACCATAATAAAAAATATTGATTATGAAAAAAAAGAAAAAAAAGAAAGGCCTCTACTATTTTAATATGTGTGTGCATATATATTTTTATGTATAATATCTGATAACTTTAGTAGTAAAATATGACAATTACATAATTTAGTCATTTTTAATTTATATAAACACTATTTTACATTTTGATAATATATACAATGTTTTAATGTTATTTATCATTATAGAAGTAATTAATATTTGGTTAAAATTTTAAGTGGCAGATATTTCTCTGTCTTTCTACACACACACACACACACACGCACACACATGCATACACACGTTCTGACAGTTAAGTTTATGAACTCATCTTATTAAAAGTCTTTCATACCTCATTGATGAATATCACTATGGTCACCTGCTAAATACTCCCCTTAGGAACCTATGCGCTGACACCTTTGTCTATTCCACCCATCAAAGCAATTTTGAAACTCTTTTTCTGAATGGCCATCAGAGCTATCATCTTGTTACCCTTGATGTCCTGAATGTCATCACAATATCTTCCTTCCAAGATTTTCTTTATCTCTGGGTAAAGAAACAAGTCACTGAGGGACCAGATCAGGTGAGTTGGGAGGGTGTTCCAATACAGTTACTTGTTTACTGGCTAAACACTTCCTCCCAGACAGTGCTGTGTGAGCTGGTGCACTGTAGTGATGCAAGAGCTCCTTCAGGACCATTTTGCACACACTTTTCTCATGCCAAAATTTATAGTTAAGAGTTTTCTGTTTGTCAATGTTTATTTGGTCTGCTCTGCTTCTCACCTTCAGCTGATTATTTTTACACACAATTCAACATATTTTTGCAAAATTTTTGTTAGTTCTGCTTGTTACTGCCCATCCTGACCTCTCTTCATGCTTTCTCTACCTTCAGAAAAATGTTTAACTGATCTGCACACTGCCATTTTCTTCATGGCATTATCTCCATAAACTTGGACTAACATGCTCCTGACTTCACTTTCACTTTCACTCTTGCCAAGTTTAACATGAAATTTAATGTTCGTTCATTGTTCTAATTCAAGCTCTGATGTTTTTGCAATGGCACGCAAAAACATGCAACAACAATAATGAACGCCACTCGGCAAGACATTGCCACACATCAGCATGAACACAGCAGTGAGACACTGATATACCAAGGTTATGAAAACTTACCAAGTAGTTCGTAAAGTGCTGCCAATGTAAGTGTACCGTGGCATGTTTGCAAACTTAATTGTCTTTTAGAGGGGTGGCACCTTGTATTACAGGCTTCCTCCACTAGGTACATCTCAAGGAAGCCATCAGCAACAGTGCATCAGTTATTGTGAGAGGTTGTGATCAGCTTCATTAAATTTTTTTTTTTTTGGAGAGTTTTTCAATGCATTTGCTCATTTCATAACAGATGATTTAGGAGTGCGCCTGCCCACACGCTGCTAAGTGTTCAGCAGTTTTTGTACCAAAAAAGGCATGACTCCCATGCCCCCACCCTCCCTATTCATCTGTTTTCTCCCCAAGAAACTTTTTTGTTTCCCCAGATGAAAAAAAGCCTGAATCTAAAATGACATAAAATGTAAAATGTCCTTAGGGAAATGTGTTGCTGATGTGGAAGAGATGAAACCAAAAGAAACAAAGAAAGGCAGAAGCTCTAAAATACATCAAAATTGACCAGTTTAAAACTGTTTCGAGCAGTGGGAAAAGCATCTCGATATGTGTATTGCATCAATTGGAAAGTACTTTGAAGGTGATCGAAGCTTAAACATATAAGGATTAATGCACAATTTTGTTTAAATAAATTTTGTTTTTTGGGGACTCCCCTTATATATTTGATAAGGCTTTCCATGTTCTTTCTCAGGAATTGCCGTATTTAAATTACATTTTAGTTTTCAGTAAAAGGTCTTCTACCTTAAGTTATGAGGACTGCCTTATCTTAATTCTTAAGTCACACATATTTGAAGGAGTACTGTTAATGAAACTGAAAGATATTTTTCTTAAAATGAAATGTATGTCGAATGGGACCTTGGCTAAAAATCTTTCATTGCAATATAAGAGTGAAAATAATGTTGAAAACTTTAAGATAAATTTAAAGCAATAAAAAATAGATGTATGAATGTTAGTCAATTTTTTGATTGATGTTTACACCTAGGATGCAACTACCTATACTTTTAAAAATTAAACCACGGTAATGTTCTATTACTACTATGTTATTATTCCATTATTATTGAGAACAGTGAACTATTCTACTGCCCTTCATTTCTTTTATTTCTAACAATTTTTAAGATTATACTCCTTTGTTTCCTTTTATTGTTATCTAATTTACAGTTTTGAGATTTATTCCTATACTATCTTCTATGCCAAGGTCCAAATTGCATTTCATCATTGCCAAAATAAAATATCATGAAAAATCAATCACCCTGAATTTACAGTAGGAAAAAAAAACAAAAAACTTTTGTTTGTGGAATGATTCCATTATATTTTCAGTAACAAGAATTAGTGAGGAAAGGATTGCAACCAAATTTCTTTGTTTTAAATTTGAAATGGAAGGAAAGTCATATACCTTATGTCACTGACCATGACACAATGATAATGACGAGGATCATAACATTTCAATAAAATCTTAATAACAAAATTATATTAATAGCTAATAATGAGTATCTACCATTTGCTCTGTCCTACACTAAGTATTTTACATGCAGTTTCTCAGTCTCCATAACAACTCTATTATATATATTTACATATCATATCGATGAAAATACTGAGGTATGGCATGTAGTGATTATGTAACACAGTGAGAAGAAGGTTAGCTGGAAATTTTATTGTGATTTCACAACCAGAGCTTATAAAAACTCTTAAGCACTATCCTGAACTATCTAGCTTGTTCTCTCTCTCTCTCTCTCTCTCTCTCTCTTCCTCTCTGTGTGTGTGTGTGTGTGTGTGTGTGTGTGTGTGTGTGTGTGTGTGTCAGACAGAAAGACAGAGAGAGAGATTTTGATATGCATTTCACATACCATAAAATAAAACAAAACAATTTAAAGTGGGTTTTACTAAATTTATAGCATTGTGAAACCACCAACAAAATATAACTTTAGAATATTTTCTTTACCCTTAAAATAAACCAATATCCATTTGCAGTTCTTGCTTCTCACCACACTACCTAGTCTATTTCTTTTCTATAAATTTGCTAATACTATGTATTCTATATAAATTGTGTTAAGCAATATGTGATCTTTTGTGACTAACTTCATTCAATTAGCATCACGTTTTCAAGATTCACCAACTTGTAGCAATTATCAGTATTTTATTCCTTTGCACTAACATTGTCACATTATGGCTGAAGTGATCCTTCAGATGATCCTTTAGATGCAGCTCAGATGATCCTTCTGCCTCAGCCTTGCAAGTAGCTGGAAATACAGGCACACATCACCATGCCCGGCTAATTTTTTGTGGTCTTTATATATTTTTTACTTGTTCCCAAGAATCCCTAATTTTTTGATTTATTGTAGAGATGAGGTCTTGCTAAGTTTCCCAGGCTGGTCTCAAACCTGTGGGTTCAGGCAATTCTCTCACCTTGAACTTCCAGAGTGCTGGGATTATAGGTATGAACCACCATGTCTGGCCTTGTTTGTCCTTTTATTATGAGTTATAGTTCATATATATGTATTCTGGATACAAGTCCTTTGTCAGATGCATGACTTGCAATTATTTTTTTCTATTATGTGAGTTTCTTTTCACTTTCCAGATGATATAATTCATAGCATAAAAGTCTACAATTTTAATAAAGTCCAATATTTCTGATCTTTCTTCTTTTATTTTTTTGTTGTCATATCTAAAAAAAAATTTGCTTGTTCAAAAATTATGAGATTTACATATATGCTCTCCTTTAAAACTCATTATTTTTATTTTTTGATTTTACATGAAGACCTTTGTGCCATTTAAAAAAAATTTTGTGTGTAGTGAGCAGAAGTCCAACTTTATCCCTTTTGTAAATATCCAGGTATCCCAGAATCATTTGTTGAAAAGATGATTCTTTCCCCCATGAAATTGTCTTGGCATTTTTGTGAAAGGTCAATTGATGATAAATGTGAGGGTTTATTGCTGGATTCTCAAGTTTACTTCATGGGTCTCTATGTTTGACATTTCATTAGTACCACACTGCCTTGATTATTATAGTTTTGTAATAAAGTTTAAAGTTGAAAAGTGCAAGTCCTCCAAATATTTTCTTCTTTTTCAAGACAGTCTTAGTTTTCCTGTGTTTCTTGTATTTACATATAAATTTTAGAAGCAGAATCTGGAAGTTTGATAGAGATCACATTGAATCTGAGAGTCAATTTGGAAAGTATTGCCTTATTGACAATATTAAATATTCCAATTTGTGGACACAGAATGTCTTTGCATTTAATTAGCTCTTTTTTCCCCCATGTTTTATAATTTCAATGTATAAGCTTGCATTTCTTTTGTCACATTTATTCCTACGTACTTTTGCTTTTATTTAGTGCTATTTAAGTTAAATTTACTTCTTAGCTTCAGTTTCAGAATGCTTGTGCCTAAGGTATAGAAATACAGTTTTATTTATCTATCTTCCTATCAATCATTGAGATAAGTATAGATAAAACCGGTGAACTCATTTATTAGTTCAACAATGTTTTCATTTTTAAATAACAAACAATTACTTCTATTGGAAATTCATTAGAATTTCCTATATACAAGATCTCACAATCAGTAAAATATGCACATATTATCTATACACTGCCATGCATTACCTGAATATGTCTGAATGCATTTTTATTGCCTTTTCTTGACTGATTGTGTTAACTTAAACCTCCAGTACAATATTGAATAGAACTAATGACAGCTTTGTCTTGTTCTTGATTTTAGGATGAAAACATTTTGTCTTCCACCATTATACATGATTGTATCTGTGAATCTTTTGTAAATACCTTCTATTAAATTAGGGAAGTTTTATTCCATTTATTGTTTGTTGAGTGATTTCTATGGAAGGGTGTTTGATATCGCTAAATGCTTCTTTCATGTATTCAAATGATCATGCAATTTTTGTGGATTATTCTAGTAATATAGTATATTACATTGATTTATTTTTTTAATATTAAGCAACACTGTATTTTTGAGATAACTGCACTTAGTCATGGTATATAATGTGTTTCACATATTGCTAGATTCAGATGGCTAGTACTTTGTTGAGGATTTTTACATCCACATTCATAATAGATATTATGGGCACTTTTCTTGTGGTTTTATTTTTGTTTTGATGTGAGATTAGTAATAACCTCATAAAATGAATTGGAATGTATTCTATTTTCTAGAAGAGTGCATAAAAATTGATGTTAGTTATCTCCGTGTTTGGCAGAATTCATCAGTGAAACTGTCTGGGCCTGAGCTTTTGTTTGAGAAAAAAATGTACCTATTATTATTATTTACTTTAAAGAGAGTTTATTCAAGTATAAAGTTTGAGGGTAGGCTTCCCAGAAAGCACAGATTGCAAAGAATGAATTTCAGTGTTCCGAAGCATGGAAGTCTGTGACTGTCTTATCAGTGATCGTGTACCCTTCTGGCCACTGGTGTCTCACATGTTCTAGTGTTTACATTACTAATTCAAAATAAAGTTCAAGGAAGTTTGACAGAATTTTGACATCTTTCTATGAAAGGCTTAATGCATAGCTACAACTATCTGGTTAGTCGAGGTGAACTTTTTTTTCATGGGAAAGATATATTTAACATTCCACACTGAAGATATAACTGTCATGAGGTCTTGGCTTTGGGTTAGGAAAAGAAAGTAGGCAGTTAATCTATAACAAAGATCAGAGATGGGAAGGGGTGAGGTCTTGTTTCTGTTTCTTCTTACTCACTTACAGAATGAGGACAATGAGAAAGAGTCCATCTCTAACCTGTAATTGCAGGATTGCAGGCATGCTACATGACTCCGTTTTGAAGGTTTAACTTTTCCCTTGGCATAATAAATTTAAAGTGTCCTGAAATTTTATTCTCTTTTACAATACAATGCGGTAAAATGTTTGCACTTGTACTTGAGACAGTGGCACTTCACCCGAAGATCAGGAGACTGCATAACTCATCTTTTCAGCAGTTCTTATGAAACATGACCTGCTTTTACCTCTTGTACAGTATATGTCAGCTTTTGCTTAAGAAAATGTCTGCTGTAAGAAGTTGAAAAGCCACCATAGTTTAAAGGACCTGGGTCATCTTCACTGATTTCATGAGTGATTATTCATGTGCTGTGTCCCCGGTACCTGGTGCTTCACATGCTCTGATTTTTAAATCACTAATTCAAAATCTTTACTTATTACAGATATATTCGATTCTTCTTTAGTAAATCTTACTCATTTGTGTCATTTCTAGGACTTTTTCCATTTCATCTAAATCAAATAATCTGTTCTCATACAATTGTTCTTAGTATTTTCTTATAAGAATTCTTACTTCTGGGAAGTCAGTGATGTTCCTCTTTAATTCTTGATTTTGATAATTGTATCCTTCTTTCAGTTTTCTTGGTTAGTTTAGCTAAAAGTTCATCGATTCTTTGGTCTTTTCATAGTGTCAACTTTTTGGTTTGTTGAAATTTTCTATTGTCTATTCTTTATTTCATTTGTTTCTGATCTAATTATTATTTTCTTCTTTCTGCTACTTTTTTGGGGGTTTGTTTGCACTTTCTTTTCTGCATTCTCATGATGGAGAGTTATGATAGTGGTTATAGGTATTCCTTAAATTTTATGTTTTTAACTTTTGAATTAAAAATAATTATGGATGCAGATAAGTTTGATATGGGCATACAATGTATAAGAATCAAATCAGAATATCTGAAGTAGGATTTATCACCTCTGACATATCACTTCTTTGTGTTAGCAACAATTCAATACCATTCTTTATATTATTTAAAAATATACAATAAACTATTTTTAACTATGGTAACTCAATCATGCTACTGACAACTAAATCTTATTCTGTCTATCAAAAAGTATTTTTGTATTTATTAAACATTACCTGTTTATCTCCCCCTTCCCACTAACTTTTCTAGTCTCAGGTAGCCATCATTCTATTCTATATCTCCATGAGATTTTTTATTTATGTTGTATTCATTTTTTTAAACTCCCACATGAAATATTTGTCTTTCTGTGTCTGGCTTATTTCATTTAATGTAATGTCCTCCAGTTGTATTCATGTTGTTGCAAATGACAGAATTTCATTCTTTTTTAATTGCTGAATTATATTCCATTATGTATGAACCAAATTTTCTTTATCCACTCATCAAGTAATGGACAAAGGTTGACTCCTTATCTTGATATTTGGAAATAGGGCTGTAATAAACATGGATATGTAGATATGTCTGTAATATACTGATTTTTATTCTTGGATGTATACCTACAAATGGGATTGCTGCATCATATTGTAGTTCTAATTTTAGTTTTTTGAGGAATCTCCATAGATGTACTAATTTACATTCCCACAAACAGTACAGGAGGGATCCTTTCCTTTCTTTTTTTTTTTTTTTTTTTTTTTGAGTTGGAGTCTCACTCTGTCGCCCAGACTGGAGTGCAGTGGCTGCTCCCAGCCACCGCAGCCTCGACCTGCTGGGCTCCGGCGTTCCTTCCGCCTCAGTCTTCCAAGTACCTGGAACCACAGGCGCGCGCTACCACGCCTCGTTAAGTTTTTGATTTATTGTAGAGATGAGGTCTCGCCACGTATCCCAGGCGGGTCACAAACCCATGGACTCAGGCAATCCACTCACCTCAGCCTTCCAAGGCGTGGGATTACAGGCTGAGCCACCGAGCCCGGCCAGGGAGGGATCCTTTTCTACACAGTTCATCAGCATTTGCTTTTGTCCATCTTTGGATGAAAGCCATTTTGACAGAAGTGAGATGAAATCTTACTGAGATTTTGATTTGCAATTCTCTGATGGTTAATGATGGTGAACATTTTAAAATATACCTGTCGATCATGTGTCTTTTTTGAGAAGAGTATATTCAAATTTTTTGTACATTTTTAATAGAATTATTTGTGTTTTTCACTATTGAGTAGTTTGAGCTCCTTACATATTCTGGTTATTAATCCCTCATCTGATGTATAGTTTATAAATATTTTCTTCCATTCGGTATATTGTCTCTTCATTTTTTTGTTGTTATTGTGCAGAAGCTTTTTAGCTTGATGTGATTTTATTTGTCCATTTGTACTTTGCCAAAAAAGTCTGCCTTTTTTTTTTTGCCAAGTATTGCTGTATATATACCGTGTTTTCATTTTCATTCATCTCTATATATTTTCTAATTCCCTAGGTGATTTTCTTTTCTTTGGTTCAGTGATCATTTAGGAATGTGTAGTTTGGTTTCCACATATTTACATATTTGTGAATTTCACAAAATTCTTGTTTTTGATTTTTAATTTTATTGTATTGTGAATGTAGAACATATTTTGCTTGATTTCAATTATTTTTAATTATTTGCTCTGGTTTTATGGTTTAGCATGTAGTCTGTCCCAGAGAATATTCCATATATGTTTGAGAAAAATGTGTACTGTGCTGTTGTTGGGCAAAATATTACCTGGACAATCGTTAGTTGGGTTAAAAGTGTTTCAAGTCTTCAGTCCTCAGGAATAATTTGTCTAATCATTATAGTCATTATTGAAATAGGATACACAAGCCTCCACCTCTCGCTTCATCTCCTATTATTTTCCTTCAAATCTGTTAGTTTTTTGGTAAATTGAAGGACTCTGGTTTTATTTACACATATGCTTACAGATTTTTTTTTTATATAACGGATTAACCCCCTTACCTTCATAAAAGGATCCCTCTTGTCTCTAATAATACTTACTTTTGGTAAAGTTTAATGGTATTTTTCATATCGATCTTACACTTTTCTCATTAACTTTATTCTAAATAATTCTATTATTCTTTTTACTACTCTTTAAAAAAAATTTTAAAGATGTGGGGTACAATTCAGGGTTAGGTATACAAATGTTCATTATGCAGGGACACTTGTTGATGAGCTGTGCCCCCCCCCCAGCAGTTTCCCACTACTGCCAATCTTGCCCACACCCTCCTTCCCTCCTTTGGCAGTTTCCCACTACCGCCAATCCCTTTCTTACAGTATTATGATAATTGCTCAAGGTCCACTTATGAGTGAGAACATGTGATACTCAGTTCTTGGTTTCTGTGATAGATCACTCAGTATTATTGACTCTAAATCTATCCAAGTTGCTGTGAAGTTCATAATTTTGTCCTTCTTTATGGCTGCGTAATATTTAATTGTGTACATGTACCATGTTTTTTCATCCAGTCCTCTTTCAATGGATAGCACGGTTGGTTCCATTGTTTTTGCTATTTTGAAAAATGCTGCAATAAACACACATGTGCATGCATCTTTTTCATAGAGAGATTTGAGTTCTCCTGGGTATAGTCCCAGTAGGGGGATTGCAAGGTCATCTTTCAATACTTTTTTTGCATTACATTTTGGGAGTAATGATTTCTTGAATGAAGAAGAGAAAATGTTTTAAATATTTTCATGTCATATACATCATGATCTTTTGTAATAAGAACTGACTTTCATTAGAGTAACTTAGGAACTAAAGGGAAAGTACAAATAGGCATTTATTCTCTTTTTTAGTGGCTGTAAATCATTTTTATTTTTGATGTTTTGCATGAAGTTTTCCATTAGTATTGGAAAGACTGACCTGAATTTTCTATTGGTTATTATAAGAAAAGAACTCTTGGCATTATTTCTCAATTTACTCAGTCTGTTTGTTTGTTTCGTGTTTTCAAGTTTCCAAATGCCAAGTGTCGGTTTTTGCTATTGTTAACTATTAGCAATGAAATTCAAAACTTCTTTTATTAAAATAAAAATAACTTATGGCTATGACTTGTTTTCTGAGTATATCTTTAACTGCTTGTATTAGGTTTTTCAGTGAAGTATTTAGAAAGGTAACACACATTACCATATAAAACATTTTACATATTCAGACAGACCTAGGTTCAAAGCTATGTAACTTGGACTCATAATTTACCTTTACTAACTATTGTTATCTTCAACTCTGAAATGGAGATTGCAATATCTAACTCAGGGGGTGGTTATGAGGAGTAATAAAATGTAAAATATAATGCACCTAAAATAGCATCAGGTTCAGAGTCTCAATTAATTGCCTAAAGTGACAGTTGCTAATAATTTCAGTATAATGAGAAGTTTAGGAGTATAATCATTTGTATACTTAACCTTAAAAATTGTTTTTTCACTATTCCTCATCCTGCTGTTACTCAGTAAGCTGTTTTCAGCCAAAGAATATTTTTTTACTAAGATAAACTTTATTTTCTTAGTTTATTATTATTGAATTTCTTCTAGTTAATGTTATGCCTTTTACTAAAAATTTAGCTGTTAATGAAACTTATGTTATTGCACTGTATTCTGCTTCTCTCCTTCAGTTCTATTATTTTTTTCTAATAACTCTTTCTTCATTGTTTTGTTCTATGTTTGAAATAGTTTGGCAATTGCTTGCACAATTGCTTATTTAGCTTTTAGTTCCGCCCATTCCCTCTACTTTTAACAAGTTTGGTCTATACATGTATGTGTGTGTATTATATATTATATATGGCATGCATATAATTATTCTTATATATCTTTCTTATTTTCAAATTTATTTGTTTTGACCTGGCAGTCTGAAGAAAAAAAAAATAGATTGTTGGCTGTTGCTATTTTTTTTTCCCACATTATTTGTCTGTCTTTATCCAATTGCTTTTATTGCTTGCTTAGTACATCCCTTCTAATAGGCTAATTTTTCCTGTCTACTCTTTTTAAAAATTGTTTGTTGCTCTTTGCTTATGTCTTTCTTTTATCTTCTTATTTTCTAAACTGGAAGTTCTAGTAATCAGTATATATATGCTAACTTTAGTCACTACAGCAATTGTGTGCCATTTTATTGTATATATTTTTAAGAATACCAGGGAGTGGGATAGACAGGAATGTCTGTGAGGTTGCATCCTCCAAGCAACAATAAATAGAATAAGAAAGAAGTGTCTTTCTCACACTTTCCTTCTTTTCCAGAGAGAACAGTTGGGGGCTGTTAGATTTATTAGCCTTGTTGACATTCTCCTGCTGGGACAGAAATCAGATTATCTTCAAATTTGTTGGCTCTTCTATGGTGAGTCTCAAAAATCAGCTATCTTTCTGGCTAGGGGCATAATACGTGACTGTGTAGTTTAGTGGGGTGTATTTGAACTTGTTTCAGGACAAGCTTTCTCTCCAGTGAATAGCTGCAGGATTATAGAATGTTAGGGAGAAATGGAGACAAATATTTGCCCAGAAGCAGGATTTTTGTAGAGTATGACTTTTCCCATAATCTGTACTGAAGAGATCTCCAGAGATGGAGACTGAACAAGTCAGTAAGCAAAGGGTCTCTACTGAGTAGCAAAGCCTTGATTAAACATCAGGGCATGCTTTCTTGTAGCTCAAGGCAATGGTGAACCATAAGGGTGCTGCTCATCATGTCTTCTTTATCTAAACCTTACTAGGTTGATGAAATGTAATTGTGATTTTTGCATTGTTAAAATTTGCCTTTTGATATTAGAATACATTCTTAATAAATGTGCTTATGTTATACATCATCTTTTTTTTTTTTTTTTTTAGTTGGAGTCTCACTCTGTCGCCCAGACTGGAGCGCAGTGGCTGCTCCCAGCCACCGCAGCCTCGACCTGCTGGGCTCCGGTGATCCTTCCGCCTCAGCCTTCCGAGTCGCTGGAACTATAGGCGCGTGCTACCACGCCCTGCTAATTTTTTGTTTTATTGTAGAGATGAGGTCTCTCCAAGTTGCCCAGGTGGGTCTCGAATGCGCGGGCTCAGGCAATTCACTCACCTCGGCCTCCCAAGGCGCGGGATTAGAGGCTGAGCCCGGCTGTTACACATCATCTTAATGCACATTTCTCACTTTCTTTTTTTTTGTTGGTGACATTACTTAATATCTATTTTATATTTATTTTAAACTATGGACATTATGTTAGACAAAAAGCAAATTTGAGCAATTTTCTTATTCATGTTCAAAACGGGTCATAAAACAGTGGAGACGATTGTAACATCAATGACACATTTGACTCAGGAACTGGTAATAAATATACAGTGCAGTGGAGGTTCAAGAATTTTGCAAAGGAGACAAGAGCCTTGAAGATGAGGAATATGGTGGCTGGTCATTGGAAATTGACAATGACTAACTGAGAGCAGACATTGAAGTTGATCCTCTTACAACTATACAGGAAGTCGCCAAAGAACCCAACATCAACCATTTTAGGTGGTTTGGCATTTGAAGTAAATTGGAAAAGTGAGAAAGCTTGATAAGTGGAAGTGGTTGGACCAAGAAGAATCTCCAAAGCACTTCTCAAAGTCAAACTTGCAGAAAAAAAAAATTATGGTTACTGTTTTGTGGTTTGTTGCTGGTCTGATCCACTACAGCTTTCTGATCCAATAAAGCTTTTTTTGTATTCCCGGCAAAACTTGCATCTGAGAAGTATGCTCAGCAAATCTATGAGATACACCAAAAATTGCAATGCCTGCAGCCAGCATTGGAAAGCAGAAAGGGCCCAATTCTTCTCCATAACACCCTACTCACGTTGCACAACCAATGCTTCAAAAATTGAATGAATTGAGCTATGAAGTTTTGCTTCATCCACCATATTTACTTGCCCTCTCACCAACTAACTACCATTTCTTCAAGCATCTTGACAACTTTTTGCAGGGAAAATGCTTCCACAACTAGCAGGAAACAGAAAATGTTTTCTAAGAGTTTGTCAAATCCTGAAGCATGGATTTTCATGTTATGGGAATAAACAAACTTAGTTCTCATTGGCAAAAATGTGTTGATCATAAGTGGTTTCTATTTGGATTAATAAAAATGTGTTTGAGCCTAGTTATAATGATTTAAAATCCATGGTCCAAAACCTCAATTACTTTTGCACCAACCTATTATATATAGTATAACTGATTTCTAAGGATGGACCAACATTTTCCTATTATGTTCACGGACTCATTTTAGCTAGACATTGATAGAAAAGAATATTTTGACTATGTCCCTGAATTTAATGATTTAATAGTACACCAACTCCTGAATGCTTACACTAAATTCACCAATAGCATTTTAACCTCATGTATTTTTATTGGTCCTAAGAGTTCAAAAGATTAAGGTTTTATATAAAGCTAGGACATTAGCTCTGAAGTCGATAGTTATTATAATTGAGTAGCATATCCTAGTGAAGACTGCCTTAATTTTTCCAACTCAGACAGAAGGTTTTTTTCCCTGATTTTCTATTGTTTTGTAATTTTAAAAATGTTATGGATTGACTGTTAATTTTAATTAATTTTCAAGCATGAGAATTTTCTCTTCCTCATTAATTGAAGACAGTGATCATACCTTTCAAAGAATATGACAAGCATTATAATGAAAACTACTCCTTGTTGACGGACTCCTTATTGCCCACCCATTGTTGTGCCTGTAAATGACAGTTTATTTTGCTTTGGAATTTCATAACAAGGTATTAGAGACTTAAACTCAATGAATTTTTTTAACACTTAATTTATGCTAGACTTTATGAAAAATATTTTTATCATTTACATTTGCCATTATCCTCAATAAGACAATGTATAACTTACAGAATTTCCATTTATTAGCAATTAAGCAAGATTAAATTATTTGCCTGAAGTAGCATAGTTAAAAAGAAGTAGTATTCGTTCTCAGTATAGCATCCCTGCAGCAGCAATGTATTAGAATGGAGTACAGTCAAATTAGAATGTAGTGAAGAGGTTCATGACCAACCGGGGCACCTTGGTGAGACCTCATCTCTACAATAAATCAAAAATTAGCCAGGCATGGCAGTGTGAGTCTGTAGTTCTGGTTACTTGGAAGACTGAGGCAGAAGGATCTCTGGAGCCCAGCAGGTTGATGCTAGGATGGTCTTGAGCATGCCACTGCACTCCAGTGTGGGTGACAGAGTGAGACTCCAACTCAAAACAAAAACAAAAATAAAAACAAAAAAGAATGTAGTGAAGTATTTAAAAAGAAGGATCTACTAAATCTCTCCTAATTCATTGTATCAGGACTCTTACAGCTTCAAAGGTTACTAGGCTGTTTTATTTTTTAAAAGCTCAATGCTTTTTCTTGGGTAGAAAAGAATTTAATATTAACTAATTAACTAAAATTAGGCAATCATCTTAATATATCTTAGGAATAAATTGTCACATGCACATATAATTTATTATATTTCAACATGTTTTTAATTTGTATTTTCTTGGTAGTAATGATTGTGCTCTATAATTAAATAACTGTGCTATTATGTGATATGTATTTGGTTTTTTTAGCATGTTTTTTACATGTTATATCCTCAAGTATCTTCCCAAATATGTTTTAAGTTCAGAAATAAAATGATAATTTTATAATAATTCTTAGACAGCATTGATCTTTTACTATAATGCATGAGGTCACATGTTTTCTTACTTTTTTTACATGTTATATCCTCTTTTTTTTACATTTTTACATGATTTTTCATGTTTTACTTTTTTTATGTTTTATGTTTTACATGTTTATATATTTTTTAACTTTTTCACATGTTATATCCTTACTTTTTACATGCTATATCTTCAATTATCTTCCCAAATATGTTTTAAATTCAGAAATAAAATGATAATTTTACAGCAATTTTAAGACAACACTGATCTTTTAATATAATGCATAAGATCAACATGTTTACATCTCTAACTTAAGTGATTCCAGAACAAGCAAAATGGAACAACCAATCTTATTATACTTTCTTTATGAATGTAACTCGCCTTATGAATTTATGTTGATATAATTATGTTTATTCATATCAATATTAAGCAGTGCTGCTAGATGTTGACAAATATGAACAGTTCTTTTTAAGATACGGTAGTGTTGATAGCTACAGATAAATGACCTATGCTACTTTGCATATAGTGAATTCTTGTCATATATATGAAGCCCCTTCATGACCATGATCGCTTTAATTAGCCTCTACCATTCTTGGAGATGTACGAGACAGATCTGGCTAGACAAAACTTGCCATCCTCATGTCATTGTCCAGGAACTTCTATGAGTCTTAAATAATCTTGAGGGTATCCAGGCATCAGATTATTGGTGATTTCTGTTCTTGCCTTTCCCTAGTTTTGAGAATTTGGTTGTCAGAAATGGTGGTGCAGTGGTAGAAAGTGCTCTGTCTTCCAAATTTTTTCTTAACCAAAGTTTTTCAAATTAAAAAATACAAATGCAAGATTGTTTTATGTGCTATGAAAATAGAACATGTACCTTTAAACTCATATTTAATGATTTGTTGATTGTGGGTGACCAGTGAAGAGGGTTTTCGATGAATAATCATTTAATAGGTAATTTTAAAACAAAAGAAGTTAATCTATTTTCAATTTTTAAGTGGAGTCAGGCTGTTTCTCCCCTCTCAATATTGTCAATAGGTTTTACAATATTTTTTATAAGTGAAATATATTCTGGTTTCAAGCACATCTAGAAATTTGTGTAGAAAAAAGTATGAATTCCCCTGACATTGTGATGACAAGGCTTTACATTAAATCTTCATTATCATCTTTCTTGAACTGAGTACAGGAATACACAGTACTGAGGGGAATTTTATTTGTATGTTGCTGAACTGCTTGATGTCCTCAACTGGCACACAGCAAAGTGAACAATAGGTCACCTGATTCCTCATGGAAGAGATTAAATGGGCAGTTGAAAAAAAGGAAGAATTCAATTTCATTCCAGTTATTTGGCTAAAGTTCACTTTGAGAAACATGAAATATCTCATACAGTTTAATGTATGCAAATAAAGTCTGTAGAGGATGACAGAAATCACATGGTCAACCTTCCCAGATGTTGCAATGGAAAGTAAAGAAGTTCTATACCAAGTTGAAGGGGATACCTCTAAATATTATTTAAGAAGTGGCTGGAGATTATATCAAAAAACCTTGGCAGATGTGGAAGAGATTGACAATTTGGGATTAAACTGAAAAGAAACAAGAATAATTTAGTAAAACAGAATACTTTCATGTTTTTGCAAATTAATTTTATTTTTCTTTCAGGTTGGAGAATGGAGGTTTATGACCATATGTTTCCTTGATCAATGAGTGTGTGTATCTTATTTTTTGAATATATAAGAAAATTATCTCATTTTTTAGCTTATAGAAGCCCTTTGGTCTGCAACACTCAAGTAGCTGAAGCAGAAGAATATTTACTCTTTCTGGTATTATTTGTTCAAATTATTGCTAAACTATCAAATCGTCTTTCTTCTTATAGCATTTATTGCATTTAAATAGCAAAATAACATGTGGCTATGCTTTAAAAACCGTAAAATATATACAATTTTAATTACTCCGTTCAATATTATTCTAACCATATTTACATTCTATATCTCTAGCGCACATGTGTTAAATATTTTGGTCATGAACATTATTGACTATTCAATTTAGTACCTACTTTGTCTTTACTTAGAATTTTTCCCTCACATGTGTGTGGGTATGTTATGCTTTCTTGTTAACTTTTAACAATGTAACCTCTGAAGACCCTACTATTTAATCTATTTAATGCAAAGACGTCTATAAACTGATTTCCTAAAATTTGACTGACTTTGACTTGGAGGAAGCAATTTGGTCCCTTAATTTTTAAACAGAGATTTATATTTTATTTTATTTTATTTATTTTTTTGTTTTGAGTTTGAGTCTCACTCTGTCACCCAGACTGGAGTGCAGTGGCCGCTCTGGCCACCGGTAGCCTCGACCTGTTGGGCTCCGGCAATCCTTCAGCCTCAGATTTATATTTTAAATCACTTAAAACAATTTTTATTTATTAGAGGAAACTAGCCACATAATCTGAAAGCTAATTGATTGAAAAGGGCTTAACAAAAATTTCTGTAAATGCTATGTCATATAGTAACATACCAGCCTTTTTCATTTTAAGATTCAATGATTTTAACTACTTCAATTATTTATCTCTGTTTTAAAATAAGCATATACTGGTATCTCTATTTATTCATTTTAGACATTATCTATCAACTTCATGTTATAGTAGACTGAATAGTTAGCTTTTATTTTTACTAGTGTAACACTTTCTTATTTTCTTTCCCATTCTCACAATGTTTTGTTAAATCTATAGTAAATATTTAAATTAGTAAAATTTGATAGATATTATACAACACTGAACCAAATGACACACATATACATACATTTTGTTCTTTTACAAAGGTTTATCTTAGACATTATTTTATTTTCCTAAAGTAAGTGATTGACCAGTTCTACATTTGCTTAATTTTTAGTGGACATTCTGCTTTACCCATTCACATAGCTCAACATATTTAAACAATATTAGCAGTATAATTTTAAAGTGCTCAAATGTTTCAAATACTTTATCAATTCATCATTTTTCTCTTCTAGTATGTGTCATACCTCTTGATTTTCTCACGTCCAAAAGGAATGCATATTCTCTAAGCCAGGACTCTCATCTTGTGCATTCCTTTTGTACCTCCCCGTGCTGTAGGACAGTTAAATAACTACCAAGAATGGGGCCAGTTTCATAGATATGCAAATTATGTGGGATCTTATGTCATTTTCCTTTTCCAAAGTGACTTTATTTTATTAAATCACATCTTTCCAATGCTTCCTATTAAATAACATAAAGAAAATGCAAACAAAAAGTATTTGGTTTAAAAAACTCTTTATTCTTTATTCTAGTTTGTTTATAAAACTTCAGGTAGAAAAACTCTTTTTCTTGGGCAACCCCTTTGGGTGCCCTCCCACTAGTGGGAGCTTCTCTGTCCTCTCAATAAATCCTGTTTACTCAAAAAAAAAAAAAAAAAAAAAAAAAGAAAGAAAGAAAAGAAAAACAGAAAGAAAATCTCTTGTTCTCAAAATTATGAAGGCATTTCTGCACTGTCTTCTAGTCTTCAGTGTTGCTATTGTTAAATGTGGTGTCAATTTCATTCTTAGTCTTAATATTTGTACATGTTTTGTCTTTTTGAGTGCTTTTAGAATTTTTTCTTTGTACTTTTGCTTTTCTTTCCTTTTGTTGTTCTAAACTCAGTAAGTCTTTGTGTTTATAGACATGTAATTTAAGTTATTGGAAGTTTTTCTTGTATTACACCTTTGAAATTATATTCTCTCTCATTTTTCCCTTCATTTTAGTAATCCCATGTGTTGGTTGTCAAATTTTCTAGAAAATTAGGTAATTTATTTCATCTTTCTTCCGACTTTTTACTGTTTTGTCAATCTATTTTAACCTCTTACTTTTTTATGCTTATTTTTAATGCCTTTTCTGAATTTATAATTCCAATCATAATATTTTAATTTTTAAGTTACTTGTATTTGCTGAACATTTATTTTACGGTATAATGTTTTTGTTTGATTTATGCAGTATAAGAGCTTTCAAATATTAATTATAGTTTCTTTGCATTAATGTGTCTTCATCTTTTTTTCAATATTATTTTTCTTTGAGTTCATGCTTATGTATCGCTTTGGTTTTTCCCTTTCTTTCGTGTAATAAGCATTCTCAAATGACTGCTGATTTTTAGCTGCAGTTTTTTTTTTTTTTTTTTTTTTTAGTTGGAGTCTCACTACTCTGTCACACAGGCTAGAGGGCTTCCTGCCACCACAGCCTCTACCTGCTGGGCTCAGACGATCCTTCCGCCTCAGCCTTCCAAGTAGCTGGAACTACAAGTATGCGCCATCATGACCGGCTAGTTTTTTTTGTTTTTTTGTTTCAATTTATTGTAGAGATGAGGTCCTGCCAAGTTGCCCAGTTTCTTCTCGAACCCATGGGCTCAGGCAGTCCTCTCACCTTGGCCATCCAGAGTGCTAGGATTGAAGGAGTGAGCCACTGCCTCCAGCCTGCCCATTTACATTTCGGAGTAAGGCATAAACAGCTGCTTAGATATCTACCGTTCTTAGTCAAGCTTGACAACAGCTAATGGTCTCTTCTCTTTGATTATTTCTTATTTTTTTTCTGTAGAAATGACACATCTGTGTGGGCTACATAATTTGTGAGATGGAATGTAAATTGGAGGTACCAGCTTCCTTGTTCAAAAATTGAAGCATCTCAAAATGGCAACAGTAAAACATTAAAAATATATTCTTTCAAAGCCTGGGGTCCTATGAGATGGTGTAAATGGTATGTACATGAAGCTCAACCTGCCTATAGAGGATATTGGTTTGACTTCCAGTGTTCTTGAAACTGCAGTCATCTGCAGTGAACATATCTTGGTTTTTAGATATTCAGTTATTTTCCCCCTTTTCAGCCATATGCCACAATCCTATTTTCTGTTCTATCCTTTGTCCTCTGCTACAGCTTAAAGCCCCTTTTCAATTTCTCTTGAGAATAAAGATTGCATGTCCTGAGGGTGGAGTGATATATTTTCTAACAGAATGGCAAAAAGATGAACACAATGGTATTCATCCTCTCTGCTTTCAGACTTTTTAACACATCACCCCCATTTCAGCCCTGCACTTTATATCTCCATTACTGAAACCTTTAAGTATAGAGTCCTGTGAATGTTTTATCATTTTTAATTTCTCCCTTTATAAGTTCTTCAACTCACTAAACTGACTTCCTAATTTTAATTAGTCACTAAAGATTTATTGATGTTGTGACTAATCAGAAAATGAGGGGCAACCAAAATCTTCATTTAATCTAAGTAAGAAAGAAAATAAGAATCAGGATAAATTATCTTGTTTAAGAATGGACGTCACATTTTTAGTGGTTTGTCTCTCTAAAGACTCATTGAACTAAATTTAACTTTTTTATTTTATACATAAGATATAGTATTATGTCCTGGTATTTTTAAATGTACTCCTGTGAAGGACTAAAATTATTCATTCTTAAGTATCCACCTTGGAATCTTAATTTTGTTCCTATTAGATCGATGTGATATATTCCAATTAAGGAATCTTTTGAAAACTACTTGAAAAATTATTTGAAACTTTTTACTTAATATTCAGGAATAAAAAATGGCATTGAAAATTATCTTGGGAAAATTATCATCTGGAACTTTTTAAGTTAATATCCAGGAAGGAAAAGGGTACAGTTACTTTATCCCACTGGATGAGGAGGGGGTGGTTAACATAGAACAAAACGTTACTTATGTGTCTCTTGTATCAGAAGTTTCCTTGGCATGAAGGAGGCAATTTACTATGTAGACTTAACTTGTTTCAAGTCTCATTGCAGAAACCACAAGAAACACATCATCTTTATGCCTAGCATGACTTTCTTTCAATACAAGTTTCCTAATACCGCTTTTATTTTACAAATTGCTATGGAAATTTAGAACAACAATGAACATGTGTTCAATGAACAACCTACGCTGCTCCATTCTTGATGTCTTCTGATGTTAGCAAAAGGACATAGTAAGAGATTAAGGGTACCAGTTGTAGTATTAAAAAAGATTTGTCTTGAGTCCAGGCTTACTACTTGTTAGCACAGAAACTTTGAGTAAGTTATAAACTTGGCCTAAGCCGAAGGTTTTCAAAATTGTTTGCACATCAGAATGACAAAGTTAAATATATACAAGGTTATGCCTTATCCCAGATCAAATAAATCATAACCTCTGGCCTGGGCTGTGGTCTCACAGAGATTTCTTGGTGATGATAACAGGCAACAAGGGTTAAGAACTGCTGCCTCTAAATCTCATTTGTTTCATCTTTAAAATGGAGCCAGATTTAAATAGCTAGTATTGTAAGGTTATTTTCAAAATTAAATAAAATGCACACAAAAACACAGCATAAATAATTCATGTCTTTCACACTCTAGCTAAATTATAAATACAATTATAAAAGTGATTGTGTACTTTTTGTTCACTGTTTTCTGTATAGCCATAGAAAATACTTAAAAGTACTTCTTGGTTCAATGAGTCACTTGTACTGTTTTTTAGAGGAGGAGACATTCTCGTGTTGACTATTGCTCTGCCTCAAAGCAATTTATTTAAATAAATATTGACTGGTTTCTGCTGCAGAATCAGTTTTTTCCCCCTAAAATATTAGTTGTAATTAGTATTTCTTTGGGGCTGATGCTGTACCTCATTCTAATATATACCTGTATCTATTACCACCTCTGGCTATAGAACTTTCTCTTTACTGTATTCTTCTCCATTCCCTTCTTCTTTCCCTTCCACTCTTTTTTTTTTTGAGTCAGAGTCTCACTCTGTCGCCCAGACTGGAGTGCAGTGTCCGCTCCCGGCCACCACAGCCTCGACCTGCTGGGCTCCGGCGATCCTTCCGCCTCAGCCTTCCAAGTAGCCGGAACTACAGGTGCATGCTACCACGCCCGGCTAAGTTTTTTGATTTATTGTAGAGATGAGGTCTCGCCAAGTTGCCCCGGTGGGTCTCGAACCCTCAGCCTCAGGCAATCCACTCGCCTTGGCCTCCCAAAGTGCTGGGATTACAGGCTGAGCCACCGAATCCGGCCTCCCTTCTTCTCTCTTCTCATTTTTCCTTTCCTGTTTTCGGTCCTCCTTCTCCCTCCCTGCCCATTCTCCTCATCTTTTATTTGCTATCTCTATGATGGACAACCTTGCTGAAAACTTTTGGCTCCAGGAGAAATTACTCTACTTTTAATCTTACCTGGCAGCATTCTGTATAATCTGCTCACTTTCCACAAGGCAGTGATTTTGAATTTGTCTTCTGAGGGACAACGCCTTCCTCTTTTGTACTACAGTGTTTCATATCAGTAATTGACTGCCCATCTTTGAAAATGACAAAATAAGTACAGGTTGTAACTCAATGATCCCATTATTCTCCTTCCAAACAGCCTGCTTTAATGTTATTTATCAATTAATTTTTGCGCATTCAGTCCACAATGATGCATTAGCATGTATCAGTCCTTTTATTGACACTAAGCAAGACAGACAAATACTTCACCTTAGTGAAGAGGAAAAGCCTGTGGAAGCCTCAAGCAAATAAGAAGACTTTTAGAATATAGTGTGATGTATCATAGAAAGCAAATGCAAAGTGCCTTTTCCATATGCTGCAGAACGCCCATGGCAAGGGTCCTTCCCTCAGTCTTGGCAGCACGGAAGGCAGGTCCTGAGATCAGGTTGTCCGGGCTGTGGTTTAAAGAAGAAAGATAGGTGTCAGTTTCATGAGGAGTATGGGGGCAAAAGAGATGACATGTGGTTCTATGTTCCCGGAATGTGAGGGGATTAGTAAAAAGTAAACTTGGAGAAGTAAGAGAAAGCTGGATATTAAAGAACTTGAGCTTTATTCTTGGAGCTCAGGACAACCATTAAAAGTTGATTAAATAACAGAGAATGATGTGATGAAATTTCCTTGAGAAAATAAATTTGCACTTCAATGAGGAAAAGTAGAAAGGGCAGTTGAAAATTATGAAAATAAAATGAAAAAATAGGCTTAATAATGACATTTTTAAACCCACCAAAAATAAACCTAACAGATGTCTACAGAATATTCCACCCCAAACTACAGAATATATATTTTTCTCATCAGCACTTGGAATATTCTCCAAGATAGGCCATATGATAGCCCAAAAATCCAGTATCAACAAATTCAAAAAAATTAAAGTCATATCAAACACCTTATTAGATCACCTTACAAGAGAAAAAGATAAAAGGGATTCAAACTGGAAAAGAAGAAATCAATTATATCTGTATGTCAATTATACATGATAAGATTTTATACCCAGAGAATCCTAAAGACCCCTTCAAAAGACTCCTGGACTTGATAAGTGAATTCAGTAAAGTTTTGGTATATATAATTAACACACACAAATCAGTAGTACCAATAGCACCAATAGCAACTAAGCAGATAATCAAATCAATAACTTAATTCTCTTTACAACAGCTGTCAAAAAGCTAAAATATTTAGGAATATATTTACCTGAGGAAATGAATGATCTCTACAAGGAAAACCATAAAGTGAAAGAGATGAAAGAAATTGTAGAAGATACAAACAAATAGAAAAACATTCCATGCTTGTGGATTGTAAGAAACAACATTGTTAAAATGGCCATATTACCCTAAGCAATCTACAGATTTAATATAATACCTATCAAACTACAGACATCATTTTTCACAGAATTAGAAAAATATCCTAAATTTCACAGAGATAAAAAAAAAAAAGCCAGATTAACCAAAGCAATCCTAAGCAAAAATAATAAAACTGGAGGTATCATATTACCTGACTTCAAATTATACCACAGGGCTATAGTTACCAAAACAGCATGTTACTAGTATAAGAGCAGACACACGAACAAATAGAACAAAATAGAGAGTCCAGAAACAAACCTAAATACCTACAACCAACTGATTTTTTGACAAAGCAGACAAAAAATGCTGGAAAAAAGGATGCCCTATTTAACACATGGTACTAGGAAAACTATATAACTACTTGTAGAAAAATGAAACTTGATCCCTATCTCTCACCATATACAAAAATTAACTCAGAATGAATTAAAGACTTAAATGTCAAACCTGAGATCATACAAATCTTAGGAAAAACTCTTCTGAACATTGGCCTAGGCAAAAAATTTATAGCTTATACACGAAAAACAAATGCAACAAAACCAAAAATAAACAAGTGGGACTTAAGTCGAAAAGATTTTCACCACAAAATAAATAAGGAACAGAGTAAATATGCAACCTACAGAAAGAGAGAAGACATTTGCAAACTATACATCTCACCAGGACTCATATTTAGAATCTACAAAGATCTCATCTCAAACAAATAAACAAGAAGAAAAGAAAATGACACCATTAAACGTGGGCAAATGATATGCACAGACATTTCTCAAAAGAAGATATACAAATAGTCAACAAACATGAAAAAATAATCAACATCACTAATCATCAGGGAAATGTAAATTAAAACCACAATGAGATACTATCTTACATCAGTCAGAATGGCATTATTGTAAAAAAAATTTAAAAATGAGCCCAGCGGGTTGAGGCTGCGGTGCCCGGGAGGGTGCCACTGCACTCCAGTCTGGGCGACGGAGTGAGACTCCAACTCAAAAAAATAAAAAACAAATAAATAAATGTTCGTGTGGATGTGGTAAAAAGGGAACACATATACTTTTGGTGGGAGTGCAAATAAGTACAACCTTTATGGGAATCAGTATGAAGATTTCTCAAAGAACTAAAAGTAGATATATATATAATTCCATTCGGCAATCTCATTACTTGGGATCTAAAACAGAGGTTATTATACAAAAAGACATCTGCACTTGTGTGTTGATCACAGCACAATTCACAATTGTAAAGATGTGGAATTAACGTAAATATCATCAACAGATCAGTAGAATATGAAAATGTAGCATACAAGAAGAGACCCCAAGAACCTGGAATTAACTTTTTGAAAGGCAGGTCCCTTGTCTCCTCTGCTAGGTTAGTGTTCTAGAAACCCACTGACATCAGTGTACCAACTAGGGTTGTAAAAGGCCACGTTCAACTTCAGTGTGTGTGTGTGTGTGTGTGTGTGTGTGTGTGTGTGTGTGGGCATGTGTGTGTGTGTATTTATGACATCCTTTCAACACACTTGCTCATTTTATGATAGATGATTTATGAGTAGCAGCTGCCCACTCACGCTGAATGTTAGCAATTTTTGACCATAAACAGCATGACCTTATGCCCCATTCTCTCTTTTTACCTGACCTCGCCCTGAGGTATTTTCTTCTTTTCCTGGATGAAAAAAGTCCTCTAAGGGAAATGTTTTTGTCAATGTGGAAGAGATGTGACCAAAAAAAAAAAAAAAAAAAAAAAAATTAGAGGCACTAAAAATCATCAAAATTGAGTTCAAAACCTGTTTTGAGCAGAGGAAGAAGTTTCTTGATAAGGAGTATTGCATCCAACTGAGAGTACTTTAAGGGTGACTAAGATTTAAACATTTAAGAATAAATACACTTTTTTAAATAAATAAATTCCTTATTCCTTTTTGGCTCCCTCCTCATTATATTTAATAAAATAGTGTTCATTCCTACAGAAGAATTAAATAATGTCTTTTGCAGCAACACGGATGGAACTGGAGAACATCATCCTAAGTGAAATATCACAGGAACAGAAGACCAAACACCACATGTTCTCACTCATAAGTGAGATCTAAACTAAGGATCTGCAAAAACATATACAATGGTATGATTGATGGACATTAGAGACTCAGAAGGGGGAGAGTTAGAAGGAGTAGAGGGATGAAAAATCACCTATCAGGTATAATATGCACAGGTGGGAGTGGTGAGTATACTTAAAACCCATACTTTACCACTATATAATGCAGGCATGTAACCAAAAATGATTTGTACTCCCTAAAGTTATTGAAATTAGAAAAAAATAGAAAATATTTAAACAGTGCTAACACCCAATACCACATTTGTGTTACCTATTATTTGTAGTTTTACTAAAATATCCTCTGCATTTTATGGTTTGACATGCTTGTTTACTATTGAGATTCATATAATTCTAATCTTAAACTCAATAATATTGGGCCATCGGCAAGGGATTACTATCTTTGGTTGCTGAACTGTTCATGTTGCCTGCCTTGTTAAAACAAAGTATACTTTTAATTCCTTTCAAAAAATTTTTTCTAAACTGTTAGTAAATTGTGTTCAGGAATGAGTGCCAGCCAGAACAAGTAGAGATTGCTGTGGATATCCTTTCTCTATGGAATATTGTAGTCATCTTCAATTCACTTAGGAAGTGTCAAAAATAGATGTTTCAAGGACATTGCAAAAACATTGGGGCTCATAATGTGAGAAACGAGTTTAATGCAGAAATATTAGCATAACAGTATTCATGAAAAGTGGTTCATAAACCCCTGTTATCTAACATAAAATGTAGAATGGATGCTTCCTTTTCTTCCCCCTAGATAAGAAAAGATCTCTGAGTGTTGATTGTGCTGTGACAAAAAACTCAGACATTTTTCAGGTGGTTGAAATGTGTTCTTGGGAAGGAAGAATTTGGGCTCCACAGTGAACATCCTCAGGGAAAGATAAAAGAATAAAATGCCTTAGAGATTGAGATGCACAGCTGGATAATGCAGAGATAGATCATTTAAGTTGGAACATGAAGTGAAAGCTGGGAAGGCGTTTGCACCTGTGCTTGACTGGTTGCTGAATTTAGAGCAAGTTTTCTGCAGGGCAGAGATTATCGTGGAAGTTTACGTTTTTCACTACCCAGCACAGAAAGGATAAAAGAGCTTGCAGTTTTAGGAGATTAGATTTTTTCCCCCAATATTGTGGACTGTATTGAAAATAAGTGACACAAAGGCAAAGATTAAATTCATGCTTACACGAACAGCTTAGGGTCAGGGAAATAGTTGCCAAGTTTAACACACAAAAAGACCTGATCTTATTCAAATTTTAGCACAAGAGAACCAAGTTGAGGTAAAACAATGTTAAACAAAGCAAAACAAAACAAAAATAAGATCAAGTGGCTGGGGTGAGGTCTCTGATCCACATTCACATCTTCATGTATACTGGAGGGTTAGCCACTGAGAGATGATTTGACAATTGCAATCCTAGTAAAGACAGAGGGAATCAGAACATTATGAGATTTTAACTGGGGCAGAGATGGGTGAAGGTCTGTAAGACTCAGGAAGTGTTACCAACCCTCAAGTGGGTTTCTTGATCCTAAGGAGTCCTTTCCCTGCCAGGTACCATTCACACTGATAGAACGAAACCAGGTTTGGGAAAGCAAAGCAGAAACTTTACTCACTGATCAGGGAATGGAGAAGAGGAGCTGGTGCTGGTGTACCTTTTCTCCAGAGGTAGGATAAAGGGAAGTTCTAAGGGCTCTTAGGGCAGGTAGTTGTAGATTGGGGCAGAGATTCCCGGTAAAAAAGTGGCTTCTTCCAGGAAGGGCTGCAGTGTGTGTAGCAGTCTTGTCTTTTTTTTTTTTTTTTTTTTTTTACACCTGGCACCTTTTGTGCCTAGCAAGGTACATTTCTCCCCCACTAGGCAGGATTTTAGTATGGCAATAAAACAAGAATTCAGGTCAAAGTCAGAATATTAGGCTCGATTTATCCTGTGGCTGGTTCTCGGTTATAGGCATCTAGCCTTCATTTCTATAAGCAAGCACAACTGTGAACACAGGTTAATTTCACATGTTTTGGAGCTTCCTGAAAAACTGAGGTCATGTTGTGGCGATATAAATACCTCTCGTGGCCATTCTCAACTACTATGGACAGAATGAGCAAGGGCTCTGGATTCCACCAATCAAGACATCCCTTCTTCTTGTAAAAAAATATTAACGTTACTGTGATGGTGCTGGTAAATTGGCAAACACTCCACACCAACACCCACAGAACCCCTGAAAATGAGGCTTAACACTGAGCTGGAGCTGTGTTTCAGAAGTTCCAGGCACTTTCACAAGGCTGATGAAGCCTCAGTTAAAATGTGTAGTACTTGTGGGAAGTACATGTCAAATAGTGCTGGACAGCAGGATACTACCATTTTTAACTATTAGCATGGCACTTGATGCATGTTACAAAGCTATAGTTATTTATATTGACTACAAACAAATTCCAAAAATCTGGGTAGGAGTTTGCTGAAACTAAGTTTTGCAGAAAAAACCTGCTGTGGGGTATTCAGCATCAAAAGGCCTGATTGTGTAGATGTTACTATTTGGGATCAACTAAACTTTGCTTTTTATTCTGCCCCCCTATTGTTGCCTATAGAATAACAATAATGTTTTGCCACATACGCAGAACCTTGTGAAAAGTGAAGCACTGTATATGGTTTTCTGAGACATTAAGACATATTTTATTTTTAGGAATCTCTTAGCCCTTATATTTTTAAAAGGATAGTTAGAAAATAGGAGTACACTTCCATCTTTACAAGTGAGATGTGATCTTAAAAATTAAAGTGCTTAATAGGGTAAAAATAACCCAGAACTTTTGAGGAGTACTGTAAAATGACTGCTTTCTCTGAGATCAATTTTTTTTCCTAGAGACAGCATAATAAGGAACTTTTAATTAATGTCATTAGCTTATATCCTGATAAGTTTTATGGGTCAGTGAATATTGGAATATGTAGCATATCTTGTAAAATCTGAATGTATATAAATGAAAGAACACCGAAAATAACAGACTAAGAGTGATCACCACATCATCATGAGTCTGTGTTGCACTATACTGTTTTGTCCAGCACAAATGGTTTCAGTTTTACATTTAAATAGTAGGTATAACCAGATTGGCACTGTAGAAGAACTGGTCTCTCTTAGAAAACCCAGACATATGTATAGAATTGAATACAGAGTATGCTCCTTAAAATTGATTTTTTAATATTACCCCATCATGGCTCCTCCCATATCTTAATATCTGTAAACAGCAACTCTGTCCCAGGTCAGAACTTTAGACCCATTCTTGACGCCTTCATTTTCTTTTTCTATTTTCTATTTTATAAGCAAAATCCATTGAGTCTTTTTTCAAAATGTATTCAGATTCGGATGAATTTATTTATAACAGCTTCTCCTTGATCCATTCCTCTACAGTCTCACATGAATGTGCTAGAATAAACTAGCACATACCTATATGGTCTTCATTGTTTCATCCCTTTTCATCCTGGTACTCATTAGGACTTTTTGATAATGTCACTTCTCTTGCACTGTCTCAGAGGAAGAATCTATTTTACCCACTTAAACTCAAGTATGGCCTCGTGATTTACTTGGTAACTGAAACGTATAAGAAATGATGTGTATCTTTTCTAGGATGTAGCTTTTTTGTTGTTTTTTGAGTTGGAGTCTTACTCCAGCACACAGGCTGGAGTGCAATAGCACACTGAGGGCCACCCCAGCGTCAACCTGCCAGTTGTTGATGCACGCTACCACGCCCGGCTAATTTTTTGATTTATTGCAGAGATGAGATCACACAAAGTTGCCGAGGCTGGTCTTGAACCCTCAGACTCAGGCAATTCACTTGCTTCGGCCTCCCAAAGTGCTGGTATTACAGGCTAAGCCACTGAGCCCTGCCTGAGATGTTACTTTATGAACAAATGTGACAGATGATGCTGCCAGAAATGATTCACTAAGGTTTCTTTTAGGAAACTACCTCTTTTGAGAACACTGGATAGAGTTATAGGCTAGAAGAAAAATCAACTGTGCTGCTTTAAACTGAGACTTTCAGCTTGGCAACCATTTTAATTTAGCCTCTATTAACTGATAATGGAGTTGTTTCTGAATGTATCAAACAACAAGAAAAGTAAAAAGTATCTGGCATCGGATATGATAATAGGTGGTAGATATCAATGAAATATTATTGGAAGCTGGATGGATGGTGGTTCTTGTTATTTAGTTGTAAAATTCTTACATGTAAACTTCTTGGTAACATGAAAAGTAAATGCTGTGCCCATTGGACTTGTAGCTTCAGATGAAAGAATGAGAAAATATTAGAAGTTTGAGGATTTTTTTTACTTCATTTTGATATGGTACTAAAGGGAAGAGATAAAAGAATTAATTGATTTACAAGAAGGAATGAAAGTAACTAAAAGAAAGTTCAGAAGCGTGAGGACTTGCAGATTCCCATATGCAACTAACTTCCATCTCTAGCCAGTAATAAATAAAATTTTAAAGGCCTTTGACAAACAAAGATGAATTAAAATTTAGTCTAGTATCATCAAGGGTCAAAATAAAAGTGTGATTTTCACATCCACTTATTTCTTAATCCATAAAATCTTTTCCATTGAACAAGTTGAGAAGTTCTAAAGAAAAATATTGAGGATGTGCCTCTCCCAGAATATATATATTTTTATACTTACAATTAAGTTCAGAGAGAGAAGTAAGTCTTCATTTAAAAAATTGTGTGTGAGATTATTGACACGTGGGACTGATTGAAAACAAAAAGAATATAGGTGTTTGTAACTTTGAGAGAATTGTACTGTCAAAAGAACCACCAACCTGTGAAACTGTGGCTATTAAAGACTTAAAATAGTTCTCGAGTCCTGAACCTTCTAGAGGTAAAGAAAGTTTAGAAAGTTGCTCAAGTCCGAATTAGTCTTCCTTTTCTTATGTTCTCTTCAGAAATATCAAATGAAGATTATGTATTCAGAGAGATCAGAGACAGAGCCCCAGGACCTGCAGGCTAAAGAACTACTTGCAAGAAGAAACCCTGCTCATCCATGTCTGCTCAGTGAGAGTGCAGAATTTCTATGGTTCAATAACTTCCAGGTGCCACCCTTCATTCTTCCCCTTCCTGAATAAGAATACTTATTCCATTCACTCAATTTCTCTTTCTTAAGTCTCATGACAGTGGGGAGGTGGATGTGGGTGGTGGGGAGGGGGGAAGGGATAATACAAATTGTTTATTTTAATTAAGTCTATAAAACAGGAAGAACCACATTTAAACTTAAGTAGACACAATCAGTAGATTTTGCACTTTTAAACATGATAATATTACTGGACAGGACTTTTGGGTTTTTCCTCTAGGAAAGGAAATTTTAATGTGGAGAAAGGAGTAAAGCCAACATTTGTGACCATAGGGTACAACATTGAGGTGGAGGAAAGACCTGTTTTTATTTTCATTGGGCAAATTTTAGTATTGACATTTTCTAACAAGTTGAATACAAGCAGAGTCATGTGACTTTGTATAGGCCAGTGAAATGAGATCAGAAGTGATGGTGTTACTCAGAGAAGCAGAAGCTTTAAAAGCAAAGGCTTGGTTTGTCGTTCTATTTTCTTGGTACTCTGCCTATGGATGTAAGTCCATTTGTTACCTTATCCCTGAGTAATTACAATAAACAAAATCTCTCTTTGGACTACCAATGTAGATGTAGAACAAAGGAGAAATAGCTTTATGGTTGTAATTCATTTAACTTTTTAGGATGGTTTCACTGCAGCATCAGTTAGCCTATCCTAAATATATAATAAACTCAAATTCTACCCTTAAGGCAAAATACAGAATGATCATTTAAAAATACATCTCATTACCTATTCTTCACAAACCCTTCCAATGGCTCATAGTAAAAGGTAAAGTCATAATATAAACTTTCTTCCTGCCAGCATGCTGAGTTTCCTTTGACTCTCCATTTAGTTATTTCTAGTGTAGCCACACATTTGTGCTCTTAGTCTTCTTAGAACATAAAAAGAAGCCGGGCTCGGTGGCTCAGCCTGTAATCCTGAGCCTTTGGGAGACTGAGGTGAGTGGATTGCCTGAGCCTGCGAGTTCGAGACCCGCCTGGGCAAAAAGACCTCATCTCTATAATAAATCAAAAAATCAGCCAGGCGTGGTAGTGCGTGCCTGTAATTCTGGCTACTGGGAAGGCTGAGGCAGAAGGATTGCCAGAGCCCAGCAGGTCGAGGCTGCGGTGGTCTGAACATGGAACTTGATAGGAGTATTTGAGGTTGCAGATTGTAGTGAAAAGCAAAATGGAGCCTTTTGGATGGTAGTACAATCTTTAAAGACAAATACTTTTTCTTTAGCAAAAGTAGAATATTTAAATTATTAATAGGGAATTTTGTGAAGTAATTTGAGACCTCATAAATGTACACTAAAGGCAATTGTTGATGCTTCAGTGAATATTCCATACAAAATGGCTTTGAATCCTTGGGGAGAAAATGGAGGCCATCGTTGAACAGGGTATGGTTTTTCTGGCCCATGGTGGTCAGAGGGTTGGAAAGTGTGTTAATAGTACAGGAACTATTCAGTGCAAAATATCGTGTACCCTGATGTTCTGTCTATTGATGATGCAGACCTTTCTGTAAATCTCTGAAATGGATATATATTAACTTTCATTCACTATAACAAGATATCCTGATGCTGGGTAATTTGCTGGTATTAAAAAAAAATCATTACTTTCTTTGTGTGCCTGAAATCCTCCAGAAGAGCATGGGTGTCATGGGATAAGTGTTGTTTTTAAAAATAGAATATGACCTAGGAGAAGATGTTGATTATTACTTAATTGCTATAGATAATATTTTTAAGCGTTTTGGACTATTCCCATCATACTCATGGGATCATCCAACTCAAAATAATAACAAGACTTTATTAATTGTGCAAGGAATTATCTTTTCAAAATAAAATAGGCAGTGACATTTTTGGGTTTCCTAGTTCGGCAATTCTCAAATATGAGATTTTAAGATGCTATTATACTCTTGAAAGGTATTAAGGATTTGGTATTTGCCCTATAAAAAATTAAAGTTTATAATTTAAACATTTACTTATTTATTTAACATAAATTCATGCATACAACACACAATTTTATTTTTCATTTTTGGATTTAGTAGGTTTGGTTTTGTTTTCCTATTTTAAAGATGTGAGGAACAATTCGGCAATAGGCATACAAGTGGTCATTGTACAGGTAAAATTTGGGCCTCCCTTTGGTCCTCACTTTGCTTGCTTTGAGATTGCATACCATTATTGATGTTATGTGTCCCCTGACCCTTCCCTGGCAGTTTCCTACTACTACCAATCTCTTTCTTATAGAATTATGATAAATGTTCAGTGTCTGCTTATGAGTGAGAATATGCGCTACTCAGTTCTTTGTTTCTGAGATAGGTCATTGAGTATTATGAAATCTAAATCCATCCAAGTTGTTGTAAAGTCCATAATTTTGGCCTTCTATATGGCTACATAATATTCCATCATGTATCTGTATCACATTTATCAGTCCACTTTCAATGGGCAGCACAGTTGGTTCCATTTCTTTGATATTATGAATAATGCTGCAAAACATGCAAATGCAGGTATATTTTTATAGAATGATTTGAGTTCTTCTGGGCATATTACCAAACGGGAGATTGCTGGATTGCAAAGAAGGTGGATTTTTAGTTTTTTTTAGCAATTACTACAGTGTTTTCTACAGACGATGTACTAGTTTACACTGCCACCAACTGTGTAGGAGCATTCTCCTTTTCCCACATCCTCTCCAATATTTGTTGTTTTTTGAGTTACTGATGATGGCCATTCTGACTGGAGTTAGGTAGTATTTCCGTGTGGTTTTAATTTACATTTCTTTGATGATTAATGGGGCTGAACATTTTTCCATGCATCTGTTGCCTGCTCGTATGTCTTCTTTTGCGAAGTGTCTATTAATATCTTTTGCCCACTCTTTAATAGCGCTATTTTTTTTTCTCTCAGCAAATTTGAGTGTCTTGTAGATCCTGGATGCTGGGTGTTTGTCATATATACAATTGGCAAATATATTTTCCCATTCTGTGGACTGTCTCCTAGCTCTCTTGATGGTTTATTTTGCTTTGCAAAAGCTTTTCAGTTTGATAAGATCTCACTTTATCTTATCTCTTATGGCAAGAGCATTTGGGGTTGTGGTGAGGAATTGATTGTCCATTTCGATTTGTCTAAGGGTGTTCCCTGTGTTCTCTAAGATTCTTATAGTTTGAGGTCTTACATTTAAGACTTTTATATTTTGAGTTGATTTTTGTGTATGGTATAGGTAGGGATCCCATTTTAATTTTATATATGTGGTCAGCCAACTTTCCCAACACCATTTACTTAATAGGCTCTCTTCTCCCCACTGGTAGTTAGTAGAGACTCTGTTGAAGATGAGTTGGTTGAGAAATTAAGACTTTGCATCTGGAATCTTTATCCTGTTCCATTAGTCTATATGTCTGTTCTTGTACCAATACCAGGCTGTTTTGATTATGGTAGCCTTATAGTACAGTTTAAAGTCTGGAAGTGTGATATCTCCCACTTTGTTTCTTTTGCTGAGGATTGTTTTGGCTATTCATGGTCATTTATGATTTCATATGAATTTCTATATTTTCATTTCCAGATCTGAGAAAAATGATGTCAGCAATTTAATGGGTATTGTGATGAATCTGTAGATTGCCTTTGGTAGGATGTATATTTAACAATGTTGATTTTTCCAACCCATAACCATGAAATATTTTTACATTTGTTTGTGTTGTCTTTGATTTCTTTGAGCAATATTTTGTAGTTTTCATTGTAAAGGTCTTTCACTCTCCGGTTAGGAAGATGCTGAGGTATTTCTTTCTTTTGTGTGTGTGTGTGTGTGTGTGTGTGTGTGTGTATGTGGCTATTGTGAACGATATTGTGCTTTTAATTTGTTCTCTGCCTATTTGCTGTTGATATATAAAAATGCTACTGTCTTTTACATGTTTATTTTGTACCTTAAGAGTTTCCCAAAATCCTTTATTAGTGCAAGGAGGTTGTTGACAGATTCTCTTGGGTTTTAAAGGTATTGGCTCATATAATCAGCAAAGAGGGATAACTTAGCTTCCTCTTTTCCTTTTTGGGTAACCCTGGTTTCCTTCTCTTGTCTGATTGCTCTAGTTAGGACTTTCAACACTATGTTGAACAGGAGGGATGAGAATGGGCAACCTTGTCTTGTTCTGGTTTTCAGGGGGAAATGCTTTCAATTTCTGTCCATATAGCAATATGTTGGCTATGGATTTAGTGTAGATGGCTCTAAGTAGTTTGAGGTATGTTTCCTCTAAGCCTAGGTGTTCAAGAATTTTTATCAAAAAGGTATGCTGGATTTTATCAAAAGCTTTATCTGTGTCTAATGATATAATCTTGTTTTTCTTTACATTTGTTGATGTATTTAATTTCATTTATGATCTTGCGGATGTTGAACCAGCCTTACATCACAGGGATGAAACCTGCTTGTACATGGTGGATGATTTTTGAGATGTGTTATTGGATCCAATTTGCTAGAATCTTGTTGAGTATTTTTTTATTTATGTTCATCAGGCATATTGCCATGTAGTTCTCTTTCTTTGTTGGATCTTTCCCCAGTTTGGGTATCAATGTGATGTTAGCTTCATAAAATAATTTGGGGAGAGTTTTGTCTTTCTCAATTTCCTGGAATGCTTTTAATAAGATTAATATCAGCTCTTCCTCAGATGTTTTGTAGTATTCTGCTGCATAGCCGTCTGGTTCAGGGATTTTCTTTTGTAGGTAGATTTCTTAAGATGGAGTCAATTTCTGGGATTGTTATTGATCTATGTAGTTTCCGTGTTTTTTGTTGTTTCAACCTTGGGAGGCTGTGTGATGTCAGAAAGTCCTTGATTTCATTTAGGTTTTTGAGTTTGTTTCCATACATGTGTACATAGAAATCTGATAATATTTTATATTTCTTTTTTTTGAGTTTGATGCTCACTCAGTCACCCAGGTTGGAGTGAGGTAGCATGTTCATAGCCACCCCAGGGTAGATCTGCTGGGCTCTGGTGATCTTTCTGCCTCAACTTCCCAAGTAGGCAGAACTACAGGCACATGTTATCATGCCCAGCTAATTTTTTGATTTATTGTAGAGAAGAGGTCTCAACCATGTTGCCCAGGCTTGTCATGAACACACAGTTTCAGGTAATCCTCTGGCCTCGGCCTCCCAAAGTGCTGGGAATACAGGCTTGAGCCACCATGCCTGGCCAATATTTTGTATTTTGTTAGAGTCAGTTATGACTTGATCCTTTGCATTTCTGATTGTGTTTATTTGAGCCTTTTATCGTTCTCTCTTTTTTTTATTTTTTGGTCAGTCTGTCTATGTATCCATCCATCTTGTTTATTCTTTCAAATAACTAGATTTTGTTTTATTGTTTTTTTCTACATTTTTGTCTTCTGTGTCCTGTATTTGGGCTTTTACTTTGGTGATCTGGATTATTCTACTAAAGTAAGGTTTTGATTGTCTTACCTTTCCAGCTGCCTTAGGTGATTTATTAGGCTGTTGATTTGTGATCTTTCTATTTTCTTGATATGTGTTTATCATAGAGTTATACATTCTCCTCTTAGTACTGTTTGCTTGCCATATGAGAGGTTTCGGTAAGATGGTTCATTGTTTTCACTTTTTTTCAGGCATCTTTTAACTTCTGTTTTGATTTCTATGTTGACCTGTGAGTTGCTCAGCATCATGCTGTTTAGTGCTCATGTCTTTGTGGGTTTTGGGGGAAGTTTGTTGTTGTTGATATCTATTTTTACTCCACTGTGGTCTGAGAAGGTGCATGGCAGTATTTCAATCTTGTGAAATATATTTATGCTTGATTTAGGGCCAAGGATGTGGTCATTCTTGTTGATGAGTAGAATGTATATTCTGTGGTTGTTGGGTGGAGTGTTTTGTAGGCAACTATTAGGTCCATTTGGTCAAGCATCAAGGTGAGGTTTCCAATTTCTTTGTTGATTTTTTTTCTCTTGATAGCTTATCTAGCGTTGTTAGTGGGGTATTTAAGTCCCCAGCTATAATAGTGTTAGAATCATTATCTTGTTTTAGTTCACTCAGTAGCTGCTTTATAAAAGCTGGCGCTCCTATGTTGGTTGCATATATGTTTAGGATGGATATTTCTTGTTGATGAATTTAGCCTTTTATCATTATATAGTTCCCTTCTGTATCTTTTAAAATTTTGGATAGCTTAAAAGTTGTTTTTTTTTAATACTAAGATCATGACTCCTGCCTTTTATTCTGATCCGTTCACATGAAAATTTGTTTTCCATCCTCTAACTTTGTGTCTGTGAATGTTCTTTGTGGTGAAATGTGTTTCCTGGAGGCAGCAAATTATTGGGGTTGTGTGTGTGTGTGTGTGTGTGTGTGTGTGTGTGTGTGTGTGTGTGTTTAATCCAATTTCCATTCCATATCTTTTTAGTGGTGTGTTAGTCCATGTACATTCAGGATGATTATTAAAATATGAGAGTTTGTCCTTTTGATAAGGCTCTTATAAAGCCATTTTGCTTTCTTCTAGCTTATTTGTTAATGTGTGTGTGTCTACATTTTTGTGGGTGTGCTGTGTGTTCTGCTGCTTCTGTGTTTGTTTCTGATCTTGTGAAGTATATGGTCTTTTGTTTATTTTTTTTTTAAAAAAAACACCTTTTAAAGTATCTCCTGTAGAACTGATCTGGAAGTAGCATATTTAGATAAGTCTGCAGTAATTCTGATTGGCCTGCCCAGGTAGGTAATCTGATCTTTTTTCCTTGTTGCCTTTAGGATTTTTTTTTTCTTTTATACCTACCTGGGGTAGGAAAAGAGATATAGGGATTGGTTTTCTCATAAGATGTCTTGCAGGGGTTCTCTGAATCTCCTGTGTGTGTATAGTTGTCTGTCTGACCACATAAGGAAATTATTCTTGAATGACATGGAATGTTTATTTCAAGGTGTTTTCCATTTCTCTTTCTCATTTAGTTTGCTGATCAGATGTAGATTTGACTTCTTGATAAAATCTCACATCTCTTAGAGAGTTTCTTCTTTCTTTAAAAGAAAAAAATATATATATAGTTAGTTAGTTGGTTAGTTTAATCCCATATTTTGGTTTTCCAGCTCTGAAATTCTTCTGCTTGGTCAATTCTGCTTCCGATACTTGTCAGTTTGTTATTTATTTCTTATACGGAGTTCTTTATTTCTGTTATTTCTCAATAAACGTTCTTGAGTCTATCCAACTCTATTGCAATTTCATTTAGTTTTAAGCCTTGCATTAATTAAATTTTATTCGTTTTATCCAATGAGTCTCTGATCTATGTAAGTATCTTCTGAGTATCCTCATTCTCAGAGCCAGCCATTGTTTGTGCCCCATAGCTGCTCTTTAAGGCACTAATTCTTTGTTGAGCTCTGAAGGTTACCACTGATTTTTCATTAGTTTTTCTTCATTTGTAGCAGTTCTCTTATTTTTCATTTTAATTTCATTTCTCAGTGGGAAATGGAGAAGCAATCACTTCTAATATTTGTTCTGTCTGCTGTCCTTCCCAGAGTTAGGACTCTGGTTTTGTTCAATTATAAAATAGGGCTGGGAGTGGGCTGTTGTTCTATCTCTTTAAAATTTTGAGCACTTACTAGGGGTTGGGGGTGGGGCCACAAGTATTCAGAACCTACTGACAGGTTACAATGCTTGTTATCTGATGAATGGGCCAGCTGGGAATTGTTGTCTATTTCCACACAATATGACCTTATAATTGGTAGGCTTATGTAGCTATTGAGTCCAAGACAGGGTATAAGAGGGAGAAGAGAGGAAGGAAAGAAAAAAGGGAAAGAAGAGGGGAAAATAAAACCCAGAGTAAGAACAAAGAGAGAGAAATAGAAGGAGAAAAGAGAAAAACAGTCAACAAACAACCAAACAACATAAACAAAAGAGACAAACAAATGAGACAAAGTTTAAAAAAAAAGTTGATAGAGATTTCTCAGTCTTAGTATATCTATTTGAGAGTGGGGAGCTTTCTCTTGTTGAAGTTTTGTGACTGCAAGTCTGCTACTGCAAGTTTTCTCTTTGCTGTTGAAATTTAAGATGTTAAAATCTTCACTCCCTGCTGAAATTTAAGATGTTAAAATCTTCACCCCCTTCTGCCTGCAATTGATAGCTGGTGTGTGCCCATGGGGGTGTGGGGAGGTGGGATAACGACTCAGTGTCTCCCGGACTCTCTCCCCCTTTCTTCCTCTCCCAGCATGGTCACAACTCTCCAGACATCCAGTTAATGGCAGGAGAATGAATCCTCTGGCCTCTGCTCTGCTCTCCCAATCTATTTTGCCCATTGCTAGGGATGGGGAGGTGTCAGCTAGACATTCACCAGACTCCTTCTCAGTCAGATCTGCTCTATGTGTCTATTACCCAGTTGCTGGCTCAGGGTGGAGGGTGAGGTGGATCACATGGGCATCTGCATACTCCATTATCACTAGGGCTTGTGCACTGGGATCATGTTCTCTGAGGTCTCACAGAACAGCCCCAAAGAAAGGCAGAGATCAGTCCCTGGTCTCAAGATGCAGGTCTGCTGTTCTCCAGAGGCTGCCCTGGAGCACTTCTTTGCAAAGGTTTTAGAGTGGCTGCTATGTTTCTCTACAGGCTGTTCTTCCTGCTACAAATGGGGATGGGAGAGAGAGCTTCTTCCAAAGCAAGTACCATAGTTTCCAGATCTCAGGTCTCAGTGGTGGGGCTCTGCAGCTCAGCCTGGTGCTGAAGGCAGTGGCATCAAGTCCAGGATTGGGATGGCCTCTCACCACTGCTTCCTTGGGTTTCTGCCTCTGGCTCCCTCACTGCCCTCCCTCTGTGGTCCTCACTGCCAGCATCCAGCCCAGGACAACAGTAGTGGGAATGGCAGTTTATCCAGTGGCTTCTTCCCAGGAATATTTCTTAAGTGTTCTTAATTCAGCTTCAGAAGTGATCCAAAGTGAATATCTGTTCCCTGCTCCTGCTCACCTAGGCGCAGCTGAACCATACCCTACAGGTTTCCCAATTCCACTGCAAACACCTGGGAGAACATCTCCCCACACAGCGCTCCTCTTGGCCTCAGTAGAATATAAATACTTTTATAAAGCATAACTATATTTTCCAAAAGTAAATAGAAACTGGTGGTTTTTTGCATTATCTCTAATCTTCTAACATCTGGCATAAGAAAAGATATGGAATCTCAAATCTATTGCTGCATTTGTTCTGTGATATACCATACATTTTATAGCTTCTGAATCATATGACTGTGAAAGCATGTACATAAGAAGTCAATAACCTCATAGTATTTTTATTAAAAAAATAGTTTTGACCTGCAGCATCCTTAGAGTTTCTCAGAGAACCCCACTGTGAGAACCACTGTTCTAGCTTTTATGTATTTAACAACTCTAGAGCTGCAATGTTCAGTAGGAAACTAAGAGGCATGTGCACCTGTTTAAACATAAACTGATTGCAATAACATAAGCATTTTAAATTTAGTTTTATTCTCACTAGCCACCTTTTAAGTGTCCAACAGTCACATGCTGTTACTAGCTACTGTCTTGGGTAGCACAGAAATTTAACTTTTTTGTCATTACTGCTCTAATCTTTATTTTTCCTTTCTTTCTTATTATTATTATAAATTTTAGGGAAGAGTTTGAACTCTTGATCATTATGTTAGTCCATTTGGGCTTCTATTACAGAATACCCTAAACTAGGTGGTTTATAAATAACAGAAATTCATTTATTATAGTTCTGGAAGCAGGAAGGTCTAAGACTAAGGTGCCAGGAGATAAGCTGCCTGATGAGGGTCTATTTCCTAATTCATAGACAGCTGTTTTCTTGATTTAACCTCACATGGAAAAAGGGACAAGATAGTTCTCTGGGGTCTTTTTCATGGAGCACTAATCCCATGTAGAGGATTCTATCCTCATGATCTGATCAACCATGTGTATAGGCCAGGTACATTAAAGGCAGGTTCCCCATGAAGCCCTACATAATGCTGAAACCTATATATATTATTCATTGTGGGGTATTTTTTTGTTTTGTTTTGTTTATGTTCTGCTCTATAACATAAGCAAATATATTGTTGAAAATTTCCCAAATGCCTGCAGATGCCCCTATGGGGAACAGTGATAAGACACAGAGAAAGTATTTATGTTCATATTTATATTAAGTCAAGCTTTTGGAGAAACTGGACAGCAGTGTAAGTATTAAATATTTTTACAGAAGAATATAATTAAAAATGATGGTCATATATGAACAGAAGAAACAGAATGATAAATTGTTTCAGTTCTATGTTAACAGTGATAAGCAGATGTTCATAAAACATTTTTTTAAAATACCATATAAATCTAAAAATGAAGATCTCAATCGTGTATTGAAATAGTGGATCTATCAGCGTCACTGTGAACACATGTCACTTAAAAATATGCTGATTATGAAACAAGCAAATTTTGTCATAATAAAATGAAAATTAAATTGAACTATGAGTATTTAATAGGCTGGTTACAAAAATTTTTTAAAAGACACGACATTAATTTTTTTGATGATTTGTGGTGAAAAAGACTCTACTACTTCTGTGGTGATCACTAGGCAGCAAAGAAATCCATTGACAAGTTTGCCAAGGTCACAAGTGATGTGAATCTAATACTAGAACAAGTCTATAATATTTAGGAAACATAACTGTTTGAGCATTCATGCCCCATAAGGACTGTAACTAAAGCTGATGAGACAACTCCCATAGGATTGAAAATGCCAAGGACAGAATGACTTTACTGGGATGTGCTAATGCAACAAACACCTATATGTATACATTTTCTGTGCTGGACAAAAGTTTGCTCTTAGTCCTCACTATTTTCAAGAGTGAATTTCTTACTAGTTCATTATTATGTGAATGAAAAGGCATGAATCACCAAGAATATCTTTTCTGATTCGTTTCACAAACATTTTGTACCAGTGTCTTGTGCTCACTGCAAGGAAGCTGGACTAGGTGACAACTGCAAGATTTGTTTTTTTTTAGCAAATGTTCTTCTCTTTCCCCATTTGAAATGCTCATCAAATATGATATTTATGCTATGTACTTTTTCCAAAATGTGACTTTATTAATTCTGCCATGTGATCAGAATATCTTTAGACTAACGAAGAGTAAATATTTAAAAGCACTTTCTTGAGCAGCATGCTAACAGCAGTGAACGTAAGCAAGAGTGTGGAAGGTTTTTAAAAGGAGTTTAACATGAAGTATGTCATATATGCTGTTGCCAATGCTTGAAACACAGTTTTGAAGTCCTGGCACAACCTTTGGCCTGTGACTCAAGAATGATGATAAACAATGTGGTGACTTTGAAAGTTTCCATAAATCAAGTGAGAAAAAAATTATGTCTAACCTTCATACATATGCAAGCAAGATATGTTCAGAGTTCATCAGTAAGCTGATTAAATAAGTTTTTAACAACCACATAAGGCCCCAGTTGTGTATTTATTGATGGTAAAATAGCTGAAATGGTTCTGAATCAAAGTAATAGTGGTGATAGTGATGATGAAGATAATGTTAACACTGCAGAAAAAGTGCTTATAGACAACATGGTGAAACTGTGTGATGGGTTTAAGAAGGAGTAGCGCAGTAAGGATTTAAAAAGAACAAGAAATGATGTCAGTTTTTATATAAATCAGGAGATTTTTATAAAATCTAAGACAGAAACCATAGATAATGAAGTAGATAACTCTGGCAGAAACATTTGAAAAAGCCATTCAGAAGAATGCCTCTTCATTTCTAGAGGACCACGTTCTAGTCATGCAACTGCTTCTGGTATTTCTTCTCATCGAAAAAAATAAAATAAAGTAACCTTTTATTCAAAACACATTATGCTAAGTGGAGACTGAGAACCTGCCATTATTTGCTGTGGCTGTTGTTTAACACCTGATACAAGTATTCCAGTGGTGCCACTGTGCTGTTTAGTTACCTTGAGCATATATTTTTCGCTGCATTAATGATATATATTTTTACTGTTAAGTACTTAAGACTGAATAAGTATAAGAAATAATTATTTACTAGTAGCATATGAATTCAGAGTTAGGCATTATAGTGAATAATTCAGAGACAGGACAACTAGATTGTCCACATATGTGGCTAAGGTATTGACATGTTGTTTTCTGATAATTGGGTATACACACACTTTGCTTTATGCCCTAAATTATTTAAAATAGTGCATAAAATTAGCTTCAGTCTATGTTATAAGATGTATATGAGGCATACATGAATTTTGTGTTTAGATTTGAGTCACATCCCCAAGATATCTCATTATATATATGCAAATGTTCAAAATTCAAAAAATTGAAATATGAAACACTTTTGGTCCCAAGCATTTTAAATATGGAATACTCAGCTTGCAAGTCTTTGCAAACAAGGTGGTAAAAGAGACTAAAAAAAGTCAATGTTTCTATTTCTATTAATTACATGCTTAGGAGTCTACTGATTCTAACTATATACATCTATAGTAAAAATAATTTTGCCCTTTTAAATATTGCCTCTATATGTTAACTATCCTGCTAGACTGAAACTATAAAGACAAGTTCTTTGTCACTTTCCATTTCATTGCTGATAGTACATACATATTGTACACAAAAGGCACACAATAAATGATTATTAAACTATAGTAGTAAAATGTTAGGACAAATCTTCTGAGAACAAATACATCTTATCCATGCTGATCTTGCTAGGATACACTGGCATTAAATAACATGCATATATAGAAGCACAGTATAAAAATACCTCAGTGCTTGGCTTTTGTTGTTCACACTCTGGTTTGGAGGTAGGTAAGTTGTATCCTGAGCAAGTTATAGAGTTGGCAAAATACTCTTCATTGCACTGATCTTTAAATCTTAGTTCATTTTTCTTTTGTGTTAATCTCTCTCTTTAGCTAGGTTTAGAATTCATCTAAGGTGAAGAATTGTTTTGGCTCTGAGTCTTCCTAATATCAAACACTATGTCTTTTATCAAAGTCTGAAAGAATCTGACAGATCTATTTTGTGAACCTTTTGCATTCTCAGGGGGCTCTTTTTTCTTCCCCAGGGGTGATTTTTTTCTCTTCAAATATCCAGTGATCCCTTTTATTTAGCTACTTCTTTTGAGCACAGAGAAACTCTGTCACTCTATCTGTCATGTTCACTTGTTAATTGATGGATTTTTCTTTGAAATAAAATAGTTGCTGCCAATGTATTATCTAAACCAGACAGTGCACTTCAAATGTTTCACCTCTGAGTGGTAAGTCTGATAGAATCCTTTTAAGCATTTCTGCAGTCAGGGAAGACATTAGAAAGGGGTATTCCAAGGTATTTTCAATCTAAAAAGAAAACTCCAGGAAATGACTAAGGTAGAGCTTTAGGAAGACCATCATGGTAGCTGTAACAGCTGAAGGACCAAGTCCCAACATCTTCAAATGTTAGGATATTCTCTAATCTGTCTGCCTTACATAAGCGTGTTTGAGTGTGCTTGGAACATACCCTTCATGGAGATCCTTTTATGACTTTTATGCCTTTTTGTATTTCCTGGTGAGGTGAACACCTTTTTCTCTTCTCCTTGGCCAAAGTTATTTTTTAAATTAATTACAATGTAACTTCATATTATTCTACCTGTCTTCTAATGTGCTGATACATAATGCTTTTCTTTCTTCTTTACTTCTTCTGGTAATGAGGCTTTACAGCAAAATATATAGTCATTATATGATGTAACTTCTTTATTAACAGATACATTAATATCCTATATAATTAAAGATAGATAATAACTGTACAATCTACTGATTAATCAATCAGAAACATTTATTTAGGCTTACTGAGTTTCTTGACTATAAAAGAAGCAAATGTGATACAATAAATTATCATGTGGTGTGATAAACACAATAAATAGTAGATTAAAAATGAAAAAAATGTTGTAGCTGGGCTTGGATATCATCTAAGATTTAAGAATTAGATCCAGATAGCATAAATAACTTCCCTAAGTATTTAAAGCTAAATATTGGCAACAGTAGGCCTTGAAACATGACAAATTAGTATTAATCAAGGGTATCTAAGATTTCATCTTTGGAAGGAGTGAGCAAGAGAACCTGAACCGAATATTTAGGCAGGTAGAGAGGAGGATCGGGAAACTGAAAACCAACCTGAATGATAAGCCAATGAGTCAGAACCAATGAGGTTACCCTTAAACTGCTACATTAAAGGACTACATGTATCAATCAAGCAACACAATGAAGGTACACAATTATGTGTGATGCTCTGGGCTAGGCGCCTGCCCTTTCAGAATTTATAATCTAACAGAGATCCAAATATCCCAGACACATAATCAATCACAATACTGTCTGACGTTATAATGAAAAAAAATTACAATAAAAATTAAAGAAAATATTTCTAACACAAATTGTTCTTAGAACTTTTTTTAAAAAGTGACCTATGTTCGTACAAATTAAATTATTAGCACATCAGAATTAAAGCATCCTAAGAAGGTAAAACACTATCAAATATCATAGGAAGAATTTTGTCTTGTTTCTAGCCCTACCCAATAAAATAACCAATATCGATTTTTTCCTTTAATAACATGGCAATCTTACAATCATTTTTCTAGCTATTTCACATAGTATAATATATAATCTATAGTAATTGTTTGGTATAACTAGCAAGAAATCTAACCAACTTAACCACTACTAGGCATGGTCTGCTAATTTAAATCTATCAGAGTGTGGTGGACAAACACTGGGTATCCCTTAGCATCATTATGCTGCCTGCTGATTATCTCTTTAGAGGTTTTTCCTGGAAGCAGTTCCCCATGCTAGGGCACAATAAGAATTTCACATCTATGTTTTTTCTTCACTCTAAAGTGAAGGCAATTGCTATAGACTGAATGTTTGTGTCCCACCCCCCAAAATTCATATGTTGTAATCTAATCCCCAGTAGAGTGATATTTGGAGGTGGGGCCTTTGGGAAGTGATTAGATCAAGTTGGCAGAACCCTCATTCATGGGATAAATGCCTTTATAAAAGAGACTCCTGGGAACTCCTGTGCCCCTTTACCCTGTGAAGTTACAATGAGATGATGGCTGTTTATAAACCAAAAAAGTGGACCCTCTTCAGACACCAAATCTGCCAGCTCTTTGTTTTGGGCTTTCCAGCTTCAGAACTGTAAGAAAAAAAAAATGTTGTTTAGAAGCTATTGAGTCTATGGTATTCTATTTTAGCAGATCAAAGAGTCTAAGATAGAAGTTGATACTGCATTCTTGTGAGGTTTTAAGTAGAAATGAGCAAAATTTTATTGGAAAATGGAGCAAAGATGATTAAAAAAACTTGGCTCAATTGTGTTCATGTCCTAGTGTTTTATGGGAGATAGAATTTATGAATAATAAAATTGGATATTTGGTTGAATAAATTTCTGGACAAAATTTTGAAAAAATGGCTTGGTTTCTCCTCTTAACTTATAATAAAATATGAGAAGAGAGAAATACCCTTTTATTGGTGTTCTTGTGTTGGAAAATTTGGGCATTTGTGAAAAAGATGTATATCACTGTTAAAGAAGGCTGGGAGTGCCTTTTTTCCCTGAAGATGCTGAATAAACTAAATTTTGTACCTGCAGTTTGACTGCAACCTGTCATACAAGATCAGTTGTAGAATTTTCATTTTGCATTATCATGTTGAAGCTCAAAAAGTTTACTATTCTGGAGTATTTAAGATTTAAAAGTTTTAGATTGAAGACGCTCAACCTGTTCCATATTATTAAGCAATTGCTTGGTGATCAAGTATTTTTAAGCAACTCAATTAAAATAGTAATTATTGCTTTGAGTGTTTTTTTAAACTTTTTAAAATGAGGAATAGAGATATTTTATAATATTGATTTAATTCAAACTCAAACTGTGTCAGGCAACTTTTAAGATACTTCATTTATTATTTTCTCTTAGCATTGATACCATTGTGCAGTCCACACTCACACTGAATATTAGTGGTCTGTGTAACAAATAGAATATTGAAGAAATGAAGAAGTGTGTTTTCTAAGGCAAAGCCAAAATAGCTATTGTAGCTTTTGCCTTGCTGTCTCATGGGTCACTGATTCTAGAAGTCAGTTATGATATTGCAAAACCATTGAAACAGCTGGCAAACAGGTCCACATAGTGGTAACTAAATCCCTTAACAACAGCCAGTATTATCTCCACAGCCATAGTTGTGAGCTATTTTAGAAGTGGATCCACTAGCCCAGTCAAGCCTTCACATGACTGTAGTCTAGACTGATGTCCTCACTACTACCTCACAGGAGAACTTGTACAAGAACCACCAGATAAGCTTTTGGAATTTCTGTTTACTGTATAATAGAGGAAATACATTGTTTTAAGAACCTAATTTTTGAGGTTTTTTTTTTTTTAAAAATAATAGTAGATAACTAATACAAAAGTTTTACAAAAATTCAGGTTTTTTATCTCTCAAAATCAGTGCAGACATTGATTTCCATTTCAAATGAAATACTCAGCTAAAATCAGAGTATAGCTTGTTTATTGATGCATTCAACCCTGTTGCCTTTAATCAGGCAGAAGAGTGATGATGCAAATATTCAGTTTTACCTTTTCATTCAGTAATGGCAAGTGGGAGCTTTTTGACAATTATTTAAATCTCTCTAACAGCTGGCAAAAGTGCCACTTTAAACTATGATTTTTTTTCCTAAATATTACCTTCAAAAGACTGACAGTTAAGCTAACATTAATTCATTATAAGCAAATACTGATTTCTTAGACTTTCCCAGATGTAGTGAAACATATTTTTTTTCCCCTTTCTTTTCTTTAAACATAATGCATGGATAAAATAATACACATCTTTGATTACTATAAAATGACAGCAATTGAAGAGCACATCTAACCTTAATAAAAACATCAAGAACAATTTAGTCACACAAAAATGTAACTTTAATAAGGTAGAATATATTGCACTTGAAGAAAATTTATAAGTATATTTTATTTTGAAAGGGTCAGTGAAACATTTTTAAAGGAGGAATGACTGTATTCCAAAGATAATAACACAATTGAGTTGAATACCATTTTCATATTCTTATAAATCTGTCTGAATTTTGACCTCTTAAAGTCTGATTACCTCCAAGTTATACTAATCTCTGAATATATATAACATGTCTATATGCAAAAACATATTTTAACTTATACATTTCTTCAAAATAACTTATTGGTTACTGACTGCATCTCACATATTTAATCATTTGCTATTTTGTAATACTTAATTTTTTTGCATTTTTAGCTTTTACACTATTCATCTAAGTTGTATGTCTCTAAAAGCTGAGGACATTTTGAAATATCACTCACTATCTTGAGCTGATAAGTCTGCTTAGAAATGACAGAATATTTCTAATTTATGTTGTACATAAGTTATTTTGAATATTATACCCTAAATATACTGTGGTAAATTCAGTTTATTTTAACTAGTAGGAAGACAAATGACCATTATAACAATAATAAAAATAAAATATATAAAGCAGTGTTAAATATTCCGCCAATAAAATTTATCAACTGCACAAACATAGTCTGCAAATTTATGACTCCAAGTGCTAAATTTAATAGAAAAATAAGGCAGGGATCTGTAGATTTTACGAGGGAGGCTTCTCAGAATACTCATTTGTTTAAAGCAAAATTCTTTTTTGTGGTTAGAATTTTCCAGATGTTTACTGAATTGCTTCACTTTAGTTTACATGTGTAGATGTGGCCTTAATCCCTAATGTTGGATGACAAAAGCATGATTGTGTCCCACTGAAGCAAATGAAGTAAGAACATTATGCTCTATACTTCTTCAAAAGGCCCATTTATATGCAGTGTACTTCAATCCAAAAATAAATCTTGCAGCTCAAATTGCCATATGTTCTGAAACTCAACAGAGGTGAACACAGTAAGACCAGCGGCCATTGCTCTAAATAATGACATCATGTAAATAAGATAAAATACTGATAAAATGAATGGTCAAATATCACTTTTATAGATTAGAAAGTGTAATATAAAAAGTCCATTCCTCACAATCTTATCATTGTTTTAATATACACTTATCTAAGTTTAGTAAAGTGCTTGTTTTCTGGTTTCTGTTAACTGTTTTGACTTTGAAAACTAGTTTTATTTTTAATATGTATCACATATGCATTTATGCATACATGCAAAGGCATATGTATATACATGTAATTTAAAAATAATGCTAACACACTGGTACTGAAGGGATATATATATATATCAATAGAAGGAAAAAGGAGAATAGTATATAGCTCTCAGTACATATAAAAACTATTCATATGTTAAGGTTAGCAACTCAAAAGCACAAATAACTGAGACAAATATTTACTTCATAGACAATGATGGGGATAACCAAATAGTCATTTGGGAAAAAAAAAAAATATATATATATATATAATTTGAACTGTGACTTCTACTGTGCACAGAATAAATTCTGTGGGGAAAAAATGACCCAACAATTTGCTACCTTCAGGACACACATCTCAATACAAAGCACTCTTACAGATTAAAAGTTAGAGGATGGAAAACAAATTTCCAGGAAAATGGAACACAAAAGAAGGAAGAAGTCATGTTTTCAATATCAGACAAAATAACCTTTAAACTACCAAACATGTAAAAAGACACAGAAGAACAATACATAATGATAAAAGGATCAATCCATCAATAAGGAATATCCACCCTAAACATATATATATGCCCCAAAAGGAGCACCAATTTTTATAAAGCAGTCACTAAGTAAATTAAAAAAAGATATTGACTCTAACACTGTTATAGCTGTGGACTTAAATACCTTACTAACAAATCTAGATAAATCATAGAGGCAAAAAAATCAATAAGAAGATCCTGAACCTCAACTTGACACTTGACCAATGAACTTAATAGATACCTAAAGAATAATCCACCCAACAACCATGAAATACACGTTCTACTCATCACCTCATGGAATGTACTCCAAGATAGACCACTTTCTTGACCATAAATCAAACACAAACAAATTTCATATGACTGAAATACTGTCATGTACCTTCTTAGTTCACAGTGGAGTAAAAATAAATATCAACAACAACAAGACTCCCCCAAATCCACAAACACATGGACACTAAACAGTATGATGCTGAACAACTCCTCGGTCAACATAGAAATCAAAACAGAAATTAAAAGATTCCTGGAAAAAAACAAAATGAAGAAACATCTTATCAAAATCTCCAGGATGCCATGAAAACATTATTAGGAGGGGAATTCATATCTCTATGAACACACATCAACAAAATAGGAAGATCACAAGTCAACAGCCTAGTAAATCATCTATGGGAGCTGGAAAGGCAAGATATCAATGACTCTGACTTTAGCAGAAAAATCCAGATCACAATATTAAAATCCCAAACACAGGGTATAGAAGACAAAAAAATCATAGAAAAAATAAAAAAAGCAAAAAGCTATTTCTATGAAAGGATAAACAAGATCGATGTAACCCTAGACAAACTGATCAAGAAAAAGAGAGAAAAAGTCCAAATAAACACAATCAGAAATGCGAAAGATCAAGTCACAACCGACCCCAAAGATATACAGAAGATTGTCAGAGATTACCATGCACACCAATATAGACACAAACTCAAAAACCTAAATCAAATGGAGGACTTTCTTACATCACACAACCTCCCAAGGTTGAAACAAGAAGACACTAAGACACTAGATAGACCAGTAACAACCCAGGAAATTGACTCTATCATAAAAAGCTACCTACAAAAAAAGCCCTGGACCAGAAGGTTTTTTAGTGGAATTCTACAAAATATACGAGGAGGAGCTGATACCAATCCTATTGAAAGTATCCCAAAAATTGAGAATGACAGAACTCTCCCAAAATCATTTTGTGAAACTAATATCACATTAATACCCAAACCAAGTAAAGATCAAACACAGAAAGAGAACAATAGGCCAATATCCCTGAAGAACATAGATACAAAAATTCTCAACAAGATTCTAGCAAATCAGATCCAACAACACATCTCAAAAACCATCCACCATGACCAAGTAGGCTTCATCTCCAGGATGCAGGGCTGGTTCAACACCCGCAAGATCATAAACGCAATTAAATACATTAACAAATGCAAAAACAAAAAACACATGATTATATCATTAGACACAGAAAAAGCTTTCAATAACATCCAGCCTCCCTTTTGAATAAAATACCTTGAGCACCTAAGTTTAGAGTTTACCTCAAAAGAGTAAAAGCTATCTGTAATAAACCCACAGCCAACATATTGCTATATGGACAGAAATTGAAAGAAGTTCCCCTAAAAACCACAGCAAGACAAGGTTGCCCACTTTCACCCCTCTTGTCCAACATAGTGTTGGAAGTCCTAGCTAGAGCAATCAGACAAGAGAAAGAAATCAGAGGTATCCAGATAGGAAAAGAGAAAGTTAAGTTATCCCTCTTTGCTGGTCATATGATCCCATACCTTGAAAACCCAAAAGGATCTGTTAAAAAACTCCATGCACTGATAAAGGACTTTGGCAAAGTCACAGACTATAAAACAAATGTGCAAAAGAGAGTTGCATTCTTACACACCAACAATAAACAGGCAGAAAATCAAATTAAAATCAGTCTCATTCACAGTAGCAAAAAAAAAAAAAAAAAAAATTAAACACCTTGATATCTCCCTAACCAGAGACGAGAAAGACCTTTACAATAAAAACTACGAAACACTGCTCAAAGAAATCAAAGAAGACACAATTAAGTGAAAAAATATTCCATGTTCATGGGTTGCAAGATCAACATTTTTAAGATGCCCGTTTTACCAAAGGCAATTTACAGATTCAACACAGATTAAATTACCAACATTATTCTTCTCAGATCTGGAAACAACAATGCAGAAATCCATATGGAAACATAAAAGACTGCAAATAGGCAAAACAATCCTCAGCAAAAGAAACAAGTGGGAGGCATTACACTTCCAGACTCTAAACTTTACTATAATTATACAAGAATCAAAACAACCTAATACTGGTATAATAACAGGCATATAGACCAATGGAATAGGACAGAGACACCAGAATCAAAAACTCAATTTCTGAACCAACTAATCTTTTTTTTTTATGAGTTGGAGTTTCGTTCTGTCGCCCAGACTGGAGTGCAGTGGCCGCTCCCGGCCACCGCAGCCTCGACCTGCTGGGCTCCGGATGCTTCCCCCTCAGCCTTCCAAGTAGCTGGAACTACAGGCGCGCGCTACCACGCCCAGCTAATTTTCTGATTTATTGTAGAAATGAGGGCTCGCCAAGTTGCTCAGGCGGGTCTCGAACCCGCGGGCTCAGGCATTCCACTCACCTCAGCCTCCCAAGGCTAGGGATTACAGGCTGAGCCACCGAGCCGGCTTCCAACTCATCTTTGATGAAGACTTCACCATCAACCACTGGGGAGAGGAGAAATTACTCAGCAAATGATGCAGGGAAAACTGGCTGAACTCACACAGAAGATTGAAATAGGACTCCTATCTATCACCTTACACAAAAACCAACTCGAAATGGATCAAAGGTCTCATATAAAACCTCAAACTATAGGAACCTTAGAAAATATAGGAGGCACCTGTATGGAAATTGGAATGGGCAACCAATTTCTGGTCAAAACCTCAGATGGTCATGCCATAAAAGATAAGACAGACAAGTGGGACCTCATCAAGCTAAAAAGCTAGGGCAAAACAGAAGAAACTGTCTAGAGAGCAACGAGACAGCCTACAGTATGGGGAAAAATATTTGCCAACTGTATATCTGACAAAGGCTGAAATCCAGGATATACAAGTAACTCAAGCATGCTGAAAGGAAAAAAAGTAAACAGCCCTATTAAAAAGTGAGCAAGCCGGGCTCGGTGGCTCAACCTGTAATCCCACGATTTGGGAGGCTGAGGTGAGTGGATTGCCTGAGTCTGCGAGTTTGAGACTCGCCTGGGCAACTCGGCGAGACCTCATCTCTACAATAAATCAAAAAATGAGCCCTGCGTGGTAGCGCGTGCCCGTAGTTCCGGCTACTGGGAAGGCTGAGGCGGAAGGATTGCCGGAGCCCAGCAGGTCAAGGCTGCCTTGGCCGGGAGAGGCCACTGCACTTCAGTCTGGGCAACAGAGTAAGACTCCAACTCAAAAAAAAAAAAAAAAAAAAAAGTGGGCAAAAAATATGAATAGATACTTATCAAAAGAAGACATAAGGGGAGCCATGAGATACATGGAAAAATGCTCAGTCTCACTAATCATCAAAGAAATGAGCTGGGCTCGGTGGCTCAGCCTATAATCCCGCGCCTTGGGAGGCTAAGGTGAGTGGATCACCTGAGCCTACGGGTTTGAGACCCGCCTGGGCAACTTGGTGAGACCTCATCTCTACAATAAATCAAAAAATTAGCCGGGCCTGGTAGTGCACGCCTGTAGTTCCAGCTACTTGAAAGGCTGAGTGGAAGGATCGCTGGAGCCCAGCAGATCGAGGCTGCGGTGGCTGGGAGCAGCCACTGCACTCTAGTCTGGGCGACAGAGTGAGACTCCAACTCAAAATAAACCCCAACAACAACAACAAAAAACAAAACAGAACAAAAGAAGAAATGCAAACTAAAGCCACACTGAGATACCACCTAACTCCTGTCAGGACGGCCATCATCAATAACTCAATAAACAACAGATGCTAGGGAGGATGCAGGGAAAAGGGAATCCTTCTACGCTGTTGGTGGATGTGTAAAATTAATATAATATCTGTGAAAAGAGTGTGACAATTCCTAAAAAATAAAAAAAAATTGACCTTCTATGGAGTCCAGCAATCCCATTCTAGAAATATATCCACAGGAACTCAAATTATTCTATAAAAAAGATACCTATACAGGCATGTTTATTGCAGCACTATTCACGATAGCAAAATCATGGAACTAAGCATGCAGTCCGTCAAAAGTGAACTAAAAAAATAATGTTCCATAATTACATATACACAGTAGAATATTACATAGCCATAAAGAACAAACTTATGGAGTATGCAACAACTTGGATGAATTTAAGGTTTATCATACTCAGTGGTCTATCACAGAAACAAAGATCTGAGTACCATATATTCTCACTTATAAGTGGACCCTGAACATTTATAATAATACTATAAGAAAGGGTTTGGCAGTAGTAGGATTCTACCAGTTAGTGTGGGGGACACATAACATAGATAAGGGTACCTGATCTCAAACTAGGCAAAGAGAGAATCAAAGGGAGGCCCAAACTTTACCTGTACAATGACCACTTATCTACCTAATCCTGAATTGTACCCCACATCTTTAAAAAAATAATAATTTGGTCTCTGTGTTCCACGTTCTTCCTATCGTTTCTTTCATGCATTCATGTGTTTTTCCATTTGCTCTTAAGTCTAAAAGTCATTTTTGGCTTTACTTTTCTACTACAAAATTGTAGTCTATTGTTAATGCAAACAATATCCTTCAAAGTTCATGTGTTGATGCTAAAGCAATACTAAAAAAAGTATAGCATTCAACAGACAAGAAAAACACATACAAATTATATACACTTTACCTTAAGAAATAAGAAAATAAAAACTGAAACTCAAAATAAATTAAATGGAGAAAAAAATGAAATGATAAAAGCAGAAGTCAATGTAAGACTAAAGATATAATACAGAAACAATTTCATTGTTAAAGTCTTTCTTCTAATTAAAAATAGAATAGAATAAGAGAAGTAATATCTACAAATGGTTATACCGAACCAAACACTTAATAAGGAAAAAAAGACAATGTTAAGTTTTCTTTCCATTTTTAATCAACTTTGCAATTGAAATGTTAGTCATTTCAATAAGGTAATAAAATAAAACAAAATACACACCTATTGAAAAATAAGTAAAATTATTTTTGAAAATAATTAGGTGCATAGACAATCCTAATAAATACATAAAAAGCCACTAAAAATAATAAGTAAAATTTTTAATGTTTCATGATCCAATGTCAATATAAAAAATTCATATATACTAATGAACTATATATAATATATTTATATATATTTGTGTGTGTGTGTGTGTGTGTGTGTGTGTGTGTGTGTGTGTGTGTTTATACTATTGTCATTATTGGCAATGGGCAACTGAATGGTGAAACTTACAAACAGTATTAACAGAATAATAGAGAAAAATTTGCACCACCATTAAACCACAGGAGATACTGATAAATACATTTAACACAATATAGACAAAACTTGTTTGCAGGATAATATAAAACATAGTTTAGAAAAATAAAGAATACATCAATATATTGAGATATATAAGTTCATGAATTAGAAGACTAAATGCTGCTAACATGTCATTTCTCTTTAAATTGATTCATAGATCATATATTTTATGAAAATTCACAACCTGATTCTGAAACTTAAGTGGAAATAATCAGGCAAAGAACAAAGTTAAAGGATTAAACTGCAAGATTTCAAAATTTTCTATAAAGCTATAATAATCAATATAGTTTGATCATACTGCAAACATAAATATATTATGCAATGAAACAAGAAAAAGAGTTCAGAAATAGGCCCACATATATATTTTCAACTGATTCTTGACAAAGACACGAAGAAAATTTAATGATTTTATTTGGAAGGAGTAGTTTTAAAAATAAATAGTGATGCTATTTTATTGATTATATTAATAATAATATAGAAAAAATAAGCTTCAACTCATATTTCACACTGTAAACAAAAATTCCTTTAAAGTTAGGTATAAACCTAAATCCAAGCCAGCAATATAAATCTTTTAAAGAGAGAACATATGTAACTTTGTGTTAAGCAAAGACTTTATGAATAGCCCACAAGAAAAAAACACCAATCATAAAAAAGTTAAGTTGAATTTAGTTAAATTAGAATATAGTTTCTGTTTAAAAGATACTCAATATGAAAAATGAATATATATTTTATATTTCATATGCTCACATACTATATATTTCATGTGCATTATAGAATTCGTATTAATTTTATGTTTTATATTTATTACATATATCACCAAATTATATATAGTGAAATTTATGTATAAAGATTTATACAAAATCATTGTTATTCAAGCATAGAAAGGAGTTTTACACCTCAATAAGAAAAGGACACATAACCCAAATAAAAATGGACAAAAGATTTAGACATAGACTTGATAAAAGAGAACATAAGAACAACTGTTAAACACATAAAAGGTGATTAACTTCATTAGTGCTTAGGCAAATGCAAATTAAAATTATAATTAGATTTCTCTATGTACTCACTAAATTCCCTAAAATTAAAAAAGGATGATAATATTAAATAAGTAAGAATATTCAGCAACTTGGACTTATACATTTTTAACAAAAACATTTTGGTAATTACTTATATAATTAAACATGCACTTACCATGTGACTCAGCAATTCCATTACTACGAGAAATGAATATACAAGAAAGATTAAAATTTTGTCCAGAAAAATGTTTTCTAAATTTTTCTAGCCAACTTATTAATTTATAAGAGCCCAAACTGAGGTGAACTCAAATATTCATCAACAGGTGAATGGATAAACAATTCATGGTATATTTATTCAAAAATATACAATACATATATTTTTAAATTGAACTAATTATTTATATTATTGCACTGAAGTATTTTTAAAAAATCCTATTGAGAAGAATATATATTGTACAATCAACTTATACAGAATAGAACAGGCAAACCAACTACAGGAGACAAAAATAGAGGGGTTGTTTCCTGAGATCAGAGATAGGGAATGGACTGAAAAGGGTCATGAGGAAATCTTTTGATGATATGTGAATATATATTGTTTGGATAGGAAGTTAGACAAATGTTTACATTCACCAACTTATAACATTATGATGGACACATTATATTCAAAGTACATGGTACTTTAATCAAAATGTTTTAACATATAAAAATGTCTGCAATTTCACAACTTATGACTTATGCTATAATGCTTTCTTGTATTTTTTTAGATTTTTGTGTACATAAATATTTATACCCACTTTATGCATTTTCTCATCTTTGGAGTTCAGAAATTTCACATGGATATGACACAATGATTGTCAATATTCCTATTTTAAATTTACTGGATTATTTTGGTATTTTTGTAGGACATAGTGATTTTCTTCTTAAATTACTTCTTTATTTTCTATTCCCTTTTCAGAAGCTCAACATTTCTTATTTTTTTATTGAAAGTATATGAGAATATTAGTCACTAAATATAATTACTTAAAAAATTTCTCCTGTTTTCTGGTTTATTGTTATACCATAAGAGTTAAACAGTGAATCCATTACATTTGTGTCCTTTCTTTCTAGTTGTTTGCTGTCTATCCTATGCTTTACAATTTTTGCCTAATCAGGTTTTTAATTCGAGCAATATTGCAAAATTGTTAGCCCAGTACTTTCTTAAATTGCTTGAATGTCTAGGAGTGCAGATTTTCATTATAGAGACTGGCTCCAAAATTTTTGCAATGAAAGGAAGAGTAGGGTTCTTCAAGCAGGTGATTTTTCTTTAAGACATTTAAGCAGCTTATTTTCTCAATGAAGATTTTATTTTATTTTTTTAAGGCATGGATTGTTTTTCTCAGTACTGTGAGTACTGTGATTAATTTGTTTTCATTTTTACATTTATTCAGAATTTTTAAATACATTTTTGAAAGGAGCATTCAACATATTTTATTACACATCCTGAACCAGAAATGCTACTTAGTAGCCCTCTTTTTATTATCAGTATTAGCTCAATGTATTTACCTCAATAGATATTCTTTTCTACATTATTTGAATGTCTGTGTGTCACTACATTTTACAGATATATTAGTGGTAACTTCATTAATATTTTCGTATTTTTCAAAACCAAATCTCTGATGCAGAATGCAAATTATGCAAGGTAAATATGAAAACCTGAAACTCTAAGAAATTCTGAGAGTCCATGTTTAACAACACATAGGTATTTACTTTACATTTTCTTTGTTCAGACTTACAAAATTTAGACAACTTGAATACAGATTGTGTACTCAATTTTCTTTTCTATTGACAATATTCTTGAAAAAATATACTAGAAACAGGCATTACTCTGAGTTATAATCAAAATTATTCAAACAAATATGAACAGCTTAAAAAACTGAATCCAATATCTCAATGCATCTACTTTTAAGTTTCATTTCACATGATGCTGAATAATTTTTACCACAATTGTTTTTCTGTGACCTGATTATGATAGCCACAGATTTCCAGAAACATTAAGAATAATGTTTGCTTTGTAAAACACAAAGGACAAATTCTAAGACAGTCAATTTCAAAACTATGATGAATAAAATGTATAACATGAGTAGTAAAGGAAGTTTTCTTGATTAATGAAAAAGAGTTGAAACTTTGACACACTTTCATCTAAAAATCCTCAAAATCTTATTACCACACATATTTTTGTCAACTGATCTTTGTCAAAGGAGTAAAGGTGCTAAAAGGGCATACATACAGAATAGGAGATTGAACAAACAGAAGTAAAACCTATTCTATTACCCCTGAATAACAGAATTAAAGAAGATGGTGACATGGAGGGAAGGAAAAAGTAGGGAGGGGGAAAAACCGCACAAATGAAGAAAAACCAAAAGAAGAATATAGGTCTCACACAGACCCCTGGGAGATCAGACACTGAGAAAACAGATTCTGGAACACAAACAATGAAGAGTCCCCAGAATGACTGGTCACATGCAACAAACCCAGACATCAAGACATTAATGGAGAGAATTTAAAAAATTGAGGAGAGATAAGATGAAAATAGGAAGGGGTTCATGTCAGAAATAACAGCAGTAAAGAATACTGTGATGGAAATGAATAACAGACTAATAAGCATGTAAAGCAGAATTAGCCAAGCAGAAGAAAGAATCTCAGAACTCGAAGATCAAAACACAGAACTAACCCAAACTGTCAAAAGCATAGAAAGGAAGGTCAAAAAGACAGAACAAAACCTGCAAGAGATGAATGATCACTTCAAGAGAACAAACCTTAGCGTAATTGGGCTTCCTGAGGCAGAGAGAGAAACAGAAGCCACACTGGAACAAACATTTCATGAAATCATTCAAGAAAACTTCCCTCATCTCATCAAGGATGAAAAAATCCAAACACAAGAGATTCAGAGAACCCCTGCAAGACAACGAATGAGAAGACCAACTCCCAGACACATAATAATTCGCCTAAACAAAGTAGCTATAAAAGAAAAAAATCCTAAAGGCAGCAAGAGAAAAAGGTCAGACTACCTACCGGGGAAGACTAATTAAAATAGCAGCAGTTTATCCACAGAAACCCTTCAGGCTAGGAGAGCCTGGAGCCCTATTTTCAAAGTTCTAAAAGATAAACAATTTCAACCAAGAATAACCTCCCAGCCAAACTAAGCTTCATTATTGAGGGAGAATTAAAATCTTTTCCAGATATCCAATCCCTAAGAACCTACGCTGCCACCAGAACACCTCTACAAGAAACACTTAAGAAAGTACTGAACACAGAAGAAAAAGAAAAAAGAACAACAACATTCTTCACAAGAGTACAGGCAAACCCAAAGAAAGACAATGAACAAACAGGAACAACTCTGTAAGAACCTTATGACAGGGATCAACTCTTGCATTTCAATTATTAGCCTAAATGTGAATGAACTAAATGCACCACTGAAAAGACACAGAATGGCAAAATGGATAAAATATCATCAGGCAACAATCTATTGCCTTCAAGAGACTCACCTCACTAGAAAGGACACCCACAGACTCAAAGTAAGAGGATGGGAAACAAACTTTCAGGTGAACGGAATACAAAAGAAAGGAGGAGTAGCGATCTTAATTTCAGACAAAATACCCTTCAAGCTATTAAAAATCAAAAAAGATACAGAAGGCCACTACATAATGATAAAGGCTCAATCCACCAACAAGAAATATCTATCCTAAACATATATGCACCCAACATAGGCGTGCCAACTTTCATAAAGCAACTTCTAGGAAAACTAAAGAAAGATATTGAATCTAACACCATCATAACTGGGGACTTTAATACCCCACTCACAACCATAGACAGATCATCAGGACAAAAAATCAGCAAGGAGATCCAGAACCTCAATGTGACATTGGACAAAATGGACTTAATTGATACCTACAGAACACTCCATCCAAACACCACAGAATATACATTCTACTCATCACCGCATGGAACGTACTCTAAGATTGACCACGTAATTGGCCATAAATCAAGCATAAGCAAATTTAAAAGGAATGAAATTCTACCATGCAACTTCTCGAACCACAGTGGAATAAAAATAAACATTGACACCAACAATGTCCCCGCAAAACCTACAAAGACATGGACACTAAACATCATGATGCTAAACAACTCCTGGGTCAATGATGAAATCAAAACATAGATCAAAAGATACCTGGAAACAAATGAAAATGAAGAAACATCTTACCAAATTCTCTGGGATGCCTTGAAAGCTGTAGTAAGAGGGGAATTTATATCCCTACAGACACACATGAAGAAAATGGAAGGAACAGAAATTCACAACCTAACAAGTCACCTAAAGAAGCTGGAAAAGCAAGACCACAAAAACCCTAATTTCAGCAGAAGAATCCAGATCACCAAAATAAAAGCCCAAATCTAGGAGATAGAAGACAAAAAGATCATACAAAAAATCAATGAAACAAAAAGCTGGTTCTTCGAAAGGATAAACAAGATTGATGGTCCCCTAGCTAGACTGATCAAGAAAAAATGAGAAAAAGACCAAACAAGCACAATCAGAAACACAAAAGATGAAGTCACATCTGACCCTGAAGAAATACAAAAGATCATTAGAGACTACTACATACACTTTTATGGAAACAAACTTGAAAACCCTAAGGAAATGGAGGACTTTCTAACATCACACAACCTATCTAGATTGGAACAAGAAGAAAATGAGACCTCAAATAGACCAATAACAATCAAGGAAATTGACTATGTAATAAGAAAACTTCCTACAAAAAAAAAGCCCTGGTCCAGATGGCTTTCCAGCAGAATTCTACAAGACATTTAAGGAGGAGCTGATATCAATCCTACTGAAAGTATTCCAGGCTATTGAAAGAGATGGAACTCTCCCCAAATCATTTTATGAAGACAACATCACATTGATACAAATCAAAACCACATCGAGATGCAAATCACAACCACACTGAGATACCACCTAACTCCAGTCAGAATGGCAATTATCAACAACTCAAAAAATAACAGCTGCTGGAGAGGGTGTGGCAAAAAGGGAACACTTCTACACTGTTGGTGGGAGTGTAAACTAGTGCAACCTCTGTGGAAAGCAGTGTGGCAATTCCTAAAAGCTCTAAATATCAACCTCTCATATGACCCCACAATCCCCCTACTGGGAATATACCCAGAAGAACGCAAATCACTCTATAAAAAAGATACCTGCACACGTATGTTTATCGCAGCGTTGTTCACAATAGCAAGAACCTGGAAACAACCATGCTGCCCATCAAAAGAGGACTGGATTAAAAAAATGTGGTACATATACATGATGGAATACTACGCAGCCATAAAAAAAGAACAAAACCATGAATTTCACAGCAACCTGGATGGAACTACAGTCTATAATACTGAGTGACCTCTCACAGAAACAAAGATCCGAGTATCACATGTTCTCACTCATATAATGGACCTTGAACATCCAATGTAATACTATAAGAAAATGACTGACAGTACTGGGAAACTATGGGGGGGGGATAGGATTAACAGTAGCAAATATCTGTCTGGGGATGGTGAAACACCTCTTATCAACAGGGTGCCTGAATGAAACGTAATTGTACACCTAACCCTTAACTGTACCCCACAAAACCATAATAAGAAATATTGATTATGAAAAAAATAAATTAAATAAATAAAAGGGAAAAAATATATTATTTTCAAACAAATTGTGTAGAAAAACTGGGCAGATAATAACTTATTTCTTGCAAATAAATAAAAAATCTAAAGACAGACCTTACACTCTTCAAAAAAAAAAAAGAAAAAAATCCCAAAGCAGAATACAGACCTAAGTGGAAAGTGCAAAGCTATAAGCTCCTAGATAACAAAGGAGAAAATCAGATGAACTTAGGTCCGGTGATAACTTTTTAGATATGACAGCAAAGGCATGATACATGAAAAAAGGATAATTTTGAATTTATTAAAATTAAAATTTTCTGCTCTGCAAAAGACACTGTTAGGAAATGAAAAACAAAACCAAGTCACAGACAGGTAGAAAATATTTTCCAAACATATATGTGATACAGGACTGTGATACAAAACATACCAAAAAACTTTAAAACTTCAGCAATAAGGAGAAAACCCAATTAACAATTTAGCCAAAGGCCTTAATGAACACCTCACCAATGAAGATAAACTGGTGGCAAATAAGCATGTGAAAATGTGACCCACATCATATGTCATCAGGAAAAAGTGAATTAAAACAATGCGCTACCACTAAAGACCTAGTAGAATGGCCAAAATCCAAAACACAGACAACACCAAATGATAGTTAGGATGTACGACAACAGGAACTCTCATTCATTGCTTGTGAAAATGCAAAATGGTACAGTCACTTTGGAAGACACTTTGGCACTTTCTTACAAAGTTAAACATACTTTTACCTTATGTCTACACACACACACACACACACACACACACACACACACACACACACACGCACACACAAACTGCCTAACATTGTTTATAGCCACTTTGTTCATAAGTGCCAAATCATGGAAGCAACCAAAATGTTTTTCAGTAGATGAGTGAATAACAAACGATGGTACATCCAGAAAATGTAATAGTAACACTAATAAGAAATGAGCTTTCAAGACCTAAAAAGACATGGAGAAATCTTAATGCATGTTACTAAGTGAAAGAAGCCAAATAGAAAGGCTACATGTTATATGATAACAACTATATGACATTCTGGAGAAAGCAAAGCTATAGAGTAATAAAAAGATAATCAATTCCAAGGATTAGAGGGGAAGGAAGGATGACTAGGAGGAACACAGATCATTTTCAGGCAGTAAAGATACTCTGTATGATACTATCTTGGTAGATATGTGTGGCTATACATTTGCTCAAGCCCATGGACTGTATACCAAGAGGAAACCATAACGTGAACTGTAGACTGTGAAGGATGATGATGTGTGAATGTAGGTTTGTCTATTGTAAAAAATGTGTCACTTTGTTCAGGATGATTCTAATGGAGAAGGCTATGCATGTGTGGGAGTACATGGGAAATCTCTGTACCTTCTTCTCGATTTTGATGGCAAACTAAAACTGTTCTAAAAATTAGTGTTTAATTTTTTTTAGAAAGGCTATTATTTATAACTTTCATGAGAAATTTGGAATATATTTCTGGGTTTGCACGAGTCATAAACAAATACTGGAACCTTACATTTTTTCTTGTCAGTCAGTTTTTTCTTTTTTAAAAATTTTATTACTTCCAGTTAATCTTGCTATAATATAAATACAATACTATAACTAGTTAAAAATTTAAAATAGTGAATTTCAATATTAATCTTTTAAAGTTAAACAAGACCTTTGATTCAGAAATAATGACCTTTGAAATATAAGTGTAATTGTTCAATGCTAGGAGAAAATTTAGAAATGACTTTATGTCAAAATATCTCTGGCATGTATGTTAAGAACTGAAATCCTTTATGGAGCCAAGAACTGATTGATGTTCAAATCAATCAATATTAGTGCAACCTAAAGAATTTCAAAGCCTCCTTCCAAAGTGGATGCTGAAAATGTTAGGATGGTCCTTGCTTTATCCCCAGATCTTATATTTTTTCTCATTGCTCTACACATGCGTGACTTTATCTATTCTCATGACTTTAACTGTCACCTCTTTACTGATGACTTTCATCTCAAAGTTCCTAGGTAGAAGCTTTGGGCCTATGTTTCCTATTGTACAATTTGACAGCAACATACTTTGTTCAAATAGTACTTCAGATCCAACAAACTTGTCCTTTCTCAGGTTCCTCTTATATCAATCAAATGTACTACCATTCTTTTAATCATTTAGACTTTAAAACACACTTTAAGTTATAACATCTCCAACTTCTTCAAATTTAACCTATCAAAAACTCCTGTTTTCCTGAGCAATAGTTTCTATACTCAATTTTTTTTATTCCTGCAGACATTGCCCTAGTCTAGACCTTTGCCACATCACAACTAAAATATATTACAATACCCTGCCTCCCTTCCAGCTCTCTCCCTCCCTTTGTTAGGTTCCGTTCCTCCTTGTCTGTCTTTTGTCTCTAGTCAATGACAATTATTCAGAGATATAAGTTTAACCTGTAATTATCATGATATTTTCATATCCTTATTATCATTGTCAATAATGGCCATGGATATTTTCCAGAAATGTCTACACAGCAGTGTCTCCTACCACATGTTATTCTGCTATGTGACCTTCACTTTTTCTCACGAAAAGCAAATCTTTTTCATCCACTTATATTGGGCTTGTTTAACAGCATTGACCCAGAGTAGATTTGATGCTGTATGATTTCCTTGTGAAGTCCTTAACTGGCCTTGAATTTTACACTTTGAGGACATTTGAAAACCAGTTATTATGTAACAAATGTGAGAAGTCATGCTTTAAGAAGTTCAAATTATCTGAAGAGATCCAAGAGAAGGAAGGTCATGAAAAAAAGAGACAATTAAGTCTACAGACATGTGAATGAGCCACTTTGGAAGTGCATGCCTCAGCCTATATTTTTTTCGGGTACTGAGATGTCCTTGTATTTTAAAGATAAAGTTAGAAAGAAGCACACTCTGACTAGAAAAACACAAAATTAGGAAAGGAAAAAGTACAGTATTTTTTAATGCAATTGAATTTGCTATATACTTAATATAAATGTTTATAAATAGATATTTTATGCAAGTTCTGAGGTAACCACAAATAGAAATCTATAATGGAGAGACAAAAGATAAAAGGAAATTAGTAAAAGTAAATTGTTATAGAAATTATAACAACAGAGGAAATGAGCAAGAGAGAAAGACAGAGAAAACAACAACTACAAAGGCAGAAACAATAAACAAAATGGCAATAGTAACTTCTCATCTATCAATAATTACTTTAAATGTAAATTGATTAAACTCTCCATATAAAGGAATAGAGTAGCTTATTGGATAAAGCAAGATTCAGTGTATGCTGTTTACAGAAAGTTCATTTTATAATTAAGGATACTCATAGGCTGAAAATAAAGGGCTGGAAAAAATACTCCATGCAAATGGTAAACAAAAGAAAGCAGGGGTGGCTACACTTATATAAGACAAAACAGACTTTAAGTGACATGATTTCTGCAGCCAAAGAAGGTCATTATAGAATAGTAAAAAGGTCAATTAAACATGAAGAAATAACAATTACAAATACATGCATCTCTAACATGAAAACACAAAATACATAAAGTAAGTATTAGCATGTCTGAAGGGAAAAATTGACATCAATATTTCTCTTATAATAAGGTGTATTAATTCCAGAGAGAAAATCAATAAAGAAGCAGTGCACTTAAACAACAGTGTAACACAAATGAGTCTGATAGACATATAAAACTTTAACCCAAATAGCAGAAGAATATGTATTACTTTCAAATATAGGGAACATTCTCTAAGACAGACCAAAAGTTAGGTTACAAAATAAATGTTAACAAATTTTAACAGATTCAAATCATTCCAAGTGTCTTTTCCAGTGAAATGGAATGGAATTAGAAGTCAATAACAAAAGAAAAATCGAGAAAATTCACAAATAACAGAAACTAGCAACACACATTTGAATGACCATTGGATCAAAGAGGAAATTAAGAAGGATTTAAAAAATACCTTAAGACAAATGAAAATACAATCCCAAAGATTATGAGATACAGCAAAAGCAAAACTGAGAGAAGTTATACCAGTAAATGCCAACATTAAAAACGAAATATCTCAAATAAACTATACTAGAAATAGATAATAATATATTAAAAATTAGCCAATCTAAGCCAGGCTCGGTGGCTCAGCCTGTCATCCCGCGCCTTTGGGAGGCTGAGGTGAGTGGATTGCCTGAGCCCGTGGGTTCGAGACCCGCCTGGGCAGCAAGACCTCATCTCTACAATAAATCAAAAAATCAGCCGGGTGTGGTAGCGCGCGCCTATAATTCTGGCTACTCGGAAGGCTGAGGCGGAAGGACCGCCAGAGCCTAGCAGGTCGAGGCTGCGGTGGCCGGGAGTGGCCGCTGCACTCCAGTCTGGGCGACAGAGTGAGACTCCAACTCCAAAAAAAAAAAAAAAAAAAATTAGCCAATCTAAGAGTTGGTTTTCTGAGAAGATTAAAAAACAAACAAACAAAAAAACCCTTTAGCTAGACCAGGTATTAAAACAGAGAAGAAACAGGTTAATAAAATCAGAAATAAAAGAGGAGTCATTACAAGAGATACCTCAAAAGGAAAAAGGATCCTAATCAGTTTACATGAGCAAATTGTATATCCTAGAATAAATGGGTAATGAACTAGAAACATGTAAGCTACCACAGAGAGCCCACACAGACAAATAACAAAGAGATTGAACAGTAAGTAAAACTCAGGACTGAATGACTTCATGTGTAAATTTTACACTCTAATTCTTCTTAAAATTTTCCAAAAAATAAAGCTAATTTTAAGAATTCACTTGAATTACTCTAATACCAGAAAAATGCACCACAAGAAAAAAAAAAAAACAAAACAAAAAACTGCCAGTTAATATCACTGATGAACATAGATGCAAAAATCATCAATAAAATACTAGCAAATTGAACTCAAGAGAAAAATAAAATGATTATACATCATGACCAATGGGAATTCATGTCTGGAATACAAAGATGGTTCAACATATGCAAACCAATTAATGTGATTCACCACATTAACAGAATGAAAAATGAAGACATGATTAACTACAAAGATGCAGAAATGTGTCACAAAATTTAGTATCCATTCATGCAAATGCTCAACAAAATAAAGAAGAAAGTTCAACATAATTAAGAGCACATATAAAAAAGTGTGCAACAAACTTCATAATCATTGAGAAAAATGGAAAGTATTTTTCTCTAAGATTTGTAACAAGTTAAGGATGCCTATTCATACCACTTCTATTTAATATAGTTCTACAAGTTCTATTCACAGCAATTAGATGAAGAAAAAAAGAAAAATGCATCCAAATCAAAAATAAGTATATTGATCTCTCCTTCAGATAATATGATCACATATGTAGAAAATCCTAAAGACCACCCAAAACACTATAGAACTAATAAATAAATTCATAAAAATTGCAGATTACAAAATCAACATGCAACAATCATTGGTTTTTCTATTCATAAATTCTGAACTATCAAAAAAAAAAACTAAACTAGAAAAACAATTCCATTCACAAATACTACAACAAAAACCAATGAAATACCTAGAAATAAACTTAATCAAAGAAATGGAAGGCTTGTGCAGTGAGTATTATGAAGTATTGATGAAATAAGCTAAAGAGGACAAAGATAAGTGAAAGTACATCCCATGTTCACGGATTGGAAGAATTAACCTTGTTAAAATGTCTATACTACTCAAAGTTATCTGCACATTCAATGCAATCCCTATCAAAATTCCAGAGATTCTCTTTAGAGTAACCAAAAAAAAAAAAAAAAAAAACAATTGTTCTAAAATTTGTATGGAATCAGAAAAGACCTGGATAATGAGAGAAAGAATAAAGCTGGAGACATTACAATACCTCATTTCAAAATATATTATACAACTACAGTGATAAAAATAGCATGATGCTGGCATAAAAGAAGTCATATAAGCTGTTGGAACAGAATGGAGAGCCAAGAAAAAAACCCACACATTTATGACCAAATGATATGTGACAAATGTATCAAGAACACACAATGAAGAGAGGATAGTCTCCATTAAATGATGTTGGGCAAACTAGATATCAACATGCAAAATAAAATGAGTCCCTTATCTTACACCTTATACAAAAATCAATTCACAATGATTCAAAGACTTAAACATAAAACCTAAAACTGTGAAATTACTAGAAGGAAACAGCAGAATAGATTCTTGATGTTGGCCTGGACAGGTTTTTTGTTTTGTTTTGTTTTGTTTGGTAACATCAAAACACAGGCAACAAAAATGGATATAGATACGTGAGACTGCATCAAACAAAAAACCTTCTGGACAGCAAAGAAAACAACACAGTGAAAAGGAAACATATGGAAAGGGAGAAAATATTTACAAACTACAAGTCTAAGGATGTGTTAATGGCTAAAATATATAAAGAAGTACAGCTCAGCAGCAAAATAATAATAATAATCTTACTCTCTCTGTCTTTTCTTCTTTATCATTTTTCTTTTTTGCAATATTAGCATATAATGAAATAACATGATTGCATTTGTAGCAATTTATTTCATAATTATTTTTAAAATGAGATAAATTTTATAAAATTTTATCTGCCAGTAGAGCTTGTTGTATGCTTAAAACTGTGAAACTATTACTATATGCCTGTTTGGTCAGTAACTGTCATTGCTAGATTAAAAAATATATGCTATACTATAATCTTCACAGTAATTCATGAGGTGCATGTTGTTAGTGATGTTTACTTAATTATAAAATGAAGTATCCTAGTGCCTAAGATACTTGCCCATGATTCCACAGAAAGAAAAAGTATTAATAGAATTATCATATATCTTGTCATTATGCTGTTTTACTTTCTCTGCCCAAATACCAGATAAACTAATTAAACCATACAGATTTACTTTTTTCAATGTATTTTCTTAAAAGTTATATAAGCAGAATAGGTATGATCAAAATGCTTTGCTTCATAAAGCATTTTGTAGCCTGTGACAAATTACAGATAGATAAATGGATACCTATATATACTTACAGATATGTAAAATATAGATACATAAAGGTATACATAAATATCATATGAAATATAATTAGACACACACATTATATATAGTACAATTCATTCATTCAACAATTCATTTACTTTTACTTCCTTTTATGATTACAAAACTTCACAAACTTTTAGAATATCTTCAAATTCAAAAACTTCTGTGAAATTCTTATATATTTAATCCCAAAGTAATCTCAATTATTTAATAACAGTAATACTTGTGATAATAAATATAATGATTTAATGTTGATAATATGTGATGCTTGTTGAGGCTTTGTTAATACTAGTCACTGTTTTATGTGGTTTTATAGAAAACCTCATTTAATCCTCAAAATTCTATGAAATAATTATGATTACAATCTCACTTTTACAGATGGGGAAACACTGTCATAGGAAAGTATATTAATTTGTTTAACATCATGGCTAGTATTAACCACACTAAAATTTCAGACCCAGGCTACCTGGATCTAGAGCCCACACTCTACTGATATCCTATACTTGTGTCTTTAAAATACTTTTATTTTTATAGTACGTAGTACATTTTGCATTGTTTTATAATACTCTATGTCAGCCCTTTATGTAATATAATCGTTTGTTTGTCAACTGAGCATTAATCACACACTAGAAATTGCTTTAAGTGCTGAGAATACAGCAATAAGAAAACATTAGTACATGGTGGGAACAGAATTTAAGTAATTAAATAAAAAGGTTTAAAGATATTATTAACAGTTATAAACACAACCAAACGTATATTATAGAGAGTTATTCAAAAGATCATATCAGATTAAATGGTCATAGAAGTCCTCTTCAAACAGAAGGTATTTGAGATGAGATCTGAATGGGAGTTTCTAGACAAACAAATATCAGGGGACAGAATGTTCTATGCAGAGTAACATTAGGTTAAAAGACTCAGTGGAAGGACTTTCCATCAGAGACAAACACAAAAGAGAGAAAAATGTTAAGAAATTAATCCCAAGAAGAAAACAAGACCCAGATTATATCTGCCTTAAGAAATACATAAATAGATAAGTGGATGAACATAATGTGCAAAGAGAACAAACAAAATGCAATATAGCATTTTAGAGATAAGAACAATTTATTATTCACTATTATATGTCTAAGGATATCCTGAATATAATAGGTATTTTTTCATATGTTGATATTTTCAATGTTTTTAAATGAGATTTGTATAGTTAAACTATTTCAGAGTTTTTTTAAAAAATAAATTTATAATAGAAATTTTAGTTAGAGAGTTGATGTTTATTTGTTAAAAGAATTGCTCTGAAAATCTTCCTGCAAAAATAAAGTCTCGAGCCGGGCTCGGTGGCTCAGCCTGTAATCCCGCGCCTTTGGGAGGCTGAGGTGAGTGGATTGCCTGAGCCCGCGGGTTCGAGACCCGCCTGGGCAGCGAGACCTCATCTCTACAATAAATCAAAAAATCAGCCGGGCGTGGTAGTGCATGCCTGTAGTTCCAGCTACTTGGAAGGCTGAGGCGGAAGGATCGTTGGAGCCCAGCAGGTCGAGGCTGCGGTGGCCGGGAGCGGCCACTGCACTCCAGTCTGGGCGACAGAGTGAGACTCCAACTCAAAAAAAAAATAAAAATAAAAAAAAAAAATAAAGTCTCTTGCCTGTTATTTCTATGTTGGGTGAAATAGAAAATGTTGCACTAAATTTATGTGTTATAAAAAAGAGAAGGATCTCAATTCTGTAGCCTAAACTCTCATCTAAAGAAACTAAAAAATAAGAGCAACAGAAAAATAAGTAGCAAAAATCAATTAAATAAACTTGAAAACAGAAAAACAATAGGAAAAATGAGGGAAATAAATATCTTTTTAAAAATCAATAAAATTTATAAACCTCTAGAAAGACTGACAAAACAATAGAAGAAGCAAACTATCAATAACAGGAATGGAACATAAAGTGTCAATACAGACCCTGTAAACATAAAAAAGTACATGAGAGAATATAAAACATGCACATATAGTTGATCAGCCTAAATGAAATGAAACAATTTCTCTAAAAGCACAAAATACCAATAACTCACTCAACTAAAAAAATAATTTGGATAGCAATAACTATTAAGAAATTGAAATCACAATTAAAAAAGAAATCTGTAGCTCTAGATGTTTCCACTCAATAATTTTATAAAACATTTGAAGAAGAATTAATTCAAAATCTCCACAATCTATTCAACAACATTCAAGATAAGGGAACAATTTCCAACTCAGTTTCTAAGGCTAGTATTATCCTGCTACCCAAACCAAACAAAGACAGTTATAAAAAGAAAATTATAGACTAATATTATCATTATTATTATTATTATTATTATTTTTGAGTCGGAGTCTCACTCGGTTGCCCAGACTGGAGTGCAGTGACCGCTCCCAGCCACGGCAGCCTCGACCTGCTGGGTTCCAGCGATCTTTCCGCCTCAGCCTTCTGAGTAGCCAGAATTAGAGGCGTGTGCTACCACACCTGGCTGATTTTTTTATTTTTATTGTAGAGATGCGGCCTCGCTGCCCAGGCAGGTCTCGAACCCGTGGGTTCAGGCAATCCACTCACCTCAGCCTCCCAAAGGCGCAGGATTACAGGCTGAGCCACTGAGCCCAGCATTAGACTAATATTATTAATAAATAAAAATGGAAAACCCTCAATAAACTACTAACAAACTGAATTCACTAATATAGAAAAAGAATGATATAGTATGACCAAATGAAATTTATTCCTGGGATGTAAGGCTGGTTCAATATTTGAAAAATAATCAGTGTAGTCTACTACATGAAAAGGCAAACAAAGAAAAAAATCATGTGATTAATGTAAGGCCGGAGGTGCCAGAGGGCCGGGCGGGTCTCAACAAGATGGCTCCAACCTGGACCAGGAGAACAGTGGGCGAGAGTGAGCCAGCAAAAATGAGTAACTGGAACTAAGACTCCAGTCACAAAGCCAGACAGTACCTGCTACAGCGACTCTAGCAACCTCGTTCAGTCAATTGCCAGCAGACGTGACAGCTGTCCCAATCAGTGATTGCTCTCCCCGACCCCCTCACAGCTTTCTTAGTGTACCCTTTATAAACCTATAACCCATCTTGCTGGGCGTGACTTCTCTGGCCCACAGCTACATGGACCAGTGAACCTCCTCCGGGGTTGCGCTAATACATTTTTCTTGGCTCCTTTGCTGCCATTTCGCCTGGTCTGGTTTCGTTTACCTTACAATTATGTGAATCCATTCAGACACAGCATTTGACAAAATTTAATGCACATTCAATATAAAATATTTCAAAAAAATTGAAAGTGTAGTATAGGGAAACTTACCCATTTTCATGAAGAATTTCTACAAAAAGCTCACTGAATTGTTGCTTGTCCCCTAGTACCACAAAGATGCTGACACTGGCGTAAGGCTTTCTAGTTTGACTTAGCTTTGTGTAACAGACAGCTTCAGAGCTCAGTAGAAATCTTGAACAGAAAATGGGATGAGCCTTGGACTTTATTGTTCTTTTTTCTTTTTCCAGTCATGATCCTTACACCGCAAGTCCTCCATTTTCTGTCTCCTTATCTCTGTGGCTCTGCTAAAGTTCTACTATATATTTTTTCCCTGTCTTTCAGGATAATCCATTTTTCTGGACTCATTGCCAAATCCTCAACTTCTTGCCTCATGTACAGAATTGGTGAAATCTGTGAGGAAAACACAAATGGGTGAAGACCACTCATTCACCCCTTCATGGCTCCCTTCTCTTCAGAATTCTGTCCCTTCAAGTTCTGGCGATCTAAGAGGTTCTTGCTTATATTCAGAGATTCTTTTATTATTATACTTTATTGTGTTCAGCTTTTCTTGTCATTTTATTGTGCTCAGCTTTTCTTGTCATTTTTGGTCAGATTGTCAGCTTGTTTCAAGCTACTTTATTTTAGCTAGAAGTGAAAGTCTCAAAGCAAACGTTTACAAAAAGGTAGATCAGTTATCATCTAGGAAAACGCTGGGAAGTGAAGCAGGCACAGGAGGTATTCTGATCCTGAAAAATGCGCAGTGTTGGAGAATCAGTAGCTTCAACTAGAGTGTCAAAAAGAAAAACTGAATGTCAGTTAATGAGAAAGAAGGAACATTTAGCAATCACTCCAGAGTATTTTATAAAATGGAATCTAAAGCAATGGTAAAGCACATTTAACTGTTTCTTCCCCACTGCTTTGTTTCATTAGGATTGTTGCTTCCTTGGCATTACGTTAGCCCTAGTGCAGTTTATATATGCCCTGCTCATTCAATCCATTGGCTGCTTTTGTAGTTATAAGCTAAAATACATATTGCACATTGTAGATGCAGTCATGTTCTCCATCAGAAACCCTGAATCAGTTCTTCCTTCAAGATTACACTCAATAAAACTAATTCATCATTGAATCTGAAAAATAGTTTTATAATTTTTATTAGTACAAGTGAATGGTTTCTGACCTGTGCCGGTTCACTCCTCCTTGGGCAGTCTTTTGGTCCCCCACTCCGGGGTGGTTACCGTATAGATGCCAAACGTAGTGTGAGCATAGCTCACTACAGCCTAGGACTCTTGGATTCGATTGATCCTCCAGCATCAGCCTCCCTAGTAGCTGGGACTACAGGCATGTGCTACCACTCCTGGCAATAAATGATTTCAAATAAGATATTTTTAAAAAGTTTTTAAATTAATTGTCTTTTTCTTCTAAATTGAACTGACTTAAGTTATGCTTTAAGAATGAAGGTTAATGCTGGTCCAAGAATTATGTGAGTGTATGTAATTTCTTTAAGTGAGGACCATAAAAAGTGTTCATTATACATGAGTATAGCCTAATGTTTACATGCACTATATATGTTATAATAATATAATGCATTACTTTTGATTTTTGTGGTTTCAGAATGGTAAAAATTTTATTGTTTCAGATTAGTTCAAACAAATAGAGAATGTTTTTGTACAGTTGAAAGTAGAAGATGGAAAAATAAATGATGTCATTAAGGTCCTAAATTTGTTCAGTTTGTTTATTTTGGCAACTGCAATAGATGTTCCATCAAAAGATTTATCCCCTTATGTTTGCAACTGAAAACAACACAAAACAAAACCAAAAGAAACAAACAAACAATGCATTTTCTACTGAATCAACTCTTTTCAGAGGCATTCATTTCTGGTGTTTCTGTTTCAGGAATGAGTAAACTTTTTCTAGAACTACACTAACATTTCTTTGACTAGAATTTTATTCTCTCACACCTAGTTGCATCAAACACTTGCAGGAAAAAATAGTACTTCATGAACACATCAGATAAATCAGAAATAACTCATGATGTTAGGGATGAAACCAGTCTCCTGGAGAGCAAATGTTCAAAGGAAGAGCGTAGAGGGATGTGGACACCCTAATAAAGCCAGTTTTCTGCTAGAAAGGACAAAAGTCATATATGGATGCTGCTTAATTCTATTAAGTGTTCAATAAAAACACTATTTTATGCCATCTGTTATTCAAAATGCTTTATGTGTTTTGTTTTTTTTTTTACAATCTATCATTTACAACTACCCTATCATTTTATAGATTGGAAAATAAATGAGATATATAAAATACATTTACAGGTAACTTATTCTTTTGTCAAACATATTCTTTCATATTGAAACTGAGAAACTGATCTAAGGTTTTCCTCCTACTCCTTCTTGATTTTTCTGTTCATTATTCTTTATGCTTCTTGAAATAAGCAATCTTCATTCACAGAAGGTTTTTGCTATTATTCCTGTTCCACTGTGGATACTTAAACTTATTTCCTGAGATAATTTTTCAGCATTACTAAATAATAGAAAGTTACCTTCATTTAAGCTAGGATTTGTGTAAAGCATTTCTCATTTACATTAGCTCTTCCCTGAAAACCAAAGCATCTGGACTTCATATCAAGGAATAAATGGTAATTTATATTTTATACAATTTCTTTTTTTGATAACTTATTATGATTTTATAAAAAATGTTTTTTCTCATACAGAACTAAAATGACTTTAGAAGATTATGTTTTAATAATCTTTCCAGACATAGCTCATTTTAATGATATAAGTTTGTGAGGAGTTGTATATATAGTGACTTTGATAAAGGAATCATTTAAAATTCAGTTGGGTGCTTCATTGCTACAAAAATATATTATTTTTAAGATGTGTATGAATTCTTTCTGGTTTTTTGATCTAAGATTTTAAATTTATTTCTTAAATTATATAAACACATGTTTGTGTTTTAAAAATTTGTGTTTTTTTCTTGCTGCATCTTCTTCCTCTGCCATGATAGTTAGAAACCTTTCTGGTAGGTTCTTTCCCATCAGACCAAAAGATTAAAGAAGATACAAGACCTGTGCACATTAATCATCAGTGTGATTAAAGGCATGAGTTCTTAACACCTGTGTGAAATGCATGTTTGCTAAAAGCTACAAAAACATTGTCATTTTTATCACAAATATTTTGGATGTAGTCATATGCTTGCTAATTCTGCTTTATCAGTTTTTTCTCATTTATTTTTTCTTTTGCCTGAAATAACTTTATTTTTATATTTTAAATTCATGTCTAGGAAGTTAGACCATTTTTGAAAAAAATACTCATTTTAAAGTCTAACATTTTAATTTGAATTTTTGTTTTCATAGCTTTCTTATTGTTTGGAAAATAAGTCCACTTTAAATCAATATTGGAGAGATTAACTGATCTGGATAGTATCTTTTTTATGGAAGACTTAAAAAAATTCCTATGGTCTCCCTGTGAATGAGAGTGGTGGATATGTTCAAATTGTGTTTGAATGCATGATATATATATATATATTATATATATATATATATATATATATTGTGTGTGTGTGTGTGTGTGTGTGTGTGTGTATTTTCCATATATATGTAAATATATATACACATTTTAATATATATTTACATACATATATATGGAAAATACTTACATATTCTTCATACTGATGCTGGGATAGATAAAGAAATCTCCACCAAAAAGTGCTTCTGTTTAAGTATTTCATAGCTGGAATGCCTACTGAAATATCATGAGTAGTTAACTCCTTTTTGGAATTATTTACTTAGATGCATTTATTCCAGGGATTTACTTGTACTTTATTAGCTCAAAAAAGATCAGCTAAAAATAACTATATTTATATCAGCTCATGACCCCAATTGACATCTGGATTAATATCAATTTCCTTTTTTTCCTCTACCATGTTTGCTTTTTGTTTTATTTATTTATTTATTTATTTATTTTACTTGTGGGTGTACACATACATATTCATTACATAGACATATTGTGCAGTAGTGAGGATCAGGTCTCAGGTGACCCATTCCCAAAATAGTGAGCATTGTGCCCTATTAGATGTTTCTGAACCTTAACCCTTAACCCCCTCTCCCCTCCACCCTTATTGGTTTCCCCAGTATCTATTATTTCCATCCTTGTGATCATTTAACTCTCACATATGAGTAAGAACATGTGGTGTCTGGTTTTCTGTTTCTGAGTCAGTTCACTCAGGATGATCTCGAGCTCCATTAATATTGCTGCAATGGACATGATTTCATCCTTTCTAATAGCTGCATAATAGTCCATGGTATATATATACCATATATATTTGATATATACATACCATATAAATTTGATATGTATATATATCAAATTTTTATTAATCACTGATTTGTTGATAGGCATGTAGGTTGATTCCATATCTTTGCAGTTGTGACTTGTGCTCCAATGAACATGTGGATGCAGGACTCTTTTTTATATAATGACTTCTGTTCCAGAGAGTAGCTAGCTGGTAGTGAGACTGCTGGATCACATAATAGATCTAGTTTTAGTTCTCTGAGTAATCTCCATACCACTTTCTAGAGTTGTTGCACTAATTTACATTCCTATTAGCAGTGTATAAGTGTTTTCATTTTTTCCACATCCATATCAGCATCTACTGATTTTTAATTTTTATTATTTTTTAATAATGACCATTCTGAGTGGTGTAAGGTTGTGTCTCATTGTGGTTTTAATATGCATCTCCCTAACTATGAGAGATGCTGAGCATTTTTTTCTATGTTTATTGGCCATTTGTATGGCTTATTTTGAAAAATGTCTGTTCATGTTTTTGCCCACATTTTAATGGGGTTATTGATTTTTTTCTGGATGATTTGAGTTATTTGTAGATGCTGAGTATTTATTCTTTGTCAGATGTAGAGTTTGTAAATATCTTCTCCCATTCTGTAAGTTGTCTCTTTGCTCTGTTGATTATTTCTCTTACTGTGCAGAAACTTTTTTGTTTAATTAAATCCCACTTCTTTATTTCTGTTTTAGCTTCATTTGCTATTGATGTTTTAGCCATAAATTCTTTGCCTAGGCTGATGGCCATAAGAGGTTTTCCTAGGTTTCCTTCTATGATTTTTATGGTTTTAGGTCTGACATATAAACCTTTAATCTATCTTGAGTTAAATTTTATATATGAGGAGAGATAAGAATCAAGTTTTATTTTTCTGCTTGTAGCTATACAATTTTCCCAGCACCGTTTGTTAAATAGGATGTTCTTTTCCCAGTGTATATTTTTGTCAAAGATCTGTTGGTTTTAGGTATTTGGGTTTATTTCTGGATTCACTATTCTGTTCCATTTGTTTGTGAGTCTGCTCTTGTACCAGTATCATGCTGTCTTGGTTACCATAGCCTTGTAATATAATTTGAAGTAAGGTAATATGATTCCTCCAGCTTTGTTCTTTTTGCTTAAGATTTCTTTTGCTATTTGGCTCTTTTTTGGTTCCACAGGAATTTTACAATTGTTTTTTCTAATTCTGTGAAAAATAATATTGGTAGTTTGATAGAGATTGCATTGAATCTGTGTATTACATTGGGTAATATGGTCATTTTAATATTGTTGACTCTTCCAGTTCATGAGGATGGGCGGTTTCCCCATTTGTTTGTGTCATCTGTAAGTTTTTTTCATCATTTTTGTAGTTCTCTTTGTAGAGATCTTTTAACTCCTTGGTTAAATATATTCCTGGGTATTTTATCTTCTTGGCTTCCATTGTAAATGGAATTGAGTTCTTGATTAATTCTCAGCTTGGTTATTATTGGTGTATAGCAGTGCTACTAATTTGTGTATGTTGATTTTGTATACTGATACTTTACCAATTTTGTAAAAAAATCAAGTCCAGGAGTCTTTTGGAAGAGTCTTTAGGGTTCATAGGTATATGATTGTTAGAGCGGTCTCTGGAATGTTAGGTCAGGCTTCCTGGGAGTGTGGGGGTGTCTGATGTGTGATGCAATGCCACATGAAAGATGTAAAGAATTACATAGAAGTTAGATTACAAAATATAGTTTACTTAAAAGATGGAGAGAGAGAGAAAGAGAAAGAGAGAGAGGAGATTCACCCCTCTAAGACAGGGAAGGGGGCAAAACCAGGAAGCATGGTGACAGCCATAGCTAAAAGAACACATGGTCATACCAAGAGTCTAGTAAGGCAATGGCTGCAATGGTCTGGCAATGGCAAAATGGCTGCTCATGTTTGAGTCCGTTTAACCTTTACTTTTTATGGGAGAAGGTCTTTAAGGTGATTGGGTGGTAGTCTGCTCTATGTCATCACAAAGGGAAAGGTAAGCACAGTTATTGATGTCAGCTGATGGACAGCGGGCAGATAGGTGGGTTAGTCACATGATTGCTGCCATACTAGTGGGCTAGATCAGAGGAGCCAAGGGGAGTTGTTTTTTTTTCCTGCAAGAGACTTGTCAGATATTTGTAGTCTATAAACTCTTTGACCAAAAGTTGGTCTATTATCATTTGTATGACTTCAGCCAGCTACGGGCCTGAAAATTTCTTAGAGATTATTATACTAAGCCGTGAATTGAATGATTAGGCTATTAGACCGTCTTTGTCATGCATCTGATGGAGATTTGCTGAAGGGATATAGGCTACCAGCTTGGCTTGCAGTAAAATGTCTGAATGCTTCCTAAACCCTGGAAATTTATCTACCTAACCTGTGCTAGATTCAAAGCATGTCAGGGGTAAATATAAGCAAAAATAGCTAAGCTGAGGCAAAACAATTATGTCAAACTAAATTTATTCTAGGTTTTGTATAGGTACCTCCTTTCAATGATCATATGGTTGGCATGCAGAGATAGTTTGACTTCTTCTATTCTAACTTGGATACACTGTATTTATTTTTCTTGCCTGATTTGTCTGGCTAGGACTTCTAGTACTATGTTTAAGAGGAGTGTTGAAAGTGGGTATCCTAGTTCCGAGGGGGAGTGTGTTCACATTTTCCCTACTCAGGATGACATTGATGCCTGTTTGCTGTATATAGCTTTTATTATTTTGAGGAATGTTCCCTCTATACCTAGTCTGCTGAGTGTTTTTATCATGAAAGTATGATGAATTTTATTAAATGTTTTTCCGTGTTTATTGAATTGATTATATGATTTTTGTTATTAATTCTGTTTATGTAGAGGATCACGTTTATTGACTTGCATATGTTGAATCATCCTTGAATTCATGGGATAAAACCCAGTTGGTTGTGGTATATTATATTTTCATGTACTGTTGAATTTTGCTTGCTAATATTTTGTTGAAGATTTTTGCATCTATGTTCATAAGGAATATTGGTCTATAGTTTTCTTCTGTTGTTGTTGTTGTTGTGTTTTTTTTCCCTGACTTTGGTATCAGAGTGATACTGGCCTTGTAGAAAGAATAAGGGAGATTTTCTTCCTCTTCAATCTTGTCAAATAGCTTCAGTAAAATTGATACCAATTCTTCTTTGAAGGCAGGGTAGAATTCAGCTGTGAGTCCATCAGGTCCTGGATTTTTGTTGTTGTTTTGTTGACAGAGTACTAATTACTATTTCATTCTCACTATTTAATATTGGCTTGTTCAGGGTTTCTACTTATTCCTGATTCATGGATGGAAATGCGTGTGTTCCCAATAATTTATTCATTTCCTCTAGATTTTCTAGTTTGTTTGCAGAGAGTTGCTCATAATAGTCTCAGATTATCTTATGAATTTCTGTTATTTCAGTTGTAATGTCTCCTTTTTTGTTTCTTCTTGAGCTGATTTGGTCTTCTCTCTTCATTTCTTAATTAATCTAGATAGTGGACTATCAATTTTGTTTATTTTTTCAAAGAACCAACTTTTTATTTGATTGGACATTTGCAATTTTAAAAGAAATTTCAATTTCATTTAGTTCTGTTCAGTTCTTTGTTATGTATTTTTTTCTGCTAACTTTAAGTTTGGTTTGTTCATGTTTTTCTAGTTCCTTGAGCTGTGATGTTAGGCTATCTGTGATCTTTTATTAATGTGGGCCTTAATTTAAGCACTATACATTTTACTGTGAGCACATCTTTTGCTGTGTCTCAGAGGTTTTGATAACTTGTTTTATTGTTGTCATTCATTTGAAGAATTTTTATAATTTTCACCTTGATTTCATTGTTGACAATAATTATTCAGGAACAAATAATGTCATTTCCATTTCTTTGTTTGGTTTTGTAAATTTTTCTTGGAGTTACTTTCTAACTGTATTCCACTGTGGTCTGAGATGGTGCTTGATATAATTTTTATTTTGTTTAAACTTATTGAGACTTGACCTGTGGTCTATTATATGGCCTATCTTATAGGATGCTCATGTGCTGATAAGAAAAATGTATATTTTATAGTTTGGGAGAGAATGTTCTGTAGATGTCTGTTAGTTCCATTATCTCCTGAGTCCTGTTTAACTCTAGTGTTTCGTTATTGACTTTCTGCCTTGACGACCTGCCTATTTGTGTCAGTAGAGTGTTGAAATATCCCACTATTATTATATTGCTATTTTTCACTTTGTTTCAGGTCTAGTAGGTTTATTTTATAAAACTGAGGGTTGTGGTGTTAGGCACATATACATTTAAAATTGTTATGTCTTCTTATTGAATTGATCCCTTTATCATTATATAATAGCCAACTCTGTCTTTTTTTACTGTTGTTAATTTAAAGTATGTTTTGTCTGATATATGAATGACTACTCCAGCTCAGTTTTGGTTTTCATTTCATTCCATTCCCTTTACTTTGGGTTTATAGGAGTCTTTGTAAGTTAAGTGGGTCTCTTGAAGGCAGAAGATACTTGGGTTGTTGGATTTTACTTTTTAGAATTCATTCTATCAGCGGGGCATTGAGGCCATTCAATTTCAGAGTTAATAATATATGTAAGGTTTGCATCATACTGGCTGTTGTCAGGTTGATTTATCTATTTTCTCTATCATGTTGGTGTTCCATAAAACCTTTGAACTTTTATGATTTCCAGCATTTTTCCACCAGTGCATTTTGTCTTTTGTTTCAGTATTAAGAAATTTTAAAAACATTTCTTGTAGAATTAGTCTACTGGTGATAAATTCCCTTAGCATTTGATTATCTCTAAAGGACTTCATTTCTCCTTTACTTTTGAAACTTAATTTTGAAGGATACAAAATCTTTGTCTGACAGTTATCCTGTTAGGAGATTGAAGATGGGGCTCGAATTCCTTCTTTTTGCAGTGTTTCTTCTGAGAGATCTGCTGTTAGTCTGATAGGCTTACCATTGTAAGTTATTTAGTGCTTTTGTCTCACTTCACTTAAAATATTTTCCTTTACAGGAACTTTTCATAGCTGGATAATTATATGCTTTGGGCAATGAATCTTTTTGCAATGAATCTTCTGAGGGTTCATTTGGCTTCTTTTATCTGAAAGTTTAGATCTCTGGTAAGATCATGAAAGTTTTTCTCTATTAATCCCTCAAATATGTCTTCTAAGCCTGTGCTTTCTCTTCTTCCTGATTCTTATGCTTGCATATTTTACATAATCCCACATTTCTTAGAGACTTTGTTCTGTTCTTTTGATTCTTTTTTTCTTTATTTATTGTCTGATCTGGTTAATTCAAAAGTCTTGTCTTCAAGTTCTGAGACCCTTTTTTCTGCTTGCTCTAGTCTACTGCTAAGAATTTTCACTGCATTTTGTACGTCTCTAAATGATTCTTTCATTTCCAGAATTTCAGCTTGTTTTATTGTTGTCATTGTTGTTGTTGATTTTTAAGGTGTTTACCTCTTTGAAGAATTTTTCATCTTTGTCCTGAATAGTTTTTAAAATGTCTTGATGGTGATTTTCAAATTTCTCTTGAAGTTTATTTACCAATTTTATCATCAACCTTTTGAATTTTATGTCTAGAAATTCAGTGATTTCATTTTTTTTTTTTTTTTTTAGGGTTAGTTGCTGAAGAGTTGGTGTGGTCTTTTGGAGATATTGAAGAACTTTGTTTTTTATATTGTCAGAATTATTTTTCTGGTCCCTTCTCATTTGAGTAGATGATTTATTCTATTTTGAGTTTGGTGGGATGCTGATATCAGCACTGTATGGTTCCCTTGGTTATATAAGCCTTGATATGGTGAGCCGGATGTGGCAGCCTACACTGACAGTGTCTTAAGTGACAGGAATGGCTTGGAAGGTATTGTAAGCTGGCATTTGAGAGCAAGCCATTCCCAGAGCTGAGTTATTGTATCCAATGTGCTTGGCTGTACTGTTGACCTTTGGCCAGGAGGTGGTGCTCTTGGGAGATGGTCACTGTAGGGTTTCTCCTTGGTTAGTCTTACTCTGGGGAAGTGCCTAGCCAGCCTAGGCCAAGGGCAGATTCTCCAAGTTTTCTTATGTTTTGAACCTTGGTGATGGTGCACATAAAAGAAGTTGAAGCACATTGGAAGTGTGCAATTTTAGTTGCCCCAGTGAGGATTAGCAGGGAGTCTAAGGCCACTAGGGCAACATTGTTGTGCAGAGCAGTCCCAGCAGAGTTCACAAGGCGAGCGAGAGGTTGCTGTGGCAATGTATTCCACCAGGATTCTGCCTTGTCCTCAGGCAATCTGTGATTCGAATGTTAAGTTGCAGCTGGCTTCAGCATCTCAGGTGTTCTCAGGCAATTCATCCTGCCAGGAACTGTCCACAGTTGTGGAGTTTGGCCTTCAGACCCATTCCCTTTCAAGCTGTCTAGAAAGCAGCAGCCTCACCCTGCAATGGTTGCATCCCTGGGAAATGGTGGCTGGTCATTTTCAAGGCTTTTTTTCTGCACAGTTCCATGGCAGCGCACGATTGTGGGGAAGGCAGTTTCCCATGAAAGACTGCGTCCCACAAAGCTCAGGGAGCCCGGCAAGTTCTTATCAGGAGCACAGAACTCCTGAGTTCCCACCACTCCCCTTTTCTACCGTGCCTAGAGGCTGTGTTTTATTGTGGTGGTGCAGGCAAGAATCTGGACAGTTCCAGCCCAGGTTGCTAGATTTTTTTCTTCTTAGCTTTAAGTGGTTATTCTCACTCCTTTGGAGACTCACAGGGCATCCATCCCTCTGTGAGTACTGAGGGAACTCTATCTTCATTTACTTTGTAGATAAAACTCACTCTAGTTGCCTCAGGTCAACCATGTTTTTTTTTTTGTTTTTTTTTTTTGAGTTGGAGTCTGACTCTGTTGCCCAGACTTGTCCTAGCCACCGCAGCCTCGACCTGCTGGGCTCAGCTATCCTTCCGCTTCAACCTTCCAAGTAGCTGGAACTACAGGCCCACACTACCATGCCTGGCTAATTTTTGATTTATTGTAGAGATAAGATCTCACCAAGTTGCCCAGGCGGGTCTCGAACCCTTGGGCTTAGGCAATCCACTCACCTCAGCCTCCCCAAGTGAGGGATTACATGCTGAACCACTGAGCCTGGCCAGGTCAGCCATCTTAATCTTCTCCTGTTGTTCTACTTTTAATACTAGTCTGCTATGAATGCTAGAATTTTGATCCAAATTCTTCATTTATCTGTAATTCTAATGCTCTTTTATTGTTTCTGTCTCTTTTGTAAATAATCTATTACTTGTTCTCTTTATGCGTTGTGATGCTTGCCATAGTGGAATCTTTCTTCATGTTTATACTTACAACCCTCTCAACATATTAAAACTTTCTTAAATTGCATGTGATGTTGTCATGGCCCATGGATGTTGTATTAGGCATTCTATTGACATTGGGCTAGTTTTGAGACAGCATCTCTTTCCCTCAAAGCATGAATCTTAGGCAAATAAAAATCTCTAAGTCTGTGTTTGTCATTTTTCTATGGATGTACTAATTTTACAAGATATTTGGCTCCCAATCATAACCTATTTAAGATAAATAGGTGAGCTTTGTTGACTATTATTTCAAAATGTAAATCTATGACAAATGATTCGTTTCACTTGTATTTGTATTAAAGTTAAAACCAAATTGCTCTATCGAACTTAATTAGTGAAAAAAAAATACATTCTGTGACAGATATCAGCTTTCAAATAGTCTAGCAAAGCCTGGCATCATGTAATATTTAGATGTATCCAAATTAACAATAAAGCAAAATTGGTATCTTTATGTTATCCTTAAATTGGCCTGAGGTCCTATTGTCTCCAGTAGCCAAATATTTTTGGCTGAACATGTAGGGATTGCTTAATTAAAATTGGTCACTGTGTGAACATGCATGCAGGAATTACATACTTGGTGAAGAAACAGATTAGCAAGAAATGTTAGACAACAATATAAATGCTCTGTATAAAAACATTTTAAATATATATTTTCCATTAGAATTTGGGAAAATTGTAATGTTGCTCATAACAATAAAATAATATCTCAAACTGCTTAGATATGTTTCTTGGACTTAAATGGACTGTGTGCCTTTAGGGTATAAGGGTTATTCATGTTGTTAGAGATATGGGTATATTAAAGGTGCTGGTTAGTGCAGTCAAGTAGAATACCAACACTCTAAAAACTGCAAGCCTTCCAAAATAGGACAGATCTAACAGGACAACAAATTTTTACAAGATCAGTTACATAGACGCTGCTGCTTTCTCACTCTTATTAACAAAACCAAGTAGTTATTTTTTTTGAAAAAGTTGATAAAATATTTTATTAATATGAATGACAAATCAGTGTTATCTCATATAATTATTTTTAGATGCAAGATACCCATGATCTCTCCTGTTTCCCATGAATGATGTTACAAAGACTTAAGTCTTATTTTAAAAAACAGTGTACAGATTTCTTTTTTTTCAGTTGTTTTTTCAAATCTCTGAATACAAACAGGATTCAAATATTGCATTTGGTTTATATTTTCTGTTTTTAATTTTTATTTATATACATTTATAGGTGTGAGTGTGATTTTGCTACATTGGTGAACACGTATTTCACCAATTCATTGTATATGTTGTGATAATTGTTTTCTCCTAAACCAAACCATTAAGTAAACTTACTCTGATATTTTGAGGAAGCATGTTTTAATCATAATTTTTTTTAGCACAACAACCTATTTTTATAATGTCAAGTTGCCTACCTCCAGGAAGATAAAACAAGGTTATGTTGTTAATTTCCCGACACAATGAATTAAATACAAATACAATCAAGCTCTTATTTGACATTATATTGTTAAAAGTTTTGCAAATTTGTATCATAAAACAGAAATATTTCAAATTTGATAAACTCTTGCCTTGATTTAGCTTCTAAATGATCAAAATAGGTAAGTTTCAGTTCTATTTTCAAAATTGCCTGATAACTCTCTTTGGAGATTATTCCAGAGTTTTACAAGAAAATGTTCAAACATAGTTACATTTCTATATTCTGTAAGTAAGTGCATTTCTTCTCTCACCATCTATTATCAGTGGACTGAAGACGTTCATCACATTCCAGATTAAAATGCTTGTTGTCCTTGAAACTGTTTAAAATTTCTGTGTTAGTGTTCCCTCAAGTAAACAAAATAATCTTATTTCCATCATTTGGTAAAATAGACTGCACACACACACACACACGCACACACACACACACACACACACACACACACACACACACACACACTCTCTCTCCCGGCCACCGCAGCCTTGACCTGCTGGGCTCCGGCTATCCTTCCGCCTCAACCTTCCAAGTAGCTGAACTACGCGCGCTACCACACCCAGCTAATTTTTTGATTTATTGTAGAGATGAGGTCTCGCCAAGTTGCCCAGGTGGATCTCGAACCCGCGGGCTCAGGCAATCCACTCACCTCAGCTCCCGAAGCGCTGGATTACGGGCTAAGTCCCCGAGCCCAGCTCAGAATTTCTTTTTTACATATACATATTAATTTTTAGACTTGCTCGAAAAAAGACATTATAATGCATTATTTTTTTTTTCAGGATTACAATCACAGTGAAACTCAGATTGATTCCTATTAATATTTTATTTTGAAGTTGAAATCTAATTGATCTAACATTTTACTCATTCAAATTTAATATTGATCTCTGTAAAGTTTTTTATTTTGTTTCATAAATGCCTGATGGAATTTTAATATTTTTTCCCATAAATCTTTGGAAACTGTTCTTATTTTCATTCCATTTCTTAGAGTTATCTACTTAGTTATAAAGTGTTTTACTACATAGAAAAACTTGAAAAAGATGTGATTAATTTGTAGAATGTTGTAGTTATATACAATAGTTATAATGTAAAAATATATAATTTCTTACCTTAATGAAAACAGTATTGAAATTTGGCTTGTTGGTTATGTACAAATTTGCAAGGAATAATCTGGTATATGAGTTACCAATTTAATGCAATTCTCAATTTGCTTGATTGTATAGTCAACAAATGTCCTTATACACAAAAGCACAGGCTAGTTTCTTTTTACAACGCTATCAGTTCCTGAACTTCTTTCGTAAATGATTGAATTTATTTTAGGAATCATCATATAAATTTGAATATTCTTTATAGATGCACATGTAAGACCATGAAATGACAATGGAATGCAAATAAAATATAAATACAATATTCTTTTAATTATTATGTTTTTAACTAAACCCTCAATATAGACAATGCATTTTTCTTCTGGCAAATATTTTTGGTTTAGATGGACTGGATAAGAATTCTTAAACTACATGAGTACAATGGCATTTAGACGAAAAATATTTTTATTTTCTAGCTTATCTAAGGTTCTTTTAATTCCTTATTTTCTAACTTTATTGAAATATACCTGACAAATAAAAATTGGGTATATTTAAAGTGCACATCAAGATGTTTTGATATACATACACATTTTGAATTGATTACTGCAATGGAACTAAATAAGTCATCATTAAGAGCGTATTTTCTTTAAAAACTGTTGCAGTTGGTTTGTTATAAGTGAATTCTTCTGAGACATATTTGAATTATGAAAGCTGCAATTGTCTGTGGTTATTTTGATCTTACTAGTTTGCTAATATTCCAGTTTATCTTTAATTCAAAACCATAGGAGGTCAATAATAGAAGTTTGGTTTAATTACTGAGAGATTATATACTCAGCAAAATAAGATGTAAAGAATCATAGGCCAAGATATTCAACTGAGAGAGTACTTCTAGTTGTACTACTTTCTTACTAGTTGTCTTTAGTGTTTTTGGTCTCATAATAATAATGGTAATAATACTTTTTTGTTATAAATTATAATTATTTACATAATAATCATATTATTATTCTTTTATCATGTTTTATTGTGTCAGGTAGTATTCTAAGTTCTTTACATGGTTGCCTCATTACCATTATCATAAGCTTCCAGAAAAATCTGAAGATCAACACTTATTTTATTCCCATTTTATGTGAAAAAGAAATAACTTTAAATAACTTTAAACTCTCATAGCTAATGAGTTCAGAATTAGTATTTTTACCTGGGTAATCTTCCTCCAGAGAATAACCTCTTAAACATAATGCATTTCTGCTTCCTCATATTGTATATGCCATTTTGAAAGTGATCATTTTAAATTTCCCTTTATCTTTCTTTTTAAAAATGTGCAGTGTCTACTTCTTGTTGAGACATGGACAAGTATGGGTTCAAGTCTTGGCACACTGCTTCTTGTTTAAACTATTTTATTTTCAGGGCCTGCCCTAAATAGAGACCAAAAATGTTGTACTATATTTATACTACATATGGTCCATTACAGCATTGATTTAGGAGAAAAATAATTACATGGTAGCACATTATTTAGTAAAGACTCACTGGTTGAAAGACGCACTGGACTTCAAGGGCTTCTTGTGTCAGAACTGAAGCATTTCATCATTTTTCTTATCATTTATAAAATTAACTTTGTTCTACTTCCTTCCAAAGGATAGAACTGATCATTTGATATTATGATCCTGTAATTGACCTGCTTGATTAATTTGAAATTCAACTAATTTTATTATTATGAGAATGTGCTGCTTAAGGAAAGAGCCATATAAATCATTTAAATCTAGATATTTAATTAATTTCACTCTTCATCAGAAGCCAGGCTTCAAGAATGCCTATGCAGGAATTCCTTTCCATTTCTTCAATATTCTCACTGAAGGTGGCTTTTCAAATGCCAGGGTATGGGAAGGGCTGAGAGCAGGGCTTGGGTAATTTTTTCACACCCTTCGCTGCTGCCCATGACTTTTCATATTTCCTCAGAGAAAACCATTTGTACCACAAATTTAAAAAGTTTAACTGATTTTGTCTGTTCAAGTTGGAATTAATCACCTGTAAAAGTATAAAGTTTTTCTCAGAATTCCCAGTAATTAGAAGAGAGAGAAACAGAAAAGAAAACCAAACAAACCTATGACTAAATCATTTATCTCAATTAATTATAAGCAAATGATTTTATTTCCTTCACATTATCTTGCTATTATTTTCATAATATATTATCATTTGTATTATATTAGATACATTTAAAATTATGTTACTTAAACTGAGTGCATGCCTTTATTATCAATCACAAATTTATTAAATGTCATTCTAAGCCAGTGAATCTTAAATTTCAGAATTCATTAGAATCACCTTGAGCATTTGATATACTGACAGATAAGTCACTTCACTAGAGGTTCTAATTTAGTAGACCTGAGTGGTACCCAATAATTTTCATATTTTAAAAATTAGAAACTTTTTTTTTAGATTCAGGGCTACGTGTACAAGTTTCTTATATAGGTACATTGCATGATTGTGAGGGTTGAGCTTTTTATAGAGCCTGCCACCTAGGTGGTGGACGTGGTACCCGGTGGGTAGATTTTTAATACTTTGCCCCCTTCTAGAGTGCCCCAGTGTTTGTTGTTTCCATTCTTGGTTTGGGTCTGTTCAGTTTTTAGCTTCTCTTATTAGGGAGGGCATATGGTATTCAGTTTTTTTTTTTTTGGTGTCAATTCCCTTAAGATGATTGACTCTAGATGTATTCACATGGTTGCCAAGGATATTATTTTGCTATTTTTATGGTTTCATAGTATTCCATGGTATATACGTACTACTGCAGACTTGATCTCCTATGTGCAAGTGATACTCTTACCTCAACCTCACACATAGCCGGGACTACAGGCTGGTTGTGCCATGTTCTGCTAATTTTTTTAATTTTTAGTTTTTGTTGAAATAGTGAGAGAGGAGATGGTTAGAAGCTGGCTAGACAGATAGAAAGGGAGGATATCAAGAAGTAACTCCTGTGGGAACTTCCCTGCACTTCCCCTCTTATGTAACTTACAATTGAAAATGTGGATAATGTGGTTAAGAACATCCTTCTGTGTCAGGATGTTTGCTCAAAAGGGACTCTTGCAACTCAGATGCAGGGGCAATAACTAGGTGCAATAGCTCACCTAGATGTCCTTAACTTTATCCAAGCTCATTATAGTATCATTAACATGACATTTGCAATGTGGTTTTACCCCCTCAAATGGGATTTTCTGTGGTACTTATAAGAAATAAAATGGTGTAACTCTGGCAAGCACACACGTTCAATAAAAGCTGGGACCAGGAAGCAGACAGGAAATAAGGAGATGGGTAAGATGCAAGTGAGAATAATGCCCCTAGAAAGGAGAGTGAAAAACACAGAGCACTCCCCCACTGCTGGTAATCCATTTTGAGTCTCCTCTCGCTTCTGAGAGATTTTCTTGCCCTTTAATAAACTTAATCTCACTCACTCTTAAGAGTCAGAGTCCTCATTCTCTTTGATTGCAAGACAAGAACTCTGAGATCTGAGCTGACAAATGCAATTGAAAGTTCCTGCAACATTATTTGGGGGCTCATCCAAGATCATCAAAAGGGTGAGTGGAAGCAGACCTATCTTTTCACTTTTATTTCTGAGGCTTCTTGTCTTCAGAATAGCTCTCTCACTCAAAACAAAAACAGGTCCTCTGTCAACCAGTTAAGACTAAACAGCACAGCTGCCAGTCTATAAGACATGAAGGACAGGCTTGTTAATCCTGTTCCAATCCAGTTTTCCTTCATAGATGTCTAGCCACAGTGAGGAACTGGACTGAAGTTTAGGGTTAATTAAAGGTCTTTGGCCAAGGCTACTCCTTGGTGTTACCCGAAGGCTTCCAGGCCAACTCCATTCCTGACAAGCATCGACAGAAGGCTTCCAATCTTTCCCATCACACTTTTTTTCGACAGAAGGCTTCCAATCTTTCCCATCACACTTTTTTTTGAAATCACTATAACTGCTATCCCACCTTTGTATTCTATGTTAACGGACATTTTTATAATCTGGGGATATGCTTTTGTTTAATATAATGAGTATCCAGCTTGGGAGGTGTGACAGGGAGCAATGTTGTTTTTGCCTTTTTCTGAAAACTGGGGGAAGCAAAGAATGAGAAAGTTGGATCTCATTATGCACCAGGCACTCAGGGACTAGGATGGGAGGCTATTGTTTCCTTAGCATCTTTCTCCTGCTACATCTGGGTTTGTTTGTTTTGTTTGTTTGTTTGTTTGTTTGTTTTTTACCATGTCAGGAATCAGCATAGCAATGTTAATCTAGATGGGTTGGCTATGCAGGCTCTTAATTTTCTTCTTTTGGGTGGAATTTTATATGGGCAGATTTCTTCATTCTTGGACTTCCTTTCACTTCTTTGTTTGAGATGGATCTGGCTTCAGAGTTTCAAATTAAGTTGTCAGTCTCTATTCACCAGTCTAAGAGACCTATCAGGATGTAGGGGGTTAAGCCAATATGGATTTTTCCCTTTAGGTGTTTTATCCAGATTTACACCCAAAAGATCAGATAGACATTTGTTTATCCTGCTAAGATTTAAATCCCAATTGTTCTGCCCCATCTGTCAATGGAAAAACAGTTCATATGATCTGGAAACTATCATAAAAATGCCCCATCGGTTAGCAGTGGTGATCTGTCAAAGACCACTGGAGGGAGAATCTGTGGACTTACACAGCTTTCTCAGACACTTTTTATGCTCCCAACTTGAATGTACACATAGAGCAAAACGACTTTGCTTGCAAGTCAACTATTCCCATTTTTGTGAATGTTGACATTTGGCCAACAATATGGATGATATCTTTAAAGGCCCACAAGGGCACCCACACACACCTCCTCATTTAGAAATCCTGGCTCAAATGTAAGTATTCTTAATCATCTTCTAGTCCTCAATTTGGAAAAGAGTATTCAGGTAGCTTAAACCAAACCCCAGGGGATCCAGAGGCTGTCAAAGGCGAGAGGCTGGGTTACTGAGTAGGTAAATACAACTATTCCTGTCAACCTGATCCCTTCTGTCACACATGAATGGAGATTGCCCTCACAACTGTGAAGATTTCATTAGCAACTGGGGACAGGAAGGTAGAAGGACACTTTCCTTCCTTCGATTCTTATTCATGCAGGTAGCTGAAGAGAGGAAAAGCTAAGAGATGATTTTCTTTCTCTCCCTCCTTTCAGATGGGGAACAAGCCATCTGCAGTATGTACTCCTCTTGAATACATCCTGAAACACTGGTATTCCTTTGATCCTCAAACCATGAAGAAATAATGTCTTTTTTTTTTTTGCATCTAGGCATGGCTGGATTACAAACTACAGGATGCAGAAACTCAGCCTCCAGAGGGAAGTATGAATTACAATTCAATCCTGCAATTAAATCTTTTTTGTAGATCTGAAGGCAAATGGTCTGAGGTCTCCCTGAGCAGGGCTTCTTTGCTCTGTGAGAAAATATAGACCTTTGCCAACATTGTAAGATCAACTTAGCCCTTCTGGCAGTCCTATCCAAAGATGGTCCAAAAGGACGGGAGCTGCTGACCCTAGAGGCGCTGCTGGGTAAAACAATAGTCACTGAGGTCATCCCACCTGGCCTCTGTGGTCCTCTTTATCCAGGTCTTTCCCATACTTCAACCTAACACTCCCTAAAAATCCACATTCCAGACAAGTTCTTGCTTTATGCATGCCCTTGCAAGAGATGCCTGGTGAATATGGTACTAGTAATGTACAGGTTCCCTTTTCCATATGGCACTTGAGACAAATTAAAGAAGATCTTAGTAAATTCTTAGATAACCCAGACATATATAGATGCTTTCCAAAACTTAACCCAAGTATTTGAGCTCTCCTGGAAGGATATCATGTTACTCTTAAGTCAAATCTTAACAATAACCGAAAAATAGCCTTGTAGGCAGCAGAGGAGTTTGGAGATGAGCTTTGTGTCTTATATAGTGACAGAGGAGGGGGAAAGCCATACCCAACTGGAAAATTAGCAATACTAGTGGATAATCCTAAATGGGACCCTGGTGGTGACCTGAGAGAATAAAGGAGAAAACACTTTTAGGTGTGCATATTAGAGGGTTTGAGAATAATTGAAACCAAACCTCTTGATTACTCTAAGCTATCCATGATAGATCAGAGAGCAGATTAGGCTCCCTCTGCATTTCTGGAAAGGCTAAGAGAGGCTTTAATCAAGAGTATCTCCCTGACTCTTGAGTCAGTTGAAGGACAACTAACTGATCCTGAAAGGCAAATTTATTACTCAAGCAGCCCTCAATATCAGGAGAAAGCTGTAGAAACAGGCCACAAGACCAGACAGTACCTTGGAGAATCTTCTGAAGGTGGCCACCTTGGTCTTTTGCAATAGGAATAAGGAAGAGTCTCAGGAAAAAGAAAGGAGACACAGGAAAAAGGCAGAGGGTCTGGTGGACACTTTACAGGCCTGTATAAACCCCAGGCTCCCTGGGTTCACCAGTTAACTGCTATGGATGCATTAAACCAGGCCAACTTAAGAAAGATTGACCTGCCAGCAGGAAGAAACCAAAGCCATATTGATCTTGTCCAGTCTACAAGGGAGGCAGATTGTCCCCAGAGACGAAAGCCTTTGGGTCTAGAGCCAACCTTGCAAATGGTCCAGTAGGACTGATGGGTCCTGGGGCCTTCCTCCCTGGCTCCAATGGCTCAGACTGCCATTACCATCCCGGAGACCCAGGTCTTTCTGGAGGTCAAAGGGAAGAAAATAGATTTCTTACTGGATACTGGAGTGGCTATATTTTTCTTCTCTCTAATCCGAGTCTCCTCTCTTCCCTTAATGTGACTGTAAGGGGCCTCTAAGGACAAACTTTAACCCAATACTTTTCCCAACTCCTTAGTTGTAGTTAGAGAGACCTCTTATTTACTCATGCCTTTCTAGTTGTGCCCCAAAGCCTGAGCCCTATATTAGGCGGAGATATTTTAGCCTGTGTAAGAGTGATCACCCTTATGCACCCAACAACTTCTCTGCCTCCCACTGGTGGAAACAGATATCAATCCAGAAATTTGGACAACTCAGGGAAAAATTGGTTGGGTTATAATAATCACACCCATCTGCATCCATTGTAGGGACACCACTTCGTACGATGGACGCATCCATCGTAGGGACACCACTTCATACGATGGATGCATCCATCGTAGGGACTTCACTTCTGCAACCAAAAATAATATCCCCTAAAATCAGATGTTAAGAAAGGATTAGAAGTCACCATTAACAATCTGAAGAAACAGAGCCTCCTTAAACTCTGCAACAGCCCTTGTAACATCCAAATATTGAGTACAAAAACCCATTGGAAAATGGAGACTAGTCCAGAACCTCTGTCTCAATAATGAGGCTATGGTTGCAATTCATCTGGTAGTTGCCCATCCATGTACTCTATTAGCCCAAACACCTGAAAGAGACAAATGATTCACAGTCCCAGACCTAAAGGATGCTTTCTTCTGTATTCCATTATACTCTAACTTGCAGTAACTATCTGCATTTGAAGATCTTTTTAATCAAGCTGTCCAATAAACTTGACCCAGAGATTCTGGGTGAGTCCTCACCTATTTTGACAGACATTGCCACAAGATCTCTCTGAGTTCTTGTACCCCAAAAATTCTGCAGTACGTAGATGATATTCTTCTGTGTACCCCAACTGAAGAAATCACTCACGAAGGTACTAAGTCTCTTCTTAATTTTCTGGCTGACAAAGGATATAAGATTCCAAAATCTAAGGCTCAACTCTATCAAATCTCAGTGAAATACCTAGGCCTACTCTTATCAGAAGAAGCCAAACACGAAGCAAGAATAAAGCCTATTGCCTTCCTTTCCCTTCTGAAATTTCTTAAACACCTGAGGGAATTTCTAGGCATTACAGGGTTCTACAGGTTATGGATACAAGTAAATGGCCCTCCTCTTATACCAATTAGTGAAGGAAACCCAAGCAACTGGGACTCACATCCCTATCTGGGAACCTGAGGCTAAAAACTCCTTTAACCAAGTAAAACAAACCTTGCTTGAGACACCAGACCTCAGTATTCCTGTAGGGAAAAAAAAAACCTTATTATTTATGCATCAAAAGTAAAAGAATACCCTGGGAGTTCTAACCCAGACCTGGGTCGTGGTCCAACAACCTGTAAAATACTAAGCAAGGAACTTCATTTAGTAGGCAAAGGATGGCTGGCCTGCCTTTGGTCAGTCACAGCAGTAGCTTTGCTGGAACCAGAAGCTACTCAGATCTAGCTGTTTATACTCCACAGTGTGACTTGATTATTATCCACCAAACAGAACTGCTAGGTAACTGAGAGCCATCTCCTCAAATACCAGGCTTTATTGCTAGAACTATCTGCAGTCCAGTTAAAAACATACTCCTCAGCTGGGCTTGGTGGCTCAGCCTGTAATCCCTCGCCTTTGGGAGGCTGAGGTGAGTGGATTGCCTGAGCCCGCAGGTTCAAGACCCACCTGGGCAACTTGGGGAGACCTCATCTACACAATAAATCAAAATGAGCCGGGCGTGGTAGTGTGCACCTGTAGTTACAGCTACTTGGAAGGCTGAGGTGGAAGGATCCGTGGAGCCCAGCAGGTCGAGGCTGCGGTGGCTGGGAGCAGCCACTGCACTCCAGTCTGGGCGACAGAGTGAGACTCCATCTCAAAAAAAACCCCAAAAAACAAAAAAAACCACACTCCTCTTTGAACCCAGTCACCTTCCTCCCTGAAGAAGTTGGGGAATCTGAATGTAATTATGAGCAGGTAGTAATACAAACTTATGCAGTCAGAGAGGACTTAAAGGAAACCCTCTTAAAACCCAGACAGCATTCTCTTTACCAATGGAAGTTCCTTTGTAAAGCAGGATATGCAGTAGTCACTCTTAATGGCATTGTTGAGAGTGTACCTCTCTCCTCAAACACAAGTGCTCAACTACCTGAACTAATTGCCCTTACAAGAGCACTTGAGTTAAGTAACGAAAAAACAGTTAACATTTATACTGACTCTAAGTATGCTTTCTTTGTTCTACATGTCCATGCCACTGTTGGAAAAGGAAGACATTTTCTCACAGCAAGTGGATCTCCTATTAAATATCATCAGGACAATATCATCAGCAGCAAGAAGATCCCAGATTTTTGACACACTTGAGGATCCTCTGATTTGTGAGGGCCCCGTAGGAGATATAAAACCCCAGTAGGCAGTGAGACCTCATCTCTACAATAAATACAAAGGAAATCAGCTGGATGTGGCAGCATATGCCTGTAATTCCCGCTACTCGGAAGGCTGAGGCGGAAGGATCGCCGGAGCCCAGCAGGCGAGGCTGCGGTGGCCGGGAACGGCCACTGCACTCCAGTCTGGGCGACCAAGTGAGACTCCAACTCAAAAAAAAACAAAAACAAAAACAAAAACCCAGTATTCCCTTGCAGAGATAGAATGGGATCTTCTTGCTGCTGATTTGACTGCTTGATCTTCTAGTCTATTTCCTTCAGCTATTTTATCTGTTCCCTTCTGATGGCCTTAACAATGTATTACTGTCACCTCCTGAGGAAGGAATATCAAGGGCAGTGATATTGTCTCCTCTGGACCACTCTTCTTTCCATGGCCCTACTATGTACCAAAAACACCTTATCAACACTAGGTCTAAGTCCTTTTGAAATGATATATGAACTGCCTTTCATAACCAATCATCTCTTGCTAGACCAAAAAACTCAGACTCAACTAAGCATACTACATCCTTGGACCATTCCCAACAAGAGTTAAAACACTTATCAGAAATACAGCAAGGGCCACCGTAGTTCAACACAAGAGACCTGATATGGGTGAAAGCTTATCCTTCTCTCTCTCCCTCTTTAGGTCTGGAATGGGAGGAGCCCCGCACTGTCCTCTCCACCCCTGCAGCAGTAGAGGTTGCCGGAATAGACTCTTGAATTCACCACCTAAGGGTGAAATCCCGAAATCCTGAAGAAGTCTCTTCCGCCAACCCAGAAGGAGAGTCCAACTTCTGAGGTGAGGGAATTGGAGATCTCAGACTAAAGATCACAAAAGATAAGTGCCCATAATTAATTTTTCATGACTTCCCCCTATTTTCCCAGTCAAATTAAGTTCCCCCTCCTCCAGATTCTTTCAGTCATTTCTACTTTTACTCTTACCACTCAACAAAAAATATTGCAACTCCTGGTTGATGCATATCTACAGGGCGACTTTGACTATGGAGTTCAATTTCTAATTGAATAGAGCCTCTAGAGGAGATCAAACAATTACTTAGGATCAGATGTCCCATCATTCAATTCAGAGCTAGAACTCCAGCTCTCAGATTCATCAGACTGAAAATCAAAGTTACTACTCTTTAATTTTGACACCCTTACGATATAGAATAGTTCCTTATTTAACTGTTACCTGTGCTTGTTGTTTTGGTGTTTATTTTTATTTTTATTTTTTGAGTTGGAGTCTCACTCTGTCGCCCAGACTGGAGTGCACTGGCCGCTTCCGGCCACCACAGCCTCGACCTGCTGGGCTCCAGCGATCCTTCCGCCTCAGCCTTCCAAGTAGCCGGAATTACAGGCATGCGCTACCACGTCCAGCTGATTTTTTTGATTTATTGTAGAGATGAGGTCTTGCTGCCCAGGCGGGTCTCGAACCCACGGACTCAGGCAATCCACTCACCTCAGCCTCCCAAAGGCGCAGGATTACAGGCTGAGCCACCGAGCCCGGCTTGGTGTTTATTTTAATCTATATTGCTAAGTGTTGTTGTCAAGGACCCACTAATCTTGAACATCCATGGGGTGGTCTTCTTCCTTAGACAGTTATCATTTTTATAAGATTTAATAGCTATAACAACAACTATTCATTAAAGCCAATATTTGTTGCTTATCTTTACACATTATGAATTACTTTTATATAATAGTTTGTATTACTATAAATAGAATAGGAAATGGAAATTACTTAACTCAGCTATCCCAGGCTATAGCAAAAAAAAAAAAAAGACAAAGTCTTAGTAATTGTATCCATTTACTTAGTAAATTTATCCATTTATTCTGGCAACCTTTAATGTTGGATATGCTATAACTCTCCTGAAACATCTATTCCTTACCTATATAAATTTAAACCTATAACAAACCTGTCAACTTTACCACCCCTGCAACCAGGCACCCCAGATACCAAAGTAGCTGTAGTATTTCTGCAGTCTTTTCCTCTTAACCCCTCCATTTATATATTTTATAATGTTTATAAATTATATATACTTATATACTTATAAGCATTTATACAGTTTATAAATAACCAACCAGGGATACAAAGTCTCAAAGTGACTTTATATACCTCCTCTGGATAGTTTCAAATTTCCAGAATTAAAGAATTAAATTTACCGGGCATGGTGGCTCAAGCTTGTAATCCCAGCACTTTGGGATTGCCTGTACTCAGGGGTTCAAGACTAGCCAGGACAACATGATAAGACCTCATCTCTGCAATAAATAAATAAATAAATAGTCAGGTGTGGTGTCATATGTCTGTGATTCCAGCTACTTGGAAGGTTGAGGTGGAAGGATCGCCTGAGCTCAGCATGTCGAGGCTGGGGTGGCCATGAGCATGCCACTGCACTACAATCTGGGTGACAGAGTGAGATTCTGTCTCAAAAAAAAAAAAAAAGAGAAACATTAAAAAAAGAATAAATTTTCCTATAACTACATTCACCATTGGGAGTACATCCTGTACCCCAGTACATTTACCAAAAATGGTTCAATAAGCCAAACTTAAGATACTAATCACTTTCTCAAATGTTTCTGACCTCTTTTTGAAAATATAACAGTATTTCCAGACATCCAACCATTTAAACTACTAGCCTGGTGCAAAGTTATGAACTTACTCATCTTGATGAAAGAGGATTTCCCCAATATTTCTCAACACCCTGTATTTTCTTATGGGATTAAAAAAAAAATAGACCACCATATGTCATGTAGCAGGAATTTTTACTTATTTTTGTGTCCTTCCCAAGATTTTGCTTATCAAATGTTTAATGGAAATAGATGTGTTAAAACTTGTCAAGGTGAGGAAATTTGAGCATTAATGCCTATATTATATATAAGCAGATTCAACTGATGACACCTTAACCAATCATTCTGCTTGAACAACAAAAAAAAGCAAAAGCATGGGCTAGTGTCTTGGGACCCTTCAGGAACTGGATCATGTTTCCTACTGTTCACTGAGTCAAGACTTGCAAAAATGGGTGAACTCGCTAAATAGCACCACCATCATTTGTGGACTCCAAAGAGTATGGTTCATTTGTGCAGACCAACAACAAAGATTATGGGTCTTAAATTGCATAGTGCACACAGCAGGTGTGAGGATTGTGCACACTAGGATTGGCCCTACCCCCCAGAGGATACTCTCCAGTTATATCAGGATATGATTCTCATAATCTCCTCCTTTCAAGAACTTACCAGAAAGAAAAAAAAAGGAGCAGGTCTTATTGCCTTGGGGATAATAATAGCAGTTGTATCAATAGGTGACCAAGTGAGAGGAATAGCCTATAATGCCTATACAATCCAGAATGCATTACGTTTAATTGAACACAATGCTGAAGATGAAGGCCAAGGTCTTAACTTGGTCCAATCAAGTAATGGACCATGGAATAACCCTAGATTATCTCTTAGCAGAGAAAGGTGAGTATATGCCATAGCAAACATTTCTTGTTTTTTGTTAATGCCTCGGGAGAAGTTGAATTTGGAGTTAATCAACTGTTTCATAGCGCTAAATGGTTGAGGAACGCTAAGACTAACTTAGCAGGAGATATATGGAACACCATTAAAGGATACCTCTCTTCAATGACATGGTTCCTCCCTTTATTAGGGTCCCTATAATAATCTTTCTGGCACTGCTTTTTGGACCCTGTTTATTAAATCTTCTTGTAAAATGTTTCTTCTGCCTAGAGTCCAACGAAACTTTAAAGTGTTGCAGATGGAACTCCGCATAAAATAATCTTTCTTCTGAGGCCCATTAGACCATTTTCTGGAGGGCCCCTAACTGCCACATAAACAATGGCCCCTCATAGCTTGAAGAAGCCAAAGCAGTCATTGTCCCTCCTCCCTAACCGTAGTTGGGACTGACAGAGGATGTAGTTAGAAGCTGCTGAAGAAGATAGAAAAGGAGAATCTTGAGAAGAAGTAACACCTGTGGGAATGCCCCTGTGCTGCCTCTGTTATATAACTAACAATTGAAAATGTGGCTGATGTTGTTAAGAATATCTTCTTTTGCCAGGATGTTTGCTCAAAGGTGACTTTTGCAACTCAGACACAGGTGCAATAGCTCAATTAGTTGTTCTTAACTTGATCTAAGCTCATTATAATGTCATTAACATGACATTTGCATTGCGATTTTACCTCCCAGTGGGATTTTCTGTGGTACTTATGGGTAGTAATCAAAATGGAGTAACTTTGTACAAGAGTGCACATGCTTAGTAAAAGCTGAGACTAGGGAGCAGACAGGAAATAAATGGATAAATAAGATGCAAATGAGAAAAGCGCCCCTAGAAAGGAGAGAGAAAAACACAGAGCATTTTCCCACTGCCAGTAACCCACATTGGGGCCCCTTTCACTTCCAATAGCTTTTCTTGCTGCTTAGCAAACTCAATGTCACTCACTCTTCTGAGTTCACGTCCTCATCCTTCTTGATTGTAAGACAAGAACTTGGAGATCTGAGCTGACAATGCAGTGAACGTCCTTGTAACAATAGAATCTCATTATGTTGCCCAGGCTGGTCTAGAACTCCTGACCACAAGCAGTCTACTGCCTCAGTTTCCCAAAATGCTAAAACTATAGGCAATTTATTTTTAAAAATATCTTTAAAATACATGCACAACTGATTACAAAATGCATCAGTAAAATATCAGACATGCTGTATTCAGATTATGTGTCCCTATATTTACTTTCCCCTTCTCGCATTATCACCATATCAGTGGTTCATTTTCTTAGCAACTCAACTCCAAATCATCACTACAAACTATGTTAATCCAATATGTATTATTCCCTATTAATTTTATACTTAATAATTTGGTGTTTATTATATTTAATTATATATAATATTTATGATACATCATACATAATAATATGCCAATTATATATAACACACATATATACACAAGCATATACATATGGATATGTAATACATGAGAGTGTGTATAGATACACATATCAATAGAAGGTTTGGGGGCCATTTATTCACCAATTTGAACCATTTTTTATATATCTATATCTATTTTTTTCACTCAGCAAAACCTCATTAAAAATCCTACCAAGTTAACTGGAATGTTTGATTTATTTTTTTAATGCTTCTGTAAAGTAGTTTATAGTGTGCACCTAACCAAATGTATCCACATGTTGACTTATTAGAGGAATATATAATAGAGAGTGCAGAGTTGAGACTGAAGCTTTAAAATTTGGGTTGATCTATTAACTCTCCCTGGAAAAATGACATTTGAGCAAAGCTATAAGAAAAGCAAGGGAGAAAATCTATAAAGAAAACAATTGGTGAATCACCATGAGGTGAAAAACTATCTGAGGTTACTTGTATAACTTAAACAAAGTGAATAATGGCTAAACACAGTAGTAAATGCCTGTAATCCCAGGACTTTAGGAGGCTGAGATGAGAGGATTTCTCGAACCCAAGAGTTTGGGACCAGCCTGGACAACACAGTGAGACATCATCTGTCTTTTTTTTTTTTTTAAAGTCTAGTCCCAGCTACTCAGAAAGTTGAGATGGGAAGATCACTTGAATCCAGAAGGTCGAGGCTACAGTAAGCTGGGATGGTGTCACTGCACTTCAGCCTGGGTGACAAGTGAGAACCTCTCTTGAAAGAAAGAAAGAGAGAGAGAAAGGAAGGAAGGAAGGAAGGAAGGAAGGAAGGAAGGAAGGAAGGAAGGAAGGAAGAAAGGAAGGAAGGAAGGAAGGGGATAAATAAAAAAGGAAAGGAGAGAGAGAGGGAGAGAGAGAGAGAAAGAGAGAGAAAAGAAAGAAAGAAAGAGAAAGAAAGAAAGAAAGAAAGAAAGAAGAAAGAAAGAAAGAAAGAAAGAAAGAAAAAGAAAGAAAGAAAGAAAAAAGAAATGTGAATAGTTTTTGGTTTTTATGTGGACTATCATTGAGGGAGAAAAATAATGTGATTTGTACAACATTAAAAATAGATTGTAGAGAGATGAAAAACACAATAACGGAGACTACTTGAGTCTTTGAGTATCCAAAACAAAAGCAAAAACAAAACATTGATTGTGCCTTGAAACAGGGTGATATCTGCTGAGGTAGTAAAATATGACAGAAATGTAAATATATAAACCGCTAAGATAATGATGGATTGGATGTAGTCGGAGAGAGAAAAAAAACCTTATTGATAATGTTAAGACTTTGCTCATGAGACACTGGAAGGATGAAGTTGCCTTTAACTGAGATAGAAAAAGAGGAATGAGTAAGGTGTTCTGTTTTGTTTTGTTTTAGGGGTAGGTATCAAAATACCATTCTGAACATGATAGCTCTAATGACTATCTGGCTAAAAATATTTAATAAAATTGATCAGAAATTCTGAAATTCAGGGGAGAGGATCAAAATGAAGGTGTAAATATGAAATTAATCATTATGCAGTTGGTACTTCAAGTTACTTAACAAGATGAGATTCGCCAAAGCAAGTGTAGCTAGAGAAAAAAAATATTAAAAGACTTACTTCTGAAGTACTCTAAAAGTTAGAAGTCTGGGGGAAAAGACGCATCAGCACATCATTACTGAAAACTAAGAAAGAGATACTTTTAAAGTAGGAGGAAAACCAGGAATCTTGGAAACCAGATAAAGTGTTGACAGGCATAGTAAAATAATAACCATGTCAGACACTGATGATAGGGAACAACAATCAACAAATTTAAGAGGTAATTGAAAGACAACATTTGACAGTGAGTTTGGGGAAAACAACTGAGGAATTCAAGAGAGATTAAGAGGAGATAAATTGGGACAGAAAATGTAGCATCTCCTTAAAAAAATGTAGCTATAAAGGAGAATGTAGAAATGGGAGATAATGACTAAAAGAAAAAAAAGAGTTGAGGTGATTATTTTGTTTGTTGGTGTGCAAGAAGAAATAGCACATCTATGTGATAAAATCAATGATTTTCAAGAGGCACAGAAAAGGGTTGATAAAGCAATGCTCCGAGATAGGTAAAATAACAAAAATGTCCCTGACAGCTGGCAACTAACAACAGCCAAATGAACAGAAATGGAGATTACAGATTATAAACATCTTTCAAAGACTTCTATTTCTTTTCCAATGGCAGTGCTACTCCTGCTGCATTTCTCCTGCCTCCTAGATAAGAATTATTATTAAATTGTCCCCAAGGATTGACAGCAACCAATCCAGAACAGACTCCACTGCTTTAAGCCCACCCATATTTACACAGCACAAACCCAAAGCTGGTCACAATGGCCCTCCTAAATTCCTCTTGTTTCATTACTTCATAGTTCCTTGGTACATTTTTTACTTGCCACAACAAGCTAATATGCCTGCTCTTTCTTTCAGTATGTCTCTGGTAATCTTCAGCTGGTCATCTGCAAAACTTTTGAACAGATGTCATACGATCTACTCCATAAACATACTACCTTAGTTAGGGGTAAAGGAGGAATGTCACTATATGTACTTGAGTGCCCTAGTAGGTGGACAAATGGGATGGTGTGTCCACGTAAGTTCTCTTTTACACATGGTCATGAGCACTGCCAAGTGAGGATAGAAGAGTAGTTTTGAAAATTGTAGAAAAGGGAAAGAATTATAAAATAATGACTTTGGCAATGCAGAGAATAAATGATCTAAATAAATTGTTGTTGGACATTATTAGAGATTCCACTTGAGGTTTACGATCAAGAGATTAAAGCGACTCTAGTCAGCATGGCAGTAAATTTTCCTCCAATAAATTCAGTTGTGGGGGTCCAGGAGTAGAGCAGTCAGAGCTAGGTTTAATCAGAGTAATGATTTTTTTTTTTTTAAGTAGATGTCAATTAAGGATGTATTCAGAGGGAAGAATACAATGATTCATCATTTAATTAAAACAGGTATAAGGCAAAATGAGGGCATTAAAAGGCTTTGGGAGGATTAGGGTAAAGTTGTTGAATCAATGTTTTATTTTGCTTTTAATTTTTATTGACATAATAATTATACATTTATGGGGTACATTGTGATGTTTTTGATGTATGTATACATTGTGAAATAATTATACCAAGCTAATTGACATGTCTGTCACCTCACATACTTACCATTTCTTTGTGGTAGGAATAATTGCAATCTACTCTTTTAGGATTACTTGAGCCTGTGAGTTAAAGGCTGTAGTGAACTATGATCTGCAACTGTACTCCAGCCTAAGAAACATGGTGAGATATGGTCTCAAAATAAAAATAAAAAATAAAGTAAGATCTACTCTTTTAGCAATTTTGAAATACACGTTATATTATTATTAACTACGGTCACCATACTCTAAAACAAGACCACAAATATTCTTTCTGTTTAACTGAAAATTTTCAGCATTATTCATCACAATAGCCAAATATGAAGTTAATTTAAGTGTCTATCAATCGATGAATAGAAAAAGAAAGCGTGGTGTGTATATCCAACAAAATACTATTTAGCCTTTAAAAAGAAGAAAATTCTGTCATCTGTAACAACTTGGATGGAACTCGAAGCTACTGTGCTAAGTGAATTAAGTCAGACATGGAAACATAAATACTGTATTATTTGACTTATATGTGGAATCTAAAAGTCAAACTCATAGAGGTAGAGGGCAGAATAGTGATTATCAGATGCTGGAATGTAGTCAGGGAAAGAGAGATGTTGGTTAAAGGATAACAAAGTATATTTTATAAGTTTTGGTCCAAGAAAAAACTGTTGTGATTGGGGTACTTGAGGGAGTATTATAATTATTATTATTTTGTGTCAGAGTCTCCTTCTGTTGCCCAGGCTAGGGTGTAGAGGCACAATCACGGACACAGCAACCTCAACCTGCTGGACTCAGGTGATCCATCTCAGCCTTCCAAGTAGCTGGAACTGTAGGCCCACTCCACGTTGCCTGACTATTTTTTTTTTAATTTATTGTAGAGATGAGGTCTCATCAAGTTGACCAGGCTGGTTTTGGATCCCCGGACTCAGGCAATCCTCTTGCCTTGGCTTCCCAAAGTGCTGGGATTACAGGCTTGAGCCCTGTGCCCAGATAAGGGAGTATTTTTAAAGTGGAATGATTGCAAGCTAAATTTAAAGTTTTTTGCAGCTCATGTTAATGAGTAGCTGAGGTAGGGTAGAGGAGAAAACCATTGATAGAGATTGTTCTACAGATTCATTTTTGTTTACTATAAGAATTTTATTTTTAGTAGTTTTCTAGCTTTATAAGAGAAACATGTATTTTCAGCTTTTTAAAATTGCCTGCAACATTTAAATAAAATTAGAATTTATTCAAATTCATAAAATTTTAAGTATGAATCCACCAGGACCTGAAATTTTATACATTGGATAATATACTATTTCCAAAATTTACAGCAGAAATATGTTTCTCAAGCTTTTCCTGTTTTTGATCAATTTTAGGTTTACATATTGTTAAGAACTCATCCATAGAGTTGTATGTACTATTTTCCCATAGAATACTATTATAAACTTTGATATTTATGACTTTCTTTTTATATAAGTGTTTATTTTCTTTTTTGACCTTTGTATTTGCAGGTTGATTCTCTTTATCTGTGTTAATGAATGTTCTAAGTGAAAAATTCTAGCAGTTTGTCAAAGGATAAAAATTATTTTGCAAAATAGCCAGCCTCAGAATGACTATAGAAAAATGTCAGATTAGACTGTGTGGGATGTGAGTTTAGAATTTCTTGGACTTCAAATTTATCTTTATCTTCTATCTCCAAATATTGCATGCCACCACACTAAAATGACAGGATATTTAAAAATCTTTTACATAATGTTATCGTGCTTATCTGAATATATATCCCCCTCTTTGAATGTTTTTCTCCAACCTAGCTATTTTACTTTATTCATGCTTGCATCTATTGCTTTTTAGAAATAACATGTTTTGGCTGTGGACAATAAGTTTTCTTTTGACCTCATTCATCTGGAAATGCATTCGTAAACGATTAAGCAAAAAAAGAAAAAACAAATATATCTTCTGGTTCTTGTAAACTTGATATGAAACAACGAATTATGGTCATCCGGCAGTGAGCCCTTTACTATAATAAAGGAGAGGATACAGCTTTTCTGAAATTATTGCATCCATTAGTTAATAAAGTGTTAAATGTGGAAAATGATTAGTAACTATGCTCCCACTTTTTGTTGCTGCTGTTCTTTCCTGTTTACACATTTAAGAGAAAGTAACAAAAGAAAACAGCCGAAGAGTCAGTATTGGATTTTTTAAAAATAAGCTTTTTATTTTAAAGATGTGGGGTACAATTTAGGGTTAGGTATACAAATATTAATTATGCAGGTACCCTTGTTGATGAGGTGTGTTCCCTCTCCCCAGGCAGATTCCCACTACTGCCAACCTGCCCCCACCTCCAGCAATTTCCCACTATTGACAATCCTTTATTATAGTATTATAACAATCGTTCAAGATTCGCTTAAAAGTGAGAACATGTGATACTCAGTTCTTTGTTTCTGTGATAGATCATTCAGTATTATAGAATATAAGTCCACCCAAGTTGCTGTGAAGTTCATAATTTTGTATTTTTTTATGACTGCATAATATTCCATCATGTATATTTACCACGGTTTTTTTTAATCCAGTCCTCTTTCAATGGATAGCACAGATGGTTCCATGTTTTTGCTATGGTGAACAATGCTGCAATAAATGTGTGTGTAGGCATCTTTTTCATAGAGTGATTTGAGTTCCTCTGGGTATATTCCCAGTAGGGAGATTGTGAGGTCCAAAGGAAGGTCGATTTTTAGATCTTTTAGGAATCGCCAAACTTTTTTCCCAGAGGTTGTACTAGTTTACACTCCCACCAACAGTGTAGAAGTGTTCCCTTTTCCCTGCATCCTCTCCAACATCTGTTGTTTTTTGTTATTGATGATGGCCATCTTGACTGGAATTATGTGGTATCTCAGTGTGGTTTCAGTTTGCATTTCTTTGGTGGGTAGTGAGACTGAACATTTTTTCATGTATCTGTTGGCAGCTTGTACGTCTTCTTTTGAGATGTGCCTGTTCATATCTTTTGCCCACTTTGTAATGGGGCTGTTTGTTTCTTTTCTTTTTGGCACGTTTGAGTTCCTTTTAGGACTTTGTTGAAATACAGTTAGCAAATATTTTTTCCCAGTTCGTAGGCTGTCTTGCTGCTCTATTGATGATTTCTCTGGCTTTGCAGAAGAAAGACAAGGTCCCATTTGTCTATCTTATCTCTTATGTCATGGGCACTTTGTTTTTGACCAGGAATTGGTTACAATTTCCAACTTCCATAAGGATGTTTCCTGCATTTTCTGAGGTTCTTATACTTTGATTTTATGTTTAGGTCTTTGATCCATTTAGAGTTGATTTTGTATATGATGATAGTTAGTGGATTGTTTCAATCCTCTGTGTGTGGTCAGCCAGTTTTCCCAACTCCATTTACTGAATAGGTCATCCTCTCTCCAGTGGTTGGTGCTGGAGGCTTTGTAGAAGATGAGTTGGTTGAAAAATTGAGGTTTTCCTTCTGGACTCTCTATCCTATTCCATTGGTCTATATGCCTGTTGTTGTACCAATACCAGGCTATTTTGATTATTGTAGTTTTATAATAAAGCATAAATTTTGGGAGTATAACTCCCACTTCTTTTTTTTTTTTTTTTTTTGCCAAAGATTGTTTTGGCTATTTGTGGCCATCGTTCAAGTTCCATATGGATTCCTGTATTGTTGTTTCCAGGTCTGAGAAGAATGCTGCTGGTAATTTAATGGGTATTGCATTAAATCTGTAGATTTCCTTGGGTAGAATGGATATCTTAACAATGTTGATTCTTCTAGTCCATGAACATGGAATATTTTTCCATTTGTTTGTGTCATCTTTGATTTCTTTGAGCAGCGTTTTATAATTTTTGTTGTAAAGATCTTCCACTTCTCTGGTTAGGAATATGCCTAAGTATTTCATAATATTTTTGGCTATTGTGAATAGGAATGTAGTTTTCATTTGGGTTTCTGCTTGTTTATTTTTGATATATAGGAATGCAACTGTCTTTTGCACATTTATTTTATGCCCCAAACTTTGCCAACGTCCTTTATCATTGCAAGGAGATTTTTTTACAGATTCTTTTGTGTTTTCAAGATATAGAATCAAGTCATCTGCAAAGAAGGATAATTTAACTGCCTATTTTCCTATTTCAATACTCCTGATTTCCTCCTCTTGTCTGATTGCTTTAGCTAACACTTCCAATGCTATGTTGAATAGGAGGGATCAGAGTGGGCATCCTTGTTTTGTTCAGGTTTTCAGGGGAAATGGTTCCAATTTCTGTCTGCTTAGTAGTATGATGGCTGTGGTTTTCTCATAGATGGCTCTTACTGTTTGGGGGTTTGTTCTATCTATGCCTAGATGTTTGGTGGTTTTTATCAAGAAGTGGTGCTGAATTTTGTTGAAAACTTTTTCAGTATCTACTAATATAACCATGAGGTTTTTGTTTTTTACATCTGTTGATGTATTTAATTACTTTTATGGTCTTCTGAATGTGGAACCAGCCTTGCATCCCAGGCATGAAGCCAACTTGGTCATGGTGCATGATTTTTGAGATGTGTTGTTAGCTCTTGTTTGCTAGGATCTTATTTAGAATTTTAGCATCTATGTTCATCAAAGATATTGCTCTGTAGTTTTCTTTCTTTTTGGATTTTTACCTGGTTTGAGTACCAAGGCAATGCTAGCTTCATAAATGATTTGGGGAAAGTTCCATCTTTCTCAATTGCCTGGAATACTTTAAATAGGATGGGTATCTGTTTCTCCTTGTACATTTTGTGTAATTCTGCTGGAAAGTCATCTGGTCCAGGGTTTTTTTTTTTTTAAGGTTGTTTTCTCATGAAATAGTCAATTTTATATATTGTTATTGGTCTATTTAGGGTCTCAATTTCTTCTTGTTTCAACCTGAGGTAATTGTGATATCAGAAAGTTCTCCATGTCTTTTAGGTTTAGAAGTTTGTTTCCACACAAGTGTGCATAGTAGTCTCTGTAATATTAATTTTTTTTGTCTCGATGATCTGTCTAGGGTTGTGAGTGGGGTATTTAAGTCCTCAGCTATGATAGTGTTACAGTCAATATCTTTTTTTAGTTTGCCTAAAAGCTGCATTATGAAAGTTGGTGCTCCTATGTTGGTGCATATGTGTTTAGAATGGATATTTCTTGTTGATGGTTTAAATCTTTTATCGCTATGCAGTGACTTTCAGTATCTTTTTAAATTTTTGATAGCTTAAAAGGTATTTTGTCTGATATTAAGATCGTGACTTCTGCTTTCTTTTCTGAAATTTTGTTTCCCATCGTCTTTCTTTGAGTCTGTGAGTGTCCTTTCTGGTGAGATGAGTCTCTTGGAGACAATTTATTGTTGCCTCATGATAGTTTATCCAATTTGCCATTCTATGTCTTTTCAGCTGTGCATTTAGTCCATTTGCATTCAGGTTAGTTATTAAGATGTGAGAGTTTTTCCCTGTCATGAGGTTCTTATAGAGTTTATTGTTGTTGCTGCTGTTTGTTTATTTGTTGTCTTTCTTTTGATTTTGGGGTTGATTCTCGTGTGTTTTCAATCTTTTTCCTGCATTATTGTGAAGGGCATTATCATTCTTTTTTACCTTTCTTCTGTGTTTAATACTTTCTTAAGTGTTTCTTGTAGAGTTGATCTAGAAGCAGCATAAACTCTTAAGAATTGAACATCTGGAAAGGATTTTAATCCTCCATCACTGCTGAAGCTTCACTTTCCTGGGTAGGTCATTCTTGGTGGAAATTATTTATCTTTGAGAACTCTGAAGATTGGGTTCCTAGCTCTCCTAGTCTGCTATTCTAACTGGTCTTCCCCAGTAGGTGGTCTGACCTTTCTCACTCGCTGGGGTTGGATCTCTTCTTTTATGCCTACTTTGTATAGGCAAATTACTATGTGTCTATGAGTTGATCTTCTCATTTGTTGTCTTCCAGGGGTTCTTTGAATCATTTGCGTTTGAATAGTCATGTCACAGATGCGATGAGGGAAGTTATCTTTTATAATTTCATGGAATGTTTTTTCCAGAGTGGTCTCTTTTCTCTATTTGCCTTGGGGATTCTAATTAATCTTAGGTTTGACCTTTTAAAATAATCACTCATCTCTTGGAGGTTTTGTTCTGTCTTTTAAAGCTTCTTTTCTGTTTTTAACAGTTTGAGTTAGTTCCATATTTTGGCTCTCATTTGGTTCTGAGATTCTTTCTTCTGCTTGGTAAGTTCTACTTTCTATGCGTATCAGCTTGTTATTTCATTCACTGTATTCTTCATTGCTATTAGCTCAATTATCAACTCCTTCATTCTTTCCTTTTGTTTCTCCTCATTTATATTTATTTTCTCTATTAATATCTTGATATATGGGTTTGTATTTGAAACCAGTCATTATGAGGCTCTTCATTGTTTGCAATCTGAAATCTGTATTCTCAGTGGTTGACTTCCTAGCAGTCTGCAAGAGACCCATATTCTTCCTTTGGCTTTTCTTCATTTGTGTAGATTTTTCTTCCCCTCTTTTACCTCTTCTTTAATTCTGCTGCTCAGTGATAGGGGGTAACTTTTACTTCTTTTTGCTCAATCTCTTATTCTTCCTTTTGTAGCTCCTCTGACTTTGTTCAGTTTTGAAGCTGGACTGGGGATGGTGGGATGTACTATTTGTAGTTTTGAGATTTAATTGAGGGGGTAACTGTGATTCAGAAACCAGTATCGGCTGAAGTGTGTGTGGTCTCCTGGGACCCACTTCCCACCACCTTCCAATCTGTCCATGCAGTTGGGGTATGTGTTTGTCCCTGAAAGCAAAGTGAGGTAAGAAAAAGGAAAAGAATGGAAAAAAGAGGGAGGTAGATGAGAGGAAGGGGGAAAGAAAAAGAGGGAAAACAGGCAGGTGTACCAACTAACAAATAAGCAGAGAAACAAACAAATAACAGATTAAAAAAACAGCATATGGACAATCATACAAATATAAAAACCAACAAAAACCCTCCTGATAATGTACTCTCCCTCAAAAATACTGATATATAAACTGGAAATCTAGAAAAAAGCATTCAAATAGCAGAAACAAAGCAAGTAGAAAATGTAATCAAAAACAGAAAAAAGAGAGAAGAGAAAAAAATCTAAAACAAAAATAAAAAAACAAACAAAACAAGCAAAAAAACAAAAACAAAACAAAACAAACCCTTTCTCTAGGACATTCTTGTAACTTCAATTTCCTTTCCCCTGATGCTGCTGCATTAAAGAGCAACTCTGATCTCCAGCCCCTCACCTCTGCTCTCAGTGAAGGCTGATAGCATTGCTCTCAGCATGGGTAAGATGCCCCATGGACTACTGTGGGAGGAGGGTGGATCAGATTTGGACTCACCTGGCTTGCTACTGTCAAGTCTCCCACTCAGATCTGATGTGTCTGTGCCTGTTCCTGCATGGGTGAGGGGCATCTGTCTCTCCAGTTTGATGAGGAGATAACCTCTAGGTCCCAGGTTTGAGGCTGGATGGAGCTAGGTGGAGCAATGCATGTCGTTGCCTGTACTCAGGATAGAGAAAATGGCATGGTGCAGGTCAGTGCTTCCTCACCAGTGGTGGGGCTCCAACCCTGGTTTCTTCATGGATCCCAGGGCTCGTGCTGCTCTGCTGTCACAGGTGATGCAGTGTGCTGGGTGCCAGGTGGTGAGAATCAAGTGCTTTCCACTGCCTTTTCTCAGGAGATCCCCAAGAACAGCAGACAATCCTGCATGACAGGGGCTCTAATCTCAGGGTGTTGGGGTTTCCAGTCACTTCTGAAGGAAAGTCCCAGGTGCATGAACCTGAGGCTCCCTTCAGATGGACTTTCACTCACCCACCAGCACATACTCTCGCAGAAACTTTTTTATGGACACTCGCTTTTGCAGAGACTCTCACAGTCTGATCTCTTCTGTCACCATCTTGCTGGAAAATCCTCAGGATTGAATATTTACTTAATTTTCACTATCTAGGAAATGTCTTAAATCCACTAGCATTTACATTGTTGCACTCATCTATAGTCAAGACCAGTGACCAAAATCATGATCTTGACATCAAAAGAATGTTTCAATGTTAATCATTTTTTCAGTTGACACCAAAGCAAAAAGTTAAAATTGCACATAGATAAGACTATTGTTAAGAGTTAGGAACACCTGGTTTATTGATTACATTTTTACCAGCATTCCCTTACTTATTGGTAGTGATATGCTGTCAAAGAAATACTGGAATGCTTCCTTGGCTCTCAGCAAAATCAAATAAATAAACAAAATCCTTGTTCAATATATGTTATTTATATAAGAGAACCTATTAAATTTAAGCTGTAGTATACACAGTTCATTTGCTAAAATAAACTTTATACGAATGTAAAAATTTCAAATGTGTTAAAGTTATTGTTGCATTTATTTTTGTTTATTTTTAAAATAATATATAGTTGAATGAGAAATAAAAATGGTTCTTGCCCTGTAAAAAAATCATTCTGGTATACAAGCAGTGATCATTCATACATTACAACTGCTTATAAAACAGTGCCTTAGAATTTACAATGAGAAGACAAAATGGGTATAAGTCACTAAAATACCTAAACAAGTCTCCCAAACTTGGAAAGTACTAGGTATCATTATGTGAAGAAGTGATTGTTTGACCAGAATTAGTTATTTTATTTTGTTTGAAATAATTGTTTTTATTTTGTGATGACTTTATTTAGGAAATAAACTCATTCACTTATCATTTGTTTCACTGCCTTTGTCCCTTACTACTTAAAACGGGGCAGAGCATTTTCATGAAATAAATTCCTAGAAGAAGGTGGATTTTTGGCTTCTAATCCAGAATTTCATTCAGTAAGTCTGACACATGGTCCAAGAAACTGTGTTTATAATTAGCACTGCTATTCCTTCCCTCTAACTAATTCAAATGCAGGTGGTCTGCAAAAAATATATTTAAAAATAAAATAATTACATGTTAAAATTAAGATTAAATCAGGTATTTAAACAGACACTGATTGTTGTATATGAATTTTCAACTCTGTGGCCATCATCCAAAGCTCTATCAAGATATTAGATCAATATGGCTGCAAATAAAGCAGTTTAACATTTTTACCTGAATGACAGAATGGGCTTTATGTTCTTTGTACCTAGAAAAACTCTCCCAAAACAAAACAAACAAAATACACACACACACACACACACACACACACACACACACACACACACACACACACACATCTCTTTTGTAAACCTTCATAATAATTTGTTTATTCTCAAGTAGCAAGGTCTTTGGTAGGTACCAAGTAGTACTATATATTCTAGAAATAAAAAAAGTTAAGAGTTCCTGTTTTTGAACTAAATAGGGGCAACTTAATCAAAATTATGAAAACATTAAATTTATAGTTGCTACTTCCTGCTTATTTTTTTCCATCCTTATTTTATCTGATATGCTCTCTTTTTCACCCTTTGAAGACTATCACATTAAGTATTCTCAGATTCATTAAAGACATTCCTATGCTACAATGCACAGCCTCCAACCTAGGCCTGGTCCAACATTCCTCTAATTCACCCATCTGTTCTATTATTATCTATCTTTTTCTATATTTATGGATAATCACAAAGATTTAGCTACATAATTTTCTACTGCAGAATAATGTGAAATAATTTAAAAATAAAAATGGAATTATCTGATAAAATTGGGAATTATTTTTTGAGTCATAGACTATTATAGAATAATATTTTTTTTTTTTTGAGTTGGAGTCTCACTCTGTCACCCAGACTGGAATGCAATGGCCGCTCCCAGCCACCGCAGGCTCGACCTGCTGGGCTCCCGCGATCCTTCCACCTCAGCCTTCCAAGTAGCTGGAACTACAGGCGCGCGCTACCACACCCGGCTAATTTTTGATTTATTGTAGAGATGAGGTCTTGTCAAGTTGCCCAGGTGGGTCTGGAACCCGCGGGCTCAGGCAATCCACTCACCTCGGCCTCCCAAAGTGCTGGGATTACAGGCTGAGCCACCGAGCCCGGCCCATATTTTTTTCAAAAAGATATTTAATAGAGAAAAGTCACAGTATTCATTAATATTGATGAATTATAAAGCATTTATATGCAGTACATTTTATTGTAATTGTGCATATAATTGTAAAGTTATTGTTAATTTGTGCCATTAGGTCTTTCAGATCAACCCTTCATGTTTTATGGTGCTAAATTTAAATCATTTATTCAAGAATTTTCTGAGTATATGAAATAACTCAAACCTATTTCGAAAACGTGTACATTTCAGTCTTATTCACTAGCATGACGGAATCTCACTACTTCTCAAATGTAGCTTAAACTTTCAAGTAGAAAAAATTATAAATCCTTTTCATTATTTCATAATATATTATCCATCTTATTAGTTATATGCCTGTTATGTTGTTATTCCTTTCAATTATTTATTGAAGAACTTAATTCTGGAGGTGACATAATGTCTGTTTAAATTGTCTAAAATGAATAAATTAAAAAGTTGAAGAATCTTAGACTAAAAGATACAAAATTTAGTTGATCAAAACCCAGATTTTGATTAAAATATAGAAATTATATGATGAAAAGGCAACATATGGAGTGACAACATCAAAATTTAAGAAATCATACTGTCAGACATCTGTTTATCCATAAAAACATATAAATGCTTATTATTTATGTTATTTATATGTGATCCCATCATATATGTTGCTTTTATGTATTATGCTATGATTAAGAGTCTATTATATGCCTCTTTCATATTTTTCCCTCTTAAATTATTCATATATAAATGTTTCTATGAGGGGTGGACCCAAAAAACCCCCAGAACTTATTAATTAAAAAATTTGTATTTATTCTTCCATGCTTAAATTTTAATCACCTTCAAAGTACTCTCTGATCCAACATACCTAATGAGATGATTTTTCCATTATTCAAAACAGTTTTTGAACTCATCAATTTTGATGCCTTTTAGGACTTCTGTTTTTTTTTTTTTTTTCACCTCTTCCACTTCAGTAAAACGTTTCCCTTTGAGGACTTTTTTCATCCGAGGAAACAAACAAACAAAAAAGTCCCTCAGGGAGAGTTCTGGTGAACATGGGGAGTGGGGCACAGGGATCATACCATTTTCGGTCAAAAACTGCTGAACACTCAGTGCCGTGTGAGTAGGTGCACTAGTAAATCACGCATCATGAAATGGGCAAAGGCTTTGAAAGAATCTCAAAAATAAATAAATAATTACTGAAGCCACTGCAATCTCTCCTAAGAATGCTTGTTGGTACACTGATGATGATGGATTCCTAGAATACTTACCTAGTGGGAGAGACCTGTACTACATGAGACTTGCCATCCAAAAAATAATTCCGTTTATTTTTTGGGTTAACCCTGGTATACATATTTTTTCATTTTTTGTTCCAAACATGTGGTGAACAGGAGACAAAACAAGCATGTTTTATTCTTCTTATTTACTCATGCAATAACAATACCTTTTGATATATTCCTGCTTCGTCTGTAGGCTCAATTCAATCTTGTATATACAAATGTAATTAATTTTTTGACATATCACAATATAGTCAGTCAATCCTTGATTGTTTATTGTTCTTGTCATCTTGAATTAATTACAATAAACTTCCTATGTATATATGTCCTTAAGAATTGGTACTTTATTCCTATAGTATACCTGCTCAGAAATGGAATTGCTACATATAATAGTATAATAATTTTTAATATTTATATTTTTCTGATGGCCTTGTAATTTGACACTAAATTTCTACCAATGTGCATAAAATTCATTCACACCTCAACAACAGTTTGCATATCCTTAAAACGTTTTTGCCAGTCTGATAGATGTACGTTGATAATTCACTTTAATTTGCATATCCCTATTAGAGAGATCGAGCAGAAGAATACGATTTGGCCATTTAAATTTGTTTTCTGTCTATAGTATTTATCTAGTAATGTTTTTCACTGTATTGTTTTATAGCAGAAGTTATTGCTCCTTTTGCTATCTATCTCCATTAAAACTATTTTCCCTATGTATGACTTGTGTATTAGCATCGCTTATAATTTATTTTCCATAGTTGATTTTCTACTGTTGGCTAACTATTTAAGTATCTAGCTCCAAGATATTTTTCAAATCAAAGGTTTTTTTGTTCTGTTTTTACTGCTGTAGAAAATAAAAACTTAAAAATTGTCAATGAAATATATTTTATTTAAAATAGCAAACAAAAGTTAAAATACATAGATATAAATATAATGAAGAAGATAAGGGATCTATATGAAGAATGACATTAAGAAACATGACACAGTATCTGAATAATGGTAAGTATTCAGCTAACGCTAGTGGCTAACTATCTTAATGAACATTTATACATTCACTTTGCAGCTTGTAATTTAGTAGTCTTGAAAAGTAAAGAACTCTTTACTTTTCTTTTATAAATGTAATCTAGGTTTCCATGAAATGCTTATTGTTCAATTTTGTCACCTAATCCTTATAATTTGTCTGACTAAATTATTTTTCTATGATGTAAAATATTTAGTTTTTATTTCCTTCTTGTAGTTATTTAGTAATTTTACTATTATTGAATATATAGATAATACTTTTCCTAGTGTTTTATTTACTATGTTTTTGCCATTATCAAGAGATTAGTTTCATTTTGATATGACAAACTGACCCTTACTGTTACATTTGTTACAAAATTTGATATTTGGGGGTTAAAACCTTAGATAATTTTATCTAATCTAAGAAAAAATGTATTGAAATTCAAATGGAAATCTTCTTAACTTTGTATATTAATGAGGGAAACTGACATTTTTAGATTCAGATGTTTAAATTCAAGAACATGATATTCTTTTACCTTTATTCATATACCGTGTTGCATTTTTTAGTGTCAATCTTCATATAGGTGTCTTATTTTCTTTGTTATATTAGTATATATGTATTCTAACATTAAGTTGATATTTTAAATGAAATATATTTCATTGTCAATTTTTACGTTATTATTTCCTAGAGCAGTAAATACAAAACAAAACAAAACAAAAAACTCTTTTGATCTGAAAACGATCTCGGAGCCAGATACTTTATCACATTATCTTATTAATTTTAAGGTTTTCATTTTCAAGATTTTTTTAAGTTTAGGGTGTATTAGTTCCTTTCTATTTGTATTTTTATAGAACTTTTCTTAATATGGGTCTCGAGTTTTATCAAATGATTATTTTTATATTGAGTATGGCAAAAAATATTCTTTTAAAAAATAAATTGAAAGCCAACAGCTGAGAGGCATTGCCTTTTAGGATTTGACAAACATAGCCATCTATCAAACATTTAAATGATGACAAATAATTCCAGTTAAATGAAAAGTAATGCATGTGTTGTAGAAGACACACAGCTGTGTAATTATGGTGGAAGTTTGAGGAGGAAAAAAAACGAAGTTGCAGAGTCAATATTTCAGCTTTGCTGGCAATAATGACAAATATATACCTCAAAGTATACTTCAAAGCAAATGAGTTGCTGCAGTCAGGAAAAAAAATTAAGGTATTTGAATCCAATTATTTCTAGTTACAAAATGAAGGCAGGAGCAAAAAAGAGAAAGATGATTTAAGTCCATTTTTAAAAGATATTGAGATTAAAACACAAAATTTTACATGGCATTACAGGAAATTGTGATATTAGGAATTTTAAGTGTGTGTGTGAGAGACAGAAAGAAGGACAGAGAGAGAGATGAAATCTATAGCTGTCTGGAAAACTCATTGAAAATGGAGCAAAAAGCACAGAGAGTGAAATTTACCACCAAGTAATGTTCAGAGTCAAGGTTGTTTTTCACATATTAGAAAGCAGTTTACTTCATGCTGTTTTTGAGAAGGTATCTTTTCAAATGCTTGGTGATACAGTCTTGAGCAGCAACAGCAGGAGGTAGAATTGGTTTTCTATCTTCTGTTTGACAGATAGGACTATTGAAAGTACATGAAACTATAGGGTCAAGGATCATATGATCCAAAGGACCATGTGGTGTTTTTGTTGTTGTTTTTCAAGGCAGGAAAAATGTGAGTTTTTCAGTTTGGTATTTGGATCCAAATGTCTGGAAAGGAGACACATTTTCATGCAGAAATAAAAAATTAAAGCAATATGTTTATCCTTGACGTACAATGTGTGGAAATGATACCAGGGTAAGTTTTTACTATTACATAAAAACAGAAAAAAACAGAATTATAATTTCAAAAAGTATAGACAGTGTGCAATTAATAGACTGTAGAAAGGTAGCGTTAGAGAAAATTTTAAATTGCCAGATGAGTATGAAGCAATTTGTATATGTTTGATTTACAATTAAAGGAATGTTTTATTCTTAGTTGTTTCAGATAAAATTTAGTTCAGTTAGAAAGCATTTTTCAATAGAATTATTTGTTATGTTTATTAAAATATTCACCATTTCAGAAATGGTACTCATATGGCACTAACACACTGCAATCTCTCACTGTTTAAAATCCACGTATTCATCCAATACTGGTAGAGTACTTTGTGTCAGGCACTATCTAAATGCTTGAACGGCATAAAGGAACCAGGTAAGAATCCGTGCCCTTAGGAATCTTATATCTTAATTGAGAAGACATAACAGTAAACATAATAGATAAGTAACATTATGCATTTTATAGTATGTTACAAAAGGATAAGTACTATACAATAGAAAAAGGAAATGAGATGAAGGAATAGACACAATGTCAGGGCAATTGAAAGGGTCATATTTGAGTAAGACTTGATGGAGGTCAGGGAATTAGCTGGATGTCATGGAGGAGTCCAGTGGTATGAGAAAACCTAGGGTAAGTGCAAAGACCCTAAGGTCAGATCATTCTTAGCAGGTCCCAGGAAATGTTAACAAAAGACACTGTGACTGGAAGAGTATAAACCATTCAGAGTCTAGTAGGAAGTGCAATCAGAGGTAAAAGAAAGGAAGGATCAGGGACATGCAGTGGCTTTTATTCTGATTGTACTAAGGATTCAGAGAGAGTTGTGTGCAGAGGAGTACCCTAATCTGACTTACATATTTTTTTAAGGCTCACTATAACTGTTTGCTGAGGATAGAACATGTTAGAGAGCCTGGGCTGTGAGAAGTATTTGGATTAATGGACACAGTTTGAATACAGAATTTCCAAAATTTTCTGAGAGACAGCATGCAAGGTGTCAGATGAATAAAAACGTGAAGGCTAATGCCAAAGTTTTGGCCAAAAGAGATGAAAAATAAATTTTTCAACAACTGAGATGAGAATGATTGTAGATGGCTCAGGTCTGGAGAAGAATATAATGAATTTAGTTTTATACAAGAACAGCTGGCATTCATTAAGTTTTTAAGTGACTATTTTGTGTGTGTATATATATATATATATATATATATGGTACATATTACATATATATGTCATATATTTTAAAAATATTACATGGATATAAGTATGTCATAATATTACATATAATAGATGAGGGGCACCCAAGAAAACCCAAAATTTATTTATAAAAATTGTGTATCTATTCTTACAAGTTTAAACTTCAGTCACCTTCAAAGTACTCTCTGTTTGATGCAATACACTTATTGAGATGCTTTTTCCAGCTGGGCTCGGTGACTCAGCCTGTAATCCCGCGCCTTTGGGAGGCTGAGGTGAGTGGATTGCCTGAGCCCGTGGGTTCGAGACCCGCCTGGGCAGTGAGACCTCATCTCTACAATAAATCAAAAAATAAGCCGGGCATGGTAGCGCGTGCCTGTAGTTCCGGCTACTTGGAAGGCTGAGGTGGAAGGATCGCCGGAGCCCAGCAGGTCGAGGCTGCAGTGGCTAGGAGCAGCCACTGCACTCCAGTCTGGGCAACAGAGTGAGACGCCAACTCAAAAAAAAAAAAAAAAAAGATGCTTTTTCCACAGCTCAAAAGTTTTTGAATTCATCAATTGTGGTTAGTGCTTCTGCTGTTTTTTGTTTCAACTCTTTCACACTGGCAAAATGTTTCCCTTTGAGGACTTTTTTAATCCAAGGAAACAACAAAAAAAGTCACTTGGATTGAGATTGGGTAAATAGGGAGGGTGTGACATGGGGGTCATGCCTTTTTTAGTCAAAAACTGCTGAACATTTAGCACAGTGTGGGCGGGTTCATTGTCATTGTGTAAGAAGTTGTCACCCATTTGCCCTAACTTAGACTTCTGCAAATCGTGATGCACAACATTGCTAGCTGGTACACTACTGCCAGAGATTTCCTAGAACACTTACCCAGTAGGGGAAGCCTGTACTACAAGAGGTCTGCCCTCCAAAAGATAATTACAGTTTTTTGGGGTCCCTCCTCATATTTCAGGGTTGTGATTATATTGACAATTAGTATTCTCTATTCTGAGAAATGAATGTATCATTTATTTTTCTATCTTCTGGGCTTTACCCATTGTGAAGGTTAATTTTCGGGGGCATACCTCCCAAAAGATAACTCCATTTGTTTGTTCCCCTATATATCCTTCATAATACAGAAAATACTGAAATAGAGACATACATTTAGAACTTGAATACAAAATAAAGAGCAAATAATTAGTAACTAGTATCCATAATGGTGGGAATAGAATTCAATATAAATTTTATAGATTACTCTATTAATCATTTGTTATATAGCTTTGCTCATAGCATCCAATTTCCCTGATGCTCAATGACCAATTTCCCTAAACCTCAATTATCATTTGCTATAGTAATATCTGTTTGCTCTTTGGTTTAATTTCAAAAACAAGCTTGTTAAAAATATCAAGGTTCCCTCCCGGGCAACTTGGCGAGACCTCATCTCTACAATAAATCAAAAACTTAGCCGGGCATGGTAGCACATGCCTGTAGCTCCCACTACTCTGAAGGCTGAGGCGGAAGGATCGCGGAGCCCAACAAGCTGAGGCTACAGTGGCCAGGAGCGTGCCACTGCATTCCAATCTGGGCAACAGAGTGAGGCTCCAACTCAAAAAAAAAAAAAAAAAATCAAGGCTGATATTGGCACATAATTCTACATAAAAGAGAATAAAATAAGATAAATTAAATGTTGGATTTATTGCAATTAAAAACATTTAGATAGTTATACATTTTTTATCTGTTTAAATTTTGTCTTAGGGGAAATATTATAATAACATTTTGCTATCAAGGAGCACTTTTACTGTGGATGGCACAGATATGGTGCACACAAATGTAAACACGGAGGATTCAAGAAATAGTTTTCTATATTCTTTCTGCTCTCAGGCTCATCCATACTGGAATCAATCTATGTTCTGAGATGGATTAGTAATGGTATGGATCACAGCAATCTGTGTTACAGTTGTTCAGTAGTCTGTGAATTTCTTGAGGATAGTGATTCAGTTATTTTCATCTAAATAATTTTTCGACAGTCACTGGCTCACAGTATAAGTTCAGTGAATGCTTGCTGAATGAAAGAATAGAGTCATCGGTCCTTCTTCTTTTGCACTTACATTTGAAATATGGTAACTTTTAAAATTAAAAATAAAGATGAAATATAAAATATAAATATTTTGCTACAGGAACACACGTCCTGAAGAAATCTTTCTGCAAATTCTGTGAAAAGCACAAACCATTGTTTTTGTTGATGACAAAGCCATACATAAAAATATTTAAAGAAGTTTATTCTAAGTCTATATGAATGACCATGGCTCAGTGTACAGTCTCAAGGAGGTCTGACAACATGTGTCTAAGGTTATTGGGCTGCAGCTTGGTTTTTTACATATTAGGGAGGCAGCAGTTACAGGCAAAGGCATAAAACAGTATGTGTGAGATTCAGTCCAGAAAGTCAGACCATCTTGAAACAGGGGCTTACAAGTCATGGGTTCAAAGATTTTCTGAGTGGCAGTTAGTTGAAAGAATTAAGTTTTGTCTAAAAAATTTGAAGTCAGTAGAAATAAATGGTTGAGTTAAAATAAGGAGAGTTATAGAAGCCAAGGTTCTTTTTATGTAGAAGACGCTTCTGAGTACCGGGTTTTAGAGAGAAGAGATGATAAATGTCTTCTTTCAATCTTAAAAGGTGTCCCACTCTTAGTTAAATTTCTCCTGATTCTGGGAAAGTCCTAGGAAAGGGAAGAAATTCTCCACAAATGCAAATTTCCCAAAGAGATTGTTTGGGAACCATTTAAAAATATGTCAAAGAAATATATTTTGGGGTAAAATATTTTTATTTTCTTTAGAGCCTGCTATTTGTGGTACAATAACAGAGTCAGGTTGGAATTAGGCATCTTATTTCCATGAAGTCAGTTTTGTCAGTCTTATGATCTCCATTTTAATGTTAATGTTAGTGGTTGTGTCTAAACTTTAAAAGGGAGGAGTATAACAAGACCTGTCGGACCTCCTTTTCCTGTCATGGCCTGGTATTTAGTTTTTCAGGTTTCCCTTGGCCTAGAGGAGGTCTGTTCAATGAGTTGGGGGACTTAGAATTATATTTTTAATTTATACTTTTATTATTGCTATTTGAAGTACAGAAGTTTTATCTGATGTAATGATATATAGATCATAAATAATAAATATAGATATGTAAAGCTTTTAGACGGCTTATCATATTTTGTAAGTAAAAGTACATATCTAGAAAACAAGAAAATAAAATGTGAAACTATTAAAATTTACCCAGCAAAGTATATAATAAAGTAGTTCTATATACACAAAACTATGAACATCAAAAAGTTTGCTTTTGCCAGTTCTAATCCACTTAAAGTTTGCTTTATAAATTTGTGTCTTGAGAAACAAATGAAGCCGGGCTCGGAAGCTCAGCCTGTAATCCCACGCCCTGGGAGGCTGAGGTGAGTGAATTGCCTGAGCCTGTGGGTTTGAGACCCTCCTGAACAACTTGGTGAGACCTCATCTCTACAACAAATCAAAAAATTAGCCGGGTGTGTTAGCACATGCCTGTAGTTCCCGGTAATTGGAAGGCTGAGATGGAAAGATCGTCGGAGCCCAGCAGGTCGAGGCTGCAGTGGCCGGGAGCGGCTACTGCACTCTAGTCTGGGCGACAGAGTGAGACTCCAACTCAAAAAAAAAAAAAAAAAAAAGAAACAAATGAGTTCATGTCATTAATTATAATACATGTAGTTTACTGTAAATATAGAGGGCCAGAGAAAATGTGACTGTAAAGTCAAGAAAAGAAAGAGAGCAAGGTTACTTACATACAAATCATTAGGTCTTACATACTTACTATAGTTGAGCTGCAGATTGAATATGAAAAATATGATCAGTTGAAGATTTCTTCTGTACATGAGAAAAGCCAAACTTTAGACAAAACATAACCCATACCAAGCAAGCACAGAATAACTGCTACAGAAGAGCAAAATTTCTCTTAGTACTGAGAGAGCAAGACAAATCATTCCAGTAGCACATGCAGGGAAAATTTACATGGTTTCAATTCTTGTGGACTCCCTTAGTTAATAATAATAATAATGATAATAATAATTAGCAAATACCAAGAATTAATTTAGTGAAAACAAACTTTGTGAAGGCCATAAACCTACCTAGTAATTACAAAGGTTTCTCTGGTTTCATTTGATCCAGTAGTAAAATTTAGTGTGCGCAAACGATCGTCACTTCCTCATTGGAGAACATATGAAATTATATGTTTTACATACTTTAAGATAAATAATACACGTTTAAAATACAACCATAACAAGAGAAAATGTCTTCATACTGCCATGAAAATTCCCTATCAACATTCAACAATAAGAGATTATTGCCCCATTGTGTGTTATAGTCTTCTAGTCATTGAGAATAAACTATTGCATGAGAGGAGGAGGATCTTGCTTCAAGAGTTTACCATTTTGCTCAGTGTTAGGAGGAAGGGCATAGAAAAGTGAAGAGGCAATTAGTATAACAGATGTTAATTGCTATAATGGTAGAAGTATAGTGTGCTTTCAGAGCAATTAGGCAATGCCATTTAATGGAATGGAATTAACAACCCAGTGTATTAGTTTCCTATTGCAGCTGTAACAAATTATCACAAACTTAGTGGCTTAAAACAATAAAAATGCATTGTCTTACAGCTCTGGAGGTCAAAAGTCAAAAATGGGTTGGCAAGGCTGCATTCTATCTAGAAGATCTAGGGAAAAATCTGTTTCCTTGTCTTTTCAAGCTTCTAGGGTCTTTCTGTATTTCCTTGACTCTTGGCCTCTTCCTCCGACATCAGAACCAGCAGTATAGCCTCTCCAAATGTCTGTTTTTCCCTCCCTTTCCATAGTCACATCTCTTTCTGTAACTCAGACTCTCCTGCATAATTTTTTATGAGGATCTTTGTGATTGCACTGGAGTTACCTACATAATTCAAAATAATCTTGCTTCAAGATTTTAGCTTAGTCATATCAACAAAGTCCCTTTTGTCATATAAAGCAACATACAGGTTCTATAAATTTGAACATGGACATTTTTGGGGGTGATTATTCTGCTTCCCTCACTGAAAAAGACCATACACACACACACACACACACACACACACACACACACACACACACACACACATAATAAGGTATATATTAGATAATACGTATATATCACACATATACATTATATATTATATCAAATATATTTACATATGTGTATATGTTAAATATAAAATAATAAGGACATATTTTCTGTTAGGAAGAAAATATATTACACAATAAATGATTTTTGGATAGTTAATTATTTGGAAAGAAATGATCTATTTACATGCTTAGTTTTCTAATTAATGTCAGATTAATAATTACATGTGATAGTATTTTATCTCTACAATGTTCCATTGACATAAACTATGATTGGAATGACTTACCCTAGAGTTTCACAGTGCTTCCTTGAGCAATTAATCATAGCAGTACTTTTTTACAGTAGTCATGAAAATATAAAATTCTTCGGGAAAGTATGTATCATGATTCTTCAATTATGAATGCCCTACTAATTTTACTTTATACCTTGTTTTAAAATATGTAGTGTGCTTAATTTTATAAGAAATTTTTATGTGCAATAATAGCTATCTTAATATCATGATTAATGTAATTTGGAAACAGTCAACATTTTCAACATTAATAGCTTAAGTAAAATATTTAATATCTATGTAAAGAAATATGCAGTTATTAAAATGATTTTAAAATGAGTTTGCATAGTAAACATTTAAGTGATGTAATCAGCATAGAACCTTTACATATTGGAGATTTGTTTAATAATAGTTGATTGCCCACACATATTTATCTCTTCTCTACTAGTTCCCCACCAAATTACAATGGAAATGCTAATTTTCTGCCAGAAACTAACTGTTTGAATTAATGAATATATTAAAATTTCAACAAATGGAAACAAAAAAAGAGGTGAAAGTTTGGTGATTCGGTAGAGTAGAGAGGAATGAGGCTCAAGAGTAAGGATTGTAGACTGTTTGTTGTGTCTTTATATGTTTTTTTTCATTCAGTCTCCAGATGGAGCTTTCTTTTCTACAAGTTTAGGGCACAACATTTAGGAAAAATTGGAGAGAAGGGAGGTCTAATATCTGACCTCTTGTGAGTTCTGTAGGCCTGCCCTGCCTCCAATCTTGGGCAGCCCCAAAGTAACAAATCAACACTCTTCATGTCAAGAAATTTTATATTTTCTTCCTGAGCTACTGTCATTTTCTTATCCTGAGAATCACCTTTGTTTGCCACAATCCAATGCTTCTTGCAAGTACTACCCTAAAGAATTTCCTTTGATACATATTTTTCAATTTTCCCCTCATTGTTAGAATTCACTATTTTTATCATATGACTTTGTAATTCCTTTATAAAATATTAATTAAACTCTGTTTTGTTCTGATTTCATAGGCATATATTTCTAGCTTCCATCTTTCTGGAAGACAAGGACAAGTACTTCGTTATTTCTTAATATATTATATTCATATTGGTTAAATTAAATCTAAAACTAGTTGATTTTCCTCTGCTTGACACAATCCAATACTTCTTTCAAGTACTATCTGTATATGTATATATTTCTAGCTTCTATCCTTCTGGAAGACAAGGATATTTACTTTGCTATTTCTCAGTATATTATATTCATATTTAGCTAAATTAAATCTAAGCATAAATCTGCAAAATGTTAATAGTGTAGACAAGTGTATTCATTAAGAATGCATTTTCTTGTTATTTTATTAGAATTGGCAGTTCTTATTTCTTATTATTTGATTTTTTTCTCAACTTTTATTTCACTTATACCACAAAATATTGTGTCAGATGAACTAGTTACATAGCCTGTTCTGAAGGGACCAAATGTCAGGAGTAAGAAAAATATGGAAATCTACTGTCAAATAAGTAGCTAAAACAGAAACAAGTAGTAGCGGAAACGTGTACAAAGTAATTTGGATGTGTGTGTGCATGCACATACATACATATATACATATGCACACACATACATACATACAAATAACTCACCCCAAAGATATCTTCATGGGAAATATAATTCTGAGTTGAACCTAGTGAAATGGAATGAATGACATCAGATTATGCAAGAAATAACAGTACAACCAGAAAGAATAATGTGTAAAATCACATATAGATGAAAGAGGCTTCTTGGCAAAGGCATTAGCTAAAGGACCTTGGTTAATGTCTTGGAGATCTATAATAGTTATAAAAATAATATTTTGAAAAACTCTTATCTACAGGTTTAACTGTTCTGCAGTGATTTAACATCTCTGCTGTTCATTGATCAAAGATTTCTCCCCCCCACCTTAGTTTCTTTCTCTTCGTTGAAACTCTTAATAGCCACATTCAAGCTCTCATGCGTGAGTGCACTAATAAAAACGACCGAGTTTATGAATATCTGACAAATCTCTTTGCAAAATTTCACTTCTATAATTCGTTGGACAGATGATTATTTTAGCTAAGAAAGAAAATATAGAGACTGTTTCTAAAATAAGTTTATTCAATTAAAGCCTCAGTGAAAATGGAGGGAAAAACGTAAGGTACCCTTTAGCAAATACTGCTTTCAGAAAAATATATTGTCTAACTGCCCTGAAAATGTCAGCAAAATGTCTTTGCTCATATAATTGAGAAATAATTGTCTCCAACAGTCCTTTTCCTGCAGGCCAACATTATCTTTAACAAAGTATAATAAATATTTTATTAATTTTCATTATATAATTATTCACTAAATATTTTATCATTGTTTAGTCAAATTATGATTGTCTGGAATTATTTTGTTTGTTATCGATTCTTTCTTTTCAACTGTATAATTTTCTTTGGTCACTTATCTTGCTGTAATAGTTTTCATATTAAAATACTCATACAAACAGTTGCCCTTGACCTGTCCATCAGATCCCAGTATCAATTACCTTCTGTTGTCTCTTTCCCATGTGGATAAAAATATTTCAATGTTATTTTCCAAATATTATCAATAACTCATCTGACTCCATATTAATTTCAAAGTGAAGCACAGAAAAATCTAGAAAATGTTCTTAATGTAAATTCTGCTAATAGTTTAACCACATAGAGAAGCAGACTAGGCTACAAAGGTGGGGCATTTCCAAAGGTGATCCCACTGCAAAGAAGTAAAAGTTGCAAAAACAAAAGCTACACTGAAACACTAGCGGTTGGACTAATTTGCATGCCTGTAAATAGCTATCTATAATAGCTACTAAAAATAATTAACCCAAATTAAACATTGCCTCATTTTCTACATGTAATAATAATAATAAGCCCTAACTGTTCAAGATAGTTATTGCTTCAACTATTATGATACCTAATTTTAGTTTACCAACACTTATTAGATCATGTATTTTTCTTTTTTGCCTTAAAAATTATGCCATTGGCCAGGCTCAGTGGCTCAGTCTGTAATCCCAGCATTTTGGGAGGCCTAGGCGAGTGGATTGCTTGAGCCCATGGGTTCGAGACCCACCTGGGCAACTTGGTGAGACCTCATCTCTACAATAAAGCAAAAATCAGCCGGGCATGGTAGCATGCGCCTGTAGTTCCGCCTACTTGGAAGGCTGAGGCGGAAGGATCGCCAGAGCCCAGCAGGTTGAGACTGCGGTGGCCGGGAGTGTGCCACGGCACTCCAGTCTGGGCGACAGAGTGAGACTTCCAAAAAAAAAAAAAAAATTGTGCCATTGTATGTGCAAAGAAGACAAACTAATGGCAGAAGTGTAATATTTACTTGTTTGGAAAAATATTTTTAAAAGTATGTCTTATTAACAGAATGAAGGGCAAGCTACATTATCATCTCAATAGATGCAAGAAAAACATTTGACAAAATTCAGCATATTTTCCTAATTAAAAAACTTCCAGCAAATTAGTTATTGAAGAACTTTACTACAACATAATAAAGACTATACATTAAAAGGCCATAGCTAATATAATATTCAATGGTGAAAAGTTAAAAACTTTTTCTCAGGAAAAAGACAAGGATGCCACTCTAGGTACTTCTATTCAATGTAGTTCTGGAAGTTCTAGCCTAACCAGTTAGGCAAGAAAAATAAATACAAGTCATTCAAATCAGTAAAGAAGAAGTAAAATTTTTCCCGTTTGCAAATGACATGATTTTATGTATAGACAATCCTAAAGGCTCCACCAAACAACTATTAGAGCTTGTAAGCAAATTCAATAAAGTTGCAGGATACAAAATCAACATAAAAAAGTCGCATTTATATACACTAACAACAAATTATCCAAAAAGAAATCAAGAAGACAATCTCACTTACAAACGCTGCAAAAGATAAAATGTTTAAGAATAAATTTAATTAAGGTGGTGAAATATCTGTACACTGAAAACTATAAAATGCTGATGGAAACAAATTGAAGTAAACACCAATAAATAAAAAGATATTTTGCACTCATGTTGGAATAATTAATATTGTTAAAATATCCATGCTACCTAACGTGATCTATAGAGTCAATGCCATTCTTACAAGAATTCTAATGATATTTTTCACAGAAATATAAAACCAAACCTCTAAAATTTGTATGGAACAGCACAAAAACACAAAACTGCAGAGTAGCCAAAGCAATTTTGAGTAAAAAGAACAAAACCAGAAATAGCAAACTACCTAACTTCAATATTTATGACAAAGCTAAGGTTTTCAATATAATGTGGCATGATATACAAATACACATGTAGATCAGTGGATCATAATAGAGAACAAAGAAATAAATCCATGTATTTTTAGTCAATTTATTTCAGCAAAGATGTCAAGAACACACAATTGGGAAAGAATAGTCTCTTCAGTAGGTGGTATTGGGAAAATGGGCTATCTATATATCGGAAAATAAAATTAAACCCTCCTCTCCCACATTATACAAATATGAACTAAATATGAGTTAAAGACTTAATTAATTGTAAGACCTGAAACTCTAAAACTACTAGAGGAAAACAGAGGAAAAGCCCTAAGACCAATGTCTTGGAAATGTCTGGGCAATGACTTTGAAAGCAAAAATAATCAAATGAAATTGCACCAAAGTAAAAATCATCTGCACAGCAAAAGAAACAGTCAACATTGAAGAGCTATTCTATGGAATCTTATGAAGAAAATATTCCTAAGTCATACATCTGATGAAAGATTAGTATCCCAAATACATAAGTAATTCAGTAGTTAGAAAACAAGTAATCTGATTAAAACTTGAGAAAAATCCTAACTATGCCAAATTTTAAATAAAACATATCAATAGCCAATGAGTATATGAACAAAATATTCAACACCACTAAGCATCACAGAAATGCAAATTAACATCACAAAGAGAGATCATCTTACACTTGTTAGAATGATGTAGGTGTTGTCTAGAATATAGAGAAAAGAGAAAGTAAAAAAATATAGAAGATAGAATACAGAGAAAAGAGAAAAGATAAATTCTTACTGTTGGTGGGAAAGTAAATTGATACATTACAGAAAACAGTATAGAATTTCCTCAAAAAGTTAAAAATAGAAATATCATATGATCCAGAAATCCCACTACAAGGTATATAACCAAAGGAAATAAAATCAGTATGTCAAAAAGAAATCTGCACTCTCATGTTCTTTGCAGCATTATTTATCACAATCAAGACATGGAAACAACCTAAGTGTCCATCAACAGACTAATGAAGAAAGAATATATATGTGTGTGTGTGTGTGTGTGTGTGTGTGTGTGTGTGTGTGTGTGTGTGTGTGTATGTATACACTGTATAGTAATGTAGTAAAAGTTCACCTTAAAAAGGGGAAAACTTGCCATTTGTCACAAAATGAATGAACTTGGGAGAAATTTATTTTAAATGAAATAAACCAGGCACAGAAAGACAAATACCATATCATTTCAGGTATACATGGAGTATTAAAAAGTTGAACTCATAGAAACAGAAAGCAACCAGAGGTTGCAGGTGAGGGAATTGGGAGATAAGGGTTAAAAAAAATTACAAAATTTTAATTAAAAGGAATAAGTTCTTTTAGAATAAAGACTAAGAAATCTATAATATATCATGGTTTCTATAGATAATAATGCATATTTTATAGTTGAAAATTACAGAGAGTCGAAATTAAATATTCTCACCAAAAAAACTAGGTGAGGTAATATATATGTTAATCATCTTAATCTAATGATTGCACAAAGTATACATATATAAAACAATCCTGTTGTACACCATAAGAATCTACAATTTTAATGTCACTTAAAAAATTAAAATAAGAAAGTTACTTCAAATATTACCTGAAATAAAACCACTCAAAATTACTATAAACTGCTGAGTAATTTTTAAAAACATTTTTCCAATAATTTTTCCAATAAATAACAAAAGTAAGGTCTTCAAGTGATAGACCTTAGTGCTCAAAGTTCTGTTGAATTAACAATCAATTTTCCTTGGTGTTAATGTTTCATGTTGCTTAGAATGTCTGTTTTAATTCTGTCAGCAGTGGGTTTATAGTATTGTTGTGTATACTTGTGTATATTTGAAAAAAAAAAAACCTGAGAATGCCTAATTTTTCTACCGTATCTCTTTCTTGAAGAAGATAACTCATTACAGAATGCTGCTAGTGTGACTATCGGGTAAAATAATTTAGTAAGAATCCAGTTTATGAATTAACTAAATTACTTGAATGAGAAGTTTCATTGGATCACCTGTAAAACTGTTTTGGAGACACATTCCATTTATCTCCAAAACTGATAATGATCACAAAGCTAGATATAGTACCCTGAATCCTCTAGATTAAACATATAAGAATTAAAGTATCCAGTCATTACACTGATTATATGATATTTGTAGTAATATCTCTTATTCTGCTGCTCATTATTCTTGACCACTTAGTAGCTAAGAAGTGTCTACTACTAGGAGGCAAGCACATTTTATGCTCCTAATTACAGTTTTAAAAAATAGGACTATATTGACTTTCATGGTCTAGGTTACTTCAGCAACAGAAATGTATTTCCTCACAGTTCTCAAGGCTGGAAGTCCAAGATCAAAACACCAGCAAGATTGTTTTCTCCTGAGGCTTGTCTTCTTAGTTTGCAGGCAGTTGTCTTCTTACTCTGCCCTCACATGAGTCTTCCTCTGTTTCTGCACCGAGACAGATTTCCTGATATCTTCCTGACATCAGTCTGATTGGTTAGTGCCCCACCGTTATAAACTCAATTCACTTTATTACCTTCCTAAAGACTCTATCTCCAAATACAGTCACATTAGGCACTAGGGCTTCAACCTATACGTTTTGGGAGAATGCATTTTAGCTTATAATGCTCTCCCTTGAGTACAGTTTTTTGTTCTTAACCTGAATCTATTCTGTATCTACTCTGCAAGTTGTGATTAATTTACCCCAATACAATGATAATCAAATAGCTTCATTCCTTTGTTAAGAACTTTGAATACTCTATTAAATAGCAACTATTAGCCGGACTCGGTGACTCAGCCTGTAATCTCGCGCCTTGGGAGGCTGAGGTGAGTGGATTGCCTGAGCCTGTGGGTTCAAAACCCGCCTGGGCAACTTGGTGAGACCTCATCTCTAGAATAAATAAAAAATTAGCTGAGCGTGGTAGCGCGCGCCTGTAATTTCGGCTACTCGGAAGGCTGAGGCGGAAGGATCGCAGAGCCCAGCAGGTCGAGGCTGCGGTGGCCGGGAGAGGCCACTGCACTCCAGTCTGGGCTACAGGGTGAGATTCCAACTCAAAAAAAAAAAAAAAAAGCAACTATTTCTTCTGTGAGTTTAGATTGTAAATATATTCTCTTCTATTAATGCTTGAAAAATTATTTTACTCAATTTTATTAATAATAAATTATTCCAAAAATTGGTTATTATACAATGCCTACTTTTGTTAATTTTAGGAATAAAATATTTAAAGAGTGTTTCTAATTTAGAACTAAATATTCAAATAGAATAAATAACATGAATTTGTATGGTAGTTACAGCATGTCTTCTATTGAAAAAGAAAAACAATTCACTTTAAATACATAGCCTATGCCCTTAATTTTTCTTTTCAAGTGCCTTTAAGCAATTATCTATACTTTATTGCTTTCAATAAACAAAATACATATATATTAGTGACTAATTTTATAACAAATTTCCATGAAGAAAAGTCCATTAAAGTTTTAGAATACATTTCAAGTTAATTGATTTTCTGCTAAAGATTTTGTTAACAATACTTACTAATTCGTTCCACAAATATTTTCAACTGCCTACTGATATGCGGCAAATTCTCAGGACATATCAGCAAATAAAACTGACAAGGAATTGCCTCTGGTGAGCTTTTATTCTAACAAGAGGAGACAGATAATTAAAAATTAATACAATAAATAAATAAATCTCATGGCAAGATAAAATGTGGAGAGTAATACAGAAACAAAGAATATCAGATGGAGGAATAAATGATGAAAGTTGAAATAATAAAATTGGAGATCAGAGTAGGCCTTACTGGGAAGAAATATTTGAGGAAAATTTGAAGTGGATGCTAGAATCAGACTTGCAGTATTCTGATATAAAAAATAGCCAATGCAAAGGTCTGAAATATTTGAGGAAAAGAAAAAAATTTGTTTGAAAAATGGAGTGAACAAATAGGAAGCAAGTGAAAGATAAAGTCAGAGAGAAAATCTGTATTTATTTTATTTAACTGATAGTTTTCTACGTTTTTAGAAGTTTTATTGATCAATTTCACTGAGAAAACAAGGAGATTCATTTTGAATTTTTAACCAACTTTTGCATTTTGTTGTAGTGAACTACTTAGAGTAGATATCAAAAAGAATATATATATATTTGAAAATAAGAAAATCCATATACATTAAGAACAAGTGTCTTAATAAGCTTCAGTCCAATTGTCAAAATATTGAACTTTTTTTCCTTTCCAAATTTTCTGTATGTCTGAACTTTTGCATATTTTATTTTCCATTAATCAGTCTCTTTTTACTTAGTAGGAGCCAGTCAAGTACCTGAAATTCATATTACAGTAGACAGGAGCTATACTAAACTAAAGTTAAGAACAATACCATTAGCCTTTGGAATATCCTCTCTCTAACGGGCCATATTTTGCCTCACACCACCTAATTTTGAAACAATATTTTGAGAACTTCCAGTTACATTTGGGTTCTAATACCAGAGTGGCTATCCACTCCACCCCAACAGGAAATAAAGGGAGTTGTAGATGGACATTTATAGTGTCTTTCATGGGGTACTTTACCTGGAAGGTGTTCTAATGTCTAATAGTCCAAACTTGCAACTGAGGGTTTTTTTTTCTCACATGCAAACCTTGTTTATGCTGGCAGACACTTTTGTGGTTTTTGTCTAACCTGTGTCCAGTTCATGCCTGCTTGACCTCTGTCATGAGAGCCTGATCTTGTGTTATCCTGAATTACAAGGAAACAGCTGTTCTTCAGCTAGAAAGTGAAAATTTAATATACCACTACAATAGGAAATAAGTTAATAGATTTTTTCCACTTATGGATCCTGGGTTAGGAGAGTGTAACGAGTTAGGAGGGCAGTCGTTGGTCCCAGGTCAGGAGAGTCAGGAAAGAGAGAAAGAGAGAAAAGTGCATGGCAATTTTCAGTAAAGGGAGTATAGTGTGGACCACTTTAAGATACTGAGCAAAAGCCTGAATGGTCCATTTCAACTTTTAAAGGAAGCAGTGGGAGCCCTGTCTGCCAGATGGGAAAGATGCCTTTGAATTCTTATCTCAGGCCATTTAGTTGTGATGTGAAACTGGGGATTGTCGAGAATGACGAAGACCTGCTTCTGGTATGAGAAAGTTAAAAAAAATTTTAAAATAGATTCTTATTTTAAAGATGTGGGGTACAATTCAGGGTTAGGTATACAAATGTTCATTATGCAGGTACTCTTATTGATCAGGTGTGTCCTCTGCCCTCCCCCGGAAGTTTCCCACTACTGCCACTCCCACTCCCGCCCTCTCTTGGCATCTTGGCCACTACTACTACTTCCCACTACTGCCAATCCTGAGAAAGTTAAACTTTTATTCAAAATGAATGTTGAGGCAACATGAAAGTATAAGAATTCACTGCACTGGCAAGGCCAAAGTCGGTTTTCTAGTGTATCTCATAGGTTTGAATCTTTTTCCCTTTTGTGTTTTGTATGGACCTCAGACGCAGAAGATTGAGTTAATTATCCTTCTATGCATGACACATTATTCTTGGTGGCATAGTATTTTCATGGTACTGCATAAGTCCCCACTGATTTTTTTCTTTTTTAACTTTCCTGCTATTTGTTACTGGCATTAATTCTTCATATCCTCAAATTATGTGTTTTCCATTTAATACAGAGTAAAACACTTACAAAGTAATAACTTAGTAGTGTACTTATTTCACTTATGAGTGAAAACATGCATATTTATCAGAGAGGCTTTGCCCATAAGGAGTCTGAGTTAAACTTTCACACACACACACACACACACACACACACACACACACACACACACACATAGAATATTATTTTTAAGTGTAATCAGAGTTCCAAGTCAATGTTTCAGACATATGAAGGTGAGAAAAATATGACCAGAGACAGTGAGTTATTTGCAAATGAAATTTTAGACCTATTTTTATTTTTAAAACAGCAGGAAATTTATATAACAACAGTACAACCTTCTACCTTTATAATTGTGGGAATGGGCTCAATGCTTCCTTCAATGCTGTCATTTAAAAAGATGAGTCAGATCAGAATTGAAAAATCAATATGGAATTCTTGACTTCGGTCAGTGGTCCATTCGCCCTTGGCTGATGGTTCCCAAATTTATAGTAGTATTATAAAAATTTTCTTATGAAAATTAGTATGACAGTATACAGGTTTAGGGAAGCATGAAGAGATTAAAACATGATCATGGTGATGAGGAACAGAAAATGGAGTTATGGAAATTAGAGAATGGCATGCTGACACCCAAGACTTGGTTTGCATATTGAAAACAAGGAGATGGAAAGTCAAAGAAAACTAAGTGTAGCTAAGGGAAAATTAAGACAGACAATTACTATCAAAACTAGAGTATGTGTAACAGGCTCCATTTGGTGAATGTATGCAGATAGAAATTTGCACATGTAAAAGATAAAACCTAAACTAAATTAACACCAATACTCAGTAATTTCAAAGACTTCTTATTGCCTTCAGGAAATGTCCAAATTCTCAATACCTTTTGAGATAGGACTACAAAAATTATTTTATATATATATATATATATATATATATATATTATATATATATTTTAACAAAAGAGTAAGATTGAAGAAGTCCTTTAGAGCATGACCACACACAAGAATCAGATATCCTGACATTAAGAAATAAAAGTAGTTTATTTTCTAAATACCAATGAAATGGTAAATTGTGTAATATTAGTACACTTGCCATATATTTTAAAAAATTTTTTATGTTGTTGGTGTGGTTTTGATTTGCATTTTTTTATGATTAGTGAGGCTGAGCATTTTTTCAAGTATCTGTTGGCTGCTCCTATGTCTTCTTTTGAGAAGTGTCTATTCATGTTTTTTGCCCATTTTTTAATAGGGCTATTTGTTTTTTTTTTTCCTTTTGGCATGTGTGAGTTCCTTGTAGATCCTAGATGTTAGGCCTTTGTCAGATATACAGTTGGCAAGTAATTCTTCTCATTCTGTGAGCTGACTCTCCACTCACTTGGTTTCTGTGGTTTTGCAGAAATTTTTCAGTTTGATGAGGTCCCACTTGTCTATTTTGAGGTTTTGGTCAGAAATTGATTACCTATTTCAATTTCTGTGAAATCGTGTTTTCTAAGATTCTACTAGTTTGAGATTTTATATTTAGGTCTTTGATCCATTTAGAGTTGATTTTTTTGTGTGGTGATAGTTAGGGATCCTGTTTCCATCTTTTTTTAAACAACAAATTAAAAAAATTTTTTTTTTAATTTTAAAGATGTGGGGTACAATTCAGAGTTACGTATAAATGTTCATTATACAGGTGCTCTTGTTGATGAGGTGTGCCCCCTCTTCCCCAGGCAGTTTCCCTCTACTGCCAATCCTTCTCATATAGTGTTATGATAATTGTTCAAGGTCCACTTATGAGTGAGAACACGTGATACTCAGTTCTGTGTTTCTGTGAAAGATCCATTCAGGTTATGTTTCAATCTTCTGCATGTGGTCAGTCAGTTTTCCCAGCATTCTTTACTGAATATGTTCTCCACTCTACGGTGGTTGTTGGTGGATGTTTTGTTGAAAATGAATTGTTTGAGAAACTGAGATTTTGATTTCAGAATCTCTATTCTGTTCCATTGATCTATATGCCTGTTCTTGTACCAATATCAGACAGTTTTGATTATTGTAGCCTTGTAATAAGGTTTAAAGACTGGAAGTGTGATACTTTCCACTTTGTTTTCTTTTGCTGATGATTGTTTTGGCTACTTATGATTGTTTATGTTTCCATATGAATTTCTGTATTGTCATTTCCAGATCTGAGAAGAATAATGTTGGTAATTTTTTAATTGTATTTTTATTTTTAAAATGTGGGGTACAATTCAGGGTTAGGTATACAAATGGTCATTATCCAGGTACGCTTGTTGATGAGGTATGCTCCCCCTTCCTCTCCTGGAGTTTCTCGCTACTGTCAATTGCTTTCTTATAATATTATAATTGCTCAAGGACCACTTATGAGTGAAAACATGTGGTATTCAGTTCTTTTTTTCTGTGATAGAACTCTCAGTATTATAGATTAAGTCCACCCAAGTTGCTGCAAGGTTATTTATGACTGTGTAATATTCCATTGTGTATATGTACCACATTTTTTTAATCCAGTTCTTTTTTAATGGGCAGTACAGTTGGTTCCATGTTTTTACTGTTGTGAATAATGCTGCAGTAAACATGCATGTGCAGGTACCTTTTTTAGAGAGTGAGTTGAGTTCCTCTGAGTATATTCCCAGAGGAGGATTGCTAGGTCATATGGAAGGCTGATCTTTACATCTTTTAGAAATTGCCAAACTGTTTTCCACAGAAATTGTACTAGTTTACACTCCCACTAACAGTTTGGAAGTGTTCCCTTCCTCCACCTTCTCACCAGCATCTGTTGTTTTTGATTTATTGACAATGACCATCCTGACTGGAGTTAGATGGTATCTCATTGTGATTTTAATTTGCATTTCTTTGATGATTAGTGAGGCTGAGCATTTTTTCATGTATCTGTTGGTGCTTCCTAAGTCTTCTTTTGAGAAGTGTATATTCATATCTTTTGCCCACTTTGTAATAGGACTGATTGTCTTTTTCTTTTCCACATATTTGAGTTCCTTGTAAATACTGGATGTTAGGCCTTTGTCAGATATACAGTTGGCAAATATTTTCTCCCATTCTGTGAACTGTCTTTCCATACTCTTGATGACTTCTTTTGCTTTGTAGAAGCTGGTCAGTTTGATGAGGTCCCACTTGTCTATCTTATCTGTTATGGTCAGAGCACTTGGGATTTTGATAAGGAATTGCTTGCCAGTTCCAATTTCCATGAGGGTGTTTCCTGTATTTTCTAAGGTTCTTATAGTTTGAAATTTTACATTTAGAACTTTTACTCATTTAGAGTTTATTTTTGTATATGGTGATAGGTAGGGGTCTTGTTTTAATATCTTGCATGTGGTCAGTCAGTTTTCCCAGTCTCATTTACTGAATAGGTTCTTTTCTCCCCAGTAGTTGTTCATGGAGGCTTTGTTGAAGATGAGTATGTTGAGAAATAAAGGTTTTGGTTCTGGACTCTCTATCCTGTTCCATTGGTCTATATGACTGTTCTTGTACCAATACTAGGCTGTTTTGATTATTGCAGCCTTGTAATAAAGTTTAAAGTCTGGAACTGTGATATATCCTGCTTTGTTTCTTTTGCTGAAGATTGTTTTGACTATTCGTGGCCATTTATGTTCCCAGATGAATTTCTGTATTGTTGTTTCCAGGTCTGAGAAGAGTGTTGTTGGTAATTTAATGGGTATTGCGTTAAGTCAGTAGATTGCCTTGGGTGGGATGGATATCTTAACAATGCCGACTCTTTCATTCATGAGCATGGAATCTTTTTCAATTTGTTTGTGTTGTCTTTGATTTTTTGAACAGTGTTTTGTAGTATTCATTGTAGAGGTCTTTTCTTGTCTGTTTAAGAATATGCCAAGGTATTTATTTATTTCTTTTTTTTTGTGGCTATTGCAAATGGGATTGGGCTTTTATTTGTGTTTCTGTTTGTTTATTGTTGGTTGTAGGAATACGGCTGTCTTTTGCACATTTATTTTATACCTTGAAACTTTGCCAAAGTCCTGTATCAATGCAAAGAGGTTTTTGACAGACTTTTTTTGGGTATTCAAAGTATATAATCATGTTGTCTGCAAAGAGGGATAGTTTAACTTCCTCTTTTCCTAAATTCCTTCTCTTGTCTGATTGCTTTAGCTTGGACTTCCAACAATATTTGAACAGGAAGGATGAGAGTGAGCAGCCTTGTCTTGTTCCAGTTTTCAGGAGAAATGGTTCTAAATTTTGAAGGGATGCTGGATTTTTATCAAAATGATATGATTATGTGGTTCATGTTTTTATACCTGTTGATGTATTTAATTATGTTTATGGTCTTGTGGATGTTGAACAAACACTGCATCCCAGGGATGAAGCCTACCTGGTCATGGTAGATAATTTTTGAGATGTGCTAGAATCTTCTTAAGAATTGTAGCATCTGTGTTCAGGATATTGGCCTGTAGATCTCTTTTTCTGTTGGAGCTGTATCCAGTTTGGGTATCAATGTGATGTGAGCTTCATAAAATGATTTGGGGAGAGTTCTGTCTTTCTCAATTACCTGTAATACTTTCAGGGGGGTTGATATCCGCTCCTCCTTGCATGTTTTGTAGAATTCTGCAGGAAAGTCACCTGGTTCATGTTTTTTTTTTTTTTTTTTTTTTTGTAGATAGTTTTCTTATGACAAAGTCAATTTCCTGGGTTGTTATTGGTCTATTTAAGGACTCGTTTTCTTTCTTTTTCAATCTGGGAAAATTATGTGATGTCAGAAAGTCCTCCAAATTCATTTAGGCTTTCAAGTTTGTTTCCATACAAATGTACATGGTAATCTCTGATCGTATTTTGTATTCTTGCAGGGTCAGCTGTGAGTTGATCTTTTGCATTTCTGATTGTGTTTATTTGGACTTTTTCCTTGCTCTTTCTTGGTCATTCTAGCCAAGGGGTCCAGCTATCTTGTTTATCCTTTTAAAAGCCAGCTTTTTGTTTTGTTTCTTTTTTTCTATGATATTTTTCTCTTCTATGTCCTGTATTTGGACATTTATTTTGGTGATTTGGATTCTTCTGCTGAATTAGGGTTTTGGTGGCCTTGCTTTTCCAGCTTCCAAACGTGATTTTTTTAGGCTGTTAATTTGTGATCTTTCCCTTTTATTCATGTGTTTTCATAGAGATATGAATTCCCCTCTTAGTCCTTTTGTCATGGCTTCCAGAAATGTTTACAAGATGTTTGTTTTCATTTGTTTCCAGGAATCTTTTGATTTCTGTGTTGACCCAGGAGTTGTTCAGCATCATGCTATTTAGCGTCCATATTTTTGTGCATTTTGGAGGAACTTTGTTGATGTTGATACATATTTTTATTCTACTGTGGTCTGAGAAGGTGCTTGGCAATATTTCAAGTTTATGAAATTTGTTTATACTTGATTTGTGGCTGAGAATGTGGTCGATCTTATAGTACATTCTATGTAATTATGAGTAGAATGCACATTTCATGATTGTTGGGTGGAGTGTTCTGTAGGTATCTTCTAAGTCCATTTGATCAAATGTCAAGTTGAGGTTCCAGATCTCTTTGTTGATTTTTTTTTTCTCAGTGACCTGTCTATGGTTGTTAGTGGGGTATTTAAGTCCTCAGCTATGATAGTGTTAGAGTCAATACCTTTTTTTAGTTTTCCTAAAACCGCTTTATAAAACTTGGCTATCCTATGTTGGATGCATATATTTTTTATTGATGGTTTGAAACTTTCTTTATTATGTAGTAGTCATCTGTATCTTTTTAAATGTTTGACAGTTTTAAGGGTATTTTGTTTGATATTAGGATTGCAACTCCTGCTTTCTTTTGTGCTCCATTTGCCTACAAATTTATATTCAATCCTCTTACTTTGAATCTGTGAGTGTCTGTTCTGGTGAGAGGAGTCGCTTGGACACAGCATATTGTTGCATCACAATTATTTATCCAATTTACCATTCTACATCTTTTCAATGGTGCATTTAGTTCATTCACATTCAGGTTAATTATTGATATGTGAGACTTTATCCCTGTCATGGGGTGCTTATAGAGTTTGCTGCTTTTTTGTTTATTTGTTTGTTGACTTTCTTTTGATTTGTTGGTTGACTTATGTGTGTTTCCATCTTTTGTCTGCATTCTTGGGAAAGGTGTGATCATTCTTTTTTTATCTTTCTTCTATGTTTAATACGTTCTTAAGTCTTTCTTCTAGAGCTGATCTGGAGGCTGTATAAACTCTTAGAGATTGAATGTCTGGGAAGGATTTTAATTCTCCATCACTGATGGAACTTAGCTTAGCTCGGTAGGAAATTCTCGGTTGAAATTGTTTATCTTTGAGAACTTTGAAAATTGGATTCAATTCTCTTCTAGCTTGTGGTGTTTCTGTGGATAAGTCTGCTGATATTCTATTTGGTGTTCCCTGGTAGGTAGTCTGGTCTTTCTTGCTGCCTTCAGGATTTTTTTTTTTTTCTTTTTCTTTTTTTTTTATTTAATTTTTAATTTTTATTTTTTTTGAGTTGGAGTCTCACTCTGTCGCCCAGACTGGAGTGCAGTGGCCGCTCCCGGCCACCGCAGCCTCGACCTGCTAGGCTCCGGCGATCCTTCCGCCTCAGCCTTCCAAGTAGCCGGAACTACAGGCATGCGCCACCACTCCCGGCTGATTTTTTGATTTATTGTAGAGATGAGGTCTCACTGCCCAGGCGGGTCTCAAATCCAAGGGCTCAGGCAATCCACTCACCTCAGCCTCCCAAAGGCGTGGGATTACAGGCTGAGCCACTGAGCCCAGCAGGATTTTTTTCTTTTATAACTACTTTTTGTAAGCACATTACTATGTGCCTAGGACTTGGTCTTCTCGTGTGTTGTCTTGCAGGTATTCTCTGAATCTCTTATGTTTGAATTTTTACAAGTTTGATGAGATGTGGGAAGTTTTCCTGAATAATTTCATGGAATGTTTGTTTCAGGGTAGTCTCTGTCTCTCTATCTGTCTCAGTGATTTCAGTTAATCTCGGGTCTGGCTTCTTGATGTAATTGTTCATCTCTTGGAAACTTTGTTCTATCTTTCATAGCTTCTTTTCTATGTCTTTAACAGTTTGAGTTAGTTCCATATTTTGGTCCTCAAGCTCTAAGATTATTTCTTCTGCTTGGTTAATTCTGTTTTCCAAGCTTATCAGTTTGTTATTTATTTCATTCACTATATTATTTATTGCTGTCATTCAGTGATCAGCTCCTTCATTCTTTCCTTCTGTCTCTCCTCATTTCTATTTATTCTATTAATATATTTTGAAATTTGTGTTTGTGATTTGAGACCAGTTGTTCTGGGGGCTCTTCATTGTTTGAGTTCCAAAGTCTGTTTTCTCAGGGGTCTGTATGGGACCTGTGCTCTTCCTTTGGTTCTTCATCTATGGAGATGTTCTTCCTCTTTTTCCCCCCTTGTTTAATTCTGTTTAATGATGGGGGATAGCTTTCACTTGCTCACTCCCCTGTTCTTCCTTATGTAGATTTCCTGGGTTTGCTTAATTTTGTAGCCTGATTGGGATTAGGGGGCTGTGCTTTTTGCAGTTTTGAGATTTGATTAAGGGGGGATCTGTGGTTCAGAAACTGTCTGCAGATCCCAGTATTCACTGACAGGTGTATGGGCCCCATGAAATCTATTTCCCACCACCTTACAATCTGTCCATGCAGTGGAGGCGTATGTTTGTCCCCTGAAAGTGAAATGAGATAAGAAAAAAGAAAAGAATGGAAAAAGGAAGGAGGGAGATGAGAAGAAGGTGGAGAAAGAGGAGAAGAGGAAAAACTGTCAGGCACACCAACTAACAAATAAAGAAACAAACAAAGACAGAAAAAAACAAACAAAAAAACCCAAACCACACAATCAATCATACAAACAAAAAATTCCTATTGATGACTTGCCCTCAAAAACACCCATTTGTAAACAGAAAATCTAACAAGAAACAATAACATTAAAAGACAAAGCAAGTCTGAAAACATAAACAAAAACAGAAAGAAAGAGAAAAAAATACTCATTCTGTGGCCATTTCTGGAACTTCAGGTTCTTTTTCCAAGCACTGCCACCACTTTTGGATCCCGCTGCTTTTGGCTTGTCACCTCTTTTGGCTGCCACTGTTTTAGGGAGTGGCTTTTGTCTCCAGTCCATCCCCTCTGGTCTTAGTGGATAGAGTTGCTATCAGTATGGGTCAGATGCCCCATTGACTGCTGTGGGAGGAGGATGAATCAAATCCAGACTCACTCTGCATGACTGCTGCTACTGCTGCTGTCAAGTCTCCCACTCAGATCAGACATGTCTGTGCCTCTTCTGGTTTGTGGGAGGGCTATCTGTCTCTCCAAGTCTGATGGTCAATCCCAGAGAGGTGCATTGACAGCCCCTGAGTCTCAGGTTGGAGACTGAATAAAACTGAATGGGGCAACACAGGTCACTACCCAGTCCTGGGACAGATAAAATGGCAGTGATCAGTGTCTTCTCACCAGTGACAGGGCTCAGTTCCAGATTTCCAAATGGTGCCTTCTCCACAGTTCCTGCTGCTAGTGCCCAGTACTGAGGAGCAAATGTTTTCTACTGCCTTCTCTCAAGAGATCCCCCAAAATGGCAGATGATCCAGGGCCTCCAATTTCAGGGCAGTAGCAAGTTTCAGTCACCTCCAGAGCAGAGCCCCATGTGCTTGAACTCGAGGTTCTCCAAATGAACTTTCACTCACCTACTGGTACATGCCCACTCATACAGACTGTCTTTATGGACACTCACTTTTGCAGAGACTCTCACACTCCAACGAATTCTGTCACCATCTTGTGCCTTGCTTAATGTTGGTAATTCAATGGGTATTGTGCTGAATCTGTAGATTGCCTTGGATAAGATGAACATCTTAAGAAAATTGATTCTTCCAGTTCGTGAACATGGAACATTTTTGTCTGTATCTTCTTTGATTTTTTAAGCAGTGCTTTGTAGTTTTCATCGTAAAGGTCTTTCACTTTTCTGGTTAGGAAGATATCCAGTTATTTCTTTTTCTTTTCTTTTTTTCCCAGCTATTGTGAATGGCATTGCACTATTTATTTGGTTCTCTGCCTATTTGTTGTCAGTGTATAGCAATTTGACTGTCTTTTGCATGTTGATGTAAAAACAAGAGCTACAAGATTATATTATTAGATGCATAAAAAGCTCTTGACAAAATTCAGCATCTCTTCTTAATAAACACCCTCAATACCCATGCATAGAGAGAACATACCTCCAAATAGTAAGCACCATCTGTGACAAATCCGCAGTCAATATATTGCTTAACAAGCACAAATTGGAAGTATTTCCCCTGAAAACCAGAACAAGACAAGGCTACCTACTCTTACCCTTCCTGCTCAACATAGTGTTGAAAGTCATAGAACAATCAGACAAAAGAAGAAAATCAGAGGTATCCAAACAGGAAAAGAGGAAGTTAAGTTATCCCTCTTTGCTGATGATATCATCCTATACCCACATTATCCTAGAGAATCTGTAAAAAACCTCCTTGCACTAATAAAGAATTTTGTCAAAGTCTCATACAAAAAGAGGGCAAAATATACAATAGACACTTCTCAAAAGAAGACATAGGAAGAGTGAACAGATGCATGAGAAAATGTTCAGCCTCAATATTCATCAAAGAAACACAAATCAAAGCAACACTAAGATACCACCTAACTCCAGTCAAAAGAAGGCACACAAGCTGCCAATAGATACTTGAAAATATGCTCAGCCTCCCTAATCATCAAAGAAATGCAAATCAAAACCACACTAGGGTAATACCTACCTCCAGTCAAGATGGCCATCATTAATAACTCAAAAAACAACAAATGCTAGAGATGAGACAGAGGAAAGGGAACACTTCTACACTGTTGGTGGAAGTGTAAATTAGTACAACCTCTGTGGGAGCAGTGTGGTGATTTCTAAAAGATCTAAAAATTGACCTTCCATATGACCCAGCAATCCTTCTTCTGGAAATATACATTCTACAAAAAAAGATACCTGTGCATGCGTGTCCATTGCAGCACTATTCACAATAACAAAAACATGGAAACAACTGTCTGTCCATTGAAATTGGACTGAATTTAAAAAGTGTGGTACATATGCATGGAGGAATATTATACAGCCATAAATAAGGACAAAGTTATGAACTTCACAGCAACCTGAATAAATTAGGGTCTATCATACTCAGTGATCTATCATAGAAACAAAGAACTGAGTACCACATATTCTCACTCATAAGTGGATCCTGAACTTTATCATAATACTACATGAAAGGGATTGGCAATAGTGAGACACTGTTAGGGGAGGGAGGGGAGGACAAATAGCATCTGTAAGGGTAACAAATCAGGTGAAGTGAGGGCCTGTGGGAGACCCAACTTCACCTGTAAGATGGCAATTTATGTACCTAATCCTCAATTGTAGCCCACTTCTTTAAATTGTATTTTTAAAAGATTAAAAAATGTGAGAACAGAAACAACAACAAATGCAAATATCTGTCCCAGGGTGGGGAGGGAATACTCTTTGTAGTACTTAGAAAAAAGATGACTATAATTTATAAGATTGCTGTTATCTTTTATGGAGAAATTTGTATAAATATGTATTCTTGTGAAGAAAAGATAAAGAAATGAAAAACAGTGAAATGAAGAGGTAAAAATGTTACAAACTATTGTGAATGCAAGCTATTCCTTTAAAAGTAAATAACTTCAGTTTAAGTTGGCCTCTGTGACAGAGGATCATAACAAAAGCTTTTGTACTCCAAGCATCAGGGAACACTTTTCATATTGATTATGATGCTAATGCTTTTAAGTATTTGCATATGATAATTTGGTTGATTTGAGATGCTTGGTGGAAATTCCGAAAGAAAGAAAATCATATTAACTTTTAAGTTGCAGCATGTAACATAAATTTTTAAAAAATAGTTGAATTACTCTTCTTCAGTGAAACTAAACAAATACTCACTTGGCTATTTGTTGTCTAAGATTCCTACTAGTCATTGATAAGGGAATCAGAATTAGTATAACACCTTTAAAATTAATCATATTAATTTGTAGGACTATATTATTTTCAAAACAATAACTTTTAAATTCTCATATTCCTTTAGAAAACTGAACATAAATTATTCATTGATATGGGAACAATACATATTTTTAAAATTTAGAATTAGGCCATTGTCTCACTAGACTCTAGTATGGCCATGTGCTCTTTGATCTATGGATATCACTATGTTTCCTGTCATTGACCCCCCCTTCCCTACCTTGGGGAGGTGACTCTCCTCTTTCTCTTTCTCTCTCTAACTGATTTTTTTATATAAGCTTTATTTTCTAACCTAAATAAATAAATAAAATTTGGACTTATGCTCACATATGTTTTTGAATTAACATTTCATTTTGGAATAGATTTCTATTTATAGAAAAGTTGCAAAGAAAGTACAGGAAGTTTCCACATAACCCTGATTCAATTTCCTCTTTTTTTTTTTCAGCTGGAGTCTCACTCTGTCACCCAGACTGGAGTGCAGTGGCCGCTCCCGGCCACCGCACCCTCGACCTGCTGGGCTCCGGTGATCCTTCCGCCTCAGTCTTCCGAGTAGCCAGAATTACAGTCACGCGCTACCATGCCCGGCTAATTTTTTGATTTATTGTAGAGATGAGGTCTTGCCAAGTTGCCCAGGTGGGTCTCGAACCCGCGGGCTCAGGCAATCCATTCACCTCATCCTCCCAAAGTGCGGGATTACAGACTGAGTCACCGAGCCCGGCTTCAATTTCCTGTTTTTAATATATTACATTCCATGGTACATTTGTCAAAATCAAGGAAATGGTTTAGTACATTATTATAAATAATTTCATACTTTATTTGACAGTTAGCACCTTTTAAATGGTTATTTTCTGTTCAAGTATCCAATCCAGTGTGACAGTTTCTCTGACTGTCTTTAATTTTGTGTAGCCATGACAGTCTTAAAGAGTAATGGTCACGTATTCTGTAAATGCTCTCTAATCTGGGCTCATGTGATGCTTTTTCTCATTAGACAGGGGTTATGGGTTTGGGGAAAGAATAGCCAAGGATTGAAAGTGTCCTTTTCACTTTATGCTAGAGATTACATTATGTCCACAAAACGTGACTGGTGATATTAACCTTCTTCACTTAGATAATACAATGTTTGCCAGGTTTCTTCACTAAAAAGCAATTATATTTCCTATTTCTACTCTATTCTTTTATATATAACCTAGTCTGCCCTCAAGGGAGGAAAGAGAAAAAAAGAGAAGATTATGCTTCACTTCTAGAGAAGGAAATACCATGCACGTACAATAAGAAATATTATACAAACAATTTTTTTAATCATAGAAAAATCAAAGAATTACATGCCAAGTTCCCATTTACTAAGAACAATTATATATCAGCATATTTTGCATGTATCTTCTATTTCTTCAAAATATAAAACACAATACAGATAAGATACAATTCTCCTATATTTACCTTCTCAAATTTTTCCTTTCCTACTACCTTTGAGTCAATCACCAACAAGAATTTGCAGTTTATGCATTATTCTTTGATTTTATTCTTTTACTTCCCATATTTAGCCATAAAATATATATTTCTATATTTACATTTTTAATAAATAAAATAGTTGCATCATTATTTTTTAATATCAAAGTTATTTTAAGGTTTATCTATGTTAAACAAATAAATGAGTTAATCAGATGTTTGCCTGCTTTATGATTTGAATGTAACAATGCATTTATACATTGAATGATAGATGGACTTCAGAATGTTTTCCATTTGGGAATCATTACAAATATGACTCGGTTAATCTTTTAAATTTCTCCTGAACACATGGGAAAATCTTGATATTAAATTTTTTAAAACTATTGCTATACCAGATAAATACGATCAGAAACCCAAAAGATAAAGTCACAACTGACCCTGAAGACGTACAAAAGATTATCAGAGATTACGATGAACACCTATATGGAAACAAGCATGAAAAACTAAATGAAATGAAGAATTTTCTGACATCACACAACCTCCCAAGGTTGAAGCAAGAAAAATTGAGACACTAAATAGACCAATAACCATCCAGGAAATTGACTCCATCATAAGAAAACTACCTACAGAAAATCATTCTACAAAAAAAAAAAAAAAAAAAAAAATACCTGTACATGCATGTCTATTGCAGCACTGTTCACAGTAGCAAAAACAGGGAACTAACTATGCTGCCCATCGAAAGTGGATTGGATGTTTTTAAATGTTGTATATATACATGGTGGAATATTACGCAACTATAAAAAGGACTTCACAGCAACCTGGATGGATTTAGAGTCTATCATACTTAGTGATCTGTCACAGAAGCAAAGAACTGAGTACCACATATTCTCACTCATAAGTGGATCCTGAACATTTATCATAGTACTACCTGAAAGAGATTGGCAGTAGTGGGGCACTTCCAGGGGAGTGGGAGGGGTATAACGTTAATAAGGGTACCTGATCCCAAACTAGGCAAAATGAAAAACAATAGGAAGCCAAAACTTTACGTGTACAATGGTCACCCAGGTACCTAACCCTGAATTGTACCACACATTTTGAAAATAAATAAATAAATAAAACTGTTGCTATGTATTTATAATCATCTAAGTTTAAAGAATATGCCATTGCCTAGGCTGAAATTCAAATCAATCTCCAAGTGGCCGATCTTGTGTATACATATATGTATACATTCTCTGTATAACTCTTTAGGTGTCTGAAGAAACAGCAAGTCTCAAAAACTGCTATTCTCAAATATATACTTATATTTGTGTGGATTTTCTTTTTAACTTCATTAGGTATTTCTCTTCAAAGTGGTTTTGCCATCAATCTATGAATTTTATTTATTTATCTCTGATCTTTATCTATACTAGAAGGTAATTTATCTTAATTTTTTCTTTAAATGTATACCTCATTGTTATTTAAATATATTCTTCTCTGATTGCTAACTGTCTGCTAAATGTTCATTGAATCAATGTAATTTTGTTTTAGGTTTGAGAGTAATGTAAACACTCTCAATATGATCCCATCATCAATTGTATAAGTTTTAAAGGACACAAAATGGCAATGCAGAACCTAGCCAGAAAACATATCAGGAAGTCTGACACCATCTCAGATGCAGTTTCAAGATATTTTCCAGTCAATCAAGACAGCCCTAGTGGTATCAAATGAAGTTGAAGTGGAAAATTTCCCTATTGTTCCTTTTATATCTTTTATACTTTGCTTGGCACTTTGCTTTTTTGGGGTGCCAACTTTCATCATTTCCAGTACAAAGGCAACTTGTCTAGAAGAATTAGCAATAAATCATTCTAATAACCAGGTATCAATTGAACAGTTAACATTGCACATTTACTTTATATCATTGCATTGAAGAGCAGTGTCGGAGAATGGTGTATTCAGGGATATACCGCAGACTCTGGAAGAGTTTATAACAGCTATTAACATTTTTTACTCAAACTAGTGAAATTACACATCTTTTTTGTGGTTTTTTGTCATTCAATTTACTCTTCTGAAAATTACCTATTCATAATCTTTGCCAGATTTACTCTGTTGTCTGTCTTCATTTTATTGATCTGTACAAGTTCAAAAAATTTTAAATTTTTTTAATAGAAATTTCAAGTATTTTTCCTCATTCTATATTAAATGTTTTGATTTGTTTTATTGATCATCACACTTCAAATCCAGAAGGGACTCTGGAATGTGCATAGAAATATACATATGAATAAAACCTATAGGTAGAGATATATGCACAGAAACATATATATGTAGACATAGGCACATGTATGTGTTAATTAAATTGGTTATTTGACAGGTGGATAAACTAAGAAAAAGGTTTTGGCTAGGCACCCATGGAAGTTAAGGTTTGATGGAGTCTAGAAACAAGATATTAATAGCATTAGTATTGGTATTATTAACAGAATTACAATTATTCCTATTAAAGTTCAGTTTAGGGAATGGATTTTGAATGGTAGTTACTGAGGACAAACATTCGACTTGTGTTTACTAAAAGGTTTAAAAAGTTACATTCTTTGAACTCTCATGTTTCCAATCTTTATTTATTTAAAGTGATAACTTTATTCCATACTTATCACACCATAAAATACATAAGGCAAAACAGACCACAATAGAATGTCAAGCATGATTTTTAGGCATCTAAAGAAGAATATGACTCACTTTTTGTGTCTAACATATGGTTTTACATCTTTAGCAGATTTTTCTTACTTGAAAATGGACCATATTCTTTTTTTGTAAATTTGCATGATCTCACTGAAGCATGATTGGAATAGTGTTCCAGACAACCAACTGGACCGACTTACCAAATGATAGAAATGAATCGGATCTTTAAAATTCTCTAGTACAGTCTTTTTTTCTTTCTCAGTCGTTTAAAAATGAGAGTGAGATGCAGCAATGCACATTGCCAAACATCTCACATAAATTTTAAACTCATACTAGAAATGACAACACTTCTAAATATGAAATCCTTCACTTTGAAGTGAGATATGTTACGTGTATGTTAGCTACTGTGGTACCCTAGAAAGCTGCCTTTCTTCATCACGTTTCATTGCAGCTATTTGGGGCTTAAAGTTAATTTGTTATTCTGAAATCTCTGGCAAACTCAAAACAGATTTTCAAGACATTTGCCACCTGGTTTGATTTACTACATTATTCAAAGACCTGAAAACAAATTACCACTCCTCAATTTTCTAATTTCCTAAATATATCTCTCAATTTACTCATGCTGATAAGTGAAAGCTGCTCCAAGCCATTGAAAAGTCTGTTCTTATCATGAGTAAAATTAGAACAACTTTGATGTTTTTAGAACATCAACTTTAGCATTTTTTGTAAACAGCTTAAAAATGTACTAATATAATGATGGGTAAAATGTGGTGGATTCATACAGAAATACTGTAAAATGATGAAAAACAAATCTATATAGATCTACACAGAGAACACAAAAGTATAATGTTGAGTAAAAAATAAAGTTGAAAAAAGATGTGTCGAACATATTATATATATAAATGTATAAAGCAATCTTTAATTATGTATATATAATACACACATAGATATATGCACTAATACAAACACACACACAAATTTATATACACTAATAATTCATACAATATATTCAAAGAATGTGTAATGATGGATATCTCTGTGTTTGGTGGAATATGGTGTTCAGGTCAGGAGTGAGATTAGAAGACAAAGAACCCTCTATATTTACATGCAATGTCCCTTATTTAAACATTCTAAAATATTTATAAATTATGTAATATTTTATAGGGTTGTAATAAAGATGATTTTCAAACAATTTCAATTCTTGCAATTACTGCTTTGAGCAAAGTTGTAGATTAGTGTCTCCAGCTTACAGAAGTATACTCATACAATATTTATAATTGATCAGGAATAAGAGACGTCTTAAATTTTTATTGTTTAATTTATGAAAAATTTCCAGTACATTGTTTAAAGCTTTACCTTGGACTTGTGTCATTAGAGTGAAATGGTTCTTTCAGATACAGCAAATGGCAGAAGGATAGTTTTGTTTCGTTTTGTTTCAATCCAGTTTGTCACTCTGTGCCTTTTAAGTGGGGGATTAAGGCCATTGATGTTCAGGGTTACTATAGATATATGAGGATTTGGTCTTGTTATTGGGTTGTTGAGGAGTTGCTTAGTGGACTCGGTTTTGCGATACATATATCGCCTATACGATGTGTGCTTACTTGTACTTTTGTGTGAGAAGTGTTGTTCTTTTGTTTCTGTGTTTAGAAATCCCTTAAGTGTTTCTTGTAGGGCTGCTTTAGAAGTAATGAATTTCCTTAGTTCTTGGGAAGAACTTTATTTCACCTTCATTTACGAAGTTTAGTTTGGTGGGGTAAGAAATTCTTGGATGGCATTTCTTTTCTTTAAGAACACTATAAATGGACCTATAATTTCTTTTGGCTGGTAAAGTTTCTGCTGAGAGGTCTGCTGTTATTCTGATGGGTCTTCTTCGGTAGGCATCTTGTACCTTCTTTCTAACAGCCTTTAACATTTTTTATTTTATGCTTATTTTATATAGCCTAACAACTATTTGCCTAGGGAATAGTCATCTTGAGGAAGTTATCTGGATTTCTTGTATCATCGCGTTTAACACTTCAGCAAAATGGTGAGAGTTTTCATAGATTAATACATGCAACTATTTTCTCTAGAGGACTCCCACTTTCTTCTTCTCTTTCAGGAATATTATTTAGATGTAGATTTGGTCTGTTTGCATAATCCCATACCTCCTGAAGGCTATACTCATTGTTTAAAATTATTTTGTTTGATGGAATGGTCTTCAAGCTCTGAAATACTTCATCTGTTTAGTTAAGTCTGTTGTTAAGGCTTGCAGCTGTGTTTTAAAATTCCTGTAGCAAGTTCTTCAGTTCCAGGAGTTCAATTTTTCTTAAAATGCCCATGTCAGCTTTCAATTCTTGAATTGTTTTCATGGCCTCTCTGATTTGGAAGCCCACATTCTCCTAGGTCTTGATGAATTTCTTTACCATCCATATTCTGAATTCTGTGTTTACCATTATGAATAATTCATTTTGTAAAGGGTACATTGCTGGAGAACTGGTACTATGGTATAAGGGTAGTGAAATGCTGATTTTTTTCTGTTGCCAGAGTTCTTGTGCTGATTTCTTCCCATCTGAGGGAGTTGATACCTCTCTCTATCTCTCTCTCTTTCTCTCCCTCCCTCTCCCTCTCTCTCTCTCTCTCTCTCTTTCTCTTTATTGGTTTTCTAATATTGAGATAGAGTTTTTTTTCTTTTTCATTTTTTCCCACTTTATGGATATTGTTGTTATATATGTTGTATATGGTCAATTGGTTTTATTCTTCATTTAATATTTTCGGGGTCCAGTGCTCTAGATGGATTTCTTGGTTGCAGCTAGAATTGTGGCATGGCTGCCTCAGAAGCTACTAGTTATAGAGGTGCTTTTTTGGTTAGGCTGTAGATAGTGCTTAAAAGCAAACATTTGTATACCTAACCCCGAATTATACCCCACATACTTAAAATAAAAAATAAAAAGAAATAAAAATTTAACAAAGAGTGATATCCAGTAGTAGCAGCTGAACTGTAGTTGCACTGTCTGAGGGCCACCAGGCCTCAGCCCCAGTGACCGAGTGGGTATGATATCCTGCTGACTTCTTGGGGCCTAGAGCAGGTAGCTCCTGTCAGGGGGAAGAAACAACCAAGGTGGGACAGTTTCTGGCACCCTGAAGCTGCTTCCGCTTATTTTGGCTAAGAGGGGTATGCCCTGTAGGGAGCCTACACAAATGCCTCAGGGGGCCTGTTTAGTGGCTCTGGTAGCTGGCTTGCCTGAGGGCAGTGGGTTTCTACCACCACATTCAGACGATGGAAGGGTGCCCACGTGCTCTACAGGTCTGAAGCAGGCAATCCAGTCTGGAAAGGAGCTGAGTAGATGCGGGAGGATGTATAGTCCTTGTGTGTATTTCAGCAGCAGACTCTGTATTGGGAGTAGTGTGCACTTAAGCACCACAGAGGCTCTGCTCAATGGCTCTGGCAGCTGGCTCTCTCAAGGGGCAAGGTAGTGGGATTCCACTGTAGCAGTCAGGTAGGTAGGTGGGTAGGAGGAAACTGTAAGCTCTGTGGGCTAGTAGCAAATGATCTGTGCTTGGTGGGAAACAACCAAAATGGAGGAGCGTGATGGATGCCTTGACTCTTTGCTACTCCTGTGTATTTCAGCTGTGGAGTTTGTGCTGGGCACACATGCTATTGTTCTCTGGGGTCACTCTGTCTCTCTCTTTCACTCTCTCTCTGACCTGAGGGCACCTGCGACAGAGGCTGCAGTCCCTGCAAATCATCTACACTTCCCAGAGGCACACTGAGCCTTCTTTGGGGCTCGGTAGTTGGTGTTGAGAGGCAGGCGGGTTAGTAGCTTGAAGTGCTCCACTTGGGCTTGAACAATGCCTCAACATGCTTGTCACACTCCAGTCTAATCTGTCCTTGGGGGCCAGGGAGTCACAGAGGCTGTCCGTTGACATGGAGGACAAGGGTCCATAGCAGTGGTGTAGGTTCTGGGGGTTTCCCTCTCTCTTGTTTACTAACTCACCCTTTAACCACATTGGGGGACTCCAGCATCTCTGCAGCTGGGTCTGAATAGGCAGCCTGACTGATTTCACTCCTTTGCTTCTTGTGAAATCCATCACTTTTCTGTTGGGTCCTGGAGGTGAGCTCCTTCTCATCCTGCTTTGAGTATAGAGACTCACTCCATATTTTGGTGGTCTTTAATCCCTCCCACAGCAGTATAGTTCTTATTGATACTTTTATACAATATATTTCAAACATTATGATAATTTACTATGATGTGAAGTCTTTTGATAAAATTTTGAATTAGTCCAAAATGTGAAAGTATAGACATGCAATTTAAAAAGAATTTAGCTAATCTTATATTAAATTTACTTTTACTGATAATAGTTTTCAATGTATAGGGCTACATTTATTTTTTGACTTGAAAAATAATTTGGCCGGGCTCGGTGGCTCAGCCTGTAATCCCGAGCTTTTGGGAGGCTGAGGTGAGTGAATTGCCTGAGCCTGCGGGTTCGAGACTTGCCTGGGCAACTTGGCGAGACCTCATCTCTACAATAAATCAAAAAATTAGCCAGGCGTGGTAGTGCACGCCTGTAGTTCAGCTTCTTGGAAGGCTGAGGTGGAAGGATCACTGGAGCCCAGCAGGTCGAGGCTGCGGTGGCCGGGAGAGGCCACTGCACTCCAGTCTGGGCGACAGAGTGAAACTCCAACTCAAAAAAAAAGAAAAATAATTTGGAGTCCAAAATGTATTTTTTTTTCTTGCTAACAGATTTTATTTAATTATTTGAATAACTACTCTGGTTTTTAAATTAAAAAATGTTTAGTACTATGCTATCAGTCTAAATAACCATTAAGAAGAAATTGCTTAGGCACTGGCATAAATATTCTGAAAGTTTATAATCAAGTAGTTATTGATCCAAGGATGGCTAATTTTGAAGAGATGTATTATTTAGGGTGAAGTTTGTTTCCAAGTGATAAAAAGTCCACACATACTTGTGACATAAACAAAATGAAAGCTTGTTTTCTACAAGTTAGAAGTACAGGTAGGCTGCTCAAGGTTAATGTAGTGACTCCATGATAGTCTCAGCCCCGTTGTGGTACTATAGCAAAATATCACAGACTGGGTAACGTATAATTAATAAAAAGTTACTTTTTATAGTTCTGGAAGCTCAAGATCATGGTACCAACGTATATAGGTCTGATGAAACTGATGTCTACTTCCAAGATCATGTTTCGTTGCTGTGTCCTCCAGAGGAGAAATATAGTAGAAGAAACAGGAGGGACAAACTTGCTCCTTAAGCTCTTTTCTAAGACACTAATCCATTCAGGACTTAATCAACTCTTAAAGGCCCATTTCTTAATGCTTTTACACTGGGAATTAAGTTTCAACATGAATTTTGCAGGGGACACAGTCAAACTACAGCGATGGTCATCAGATACCAAAGATTCTACTCTCTTTTGTACCACAGATCTCAGCATGTAGCTTCCATTTGTGTAACAGCATGGCTCTTCAGCTGTAGTTATGAAGTCTCTCCAGTCAGCTTGATTTAGGAAAGATGAGAAGAGTATACTCTTTTCCTTTAGGAAATATGCTGAACGGAATACACATCACTTCACTTATATTACTTTAGCTAGAATGTGTGCACATGGCAACATCTTGCTATCAGAAGTGTTGCAAATATAGTCTTTACTCTCCTTGGCATGTGCCTAGCAAAAATTTGAAAGTTTTTGCATAATAATGATCAGAGACTTGAAAATTTCAGTTGACCTGACATTTTTGCTAGTGGTGTTTTCAAAACTCAGTAGTTATCAGCAAAGGGTAATTGAGCTTGTCATAAATCAGCAGATTCAAGCCGGGCTCTGTGGCTCAGCCTGTAATCCCGCGCCTTTGGGAGGCTGAGGTGAGTGGATTGCCTGAGCCCGTGGGTTCGAGACCCGCCTGGGCAGCGAGACCTCATCTCTACAATAAATCAAAAAATCAGCCGGGCATGGTAGCGCATGCCTGTAATTCCGGCTACTTGGAAGGCTGAGGCGGAAGGATCGCCGGAGCCCAGCAGGTCGAGGCTGCGATGGCCGGGAGCGGCCACTGCACTCCAGTCTGGGCGACAGAGTGAGACTCCAACTCAAAAAAAAAAAAAAAAAAAAAAAAATCAGCAGATTCTTTTTTTTTTTTTTTTTGAGTTGGAGTCTCACTCTGTCACCCAGACTGGAGTACAGTGGCCGCTCCCGGCTACCGCAGCCTCAACCTACTGGGCTCCAGCAATCCTTCTGCCTCAGCCTTCCAAGTAGCTGGAACTACAGGCGCACGCTACCACTCCCGGCTAATTTTTTTTTTTTTTTTTATTTATTGTAGAGATGAGATCTCACCAAGTTGCCCAGGCGGGTCTCGAACCCGAGGGCTCAGGCAATCCACTTACCTCAGCCTCCTCAAGCGAGGGATTATAGGCTGAGCCACTGAGCTCGGCTGGCAGATTCTATCAAGGTCAGTTTGCCTGTGTCGTAAGCAGGTAGCCTTGTCAATTGGTATTTCATATATCTGAAATATCCAGAATAATACCTAACTTACAAATATTTAATTGATTGAAGGATAATTACATGTGTCACTGCTTAGTGTAAATTTAAGAGATTTTTTGTTTTTCCCTTGAAAAGCATTTTTTTTTCCAAATTTAGAATTCAGGCTAACATTGAGGTATTTGCTATTTCTCTATGTACAGAACTTTGTAGAACAAATTAGTATGAAGAGGACAATAGTAACCCTTTATGACTCTGTTTATTTCTTTCTCACTTATGAATAGCAGGTCCCTATGTTCCGAAGGTAGAGGTTCCTACACTGAACTGGCATCAAAACGTTCTACAAAGCCAGAAAAAGACACAAAGCCAACAGATCCTTTCTTAGAAGGAACTTTGGCTTTGTTTTGGAAAATAAGACAGAGTGGTTCTATGTAGGATCCAAAATGTACATCATTAATTAAATAATGAGATATTTTTTGTAAAAATGAAGTAATTTTTTTTTATCTATTAGCAACAAATTACCCCAAAACTTAGCAACCTGAAAGAAACAAACAAACAAAATTACTGTCTCACTTAGTTTTTTGGGGTCAGAAATCCAGTAGCCAAATCTTTATGAGATTATGATCAAGATGTTGACTGTGACTGTAGCCTCTGAAGACTTGTCTGTTGCTAGATGATCTGTGTCCAAGCTCACCATATGGCTTTTATTAAGGACTGCATCAACAGGTGGGTTTCTCCAAAGGGTTGCTCAGGTCATGGTTTTCTTCAGAGAAAGTGATGAGAGACAGAGACAGAGACACAGAGAGAAAGAAACAGACAGAGAAACTGAGACAGATAAAAATAAAGATAGAGACAGAACAAGGCAGAAGCCACAGTCTATATAGATTGATTTTGAAAGTAAACATAAAGCGCTTCTACTATATTGTTTGCAATTGGTCACACAGACCAAATCTGGTACCATGTCCTAGAAAACCACAGAGAAGTGTGAATACTAGGAAGAGGAAAATTATGGGTTATCTTGGAGTCTGCCTATTATGTATAAATTAAGCACTTAGCACTGGTTCACTGTAAAAACTCAGTAAATATGGTTACTGTTTTTATTATGATTACATAAAAGAATCCATGCTTGGATTACAATGTTTTGCCAGATTAGGAATGGAAAGACCAGAAGTTTGGTGATTCATCTGCTGTCATGAAGTTAATAGTTATTAGCTAATGCTAAAGCCCAGCATTTTAAATGCCAAAGTCCATGATTTTTCTACCAAAAACAAAAACAAAATAAGGCACACAGAAACCATAATATTATCTTTAGTATATGTATAAATGTATGTTTATATGTGTGTATACATTTAATATGGCAAGAATTAAATTCTTGATTGTTTCTATACTTTAAGTCTTTTCCTCTAGCTGTCTATCGTACATTAATGGCAATTTCATATTTACTTTCTCAGGTCAAACGTGGAGTCAATCTCTCTATAGATAGATGCATAAATTGATAGATAATGAACAAATAAATAGATTATATATATACACACACATATATATATACTATGTATACATATATGTATAGACTGTATGCATATGTATATATAGGGGCACAAGTAGTTTTTGGCTACATGGATAAATTGTATAGTGATAAAGTCTGGGATTTTAGAACACTCATCACCTGAATAGTGTACATTGTACCCAATAGGTAATTTTTCATCCCTAACTCCCCTCTCACCCTCCTCCTTTCTGAGTTTCCAATGTCCATATAATTAGGGGAAATATACTCATAGGGAAAGAGAGATACTACATGATGGATTTTAATGAACTTCACCACAAATAAGAGCAATCATAAATATGCATGTGTAACTAAACAACATGGCCTATGACTTTATCAAGCAAAATGACAGAAATACAAATTTAAGAAAGTTAACACAGCAAAAGTTTCAAATTAACATATTTTCAAACAACATTATAAGCATATGAAACAATGCAATTAGCAAGCCTCATCTCATGATTTTGTAGAAACCTTTAAACTATTCCATTCAGTGAAAAGAAGATAGTACTTCTCAAATTGGCTTGGACTATTTATACAGTTTAAAAGACTCCTAACATCTGACCCAGCAAAAGCCACTCACAGGGTTTTTTCTCAAGAAAAATGAGAGCATATTTTCAAACAGAAACTTGTACTCAAAAACTTAAAACAGTTTTTGAGTACAAAACCACCCTAAACTGAAAACAGTCCAGTGTTCACCAGTAGGTGACTTTATTAACAGATTATGGTATATCTATACAGTGCAATAGACTCAGCAATAGTAAGGAATGGATTATTGCTGTATTCAATCACATAAACAACTTTCACAAACATTATGACATGTAAAAGAAGACAGGTGCATACTAATGTAAGTGAGTCCATGTTTGTGAAATGCTAAAAAAAGTCAAAACTATGTAGACAGGAAGGAGATTGGTTACTACCAAGGGCCAAAAAAGGCAATTGACTGCAAGCATTTGCAAGGAAAATTTTGATGTGATTAGAATATTCTATATCATGATTATTAAGATGGTTACTCAACTATAGTTTTCAGCAGTAATTGGAATTAACACTTAACATTATGAATCTTATGCAAAATGTTTCTCATACATTTGTTTGTTTAAAAACAAATTCAAAATATAACCAAAATTTTCAACAAACCAAAAGTAAAAATAAACACATAAAAATTTGCACAACCAGATTATTCAAATCAACTTCACAAAGAAAGGTATTTTGCAGTCTTAAGACTTGATACATTTTTAATAATATTATCAGATAATCTTACCATACCAAGTGAAGATAAAAAGATAAAGGATAATAAACAAAACTCTGATATTAATGTGCAAGTTTGAAAATTTTGCTAAGTTTTTTCTCAGAAGCTGAAAGCTTGTTTTATTCTGTATTGAGCAGTAACTTTATTTGCTTCCAAGGATAAATCTGGTTTGAAGCACATTTTATAACAAAATAAAAAAGTAGATCATGTTAACTTTATAAAAGAGAGAAGGAAAGTGAAAGATTACCAAGATAGAGATTAAGTATGGAGTAAACCAAGATTTGGCCTTAAGAAAACGATAGCTTAACATAGAAAAAAAGTGAAATAAATAATTTGATGAAATATTCAGCATAGGACAGGAGTACCCAAACCCCAGGCAACAGACAACAGACTCGTACTGGTTCGTAGCCTGTTAAGAACTGAGCCACACAGTAGGAGGTGAACGGCAGTCAGTGAGCAAAACTTCATCTGCATTTACAGCTGCTCCCCATTGCTTGCATGATTTCCTGAGCTTCGCCTCCTGTCACATCAGCAGCAGCATTAGATTCTCATGAGTGCTAATCCTGTTGTCAACTGCACATATGAGGGATCTAACTTGTACGCTCTTTTTGAGAATCTAATGCCCAGTGATCTGAAGTGTAGCTAAGGCAGTCATACTATATATTTCATTCTATATTACAATGCTATAATAGTAGAAATACAGTGTACAATAAATCTGATGCACTAGAATCATCCCCAAACCACCCCCGCCAACCCTGGTCCATGGAAAAACTGTCTTCCACAAAACCAGTCCCTGATATCAAAAAGGCTGGGATCCACTGACTTAGGAGACAAAGAAACAACCAGTGAATTCCCGCCTGAAACAAAGAAATAACTTTGAGGTGATGGAAGAAAGTGTGCTTTTTATTCAACACTGAACTCCAGCATTATCTCCTTAGTCTTCTTTTAGAGACCCAAATTCAATTTGAATTAGAATTGAATTTTTCACAACTATTAGGGAAAACACTCTCACCATTCTCATGATAAATATCTTTATAGTTTGCTTATCTGTTTCCTTACAGCCTGAAATTACAAATATATAAAACAGTTTTTAGAAATTTGCAGTCAAAATATAACATGTTTTATGAAGGTAGACATAGCATAAGAAGGAGTTTGATAGATCAAAGAATTTCCACACTGTGGGAGGGTTAGGAGCATAAGTATATAGAAGAAATCAGTGAAGGCTGAGTCAATACCTGATAAGATGGATGTCACATGTTAAGGAATTTATTCCAGACCCTAAAAGGAAAAAAAAAAATTTAAAGAGACTTACAAAAAATAGAGGCCATAGATGAAGACAGTTTTGATGAATGTAGTAAAACGAAGGTCAAAAATGAAAATAAACTTTGTAAGAATTTTTAAGACAAAGCAATTAGAATTTGATGACCTCTTGGAGCGGATGGGAAGAGAGATTTTTTTTTTTTTTTTTTTTTTTTTTGAGTTGGAGTCTCACTCTGTTGCCCAGACTGAAGTGCAGTGGCCACTTTCAGTCACCGCAGTCTCGACCTGCTGGGCTCCGGCGATCCTTCCGCCTCAGCCTTCCAAGTAGCTGGAACTACAGGCGCGCGCTACCACGTCTGGCTAATTTTTGATTTATTGTAGAGATGAAGTCTCGCTAAGTTGCCTAGGCGGGTCTTGAACCCGCGGACTCAGGCAATCCACTCATCTCGGCCTCCCAAAGCGCCGGATTACAGGCTGTGCCACCGAGCCCAGCCAGGAAGAGAGATGTTAAGGCTGGCTACTTACTCTGGGAAATCTGGACAGAGATATAAAGGGGGTTTCAATGGTACTAATCTTGATGAATTAGACACTTTGATTCACAATTACTAATACTCAAATATATTATTTTTATTATTTGCTTAGCTCTCTGATCTATAAGTCTCCAAAAATATTCACTTTGATTCTTTCCCACTGTAGATAATTAAATTATTTCATAGCTATCTATCTATTTATTTATATTCTGAATGTCAATGTCTGAAGACTGGGGGAAAACCCAATCTAAACTAATTCTCACAATATTTTTTTCTTCCTTTCATTTGTTTGTTTAAGTTTTGTTACTGTGAGAAGACAAATCTGTGACCCTCTACCGTGGGTCTTGACAGAGGAAATTAATAAACCCTAATGGAGGCCGGGCTCGGTGGCTCAGCCTGTAATCCCAGCGCTTTAGGAAGCCGAGGTGAGTGAATTGCCTGAGCCCGCAGGTTCGAGACGCGCCCAGGCAACTTGGTGAGACCTCGTCTCTACAATAAATCAAAAATTAGCCGGGCGTGGTAGCGCGCGTCTGTAGTTCCAGCTACTTGGAAGGCTGAGGCGGAAGGATCGGCCGGAGCCCAGCAGGTCCAGGCTGCGGTGGCCGGGAGTGGCCACCGCACTACAGTCTGGATGACAGAGTGAGACTCCAACTCAAAAATAAATAAAATAAAATAAAATAAACCCTAGTGGGTTGCATTCAATCCAATTTCCTCAGTTCATGTTATGACAACCTGATAATTTTATTGCTACACCTGAGAAATTCTTTGGTGTGACATGAAGCGTCCTCAAAATATCTAAGTTTACTGTGATCCGGTGCAGTCGATTGAATTAGTAGTTCTTTTTTCCCCTTTTTCCTGTTTCCTCTAGAATGGTTATAAAAGTTTATACACAGTAATAGTAAGGTTAGTCTTACATTGGTCCAATTACTAATAGAAATACTCAGAAATTCTTAGACTGCTTTTGGCAGACAGAAAAATGAAGTTCAAATTTAGAAGTAGCTGTATGTTGTAATAAAAGAAGCTGAATAATGGGAATATTATTGAACGGGTTATATGTGACCATAAGTTCAAGCCTCCAGAGATTTAATGTAGCACATCTGAAGAAGGAAGAGAACTGCAAAGCAATTTGGAACAGAAAACTTTTCTCTTGTGTACATGGGAATTGTTTTTGGAAGCAATGTCCAATTTCTAATTCATGATCATTATGAATATAGAATTTAGTCAACCTCTCTTAGTATTTCTCACAAAGAAAAAAATATGGTGTGAATCCATCAAAACTGTTTTCAAATATTTAGGCAGTACAGTTCTACTACTTCCTTCTAATTTTTTAAAAATTTTTTTCAATTTTTATTTTAAAATTGTGGGGTACAATTCAGGGTTAGGTATACAAATGTTCATTTTGCAGGTACCCTTGTTGATGAGGTGTGTCCTCCCTTCCCAGGACGATACCGACTACTGTCAAGACCACCTCTCTGCCCTCTCCTCCACCCTCTCCCCGCCGGCAGTTTCCCACGTGGCTCAGCCTATAATCCCGCGCCTTTGGGAGGCTGAGGTGAGAGGATTGCCTGAGCCCGCGGGTTTCAGACCCGCCCGGGCAACTTGGCGAGACCTCATCTCTACAATAAATCAAAAAACTAGTCGGGCATGGTAGCTCGCGCCTGTAGTTCCAGTTACTTGGAAGTCTGAGGCGGAAGGATCTCCGGACCCCAGCAGGTCGAGGCTGCGGTGACCGGGAGCGGCCACTGCACTCCAGTCTGGGCGACAGAGTGAGACTCCGACTCAAAAATAAATAAATAAATAAAAATAAATAAAAATAAAAAAGGTAAGGTAAGTGATGCATGTATTATGGCCACATCTGAAAAGCTGTTGTATTACTCCTTACATTGGTAATCTTAAAATCGTCCTGCTTAGACTTCGGTTACTGACTCCAACAATATTAAAGTATTTTCTGCAATCATTTGTACATTGATTTTTAAAAAGCATTTGTAAAGACATCACAAATAATTTTAATCAATTTTCTTTTATAGGAATACATTTTGAGAATAAGTCTCTACTTTCAATATAGGGGAAGCAATAAAGTTAAGAGCCAAAAATGAATATGAAAGTGTTATTTTGTCACATATTTCATGATATTAACTAGCTCAATGATCTAAATCCAGCAATAGAATGCTAGGATTCAAAGAGGGTAAGTCATTCATTTACTCAAGATAATGCAATTATTATTTTATGCAAGATGGAAACTTTTAATCTACAAAGGAAATTATATGTTTATATTTTTATTTTCATTTATTTATCTAATAAATACCGCTGTAACAAAGATCAGGATTAATAAAATCTGATTTTAAAATTACAAGATATGTAAGCAGGATATTTCAAAATTTTAAAAAAGATGGAAAAGTCAAATTAGACTAGTGAGTCATCTTAATAAACATCCTTAACTGATTAATTAAATCTTTGTAGAAACTAATGCCAGTCAGTCAAATCAAGAACTGCCTTTCACTGTGACTGGTTCTCAGTTTCTAAAGTACTTGATTTAATTCAAAAGAAATATCTCTAATTTCTTAATACTGCTTAGATAAATGGCATCTGGTTAATTGGTGACACTTTCTAATTGACATTCTGTCCAAGGTTACAAACTATCATTTTTTTTAAGCAAACTGATCTATTATTCACGTATTTTATTTCATTTATTTGGGTTTGTTCTTATAAAGCTATTTCAGTCCTTTATATCTTACCTTTATTTGATGCTATGAACATAGATATTACCAAAAAATAGAAACAGACATATAAAACAGCAAACAAATCTGCTCCAATATGTCTTTTTTTCTGAAAACAGATGATTAATGATTTTGTAGTATATATAATATGAAGATTCATCCCAATGAAGCATTTACACAAATGGTAGATAAGATTTGGGAGAGAAATAATATTCTGTGATTAACTTTCTGAATATGTAAAAATTGAAATACTATTGATGTTTTTGATTTCTTAGTATCTAATAAAGGGCAGAAACCTTAGATTATTTAAAGTGTGTGCTTAATGGGAGAACCATAAAAGGGGAGACTCTGAAAATAAGTTTTTGGCCAGGCAGAAAACTTCCTATCCCTATTGAGATCTTAATAATCTGCCACAGGCAACAGGGCCACGGATAACTTACTGGTCAGTCAGGAAAAGTATATACAATGTCCAGTTGATACACAAACCAGTACCAAATCCTAGGAACATGAAATAAATGCTATCATGTTCCATGGATGAATGGATGCAAGAAATGTGGTTTATCTCCAGACTTATTTATTCTATATTATTGCAACTTTGTATCCTTTAACCAACACCTCTCTCATTTTTAAACCTCCCCCTCCCTGATAACTACCATTGTAATCTCTGCTTCTACTGTTTTAACTGTTCAACTGTTTTAGATTCCACATATATGTGAGATCATACAGCAGTCTTCTCTCTGTGTCTAGCTTATTTCACTTAGCATAATGCCCTCTAGGTTAATCTATGTTGTCACAGATGATAGGTTTATGTTTGTTTTTTTAACAGCTGAATAATATTCTACACACATTTGTGTGTGTGTGTGTGTGTGTGTGTGTGTGTGTATGTGTGTTTGTGTGTGTGTGTGTGGTTGTTTCACTTTTTTTTCTATTTGTTCGTATATGGATGATCACTGAGGTTGTGTTTCCATTCTGGCTATTGTGAATAATGCTGTGATAAACATGGGGATGCAAATATGTCTTTAAGATACTGATTTCATTCGTGTGGATATATGCTTAGAAGCAGGTTAATCTTGAAGTTATCTCATAAATACAAATAAATAAATCTTTATGTACAAAGATTTTAATTAGTGTTATGGCAGTATCCAACAATCGACTGCTACCTTTGTGGACAACCAAATACAAGAGGCAGAAAGCTGTGAGAAGGAATAAGTTTTATTTTGATACCATTGGATTAGGGAACAGGCTGTGTAACTACCAAAAACCCATTCATTACAGCAGAGTTTTCATCCAGTATTTATACTAAAAGATACAGCTTCGTATCTTTTTCCATTATTGATTAATAATGACTATGTGTCTTATGACCATTACTCGGCATCTTTCTTTTTTTTTTCTCAAAGTTTTAAAACAGCTTATTAGCAAGAAGAAAAGAAAAAAGGAAGATCTGTGGCAGAAAGATCTGTCATGGGCAAGTTTCTCAAAAAGAAAAACTGCCCAGCATCTTTCTGAATCAGCGTTTAGGCCCCGAACAGTTACTATCACAAACCGATGGTCAGATTAAATCAATCCTGCCATTCTTCTAAGTTAGTTACCCTGAATACTTTGGTGATGGGTACTTTCTAGTTGGTTGCAGCTTTTTGCTTATTCTGGGAGTTCTGGTTCACTAGACTTAATTAAGCATTAAACATAAAATTAATACAAAGATATGAAAGAAAGCAGTTGTCATTTAGAGACTAAGGGAATAGATATATTTCTGGGTTTTAGAAAGTTTCAGCAGAGTCCATTTCTTATCTAGGTCTGGTGGAGGCTCTTCCAGGAATGTGCAGTTTTTTTGTGTCTCCTGCTTATCCAGGGGGCTCAATGAAGATGTTGTGTTCCCATCTACCAGCAACAGTTACTAGATCCAAGGATAATGAAGGGAGGGACAAGGGAAAATGTTCACTTTAAAATCAAACAGCTTCTATGTTTAGCCTAACTCAACTTAGGACAGGTTTCTAAGTCTTTTTGAAATGACTTTTTAATATAACCAAATGGCCTCTTTTCAGTCTGTTACATTAGTATTAATGATAAAACTGAACCATAATTTATGGAAATATGAAGCATGATTACAAAGACTTGTACAAGTACTTAAAAATAATAAAACAAACAAATAAGATGCAATATGCAATATGACTAACTGTATTAAAATTTTTTCCCTTTTTAATCACTGAATTAAATGTTAACCATTTGTCTATGTTTTGGAAGTCAGGGTATCATTCTCGTTTTCTTTTTACTCCTCTTTTATATTGCTAACATTAATATGAATACATTATCATTTTTATAAACAAAAATTCCTGCCTAAAAGTGATTTTATAATCTTGTCCTGCTTCTTTACATGAGCACACCTTCATTGTTTCATATTTTTGTTAATGGTACTAAGTGGGAAGTCTCAGATCATCTTTGAATGTCTCTTCCTATTCAACTTCAACATTCAGTCAGTTACCAAGACACTTTGTTCAACCTCCAAAATATCCTATGTCTGTACTCCCAGCTTTCTATTTCTATGCTATTGCTTTTGTTCAGTACATCCTCAGTTTTCTCTGGAAATGTTAAAATAGCCTTCCAACTACTTTCCTTGGTTCCAATTCAGGTCCACCTACTGTTTTTGACTCGATTTCTTTTTCAAGTAGCTGCCCAAAAGATATTTGTAAAATACAGTGTTGGTTATACTATTGCCCTGATTATAAAACCTGTGATGACTCTCCTCTGCCTACTAGATTAGGCATTTTATCATGTCCAAACGTTCGACAGTCTGGCTTCAATCTGCCTTTTCGGTTATCTTTTGCTTCTAAGCCCAGCGTGCACGTGCATACACACACACACACACACACACACACACACACACACACACACTCACCATATACCTTATAGAGGGTCCAGTTATACATACTACTTGGCGTTTGTCAAAGAATTCATGTATTTTCATTTGTGAGCATTTGTGTATGTTACTTTTTTCTGTTTGACATGCTCTCCCACTCTTTCTAAGTCTGGCCAGATCTCACATATACTTCAAAGCACAGTTCAAAAACTGCCTTTTCTATGGCACTCACAGATATCAAAACACACTTGTCAGTGCTTGCAGAGTGTTCTACAACTCACATTTCACACTCTATTCTAAACTGCTCTTTGCTCATCTTTGCCATCATGGCTGACTATGCAATTAGTTCCTAGGAAGCAGAGACTATGACTTATTCGTCTTTTTCTCTTTAGCGTCGTGAAGTGTAGACAGCATATTGCAGACGTAAGGTAACAATTTGTGAAGTAATATGCAAAACAAGTGCTATTAGGCAATAACTCATTCATTATAAACGTTTCATACTAAATTTTCTTTATGCTTTTTCTATTCTGGTGAACTAAGTGTTACTATATGCCTCTTATGGGGATTGCAATTTTACGCACTTCTCCTCTCATCCATTACTTGACACACTTAAATCTGCTTTTCAGCCCCACAACTTGATTAAAAAGATTCTCCTTAAGGTTTCTGTGACCAGGTGTACGGCAAATTTAAGAACTCTGCTTGCCTGTCTTTTGACTTATTAATATAAATTAATTTTATAGGCATTACATATATAATTTTATAGGCATTGTATATATTATACTTATATATATCATAGGCATTATATATGTGTGTGTGTATATATATATATATATATAAACTTTTGAGTCTGTTCAGTACTCTCTCGGTTTTGAAATTCACTTCCGGTTGGTGATTCCCTACCCTTCACACAATGGCGCTTTTCTAACATTCCAGCCATTACATCTCAGTCTGCTTTGCAGTTGCCATTTTTCATTTCACTCCTAAAATGCTGATTACCCCTTGAGCTTCTCTACTGTTTACTCTAATTATCATTCCTTGTCTTTAATATAGGCCGCTCTAATCAGTCCTCAGCATTTCAGATCAAATAGCTTTTTCAAAATATAAATCTGATGGTTGAAAACCCCTACTGATTACCATAAATCTGCATTTTTCTCACGAAATATGTGTTACATCAAAAGAAGATGTGTAAGTTATGATCCATATTAATATTTTGGACATTTTACAGGTTAAGAAATGAAGCCTCAAGATAATTATTGACTTCCTTATGATGCCTGTTCTGAAGAAACTCTTTCTTCTCCCCATCCAAAGATACTTACTATTCTTAACATATTGTTTATTGTAGTTTTGCCTCTTTTATAAATAAATGTTTATTTTAGGACACTTTTAGCTTTAGATAATTGTCAAGATACTGAGTTTCCATAGACCCCACACCCAATTTTCCTTAATTTTAACATTTCACATTAGCAGAGTACAATTGTCATAATTATTTAGCAAATATTGATACACTGTTACTAATTATTTCTTTATATTCAGCTTTTCTCAGTTTTTTCCCTCTAATGTTCTGTTTTAGTTGAAGTATTCTATCCAGAGTATGAAAATACTTTTAGTTGTTGTGCCTCCCTAGGCTTCTCTTGGTTAAGTCAGTTTCTCATACTTTCCTTGTTTTTGATGACTTTGACAATTAGGAGGACTTACAGTTATAATTTGTAGAATGTTCCTCAATTAGAACTTGTCTGATTTTATTGTTTTCTCACGTGACTGTAGTTATAGGATTGTAAGACTAATTTAACAAAGTGCCATTATCATTATAGCCTATCAAACATCCATGCTATCAACAAAACTTATTAATGTTGACGTTAACCCTTAATAACCTGGCTAAGACGTTTGTTCAGATCCTTGTTTTAAATGTTCCATTTTGCCCCTTTATTCTTTGGAAGGACATTTTAATATATAGTTCACACATAAGGAGTGGGGAGCTATACTCTTCCTCCTGGAGGGTTAAATATTGCAATGTCCTTGAATGGGATATTTTTCTCTTCTTACCCATTTGTTTATTTATTCAATCACTTATTTATTTTATTATGGATTCATTAATGTTTATCTTATGTTTTAGATTACATCCATACTACCTTACAATATTTTAGATTATACCCATATTACCTTATATATTTTGTCAGTCAAATTGCTCTAGCTTTGACCATTGGGAACTTTCAGTTAGTTATTGTGTTTCTCTTCCATATCACTATAATTTTTTTTTTTTTTTTTTTTTTTAGTACAGATGCTCCTTGATTTATTATGGGGTTGTGTCTCAATTAATCCATTGTAAATTGAAAATATGTTAAGTCAAAAGTGCATTTAATATGCCTAACCTACTATGCATTGTAGTTTAGCTTAGCCTACCTTAAACACTGAGAATGCTTACATTAGCCTATGGCTAGGCAAAGTCTTTTAACTCAGAACCTATTTTATAATAAAGTGTTGAATATCTTATGTAATTTATTGAATATTTTATTGAAAGTAAAGAAAACAAAATGGTTGTAGGGTACTTGAAGAATGGTTTCTACTGAATGCTTATTGCTTTCACATCATTGTAAAATCAAAAAATTGTATGTTGAACTATCATGAGTTGAGGACTGACTGTATTTTCTTACTTTCTATATTATAGGACACTCCAGGCTGATGCTGCATATTTCCTGCCTCAGACCTATAATCAACTATTTCTTCAAGGACCTCTAATTCTTTTATTGAAGAGTGGTATTAGAAACTAGAATCTAGGTGCTGGTGACTTTACTGCAACTGGGATGTTGTTATATCTAGGCTGTCTCAACTGACAGAATAAGAAAATATAACTATCCCCTGCACATACACACACATCATATATACACATATATACCATTTCTATATATGATATATATATGAACATTAAGCTAAACATGAACTCCTATCTATGTCTCCAACTTGAAGCACTCTTGCCTCCTTCTTTTGCTTATCTGTAAAATTTAAATTTTAAATTTTGAATTTGTACTATTTTGACGTAGGTCAGGTCACAAAGTTTCTGCTTTGTCTCTATGATCTATCAGTGTATAATGCACATTTCAAATGTAACACTTGTAACTTTAAGTTATTCAGATCAGATACTTTCAAGTATTTCATTTAGGAAATCCTGCTTGTTCTTACAGCCTTTACTGTTATAATTATGGTCCAAGCCACCAACATCTCTCATTTGTTTTTTATGGTAGGGACTTTCCCTCTCACTTGGAGTAAAATCTAAAGTCCTTCTAAGTGGCCTAAATAAGACCTTCTGTGATCTGTCTTCCTATTAATTTCTTTAACTTAATTTTTCACATTATTCCACACCTCTCCACTTATCTTCACCCTAGCCACAAGCGTTTTTCATTTCTACAGCATCCCAGTAATCACCAAGCTAAGGACATTTGTTTTTGTATTTTCTGTGCCTGGAATGTTTTTCCACCAGAGCCATGTACAAGACTTAGTTCCTCTCTTAATTCTGGTCTTTCTTTGAATGTTTCCTTCTCAGTTAGAACTTCGGTACTAAATAACAGATTATGCGGCTCCCAAAATTAGTTCAGCCTTGATTTTCTGCATAATATATTAATAAATGTTATTGAAGATCAACTTAACTCATACATCAAGGTTATATCTTTCATGGAGAAAGACTCATTGAGCTCTGTCCTCACTTTCATGGCACAAATGCTCCTGCTCCTTCCTTTTGCCTTACTAATCCTACAATAGAAAGTCCTCTTGTTCCCATATGTTGATTGTAGACAACTCCACAGTGCATAGATTCATGCGTCTTCCCTTTACTTTTAACTTGAGTTTTACCTGTTACTGCAGAGGTTACAGTATCACTGACTAGACAAATAAGGCAGCATTCTGGCACACAATGAGTATACATGTTTTATGAACTTTTTTTTTTTTTTTTTTTGCTTATCTTGTATGTTCTGGCTTGTTCCAAGGATACCACTACTACTAAGATAAGGTAACTTGACCATATACAGGAATTGATATTCACAGCAGGGATCACATGATGGCCCAAGGGCCAATTCAGACTGACACCTGTTTTTGTGTCAGTCTGGGAGAAGCATGAATCTATGCATTGTGGGGTTGTCTACAATCAACATATGGGAACAAGAGGACTTTCTATAGCAGGATTAGTAAAGCAAAAGGAAGGAGCAGGAGCATTTGCACCATGAAAGTGAGGACAGAGCTCAATGAACCTTTCTTCATGAGAGATATAACCTTGATCTATGAGTTCAGTTGATCTTCAATAACATTTATTAATATATTATGCAGAAAATCAAGGCTGAGTTAATACTGGGAGCCACATAATCTGTGATTTAATACAATGTAATTAGATCCAAGATATACTTATTCATTTCTGTATTGTCTATGACTGTTTTTGTACTACATCAGCAGAGTTGAGTAGTTACAACAGGGACCCAATGGCTTATAAAATATAAACTATTTACTATATGTCCCTTTACAGAAGAAGTTTGCCAATCCTTTCTGCATGGGATGCAATTCTGACCAACGATTAATGAAGGGGCTTATGCCTTTCCTCCCAGCACCTTAGGAGGCAGAGGCAAGAGGATTGCTTGAGACCAGGGTTTTGAGAACAGCCTGGGTAACTTGGTAAGACCTTGTCTGTACAAAAAACATTAACCGAGTGTGTGGTGGCACATATCTGTGGTTCCAGCTACGTGGAAGACAGGTGGAAAGATCATCTGAGCCAAATAAGTCAAGGCTGTGATGGCCGTGAGTGTGCCACTGCATTCCAGCCTGGATGACAGAGTGAGACTCCAACTCCAAAAAAAAAAAAAAGAAAGAAAAGGAAAAAATTAATGAAAAAAGAAAACTTCCTATTTTTTTTAAATTTTTTATAAATCAATATTTTTTATTATGGTTTTGTGGGGTACAGTTAAGGGTTAGGTGTACAATTACGTTTCATTCAGGCACCCTGTTGATAAGAGGTGTTTTCCCATCCCCAGACAGATATTTGCAACTGTTAATCCCATCCCCCTCCCCCCCCATAGTTTCCCAGTACCGTCAGTCATTTTCTTATAGTATTACATTGGATGTTCAAGGTCCATTATATGAGTGAGAACATGTGATACTCGGATCTTTGTTTCTGTGAGAGGTCACTCAGTATTATAGACTCTAGTTCCATCCAGGTTTATCCGACCTCTCTAAAGAGAAATCCAAGCAGCTTTGTTTTCCAGTGGGGATATCACCAGTTCAGTGAGATAACACTTAGTATTTGATTTTATTTTTTCACTCCTTTAATTCCCTTTCCTTTTCCTTTTGTTTTGCAAAATACGATTTTCTACTTAGTGGTGAATCAGCACATAAAATTTATGTTAGTGTTTGTAGTTTAAGAAGTACCTTAATGACGATATATAATTTCAGCAACCATCAACACTTCTGATCCCCATATTATCTTTCTTTTTCTCCTTTTTGCCTAACAGTATCTAATATACTATGCTGTGGATTTTACCTTTTAAATAGTTTTTATTGTCTGCTCATGTCACTAGAATGTAATTTTCATGAGGTATGAAAATTGGCTTTATTTATTTTTTAATTTTAAAGATGTGGGGTACATTTCAGGATTAGGTAGATAAGTAGTCATTGTACAGGTAAGATTTGGGCCTCGCTTTGGTCTCCACTTCACCTGGTTTGAGATCAGGTACGCTTATTGATGTTATGTGCCCCCCGCCCCAGCATCCCACTACTGCCAATCCCTTTCTTTTGTTTTTTTTTGAGTTGGAGTCTCACTCTGTCACCCAGACTGGAGTGCAGTGGCCGCTCCCGGCCACCGCAGCCTCCATCTGCTGGGTTCCGGCGATCCTTCCGCCTCAGCCTTCCAAGTAGCTGGAACTACAGACACGCGCTACCACGCCCGGCTCATTTTGATTTATTGTAGAGATGAGGTCTCGCCAAGTTGCCCAGGAGGGTCTCGAACCCGCGGGCTCAGGCAATTCACTCACCTCAGCCTCCCAAAGGCGCAGGATTAACAGGCTGAGCCACCGAGCCCGGCTGCCAATCCCTTTCTTATAGTGTTCTGATAAATGTTCAGGGTCTGCCTGTCAGTAAGAACGTGTGGTACTCAGTACTCATTTCTTTGTTTCTGTGATAGATCACTGAGTGTGATAAACTCTAAATCCATCCAAGTTATTGCAAAGTCCATAATGTTGTCTTTCTTTATGGCTGCATAATGTTTTCATTGGATTAATTCACTGTTGTACCTAAAAGTATAGAACAGTTTCTGGCACATAGTAGGTACTCAGTATAAGTCTTTTGAATGAGTGAATTGTGAATGTGGCATATTAAAATTCAGTTCTTGAAACTATGCAGCTTTATTGGTTCCCCTGTGCCTTAGTCTCTTTGGTGACAATATTTTACAAAATAGAGTTAGTTCAAAGCAGTTTCAACCCACCTTAAATAAATTTCCCTACTGATAGGATTCTTTAAAGCTAAGGTTCTGCCCTCTGATACCACACTTTTCATTTCAACCACTAGCCCCAGTACCCTAGATTTGATGATTCTTCTGCCTGATTCACTCTCCCCTACCACATGCTTTTGCGTGTTGTCATGCCTCTGTTTTTATTTCTTCCACTGCCCTGAGTGTGCAAGCCTGTGCAAGCTTCAGACTAGTCTCCCTGTGTGGCTGAGCTCTGTGATGAGAAAACTCCCTGTCCTAACACTGTTGCTATTATGTGTAAGTATAAAATGGCAAATAGAGTTTCTTCAGATAATTATAAAATGGGAAGAAAAATTCAAGGATATAGCCTAAAAAACTTAAAATAAAAAAAGAATTTTAAGTTGTTGGGTGGTCAATTGGCAAAGGGTGACAGGAATAAACATATCTACCTTCTTCTTGATGAGAATCTAGAAAAACGGTTAAAATGACACTGCAGCAATTCACAATTTAAGAATTTGTAGGTCAGAAAAAATTGAATTAATAAAACATCCAAACATGTCTTTAAAGACTCATACTGTCTGATATTTGTAACAATGCCTTAGGTAGGAAAAAACAGTTAAAAAATAAAAGTGTTGTCAGCCGGGCTCGGTGGCTCAGCCTGTAATCCCGTGCTTTTGGGAGGCTGAGGTGAGTGGATTGCCTGAGCCTGCGGGTTCGAGATCCGCCTGGGCAACTTGGAGAGACCTTATTTCTACAATAAATAAAAAATCAGCTGGGCGTGGTAGCGTGCACCTGTAGTTCCAGCTACTTGGAAGGCTGAGGTGGAAGGATCGCCGGAGCCCAGCAGGTCAAGGCTGCGGTGGCCGGGAGCGGCCCTGCACTCCAGTCTGGGCGACAGAGTGAGACTCCAACTCAATAAAATAAAATAAAATAAAATAGAATAAAATACAATAAAAGTGTTTTTAATGATGACAACAGCAAATGAGACATAGAAATATGAGGAAAATCATTTATTAGAGATTATTAGAAAGGCAACACAAAACACCAGAATGGACATAAACACTTACCACTACTAATGACCAGAACTTTTGAAAGAGGAAATTCTATCCATTACCTGCTTACAAGATGAGCTGTCTTAAATGCTTAATCATGATAGTAAAGTTCAGATTTAACCTAAGGTGCCCTTTCTCTGAGTGACAAATTAAATCAGCTTGAATTATATGGCAGGTTAATGACTACCTGGAGATTTTCCAGTCATGCTAGGGATTGGGGTGGGGAAGGTAGTACAGGCTGGAAGGTGTTTGAGTCACTTCTAATTCCGCTTCTTTTGAATCAATGAATGAATCACCTCAATATCCCATGCACACTCTGCCACTAATGGGTCCAGATGAGACACAGAAATCTTCCCTTTGATTTTCCTTGGAAAACATCACTCATCCAAGACATGCGTGTGTGTGTGTGTGTGTGTGTGTGTGTGTGTGTGTGTGTGTGTGTGTGTGTAACAGAATTTTCTTGAAGTTTGGGCCACATTCAGACTTGTCCATTATGAAATTACTTGACTTCCTTTTTAGTTTTTTTCCCAAAACTCCCTTATATATTTTTTTTCTCTACAATTTTTTAGGTCTTTATTTCTCTTAAGATCTCTGAAACTCAAGTCTTCAGACTTTATTTCATATAGTAATTTAACTTTCTATTCCTACATATCATGGCTGCTCGCTTTTTGTTTTCCGCAACTCATCACTGTGTGTACCAGTAATGAATAATCAACTGCAGGACATAAAAATAACAATTACAGATTTTACAGTGTTCACCTTTCCATTCCACTACCCACCAATCTGCTAGAGGAAAAGTGAATAAATACAGAGATGCCTACCCTCAATCCTATCAATTACAGCACCCTCTTAGATGGTAGAAGTAATTGTATTTAGCTTTTAAATTATTTTCTCTCTCTCTTGTATAGCAGTCTGTCTACTTGACAGAGTTTCATTCCTAGTAGTAACCATGACTGGAGTAATTAATGAGCATGACACTGGATCTGACACTGCTAAGTACACTGCATCCATAAGTTCAACTTTAATGGACATTTTACAGATGAGAAAGCCAAGACTTAAAAATGTTAACTTGTCTCACTTCACCTAGATTTTAATTATTCTACCTCTGTGATGCAAATCCACAGACTCTGATTTTGAAACACATATTTTTAATCACTACACTGTATTACATTTGCTGCTTCAAAAGAAATTTGGAGATGCTTACTTGTTTGAGATCACTGATCACAAATATTTTCAAACAAAACTCAAGATGTTTCCAACCTTGATACTTTAACAATGATCATTATATAGTGAGCATTTCATTGCTAAAATTCACAATGGGAAAAATATATTGTGAATATATTTTGTTCAATACGGATGGTGTTTAACTCCTCATTTGTTCAGTCCGGCTAATGTATAGAAGTAGAATTTTACTTGCTTTTTTTTTGAAAACATCACCATGTATTTCGGCTATCCCTGATGTCCTCTCATGATATTACTATGCTGTCCAGTTTAATTCATAGTCTCTGAGATATAGAAGGTCCTGTGATCTAGAACATAGTTACAAGAAAAGAAAAATGAAACACTATCAATGAGCCAAAAAAAGTTTTACAAGAATTTCAACATCAGATAAATCAATATTTCATTTGACTTGTTGGAATCACAAGAACATAAGATTTGTGATACTTAACATACATTAGTCTTTCTCATGTTTTAGTTTTTTCTTTTAATGTGTTCATCTTGCCTTTGCCTCTTAAACTAAGAATATTGAAGAAAGTTCTTTCTACTAAAATAGCAAGCTTGCTAAACAGGCAAGTTTTGGCAAACCGGCACTGTCATTTTCTTTTTTGATTGCAGTTTTATATTATACTTCTTTTGCAAGCATCGTCACTTCAACTACCTTTTATCTTGTATTTCATTAATAGAAGTCAACATTGATTTGGTTGCAGTTACCTAGACTTAGCTAATCAGCATTAACACATTTCTATGCTACTGTGTACACTAAAAAACTTAATCTGATTTTATACATGTGCTCAAAAATGACTAGGTAAGGCTGTATTCATTTATATTATAGTCTCATTGGTGATTTTTGGTCTTTTATGTTAACATTTTATGTATGCAAAATAAAGAAGATATGAGAATTTCAGGCATAAGAATGAAGCCCCCAGGTCTGAGTTTTTCACTTTCTGTTTTTACATGGACATACCACTTCATGACTCAGTCAATTTCCATTTCCAAAATGGGCTTCATTATTCCTCCTCACCTTCCCAAAAGTTTCTTCTCACCAATGAGATAAAAGAAAATGCTATCTTTTTTTCAAATAGCAAAATGCCTGGCAAATGTTATATTATTATTATCATTCTTTAAAATCTTTAAGTTTACATTTTTTGGAATGCAATATGTATTTCATACTAATTTATATTTTAAATTATTCCAACATACAAGTTCTACAAAAGTTCAAGGTGTAGGTCACTCTGGAGAATAAAAGGCAGATCATGTATTACTTATTTTAAATTAATATGCAATTTAAAAACTCCAAACTTTTATGTCTACTCATTTTATATTTTTTCTTTCTTGATGCTTTACTATTGTTTATTTGATTTTAATTATTATTTTTGCAATAATTTATTATTTGTTGATATGAAGCTTGTATTTTTTATGAGTAAATAATCCATGGGGGGGAGGTATGAAGTATCTGGGGATATAAAATGAAAAGAATGGCAATGAGTTAATTATTATTGAAGTTGAGTAATGGATTCATATGTGTTCATTACAATATTTTCTCTACTTTTGTGTTTGAAGTTTTCTGTAATAAAATATACAGTAATAATTACTATAATTATTTTTTCTGTAATAAATGAAAATATCTTCGTGTGGCTCTATCTCCAAGACTTTGCTCAAAAGACATATACTTCACCAGTGAATGAGTGCAACACAATTGATTTGTGTGTATTTTCAAATATACAAGCCACATTGACAAACTGATGCATTGTATGTTGTCAATTTTATGATTATCTAATCTGTGTCACTGCCATTTGTCTTATAATTTCAACATTTGTTTTCATATTAGTCAATGTGTATAGTGTGCTTATACATAATAATTAAATATTTTAACCTTATTATTAATAAAAGTGTCATCTTCTCTTTGACAAAATAATTTATTTATGTTAGCTTCTCAATTTGAAACTTATATCTGCCAGACATACTCTATTTTGAGATACCGTCTTTAACTGAGAGAGAGGTAGTTAATATAATATGTATTACATTATATGAGTATATGTAAATATACATATGCATATGTATACATTATATATGTATATATGTATATTATATAAAAACATTTAAAATTCTATCCTGTCTAGTGGCTTATAATTCAAAGTACTCAGATACTTGGAGCTTGATCTATGTGTACACACAAAAGGGACTGGCATCTTTTCAAGGAACTTGAGCATCATAACCTTTCTGTTTCTGCTCTGAAAGAGACTGCTAATCTTTCTTGGACTCTACGTCCTCATTCAGCTGACACTTTGATTTTCTTGTAACTTCTGGTGTCTGGGTCTCAAACGTTGTCTCATAAGTTTTTACACGTCTTCGTTGCAGTGATCTGAGATGTCAGATTTTCCTATCCCAGGCAACTAATGGCAGCTCCTTTTTAGTTCAGGTGTTGCTAGTATCACAAAGTGTAAAAACCTAATACAAATTCATTCTTTGGCTTTAGAATTTTCCAAATGCTTGTTTTAAAAAGGGAGGTGTTTGTAAAATGATTCAGATATATTTTCAAAGCACAAGGTAGGAAAAGAAGAAAAATGATTAGGAAAAGGGAAAAACGACAATTTAAATTTCTATTTTATCTATCTATCTATCTATCTATCATCTATCTTAAAGGTGTGGGGTACAATTCAGGATTATGTATACAAATGATCATTGTACAGGTACTACTTGGGCCTGACTTTGGCCCCCACATTGCCTGGTTTTAGATCAGGCACCCTTATTGATGAAGTGTTCTCTACTCTCCCCTCTGCCCCAGCAGTGTCCTGCAACTGCCAATCCCTTTCTTACAGTTTTAATGATAATTGATCATGGTTTGCTTATAATTTAGAACATGTAGTACTCAGTTCTGTGTTTCTGTGATAGATCACTGAGATTATGGACTCTAAATCCACCCAAGTTGCTGTGAAATCCATATGCTTATCCTTCTTTATTGCTGCATAATATTCCATCATGTAGATGTACCACTTTTTGTTTTTTGTCTTTGAAATTTTTCTTTCTTTATTTTAAAGATACTGGGTACAATTCAAGGTTAGGGATACAAATGTTCATTATGCACGTACTCTTGTTGATGAAGTGTGCCCTCCCTCCCCTGGAAGTTTTCCACTACTTCCAATTCCTTTGTTATAGTATTATGATAATTGTTCAAGGTCTGCTTATGAGTCAGAACATATGGTACTCTATTCTTTGTTTCTGTAATAGATCATTGAGTATGATCAATTCTAAATCCATCCAAGATGTTGCAAAGTTCATATGTTTGTCCTTCTTTATGGCTGCACAAAATTCCATTGTGCATACGTACCACATTTTAAAAATCCAGTCCAGCCTTGATAGGCAACATGATTGGTACCATGTTTTTGCTGTTGTGAATAAAGCTGCAACAAACTTGTGTGTGCAGGTGTCTTTTTGGTAGAATGACTTGAGTTCCTCTAGGTATATTCCCAATAGGGGGTTGCTGGGTCATATGGAAGGCTAATTTCTAGTTCTTTCAGAAATCGTCACACTGTCTTCCAAAGAGGTTGCACTAGTTTGCATTTCCATCAGCAGTGTAGAAGTGTTCTTTTCTCTCTCCATCCCCGCCAGCATCTGTTGTTGTTTGTTTTATTAATGATGGCCATTCTCACTGGGGTTATGTGGTATCTTAATATATGTATCACATTTTTTAAATCAGTCTGCTTTGGATGGACAGCACAGTTGGTTCCATGTTTTTGCTATTGTGAATAGTCTGCAACAAACACGTGTGTGCAGCATACTTTTCATAGAGTGACTTGAGTTCCTCTGGGTATATTTCCAGTAGGGGAATTGCTGGGTCGTATGGAAGGTCAATTTTTAGATATTTTGGGAATCACCACATTGTTTTCCACAGATGTTGTACTAGTTTACACTGCCACCAAAAGTGTAGAATTGTTCCTTTTTTATGCACATCCTCTCCAGCATCTGTTGTTTTTTGAGTTATTGATGATGGCCATCCTGACTGAGTTAGGTGGTCTCTCAGTGTGGTTTTGATCTGCATTTTTGTGATGACTAGTGAGGCTGAGCACTTTTTCATGTATCTGTTGACCCCTCCTATCTCCTCTTTTGAGAAATGCCTATTCACATCTTTTGCCCACTTTGTAATGGGGCTGTTTTTTTTTTTTTCTTTTCTTTTTGGCATGTTTGAGATCCTCGTAGATCCTGGATGTTAGATCTTTGTCAGACATATAATTGGCAGATATTTTTTCTCATTCTGTGGACTGTCATCCCACTCTCTTGATGGTTTCTTTTGCTTTGCCGAAACTTTTCATTTTGATGGGGTACAACTTGTCTCTCTTATGACATGGGACTTGGGGTTTTGATCAGGAGTTGGTTGCCAGTTCCAATTTCCATAAGGGTATCTTTTGCATTTTCTAAGGTTTTTATAACTTGAGGTTTTGTGTTTAGGTCTTTAATCTATTTTAGAGTTGATTCTTATATATGGTGATAGGTAGAGATCTTGTTTCAATCGTCCTCATGTGGTAAGTCAGTTTTTCCAGCACCACCTACTGAATAAGTTCTTCTCACCCCAGTGGTTGTTAGTGAAGGCTCTGTCAAAAAATTAGTTTGTTGAGAAGTTGAGGTTTGGCTTCTGGAATCTCCTTCCTGTTCCTTTGGTTTATATGCCTGTTCTTGTACCAATACCAGGCTGTTTTCATTATTTTAGTCTAATAATAAAGTTTAAAGTCTGGAAGGGTGATATCTCCTGCTTTGTTTCTTTTGCTGAGGATTGTTTTGCCATTATATCAGTTCTATCTTCTCTCTTTAAAAAAGCAAAGTCATCAGACAAAAAGAGACTTTCATTGGTATCTGTGGTCTAAAAAATAGTCTTAATTTTGTTCTCCCTTTTAGTAACAAACCCTTTCTTCACAAGATATATTATATGTAAACTTCATAAAAGCTATGTACTTTGTCTATAAGATAAAGTGGCGATAAGAGATTTGGCATCCTGAAACTCACCCACCTTCCTTAGGACACTCTAAAGACTATGTTGGCATTAAAAAAAAAAAAGCAAAAAACAAAACAAAACAAAACAAAAACACAGTTTGAAAATCAATGGGATAAGGAAATATGCAGGCATCAAGATAGAAACTTATATTCTTGCAATATTAAAAACACTTAAAGTCAAAAGATTAGGTGTTACACCAACCGAATGATATGCATGTTTTTATTTCAGCCAGGCCTGAACAATGACTACAGCAGTATCTGGAATTCAGAAATGCGTAATTGGTGAATGCCAAATGCCAGAAATCAACATGCACTGGCAATCATTGTCAGATTAAAGCAAGCATTTTGTTTATACTCTCAATACAGAGATTTTCAATTTTGTCTTTAGGACATTTGAAAGAAGTGCATATTTCAGTGGGAGAAGACATTAGTCATTAATTTAAGTTATTTTTAACTATTTTGAAATAAGTTTAGATTTACAGACAATTGCAAAAACTGTAGAGAAATGTTCCTTGTACCCTTCCTGTGACACCCACCAATTGTTATAGCTTATATATCTACAGTACAATATAAAGACGAATGAAATGACATTGGTACAATGTGTAAGTATAGTTTTGTTTGAATAAGCGTGAGTATAGTTCTGTGAATAAATGGATGACATTTTATCATGTTTTGATTTGTGTAACCACCACTGCTATAAAATACAGAACAATTTATTTATTTATTTATTTATTTTGAGTCAAAGTCTCACTCTGTCACCCAGGCTGGAGGACAGTGGCACACTCATGGTCACTGCATCCTTTATGAGCTGGGCTCATACAATCCTTCTGCCTCAGTCTTCCAATAGCTGAAACTACAGGCATGTGCCACCATGCTTAGCAGATTTTTAGATTTATTGTAGAGGTGAGGTCTCACTGAGCTCCCCAGGTTGGTCTCAAACCCATGGACTCAGGTAAACCTCTCACCTAGGCCTTCTAAAGTGCTGGGATTACAGGTGTGAGCCACCATGGTCAGCCTCAGAACAATTTCATCACCACAAAGATTTATCGATGTCAACATTTTACCTGCTTAAATAAAGTATGAAATGTTATTTTCCTTCAATTTTATCTACCCTTTTCTGCTTATAACTTGTCTTAAAGGTTTCTGCTATGTACACGAAGAACTACATAAGATAATATTATATATTTTTCCTTCAACATTCATACATAATTTAGAAAATAGAGAAGATAAAAAAGTGTACTGTGTTCTTTCTGTTGTTCTTTTCTCCTTCTTGATGTTCTGTTCTTTATTTAGTTATTTCCTCTCTGCTTGAAGAACTTCTTTTAGCTCTTTTTTTAGGGGGATTTGTTGATGACAAATTCTCTTAGCTTTTTTTTTGAGGATGTCTTCATTTGCCCTTCATATATTTCAGATATGAACTGAGAGTTGACAGATCTTTCCTTTCAGTCTTTGAAGAATGTTGCAGAATTTCCTCTTGACTTTCATAGTTTATGACAAAACATCCACTTTGATTCAAATAGTTTGCCCCTCTAGAGAAGTCTTGTTTCTCTCTGGCTTTTACGGTATTTTCTCTTTGTCTTTTGCTTCTGAAGCTTGATTAAAATGTGCCCTGAGGTGGTCTCTTTTGGGTTTCACTTGTTGGGATTGGCTTAGAACTTTGAATACATAGATTAATGTCAGTTGTTGAATTTGGAAAATTATGAGCATTATTGTTTTGAAAAATTTTTCAGTACCACCTTCTGTATGTTCTTCTTGGACTCTGATGATATATATTTTTTTATTATTCCACAGGTTCCTGATGGCCTATATTTGTTTCTATTCTACTTTCTTTCTGTTATTCACATTAATTTCTGTTGTTCCATCTTCAGTTTCACTAATTATTTCCTTTATCCATCTCACTTTTCTGGTTAGCTCATCCATCAAGTTTCTAATTTTGTATAGTGGTTGTGCTGTAGTGTAGGTACCATATAAGAGTATTTCCAATGTCTTCTATCTATTTCTTATGCCCTTTCTGTCATTCATTTCATGATTTCTATTTTATAATTATTCATTTCATCATACTATTATTATTTTGCAGGAATAGTTTTCTTTTATATGAATGAAAAGTAAGAAAAATGAAAGTTCATTTTAATGTCACTTTTTCTTTTCAGATAGTCCTCCTTTTTAATGCAAATCTGAGTTTATTTTATGTTTTATTTTAATTTTAAACTGAGTTTTAAACAGAAACCAGAATAAAAAGCACAATCCCATTCACAATAGCCAAACAAAAAAATGGAATACCATGGCATCTTACTAGCCAGAGACATGAAAGACCTTTACAATGATAACTACAAAACACTGCTCAAGGAAATCAAAGATGAGCCTGGCTCAGTGGCTCAGCCTGTAATCCCGCGCCTTTGGGAGGCTGAGGTGAGTGGATTGCCTGAGCCCGTGGTTTCGAGACCCGCCTGGGCAGGCGAGACCTCATCTCTACAATAAAATCAAAAAATTAGCAGGGCGTGGTAACGCACACCTGTAGTTCCAGCTACTTGGAAGGCTGAGGCAGAAGGATCGCCGGAGCCCAGCAGGTCGAGGCTGCGGTGCCCGGGAGCGGCCACTGCACTCCAGTCTGGGCGACAGAGTAAGACTTCAACTAAAAAAAAAAAAAAAAAAAAAAAAAATCAAAGATGACAAAAACAAAAGGAAAAACATTCCATGCTCATGGATTGGAAGAATCAACATTGGTAAGATGTTCATCCTACCCAAAGTAATCTACAGATTTAATGCAATACCCATTAAATTACCAGCGACATTCTTCTTAGACCTGGAAACCACAATACAGGAGTTCATATGAAAACATAAATGACCACAAATCACTAAAACAATCCTCAGAAAAAAAAAGCAGGAGGTATCACACTCCCAGACTTTAACCTGTATTATAAAGCTACAATAATCAAAACAGCCTTGTACTGGTACATGAACAGGCATATAGACCAATGGAACAGGACAGAGATTCCAGTAGCAAAACCTTAATGTCTCAACCAACTCATCTTCGACAAAGACTCCACCACCAACCACTGAGGAGAAGAGAACCTATTTAGTAAATGGTGCTGGGAAAACTGGCTGACCACATGCAGAAGATTAATACAAGACCCCTACCTCTCACCATACACAAAAATAAACTCTAAATGGATCACAGACCTAAACATAAAACTTCAAACCATAAGAACCTTAGAAAATGCAGGAAAACACCCTTATGGAATTTGGAACTGGCAACCAATTCCTGATCAAAACCCCAAGAGTCCATGCCATAAGAGATTAGACAGACAAGTGGAACCTCATCAAACTGACAATCTAATGCAAAGCCAAAGAATCCATCAAGAGAACAGGGAAACAACCCATAGACTGTATGTCTGACAAAGGCTTCACATCTGGGATCTACAAGGAACTCAGACATGCTGAAAAGAAAAACAACAACAACAACAACAACAAAAAAAAAAAACACAAAAAACCAAAAACAGCCCCATTACAAAGTGGGCAAAAGTTATGAATAGACACTTCTCAAAAGAAGACATATAAGCAACCAACAGATACATGAAAAAATGATCAGTCTTACTAGTCATCCAATAAATGCAAATTAAAAATACACTGAGATACAAACTAACTCCAGTCAGAATGGCCTCACCATTTACTCAAAAAACAATAGATGATGGAGAGAATGCAGAGAAAAGGGAATAGTTCCGCACTGTGTATGGGAATGCAAACTAATACAGCCTCTGTGGAAAACAGTCTGGCAATTTCTAAAAGATCTAAAAATTGACCTTCCTTACCACCCTGTAGTCTTCCTACTGGGAATATGCCGGAAGGAACTGAAATCACTCTTTAAAAATCATACCTGCACATATATGTTTATTGCAGCACTGTTCACAATAACAAGACAATGGAACCAACCATTCTGCCCATAGAAAGAGGATTGAATTTTTTAAAATGTGGTACATAATACACAATGGAATATTACACAACCATAAAGAAGGAGAAAATCATGAACATCACAGAAACCTGGGTAGACTTAGAGTCTATAATACTGAGCGATCTATCACAGAAACAAAGAACTGAGTATCACATGTTCTCACTCATAAGTGAACCTTTAGCAATTATTGTAATACTATAAGAAAAAGATTGGCAGTAGTGGGAAACTGTGGAGTGTGTGCAGGATTGGCAGCAGTGGGAAACTGCTGGGGAAGAGGGAACACCTCATCAACAAAGGTACCTGCACAATGAACATTTGTATACCTAACCCTGAATTCCACCACACATCTTTAAAATAAAAAATCAAGATAAAAAAAACTGAGGTTTTTTTTTTTTTACCTATATCACTTTAATTCTTATTAATGACTTAATTCAGCATTTCTTGGAATGAAAGTATGTTGGTGATAAATTATCTCAATAATTGAGAAACTTTTTAATTTAAACTTCATTTTTGAATAATACTTAATTCAGTAGAGAATTGTAGGCTGAAGATTTTTCTCTTTTAACACTTAACTATGTCTTAATTCTTTCTTCTTGTGTGAGTGGTTTCTTACAAGAATTCTTGGCAATTCTTATCCTTGTTCATCAATAGTAAAGTATATATTTTCCCTCTTGTTTCTTTTTAAATTTTATTTTTAATGATTATGTTTGCATAGTAATATAACAGTTGTACATATTTATGAGGGACGTGTGATATTTTGATATAAATATACAATGCAAAATGTTCAAGCAGGTTAACTACAGTTAAATACAACTTGCCTACATATGGTTGTTGGGTTTTGGTTGTGTGGTACTTATTCTGCTTGTATTCTTTAAGTTTCCTATTGCTGTGGTCTTGTGCTTGTCATTAATTTGAGAAAGATCTAGACCATTATAACTTTAAGTATTTCTTCTGTCCCTTTCTTTTTTTTCCTGTTATCCCAATTATTTGTGTGCTACACATTGTCTCACAGTTCTTAGATGTTCTGTTCTCCCTCCACTCCATAACTGTTTTGACTCTTTGCATTTCAGTTTGGGCAGTTTCTAATGATGTATATACAAGCTAACCAGTAATGATAATTTCTTTGTGTCCTGTCTGCTCATGGTACCTTTAAGGAATTCTTTGTTTCTGTTGAATTGTGTTTGACTACTAACTTTACTTTTTAATGATCTCTTAGAGTTTTCATCTTTCTGTTCCCATTACTCATCTATTATTGCCTGTTGTCTAACTTTTCCGTTAGTGCACTTCATGTATTCATCATAGTTTTTAAAATTCCATATCTGATAATTATAATAATATCTGCATCATGTGTAAATATGGCTCTGATGACTGCTTTGCCCATTCAGACTAAATATATACTTTTTTGCACTGTGACTTATTTTGTAGTTTTTTGTTAGAACTCAGATATGTTGTACTGCATACTAATAATGGAAGTAAATAGGCCTATGGCTTTAAGATTTGTGATAATCTCTCCAGGAGTTGAGTTGTGTTTAATATCTGCTGCAGCACCAGGTGCCAGTGATTTCAAATTTCCCTAGTGCTCTTATTTTTGTCAGCCCTCTTGATTTTGTCTTACCTAAATACTTCTCCTCAGAGAGAGTGTCTTTTATCTCTTTCAGCTATAATTCCCTGTTATTATATTGGAGCCCTGTTTGTGTGGTGATAAAGTGCTGAGGAGATGAAGTGTGCAGTAATCTCCCAGTTAAATTACATTGTTTTAGTGGGACTGTGTCTAGAGACTAAAATCTACAAGCGTTTTTCCAGTGGGATAGCCTTTTTCCCCCCACTACTTTATGACCCTCCCTGTGTGCTGTTTCCTTAATCTATTTATTTGAAGCCCTGAACTCTGTTAATTATTTTTTCATCCTTGGGTGAGAATATCTGAAGGGCACTGGACTCAGAGGAATTACCTCCCAAATGGGAAAAGGCTCTGGCAGTGCGTTTTCCTCTGTAGCGTATAGGCCTTTGGTATAAAGAACTCTCTGGGTGTATTTCACAATCATTACTCTTCCCAGGCAACTAGAAGAGCCACCAGAGAATCAAAGAAGAAAACTGATTCCACTCATATGGTATGAAAGAAGGAAGAATGACTTCTCTGCGCAAAAGTTTGTAGGTAGCTGCAAGGTGAGGGAAGGTGAGATCATATGCTGAGAATAAGAGTGATGTCAGAGGCAATGGAGATAGGGTGCAATGGAGAGAGGAGCTAGCTGTTAGAATGTCATGGAGGAGAGTAGGTGAGATGGGTGGATAGAGAGACAGAATTGCCACAGCATTGACTCAAATTTTTACAGTGAGACTCCTTTGAGCTTCCTGGATTTAAAGACCAAGCAATTGTGGGAGCTACCAAAGACCTTAGTCCCCAGGAGTCTCTTTCTCTTGCTTAGCTTTTTGTATTTTGTCCAAATTACCATTTTCGTATGCCTTCCAATTTACAGCTTCAGCAATTTATCCAGGTAAACAGATATCAGCTGTGATTCTCTGCATGTGTGTGTCTCTCTGGATTTGCTTTGTGTGTAGGTTTACATGCCGCATGTTGGATCAGTTGATGATCCTTTCTTATTAATGTCTTAGATAATGTTGATAACCTCACAGGAAGAATGATTAGGATCCAGAAAAACAAAACAAAACAAAAAACACAAAAAAACCTCAGACTGATTTACATTAGAGAATTCATTAAAACTGTACTGTATATCACAAATGACAGAAAGAAAATGAGAAAGAAATGGATAGGAAACTGCTTTATTTCATAAATTATGAAGTAAAAGTTCTGTTATTTATATAAACCTGAGTAAAATATATTCCTCTGGGATTTTTACATGACATATTGGAATCTCTGACTTCACAAATTTAATTGAATCTCTATTTACAGTAAACTAGAGTTCACTATGTTTTCTCTAATTTCCTCATTATCCTTCAGGCTCAGTATTAATTAGTGTCACAATAGCTTCTTAGACTGTAATTTTGAAGAGGAGAATTCTGAGGCCGGTTTGAAAAAAAACACATGTTTTTATTTCTGCCTGCTAAACTGTTGAGTTTACTTTTTACTTTTTTCCTACTGTATTTAAGTGTAGGTCTTCATTCAAATATATTATTTGTAGATCTTGGTCTTTTTTGATTTGTAGATTCAGGTATACATTTCAACTTTGGAAAGTCTTCAAATTTTATTATGTTAGAATATTCTTTTTAATCTTATTGTTCCAGTTCTTCCATTTGTTCACTTGTGATTAGCAATCTTGGTCCTCATTTTCTATTCTCAACACACACATATATGCATACACATATGTATATGCTTCTATATGGGTAAAAGCTTGATATTGCCCTTAATAGTCCTATATATTTTCTTAATTTTTCTCTAGACCAACAATTAAATAAATATACCATTATCTAATCCCCTCATTCATGCAGTGATGCCATTATGCTGAAATAAGATGACAGGAAAAAACACATTTTCAGTTTATTCTCCACATTATTACTAAACTCAGGGATTTTAGAGGATCTGCTGTGCTGAAGCAGTTTTCAAGAATGCAAGTTAAATTAATGCTTTTAAGTTTTCAAATGCTTGCATTTGTTAATCAAATATTACCCATTATTATCTCATCTCTGCTTTCCAAACCTCTCTCAAACTTGAGAAGCAAGGTGGAGTAAACGTTCACATTCAGGGCCTCCTGGAGTAATATATAACAATATTGCTTACTTTCTGGGTCAAATTCCACTTACTCTCGTGGGAAAATGTATGCGAAAATTTTTTTTTAGATCACTAGGAATCTGTCTTTGTTTTATCTACTTTTGAAAAATGTCTCTCTGAACCCTACTATCTTTTCTAAATGTATCAGCTGAACACATTTTATTTCCACTAAAAAAAGAAAACTTGATATATACTCCCATCCAATGTCATAGAAGCCCATTCTGAACAATACTGTGGATTTAATCCCATTTTTGCAGTGTCAAATTTGCTATTTATTTTCTCTATAATATTGTTAATTTCACTATTGGAAGTTGGTTGATTTGCGCTGATTTGTTTTTATTCATTACCCTTTGTGTCTCTGCCTTCTCACTCAGTTGTCTTATTATCACTTCTTGCTTATCTTTACTGATGTCATGTCCTCCTGCATATTCTTGAAAACATCAATAAGATTTCTTCCCAACAGTTCATACATTTTATTAGTCATTTTCAGAGATTTGACATCGTTCTGTTTTTAAGAACAAGTTTACAATTAGCTTATGCTGCATAGTTTTTCCAAAATCTGATACCACATTTAAAAAATTAAACATTTGTTATTTTATATGTGCATATACACAGACTATCTCTAGAGAAATGCATAAGGCTAGAAATAGCATTTCCTTCTGAGGTGAGGATAAGAGGCTAAGCAATAGAAGTGAGATAGAAACTCGCTTTTCTAATAAGCACTGTTGTACTTTTTATTTTTGTATGGAGTGCAGACCAAGATCTTTTTTACATAATTATACTTTTCAAAAGGAGAATGTACTTGTCATTGTCATATAATAATAGTCAGACCAAATAAGTTGCAAAAACTTTCTGGTAAATATGACAAAGGACCCTTATTGGTCACATGTCTGAGAGCAAGAAAGAACATTATAAAAGTGGAAGAAAAATTGCAGTGGCTGAGGATTAACTAGAATATGAGGAAACAAAAAACACAAGATTACAGTTCCAAGAAGTTTTATTGTGATATAGTAAGTAATAGAACTGTAGCTGGGAAAGGAAAAAAAATAGTGGATTCTTTGCCCTTTGCTTTTGTTTTTGTTTTATTTTAACTAATTGAAACCTGAGGAAGTTTGTTTGTGAAGAGGTAAGTGTCAGAAGCAAGATCCTTATACTAGGAGGTCACTAGAGTTAAGTCCTGCACCAGAAGAGGGCTGATTCCACTCATCCTGGATGGAAGAAAGAAAGGACAACTCTGTTGAGAAGTTTGTTGACAGCTGCAAGGTGAGGGATGGTGAGATCATTTGGTAATAATAGAAGGAATGGTGTCAGAAACAGTAGGGATAGAATGAAAGAGAGAATGAAGAGCTATTAGAATGTCATAGAGTTGAGTGGAGAGGTATATGGATAAAGAGACACAGGATTGGCAGCAATGGGAACAGCTGATCTGGAGAATGGTTAGTAGCAGTAGCATAAAAGCTCATTTTATATTTTGCTGATATAAATTAAGAAATGTGGCATACAAAACTGTACATAGAAAAAGGCTTTATAGTGTGTGTGGAAAGTGAAGGGAACTAAAAGGAAAAAAGTAATGGGCCATAATTCATTTGTTCTTTAATTGGATGGATTCTTATTTAGTGCAACTTTGTTCCTAGCACAATATTAGAAACTGTATATAAACAGGAAGGATCTGATCTCTGTTCTTTTTTAGTTTTCAGTATAAAAGAGAAAATAATAGGCATCTTTGATATTGAACTTATTGCTCTTACCTCTGTATATTTTCTATATTTTTTCAACTTTCCTCAAAGACTATGTATACATTTTTAATTAGAAGAAATTGTATTGTAAGTACTATTATTCTGACATAAATTGCTCAGTCAATTGAGTTATTCAGTCTTAATTAAAGTATGCTGTGTGTTGAAAGGCTTATTTCAAGGAATGTTTTCAATAATTCTAAGGGCCGCCAGGCTTGGTGGCTCAGCCTGTAATCCCAACACTTTGGGAGGCCGAGGCAAGTAGATTGCCTGAGCTCGCGGGCTCAAGACTAGCCCGGGCAACTTGGGGAGAACTCGTTTCTACAATAAAAAAAAAAAAAATTAGCTGGGTGTGTTAGCGCATGTCTGTAATTCCAGCTATTTGGAAGACTGAGGCGGAAGGATCACCAGACCCCAGCAGGTTGAGGCTTCGGTGGCTAAGAGGCATGCCACTGTCCTCCAGCCTGAGTGACAGAGTGAGACTTCAACTCTAAATAAATAAATAAATAAATAAATAAATAAATAAATAAATAAATAATTCTAAGGGCAACCATGTTGAATATATAATCAGATGTAATAATAATAATATTAACTCTTTTAGTCATCATTACAAGTAATTTACTATGTGTCTAAATACACCTAAATATACCCAAAACAGCAATCTTAGAATTTTTTTGTATGGTTCCTTTAGAATATGGTAGTTGACCAAAAAGTAGTTATTGTTAAGCACAATTCATCGAGAAATCAATCTGAAAACAAGCAGCTAAAAAAATAAAATTCTGAAAACAAGTCAACAAAAGTTGTGAATAGTAAATAAAATTAAGATAAAATATAAAAATAAAATATTAAGATAAAAATTCAGATAAAAACACTGACATCACAATATAAATTTTCCAAATAGCAAATTGCGTGAAGGTAAAGAATTAAGCTAAAAATGAAAAATTTTAAATTGTAATATTCATTTTAAGCAACAAACTAGCCAAATGTCCCTCACATTCTTTGTTAACTTGACTTGTAGTTTATTTAAAAGTTTGGAAACATGGACTGTACCTAATAAAACTTTTTTGAAATGTTATTTTAACAACGGTATGTTTTAAGAATGGAATTTACTTATTACTGTTTAAAAAAATCTCAAGTTGTTATGTGTTTGTAGACTGTGCAATTTAAATTTGTGATGAATGTATATAAGCAGTTTTTAAAATATATCAATAAGAAACTTACTCAAGATTCCATGAATGTTTATTATTGATGTATCAATTTCCTTTTTCAATAGGTTTAAATATTGTCATTTTGTCTAATTAGGTTTTATCATCTGGAAAATAAAGAGATAGGTTATATAATTATTATAATTCCAATTGTAATCTTGAGTAAATTTTTCTTCTGTTGCATTTCACAAATTATATCTATGCTGAAAATAATTTGATCAAAAATTGAAATGAAAGAAGCCTATGAAATATATATATAGCCATGGTCTTTCATTTAGTCTTTTAGTTCTTTTTTGAAGCAGATATAAACTACAACAGTCAATCAAGTGACAATCATTTTGCACATATGCATCATATATTTAAATATTTTTTGGAATCTTAGTTTCTCTTACAACTTAAGTCCCAGATGTAACTGTATGAACTCAACAGGCTAAAAGAAAAATGATTTTTTTAAAAAATCAAGTACTCTAGATATGAAAGATTTTTGGATTAACTACAGACGATGTCACCTCAATACACGTTCATTCATCCTCTTCTTGTCATTGGTTCCTGAGTTGGCAATTATTAACAAACATAGTGAAGTCTGTTTTAGAAATAATGTAATGCTTCTTTAGTCTGCTTGTTCTTAAGACCCTGACCATGATTCAATTTTTATATAAAACATATTTTTGTACTTTTGAGTGTTTCAGTGGATAGTTTTATCAAATTGCCTAAGCATCATGCTGATAAACTAATTTTACCATAAGTCTATACAATGTTTTTATTTATTTATTTCACTTTTTGAGTGTGGATCGCCCTCTGTTACCCATGCTGGAGTGCAGTGGCATGGTCACAGCTAACCTCAGCCTTGACCTCCTGTTCTCAGGCGATCCTTCTGCCTTAGACTCCCAAGTAGCTGGAACTACAGACATTCGCCTCCCTGCCTGGCTAATTTATTTTTTATTTTTTTAGAGACCAGATCTCGCTTTGTTACCTAAACTGATCTCAGACTCTTGGGCTCAAACAATCCTCCCACTTATGCCTCCTAAAGTGCTGGGATTACAGGTGTGGGCCATCATACCTGGGCTTCATATAATAATAACGTTAAATTATTCAGTGAATGCATGTCTCATGCATCTAATCACTAACAAACTATAATGCTTTTAGAGAAAGAAAGTACATTTTGTTCTTACTAGTTATCTCACTTGACATCAGGGAAGCAATCTTTAACCATCTCCACAAAGTAGAGCATATCTAATCACCTCCTAGTCCTACGATATTTTAATTTTTATTTCTAGTACTTATCCTTGTCCAAGTATATTTCTCCCTCTTCCCGCTAGAATGAAATCTTTTCTGGAGCAGGCCTTACATCTTTCTTCACTGCTGTTTCTCTGGTCTTTACCATATTGTCTGACAAAGAGCTGCTGCCAAATAAGTATTTTTGTACTAATAAATTATTGACCCTCTTACTTATAAAGATAAAAGAATTTTTAAATGATTTTTTGCAGAAAATTCCAGAATATAAGAACATGTCAAAAATATTTCAATATATACATTTATACTTTGTCAAAGCTTAATTAAAATTAGACTGCCAGCCTACTAAAATTTGCACATTAATAACGATCACAGGTCTAGCATGTCATCTAGATCATTTTGATAACGCAAAAACTTTAAAACAAATTAATATTTCACATGCATATATTATAAGTATTAAATGAACATTGTAAAGGGATAAATTAAACATAGGATTCTTATTTTTTTCTTCACACATTAATGGTCTTTGAATATTTTTATCTGGTTATGCACAGATTATTTAAACCCTTCGCGTTTGTTCTTTCTATCTCATAAAGTATATAAAATCATTAAACCTAGCTATGTGAACTTATTTACTGAGAAATCTTGAACTAAGTCATGTAATTAAAACCAGTTTTGCCACTGTAAACAGAAGACAGAGTTCAACTCAAGACTCATTGCACAGGAAACCGGCCTTTCAAAAACCTTTTCATTTCTCATCAACACTTCCAGAATTCAAATTCTGTGTTTGTTTGTTGCCTTCTCCAGAATGTTATTTCATATTAGCAAAAAAAATTTAAGGAGAGATTTGAGCTGACTCCATTTTATCCTTCAGTCCCTAAGTTCTTGTTTAAATCTCATAAATTAGGCTATATTTTTGGTGGTATCTCTATGAACATTTGCCAGAATTTAGTAATATTACTAAATATGCTCCCTGTGACAAGAGAGAACAAAAAAGATGATATAAGCAAAATAATTTCTGTATTTTCATTTATTGGATAGCAACATCAATAATTATCACAAGTCTAGAATATCATCTAGATCATTTTGAGACAATATATTGTCTAAACTAAGAGCTGTTTTGATTCTAAAAAAATTTACAGCAAAACTCAAAGCAAATTTAAAAGCAAATTGTCATTGTTGCTTTAGTTAAAAAATATCATTTAAATTTTTGTTATTTACAATCACAATTTTAAAACATACAGGCTTACTCCCACATCCATTCAAGAATAAGCTATTCTGTATTCATATTTCCAAATGGGATTGCAGAATTCCTATATCACTTCATTGTCACCCATTATTTTAAAACTGATTCAGGTTGAAAATGGAACGTATTTGGAAATGGAAATGGATGGAACTGGATGAAGTACATTTTAAAAACTGCACTCATTTCCATTTCCGAAAAGGTAGATCAAGAAAAAACATAACTGGTCCAGAACTCCTGCAAAATGATGAATTTTAAGAAGCAAACTATATCCCAAGCCAGATAAAAAGGTAATACTCAGAGGCCAGAAATAAGAAATCACAAATCTAGACACTATGATGCTGTTTTTTCTGGGGGCATCTGCCACATACTGGTAGTTTAGCATATGGGTCTCAAAAGGTCTGGCGCTGAGAGAAAAGGAAATATGCCGGGGTTCTTGTAAACATGGAAAGTTGGAAAAAACATCCCATATTTTTTTAAAAAATGACTTGCAAAGGCTACAGGCAACAATACCAGAGAGTGAACTAGGAGCAGACCTAGTTAAGGGAGATCATGAGACTATTTGCTTCTCTTTCTTGTTTCTATCTAAAAAGGAAATTTGTGAAAGACTCATTATATAAATTACAAATAATAAACTATGTTCAGTGGAAATGTGTAGGTTAATTTACTTTCCTTCATGTCCTGAAAAATAACTTGCCAACAATTTAAAGTGCTTTTAATCACCATTCAGAATAGATTCTTCAATGGAATTACTTCACATCTAGGTTTTAAAACATATAAAAGAAGCCAGGCTCGGTGGCTCAGCCTGTAATCCCGCGCCTTTGGGAGGCTGAGGTGAGTGGATTGCCTGAGTCCGCGGGTTCGAGACCCGCCTGGGCAGACGAGACTTCATCTCTACACTAAAATCAAAAAATTAGCCGGGCGTGGTAGTGCATGCCTGTAATTCTGGCTACTCGCAAGGCTGAGGCAGAAGGATCTCCGGAGCCCAGCAGGTCGAGGCTGCGGTGGCCGGGAGCAGCCACTGCACTCCAGTCTGGGCGACAGAGTGAGACTCCAACTCAAAAAATAAAATAAATAAATAAATAAATAAATAAAAGTTTAAGGAAAATAACCCCAAAATAAACAGATAAACCAAAAAAAAGCATGAGCAAAGTAATCACCATGACTGAGACTACAGATAAACAATCAATTGCACAATAATGCACAAAAGATTGTATATGTTTCGATTATTGTATATATACTGTAGAATTCACTTGTAAATATATTTATTAATTTAATAAACTAAAAAGAATTAGAAATATAATAAAATGATGGAGTCAAGCTGCAGAATATTAAAAATAAAGAGATTTTAAAAGCAGCTAAATAACAAATAGATTTTTTAAAGAAGTAGAAAAAACACCTGCAAGAGTAAAAATTAGACAAATTGATGATTTATCAATAACAACAGAAATTGGACGTCAAATATCCACAATGCACCTAAAGAAAAAAATCTATATGCTTAGAAAAGTGTTTTAATACTGTGATCAATATAAAGGTATTTGCAGATAAACCAAAGAAATTCTCAATATGGAATCTTTGAAATAATGTAAGTTATAAAGAAGAAATACTATTGTATATGAAAAATTTTAAATGCAAGGAAAAATGAACAAATTTTGAAAAATCAAATAGCTTATGCAAATAAATATTGACTCTAAAATAATGTTGATAGTTATAATGTTGTCAAATTTGTTATATTAGTAAAAAAAAAAGATGGAACTAGAATGTTAGACAATATTAGATTTTGTATCCTGCATGATTGACTCTGGTGAAAAATGAAAGGGTAATTTAAAAAAACAATTGAAGATGCATAAGTTCGTAGCATTTTTCCCTTGCCCATGGACTGCAAATAATGCACGATGCTTACATTCTTCACATTTGCCAATTCTGGGGTTGACTGATGTGGAACATCATGAATTAAAGCATTTAAATATCTTCATCCAAGCCTGATGGTCTTCCTGAACATGGAGAATCATTCATTTTAAAGTGGCCCTCTTGGAAACGAAAATAAACATTTTCTTGCTCTGTTTTCTCTGATGGCATTCTCCCTGTACATGGTGCAAAGATTTCAAGCTGCTTCTGTTGCCTTTAGTCCTCTGTTAAACTCAAACAGAAGAATATGTTGGAAGTGTTCGTTTTTTCCCACTTGACACTCCATCTTCTTTGGGCCACACACTAATTTTCTTCAAATCTACAAAATGCAAGGCATATTCACAAGCACAGCATTGTCACTCCAAACGGCAAACAATAAAAAAACTTCCAACAAATATTGCCATGCCAAAAACAAATGCTGTGAATTTATGAGGCCTAATAATGAGAATGTCTTTTAATTGTTCAGGAGAATGATAAATACAGTAATTCATGTTAAAATTTTCTAAGATAACCACTAAACAAATACGTTTTTTCAGAAAAAAATCTATTTTTCTTCCTCAGGTTGACAAAATGAGAAAGTAGTTCTCCAGACTACTTTAGCAGTGAAAATTGTTACATACTAGAATGCTTCTTCTTCTTCCTCTTAGGTGTTTATTTTTTTACAATTTAATTTTTTTTTAACTCTCCAGTGTAGTTTAGTAGATACTCTGTGGCTAATCAGAAATATGTCTTATAATTACATTCCTAGTTTAGGGTGAAAATCACAGGGTATAAAGAATTTGAATGAGAAGGATGCCCTGGCTAACTAATCCTATGCTGAATGTATTAGTCAGTATTCAATCAAAGAAACAGAACCAGGAAGATATATATATATAGCGCATAAAAAACTTATGTTAGGTTATTGGCTTATACAATTATAGGGGCTGGCAAGTCACAAAGAAAACATGTTTGAACTCTCGGACATAAGTTAGTTTCTCTTCACTGATAAGATTTCTCCTTCAGAGACGTTTCAGCTCTGTTCTTTAGAAATTTCAATTGGTTGAACAAGGTTCACCATGATTATCTAAGATAATCTTCCTTACTTAAAGGCAACTGATAATGGGCTTAATAATATTTCTAAAAATACCTTCAGAATAACATCCAGGTTGAAGTTTTTTAAATAACTGGGGATTGTAATATATGTAGGTTGACACATGAATCTACCCATCATAGTCCACCATTTGTCAATTTGGTACACATATACATTTTCTTAAACCAGACATATTAGTCAAATAAAGAGAATTACAAGTTCCTCCATCCATATTCCTGCACACAACTAAAATAAATGCTTTCCCCAGAATAGAATGCAAAGTTCTTGGATGACGTTTCCTGTTCATCTCTGATGTACTATAACACTGTGACACAAGATTGATTATTATTATTATATCTTCATTAGAGGGTAAGAGGATGTAAGAAAAAAAGAAAAGAAAAAAGCATGTTTAATGATATATACTAACATATTTATAACAAGATAAGAAAGAGAAATTTATAATTATTGTAGTCCTTATTTCTTTTCTTTTTCTTTTCTTTTTTTAATCGGAGTCTTACTCTGTCACCCAGGCTGGAGTGAGCCTCCACCTGTTGAGCTCAGGTGATCCTTCTACCTCAGCCTTCCAAGTAGCTGGAACTACAGGTACGCAGCATCTCACCAGCTGACTTTTTGATTTATTGTAGAGATGAGGTCTCACCAAGTTGCCCAGGCATGTGAAGAACTTGTGAGCTCAGGCAATTCTCTCACCTCAGTCTCCCAAAGTGCTGGGATTATAGACGTGAGCCACCGTGCCTGACCTTCAGTCCTTATTTCTACAACATGGTCATAGTTGGGATTTGTAACTATATTTTCTCACTACACACTACATTTTCCTTTACCTTCAGCAAGCCTCTGAGCTAGGTGTGGTTATACTATGGTGTAGTGTGTTAGTTTCCTGCAGCTATTCTAACGAATTCCACAAACTTGTTGATTTAAAACAACAGCAGAAATTTGTTCTCTCACATAGCACCATATATCAGAAACCACCTTAGAGCATACGCATTATTTTGGAGGACATTGCTCCAACCCTGCAACATTCCTTAACTTAAGGCTCAAAACTGAGCCTTCAACAGGTAATTCTATCGTTTTATCAAGTCAGCTGGTTGAGAATAATGGAAGAACATGATAACACCAATGAATTCCTTAAACATGGTCATGTAATTGCACTTCATCTTCTTTGAAGTGAGTTTTTTTTTTTTACCATAATCAGTGCTATGTAGAATACTATGAGAGTAGATAAGGCATTATGACATTCCACAGATGATACTTTTGTAAGAAGCACTGCATACAAGAAAGGCAAATCCATATACAGAGTGTCTATTCAAGAAAGAACAATGAGCTTCCTTTTTCATGATGAAAGTAATCTAATATAATCAATCTGCTACTAGGTGCCTGGCTTATATATACATGTGAGAAATAGTGGCATATTAGGGACTCAGTTTTGGTTTCTGCTGCTGGAAGACTGGTTATTCAGTCGTTGCTATCACCAAGTTGGCTTGGGTGAGTGGATGTTCGTGTTGTTGAGCCTACAAAAAACCTCCATCCCTGCCACCATGGCCACTTTGTTCATGAGCCTACTGAGTGACAAGGATGACTAAGAAAAGAAGCTTAGTAGTATCTGCAGACAGGCTGAGTGATCTTTTTCTTTTCTCTTTTTTTTTTTTTTTTTGATTTGGAGTCTCACTCTATCACCTAGTCTAGAGTGCAGTGGCATGCTCAGAGCCACTACAGCGTGTCGACCTGCTGGGCTCTGGCTATCCCTCCGTCTTAGTCCTCTAAGTAGCTTGAATGACAGGTGCACATTATCATGCCCGACTAATTTTTTTTTAATTGTCTGAAACCCACAGACTCAGTCAATACACTCACCTTGGCCTCCCAAAGTGCTAAGATTATAGGCTGGGCCACCGAGCCTGGCCAATTTTTTTCCACTTGATCATTAAAATCCTTCTGAGTCGTGGTTACTCTTTGGTGAGCATTCACACAAAATTCAAATTTCTTCAAATTATTGCCTAGAGAGATCTATCCATATATCTATTATCCAGATCTTCTATTTGCCAATCATTCATTTTTCTTCCATGTCCTGATCATGAAGCCAAACCATTGACTGTAGCCAATTAGTATAGCAAAGTTTTACTTCTGGTCTTCTTCCAGGAAAAATGAACAGTCAGGTTCATTGCTCAAAGTCCTGACCTAGCTAGACTATTTCCTTTTCAACACTGTCCTTCAATGATGCCCAAAATACATTTCATAAGTGTTGCTTTCAAAGGGATTGGCAGTAGTGGGATACTGTCAGGGGAGGGGGGTGTGGTTGGCATTTGAGGGAAACTGCTAGGGGAGAGAAGGGCATACCTCATCAACAAGGGTACCTGCATAATCAATGTTTGTATACCTAACACTGAATTGTACCCCACATCTTTATAATAAAAAAGTGCTACTTTCATGGGGTTCCTGTATATTGTGCAAAACCATTTATTATTATTGCTTTATTGGTGCATAATACTTGTACATAGTTTTGCAGTGCGTCCATAATTTTTAAATATCATATAAGTTCATTTGAGATATCTATCACCTTAAATATTTGTCTTTATACTAGAAATATTCGAATTTTTCTTTTCTAGCTATTTTGAGATATACGATAGATTATTGTAAACTGTAGTAACCCTACTGATCTATATAACACCAGGTCTTTCTTATTTATAATTTAGTAGAAGAAATAAGCAAAACTATTTTTAAATTTGACATGAATGTTCTTTTTTGTATTCAGCTTGCCAGAAAAACCTCCCCATGAGTCCATAAATTGTATCTTAAAGAGAAAGATAATACTGTAGGTGTTTTATTAATGACTGCCGTTCTTATTGGCGTTAGGTGGTATCTCAGTGTGGTTTTGTTTTGCATTTCTTCTGTGATTAGTGAAGCTGAGTACTTTTTCATGTGTCTGTTGGCTGCCCTTATGTCTTCTTTTGAGACGTGTCTATTCATGTCTTTTGCCCACTTTTAAATGATGCTGTTTGTTTGTTTATTTGTTTTTTCCTTTTGGCATGTTTGAGTTTCTTATAGATCCTGGATGTTAGACCTTCGTTAGATATACAGTTGCCAAATATTTTTTACCATTCTGTGGGCTGTCTCCCCACTCCCTTGATGCTTTCTTCTGCTTTGCACAAGCTTTTCCACTTATGAGGTCTCACTTGTCTATCTTATCTCTTATGGCATGGAAATCTTGGGTTTTGATCAGGAATTGGTTGCCTATTCCAATTCCCATAAGAGTGTCTCCTGCGTTTTCTAAGATTCTTATTAGTTTTAGGTTTTACATTTAGGTCTTTAATCCATTTAGAGTTGACTTGTGTGTATGGTGATAGGTAGGCATCCTGTTTCACTCTTCTGCGTGTCATCATCAGTTTTCCCAGCACCATTTACCTCTTCCCAGTGGTGTTTGGTGGCAGCTTTGTGGAAGATGAGGTGGGATATTTCCGAACCCCAGTAAGAATGGTCATTATTAATGAAGCAAAAAACAATAGATGCTAGTAAGGATGCTGAGACAAGGGAACCGCAGTGACCAGAATCAGCTGTTCCCATCGTTGTGCTCATGTGACCTGTGATCAGGGCCCACTTATGAATGAGAACATGTGGTATTCAGTTCTTTGTTTCTGTGATAGTTTATTTAGTATGATGGTCTCTAGCAGCATCCAAGTTACTGCAAAACCCATGATTTTGTTCTTTTTTATGGTTCCATAATATCATTACAGTTATTTTGACATATAGTGGACATCCTTGTGGGTCACCCTGTGTACCTCACCCTTTAAGACCTTCTGGAACTTGGTTCAACTTTAAGTCTAGAAGCAAAGGAAAGATAGAGAGGTTGATAGACTCTCAGGAAAATCAGTAGCTCCATGCAAGGTGGCTTTACCACAAGAGGTTATTCCAGGTTCTTTAGGCAACAGAGCCCTAAACTCTTCACGAAGAAGTGGAAGAACTTTTAGTAATGAGGATTCAAAATAATTTGCATGGGAGTTAGATATTCCAAGCTTCCTTGAGATCTTTCCATATAAAAACTCATTCCAATTTTCAGAATCTCATTCTTTCCAGTAAATACCCTCACTTTATTGGAAGCCATGCTGTGAGTTGAAGACTTCATTACATTGAAATTAAACCACTCACAGGGTGAGACTCTGGGTTTGGTTTCCAGCAATATTGTTCTAGTGGCTACAGGATACAAGAATTTCATTTGGACAGATATCGAAGCTTTCAATTCATTTATGAAGAACATGAACTGGGAATTTGAAACCCTGAGCTCATCTCCTTTCTCCCCTGCCAACTTTCTCCAGTGTAGATAGGCACAATGGACTAATCTCACTATACCCTTGACTTTGATTGAAATGTTCTGGATAGCAGTCACATGGTCACCCATAATGATCTCACCTTTTGACTAGGAATCTCCAATGGTGATAGTTTGTGTGTCTCTATCATGTTATGGACTAATGGTGCCCTCTTTTTTTAACTAGAAAAAGAGACATTATTGACTGTAAATGTAATCAAATTATAGAACGAATTTCAGAAAACCTAGAGCAATTCAAAAAACTCATCTTTAAGTTTTGTTCCTATGTGCAAAATAAATACATGGCAATACAGATTATAATAAATATGCACAAATTGTATTGATTATTACCACAAAATTTTCAGTTTAAAAACAAAGATTATCACTCTAATGATACTCAGCCTCAGGTGAGTGGACAACTTAAGAACTGAAATTCTGCAATGCTCCTGATATTTTATTGAACCATAGCAAGGTGACTTTGCATATGGAAGAGGCCCAACCTGGCCAAACATACCAATAAAATTCTTGCCTTTACTGCAAGAATCTGAACAGCCTCAAAGTTAAACTCTTTGGAGATGGCACACTGTAGGACTAGTATATGGACTATGTCCTCTCTCCATTGGCTCTGGAGCTTTTGTTTCTTTTCTGACATGCTCAGCTGCTCCCTCTTTTGGCTTTCTCATCTCTCCTTCAAGTGTTATTCTACAGTGTCTCTGTAATATTGCTGTTCCCTTTGGAATACTATTTGAACAGCTGTTTGTTCTGAGAACAGCACTTACTGCAGTTGTAATTGAGTACATGTCTTAATTTTTTTTTTTTGCAAATGTTGAAGTGTTTTTAACAATAAAAGTTTGTGTCTGAGGGAAAATTAAAGTAGTTTTCTCGTCATTATACATATATATTTGTGTCATGCATCACATAACATCCAAAGGGAAAATGTGCTATAGTGAAAAAGCAGAAAGTCAGAATTCTTTTTTTCTGTTCTCTACTCTGCACTAATTTGCTCTGTGGTATTCTCAATTTACCTGATTTCTCTGGGTAATAATACTTGTCCTTCCAATCTTAAGGATTAAAAAAAGGTATAATAGGCTTAATATGTTTTGTCATTGTTAACCCCTACTCCAGCTGCTTGCCAAAAAATAGGAAATTAACCTCATCCGAATTGCTCTGAAACAGTCTAAAGTGCTACTTTTGCAAAACAAACAAACCAACAAAAAACTAGGCCAATTACCAAATAAATGAATGAACATAGCTAAATCCTGCAATCACTTTACTTATCATTTTTGTTGTACCTTAGGGAATTATTCAACCAAATGCTGAGGTATCTGCTTTAGAATCCTTCTAGTGCTAAAATGATCAATATATTATTTACTTATTTTTCCATGTGCTCAATGTTAAGAGAAACAACATAAGTCAGAATTTGGATGTTTTCCACATGATTGAAAGCTCTGATATTAGCTACAATGCATGTGCTTAAGGTTCTATATAAACCATTGTTATTACTCACAAATTTTTTTTTGTTTTTTTGGTTTTTTTTTTTGAGTCGGAGTCTCACTCTGTCTCCCAGACTGGAGTGCAGTGGCCGCTCCCGGCCACCGCAGCCTCGACCTGCTGGGCTCCGGCGATCCTTCCGCCTCAGCCTTCCAAGTAGCCGGAATTACAGGCACACGCTACCACGCCTGGCTAATTTTTTGATTTATTGTGGAGATGAGATCTCGCTGCCCAGGCGGGTCTCGAAGCCGCGGGCTCAGGCAATCCACTCACCTCAACCTCCCAAAGGCGCGGGATTACAGGCTGAGTCACCGAGCCCGGCTACAAATGTTGTTTTTAATGAGAAAGAATTATTCAGGTATAATAAAGAACTTTATTTTTTGGAAGTGTTTATAAATTTTCCCACTCTACATGTATATACTTCTATGAAGGCAAATAGATGGAATCGATTCTATATTAATGCTTTTCTATTATACAACTACATTTGATAATCTCATTCCACTGCTTCAATAACTTCTAATTTTCAACTTTATAAAGTTTATTTCTTGTATCAAGGTATCCAAATCTTTCCCCAAACTTTTAATTTCTTTTTTTAAAAATTTGTTTACCTGTGTTTTACTCACCTGGTCATTTGGATCAAATAAAAGTTTATTACACAGTCTTTTTTGAACATTTAGTCAATTACTTATTTAAAAATGCTTATTTTAAGTTTCTTCTCATAACAGTAGTAGACTGAATGGCTTGTATTAAATATCCCCCAAGAATAAGTTTTAGAACTGGAAAAAATGCAAATTTAAAAATATTATGTAAAGGCTCAGAGAGCTACCAAGTCAATGAGAAATTATTGAGACAAGATTGGGGATAAAGACAAAGAAATTTGATATTTAGAATTACTTTTAGCTCAAGGTTTTTTCCAATTTCAAAATCATGGTTGAGAGGTTGAGAAACTGGGCAGTATATTTGAGGATTCAAGCACTGGGAGAAAATTTGTACCTCAAGGCTCACAAAATGGAGAAGTCATGGTTAATCCTAAACTTAATGTGTTCTGTCATTGTTAACACTTACTCCAGCTGCTTGCCTGAAAATATGACATTAACCTCATCCAAAATCTCTACCTTTTTTATATACAGTGACCAGTACTCAGTAAATGTTATCAGGCAAATGTAGAAATATAAACGTCGACGGCATTAAACAGAAATTTTACAAAAAAAGAAAGAAAGAAAGAAAGAAGGTGCCTAGGGAATCCACAAAGGGATTTAGACATGGACTTTGAGATATCAATGCTTGTGGTGATCAGGAAAATAGAACACCAGTTGAGAATCTAAGTAAAGGATAGGAAGCTATAGAAAATAAACAAATGGGAATTCAAGTACTGGACATTAAATAATCAAAATTTATAACTCAATGTGTAAGTTAACAGTAGACTAGTCATAGCTAAAACATGAGTAAACAGTAAGACATATCAGAAGAACATATCCAGAGGAAAAAAAATATAAAAAAGCAGGTAAAAGACTTACGGAGTACAGTGAAAAAGTCTAGCTGTGTGTGTACTTGAAGTCTTTGAGAACAGAAAGAGAATATGACAAAAACGCTTTCAAAGGAGAAAATGGCAAGAAAAAAATTTCAAACTATCAAAAAAGAAAAAAGAAAAGAAAAGAAAAGAAAAAAACCGGGGCAAATATTCAATAAATGTCATAGACTTTCATTAGAATAAATAAAAAGAAAACCACCAAGAGCACATAGCACAGTTAAACGTTAAACCGCGTGAATCTGTGCTGCATGAATCTACTTACATGCAGATTTTCTTCTACTTCTGCCACCCTTGAGACAGCAAGACCAACTCTTTCGTTTACTTGTTCTCCTCAGCCTGCTCAAAGTGCACATGATAAGGATAAAGACTTTTTATGATGATCTACTTTCACTTAATAAGCAGTAAATACCCGCGGGTTCGAGACCCGCCTGGGCAACTTGATGAGACCTCATCTCTACAATAAATAAAAAATTAGCCGAGCATGGTAGTGTTCGCCTGTAGTTTCAGCTACTTGGAAGGCTGAGGCGGAAGGATCGCCGGAGCCCAGCGGGTCGAGGCTGCACTCCAGTCTGGGTGACAGAGTGAGACTCCAACTAAAAAAAAAAAAAAAGCAGTAAATATATTTTCTCTTCCTTATGATTTTCTTAATGACAATGTATTTTATTTTGCTCATTTTGTTATAAGAATGCAGTGTATGATACATATACAAAGTATTTGTTAATCGATTGTTTATATTATCAGTAAGGCTTTCAGTCAACAGAAAACTATAAATAGTTACGATCTGAAGAAGTCAAAATTTTATATGACTACTTGTATTGGATTTAAGTAAGTTAAGAAAATATTGCAAAATCTAGAGTAACTATTAAAAAGAGTAAATACATATATTAATGTCAAACTAAGATGAGGAAACAAATAATATGAAATAAAATTAAATTTTAAAAAGAAAAAATAAGTAATATAGAGCTATATAGACAAGTAATATATGACTAAAGAAGTAGTAACAAACTGGTAGATTTAAAACTAATATGCACATAACTATATGAAAAGTCAATAGACTAAAAACTTTAATTAAAGACAAGTTGTCACAATAAATAAAATACAAGCACATACATGCATATACAAATGCACATAATTATAAAGCATTTTTAAAAGATATACCTTAAGTATAAAAATTCAAAAAAGTTTGATGTATAATGATGAAAATAAGCTAAGGAGACAAAAAGGATATAGCTAACATTATACCAATAGCACACAAGGTAGACTTAAAAGGAAAGAGCATCACTATAGATAAAGGACTATAATAATAAAATGGTCAATTGTTTATTTATATGCCTTAAATAGCATGGTCTCAAAATATACCAAATTTATAGAATAGGGAAAAGAAAATATAGACAACCTCTCTGAGTGATTACTAAGCTTGTAGACTGAAAACTTGGAGAGGATATAAAGGATTTAAACAAACCAATTTGACAAATGAACTGATGTCCAATTTGATATGCACCTATTAAACACTACCTAACAATGAAACTAAAATGGTCAAGTAATCTGAATGGACATGCAGTAAATAGATGGTAAATAAACATATAAAGAAGGTATTCAAACTCAAAGATAATCAAAAAAATAAATGTCTATTACTGATACAGCCATAGAATAGTTAATTTTTAAGGAAAAACAGAGCAAATCATTGGCAATGAGATAAAGGAACCATAATTATATACCATCATTGACATTGGTTCCAATTTACCATTTGGAAAATTGAGTTTCCTGAGATAGAAAATTTGTGAGCATAATGTTTATTATGGATTGTTCTCATTATCAATGTCTGTAAAAAGGTTAAGGAAACAAGTCTGGGCAGAGAAAGATTTGAATTTCAATACACTTGCAACGAAGACCTCCATTTCATTTTATGCAGTGCTCTGGAAATGGGTAGACCCTTCATAACTATCCAGAATTTAGGTTAGATTACCAAGCATTTGCAACTCTATAGCATCTAGTCACTAGAAAGTGTTGCTTACGAAGAGGGGACTTGACCTCAGAGGAGGCAGCTAACATCAATGAATGGCAAATTTCAGAGCAGAACTCAATGGTTAGCCAACCACTACCAATTCAATCAGCAGTTGGCAAAATGAAGACTTCAGTTCTGTAGTAGAAGATTTGGGTAGTAACCAAAGTAATCTCCACAATACCTAACACACTTGTAGGTATATGTTCATCAAAGATATGTAAGAGCATGTTCTTAACAGTACTATTTATATTTAACAAAATTTATAATGAATGCAAATGTTTATCAACCGTTAAGAAAATAAATTGCCATGTAGTTATACTATAAGATAGTAGTTAATAATGAAAATTATTGAACTATAGCTAACTCAAATGTGTAAATAAAATATACAAGCATAATAATAAATCAAAGAAGCTATATTCAATAGGAAACACTGTCTGATGTCAAGTTATATGCAGTTCCAAAAAAGCAAAATTTGGGGCCTCCTAGAGTTGTGGTAAAATTATGTAACCTCACATGGTATTGCTTACTAGTATCTCTAAACAGTACAACATGAAAATTCATTGAGCTGTACTGTTTCTTGCTATTTAGGCATTTTATATATATTAACCTCAATGAAAAAATATATAATTAAATTAAATATGCTTTCTTTTAATTGTTGGCTTTTTTTCTCATTCTTTTCCCTCATTCTTGATGGAAAACTTACTTGCATGTACGAAGAATAAGTAGTGTGGTTGCTTGTAGTGAATATTATTCATTTTTTAAATTCACTTAAGAAATGCTCATTACTTACATTTATAAAAAGTTAAATGCATTACCTATGAGAAGTAATAAAATGAATAAAATTTCCATTGTATTGTTACACTGTCCAATGTATTAGGAAATTTGATTTGAGAAAATATTTTTAAAAATAATCTGCATGTGTTACAAACCAGAATATTATTATAAACTATTTTTTTTGCAATCTTGTCAATTAGTAATAATTTTAAAAATGAAATTGTTAAATATGCCTCAATTTTTTAAAAGAAAATGTGATAATAGGTATAAAGTATCTCATAAACTTTCAAAATTTTCCAGTTCTTCCTCATATTCAAATGCCATTGGTATGGTTGAAATTCAAATAGCATCTAAAAGCCGGGCTCGGTGGCTCAGCCTGTAATCCCGCGCCTTTGGGAAGCTGAGGTGATTGGATTGCCTGAGCCCGTGGGTTCGAGACCCGCCTGGGCAGCGAGACCTCATCTCTATAAGAAATCAAAAAACCAGCCGGGCGTGGTAGCACATGCCTATAATTCCGGCTACTCGGAAGGCTGAGGCGGAAGGATCGCCGGAGCCCAGCAGGTCGAGGCTGCGGTGGCCGGGAGCGGCCACTGCACTCCAGTCTGGGCGACAGAGTGAGACTCCAACTCAAAAAAAAAAAAAAAAAACAAATAGCATCTAATTACCTGAGTGTCATAACTCAATAAAGAAAGGGAAAGAATGTGTATTCAGATATATTTGCAAATATAATTCCATAAGTTTTAGTGTTAATTATGTTTTAATTTAACAAATATTTATTGATTGCTTACTGTATTGATTGCTTGAACTTGTCAGTTCAAGTTGGTATAACAAAATACCAAAGACCAAGAGGCTTAAGCAACATGAATTTATTTTTCACAATTCTTGATGGTGAAAAGTCCAAGATCAAGACGCCTGTGGGTCTAACATCTGTTGAGGGCACGCTTTCTGGTTTGCAGATTTACTTACTGTATCCCATATAATAGAGAGAAAGATTACCTCTCTAGTGCATTTTATTTATAGAGGCACTAAATGACATTATGCACATTTATAACCTAATTACCTCACAAACTTGCCCACTCCAAATATCATCATCATGAGAATTTAGGCTTTAATACATGGATTTGGAGGACTTCCGGCAAGATGGCCACGAAACAGTTGGGACTGTGAGAATCTCCGTAAACGTGAGTTTCCATAAAGACTCTTGCTTCTCCCCCCACCCCCCCAAACACACCGGTCCAACGCCTGGAGGCCCGTGGTCCCACACACCACTGCCACAACCCTGCCAACGCCGCTGTTCCGCCCCAGGCAGCCCTGGGCTCCCAGCCGCATGGAGCTCTGGGCTTCCTCCCCGGTTACACTGCCCCACCTGGTGCCAAACGGCCGCCACCCGCAGAAACCCTTGGCTCCCACCTTGTGGAGCTCCCGGCTCCCTTGTCAGCTGCACTGCACTGCCTGGCACCCAGCTGCCAATGCCTGTGGAGGCCCTCAGCTCTCGGTTTGTTGAGCTCTGTGCTCCCTGCCTGGCTACACCACCCCAAGCCACTGCCACCTGGGGGAGGCCCGCGGCTCCCAGCCTGTGGAGCTCCAGGCTCCCTCCCTGACTGCACTGCCCCACCTGGTCCCAAGCCGCCGCGGTCTGGAGAGGCCCTTGAATCCTGGCCCCTTGGAGCTCCGGGATCCCTCCCCGGCTGCAGCACCCTGCCTGGCCCCAAGCCACCACTACCTGTGGAGGCCCTTGGCTCCTGCCCCTTAGAGCTCTGGGCTCCCTCCCTAGCTGCAGCATCCCACCCCGCCCCAAGCTGCCACCGCCCATGAAAGCCCTTGGCGCCACCCCTCAGAGCTCCGGGATCCCTCTCTGGCTGAAGTACCCCACCCCACCCCAAGCCGCGGCCAATGCAGAGGCCCTTGGCGCCTGCCCCTCCCTCCCTGACTGAAGTGCCCTGCCCTGCACCAAGTCGCTGCTGCCTGTGAAGGCCTTCAGCTCCCACCCCGTGGAGCTCTGGGCTCCCTCCTTGGCCATAGTGTGCCCCACCCTTCCCCAAGCCGCCACTGCCGGTGGAGCTCCAGGTTCCCTCCCCGGCTGCAGCACCCAAGCCTCCACCACACAGGGAGACCTGTGGCTTCCTCCCTGTGGAGCTTAGGGCTCCCTTGTCACCTGCACCACCCTGCCCCCAGCCGCCCTGCACTATGACGACCAGCAACACCGGGCAGTCTCACACTCTTGCCTCCTCCGACTTGCCCCTGACCACAGCGGGACCAGAGAACAGCTGGAGCTCTGGGACAAGGCAGAGATCTGCATTGTCCCATGAGCTCTGCCCAGCTCTGTGTAGCCTCCAGCTTGGGACCTAAGAAACAAAGAAAGAAAAAGAAGCCCAAGCCACATGCCAACCTGCAGCATGCGGCTGTCTCGCATTCTCCTTCCCCCAGTTGGACCCAGCTGCAGTATAACCAGGGATGATCTGGAGCCCTGTGACCAGGAAGAGACCTGCATTGCCCTGCCCACCTCCACCCAGCTCTGCCCAGCCTCCAACTTGGGATCTAAGACCTCATATTTGTGTAGGGGAATAGTACATCATAAGGAAGTTGGTTAGCCTGTGGGTCTGTATGATTGTATATCGTAGTTTTTTTGTTGTGTTTTGATTTGTTTGTTTTGTTTTTGTTTTTGTTTTGTTCTCTTACTCTTACCTGTATTCAGGTCTATTTTCATTTGCTAGTGGGTACCTTTGTTTTCCTTCTTACTCTTGTCTTTCTCCACCTTCCGCTTCCCCCCATCCCTGTTCCATTTCTTTCCTTTTTCTTACTTGATTTTACTTTCAGGGAACAAATTTATAATCCCACTGCATGGACAGATTACAAGGCAGTGGGAAGCAGGTTCCAACATATCCATACACCTGCCGGGGATACTGGGATCTGCAGATAGATTCTGAATCACAGCTCCCCCCTCAAATAAATCTCAAAACCGCAAAAGGTATAGACCCAACCTTCAATTCTTCAGAATTGAACAAAGCCAGAGGATTCACACAAGGAAAAATAGGAGATTGAGCAAACAGAGCAAACAGAACTAAAAGCAACCCTGCCACCCTGAAAACATATTTAAAGAAGACAGGAGGAAAAAAGGATTCGTGGGGAGGAAAACCTACACAAATGAAGAAAAACTAAAAGAAGAATATAGGTCTCACACAGATCCCTCAAGATCAGATAATGAGAAAACAGACTTTGGAATTCAAACAATGAAGAGCCCAGAATGACTGGTCACATACTACAAACCCAGACATCAAGACATTAATAGAGAGAATAAAAAGAATGAGGAGAGACAAGAGGAAAATAGGAAGGAGTTGACAACTGAGATAACAGCAGTAAAGAATACTGTGAATGAAATAAATAACAAACTAATAAGCACAGAAAGCAGAATTAGCCAAGCAGAAAACAGAATCTCAGAACTTGAAGACCAAAATATAGAACTAAGCCAAACTGTCAAAACATAGAAAAGAAACTTAAAAAGACAGAACAAAACCTTCAAGAGATTAGCAATTACTTCAAAAGAACAAGCCTAGTAGTAATTGGACTTCCTGAGGCAGCAACAGAGAGACCACCCTGGAACAAACATTCCATGAAATTATTCAAGAAAACTTTCCTCACCTCATCAGAGATGCAAAAATTCAAACACAAGAGATTCAGAGAACCCATGCAAGACCACAAATAAGAAGACCAAGTCCTAGGCACATAATCATTCACCTGAACAAAGTAGGTATAAAAAAAAAAAATCCTAAAAACAGCAAGAGAAAAAGGCCCGACTATCTACCAAGGAAGACCAATCAGAATAGCCGCAGATTTATCTACAGAAACACTTCAGGCTAGGAGAGCTTGGAGTCCAGTAGTCAAGGTTCCCAAAGATAAACAATTTCAACTAAGAATAACCTACCCAGCCAAGCTAAGCTTCATCTGTGAGGGAGAATTAAAATCTTTCCCAGACATCCAATCCCTAAGAATTTGGGCTGCCTCCAGACAACCCCAACAAGAAACTCTTAAGAAAGTATTAAACCCAGAAGAAAAGGGGGAAAGAACACAATATTCTTCACAAGAGTACAGGAAAAAGATTGAAAACACACATGAACCAACCCCAAAAACAAAAGACAACAAACAAGTACAACAACAACTCTATAAGAACCTCAAGACAAAGATAAATCCTCACATTTCAATAATTAGCCAGAATATGAATGGACTAAATGCACCACTGAAAAGACATAGAATGGAAAAATGAATAAAATATCATGAGGCAACAATATTGTCTCCAAAAGATGCATTTCACCAGAGAGGACACTCACAGACTCAAAGTAAGAGGACAGGAAACAAAATTTCAGGTGGAACACAAAATAAAGCTGGAGTTGCAATCTTAATGTCAGACCAAATATCCTTTGAGCTATTAAAAATTAAACAAGATGAAGAAGGTCACTGTATAATGATGAAAGATTCAATCCATCAACAAGAAATATCCATCCTAAACATATATGCACCTAACATAGAAGCACCAATGTTCGTAAAGCAGTTTCTAGGAAAACTTAAAAAAGAGATTGACTCTAACACTATCATAGCTGGGAACTTTAATACCCCACTCACAACCCTAGTCAGATCATCAAGACAAAAAATCAGCAAGGAGACCCAGAACGTCCAAGAGACTCTTGAACAAATTGACTTAGTTGATACCTACAGAAAACTCCACCCAATGACCACAGAATATACATTCTACTCATCACCACATGGTCCATACTCCAAGATCAACCACATCATTGTCCATAAATCAAACATAAACAAATTTCATAAGACTGAAATCTTGCCATGCACCTTCTCAGACTACAATGGAATAAAAATAAATATCAACACCAACAAAGTTTCACCAAAACCCACAAAGACATGGATACTAAACAGTATGATGCTAAGCAACTCCTGGGTCAATGATGAAATCAAAACAGAGATTAAAAGGTACCTGGGAATAAATGAAAATGAAGAAACATTTTATTAAACCTCTGGGATGTCATGAAAGCAGTAGTAACAGGGGAATTCATATCTTTACAAACACACATGAAGAAAATGGAAAGATCACAAATTAACAGCCTAAAAAATCACCCAAGGAAGCTGGAAATGCAAGGCCACCAAAACCCTAACTTCTGCGGAAGAATCCAGATCACCGAAATAAAAACCCAAATCCAGGACATAGAAGACAAAAAGATAATACAAAAAAAAAAAAATCAATGAAACAAAAAGCTGGTTCTTTGATAGGATAAACAAGAGAGGTGATCCCCTAACCAGACTGACCAAGAAAAAGAGAAAGTTCAAATAAACTCAATCACAACACAAAAGATGAAGTCACAACTGACACTGAAGAAATACAAAAGATTATCAGAGACTACTAGGTACAATTGTGTGGAAGCAAATTTGAAAACCTAAAGAAAATGGAGGACTTTCTGACATCACACAACCTCCCTAGGTTGAAACAAGAATAAACTGAGACCCTAAATAGATTAATAACAATCAAGGAAATTGATTATGTCATAAGAAAACTGCCTACAAAAAAAATCCTGGACCAGAATTCTACAAAACATACCAGGAGAAACTGATACCATCCTACTGAAAGTATTCCAGGTGATTGAGAAATGTGGAACTCTCCCCAAATCGTTTTATGAAGCTATATCACATTGATATCCAAGCCAGGTAAAGACACAACAAAGAAAGAGAACCATAGTCCAATATCTTTGGTGACATAGATGCTAAAATTCTCAACAAGATCCTTGCAAAACAGATTCAGCAACACATCTCAAAAATCATCCATCATGATCAAATAGGCTTCATCCCCAGGATACAAGGCTGGTTCAACATTCATAAGACCGTAACTGTAATTAAATACATCAATAGACACAAAAACAAAAACCACATGATTATACCATTAGATGCAGAAAAAGCTTTTGATAAAACACAGCGCCCCTTCTTGATAAAAACCCTCAAACATCTAGGCATAGATAGAACATATCTCAAAATAGTAAAAACCATCAATGAAAAACTCCTCAGCCAATATACTCCTAATCATACAAAAATTGGAACTATTTCCCCTGAAAACTAGATCAAGACAAGGATGTCCACTCTTACCCCTTCTGTTCAGCATAGATTTGGAAGTCTTATCTAGAGCATTCAGAGAAGAGAAGGTGATCAGGGGTATCCAAATAGGAAAAGAGGAAGTCAAATTATCTCTCTTTGCAGATGACATGATTTTACACCTTGAAAACCCAAGATAATCTGCCAAAAACCTCCTTGCACTGATAAAGGACTTTGGCAAAGTCTCAGGGTATAAAATAAATGTACAAGAAGATAATTGCATTTCTATACACCAATAATAAACAAACAGAAACCCAAATAAAAAGAACAATTCCATTTACAGTAGCCACAAAAATGTGAAATACCTTGGCATCTTCCTAACCAGAGACGTAAAAGACCTTTACAATGCAAACTACAAAACACTGCTCAAAGAAATCAAAGATGACACAAACAAGTGGAAAAAATATTCCATGCTCATGGATTGGAAAAATCAACATTGTTAAGATGTGCCTTTTACCTAAGGCAATCTACAAATTTAATGCAACACCCATCAAATTACCAGCCACATACTTCTCAGACTTAGAAAAAACAATACAAAAATACAGGAATTCATATGGAAACATAAATGACCAAGAATAGCCAAAACAATTCTCAGTAAATAAAACAAAGCAGAAGTATCACACTCCCAGACTTTAAACTTTATTATAAAGCTACAATAATTAAAACAGCCTGATATTGGTACAAGAACAGGCATATAGACCAATGGAATAGAATTGAGATTCCAGAAGTAAAACCTCAATTTCTCAATCAACTCATCTTCAACAATGCCTCCACCACCCACTACTGGGGAGAGGAGAACTTATTCCGTAAATGGTGTTGGGAAAACTGTCCACATGCAGAAGATTAAAACAGGACCCCCACCTATACCCATACACAAAAAATAATTCTAAATGGATCACAGACCTAAATGTAATACCTCTAACTGAAAGAACCTCGGAAATTGCGGGAGACTCTCTTATGGATATTGGAACTGGCAACCAATTCCTGATCAAAACCCGAAGTGCCAGACCGTAAGAGATAAGATACACAAGTGGGAACTCATTAAACTGACAAGCTTCTGCAAAGCCAAAGAAACCATCAAGAGAGCAGGGAGACAGGCCACAGACTGGAAAAAAATATTTGCTAACTCTGTGTCTGACAAAGCCTAACATCAAGGATCTACAAGGAACTCAAACGTGCTGAAAAGAAAAAAACAAACAGCCCCATTACAAAGTGGGCTAAAAAATGAATAGACACTTCTCAAAAGAAGACATAAGAGCAGCCAACAGATATATGAACAATGAAAAAAATGAAAAGATGTTCAGTTCACTAGTCATCAAGGAGTTTCAAATTAAAACTACACTGAGATACCACCTAACTCTAGTCAGAATGGCCATCATCAATAACTCAGAAAATAACAGACGCTGGAGAGGATGTAACGAAAAGGGAACACTTCTACCCTGTTGATAAGAGTGCAAACTAGTTCAGCCTCTGTGGAAATCAGTGTGACGATTCCTAAAAGTTCTAAAAATCGACCTTCCATATGACCCCACAATCCTCCTACTGAGAATACACCCAGAAGAACTGAGGTCACTCTATGAAGAAGATGCTTGCACACGTATGTTTATTGCAGCGTTGTTCACAATAGCAAAAACATGGAACCAAGCATGTTGCCCATCAAAAGAGGACTGAATAAAAAGAAGTTTGGTACATATACAATGGAATACTACACAGCCACAAAGAACAAAATCATGAACTTTGCAGCAACCTGGATGACATTCGAGCTTATAATACTGAGTGATCTCTCACAGAAACAAAGAGCTGAGTATCGCATGTTCTCATTCATAAGCAGACCTTGAACAACTACCGTATTACTATAAGAAAATGATTAAAAGTGGCTAGAAACTGCGGGGAGGGGGGGTGGAGAGGTGGGAAGGTGGGATTGACAGTAGTCAATATCTGCCTGGGGAAGGCGGGCACACCTCATCGATAAGGGTAGCTGCACAGTGAATATTTGTATACCTAGCCCTGAATTGTACCCCACAATTTTAAATGTAAAGAGGAAAAATAAATAAATAAACGGATTTTGGGGAGGGGGAGCAAAACATTTAGTTTATTGCACCTAATGTGTGTTTGGAATGGGAATTAAAATATTCATACATTGAAAATTATAAAACACTAATAAAAATGAAGAAAACATAAATAAATGGAAAGATATCCTGTGCTCACGGTTTGGAGGAATTAATATTGTCTAAATATTCAATACTATCCAATGCAATCTGCAGATTCAATGCAATCCCTATCAAAATTCCAATGCGAGTTTTCACCGAAATAGGAAAAGCAATACTAAAAATCCTGTGGACTCACAATCCTCGAATAGCCAAAGCAATCTCGGATAAAAAGAACAGGGCTTGAGGCATCAACAAGGAAGGGACTGACAGTAGTGGAAAACTGCCAGTGGGGGGCACACCGCATCAACAAGAGTACCCGCATGATAACACTTGTATACTTCACCTTGAATTGTGCCCCACATCTTTAAAATAAGAAATTTTAAAAAAGAAAGACATACAGATGGTTAATACGTTCATGAAAAAAATGCTGAATATTACTAACAATCAGGAATATGTAAATGAAAACCACAGTAAGAAATCATCTCACATCTTTCAGAATGACTATTTCAGAAAGATGAAAGATAAATGTTGGATAGGATTTGGACAAAAGGAACGTATGTACACTGTTGGTGGGAATGTAGAGCAGTATAGCCATTATAGAAAATGGCATGGAGGTTTCAAAGAAAACTAGAAATAAAACTATGATGCAATTAATCAATGTTAATTTTAGGTATAAGCCATAAGCTAAAAAATCAGCATGCTGAAGAGATATCTCCACCTATTTATTGTAGCAGTATTCACATTAACCAAAATATAGAATCCACCTAAGTGTCTATGAAAGGGTGAATGGATAAAGAAATGTGGCATATGTAACAGATAGAATAAAAAAAGAAAATAATTTTTTTCATTCACAACAACATAGATAAACCTGGAGGACATCATACTAAGTGAAATAAACTAGGCACAAAAAGTCAAATGGCACATGGTCTCACTTATATATGGAATCTAAAAAAAGTCAGACTCATAGAAATAGAGAATAGAATGGTGGTTACCAGAGGCAAGTGGGAGTGGTGAGGAACATATGGGGCCATTTTGGTCAAAATACATCAAGTTTCAGGTAGACAGGAGGAATAGGTCACAGAATCCAGCCAGATTCAGCAATTTCCAAAAGGCATAATAACAAGGGGTATGATTTTTTGGGAAGGCATATTCAAAGACTACCACTGGTACATTACATTTGAGACGTCTACTAGGCATTCAAGATTATGGATGCCAAGGTGGCAGTGGAATATGCGAGTTACAATATCCACAGCGTATTTTGTCTTGAAGATGTACATTTTAGAGATTTTGTCATATTAAGTAGATAACTTCACCAAAAATGTGACTTATGGGAGAATCTGAGAGTTAAAATATTTCCACCAACTTTGTTTGTTTGTTTTTGTTTGTTGTTTTGGAATTGGAGTCTCAATCTGTCGTCCAGACTGGAATGCAGTGGCACACTCCCGGTCACTGCAGCCTTGACCTGCTGGGCTCTGGCGATAACTTCCACCTCAGCCTTCCAAGTTGCCGAAACTACAGGCATGCGCTACCACACCTGGCTAATTTTTGATTTATTGTAGAGATGAGGTCTCGCCAAGTTGCCTGGGCAGGTCTTGAACCTGCAGGCTCAGACAATTCACTCACCCCAGCCTCCCAAAGTGCTGGAATTACAGGCTCCACCAAGTTTTTTATACGTGTTGGTATAGTTGAACAATTTCTTACTAGTTAGATAAAAGAAAGGTAACCATGTAGGCTCATAGATAAATAGATAATGTGTGTGTGTGTGTGTGTGTGTGTGTGTGTGTTATAGGTACCACTGTATTACCTTATTGTGCAAGTTTTGCTGTACTACTTAGATGATATAATTGGAAATGAAAAATATAATGGTGTATAACTTAGCTGATTGTGCAGCGTGACCTTCGGGTAAACAAAATGGACAAACTATTCTCTGATTCATTTCCGAAGTGACAGAGAAAAATATCTTGAGGGATTGAATGGGCCACTTCATTAGCCTTAGCTGGATACAAAGTCACAGAGCAAGTGGCCCTAGAAAGATTCAGTCTAAGATATTTCTAATATTCTGTTGAGTTCCCCTCCTCCCCAGTTCCCATCCTCTACCCTGCAAATAGTACAACCACCACCCATGTTGAGTCAGATCTGTTTGTTACCCACTCTAGTTTGAGTTTCATATGCTTTCTCAAGCTCCCTCTATCTGAAATAGTTTATAAAATCAATGAACATGTGTTGAACTAGAGGAATAAACTCTCCCATACATCTGGTAGATAGGGAATTAAACTGGGAATAAAATAGTACTGACCAAGGGTAGGTCTGGCAGTGAGAGGAGAGCAGATTTTTTGCTGCTTGTGAAAAGATACTGCACTTCTATTTCTGCCCTCCTCCTCAAGGTCACCAAGAAAGAAGCAGACTGGGTAAAGATGCTAGGAACAAAAATGCCATCTCTTCTTTCATTTGGATTACTTTTCTTTGCTATGAAAACAGTAAGCAAGACAGAGCCAAGGTTTTGATACAAACCTAGTGCAGGGAGGAAAGTCAGCTTCTCAGTCTACACAATACTTTAGATATTTGGTCAAAATTAGGCCAGTCAAAGGAGTCCTTAGAGTCCCTGGAGTACAACTGATTTTTTAGCAAATGAGGTTGGAGTTTAAGCCAATTATTTTGGTAAGAGAGACTATGTGTTCGCATGGGGTTCTCTTTTCCTCTTTCAATGGGAAAATCGATTTAAACAATAGGTGGTTTTTAAAAGTTAAGCCATTCAGTAATTTCAGTACTCGGGGAAAAAAAATATTTTAATAATCTTGACAACTTCCTCAAACCTTGTTCAATATAGATAGTTGTTTGTTAGTAGAACAAGCCATTTCAATTGCATAATTTTCATTAAATACAAAAACAGAACAAAATAGAGTAGTTCCCCCTTATCCATGGTGAACACATTCCAAGACCCCAGCAGATTTCTGCAACTGCAATAGTACTTAATCCTATATATGCTATATATTTTTGTATACATAAATACCTATAATATAATTTAATTTATAAATTAGGCAAGTAAATGTTTAACAACAATGACTGATAAAAATAGAACAAATGTAACAATACACCATGATAAAAGCTTTGTGAATGTTTTCTTTTTTCTCAAAATATTTTACTGTACTGTACTGACCTATCTTGGTCTCATGGTGACTGTGGATAACAAAACTGTGGAAAGCAAAACTGTGGAAAGAAGGAGACTCCCGTACTCTTCTTTTGGTATTGCCGAAACATGACTAAAACAACTGGTTGTTTGTGAAGCTTGATCTGCACCAATGGGTTGGGAAGAATTAGGCTCAAGGGAAATGTGCGTTTATTTGATGAAACTCTCTTTGTACTTTATAATCCTCAGAGCCCTTAGGAAATAATTTGTGCATATCTCTTTCTTATAATGCTGACATTTTCCCTCCTCCCTGATGCAATTTTTTAACACAGCAATTTTTTGTGTGTGTGTTTTCTCGTCATTAAGTGAGAAGAAATATACCCAATAATGTTGGCTGTAAATGTGTGTGAAGAGTGAGAGCACAAGTAGGCACATTTGTGTGTGTATCATATTTTCTTGACATATTTGAAGTATAAATTGATTTGTACAACTCTAATTCAAATTTTCAATGACACTAATAAAATATAACATCCTTACCATGGATTTATGTAAACATTTTTCTCTTTATATGCACACAGTGATTTCTCTCCCAGGATATTACAAACTCATCTCTGTTAACTGTTTACTTTTTTCTACATAGTTTTTACTTCAGACAATTTATGAACATTTAAAGATAGGACTTTAGGAGGAAGTTAAGAAATAGTGGATGAGAAGAATATGCATATAGCCTCACAATGAACTAAATGAATGCTTTAAGTACATCTGTTTATTTTTTCTTGATCCTTCATCACAAAGCTGAACAGTATTCAGTGGTTGAGTATGGGAAGACTACATGTATTTTTACCTTCTAATGAATATTGAATATAAATTCCTGCTATTTTTATAAACTCTGCACCAGTTCTGACATCAGTTGGTTGTCAGTTAAATATTTTGGTTTCAGTTTTACTTAAAAAATAGGTTTTCTTACATTTTTTTTAAATGTGGAAGAGTTTATGTCCATAACTAGTCTTCAAGCTTTTGTATTAAAAATAGTTTCCTAGTTTCCATCCTACCCAAGGCAATCTACAGATACAATGCAATACCCATCAGATTGTCAACATCATTTTCCTCAGACCTGGAAATGATAATACAGAAATTCATATTTTTTAAAAAGAACATGAATAGACAAAACAATCATCAGCAATAGGAACTAAGCCTGAGGTATCACACTTCCAGATGTTAATCTTTGTTACAAGACTACAGTAACCAAAACAGTCTGGTATTGGTACAAGAATAGGAACATAGTCCAATGGAATAGGAGAGATTCTGGGATTTAACAGCCTGAAAACTATGTGGATTACAAAATTTCTAACTGGTCTCTGATTTGTAAAATTCTTTCATTTCCACCTTCCAAATGAAAACAAATTTTGTCCTCAAAAAATTATGTCCAAACTGATAGCCACACATGAATACAGAATAAAACAATTCTTTTGGTAGGCAGTCAATTACAATAAGAAAACTCTTTAATCTCTATTTCATTTCAATACATATATAACAACTTAAAGTGGTCCCAACCTGGAATATCCCCAATCCTTTCATATTACTGATTTTTATTATTTTGCTATCCTGTCCATGTATTTGAAGAGAATCTAGGGCATGTCAGATAAAACTCATTTCCTCTGGTGAAGTTATTTTTAAATGGAACATTTTATTGCTAATTTTCCATAATTTTTAAATGAATCTATTATTGCACCGTGTATGTAAAAGCTGATAGACTAATACGTGATTGTTTCTCACAAAAGGAACAAAATATAGTGCCAACTTAGAACATATTTTGTTACCTACTCTTCTCCTTTGACCTTCTCATACTAAATTTCTAATATTCTTATTTTCTTTCTAATCTAATCCACTGTGGACCAAGTAGGAAGTGAAATTTTATTTTTATTTTATTTTATTTTATTGAGTTGGAGTCTCACTCTGTCACCCAGACTGGAGGGCAGTGGCCACTCCCGGCCACCGCAGCCTCCACCTGCTGGGCTCCAGCGATCCTTCCGCCTCAGCCTTGCGAGTAGCCGGAATTACAGGCATGTGCTACCACGCCCAGCTGATTTTTTGATTTATTGTAGAGATGAGGTCTCGCCAAGTTGCCCGGGCAGGTCTCGAACCCGCGGGCTCAAGCAATCCACTCACCTGAGTTTCCCAAGGCACGGAATTACAGGCTAAGCCACTGAGCCCGGCAGGAAGTGAAATTTTAGATTTGATCCATTTTTAATTCTTGCTTTTGCTGTAGCGTGCTCTTGTACATCATTAACTGGGAAGACATTTTCTGAAGCTTAACCCTGTTAAGCAGCTGCTCACATTCTAACCCTTCACATTGTACCTATCTTCTTTTCCTTTTGTAACATCAAAACTAGTCCAGAATTCACTCTGTGGGTGCACACATTTAAGAAAAGAGAAGAAATGCATCTGGGTCTTGAAATCTCTTAGAAAGATTAAAATCTATGAGATAAAAACTTTTCAATTACTTTCCTATTTCTGCAAGACATCTCTTATAGTCTCCATCACTTAGGGTGCTATAAGCTATCCCAGCTACAATAGGCCAGGGGTAGATTTAAGTAACATACAGATTTAACAGTTTATTTTTAAATGTGATGCAAGAGATACGAAAAACTCCTAATCAGAAATGTCTGCCTCTTCTACCTCTCAATAAAACAAACAACTAAAATTGTTACCTATATTAAAATAAAAATTAACCATTATTGACTTGAATTTTACTGAGAATAAATTTATCAGGTTACTTCCAAATAGGAGAATTGTAAAGAGTGGAGACCACCTACCATTTATAGAGAAGAGAACTAAAAAATAAAGTTTTGGAAGACAAGTAATTATTTTTATCATTTTTTCTAAAGTTAGCACTGCTTTGAAACATTAGTGTACACAGAGTATATAATATGGCTTTGTTTGCAAAAAGCATTAGAGAGATGTGTTAGATATGAATACTTGATACCTGCTCGTTTTCTCAGAGTTTTAGTCATTTTTTTCTTTATAAATACTGTGATAAATTAATTTCTTGTCTTTGTAAGAAAATTTATGTGACTAAAATCCTACATAGTTTAAAAATTTTTTGAATAATGATTTCTTTTTATGCTGTATTAGTTTCCTATGGTTGCTGTTACAAATTACCATAACCATAGTATTTTAGAAAATCATACATTTGTCATCTTACAGTTCTGGAGCCAGAAGTCTTAAATGAGTCTTATACTGCCACAAGCAAACTGTTTGAAGGACTAGCTTCCTCTGGAGGTTGGAAAAATCCATTCCCTTGCCTTTTCCAGTTTCTGGAAGCTCCTTTAATTCTTTGCCCATGACAGCTTCTGTGCATCACACAACCTCTTCCGCTTCTGTAATCAAATCACCCTTTCCTTCATCTGGACACTTGTATTTATGTTTAGGGTTTATTTAGATAATCCAGAATAATCTCATCATCTCTGTATAGTAAATTTAATCATATTTGCAAAGTCCCTTTTTGCCATGTACATTAACATTCACCGATCCTCGGATTTAGGACCTTGATATTTTAGGAGGTTGTTATTCAGCTTACCATATATGTTGTTAGCAATTTTGTTTAAAAATATATTTCAATGTTGACTGCATTTAGCAAATGTTTATTAGGCGTTTACATAAAGTTACCACCACCCAAGTGTGTGTATTGGGGTGAATATTAACTGAACTAGAAAAATTATCGTGCATTCACATGTAAACTCCACAAATTTCACCTCATGTAGATTTTATTGTATTGAAATATTTTAGTAAATAAGAGTTGGGTTTCAGAAGGAAAGATTAAAAACTTCTCATCCTAGAATTTTTTCTAAGTTACTACAGACAAAAGTTATCATTATTTTTTTATTTATTTGATTCAAGTGGTTTGTAACATAAGAATATTACATGATAGCGAGGTTTGGGCATCTATTGAGTCTCTCACTTACCACATGATACCCAGTGGGTAATTTTTCCACCCTTGTCCCCCTCCCTTCCTTCCCACATTAAGGAGTGCCCAGAGTCTGATGTTCCCATCCTTGTCCCTGTGTGTATACTTTGCCTAGCTCTCTCATTAGGGAGAATATGTGGTATTCAGTTTTTTGTTTATGTGATGATTTAATCAGAATTATGGTTTCTAGTTGCACCCATGTTGCTGCAAAGGACATGACTTTGTTCCTTTTTATGACTGCATAATAGTCCATGGTGTATACATACCATGCTTTCTTAATCCAATCTATTGTTGATGGGACCTAGGTAGGTTCCATGTTTTTCCTGTTGTGGTTAGTGCTTCTATAAACGTGTGCATGCAAGTGTCTTTCTGGTAGAGTGATTTTTTTGCTCCTTTGGATACATACCCAGTAGTGGGATTGCTGGGTGAATGGTAAATGTATTTTTAGTTATTTGAAAAATATCCAATCTGCTTTCCACAGGAGTTGAACAAGTTTAAACTTACTATAAATAAAAGTTATCATTTTTTATCATTTCTAATTTTTTTGCATGCTAATATGCCCAAAATGTAGTTACAGAAAAATAGTTTATATATGAGCTAAAAAACTAATTTTAAAAAATTTCTTCTCCCATTCTGTGGACTGTCTTGCCACTCTCTTTATAGTTTCTTTTGCTTTGTAGTTTGATGAGGTCCTACATGTCCTCTTATGCTTTACAGTTTGATGAGGTCCTACTTGTCCTCTATATTACCTCAAGAATTTGGTTGTTTACTCCAAAGTGCATACACAATACATGTGTTTCTTGCATTTTCTCCTAGGATTCTTACAGTTTAAGGTTTTTCTTTTTAGGTCTTTGATCCACCTAGAGTTGGTTTTTGGGTATGGTGATAGGTAGGGGTCCTGTTTCAATTATGGTCATGTGGTCAGCCAGTTTTCCCAGTACCATTTACTGAATACGTTCTCTCCCCAGTGGTTGTTGGTGGAGGCTTTGTCAAAGAGGAGTTGGTTAAGAAATTGAGATTTTGCTTCTGGAATCTATGTTGTTTCATTGACTTATATGCCTGTTCTTGTTACAGTACCAGGCTGTTTTGATTATTGTAGCTTTATAGTAAAGTTTAAAATCTTGAAGTGTGATACCTCCCACTTTGTTTCGTTTGCTAATAATTGTTTTGGTTATTCATGGTCTTTTATGTTTCCACATGAATTTCTGCATTATTGTTTCCAAGTCTGAGAAAAATGATCTGACAAAGGCCTAATATCCAGGGTATACAAGGAACTCAAATGTGCTGAAAGGAAAAAAACAGCCCTATTAAAAAGTAATCCCAGCACTTTGGGAGGCCAAGGCGAGATGATTGCCTGACAGGAGTTCGAGACCAGCCTGGACAACTTGTTGAGACCTCGTCTCTATAATAATAATAATAATAATAATAATACAAAATCCGGGGATAGTAGCATGCATCTGTAGTTCCAGCTACTTGGAAGGCTGAAGTGGAAGGATCACCTGGGCCTAGCAGGTCAAGGCCACAGTGGCTGTGAGCACACTGCTGCACTGCAGCCTAGATGACAGAGTGAGACTCCAACTCAGAAACAAACAAACAAAGAATAGACACCTCTCAAAAGAAGACATATAAGCAGTCAACAGATACATTTAAAAAAGATTCAACCTCACTAATCATCTAAGAAATGCAGATTAAAACCACACTGCGATACCATCTAATGCCCACCAGGATGGCCATCATCAGTAATTCAAAAAACAACAGTTGCTGGAGAGAAAGCGGGGAAAAGGGAAGGGAAAACATCTATATTGTTGGTGAGGATGTAAACTAGTACACAAACTGTTTGTGGAAAACAATGTGGTGATTCCTAAAAGATGTAAAAATAAATCTTCCATTCGACCCAGCAATTCCCTTTTGCGAACATACCTAAAGGAACTCAAATTATTCTATGAAAAAGATACTTGCACAAGCATGTTTGCTGCAGCATTATTTACAATAGCAAAAACATGGAAACAACCCATGCTGCCCACCCAAAGTGGACTGGGTAAAAAAATGTGGTGCATATACCCAATGGAATCGTATGCGGCCATATACAAAGGCAAAATTATGAACTTCACAGCAAGTTGGATGAACTTAGAATCTATTATACTCAGTGATCTATCACAGAAACAAATAACTTGAGTACAACATGTTCTCACTTATAAGCAGACCTTGAACACTTATCATAACACTCTAAGAAAGGTATTGGCAACAATGGGTCGCTGCTGGAGAGGGAATATGGGGCCACATAACATCAATAAACATACCTGATCTCAAACAAGGTGAAGTGGGGACCAGAGTGAGGCCCAAACTTTACCTGTACAATGACCATCTATCTACCTAATTCTGAATTGTACCCCACATCTTTAAAACAAAATGAATGAAATAATAATAAAAAAGGACATTCACGGAAGAAAACATTAAATAAATAGCAACAGAAGGCAGTGATATATAAAATGTTGCAAGGTATTATAATGATGATAATAAATTAGAAATATCAAAAAAATATTTCTCAAAATAATAAACTAATACTGGTTGAGAAGTCTTCCTAAAAAATAAAAAAATATTTAATTGTTGAGCTCTCTAAATGTCATCTCTGTGTATTTGTAGGTTATTGATGCTTGCCTTGAGGTTTCAAAAGATTGTTATAATATTTGAAAGGGAAGAATTTTTGACAACCAATGTATGTATCATTTAGTGCATTTGAAAAAGAACTAGAATCAGTGACTTCATGATGAATTGAGTAATTGGGAGTCCATTTCTATTATATTAAATGATAAACTAAACTTAAAAAGTGATAAAATATAGACATTCTAAGATAGTGTTACTTCTGCCATGCTTTTGACTTTTGGCAAATTAGACCCAGCCAGTGTAAGCTGTGAATCATAAACCTCTTGGGAAAGTGGATATGAGAAGGAAAATGTCCAAAGTAAGATTGATTGCAACTGTGGGTGAAGAAAGCAAAGAAACTTAATAAAGACAAACTCAGAAGACAAACTCAACATTTATATATTTATTTATATATAATTTAACCTAGGATTTCCCAGGTAAACATAGAGATTTGTGATTTCTATTTCATCAGATACGCATAAGTTTAACTACTCAACACTTCTATACCCTGATAACTTAATACAGAAATGGGCTAAGAGAGATGGTCTCTGAATCTAGAAGGACTCGGGACATATTTGTATGAATCTAGAATGTCAAGATAATTAAAGCTGAAAAATATAACTTCATTCATAAGAGGAGGCTATTATATTCATCAGTTGTTATCATTATTATTATTATTATTGCCGATACATTGGCTATGAGTTGGAGGATGAAAAACTGTTAAGGAAACTACTTACCTAGTAAGTTTTATGAACCAATATTATTGAGTGGCAAATCTTGTTGGTGCCTTTCCATCATATTTAATCATTTCCTTTCACATTGGCTCAATTTCTAACTACCAGCAAAAACTTCCAGTTGCTTGAGTATTTTTTTCTGAACTCCCTCTCTTTCCAAGTTTAGTCAGCCTGGAGTGCCAGAGAATGAATGATGCCTGGAGTAGCCTTCAAGCAATTACCTCTCAGTGGGATAATCTGAATCATGCATTCTACATAGGCTTCCAGAGTTTTTCAGTGGGATTAAGCTCCATGGCTATACAGGTAACTTGTTTATCAATATATTCTTTTTTAAAAAATTATTTTAAATTGGCAACATTTATATATTTATTTAGAGTATAGTGCAATGTTTTGATATATATTTACGTTGTGGAATGACTAAATCAAACTGATTAACAAATGTCTCATTTTACATACTTATCTTTAGGAGTGTGTGTGTGTGTGTGTGTGTGTGTGTGTGTGTGTGTGTGCACGTGTGTGCATGTGTATATGTGTAGCATAAATATTTAAAATTTACTCTTTATCGATTTGGAAATATACAATTCATCATTGTTTATTACAATCACCATTCTGTGTAATAGGCCACTGAAACTTTTTCCTCCTTACTGAAATTTGTACCCTTTGATCAACACTTCCCCTTTTCCTATCCACATCCCTTCTCTTCTCTCTAGTTCACTACCATTCTACATTCTACTTCTAGGAGTTCAACTTTTTAAGATTCCACATATAAGTAAGATCATGTGGTACAGTATTTGTATTTTGATGCCTGGGTAATTTCACTTAGCATAATGTACTCTAGGTTCACCCATGTTGTCACAAATGATAGAATTTCTGTTTTAGGGCTTAATAGTTTTTCATTGTGCATATACACCACATTAAAAAATCTATTTATCCAGTGATGGACACCTAGGTGTCTTTCAGATCTTAGTTATTGTGCATATTGTTGAAATATACATGGAAGTGCAAATACCCCTTCAGCATATTGATTTAAATTCCTTTGGATATATACCAAGAAATAGAATCTCTGGGTTACATGGTAATTCTATTTTTAGCTTTTTGAGAAACCACCATACTATTTTTTATAATGACCATATTAATTTACATTTACACCAAGTATGCAAGAACTTCTTTTCTTCCATATTCTCGCCAACATTTATCTTTCGGCTTTTGATGACAGCCGAATATCTAGGATCTAGGATAGTTTTGAAATTCTAATAGTTTTGAAATCATATTACATGTGATTCTAATTTGCTTTTCTTTTTTTCTTATTTTAAAGAAGTGGGGTACATTTCAGGGTTAGGTATACAAACGTTGATTATGCAGGTACCCTTGTTGATGAGGTGTGCCTCTCCCTCCCCTAGCAGTTTCCTTCAACTGCCAATCCCACTCCCCTTCCCAAGGCGTTTCCCACTACTGCCAATCCCGATCTTATAGTATTATGATAATTGTTCAGGGTCTGCTTATGAATGAGAACACATGGTACTCTGTTCTTTATTCTGTGATAGATCACTTAGAATGATCGACTCTAAATCCATCCAAGTTGCTGCAAAGTCCATATGTTTGTCCTTTATGGGTGCACGATATTACATTCTGTATATGTCTCATATTTTTTTTATCCAGTCCAGCTTCAATGGAGCATAGTTGGTTCCATATTTGTGCTATTGTGAATAGAACTGCAACAAACATATGTGTGCAGGTATCTTTTTTGTAAAATGATTTGAGATTCCTCTGGGTATATTCTCAATAGGGGAATTGCTAGATTATACCAAAGGTCTGTTTCTAGTTCTTTCAGAAATCGCCACACTGTCTTCCAAAGAGGTTGCACTAGTTTGCATTCCCACAAGCAGTATAGAAGCATTCCTTTTTCTCCACATCCTCACCAGCATTTATTGTTGTTTGTTTTGTTAATGATGACCATTCTTACTGGGGTTAGGTGGTATCTCAATGTGGTTTTGATTTGCATTTGTTTGACAATGAGTGGGCTGAGCACTTTTTCATGTGTCTGTTGGCTGCCCATGTATCTTCTTTTGAGAAGTTTCTATTTGTGTCTTTTGCCCACTTTTTAATGGAGCTGTTTTTTTTTTTTTTTTCCTTTTGGCACGTTTGAGTTCCTTCTGGATCCTAGATTTTAGGCCTTTGTCAGATACACCGTTGGCAAATCTTTTTCCCATTCTGTGGGCTGTCTCCCTGCTCTCTTGATGGTTTCTTTTGCTTTGCAGAAACTCATCAGTTTGATGAGGTCCCACTTGTCTATCTTGCTTCTTATGGTATGAGCTCTTGGGGTTCTGATCAGGAATTTGTTGCCAGTTTCAATTTCCATAAGGGTACCTCCTGCGTTTTCTACGATTCTTACAGTTTGAGGCTTTATGTTTAGGTCTTTGATCTATTTAATTTTTGTGTATAGTGATAGGTAGGGACCCTGTTTCAATCTTCTGGATGTGATCAGCCAGTTTTCCCCGCACTGTTTACTGAATAGGTTCTCTTCTCCTCAGTGGTTGTTGTTGGAGGTTTTGTCAAAGATGAGTTGGTTGAGAAATTGAGACTTTGCTTCCAGAATCTCTGTTCCATTGGTCTATATGCCTGTTCTTGTACCAATACCAGACTGTTGTGATTACTGTAGCCTTATAGTAAAGTTTGAAATCTGGAAGTGTGATACCCCCTGCTTTGATTCTTTTGCTAAGGATTGTTTTGGCTATTCGTGGTCATTTATGTTTTCATATGAATTTCTGTATTGTCATTTCTAGGTCTGAGAGGAATCCTAATTTGCTTTTCACTGTTAATTAGTGATGATGAACATTTAAAAATATATCTGCTGGCCATTTATGTGACTTGTAAAAATCACTACCTATTTAGGTCCTTTGCTTTTTGATTTTTATCATATTGTCTTCTTGTTATTGAGTTCATTCTTTGAGTCACTTATTTATTTTGAATATAGGTCCCTTATCACATATATGGTTTATAAATATTTTCTTTCAATCTGAAAATTGTCTCCTCACTCTATTGATTGTTTTCTGTGCTGTGCAGAAACTTTTTAGTTTGGTGTTACTCCCACTTCTTTTTTTTTTCTTCTTTTGTTGTCTGAGCTTTGGGGATCATATATAAGAAATATTTGTCCAGACCAATGTGATGAATCTTTCCTTTATATTTTCTACTAATACTTTTACAGTTTCAAGTTTTATGTTTAATTCATTTTGAGTTGACTTTCATATATAGAATGAGATAAGGGTTCAATTTCATTCCTCCATAGATGGATATTCAATTTTTCAAACATCATTTCATTAAGGGACTTTTTTTTTACTGTATATGCATAACGCCTTTGCCAAACAGATTGATTATAAATATATGAATTTATCACAAGGATCTCTATCTAGTTCTATTACCCAATGTGTCCGCTTACCTGATGTTTTGTTTATCAGAACTCTGTAATAGATTTTGAAGTCAGGCAGTGGGATGCTTCCAGCTTTGTAGTTGTTTTTGTTTGTTTGTTTGTTTTTCCTCAACTCACTCTGGCTAATATGGACCTCCTGTGGTTCTGTATGGATTCTAGGATTTTTTTATTTCCATAAAAATAATATTGTGATTTTGATAAGAAATTGCATTGATTCATAAATTGCTTTGATACAGATGGCATTGATTTGTAGATCACTTTGGGTAACATGAATGCTTCAACAATATTAATTCTTGCAGTCCATGAACCTGGGATATCTTTTCATTTATTTGTGTTGAATACAATATCCTCTTATCAAGGTTTTATAGTTTTTATTATATAGCCCTTTTACTTCTGTTAAATTTACTTTTATGTATCTTTATACTACTGTGAATGAGATTGAATTCTTAATTTCTTATTCAGACTGTTTGTTAGCACAAGAAAATGCTATAGATTTTTGTGTTGATTTGTATGCTGCAATTTTACTGAATTAATTTACGTTATAACAGCCTTTTGGTGAACTCTAGAGTTTTTATATCCGAGATTATGCCATCAGCAAACAGAGGCAATTTCATTTCTTCCTTTTATATTTAGATGATTTTTACTTCCTTGTCTAATTGCTCTAGCTGGAACTTCTAGTACTATATTAAATAGAAGAGGCAAGAGGGGTCATCTTTGTCTTGTTCCTGATTATAAAGGAAAAACTTTCAACTTTTCACCACTGAGTATGACATTTTCTTTTCTTTTCTTTTGAGGTGGAGTCTCACTCTGTCACTCAGACTGGAGTGCAGTGGCCGCTCCCGGCCACCGCAGCCTCAACCTGCTGGGCTCCGGAGATCCTTCCGCCTCAGCCTTCCAAGTAGCTGGAACTACAGGCGCGCGCTACCACGCCCAGCTAGTTTTTTGATTTATTGTAGAGATGAGGTCTCATCAAGTTGCCCAGGTGGGTCTCGAACCCTCAGGCTCAGGCAATACGCTCACCTCGGTCTCCCAAAGCACTGGGATTACAGGCTGAGCCACCGAGCCTGTCCGTATGACATTTTCTATGGCCTTTTCATATTTTGCCTTTATTGTGTTGGGTACATTCATTCTGTTCTTAATATGTTGATTTTCTATCATTAAAAGATGTTGAATTTTGCCAAATCCTTTTTCTGCAGCTACTGAAGTTATCATGGTTTTTGTTCTTCATTCTGTTAATGTCATGTGCCACACATTGATTTGCATATGTTGAACCATGCTTGCATCTCAGGGAAAACTACCACTTGATCATGGTAAGTAATGGTAAATGACCTTGATGAATTGAGTTTATTTATATTTTGTTGAGAATTTTTTATCTATGTTCTCCAGAGATATTGGTCTGCACTTTCCTTTTTTGTTTGTTTGTTTGTTTGTTTTGAGTTGGAGTCTCACTGTCACCCAGACTGGAGTGCAGTGGCCGCTCCTGGCCACCGCAGCCTCGACCTGATGGGCTCTGGAGATCCTTCGCCTCAGCCTTCCAAGCAGCTGGAACTACAGGCACAGGCTACCACACCCGGCTAATTTTTTTTATTTATTGTGAGATGACGTCCCGCCTGCCCAGGCGGGTATCGAACCCGCGGACCTCAGGCAATCCACTCACCTCAACCTCCCAAAGGCGCGGGATTACAGCTGAGCCACCGAGCCCGGCTGCACTTTCCTTTTCTGTAGAGTCCTTGACTGCCTTTGGCATCAGGATGATTCTATCTTCATGAATGAGTCTGGCAATATTCCTTCTTCTTCAATTTTTAAGATGAGTTTGAGGATAATTGACAACAGTTGCTTAAATGATTGGCAGAATTCTGCTGTGATGTCATATAGTCCTGGACTTTTCTTTAATAAGATGTTTTTAATTATTGATTTCATCTTTTTACTCATGAGAGTTCTGATCATATTTTCTGTTTCTTCTGAATTTAGTCTTGATAGGTTATATGTTTCCAGAAATGTATCCATTTATTCTGAGTTATATAATTGTTTTAAGTATAGTCTTTTTTGATCATTTGTATTTCTATAATTGTTGTATATCTCCTCTTTATTTCTGATTTTATTTATTTGAGTATTGTCTCCTTTTTTTCCTAGTCTGACTAAATTTTTGTTGATTTTGCTTCTCTTTTCAAAAAAGTAACTTTTATTTTTGTTGGTCTTTTCTGTTGTCTTTTTAATCTTATGCATTACTGCTCTGTTCTTTATTATTTTTTTTATTCTATTGACTTGTTTTCTTCTCCTTTCCATATATTTTTGAAATCTAACTTTAAGTTGTTTATTTTAGACATTTCTTCTTTTTTAATTAGCCATTTATTGTTATAAATTTTCCTCCTAGAACTGCTTTTGCTGCATCCCATAGTTATGGTATGTTGTATTTTCATTTTAATTTATCTCAAAATTTATACATTTTTCTTTTAACTTTTTCTGTCACCCTTTTACTGTTCAGGAACAAATATTTGTGACTTTTCCAAAATTTCCATGTATTTGTAAGTTTTCCAAAATTCCAAAATTTTATTAATTTTGGTTTTTATTCCATTATGCTAGAAAAGATACTAGATTTGATTTCTATCTTTTTAAATGTGTTAATACTTCTTTTGTATTTTGACATATGTTCTATCCTGAAGAATGTTCCTTGCACAACTGAGAAGAATATGTATTCTGAAGTTTTTTGATGGAATGTTCTATATTTCTCTTTTAGGTCCATTTGGTTGAGAATATAATGTAAGTTCAACATTTCCTTATTGATTTTCTGTCTGGGTGATTTATTCATTGCTGATAGTGGGGTGTTGAAATGCCCTACCATTGTATTACAGTCTATAGCTCCTTTAGATCTATTAATATTTATTTTATATATTTAGGTGCTCGCATATTGAGCATATGTAAACTTATAGTTTATAATTATTATATCCTTTTGAAGAATTAACTACTTATCATTATATAATAGTGTTGTCTCTATTTTACAGTTTTGACGTTATGTCTATTTTTTCTGACATGAGTATATATACTCCATCTTAATTTTGGTTTCCATGTACATTAAGTATATTTTTATATCCCTTTTTCAGACAATATGTGCTCTTAAATGTGAAGTGTATCTCTTGTAGGCAGCACAAAGGTAAATCTTTTTTTTTTAAATGCATTTGGCTACTTGTCTTTTTATTGGAGAATTTGGTGCATTTGCATTTAAAGTAATTACTGAGAGGTAATAAGTCACTATTGCCATTTTGTTAATTGTTATCTAATTATTTTGTAGATCCTCTGGTTCTTTTTTCTTTAATTGCCATCTTCCTTTATAGTTAAGTAATTTTCTCTAGTGGTGCCTTTAATTATTTACTTTTTATTTGATTTCAGCAAGTTGAATTCTTTTCCTCTTAGGTCTCTGGGCTGATATGATTGCTTCTGGGATTGGGAATTGCATAGGGTTGGATCTGGGTCACATGCCTGATGTGTCCTGAATGGAGACTGCAGTTAGTGAACCTACTATCAGTAGAGTGTCTCCCTCTGAGTTCTTGTGTGAGCAGTACTAAGTTGGGATCACAGCAGAGGGGTCTGCAGTAGAGCTAAAGAATAACTTATATGCCCACTACTGACACCAGTGAAGTTGGACTTACCTACCAAAGCACTAGTGAATGTGATTTCAGCAGGACACTTTTGGCAGATGGTTTTAGTAGCAGGATCAAGGTTAAATGAGGCTGTAGACAAGTCTTTTGGGGGAAGAGGATCTTTCTAGGTCTGTACCACAATTGGCAGGTCAGCCGCTTGAGTTTTACCAGGTTGTACCATTCTACTACTAGAACTGCAAGGCTCCCACAAAGTGGCTTTTATCTGTAGATGGGTGCAGAATTGTTGTGGAAGGATAGAAGCAAGTGACTTCCTATTTTGCCATCTTTCTTATGTCACTTGGATTCTGTAAAAAATGCATTCTTTAAAAAACATATTTTTTTAAATTTTTTTTTACATTTTATTTTAAAGAAGTGGGATGCAAATCAGGGTTAAGTATACAAATATTCATTATGCAGGGACCCTTGTTGATGAGGTGTCCCCCCCCCTTCCCCCAGTAGAATGTCACCACTGCCAATTCTGCCCCACCCCCCCCAGGCAATTTCCTACTATTGACAATCCTTTTCTTATAATATTACAATAAATGTTCAAGGTTCGCTTATGAGTGAGAACATGTAATACTCAGTTCTTTGTTTCTGTGATAGATCACTCTGTATTATAGACTCTAGGTCCATCCAAGTTGTTGTCAGGTTTATAATTTTGTCCTTATTTATGACTGCAAAATTCCATTGCATATATGTACCATATATTTTTTATACAGTCCTCTTTCGATTGGCAGCACAGTTGGTTACATGTTTTTGCTATTGTAAACAATGCTGAAATAAACATGTGTGTGCAGTTATCTTTTTCATACAGTGATTTGAGTTCCTCTGGGTATATTCCCGATAGGGGGATTGAGGGGTCGTATGGAAGGTTGATTTTTAGACCTTTTAGGAATCACCAAACTGTTTTCCACAGAGGTTGTACTAGTTTACACTCCAATCAACACTGTAGAACAGTTCCCTTTTCCCCACATCGTCGCCTGCATCGATTGTTTTTTGAGATATTGATGATGGCCATTCTGAGGGAAGTTAGATAGTATCTCAGTATGGGTTTTAATTTGCCTTTTTTTTTCTTGGTATACTTTTTTTTTTACTTTTTTAAAAATTTTAAAGATGTAGGGTAGAATTCAGGGTTAGGTATACAAACATTGATTATGCAAGTACCCTTGTTGATGAGGGGTGCCCCACCCTCCTCTAAGCAGTTTTCCTCAAATGCCAATTCCAGCCCCCATCTTTTGGCAGTTTCCCACTACTGCCAATCGGTTTCTTGTAGTATTATAATTGTTCAAGTTCCACTTATGAGTGAGAACATATGGTACTCTCTTCTTTGTTTCTGTATTAGATCACTGAGTTTGAGCAACTCTAAATCCATCCAAGTTCCTGTGAAGTCCATATGTTTGTCTTTCTTTATGGCTGCATAATATTCCATTCTGTATATGTCACACATTTTTTTATCCAGTCCAGCTTTGATGGGCAGCATGGTTGGTTCCAAGTTTGCTACTGTGAATAGAGCTGCAACAAACACACATGTGCAGATATCTTTTTTTTGCAGAATGATTTGAGTTCCTCCAGGTATATTCCCAGTGGGGGAAATGCTGGGTTATATGGAAGATCGATTTCAAGTTCTTTCAGAAATCACCACATTGTCTTCCAAAGAGGTTGCACTAATTTGCATTCCCCCCCAGCAGTGTAGAAGCATTCTTTTTTCTCTGCATCCTTGCCAGCACGGTTGTTGTTTGTTTTGTTAATGATGTCCCTTCTTACTGGGCTTAGGTGGTATCCCAATGTGGTTTTGATTTGCATTTCTCCAATGATGAATGGGTTGAACACTTTTTCATGTATCTGTTGGCTGCCTGTGTATCTTCTTTTGAGAAGTCTCTATTCATGTCTTTTGCCTACTTTTTAATGGGGGTTTTTCCCCCCTTTTGGCATGTTACAGTTGCTTGTAGATCCTAGATGTTAGGGTTTTGTCAGATATACAGTTGGTAAATATTTTTCCCATTCTGTGGGCTGTCTCCCTGCTCTCTTGATGGTTTCTTTTGCTTTGCAGAAGCTCATCAGTTTGATGATGTCCACTTGTCTATCTTCCTATGGTATGGGCACTTAGGGTGCTGATCTGGAATTGGTTGCCAGTTCTAATTTCCATAAGAGTGTCTCCTGTGTTTTCTAAGATTCTTATATTTTGAGGTTTTATACTTAGGTCTTTGATCCATTTAGAGTTAATTTTTATTTATGGTGATAACTCGGGGTCCTGTTTCAATCTTCTGTATGTGATCAGCCAGTTTTCCCAGCACAATTTACTGAATAGGTTCTCCTCTCCCCAGTGGTTTTTGTTGGAAACTTTGTCAAAGATGGGTTGGTTGAGAAATTGAGACTTTGGTTCCGGAATCTCTGTCCTGTTCCATTGGTCCATGTGCCTGTTCTTGTACCAATACCAGACTGTTTTGATTACTTAGCCTTATAGTAAAGTTTGAAGCCTAGAGTGTGATACCTCCTGCTTTGTTTCTTTTGCTAAGGATTGTTTTGGCTATTCATGGTCGTTTATGTTTCCATATGAATTTCTGTATTGTCATTTCTAGGTCTGAGTAGAATGATTTTGGTAATTTAATGGGCAATGTGATGAATTTGTATATTGCCTTTGGTCAGGTGGACATCTTAGCAATGTTCATTCTTCCTATCCATGAGCATAGAGTATTTTTCCATCTGTTTGTGTCTTATTGGATTTCTATGAGCAGTGTTTTGTAGTTCTCATTGTAAAAGTCTCACTTCTCTGGTTTGGAAGATGCCAAGGTATTTTATTTATTTTTGTAACTATTGTTAATGGGATTGTGCTTTTAATTTGGGTCTCTGCCTGCTTGTTGGTATATAGGAATGCAATTGTCTTTTGCATATTTATTTTGTACCCTGAGAGTTTGCCAAAGTCTTTTGTCACTGCAAGTAGGTTTTTGACAGATTTTCTTGGATTTTCAAGTATAGGATCATATCATCAGCAAAGAGGGAATGCTTGACTTCCTCTTTTCCTATTTGGATACCCCAAATTTCCTTCTCATGTCTAATTGCCTGAGCTAGGAGTTTCAGCACAGTGTTGAACAACAGTGGTGAGAATGGGCACCCTTGCTTTGTTCCAATTTTCAGGGGAAATACTTCCAGTTTCTGTCCTTTAGCAATATGTTAGCTGTGGCTTTATCATAGATGACACTTACTATTTTGAGGTATGTTGCTTCTATACCTAGGTGTTTAAGGATTTTTATCAAGAATAAATGCTGGATTTTATCAAAAGCTTTTTCTGCATCTAATGATATAATCACATGGTTCTTGTTTTTACATCTCCTTGTATATTTAATGACATTTTTGGTCTTGCAAATGTTGAGCCAGCCTTGACATTCTGAGGATGAAGCCTACTTGGTCATGGTGAATGATTTCTGAGATGCATTTTTGAATCCAATTTGCGAGGTCTTGTTAAGGATTTTTACATCTGTGTTCATAAGGGATATTGGCCTGTAGTTCTCTTTTTTGGTTGGATCTTTACCTGGTTTGGATATTAATGTGATTTTAGTTTGTAAAATGATTTGGGGAGAATATCATCTTTCTCAATTGCCTGGAATACTTTCTATAGAACTGGTAACAGCTCCTCCTTGTACGCTTTGTAGAATTCTGCTGGGAAGTCATTCGATCCAGGGTTTTTTTTGATAGGTAGTTTTCATATGACAGAGTCAATTTCCTGGGTAGTTTTTGGTCTATTTAGTGTCTCAATGCTTTCTTGTTTCACCCTGGGGAGGTTGTGTGATGTCAGAAAGTCCTCCATTTAATATAGGTTATCGAGTTTATTTCTATATAGGTGTATATAGTAATTGCTGATAATCTTTTGTATGTCTTCAGGGTTGTTGTGATTTGACCTTCTGTATTTCTGATTGTGTTTATTTGGGATTTTTCATACTTTTTCTTGGTCATTCTGGCTAGGGGTCCATCAATCTTGTTAGTTCTTTCAAAGTATCTGCTTTTTGTTTTGTTAATGTTTTCTATGATATTTTTGTCTTCTATAACCCATTTTGGGGTTTTTATTTTGATGATTTGGATTCTTCAGCTAAAGTTGGGATTTTGGTGGTCTTCTCTTTTCAGCTCCCTTAGGTAATTTTTTAGGCTTTCAACTTGTGATCTTTCCGTTTTCTTGATGTGTGCTTGTAGAGATATAAATTCCCCTCTTAGAACTGTTTTCATGGCATCCCACAGATTTTCTTCAGATGTTATTTCATTTTCATTTGTTCCCAGGAATTTTTTAATTTCTGCTTTTATTTCAGTGTTGATCCAGTATTTGTTCAGCATCATGCTGTTTAGTGTCCATGTCTTTGTGGGCTTTGGGGAAATTTTGTCGGTGTAGATATTTATTCTTATTCCACTAATATCTGAGAAGGTACATGGCAATATTTCAATCTTACAAAATTTATTTATGCTTGATTTTTTTTCTTGAGTTGAAGTCTCACTCTGTCACCCAGACTGGAGTGTAGTGGCCACTCCCAGCCACTGCAGCCTCGACCTGCTGGGCTCCGGCGATCCTTCGCCTTCGCCTTCCAAGTAACTGGAACAACAGGCGCATGCTATCACACCCAGCTAATTTTTTGATTTATTGTAGAGATGAGGTCTCACCAATTTGCCCAGGCAGGTCTCAAACCTGTGGGCTCAGGCAATCCACTCCCCTCAGCCTCCCAAGGCATGGGGTTACAGGCTGAGCCACCGAGCCCGGCTTGTTTATGCTTGATTTAGGGCCAAGGATGTAGTGATCTTGTAGTACATTCCATGTGGTGATGAGTAGAATATATATTCTGTGGCTGTTGGGTGGAATAATCTGTAGGTATCTTTTAAATACATTTTCGTCAAGTGTCAAGTTTAGGTTCTGGATATCCTTGTTGATTTTTTGTCTCAATGATCTATCTAGGGCTATTAGTGGACTATTCAAATCCCCTGCTATACTAGTGTTAGAGTCAATATCTGTTTTTAGTTTACTTAGTAGTTCCTTTATAAATGCTAGTGCTCCTGTATTGGGTGCATATTTGTTTAGGTTGGATATTTCTTGTTGATGGATTGAACATTTTGTCATTATGCAGTGTCCTTTTGTATCTTTTTAAAATTTTTGATTGCTTAAAGTTTGCTTTGTCTGATATTAAGATTTTCACTCCAGCCTTCTTTTGTGATCCATTTGCCTGGAATCTCATTTTCCATCCTTTAACTTTAAAACTGGGTCCATCCCTTGTGGTGAGGTGAGTTTCCTGGATGCAGCAAATAATTGGGTCATCATTTTTTATACAATTTGCCATTCTACGTCTTTTCAGTGGTACTTTTAGTCCATTCACATTCAGACTGATTTCTGAAATGTGATTGTTTATCCCTGGCATGTGGTTCTTATAAAAAGTGTTTTTCTTTTTTTGCTTGTTTTCTTTTGACTTTAGCATTGATGTATGTGTGTTTATTTCAAGTTTCTTTTTGCACTGTATTCTCTGTTGATTCTGTGCTCTGCTGATCTCTTGGGAAGTGTGTGGTCATTCTCTTTTCTTCCTTTCTTTCTTTCTTTCTTTCTTTCTTTCTTTCTTTCTTTCTTTCTATCTTTCTTTCTTCTGTGTTTAATACCTTTTTAAGTGTCTCCTGTAGAGCTGATCTGGAAGCTGCACAATCTCTTAGGGATTGGATATCTGGGAAGGACACTAATTCTCCATCACTGATGAAGCTGAACTTGACTGTGTAGGAAATTCTTGGTTGAAATAGTTTATCTTTGATGATTTTAGGTCATCAGTCCCTTCTTGCTGGTAGTGTTTCTGCCAACAGGTCAGCTGCTATTCTGATTGGTTTTCCCCAGTAAGTAGTTTGACCTTTGTCTCTTGCTGCCTTTAGGACTTTTTCTTTTGTGCCTACTTTGTGTAGGCAAATTTCTATGTGTCTAGTGGGTAGTCTTCTCATTTGATGTCTTGTGGGGTTTCCCTGTATCTCTTCTGCTTGGCTCTTCACATCTCTGGTGAGATGGGGAAAGTTTTCTTGAATTACCTCTGAGAATAATTGCTCCAAAGTGTTCTCCATTTCTCTTTCTTCTTCTGGGATACCAATCGGGTATATTTTCAGCCTCTTGATATAAGTGTACATCTTTTGTAGGCTTTGTTCATTATTTATTAGTCTTCTTTCTATGTTTTTTACAAATCAGGTTAATTCCATGTTCCAGTATTTAAGTTTTGAGATTCTTTCTTCAGTTAGATTAATTCTGCTTTTTATGCTTGTCATCTTGTTATTTATTTCCTGGATGAAATATTTTATTTTCAACATCTCTGTTACAAGACTTTTCAGCGCTTGCATCTTGTCTTTCTTGAGTCTTATTCACTCTTTCCATCCATTCCCTAATCTCAGTTGTAATCTGGGGCCAGTTGTTGGTGACCTCCACTGTTTGGGCTCTAAGGTCTGATTTTTCAGTATTTTTCTCTTTGTTGCACTTGAAATTGCTTATGGTCTTATTTTAGTTTTTCCTCATTTGTGATAGATATCTTGTTATTCCTTTTAGTTCTGTTATTCAGTGTCAGTGGGAGAGGTTTTCCCTTCTGATATTTGCTCAGCACTCTATTCTTCCCTGATCTGGGCTCTGGATTTATTCGATTTTGAAAAAGACTGTGAGTGGGATGCTTTGCTGTCTCTTGTTTTTGAAAGTCAAATAAGGTAGGGGATGGGGTATTAGGATTCAGAAACTATTTGCAAATTACAACATTCACTGATTGTGGTGTGTGTTCCCTGTGACCTACTCCCACCACCAATCTATATGATGCTGTGAAGCAGAAACCAATGCAAAAAACAATTGAACACACACACACACAGACATATACACACAACCCAAAACAAACTGGAATAACAACAAAGCGAAACAAAACAAATAACGACTACAGAAAACCAAGAATCTAAATGCACACAAACATGCCTAGCACAAAGTGAATGGAGAAGTAAAACAGAAAGACCAGAAAAAAAAGGAATTCAGATTGAACCCTCACACATACATCGACACAAACTTTAAACTATAAAAATAATAAAAAACAGAAGGACAAAAGAGCAAAAACAAACCAATAGCAACAACAAAATTGAAAGATGAACACTCAGTCATTCAAATACTTACATAAACAGAAAACGACAAAACAAAGAAGAAAGAAATAGATAAAGAAAAGAAAAAAATTGGGGGCTGCAGATCAAACCCTCACAAACACATTCATGCACAAGGGAAAAATATTTTAAAAATAGATTAACTAATAAAAAGGCAAAAAAATTTTTTTAAATTAAATAATAATAATTTTAAAAAAAACAACTCTGTCCTCCTGTGGCTGACCCTGTAATTGTTCCTCTAATCTGGTCTTTCTGGCATAGTTTCCACCTCTTTCACTCTCTCTCCAGTGTCCAGAACAGAGAAGGAGGAGGGACAGTGGAGGTGGGTGGGACTGCAGTCCTCCCTCCCACTCTCAAATGGTCAGGGAGATCTGCTCTCGTAGGGAAGTGTGGGATTACCTGGTCCCCATGTATGTACTTGCAGAGGATGCCCCAGCCAGCCCTATCCTGGAATGGAGTTCTCCTATTGTGACTGATGTCCAGGCTCCACTTGGGTTTGTCCCTCTTAGTCATGGCTCAGCTATGTGGGTCTGATATTCAGAGGATTGCTGGGGAGGAGGGAGTTTGGGTCAGTCCTGGACTCTCCACTGATCTCTTTGGAGTTCTCCCTCATCCTTTTCTTGTCACACCCTTTGTCTTGTGGCTGTATCTGGGTAGGGGTGAGACACCTGGGACTCAGCACTCATCGGGTCCCTCTGAAGTTTGTGCTTTCAGGGTATTCCTTCTATGTCATGATCAACCCCTAAGTAGTTGATCTGCCAGTCATAGAGATTGTGTCTTTTGCTCCGTGGTGAGCATGTTAGAGCACTTTCTGCCCCACCTTCAAGATGCTGGTGGGGTGCCTCTCTTGTCCTCTTCAGTGGGACCCTGCCTTTGAGTTCCCTCCACAGTCCTGATGCCAGTGCCTGGCCCAGCACTGAAGGCAAACCTTGGAGCCAGTAGTCTCTTCTGCTGCAGTAGTGAGGCATAGCTTTGGGTGGTAGTTTCTCCCTGTTGTTTCTTCACCAGGAACTTTCGTCCATTTAAAAAAAATTGGCACTTGGTTTCTGCAACCTGGGAAGAGCCAGGGACCAAGCAGAGAAGCTGCAGCACCAGCCGTTGCACCAGTGTCCTGTCCACTTGCTCACGAGACTCTACTTAGTCAGTCTCTCCCAGCATTTTCTTCCCAGGAAGGGTTTTGCTGATTTAAAAAAAAAATGATGCTAGACTTCTGCATCCTGGGAATCACTTGGGTCCAAGTCCAACAGCTGTGGCACCAGTCACTGTGCCAGGAGAGCCCTGGCCACTAGCTCCCTAGCCCTCATTCAGTCAGCCACTCACATGCCCGCTCACTCACCAAGCATGTACACAAAATTTTCCATTCATTCACTCACTCACACTGGATCTTGCATAGTCCGAATTCTTCGGCTGTCATCTTCCAACATCCTCTCAGTGTGGTTTTAATTTGCGTTTCTTTGGTGACTAGTGATGCTGAGCATTTTTTTTTTCATATATCTGTTGGCTGCTCCTATGTTTTCTTTTGAGAAGTGCCTATTCATATCTTTTACACACTTTGTAATGATGTTGTTTGTTTTTTTCTTTTCAGCATGCTTGAATTCCTTGTGGATCCTAAATGTTAGGTTTTTGTCAGATGTACAGGTGGCAAATATTATTTTCTAGTTCATGGACCATCTACCTGCTCTCTTCATGGTTTATTTGGCTTTGCAGAAGCTTATCAGTTTGATGAGATACACTTGTCTATCTTATCTCTTGTGACTTGGACACTTGGGGATTTTATCAGGAATTGGTTGCCAGTTCCAATTTCCATAAGGGTGTCTCCTTCATTTTCTAAGATTCTTACTGTTTGAAGTTTTATGTTTAGGTCTTTGGTCCATTTAGTGTTGATACTTGTGCATGGTGAGAGTTAAAGGTCTTGTTTTAACCCTCTGCATGTAGTTATCCAGTTTTCTCAGCACCATTTATTGAATAGGTTCTCCTCTCCCCAGTAGTTGGTGTGTGGAGGCTTTGTCCAATATGAGTACACACCAACAATAAGCAAACAGAAACTCAAGTAAAAAGCACAATCCCATTCACAATCTTCACACACACACACCCACACACACCCACACACAATGAAATATCTTAGCATCTTCCTAACCAGAGATGTGAAAGACCTTTACTACAAAAACTACAAAACACTGCTCAAAGAAATCAAAGATGACACAAATAAATGGAATAAATGCTCATGAATTGGAAGAATCAACATTATTAAGATGTTCTTTCTACCCAAGGCAATCTACAGATTTAATGCAATATCCACTAAATCACCAGCAGCATTCTTCTCAGACCTGGAAACAACAATACAGGAATTTGTATGGAAACATAAATGATCACGGATAGCCAAACAATCCTCAACAACAACAACAAACCAAAGCAGGAAGTGCATACTCCCAGACTTTAAACTTTATTATAAAGCTACAATAATCAAAACATCCTGGTATTGGTACAAGAATAGGGATATAGACCAATGGAACAAGATAAGGTTCTAGAAGCAAAACCCCAATTTCTCAACCGACTCATCTTCGATAAATGCATTATTTACTGATTCCCTTCCTTCCCCTTTTCTGTCTCCTTTCCTGACTTCTGTACTGGATGTTTCCAGGAATCATTTTCCAAATAAACTACTTGCGTTTGTACATTTGTCCCCAAGATCAGCCTCCGAAGGAGCCCAAACTGAGAAAATTACTATTGAAACTTGCCATAGCAAGCAGATTCTCTGAATAGAATTCTGCAGTTGAATCACATCACTCCCTGACCAGAAGGCTATAAGAAGAACATTGTGTAATAAGTTACAGCATGCTGTTATACCACAATTAAAGTAACTCACACTTGGTACTAGTGAAGTGAGAAACACCAGCTTATGCAATGTCTCTTGCATTTGAAAGGTATGAGGACAATGGTGATAGTAAGGACTGAAGATTTTTTAGGTTGTTGAATGCCATTCCTTGAAGCACAAATGGAAGAAAAGACAATTTAGGGCATGGTGTAAAAGCCAGAACCAGTCCCCTACTCCACTCCATCATGTTTAAAGAAACTTTTATCTTTTGCAGCAGAGGAGTGACTACATTTAAGATATAACCAGTCCCTCAGTTGAAGAAGTTGTATTTCCCATCTCTTTATAATTTGTTTCTGCTGAACTATGGATTGGTTGTTGGAGTAAAGGAGGGGTTATACCTACCATGGGGCATGAAAAGAATTTCACTAATTTTGATATGGCTTTTGTCTGGTTAGTTTGAAAATCTTATGACAGCAGATTAGCAGAAAAAAGAGCTACTACTCCCTGGTGTGGGGGTCATAAGTTCTTGACCCCCTAAATAATTACTAAAAAAAAAAAAATCACTGACTTGAGGTAGATTGATTAAGAAAAAAAGATTTCCAGATATATTTAATGTATATACATGGAAGCCTTCAGAATGAAGATCCCAAAACTATAAGACGCAGAAGCTTATGTACCATCCTGAGGCCACTGGGAAAAAAATGCAGATTTAAAGCATGGGTCAAAGCAGGATATGCTGGGAAATCAGGTTTAGTGGTAGGGGAGGTTATGACAAAGAGAAAGGAAAAAAAGCTTGACTAGCAAAGGTGGCGTTGTTTTGTAAATGAAGCTTCCTTTAGAGAGAATAGATGTAAATGTTTCTTTTCAGACTTCTAAAGATGTCAGACGTTCAATATCTTCTGGATTCTGGAAAGGCATAGGAAGGAGAGGTAGGGATGCATTAATGGAGATATCTACAGACACAAACATTTCATCTTCTTGGTCTACCAACCCTGAGGCAGCCATTTCAAAAATATGTCAAATAAATATATTTGGGGGTAAAATATCGTATTCCCTTCCCTGGCATGAATTACCTTCCCTGGAATACGTTACCTTGGTTTCCAGGAAGAGGAGATAATATATCTGATCTATGAATGAGCGTATCTGTAACTCAGGGATTCATCAAGGTGCTTTAGATGTGTTCCTGTCTGGTGATAACTATAGGTAGAAAATTGCACCAGTCATGCCCTAATAAGAGCAAGGTAACTGGGAGCTCAGACTCCTCAGGGATGTGAGTTTGGGTTACTTCACTAGACAAACAACCTAAGGCAACAGAAGTGGTGGTCAAGGGCGAAGAGAATTTAGAATATAGAGGGGGATACCTAGATCTAATCTATATAATAGAAGAGAGATGATTTTTATTATACGTGGCCTTGGTAACAACTACAGTTCTGGGAATGTAACTTGTTACATGAACTCTTCAGTTAGAGTCCATTATTTTTGAAGAAATCATGTTTAGCCACTACCTTGAATAATCAATGACATGATGGAATAAAGTTAGCATGAATGGAAGTGAATGCTGCAGCCTCCTTTATTCTTTCCAAATATTCAGCCTTTCATCCAAATGTTAGCCCTTGCCTTAAATTGGTTCAGAACTTTTTCTTACCTGGAGAACCTAATCTGTTATCCATTGGTAAGGCTATAAGTAAATATTTACCATACTCCCTTGAACCATGAGGAATGCTCAAAGACTTCTGGAGGTTGGTAGACAAATACCCTAGCACCTTCACTCCTCATTGGGTGGGAAATGCTACATGTTTTATGCTGATTTATAGAGATTTATAGTAGAATTAAAGAATAGTTTCCTATGGTAGCAACTAACTTGGTAACTGTGGAAGCCAGAATAGTGAGTCCTATCCCCACACACACCAAAAACATACATATCCTAAAAATTTAAAGTATTCAATATAGGATACATTACTACATGAGTTTTCTGTTGTTGCTACGATATACTACCTTCAACGTGAGTGTCTTTAAACATAACAAATTTATTATCTTAATGTTCTGGAGAACTGTAGGCTAAAATGTATCTCACATAAGTCTAAAATCAAAGTGTCAGCAGGGCTGCATTCCCTATGGAGGGGCTATTGGAAAATTTGGGTTTTTTTTACCTTTTCTAGTTCTACAAGCTGCCTGTATTTCTTGTCTTGTGGCCCTCTTTCAAGAGTCACATTCCTCCAACCTCTTTTTATTTTTATATCTGGTTTTATAGCTATTTACTCCATGTCTACATTGCTAAATGGAATCTAACTCAGTTAGAAAAAAAAAGAAAGAAAAAAGAATAATGCTTATGATTATGGGGTTACTGTTTTAACTTACCTGTTAGGTTTATTGTCCAGTACTGTTTTTGGGTCTCATTGTTTGACTATTTAGCAATAGTACTGGTTTTTCAATTTAAATAAAGTCAATGAATTTATATCACCCTTGTCTCAGTGATCATTCTTTTGGCAGATGGCTTGAATAACTTGATATACACTTGAGAAATTAAGGTAAATTTGTTTCCAACTGGTGGCTTTGTTGGCTCTGAAATGAAATAGCCCCATGTCTGGATAGAGAGTTGTAAAATCCTCTCGAACCTCTTAAAGTGAAAGCAAAATGTCATTTTTATATTGTTAGTGAACGTAATGTAGGACTTTTCAAAATTCAGATATAATCTTCTAAATTTATGACTTTTACCTCTTATTTACCAATTGTTAATGATATGTAAGGATATTTATTATTGTTGTTCATGCAACCTACACTTATTTCTACAACTTTAACAAGGTCAGAATTTCTCACAGAAGATAACATCTCAAAGTTATCCATATGGCATTGTTATAATACCAGAGAGCACCAACTTTTTTTTCCTTTGTGTAGAACAAAATCGAGTGCTTGATTTGTGCTAAATAATTGTGAAGAAACGCATATGCATTAGAAAGCTTTGTATGACTTTCCATCTCCATCACTGATCCATATCATAGAGCTCACTGGAGGTATTGCCACTGTGTAGAACTTTACTGCCATATACCATGGAAGAACATAATTGACTGAAGAACATAATTGACCTAAGACTGTCTATCTATTGGTTACTGTGATCATGAGCATTAGATGTGGGCAATGGAGACTAGAGGTCTCATGTATGAAGCAGAGGAATGAGGTAGAAAGAAAAGTGGTGAAATAAGAGAAAGCAGTTCACTTTAGATATTTCATCTTTACTTGTAGTTGAGGAACTTGTTTTAAGAGTCAATTATAGTGAATGGAAACTATTCTGGAGTGGTAATCAAGGTTTATCCTTTCAGAAATTATTTTTCTACTCTACTTCTTAGTTTCTTTATCCACAAGTGAGGAATTTGTTTGATGTAATTGGTCATTTATCACTCAGTAATAAGAATATACTTTCTTTTATAAGGCCAAATACAAATTTAAAACAGATGTTTAATTCTTCTCAGATTAAGAGCTTGGACTTTAGAAAAATCATGAGTTCTTTTCTTTGTCTCTGAAAGGTACGCAAGTACTTTTAAAAGAGAAATAAGCGTCTAGGCATCTTTGAGACCCAGAAATGACTTTCTAAGGTACCTGGGGCTATCTCGTTAAAATATAATAATCAAGGAACATAATGCCCCAATATTTAGATTTTATGGAATGGTAAGATTGTAACTTTTTTGGACCCCTTGCTCCAAGTTGCAAAACTACCTTTTGTCCTATAGATATGAGAAATGTATTTTTCCTTTGGTTAAAGCCAATTAGCTAGCACAGATGGTCACTCCAACTGCCAAGTGAATTCAGAATGAACTACGTGTGACAAATTGTGTTAAGTTCTCTTACTTGAATTAGTTATTGTCCATTTTGAGAACATGTATGTAGTGGACTTTATCTGCTTGGCTATGTAAAAGAATGAGATTTCATCCTGCAATCTCTTAGCAGATTGTCTGCTATATGCTTCACATTCTGGTCTTAATGATTATTCAGTAATAAAACTGTCTTCTTTCTTTTCTACCTTCATGGAGAGGTTTCTGAGTTGTGAAAAGATTTTGCTTTTTATATTTCTCCCCCTCCCAAACCTTAATATATTCTATAATCATTTACAACAATCTTGATCAAAGTATATTGGCTTCTGTAGAGAATTTTGGAAGTGTCAGATAAATCTATAAATAATCATATATTTGTTTTCAAAATATTGAACTCAGAAAAGAAAAAAGTCAGAGAAAAAAAGCCACACCCTTCCCAAGTCTTTTTTTTTATGTTGTCCTGCAGATTCCCTAGAAAAGATGTATACACTTATCTCTGCTCTCAGTCTTACTGTTTTGTACAGCCAGAAGGAGTCATTTTACAAGGTAAAAAGAATAATTGTAAATTATTCTTTGTAAAAGTATTTATTGCTTACCAAATCCTTCCTTGTCAGTCCACATAATCAAAACTTCATGTTGCAATGTCATTTTTAGAGGGAACGAGCATTTACAATGTATTTATATATATTTTATTTGTAAAATGAGTACACTACAATTATTTTTATTGCAAAATGCTTAAAATGTAAGCCAGTCATGACTATTGTAATGACTTTCTCATATAATTTATGAAGGAAACAAAAACTAGAATATCAAGAGAGTGTCCAAGACTGTAGAGAAAGGCTTCAAATGTAAAACTCGAGCAAAATAAAGTTTCTAGTCATGAAAATCTATTTTAAAAATAACTCCATAGCACAAGAGGTAATTATGAATATGCCAGTCAAGTAATTATCTCAACTTGCCAAATGTAACAAATGTAGGAAAGGAGGGAATACTATCAAATTATAAGTTCGTTGGGAGTGCTTCATGAGTGAGGTGTTATTTTTAAAATTCTCTGAAGTACTTTGAGTTTTTGATGTTTTATAGGCTATGAAGAACAAATCATTTTCACGATCATTTGTGAAATGATGATTTATTAATTGTTCTTGAGATAACATAGCCCCTCTTAGTTTGGGTCACCTTGAAAGATACATTGGTTTTGGCTGAATAAATCTATGAGAACCACCGATGCTACAGTTACATTAGCTATGTTTCTTCAATTTAATTTGCTTTTTAAATCCACAAAATGCTTTCAGTTGGTGGTAGCAACCATATTCTCTCTATAATTAGAACGTTATTAGCCTTAAAAGACATATCTGAGAGCTGATTTTTTTTTTCCACTGCGACTTTAGGCATACCAGCCCCGACAAATTTCCTCTGAGCTTTCTCTCTAGAGACTTAGAATCTGTGGCTTTTAAAAGATTTAAATTAGTCACAGGGCACCAGTAGTAGCGCAAGATTTTGCTTATTCTTAGTCTTTAACTAATTGTCCTATTTAAATGGCAGCCAACTTAAAAAAATCAATAGTCACTTTGTTCAGACGTTGGGTGAATTGTGAAAACTTCACTTTGTATATCACTTTGCATTTCAACAAAGGATAATACCATTTTTTAACCACATCTTGTCTTCCAAAACTCTAAATGTACAGCCTGTGAAGTCCTGTGATATTTGGTCTTAAACAAATATTACATTTAATCTTCTTCTGTAATCAGTTTAATGGTTGGGAGAAACAAAACAGCCATCTTGCAGGATTTCTAAATGCCAAGCATCATGTCTCACTGTCAATAACACATTATTGCTTTGAATGGAAGTGAAATTCAAGACAATTGATGCCTCAGCTGTTGAGGATGCAGAGGAAGCATCAGGTGATAGAAAGTTGCCTGCTCAGTAAAATAACACCATGCTGAGGAGTTCAACCACAAGAAACTCACTCTAAAAGTCCTGCTTCAGTGGACTAAACCATGCTGTTAAGGACTCATTTCAGATAAAATAAAATTCCTAAATGACTAGATTGCAGATCTTTAGAAGTTCGCATTTTTTATTATACTGGTTGTCTAATCTTATAATGTTGATTTATATCTCAGTGGTAGTTGAAAAATATTTTGACAAATTATTTGACATGCCCTTTGTCAAAAGATAGAAACAATGTCCCCTTCCCTTGAAACTAGGTGAGCATTTTTGTCAGCTTTAACAAATAGAATAAAGTAGAAATGATGCTGAGTGTCTTCTGGGAGTTAGAAGACTCCGGGTTAGAAAGGGCCACGTAGGAAGATTTTACTGGTCTCTCTTGGAGCGTTTGCTCTTACAGTCTTTGGTTCCCATATGGGACAGCAAGCTACCTTGAGGCTGCATGGAAAGACCACAGGGTGAGAACACACAGAGACAGAGGGGTACTAGAGATGCCTCAGTAATCTTTGCCCCTAGCTATTTGGTTTTTCCAGGAAAGGACCAGAAATATAAGTAGAAAAGTTTCAACATGGTCCCAGCCCCAGCCACTTGTTTATTACAATTGTACGAGCCATCTAGAGTTAGTTAGAAGTACCTAGATGAGTCTTGTCAGCCAGCAGAATTGTGCACAAAATAAATGATTGCTATTGAGCCACTGACTTGGGGTGCATTTTTGTACAGCAATAGATAACTGGAAATGTTTCATTGTACACTTAGTAGTAGGTTTACAGGCAAAAAAAATCTGGTTACCTAAACACATCTATCACTCTTTAACAATAGGGGTTTCTCATGTATTATACAAACACATTTCCTTACGTGATTTTTTACTCTATATCTCTTTTACATAACTTCAGATATTATGTTAAACCTAAAATGAAGAATCGAAAATGCCAGAAAATAAACACAAATTATGATATAAAATACTGTTAAACTAGTACAAGTAAAATAGTTGTAATGCAATTTGGCAGGTGTTTAGCTAATCTTTTTCTTCTTTGTTGAATGTGAGATACACTAAAACATTCAGTCATTTGTTCAAATATGAACTTCTGTGGGTCTTAATAATTATTTGTGTGATTTGCTTTTAGGTAGCTAAAACTCTTAGTGACATTTAGAGAATAGAACCTTGTCTATTCTTAGATTTCTCCTTTCTACAGATTAAAGGTGATATATTATTTTAATGTTCCAGGCATCCCCCTGGAAAAAGAATAGTCTTGTTTACTTTTTGCCATAAAAGTAATGGATTCTCCAAGCTCAGTTTTCCCTACTGCAAACCGTGTGTATGCAAGCTTCACCTAACTCTTCTTGTCACTATGTAGAATTGGGGACCCAATGAGACAATGCAACTGTACTGATAATTCTTCTATCGTTTTTGCTATAATAAAGTCCCTTTCTATGAAAAAAGATTGAAAGATATTTTACAAACATGAGAATAACAGATTTCAAAAAAATATTATTTTTAAGAAACACTTTAAAAAGGGAAGTCACCTAAAATTTTTACAATTTTTATGTCACTCTTAATGTCGTCAACTTAACATTCATTTTTGCCTTGAAGTTTATCTTCTAATATGCACAGGTATGTGTGAATTTTTAATTGAGTTGAAAATCATATTGTCCATACAATTTATAGCTTAGAAAGTACATAAGTATATTTGTTAATGCGTATCTATATTTTATCTGCTTTGGCTATGATTTAAAGTCACATTCTGTGAAAGACTAAGTAAGACTACTTGCATCTCAGAGTGAAGTTAACATATGGCCTTCATAAAGCAGGAGTTTAAGTCCTTGGAATCTGTTTTTGCAGTCTCTTCTCTAAATCCATGTTTGTTCTCTACCTTATTGTTTTTTCTTCTTTTGAACAATTTTAATTTAAGCTATCTTTACATTTTTTTGTTTTTATTTTTCAAATTCTGTCTTACGTGATGGAACATTGTATCAATTAGAATATAATAGACTAGGTTAACGTCAGGAAAAAAAATCTAAAACTCTCAGTAGATTTAAACAACAATATTTATCTTTCATACTACATGGTTGTATACTGGGTCACCAAGGGAGCTCTATCTATTTTAGGTCCTCCATTTGCCAGGCTGATAAGAAAAAAAATATACAACATTGCTGATTGTCCTGATAGAGGTGAGAACTCTGGAAGATCTTGTATTGACAATTAAATGTTTAACATAGACATATATCGTGTCTCTTTATTGGCTAACACTAAAGGTTCAACCCTATCACCAGAAAGACAGCAAGTACAAACTTGTCATATGTCCTTAAGTCTTTGGCTAATGGCATTAATGATGACCATAGGAATAAAGCAGTATAATAACACAATTGTACATTTTCAGTGTTTTAATGTCATAGACATACCTCATAGAGTTCATTCCACAAACATCTATTAAAAGTATGTAACATTCAAAGTAAAATTTTAAATATGATGTAATATAAATTAATAAGACATTGTTCCTCAGATTACTCACAATGTGATTAAATGGACGTGCTGAAAACAATATGATAAAATGGCAACTGTGTGGTAAAGCTGTGCAGAATGTGTGATAAAAGCACAGGGGAATGGAAGACTAATTCTGGCTAGAAGAGGTGAAGATGGCTTTGCAAGATGTTCTAGGAATCTTTCATTTCAAAGCTTAACTCTATAATTAATCTTGAAGAAAATGTCATATTTTAAAAAGTAATCCTTATGATTTACAAAATGGTAATCTTGGAGGTTTCTCAAAAAACTAACAAAACAGCCACCATTTATCCCAGCAATCCCCACTTCTGGGAATATACTCAAAGGAACATAAATCATTCTACCAAAAAAACACCCACACTCTTACGTTTACTGAAGAAATATTCACAATAACAAAAACATGGAACCAATCCAGATGCCAACTGAAGGTAAACTGGATTAGGAAAATGTAGTATATACACCCTGGAATACTATGCAGCCATAAAGAAGGACAAAACCATGATCTTGGCAGCAATATGAATACAATTGTGAAGCATCATTCTAAGTGAGTCATCACAGAAACAAAAAACTGAATATTACATGTTCTCCCCCATAAGTGGGTGCTGAACACTGTACACAAATGGGCACAAGAATGTGGATAACAGACACATGGGCACTGCTAAAAGAGGAAGGGAGAGACAGAGGGGAGATAAGAGATACAAAACCACACATTGAGTACCATGCTTATCTCTGAGGGTAGTGGACACATGCTTCTCAGAGGTTCAAACCTCACTTTTATGCAACATACTTATGTAACAAATCCTCACATGTGCCCCATGATTCTAAAATTTAAAAAAATTAAGTTATATTTTAAATTTTATTTTTTCTCAAGTCTATGAAGTTTAACTATTTGTTGCTTCAATTTTGATGATATATTATTAGAGAATAAATGCAGCATAACAAATTTCATACATTAATGATCTTAAAAACAAAAATTTAAAAGATATCATTGCATGCAAAATGTGTACACCTTTAAATCAAGTTAAAAATACCAATGAATGATAGTTAGCAATCACCAATTGCCAGGCACTGTGATAGAACACTCTTTACCACACTGTCCCTAATCACATGCATCATAGTTAAAACCACCCTTAGAGATAAACACTTTCTTCTTTCACTCTTTTTTAAAAAATTTAGTGCAACTGAAATCCAGAGAGTTCAAGTGACATGTATGAGGTTTCCCTATTATTAAACAGTAAAGTGACTATTTGAAATAAACTCTGACATCAGAACATGGATTCTTAACCCTTACTCTACTATACATTACAGAATTTATGCAAGCTTCACAGAATTGAATTAGAAAGAATAAATGTATATTAATAAATGGTATGTATTTTTAATGGATACCTGTTAAAAATAATGATCTCACTTTGCCCAAATTGATTTTTAACACAATTGAGTTATATTAAGTAGGACAATCAGTTGACTCATTATCGAAAAACCAATAGATTAAAACCCACAATTTAACAATGTTGTAATACATACATGTTAGTTCAAATGCATTCTATTATAACTAAAGGGTCTCATGAAAGCATAATGACATTTGTGGGTAATTAAGTCATGAAAGAGAGTTATCGAATTAAAATTGGAGCGTATTGTAACCATTGACTTTCTTAGACGATTTAATAGATGTAAGATATTAAGTATCAAATAAAGGAAATGGAAAATATATTTCCTACACGGTGAAGGGGGAGATAAATTTGTATTTCTTATGTTTCTTTTATATAAGGATGAAATTTCCTCACTAACAAAGCACAGAATGCAACTTACCATAATTTGGGGGGGCGAATACTGTTCCATTTTGTGCTCACTTTTCTGATTAAGAATATGTGATTAATCTATCAAAAGAAGTCCAGCCTGAATTTAAAATATACTATGGTCTATTTCATTTTACTCTTCAACTATCCCAGGTAAGAAAGCTCTAGTGATCAGATCACAAATCAATAACTCTAAGCACTTTATCTTTTCACCCGTCTAAGTAGGATGCAATGATGGCTAAAGATGGTTTGTTTTCAACAAGTTAATTTTAAACTCAAACCATAATGTTGCCCTGCTAAGATAATAAATACTGAGTGCCTCATAAATGATTAAAGAAGATTCAGTAATGTTTTGAAAAATTGAATAGCAAAAAATCTGTTTCCTTTCACTCATTCATAAGCAGCATGAGGCATTAATTTGAAAAGGCACACGTCTTAAACCTCAGCACGTGGTGGTTTGTGAAAAAATACATAATGAAGTTAAACAGATATAATTTTTACTTAAAGGAATTTTGTATCCATGCCAGAATTTTTTTCCACTTTGATTTATTTGTAGTGTTTTTGTGAAGGTTGTTCATACTGGATAATGTACTCCACAGTTTTGAAATTCCTTAGATACCAAACTTGACCGCTGTAACCCTTACTATCAACTTAATTGGCAAGAACCGTGGAGGGATGCCATTAGTACTGCTTCATCACTCTATATTAAATACAGCATGATCTTCTCCAAAATATCATATATAAATGATCCCTTTTTATCCACTGTAGGCTGTTAATGTATTCTTTGTTACCAATCTATTCATTGTAACATCACTGAAGCAAATATATATATTATTAGAGAACAAATGCAGCATACCAAATTTTATACATTAAAGATCTTAAGAACAAAAATTATAAACTTCTTTGGGAAGGTGACAGCTCAGGTTGCTGGAAAAAGACATAAAAATGTAGAGCACTGATTAGTTTCCTCTTATAATAGTAGGCAGCATTTCTCTCTTGACCCTCCCTTTGGAACAATAACTTAGCATATAACTCCACAACATCCATCGTACCTTCTCCAGTTAAATTTCTGATAGGTAAGAGAAATTTCTACTCCTGCTCAAATTATAGCCCTTATAATGAACAGTTGATATATTTCCTTGTATACATTTGTGTGGCACCGTTTCCATAAACAAGAAATACACACACACACACACACCACACACACATTTAGCTAATAATAGATACACAATGTATATAAATATACATAATATATATAACATATACATGATATGTAAAAATAGATGTAAGAAAGTACTGAATTGTAGTGGGACAGAAAATCTCCAGGAAGAAAATAGAAAAAAGGAATGATGATTTAACTCTGGATCAGAGAAGCAGGGGGATGGAAAAAAAGATAATGATGAGAGCAAGAAAGTAAGGAAAAAAGAAGAGTAAATTAAATGAGAAAAGCCCATCTATCAGATTCAAGTTATCTGGCCATTGGGTGAAAATTAATGAGAACAATCACCTTGTCATATCTGAAAACTGACAAGTGACATCAATTTACGAGCTCTTTCCACATAAACCAGAATAAAGCACTTGCTGCTTCAGAAGCAAAGGAGCTTATGAAGAATTCTATTTGAATTAAAATAAAAATCTAACTTAATTTTTAAATTAAATTTGTCTGTTCATTTGGGTAAAGAAGACCTTAGTTGGCAATACTGCTATCTGCAATGTGTTCATCTCTGGTCAGTCTGCATCCCCAGATTTCCTAAGGGTTGGAAAGAAAAACACTTATAATTAGTGTAAATAGTTGATAGGGTGAATAATTTGTTAAAATTTTTATTCTAAAAGAGTATGTCCCTACATCCATATACTTTTTTTGTGGAGCTTAATAATATTTCCGATTTTCTGACTCTATTCTCAGAGTTTTGATCAGTAGGTTTTGAATGGTTTACAGGTGACTCTCATGAACTAGTTAACACATCCTCTTAATTCGATATCAAGAACTGTGAAGGGTCTATATTATATCTTAGTTTCAGGCTGACAAATTAGTCTTCCACAACTTCACTAGCATATGATATAAGATTCCTGGGTTAGAAACCCAGAATTTTATTACTCATGGTACCGAAAGCAGGATGATTATCAGTCTATTTGCAGCAGTCCCCTTTGTCCATGAGCCCATGTAAATGGGCCCAGATGAATGTTTGCACTTGCATTGGGCTGTATTATAGAGTAGGAAATCTGAGATTAGAGAATCCAGATATCTTTATCCAAACTGTAGCTTGGGCACAGTCTGTTTTTTTCTAAAATGTTCTAGGATGCCTTTCACTGATTTAGACCAGAATCTTTAGAAAGTACAATAGATACGTATGTTCATTTTTAATTTATTTTACTTCATTTATATTAATTATTATGAGTACATAATAGTTGCATATATTTATGAAGTAGATGTGATGTTTTGATAGAGGCATACAATGTGTAATGATCAAGTCAGGGTTATTGGGGTATCCATTACCTCAAGTTTTTTTTTTTTTTTTTTTTTGAGTTGGAGTCTCACTCTGTCGCCCAGACTGGAGTGCAGTGGCCGCTCCCGGCCACCGCAGCCTCGACCTGCTGGGCTCCGGCGATCCTTCCGCCTCAGCCTTCCGAGTACCTGGAACTACAGGTGCGCGCCACCACGCCCGGCTAATTTTTTTTGATTTACTGTAGAGATGAGGTCTCACCAAGTTGCCCAGGCGGGTCTCGAACCCACGGGCTCAGGCAATTCACTCACCTCAGCCTCCCAAGGCATGGGATTACAGGCTGAGCCACCGAGCCCAGCTTACCTCAAGTTTTATCATTTGTTTTTGTTAGGAACATTAATCATTTCACTTTGTTAGTTATTTTAAGCTACACAGTAAATTATTAACTGTGGTCACCCTATTGTGCTACCGAATATTAGATTTTATTCATTCTATTCAACTGTATTTTTGTACCCATTAAATCGTCCCTACTTTATCCTCTTCTATCTGCTACACTTTCCAGCCTCTGGTAGCCATAATTCTACTCTCTTTCTTTATTAGTTCATTGTTTTGTTTTGTTTTTAAGTTTTAGCTCCCACATATGAGTGAGAGAATGCAAGATTTGTAATTCTGTGCCTGACTTTTTTCACTCAATATAATGCCTTCCAGTTCCATGTATACTGTTGAAAATGACAGGATTTTATTCTTTTTATGACTGAATAATATCCCATTTAATTTAAAATAGAGGTAAGTAAAAAGGACTTGAGTACTATTCACTTAAGCCGAATGTTTACCATCAAAGCAATATTAAGCATATCTTTTAAAAATGATAGTTATGTTATTTCTGTACTTATTTTGCCACAAAAATATTCCCTTAATTTTTCATTGTGTTTTTTTCTTCTTTTATCATCATGGCAACTCTAACCAGGTAGTGGACAGCAGCAAGAAAATGTTCATGATTACAGTCCATGCTTTTATTGATATACAATCTATGGGAATCACTTCATTTTTGTTCCTGTCTTATTTCATTTTGACCAAAGAAGTTCCCTTAACTTATATTTGGTTAAATATGGGCCATTTCTAAAATATTAAAAGAAATATTCAACAGTGTAGGCTTGTTAATATTGACGACACCTTGTTTTATTTTCTCTTAGCCAAGTTTCTATTCATATGGCACCTTTCACCTGAAATCCCTTTTTATGATTACATCAACATATTCTCTAGTTTGCTGCATGAATGTCATGTTCTCCATAAAACTTGTCAATTTTTCAAGATGAAAATAATTTTATTCTGTTTATGCCTCTGTGGCCTTTGCTTACCTCTCTGACACCTACCATATCTGCCTTGTATAACTACACATATGTCTGTCTTTTCTCTCAGATATTAAGGACTTTAGAGTTATCAGATATTCCTTGTCTTGTTCTTCCTAGTGTTGAGAATGGTTTACTCACTCATGTCTTTCAGTTCTTTTCTGGAAGGTCACCTAAACTTCCAATGTAGCATACCAATATTCTACATTCAATCACCAAAATTATTATTTTTAGATCATCCTTAAATATTAATATATATATATATGATATATATTTTCTGCCTTTCCTATTCATGTCTATGAGGCAAATATATTTTTTATTTTGCTTACTCTTATATTTCTAGCACCTAGAACAATGCTTGTGTACATCCTAGATGCTCAATAAAACAAAACAAACAAATATATATATATATACACACACATACACACTCATATAAATATTTCAAAAACATACATCAAATAGGGCATATATTTTTATATGCAATTAATGTGTTTATTGTAATATATATATTATATACTACATAATTCTTAGAAGAATTTCACTTGTAGAATCATTCATTGAAGAAAATATCTTTTCTATTCTGACTTTAGTTAGGTAATATGCCATTCTTTGCCCTTGATAGATAACTAAAGATCACATACCTAATGAATAAAAATTAATAGAATCATAAGGGAATGTTACTGGCAATTAAATTGCTTAACTCTAGAGGACAATGCATAATAACATTATTTCTGTTTAAAGATAATAAACTGCATATGCTAGAAATTATGAGGCATTTCGAGCACAATGCTCTTCAATAGCTCACACTCAGAGAAACATAAATCAGATTTAGTAACAACTTAACTTTCTTACATTTGACTTTTCTAGTATACAATATTTTTCTGTATTGTATCAACATTTTCTTCACAGTATATCTACACCATAATAGCTTGTAGGAATGTATTAAAGAACGAAATAAGGTGTTACTTTTTTTAAGAAAAACAATCATCTTCTTGGAAATAATTTATGCAATTTTGGAGGTCCCCTCCCAATCCTATGTATATAAACAAAGTCAAACATTTCCACAGCTCATGAAGATCTGGGGAAAGTTTTATTCTAAGAGGTTAAATTTAAAGTCTAACATTTTATCAAGAAGATTAGAACCCCATTGATGAAAGCAGTGATGAAAAAATAATACAAAGCAAAAAAGAAGAAATAAAACCATGGTTATTTTCCAACTTGGGTAGTCTTTTTTCTCAAGATAGAGACTTAGGTGAGTTCAACTGATGTGAAAAGTAAACATTTAAGTGACAGAGGAGCTGGCAGATACTGCCATTTTATATTGTCAAAATTAGAAGTATGTCATGTCATTGATTACTGATATGGACAAATATTGATTTGAATATATGGGCAAAGATAAAAGACTCCCAAGTACATCTGGAGGAAAACAGAGTGTAGCTATTCTTTAAATTTGGAGCTCTGTCCTATAAACTGAATTACTTCTAAACTTGATTGAGCATCATGAGAGAGTAGAAAGCAAATTCAAATGTAATTCACTAGTGTACTATGATTTATGCATTTTATATTCCAAAGGTAAGCATCAGAAAATTTTTGTAATTTTCAATCACCAATGTCTTTTGAGTTTGGTAGCAGCTGCCTATGTTCCTAAGTGTGAATAAGACTCATTTTATCTAGAATAACTTGATGTTCCTCAAATAGTATCAACCAAAATGAGTATTATGCAGAATTTTTTTTTTTTTTTTTTTTTTTTTTTTTGAGTTGGAGTCTCACTCTGTCACCCAGACTGGAGTGCAGTGGCCGCTCCCGGCCACCGCAGCCTCCACTTGCTGGGCTCCAGTGATCCTTCCGCCTCAGCCTTCCAAGTGGCCAGAATTACAGGCAAGCGCTACCACGCCCGGCTGATTTTTTTATTTATTGTAGAGATGAGGTCTTGCCGCCCAGGCGGGTCTCGAACCCGCGGGCTCAGGCAATCCATTCACCTCAGCCTCCCAAAGGCACGGGATTACAGGCTGAGCCACCGAGCCCGGCTTATGCAGAATTTAAGTGCTCAATGTTTATAAACCGGGTCATAAAAATATACCATGGAAGCTCAAAGCTGATGGTTACAAATTGAGATATTTCTCTATGACACAATTGCAGACTAAAGCCAATAAAAGGTGGTTTAGAGAATATAGATCAATGTTAATTTTTTTAAATTTTACCCTATAGATAATTAATTATGAATTAAATTTTGGAAGATATCTTTTATTTTTGGAAGATATCTTTTATTTTTGAAATCATTGTAGACATGATCAAAAATGCTTTTATACACAATCATTTCCTCCTGCTACCTCTTTTTTTAATTCCTTCTACCTAAAAAAGAAAAAAGGTTCATGTAATATTAAAATCTGTGCCTTTTAGTACACCTTTTTTTCTATTTGCTTCATTGACCTTCCATGTATTGCAATTCTAATCTTACTTAAAAGCATTCTAGCACTTTCTTACTCATATAACAAATGCCTTTTCCCTCTTTCAATATTTTCCATTGCTATTTAATTTTACTGCTGTATTATTTTTATATCCTCTGAAATGAAATTTAGAATGGAAAACTTCTTGGGATTGCAATATTGTGATAACTAAGCAGATATTCTCTGTCATGTGTATTATTATTGTGGTATTTATGCATGATATAGGTGATGAAAAGCTGTTAGCGAGTGTTGTGCTCATTTTCCCTATAATACAGTGTTGATTTCTAATCACTTTTTGAAGCATCTTTACAATTTTTTAATCCTAATGCTGTTGAAGCTTATAAACTCTGAAACGCTAAAAAGTCATAATTTCATAACACTGGGTATGGTGTATATTTTTCAGAGGTAAAACGTCCATTTAGCTATGCTGATATTTTACAGTATGCATTTTCTGGATTATAAACATCTCATATAAGTATAAAACTGCCCTCTTACATAAAAGTCCAGCTTTCACTGGGCATCCAGAGAAACTTGTCTTTCTTCTTCCATACCAAGGCCATCAGTGGCCCCTTCTAAACAACTAGTGACACTAGGAATGACCCTCTCCTGCGCTCTTCGTTTTCTTTTTCTGCGATGTCAATTACTGCGGATACTTGCTGAAGCTAGCAATAAGGCCAGGAATCTGCAGCTCCTCATTCACCCACCTTGCCTCTCCACAGATAAGTTCTGGACACCTTGATTGCCATACAATTAAAACACTGGATACTGTTGATATTGCCAGAAAAAGATGTGGCAATTAATATTATGCCTCTCAAATTTCACATTGAAATTAGGGGTGCAATCAATGGGTAAGTTTTGTATATATAAGGGTCACAAAGTTTTAACAATGATATTTAAATAATGAAGATTTATAATGTTTCACATCTAAAATATGTATAAATGTGAGGATCTCAAGGTCATCCCTAGTTCAATACCTCACTCACTTGTTTTCCAAAATGCTTTTTGATTGAGTGTTGATATAATTAATATTCTATGACTAGAATGTAGCCCTCAGGTGTTCTAAGACCTGCCCAGTGAGCATAAATAGTTCTAATGGCAATAAATGCATTTTGTCTTGAAGCATCCATTATTTTGAAGAAAAACTACAGCTCCTCCCCCACTTCCATTTTATGATAATCTCAGACTTTTTGGTTTTGTTAGAGCTGATTCCACATCCCTGTCTTTGAGAGAACCCATTCCTGGTCCAGTGAATAAGCACAGGGTCTTAGTTATCAGGATGTACCACTCTTTGCCACAGCGATTATTTAAGGGGAAAATAGGAAATCATAATTGAATTTTTAGTTTTCTCCAAAACCTTTTACAGGGTTATGAAGATCTTTTTGGAAAGTTCAATTTTGAAAATGTGCTTTACAGAGAAGATGGTGCAGCCAAGAAATAGAAAGAGAAGTCAGGTGACCCCAAGTCCTGTATCCTTTTCAGTGCATATCTTCTTTTTGTTCTTGCTCGTCATGGAATCAGTGGCTTACCACTATTTTGGAGGTTGCTTTCCTGAAACTTGTTTGGTTTCTCAGACTCTTTCATTGTTTGAGTAATCTATTCTCTCTGTTTTAAATACCCATAGGTTTCTCTCTCTCTCTCTCTCTCTCTCTTTTTGGTTTGTACATTGATGGATAAATGTTTAGATGTTATTTGATTTGATTTGTTTTGGGAATAGTACAGTTTTCTTCACAGGCTTACTAAGAAGTCTAATAAATTAAACAGATAAAAGTAGAACTACTGGTAGACCTGCTTGTTATATACTCTAAATCGCTTCATTTCTTTCTAGTTTGCTATCGTCTCAAAACCTGAGAGCACTACTTAATGCAATTTACAAAACACTGCTATATTTTCAGTTGAGATTATCCACGTACACAATTAATATACACATCTTAGAATTCAAAATAGAGAAAAACTTAGAAATATAATATTCTTTAAAAGGTTTTAGTGTTTAATTAGTATAGGTTTTTTAATATGGGTAAATAATTAATATTTAGGGAATACTGTGATGTTTTGACATAGGCATACAATGTAATAATACATTGTTTAATCACATCAGTGTAATAGGGTTATCCATTTCTTTGCTTTAGGGACATTCCAATTCTACTCTTTTCATTATTTTAAGACATGCAATAAATTTTTATTGGCTATAATTACCCTATTGTTCTATCAAATAATAGATCTTATTTTCAAAATATAATACTGATATATTTCATTGTGTAGGGAATAGTGAAGTCCTTGTTACATTAGGATAGACATTGTTGAAAACACTTGTATCCTCATATCTGCTAATCACTCTAGAAGTTTGGTTCAGCCTTAACTTTATAATTTGATTACACATCTTTTCCTGATACTATCATTTACTACATACTTTACCTTTTCTGTATCCTCCCACAACTACAAATCTTCTCAATTTTTAAGGCTATTTCTGGAAAATTCTACTACTCCATTCATACAGCTCTATATGTGCTAAAATTACCTTCCAAAATATGTTACCATTTTACTGCTACAGTATTCTCTCTCTCTTCCTCTCTGACACACACACACACACACACACACACACACACACACACACACACACACACACACAGTTCTGCACTGCATTGGAACAAGCCATAAAACATTTAGACAACTTGATTTTGTTCTTTATCCTTCTTCTGAACTCTGTTCAACTATCTTCTGCCCTTCATAGACACTGACCTTCAAACATCAAATTCTTAACTCTGTAATCTGCACAAAATTATAAATGTGTTATTTTAAAGGAGAGTTATATCAGGTAAAGAAAATTGTAATAAACTTTTGCTAGCTAGAATGAAGTAATGAAAGAATAAGACAATACTGATGGAGTGGAAAATGCTGAAACAATTATCCATAAGTAAGAGATCACCCCAAGCAACTATTTCTAATGTCAGCCATGCTTTTAGACTGATTTGCCTAGAGACAATCGACATCCCTTCACAGGAAATCTTGGCGGAGACACAGGAATTCATTCAACAATTATTTATGTAATGTTTATTTGCTCCAGGTCAGTGAATTAAGAACTGAGAGCACATTAAGATGAAAGACATGGATTACATCTTCAAGTACCTCGCGTTTTAGCATAAAGTCAGGAATATAAATGATTACAATGCAAAGTGATATAGATATATTGGAAACATACAAAAAGCACTATAGAAGTTTAGAACTTTTGCATGTAAGTTACACGGGGAGGCTTTGCACAATACAAGTTCAGACTCTTGTCACTCTGTGTAACTGATGCATGGAGGAGGAACTTGGTGGGAGCTAAGACTTTGACATGAGTATCCATTCACCTTCTCAAGGTTAGATGTTTTATTATTTTGAGAAAGGACTAGGTTCATTGTTTTAACAGACACCATATAGTTTGTATAAATAGATAGACAGTGTAGCCTAGTTAAGTAACAGAAAGACCCTGGTTACAGAAAGAGTTAGGGTGAAGCACCTCTGTAAGACTTTATTTTGAACATACTTGGAATCCGCAGTGATGATATTGAAAAACAAAAACAGTGGAGATAATATGTGCTAAGCACTTGCCACAGTATCTATCCCATTAGAGGTACCCCAAATGGAAAGTTATTTGTAAAATAATAGGAATATAGGTGAAATGGTAGTGGTGACTGTATCGGCAGGGGTAGTCCCTTGGAATTATTACATTATTACATTAACCAAACTAGGTTTTCAATCTATGCCTGCCTGTTACTGGAAGAAAGGATAAACTCATGATAGTCAAAATATATACTTTCTAGTGCTTGTCATATTAAAATGATATTGAATATCTCTGCAGTAGGTACTGTATTCAGTTTATATATTTATTTATTTTTATTTTAAAGATGTGGGATACAATTCATGATTAGGTATACAAGGGATCATTGTGCAGGTAAAGTTTGGGCTTCCCTTTGGTCCCTACTTCAACTGGTTTGAGATCAGGTATCCTCACCGATGTTATGTGCCTTCCTGAAAACTGCCAATCCCTTTCTTTTAAAGGGCATACAAAGAGTCCAAGTACTCTGTGCTTCATACATCCAGATCCTGATTTTAAAGTTCATTTTGTCCCATAGCTGCAGCAGGGTCAAATCTGCCATTCTGTTCCCACCCATATGAAAATGATGCATGTCTTCTACTGATTCTAATAAAGGTAAACAATACTTTGGATCTATTATTTTAAAACAACCATGCAGTGGCTGATCTATTTGGGCATAGGGTTCTGGCTTCAGTGACGTGGGACTATTCTTTGGACCAGAGACTGCCTTACTAAAGCTTTAGATCACTTAGAGGAGTAAATAGTTTCTCAAAAATCTCCTCAGTAATTTTTAAAGTGAATAAACAAATAAACCAACCAGTCAAACAAACAAAAAAGAAGCCCTACTAACACTAAGACTTTGCTTCAATAAGGAACTCGTTCTGCATTGGCTCTTTGTGAAGTATGTGTTTAGCAGCAGACAGAGATTCTTGAGAAATATCTATTCTATCCATTTCCAAAAAAAATAAATTAGCGGCATGGATCTGCTCTAGAACTGTCCTTATATTAAGAGCTGACAGATATGGCTGCAAATCACAGCCAGTACCCCTCATTTTCATATTTAAATAGTAAATATCATGTACAGATTTTATCAGTAACTTAATCAGGAGTATTTTAAAAACTGTAGTGCACTGGTATTGTTATGTGTCTCAATTTACTTTAAAGTGCCTTGCTATGAAGTACTTTGATATTTAGCTTAGATAGTTGAAGTACTTTATTTTTCCAAAAGAGATTTTGAAACTATGCATTTAAAAAAAAATTATGTGGTTATATTTGATCTATAAAACAAATTGATCTTAATAACAGTCTCTGCATTTAAAAAAAGCTCCTATTATTGAATCCAGCCTTTGGTGTGAGTACTTAGAACTATTTATTGTGTCAATTTTGAAGACTTAATTGTAATTTAAAATAAGTATATCATATACTTTGTATTTTTGAGCAAAATGATAACTCTACCATGAACCAGTAATCTTAGGTTTAATACAAAGTTTACACACACACACACACACACACACACACACACACACACACACACAACACTTAGGCCTTTGTGAGGGAGCATTACTACTGCTGTAAAAATGAGAGACCCTGGGTTGTGGTAATGTTTATATGTGGATCCAATTTTTGTTGTTGTTGTTGTAAGGCAGCTGGCAAAAAAAAAAAAAAAAACAAATTTATTTATTTTTATTTATTTATTTTATTTTATTTTTTTGAGTTGGAGTCTCACTCTGCCGCCCAGACTGGAGTGCAATGGCCACTCCCGGCCACTGCAACCTCAACCTGCTGGGCTCCGGCGATCCCTCAGCCTTCCGAGCAGCCAGAATTACAGGCATGCGCTACCACACCTGGCTGATTTTTAAATTTATTGTAGAGATGAGGTCTCGCTACCCAGGCGGGTCTCAAACCCGCGGGCTCAGGCAATCCACTCACCTCAGCCTCCCAAAGGCGCGGGATTACAGGCTGAGCTACCGAGCCCGGCAACAAATTTATTTAAAAGGAACATTTTCATTTGTTAATACTCTTTTCTAGGTTTTCAGACAATTGTCCTCATATTATCCAATATTAAACAGTAACAAGAGTATCAATATTTAATGATTCAAAGCTTTTATAGCATAATGTATTTCGTTTCTCATGACTGCTTAAAAGGATGCTACAACTTAGTGCTCCAAAAATATTTTTATGGGAAATTACCTGTTTTTTTTCATTATAGAACACATTTCTTGTGGTATCTTTAATTAGTTTGAGGAAGCAGTAGTAGTAGTGAGGGAAAGAGTGGTGGAGTATATTTAGAGTGAGTAATTTGAGAGAAATCAAACAAATACAGTGAGGAAAAATGAGTCTAATTTTAGAGAAAACAAGCAAATACAATGAGGAAAGTCATTAAAAAAATAATACTTTAAAACATTTCATAAAGTGATCATTATTGATTATGCTTCAGGTGTTAAAATGAAACTTTAAATATAGAACTCAGGAAGATCATGTTAATAAAAAATTATCCATTGCAATGAAATTTCAAGATACTGCAAATACCACTGTAGAGTCTGGCAGAAATAAGTGATAAACGTCATGGAACTGTGTCACTGCAGGGGGTGTGGAGACAAGATTTTAGAGGAATTTACTGTTTCAACACTAAATCCTTCCCTAAATTGCAAACAAAATTGGCTTAGCTAAAAGCATTATGGTGTGTGATTACAATGGAATAGCATGTAACCATTAGACAAGATAATACCTAATGATATGGGGCAATGTCCATAGGCATTTGGTTCAAAATGCAAGGTTAAATGAAAAAAAAAAAAAGAAAAGAAACAGTTTATAAAATGTAAGTCATTTTTTTTCTTAAAATGTAGATGTATTCTAGAGGAATAACTCAAAATACTAATAATGATTAATAGGATCTTTTATTGATTTATATATAATTGAGTATTGCTTTTATTTTCTTTTTATTTGTCTATGTTTTCTAAGTTCTCTACAGTGAATATTATTGCTTTGGAAATATGATGAGTTATTGTTATTCATAAATATTTGTATTACTTAAAATAGTCCTTTCACATCTTAAATACATGCATATGAACTGGGAACATTATGTTCTTTTTCTATGCATCTCTACACAATGCCTATCTGATGGGAGAGTTCCAATATTTGACAGATAAATGAAAATATGTTTCAGAAAAGAACGGCTATATTTTTTTCTGAAAGGGAGGAAAGAATTGGAGAACATGATACACAACATTCACAAAATGGTACTGGAGTGCTTTCTTATTGGGGTGTATTTGCAATGCCTTTGCTTTTATTTAACAAGAGATAGTGAATCTGAATCATGACTTTAGTAAGGTTCACTTCCAAGTAATTAATTAATGTTATTGAGTGTATTTTACTACACACTGACTTTTTTTGGTTTTCTTGTCTTGGTTTTGTATCTTCATCTCTAAATCTGACAAGGATCTCAGACTAGAGTTCAACTTGGAGTTACAACATTGCTCTTCTACAGACACAGAACAGCCTTACCCATTTAATAAATGTGGTTACCATATCTGTTTTGACAATGGAAATGATGGGTTAAAATATATTTGATTTATATATATTCCTGAATTGCCAGCTAAAACATTCTTCTAATTTTGCAGTTTCTATTAAATTTCACACTATTGGTCTCCCCACTCAAAGAGCCTAATGTTTTTCTACTTATCAGAGTTGTCTACTGTTATTTTGGCATATAACCCACTATGTCTTTTGTGGAGATTTTTCTTAGTGTCTTATAATCTTCCAGCCTTTCTCAGGTAGTTGGTACAGTAAACACGATCAATCTCAGTGGCCAAGATTCATCATTTTGAGGCATTATTTCTTTTGTCTTTAAGATCTCTTTTCTATTGTGTTTGTTGCTATCATTGTTTTACTGAAAATAAAAGTTTGTTAAGTGCTAGCTGGCTTTATAAGAATGTAGAGATTTTTAAAAGAATGTCTCTGGCTCCTTACTTTCTTCAATCTTTCTTTTTCTCTTTTTCAATCCACAGATATTAAACCGAGACCTTAAAGCTAAAGTACCTGTATTTAAATGCAAACTGTGTCACTGGTAACTATAATCTTGGACAACTTCCCTAACCTCCCTTAGTCTCATTTTTCTCATATATGAGATGAGGATGGTTACAATAGGTGTGGTAGGCAGAACAATGGCTCCCTAAAAAATGTCCACGGTTTAAGCATCAGAACCTGTGAATATGTTTCTTTGCAGGGCAGGAAAAATTTTTCAGATGTGATTAAGAATCATGAGATGGGCGATCCTGGATGTTAGGACTTTGTCAGATTTACAGTTGGCAAATATTATTTCCCATTCTGTGGACCATCTCTCCACTCTCTTGATAGTTTCTTTTTCTTTGCAGAAGCCTTTCAGTTTGATGAGGTCTCATTTGTCTCCATTATCTTTTCTGGAATTTGCTTTTGGAGAGTTGTCCAGGAATTGATTATCTATTCCAATTCCCCTGAGGGTGTTTCCTACATTTTCTTCTAGATTTTACATTTATGTCTTTGATCCATTTAGAGTTGATTTTTTGTGTATGGTGATAGGTAGGGGTCTTTTTTCAGTCTCCTACATGTGGTCAGCCAGTTTTCCCAGCACCATTTACTGAATAAGCTCTCCTCTTCACAGTGGTTGTTGGTGGAGGCTTTGTCGAAGATGAGTTGCTTGAGAAATGGAGGTTTTGCTTCTAAATCTCTATTCTGTTCCATTGGTCCATATATCTATTTTTATACCAATACCAAGCTGTTTTGAGTATTGTAGCTTTATAGTAGAGTTTGAAGTCTGGAAGTATGATACCCCCTGCTTTGTTTCTTTCGTCAAGGATTGTTTTGGCTATTCTTTGTATTTCCATATGAGTTTCTGAATTGTCATTTCCAGGTCTGAGAAGAATGATGTTGGTAATTGAATGATTACTACATTAAATTTAAAACAAACAGCGCTATTAAAAATGGGCAAATAAAGCCGGGCTCGGTGGCTCAGCCTGTAATCCCGCGCTTTTGAGAGGCTGAGGTGAGTGGATTGCCTAAGCCCGCGGGTTCGAGACCCGCCTGGGCAGCGAGACCTCATCTCTACAATAAATCAAAAAATCAGCCGGGCGTGGTAGCGCATGCCTGTAATTCCGGCTACTCGGAAGGCTGAGGCGGAAGGATCGCCGGAGTCCAGTAGGTCGAGGCTGCGGTTGCCGGGAGCAGCCACTGCACTCCAGTCTGGGTGACAGAGTGAGACTCCAACTCAAAAAAAAAAAAAAAAAAATACCAAACTTTACCTGCAAGATGACCGCTTATTTACCTAACTCTGAATTGTACCCCACATCTTAAAAAAAATAAATCATGAGAGTGGGAGATAAAATTGAGGCAGAAGAGTCAGAGAAGAAACTGTAGTGGAAACAGGGTAATGCAACATGATAAAGACATGTCCTCCCATGGACAGTTTTTAAGATGGAAGAATGAAGCCATGAACCAAGAATGTGAGTGGCCTCCCAAAGCTAAAAAAGGCAGAAAATTGGATTCTTTTCTTGGGCTTCCAGAAGGAAAACAGTCATGTTGATATAATGATTTTAACCCAGTGAGACTCATTTTAGAATTCTGACTTCCAGAACTATATATAATAAATTTATGTTCTTTTAAGCCATCAAGTTTATGGTAACTTGTTACAGCAGCAGTAGAAGATAGTATGGTAGTAGTTATAGGAATATTTAAAAAGTGAATATAAGAAAAGCAATTGAAAGAGTATCTTGCTCATGACAAGCTATACACACATATGTTTTATTTTAAATACCTGAGTAACATAACTAAGAAGATAAGCATTGAGAAGTGTTGAGTTACTCCTACAAATAGTTCAGACACAGGTAGATAGAAAATATATGTGAAGAATTTTCCCTATTCTTCAGATGTATATTACATCTTATAAACATTATATATGTTAGTATGTGCATGTGTGTGTATAACAGAAAGCCATAGAGGGCTTTGATAGATCCATGTACAAAACTATAGAAGCATACAGTAGGTGACATCTATAGTTGCTTTAAAGATGTTATTTTAGTAATTTTGTGTATATATATATATAGATATATATATATATACTAGATATATCTATATATATTGCTATATATATATATATATCAGAAACACCCAATTTAATTTTAAAATAAACCCTCCAAAGTATTAGTATACACAGGGTGCTTGAACAGAAGAAGGCCTTGACTTCTGAGAGGGAAGTAAAAACCGCACTTGGATAATCACCGATCCTCTCAGAAGATTCTGCAGAAGAAACTTGATGCAGCTGGCCCACTTAAGATTGACTTTTCAGGTGTTATTCTTCAGTGAAGAGGTTGCAGATGTCAGTGTAATCACAACAGATGGTTATCCCTCCTGGATCTCAGAGAGCAATGCTTCGAGACTCCCTGTCTGCCACTTAGGCTGACTCAGTACTTTTGTGACTCCAATTACTAGAGCCTTGCAACGTCAAACCACATGCCTGACTCCTGGGAGAGGAGCTGTTCTCTTTCCTGACCTACTTGAATGCCAACCTAGAAACATAGACGTGAAACATGTCTCAAGCTAAGGGAGATTTTAAAAATTGTTTCCAACACTACCCACCCCCATCTGATTAGGATAAATTGTAATAAGTTAGGAAATATCTCTTTGAAGGGATAATCAAGGAGACTACCTCTATTCTATTATTAGGACCCAGAGTTATTTCCAGGACATCAATAATTTAGGGTAACTAAAAATCTGCTGCATGGTCATCATATGTTTTACAGAAACAACAATCTACGTGGTTTACAATTAATGCAGTAAGATCTCCTGAAAATAGAAGAGATATATCTGCACTTTTCTGGTATTAGTGCTAAAGAAAATAATCAAAGAAAAAAAGTACATTATTTGCATCTTAAAGAAAACCTAAATATGCTACTAATTTATTAAGTGCTTAATGCATACTTAGCACTATGTTCTCCATGCATTTATTGTAATCCCATTTTTTGTGTGAACTATGAAATTGATTCAATCATGTACACTTCATAGATGAGCACGCCAAGATATATGTAATATGTCTTTGAGAATGAAAACAAGCCCAAATTTGTCTAATTCCGAAGTCTGTGATTGTAGCAGTTCAACAATTTTGTCTTTAAGAGTCTCTTATGGGGACAGTATGATTCCTACTACAAAACACAGAGAAAAATTTTCAAATATGAAGCAAAAATGCATACAAACACATTAACCAATGTATCTAATTCCAAGAACTCAGTATTTCTGATTTTCTCTGTAACCTTATCTGTTACATCTCTGGTTATTGAACTTGACTGTGCACAGCTGCTTTACTAAATATTAAAAACCCACAGGAAGCACAGAGGAGTCTGCACCACAGAGGGCCTTACAGTGCCTTTACAGAAGGCCATACCACTAAATCAATATAACCAAAATGTACTTTCATCCCAAAGTGCTCCAATCTTAGAAGTTACCTGCAAAATGTAACACATTTATCTTCCAGACAACAGATTCCTGGTAGGACTTCTCAGTTCTCCTAATCTGTGTGATTTTTCTCCACCAGGGGGTGCCAGAGCAACAAGGACAGCATTACAATTTCACAGAAGGGGACTTAAGTTTTCCTTCTGAATATGACTGATCCATGGAAATAAGACTGTGAACCCTATTGGCATAATTCCTGACAGATCAATGTTTTGTAAAAGTCTATGCTACTAACTTTAAACAAGGATGGATTACTAATGTATATAGATAATTGTGAAACTTTGTTTTGTATATATAGTAGATTTCTTTTTTCTTTTCTTTCTTTTTTTTTTTTTTTTTACCGAATTTTCCAGAGCTGTCATCATGAGGTAATTTATTTCATTTTCTGCCTACTTTCTTTTCATTTTTGTTGAAAATGGCTCCATAGAAAGGAAAAACAATAAGTTTACTAAAAAGATAAAGGACTAATAGTAAAATTAGCTACATAATAGTAGAGATAGTGAAATTTCAGCTAAAGAAGCATTTTTTTAAATTTTGAAAACTTCTTAGAAGTTCACAAAGTAGCTATTACCCATGATACTACTGCTAAGAAATTTTATGAAGTGAAAACTCTCATTCCAGGTATCTCATTGCATCCCTTAGCATAATCAGACTCATTTATTTATTTTTTCATTCATGTGGTTTATGCATGTGTGTGTTCACATGTGTGTACCATGCATGTGTCATACATATTATATAATATACATGGTATATATACCTTATAACAATGGACTTTTAGCATGTGTGTATGTATAATTTTCACAATTTTGTTTATTCACATATAATGAACATCCTTCAACATTAGAATGAAAATATCAAGTTTATTTTCCAAAGATTTATCAAGGTATAATTGATAAATACAAATTGTATATATATTATACAAGGTAGTGTTTTGATATACTCTATGTATACATTGTGATATGATTAAATCAAGCTAATTGACATACCCATCACCTCATATACTTACTATATTTTGAGATGAGATCATTCAACATCTACTCTCTTAGCAATTTTAAATATTCAATATATTATTATTAATTATAATAATCATGCCATGCGACAGACATTCAAAACTTTCTAGATAATTTTATTAGCTATGTTGTATTCTATCTGCAGTTACACTTTAAATAAATTTTTGGCTATTAAGAAAATAAGCACTTGTTCATATACATATATAAATAGACACATGCCTTTGTGTATATTTAAATTCATATCATTTGCCTTGTAATGTCATATCTAAAAACTTACATTACTGAAATAATAGAAACAATAAACTATCTAATCTACTTTATAAAAACTTGTTATGAAAGGAATTTCAAAGTAAATTTATTATTAATTCAGGGCTAGTATATAGTTGGCAGGCAATAATTCATTTGACTGAATAACTAGATATTTCTGATTTCTTTGGGAAAAAAAAAGCTGCACACTGTAATACTCCTCTGAGAGAATAAGAGTGCACGTGAAAATCTCATAGAGCATTGATCCATAGTTGCTTATTTTCATTTAGTCTAACATTTCACAACCTCATTTGAACATATGTCTTTTTTAAAAAATCACCCCAAGCCGGGCTCGGTGGCTCAGCCTGTAATCCCGCGCCTTTGGGAGGCTGAGGTGAGTGAATTGCCTGAGCCCGCGGGTTCGAGACCCGCCTGGGCAGTGAGACCTCATCTCTACAATAGATCAAAAAATCAGCCGGGCGTGATAGCGCATGCCTGTAATTCCGGCTACTCGGAAGGCTGAGGCGGAAGGATCGCCGGAGCCCAGCGGGTCGAGGCTGCGGTGGCCGGGAGCGGCCACTGCACTCCAGTCTGGGCGACAGAGGGAGACTCCGACTCAAAAAAAAAAAAAAATCACCCCAATACGAACAAGCATCTTTGCAGACACAGATTTTACTATCCCATTCTAGGTTAATTCTTTTATCTTACCTTGACCCTAGAGTAGTGATTCCCAAACACTAATCTGGGTATTGATCACCTGGGTATTGAAGGATCTGCTTCTGTGGGTCTGGAATGGAGACTTAGATTCTGTATTTCTAATTAATTCCAAGTTATACTAGCTTGTCTGTGAATAGATTTGACTAGCAAGATCTAAGATTAGAGAATTAGATGCAAGTCACATAGAACAAAGTTCTTTCAATCATAGAAAATGACAGGAAGCAGGAATTAGAGAGAATAACATTTTAAATTCATAAAAGGAAATGTTCCCCTTTCTTTTTAATGTGATTCATTTTCTGGTGCTTTGCAGTTCAGTGTATTAATACTACATTTTAACATGGGTTAGGTGAGCCCTCTAAGGGAGAAAGAATGGTTAATATTTTACATGAAATATTATTTTAACAACAGTATATTGGCCATATTTAGTAATAAGTAAGAGAAATGAACTGAGAAGCAAGTGTTGTTATTTCATCCCTCATGCCAAGTGCCACTGTCCCTGCTTGATATGTGTGGAGTTGCGTGGCAGCCTTTTTACAGAGGGTAAGCTGTTCGACATACATAACAGATGGGGTCATAACTTCCCAATTCCATAAACATGGTCTCCACTCCTGGAGGCAGTAATGTACACTAAGTTGCTTTTTCTATGTGTTTATAGTAGGCGCATTGCTGGCATTTTACAAGTTATTGAAGCTTAGGGCAGCAATAACTTGTAATGTAGTTTTCAACATAGCTTCAATGTGTTTATAAGGATGAGGTACAATAGATAAGAAATACCTTAGTAAACGATGATTTTAATCCTGCCAGCTAGTCCAAGAGTGTTATGCCCTGGCATTTTAGAGTAAATCTGCAATTGTTTTGGCATCATTATTCACATATTTTGTCCAGTGTAGAACCATCTTGTCAGAGAGTTTTCAGTTACTTCTGGCAAATAGCATCTTTCTACAGCATGCTCATCACACTGCTCCCAAGATTGATAGCAGCAGGCTGCTCTCTAAAATCCAGTTAGCCTCATTGGAGACACAGCATTCCCAGAAGACAAGAAAAATATGACTCAGTGAAACATATAGAAAATACTTCAGAATGGAAAGTTATATATTAAGTTCTTTCACTGAGCACGATTGCCATCCACTGAACAAAATTGTATCTAAAATATATGGTAAGTGTATTAAGCAGTTAATACATAATAATTTTGGTGTTTTCATTATTCTGGTTTCCAGAATTTGATTTCAGGAAATAATGATGATATATTGATAAAATAAGATCAAGTTATTACTATCCAGGAGCTCAAAATCGAAGGGGGAAAGCAGAAAAATAAAGAATTTGAACATTTTAATAAATGCATTATAGCAAATACACATATAAGGTGATAGCCAGAGGAAAGAAACATACCGGATACTGTTTGAAATAAGTCTGTTTATGAGGGAAGTGAGTGGCAGGGAAACAAATATTACTATTATTTGAAGGTTTAGTGTTGAAGGTTGACGCTTAGGGCAGTAATAACTTGTAATGTGGTTTTCAACATAGTTTCAAAGTGTTTATAAGGATGAGGTACAATAGGTAAGAAATATCTTAGTAAATGATTATTTTTTTCTAGTCAGCTAGTCCAAGAGTGTTAAACCCTGACTGAAAATTCTCCATGCCACCTCCACTCTTTCCCAACTCCCACGTAAATTCTAGTCCACATTACATAAACACAGAAATTAAATTTTTGTTTGTTCTCTATAACCATACTTAACACACTTGTGCCAGGTATTATTGTGCTATACATGACTGATCTTATATACTAGATTTAAGTACTTTGATGAGAAAGACTACTGTTTGCTTATTTTCATTTGCATCCTTATCTCTGCTCTTTTCCTTCCACTTTCAACCTGTTTAGATATTAATGGTCACAACAAATTCTCACTGTTCAGTATGGTCTTATTTTGAGAAGTATATATTGTAGTAAAATGCACAAAAATGAAGAAAACAAACCTTTGATTGTATACATCAGTTAGTTTCCTGTTTGCAAGCTTCAATCATATAGTAACAGAGATAATACTTCTCTCCATTGCACAGCATTGGAATTTATAGGAATAGTGGATATGGGCTAAATATATTTTTAATTCAATCACAGGATTTTAGAAGGTTCCATCAATCCTCTAGATAAAAATTCAGATTACAATGGCCTGAGCCTAAAATTAAAACAAAAAATATTTTTGCATGGTTCTAATGTGTACTGATTCTTTTAAAGATACATTTACTGTGTAAATCACACATAATTGACCCCTGTTTCATTTATAATGTTACAACAAAGTAATTTTTAATTAATTTCACATTGAATTACATTTCAATAATAATTGAAATTCAACCCCATCCAGCAAGTACTGCTTTTAGTACTTGAGGCAGAAGTGTGATATAAACACACAGAAATGTCTAGGGCATAAATAAACAATAATAAATACATAAAAACTTATGATTTACTACAGAATGTTAAAATCCACAAGATATAATTTTAAAATCTTAAATCAATATCAATAAAAGTCATATGATTTTAAAAAATTATATGACTTTGATAATGTTATAAAAAAACAATGTAAGGAAGTGTAAAGACATTAGGGAATGTTACCATTTTAGATAGAGTGACCAGAGCATGCCTCATTTCAAAAATGACTTTTGAGGAAAGATTGAAAACAGATGTAGGATGCAACCTTGCAGAATTCTTAGAGTAGAACATTCTAGCCTGAGAGAAAGTAGTGCAAAGTACCTAAATGAGTGCTTTCCTGACATGTTCAAGGAGGAGCAAGGAGGCTGGTGGTAGCTAGGACAGAGTGAATAAAGTCAACACTAATAGAGGATGCCAGAGTCCTAACAGGTGACCAGTTTATGTAGGAGTTTGTAAACTACTGCAAAAATTATGTCCTTTATTCTCGGTAAAATACAAAGCCTTGATAGGGCTTCTAGCAGAAAAGTAAAACCATTTAACTTACACTTATACAACGACCCTGTAAATATTGTGTCGAGAAAAAGTACAATAAAATGGCAAAAGCACAAAAAAATGCAAGAAGACTTTGGATACATTTGCAATGTCCTAAGCAAGAAACAGTCTTGGTTTCAGTCTGTATAGTAGTAGTGGATGTATGAAGATGTGGTTATGTTGGGTTTCTGTGTACCTCATGAACTTGAAATTGATGTCAATACTGGGGATAGCCTTGTGGACGATATTCACTATGTCTTCACAGGTGGCTAATTTTTCCAAGTAGTGTGCTGGTGGTGAGATACACAGCAAATCTAAAAACAAGACAATACAATAGACCTGAGCAATAAGAAGAAATGTACAAAGTAGTAAATATGATGGCTACTTTTATGTGTCAATTTGACCACGTCGTGGGGTGCCCAGATATTTGGTAGAACGTTATTCTAGGTGTGATTGGGAGAGTGTTTCTGGAAGAGAGCAACATTAGAACCAATAAAGTAGATTGTCCATTCCAATGTGGGAGAGACTGATTCAAGCCACTGAAGATCTGAAGCCCAAAAGGTGGTATAAAGAAGAATTCACTCACTCTGCCTGGCTGTCTATGAGCTGGTACAGTCTTATTCTGCCTTTGGACTCAAAGTTGTACTAGAACTTACACAGTCAGTTCTTCTGGTTCTCGGGCCTTTGAACATGGACTAGACTTATACCATAGACTCTCCTGGGTTTCCAACTTGCCAGCTGCAGATCTTGGGAATTCTCACCCTACATAATTATGTGAACTAATTTCTTATTCTCTCTCTTTGTCCTGCTGCCCATATATAATTCTATGCCATATAACAAAAATATAATCTATCTCTCTCTATATATATTTCCTATTCATTCTGTTTCTCTGGAGAACTCAGACTAGTACAATACATTTTTAAAAGACCTATAATAAAATTATGTAAAGACCATGGGTAAGCAGGTTTGACAGTAATATGAAAACCTCAGTATTTCATACATTTTAAATTTAAGGAGTCTACTAAGCAAAAAAGTGAAAATATGGAAGAGAAAAATATTTTTTAGAAAGTCTGACCGAAAAATAGAGATAAAAATATGACATTATATTTACATATCTGTGGCAAAGAAGAGGAGCAAGAATTGACATACTTTTACCTTAAAAAGTAGAGGTGAAGAGAAAGAATGAGAAATAATTTCTAGGAAGAAAATCATCCGGTAAAACAGGAGGCATGCAAGAGACTGTAAAGGTGAAAAAAATTATCAAGAAGGTTGTAATGATCATCTGTGTCAAATAATGATTACTGTGAAAATAAGATGTATAAAACGAGAAATAAATGAATTTCACAATGTACAATATGTTGATGGCATTAACGTGAATATTAGCCCTATTGTGAGGACAGAAACCTAGTTAACGTTTGCCTTAAAGATAATAGAGTGAAACCTGTTTGTGTTTGCTTGAGCTGTCAAACAAAGTATCACAGAGTTAACGGATTAATCAACAGAAAGGCATTTCCTCCGGTTCTGGAAACTTAAAGTCCAAGATCAAGACGTCAGCAGAGTTGGCTTCATTCTGAGGCCTTTCTCTAGCTTGTAAATGGCTGTCTCCTGTCATCGTCACATTATCTTTCTTTGTGTATCTGTCATCATCTTAACTTCCTCATCCAATAGGGGTACCAGTCATACAGGAATAGGCTCACTCTAATAACCCTACTTTACCATAATTGCTTCTTTAAAGACCCTATCTCCATATACAGTTACATTCTGAGAAACTGAATATCAGGATTTCAACAGATGCATTTGGCGGGAAAATGAACATTCTACTCTCTTCCCACTCCACACTACATATCCTACTTGCATGCAAAATACATTCACCCAATCTGAGCACTCCCCAAAGCATTAACCTATTCCAGCATTAATTCTTTCTGCACAGTGTCATTTAAATATAAAATGTTTTAAATCAGCTATGGATAAGACTGGCAGTATGATTCATCCAGAGTTAAACCTTCTTTCCAGCTGCAAACCTGTGAAATAAAGAAGAATTCTTATTTTCCAAAATAAAAAGTATCTTATTTTCCAAAATAAAAAGATGAGACAGGCATAGATAGATATTCTAATTCTAAAAGAGAGAATCTGGAAAGAAGAAAGTGTAATAGATCCCATCTAAAACAAGCAGGGAAGATTCCATTGGATTGTAAAGTTCAAGAATAATTCTCTTTGACTTAATACTCCGTCCTTCTGAACCCACCAGGATGGTGTCCTACCTTCCCAGACTCCCTGTATAGTGGCCTCATCCCCTCATTTAAACTTAATTATTTATTTAAAGACCCTACCTTCAAATAAAGTTACATTGTGAGATATTGGCGGTTAAGACTTCAAAATATAAATTTTAAGGGGAACATAATTCAGCCCACTAACAGAAACTGTAGACAATTATTCTGAAGGGTATTTATTTTGAAAAGTTAGCAAGGCTATAAAACGGTCTCTTATGGAGACAGATGGTGAAATAATATAGTGTTTATATAATATAGTGAATGATTCAGTAGAAAGACATTTTGATATTGTAGAACAAGGCAGAACATTGTTAAAATAGCGTTCATGAGTATTCTAGACAGGATGGAAACAAGTGTAAAAATAGAAGGCTATCTTTAGATGGGAATATATATAGATTTAGACAATGAAATAAATAAACATCAGTAGTTGGGTTGATGTGGACTTTTGCTTATGACCCCCTCTTTAAAATTTTTTTTTTCTTTTCTCAGAAAACAAAAAAAGAACACCATCGTTGAAGTAGACAGTAGAGAGTATGTTTTAGTCATTTAGGGGAACTTTATTCATAAATATGCACTATCAAAGATCATCCTCATTTTAAGATTTTTTTTCAAGTCACTTTTGGCAAGTAAGACTAAAAATGGAAGGATGACAGTTTTTTTTTTCTTCTGGTTTCCAGGATTTGTTCAAATACGAGAGGGACCCCCCAAAATCCCATAATTTATTTATTTTTAAAATGTGCATTTATTCTTGCATGCTTGAATTTCAGTCACATGAAAGTGTTTTCCATTTGACACGATAAATCTATCTTGATGCTTTTTTCACTGCTCGAAACAGTTTTTGAACTTGTGAAATTTGATGCCTTTTAGTGCTTCTGCTGCTTTTGTTTCACATCTTCCAAATTGGCAAAATGTTTCCCTTTTAGGATATATTTCTTCTGGGGAAACAAAAAAAATGTTGTTTGGGGTGAGATAAGGTGAATGCAGAGAGAGGGGCATGCAGGTCATAATGGGTGATTTACCAAAGTTCTTGAAATGGGCAAACACATTGAAAGAATCTGCAAAAAAATTCACAGACGCCAAATGCAGTCTTTCACAACAAAGCTAGATGGTACACTGACATTGATGGGTTCCTAGTACACTGACCTAGCAGGGAAAGCCTGTACTATAAGGGACCCACCCTCAAAAAATAATTTCTTTTTTGAGGGGATCCCCTCACATAGAATGGCAAAGCAAAAGGGCAAGTGAGACAAGGATATTTGAAAGGGAGTAATTTTAATAATTAGCTATTTAATTTAACATACATAACGGGAAAAGAAACGCTACTAGATGATGTAGTACAGTGAATAGGAGAAAGATCCGAGAGTGTCAAGGGATTGTTGGAATTCAGGTTCTAAAGGAAATCACATGAGTGTAGAGGACTTGACCAGTGAAAGTCACGATTTAGAATTTTAAGTCACAATGAGCAATACTACTTGTGGCATTTTGGTCAATGATACATCTCCTTGTAGCTGACACACTCATTGCAGATTAATGAATAGTTAGAATCATTTGAATATTTCATTATATATTTAGTATAATGATATTACTTCTTTATCCCACCTTACAAATTACCAAACACTTGGCAGCTTAGAACAACAATCATTTAGTATGTAACAGTATTCTAGGTCAGACATCTAAAGACTATTTACTGAGTTCTGTGCTCAGGGCCTCACAAGGCTGAAATCAAGGTGTTGGCCAATTGCAGGTTGTTGACTCAATTCATGTCACTGTGACTGAAGAGTTCAGAGCAGCCTTTTCAGTTTATTTTTCAAGTCTAGCAATGGAGTCTCCCCTCCAAATCTGTGTCATTTATACTATTTTTAAAATGATGAACCTGATTAGATCAAGGCCACCAGAATAACCTCCAATGAAATGTTTTAAAGAAAACTCATGATATTTAATTGCATTTGCAAAAATCCTTCACTTCTGTTATATTTTGTGGGTTAGAAATGACAGGTTCTGCCTGCACTAAATGTGAGGGAACATTAAAAGAATATAATTGATGACATGAATGGTGGTTACCTTAGAGTATATCTACCATGATAATGATTATGCTTTTCTATGATTTATTTAATTAAAAGTATCTTATCAAGAGCTGTGCTTTCACTCATGGTAAATTAGCTGCCATGAGGATCGCCCTGCTACTGTGTACCACCAGAAAATCAAAAGAAAAAAAAAAATGTTTTTAGACATCACATAAAAGCAGCATAAGTAATCACCATTACCAGATATACAAAGAAATTTTAAAAATCATCATAAATCAAATTCATCTTTGGAAATATAAAAAGAAAAATTAAAAATAGAATTCTTAGACAAAAAATTATGTTTAATATGTCCAAGGCTGAACATGATGGGAAGCATAATTGAGGACACAGAAAGACCCAGATGAAACTACTAGTCATAAAATATGTGATTAATATGTAGACATTGTCTGAGGACACTACAATGAAAAACCCAACTATATTTACTGTAAAAGCAACTCACTTTAAATACAAGTATACATATAAGTTAAAGTGAAATAGCAGCAAAAATTATCTTAGGCCAAAACTAAGCAAAAGAAAGCTATAAGTAATTCTTGCTCCCAGATATGGTACAGTAATAGGAAAGAGATTGACCTTTCTTCTGTAGAAAACTAGGAAACATATTAGAAATAGCTAAAAGATAGAAAAAATATGGAAAATAACATTTTTCAGTCATTGGAATACAGACAAGGTAGTACAACCATCCCAGAGAGAATAGAATTAAATGAGATAAACCCTATGATTGTCCCCATTTTTCTGGCCAGTGAGAATTTTTAGGCTGTAGCACAGGGAGCAGGAATGCATAAAGTCTCACTGATATCACTGAATTGAGGAGATACAGTTTAGATTTCAGGGATAACAGGGCAGTTGCAATTTGTGGGGCAGAGCACCAGAGAAAAGGGAGACATAAGAAAAGATAGTGACAGAGAGAGAGAGCTCCAGAGACTCACAGAAGGGGGCAAGTAATTATTTGCCTGAATATGTGGTGAATAAAACACCAGGGAGACAGAGAAAGAAATGCTGAAAAGTGACAAGCCAAATAATTTTTGAGGAAACCATAGGGCTTGAAATTGTTTACAATTTTACCAGTCACAGTGAACAAACCTATTAATATGGTGAGTAGAGTCTTCAGAATGGTATTGGCTCAGTATTAGAGCCAAATTAGCCCTAGTAAAGGTTATTGAGAACTCACAGTAAAAGGTTAAAATTAAGTCTAAAAATTTTCAAACTGATTCCAAGTAACTTAACAGCATCCTTGAAAAAACTATATACATATTTAATAATATAGACATATATACACATGAGTCTGTTATCCAATAAAATTTATCTATAGCAGCTGTGTCTCTTGTAACTTACACTGAACTAGAGTCCATTTCCATTGCTCTGTGTCCTACTCTCTAGGAGGCCCAGGCAGTTTGCCACAGCTTCTATTTTTCTGTGACCTGAGAGTACTGTGAGATCCATAAGGGGGATGCCAAGACCATCCAGAAGCTGGGAAATGGGGGAATCCAAGACAGCCACCAGGGAAGAGTCAAACAGAGAATACGGGCCCAATCTTCAATAAACCCAGACAGCTTGAGTAGTTTTGGATGGAACAAGCACCCTGCATCCTGCAGAGGACTCTTGGAATGCATAGGGTCAAAAAGGAAAGAGTCTGTGTGGCCAATATATGAACTGGGTGTGCCCCATAATGCTGGATGCCATGTTTACATTGGATCTGCAGCTTCGTGTTTGAGAGGAGTGAGTGTTCTTTATGCTATCTGGGTGGTTGCCCTCCATCCAGCCAGCTACCAGTTATTAGTCCCATGTAGGAGAAGTCCTGCTTGGGGAGCCGCAGTGGGCTACCAGAGCATAAAGCTGACAATCCACCTAAGAACGAAATGCCTATTACAAGTCAATCCCCAGGAGTGCCTTATTTGGTGGCAGTGCCTGGCAGCCAGTGTCCAGGCCAGAAAAGCTTACTTGTGGTCACACTCAATTGGTGAACACTGCCAGTATCTGGCAGCCAATCTCCCCCACCAGATCAGTATGGCTTTTCTCCTAGCATGACATGCCCAAAGAGTGGGCCCTTCCATAGCAAGGAATCTGCTGTTGTAAATGCTGAGCATACCTCTGATGGGGAAGGGGAAGTTGTAAAAGGCTCCTGTAGGGCTCAATTCCCCACAAAAATTTCTGCAGTGTTCTCAGCTGCCATGGGCCTCATTCCCCTGCCTGATCCCTACACAGAGCTCACAAAGGAAGTTAGAAGGCAGTCTGACCAGCCCAAACGCAGAAAGATCTGAGTTCTGAGCATTGCCCAGCAAGAGTGGTGGAACAGTAGTAAATTCCTCCTTTCTCTCCCTGTGTGAACTATTTTAAATAGCAGAAAGGGCAGTAAGACCATTCTTGGCTACAAAACAACTAAAGGAAAAATAATCATCAAAAGGGAAGAACTGCTTCTCATAGATGAGGAAGAAACAGAAGAAAAACACGGGCAATCCTCAAAGCCTTAAGGAGAGTTTATCTCCAAAAGTACTTCCCAGTCCCCGAATAATGAAAGCCACCCAGAATGTCCTGTCCCTGACGAGAGACACAGACTTCAGATATTGGATGTCCAAAATGACTAAGAAAAACCATGAGCAGTTGGCAGCAAGAATCACCCAAGCCATCCAGAAGGTAAATGTTGAAACGGCCAGTATAAGAAAGAACAATTTTGAAATCCTGGAATTGAAAAACTTCTTCATGGAATTTCAAAGCACAAACAAGCCTAGGTAGCAGAATCAAGTGGACAGAGGAAATAATATCAGAACTTTAAGATAAAAATATTTACCTAACCCAGTCTGACAATAACAAGGAGAAAATGCTTAAAAAAATAAATAAATAAAAATAAGAAAAGAATATGAGCGGTGTGGGACTATGCAAACAAACTGAAACTACAGTTGATTGGCATCCCTGAAACAGAAGAGGGAACTGAGAACTCCTCAGAACAAGCCTTCTATAAAATCATCCAAGAAAATTTCCATAATTCCCTAGGGAGGTGGGACCTAAATGCAAGAGATTTAGAGAAACCCTGCAAATGTGAAGACGATTCACAAGACACATTGATAATCCATCTCCACAAGGTAATTATGAAAAAAAAAAAAATCCTAGAGGCAGGTAGAGAGAAGGATCAAACAACATACCAGGGAATATTCATCAGATTGCAGCAAACTTTTCAGCAAAAACCCTACATCTTCAACATTCCCAAAGATAATCAATTCCAGCCAGGAATTTCTCACTCCCCTCCACCAAACTAAGGTTCATCAATGACGGAGAATTAAAATCCTTCCCAGTTATCCAAACCTTAAGAGAATATGCCACCTCCAGACCAGCCCTTCAGGAGATCCTTAATAAAAGCTTTGAGCACAAAAAAGGAAAGTCTATTCCACCCATCACAAAAGCACAGGCAAGCACAGAGTTAATAAAGCATACAGATCATCCACAAATCTAATAATAAAAAGAAAGTAAAGCAACATCTTAAGAATCTTATGATGAATAAATCCCCACATATTAATAATAAACTTGAACATGAGTGATCTGATTGCACAACTAAAAAGGCATAGAGGAGCAAACTGGGTAAAAAAACATTATTTAACATTTTGCTGCTTCCAGAAAATCCATCTCACTGCAAAGGACACCCACAGGCTCAAGGTGAAGGGCAGCAAGTCTCAACAGTTGACTGTAAATAGATATGCCATCATCCAGGCTTTGTTAATCCATTTATAGACCACAGGTAGAGTAGATTTAGCACAAATCTTGAGATGCCTAGGCTTTTCGGAATGGTAAATAAACATTGGCTCTACTTCAAGTCATCAGGTGTATTAACCCCTAATGAGAGTCAGCCTGTCCTCTAAAGCTTTGATGTCAGGCATTGACTTTTTCTCTCTAGTAAGAAAAGTCCTAGATGGCATTTTCTCCCAATAAAAGTTTGTTTTATCTACCCTAAAAAATCTATTGTTTCATGTAGACTCCTTCACCAATGATCTTAGCTAGATCTTCTGAATAACTTGCTGCAACTTCTACATCAGCACTTGCTGTTTCACCTCGTACTTTTATGTTATGGAGACGGCTTCTTTCCATAAATCTCATGCACCAGCCTCTGCTAGCTTCCTTACCTCTCTCAGCCTTCTCAGCACGGAAGAGTCGGGGCCTTGCTCTGGATTCAGTATTGGCTTAAGAGAATATTATGTCTGGTTTAATCTTCTATCTAGACCACTCAAACTTTCTTCATACCAGTAATTAGGCTGTTTGGCTTTCTTATTATTTGTGTGTTCATTGGAGTCACTTTTTGTTATCTTATTTTTCCTTTGCATTCACAATTTGTCTAAGTGTTTGGTACAAAAGTCTAACTTTTGACATATCTCAGCATCTGAAATGCCTTTCCACTAGGCTTAATCATTTTCAGCTTTTGATTTACAGTGTGAGATATGTGACTTTTTCTTTCACTTAAACACTTAGAAACCATTGTAGGGTTATTGGTCAATTTCAATATTGTGTGTCAGAAAAGAGGGAGGCACAAGGAGAGGGGGATGGGGAATGGCTGGTTGGTGGAGCAGTGAGAACACTTACGATAATTCTTATTTAAGTTTGCCATCTTATATATGTGCATGACACATCTCCAGCATTAACAATAACATTAAAGAGTAGTGGCCACAGGTCACCATAGCAGATATATTAAAAACATAACAGATATATAAAGCAATGCACAATAAAGTGGGGTGTGCCAGAGTAAGAGTTCCTTCTTTGAATCCTCACCAGCATGTGTTATTTTTTGTCTTTTTGTAATAGCCATTCTCACTGGGGTGAAGCAATATTTCATTGTGGTTTTGATTTGCAGTTCTCTGATAATCAGTGATGTTAAGCATTTTTCGTGTATCTGTTGACCATTTGTATGTCTTCTGGGCAAGAATGTCTCAAGTCTTTTGCTCACTTTTAAACTGGATTATTTTGGGGCTTGGTAGCTCAGCCTGTAATCCTAGCACTTTGGAGGCCGAGGTGAGTGAATTGCCTGAGCCCGTGGGTTCGAGACCCGACTGGGCAACTTGGTGAGACCTCATCTCTATAACAAATCAAAAAATTAGCCAGGAGTGGTAGCGTGCGCCTGTAGTTTCGCTACTTGGAAGGCTGAGGTGAAAGGATCGCCAGAGCCCAGCAGGTTGAGGCTGCGCTGGCCGGGATCGGCCACTGCACTCCAGTCTGGGCAACAGAGTGAGACTCCAACTCAAAAAAAAAAAAAAAAGTAAAGAAAGAATCTATAAACTGGGAAAATAATTACAAACTACACATCAAAGACCTAACATCCAGCATCTACAAGGAACTCAAATAAATGAAAGAGAAAAACAAACAGATCCCATTAATAAGTAGGCAAAGAACATATATATACACTTCTCAAAGGAGGGCATAAAAGCAGTCAATAAATACATATAAAAAGTTCAGCCACACTAATCGTCAGAGAAATGCAAATTAAAACTGTGATGGGATACCACCTAACCACCTAGCATCGATAGGAATGATTATCATTAATAAGACAAAAACAACAGGTTCTGGCATAACTGTGGAGAAAAGGGGGATACTTCTATACTGTTGGAGGGACTGTAAACTAGTTCAACTTCCATGGAAAAAAGTGCAGTGACACCTCAAAGAACTAAAAATCGAGGTTCCATATGATCCAACAATACCCCTCGAGGGAATATACACAGAGAAACTTGAATTGCTCTGCAAAAGACACCTGCATGTGCCTGGTTATTGTAGCACTATTCACAATAGCAAAAGCATGGAACCAACACAGATGCTCACTGCAAGTGAAATGGATGAAGAAAATGTACATATATGCAATGAATTATTATACAGCCATAAAGAACATAACCATGGCTTTTGCAACAACATGAATGTAGCTGGAGGTCATCGTACTAAGCAAACCATTGCAGGAACAAAGAACTGAATATTGCATATTTTCACTCATCAGTGGGTCCTGAACACTAGTCACACTAGCACAAGAATGAGATCAGCAGATGCTGAACACTGCTGGAAGAGGGAGGAAGGGAGAAAGGAGGCAGGCATGCGACAGTACACTTGGTAACTCGTCCACTCTCAGGGGAGAGAGAGGACCAGTTAGAAGACCAAGCTTCACCTGCATGCAACCTACTTATGTAGTAAATCCCCACCTGTGTACAACAACTCTAAAATAATAATAATAAAAAACTATCAGTAAATCAAAAAAGCCAGGAAGAATAAATTTATAATGAGAGAAGAAAAAGTCAGTAAAGAGAAAAGACAAATGAAAAATAGAGAGAAAATTAATTGACAAGATTAAAACAGCTTATATAAATATATGTCTACACAAAAGGATAGTAGAAACTTATAAGTATGTCAAGAAGAGTCATGGGAGATATGAAAATCAAATAGAATGTCTATATATGAAAAGGGAAAAATAAATGGGAGAGGATTAGCAGCAAATTAGACACTACAGAAAATAAATGAACATAATTATATAACTATAAAAACTATCCATAATAAAGCCCAGATAAGAAAAAGGTAGAAAAAAATAAAGTGGACAGGATATCACTGAGGTGTGGGACAGTATAAAGCAAGCTAACATAGTGCAGTTGGAAAGAGAGAAGGATAGTAGAGAAAGCTGGTAACAAAAAAATAGTGAAGAAAGAATGAACAAAACATTTTCAAATGTGGGTGTACTACAAACCCTAGGATTCAAAATGCTCAGTGAAACTCAAGCGAAACGAACATGAGGGATTCTGCACCAAGGTACTTTATAATAAAGTTATTCAGCCGGGCTCGGTGGCTCAGCCTGTAGTCTCACGCCTTTGGGAGGCTGAGGTCAGTGGATTGCCTGAGCCCGCGGGTTCGAGACCTGCCTGGGCAGGGAGACCTCATCTCTACAATAAATCAAAAAATCAGCCGGGCGTGGTAGCGCGCGCCTGTAGTTCCAGCTACTCGGAAGGCTGAGGCGGAAGGATCGCCGGAGCCCAGCAGGTCGAGGCTGCGGTGGCCGGGAGCGGCCACTGCACTCCAGTCTGGGCGACAGAGTGAGACTCCAACTCTAAATAAATAAATAAATAAATAAATAAATAAATAAATAAATAAATAAAGTTATTCAAAAAATAAGTAAAAAGAAATTTTAAAGCAATTTGAAAACAGACACATTGTGTTTAAATATTTAAAAATAATAACTGCAGACATCTTAAGAAACTGTGCAGACTAGAGCACAGAGGAGCAATACCCTTTAATGTGCTGAAATATAAAAACTGTCAACTGAAAATTCTATAATCAGAAAAGTTCCTTTTCATAAATGAAAGCAAAAATAAAACTTTTCAGAAATATGGAAGACGAGAAATTTTATTTTAAAAAAAGGACAGCAAGATATATTAAAGAAAATTGTTTAAAAAAATGAAAATAATACAAAGTAGAAATTTGGATCTCTGCACAGGAACGAAGAGTATAGGAAATGGTAACTGAAAGTGTAAGTACATAATATTTTAGCAATGTCTTTAAAAATAGTTGATGGCTAAAGCAATAATAATATAAGAATAGTACTAGCAATGTATTGTGGGATTTATAACATATACATATATAGATATAAAATGTATGACAAGAATAGCACAAGGGCTGGAAAAGGGTAAATAAAAGCATACTGTTTTAAGGCTAATGTGTTATGATGCCAAAACAAAAGCAGCAGAATCAGCACAAACCGCTGCTGCAGGAGCAGCCTCCACTGCCGGATTGGGAAGAGACGGGAGATGAGGAGGATGAGAATCCCATTGGACCAACCAGCCTTCTGGGCCCTCCCCCAATGATCAATGGAAAGCCTGGTGACCCAAGTCAGCTCTTTCACAGAGGTCGTCCTGGATCAAGGGGACCAATTATTCCACCACTGCTGAGTCTTCTACCTCCTCCCCAGGGTAAAGGCTCAATTCCGGGATGCTTTGGTTCCAGGTCTGGCCCATATAGTTGTGGTTAATGGGGGCTCAGTGCTGGACATCCTTTTCTGGGGCCAGGCCATGGGGGTCCCTCCAGGGGAAGCTTTCTCAAAGAGCAGGGAAATCCTCGAAAACTCAAAACCTGGTCTCTTATCAAGAATATTTGTCCATCCAAGGATGATCCCAGTTTATAGAAGACAAATCCGTCTGCCCTGTCTGCTGACACTTTGCCAAAAAAGGGCTACTGTGGACACGAGGACCTCTGTGCCTTCTACCGTCCAGGCACCAGTGGACCTCTTCTGTGATACTGTACCTTTCCATCCAGGCTGGAAGGAGCCTTCTGTTGACCTAGTGGTCATGTATTTCCACATGGCCTTTTGATGACCACTGTGAGGCTCTTCCACCCACCCAACACCCTCAGTAAGTGACATATCTACCCCATCCGCCTCTTGCCCCATCTGGGGGTCCAGAGTTGTGTTTCATCACTGGTGCAAATTTAGTGCACATTCATCTGATCCAGCCTCCAGAGACTTGCCTTTGGGACCCAGCTTTGCCCCCTTCAGTTGCCTCCTGGATCTTTCTTGTGCATCTGTCCACCTGTTCCCAGTACTGTCCTCAATTCCTGAGAGTCCTGGAGTGGTTTCCTACCATTCCCTTCTAGCTGCTTGTCTTAAGTCTTTTTGTGAGACACCTTTTCCACCAATGTTGTCAGCTGCTTGTGAAACTCACCAGGTTGTCTCACCTGGGGTCAAGCTTGGGTGACTGGTACAGTTACTCCCAGAAAGGGCAGTTTGCTTTTAGATTTCCTAGTTTCTGTCAGTAGCATGATCCCTACCTCTGTGGTCTGTGATCACTGTGCTTCATAGAATTTTGCATCCCTTTGTAGCCTTTCTCAGTGTCTGTGGCATTTTTGTGACTTTCCAACACTAGAATAAATTTTTCTGCCAAAATAGGTGAGTTTCTTGGTGGCCTCTAGACTATTCTACCTCCTAACATGGGAGAATTGTGAAACTTTCCATAAGACTGCCTCCCTGGTTCTCCCCATTCTTCTGGTGTTGGTTTTCCTGGATCTGACATTGGCCAGTGAGACATCTTGTAAAGCCTCTGATGGCTTTACCCTACCTAGCTCCTCTCCAGGCCATCTTAGTTAGACTGTGTCAGGCAATCAACCCTTTCATTTGAATTCTGTGAATATCCACCTGGCTTATTCTGGGGTGGAACCTGGACAATTACTGCTGCCCTCTTCTAACCTTCTTCTTCTACACCCTGGCACTGATTGTTTTTTATGAAAATGGCAGCGAAGTCGGGCTTGGTGGCTCAGCCTGTAATCCCACACCTTTGGGAGGCTGAGGTGAGTGGATTGCCTGAGCCCGCGGGATCAAGACCCACCTGGGCAGCAAGACTTCATCTCTACAATAAATCAAAAAAATCAGCCGGGTGTGGTAGCGCGCACCTGTAATTCCAGCTACTTGGAAGGCTGAGCGGAAGGATCGCCAGAGCCCAGCAGGTCGAGGCTGCGGTGGCCACTGCACTCCAGTCTGGGCCACAGAGTGAGACTCCAACTCAGAAAAAAAAAAGAAAAAGTAAAAGAAAATGGCAGTGAACATGTTTAGCTTTGAACTGGCCCTGAGGAAATGGGTCAGGAGTTATGTAGGCAAGAGGGATGGATGAGAGCAGTTGGAGAACTGAGAATGAGTTTCTTTTTCTTGTTTACATTTTTTATATTAGTAATAAATGCAGTGAAAACCAAAAAAAATTATAAGGCTAATATACTTGAGGTGATATAATTTTATTTGAAAGTAAAATGTGATGAATTTATGCCATATACTATAGAAACCTAAAAAACTAGCAAAACAAATAAACAAAATGAAATACACAATGTTTAGCTAATCAATAAAGAAGACAAAAGCAAATCTCAAAAAAGTTTAATCTTAAAGAAGACAGAAAAAAAGTTGAAGAAACAAAGGTGGAAGAATTACAGAACAAAACCACATCAGTAATTACATTTACTATGAATTATCTATATAATTCAATTAAATAACTGAGAATTATTGGGAAGAAACAAAAGTGTAAGACTCAATTATTGTTGAATTAAAAGAAACTCATTTTAACTATAAAGAATCAGAGACAGTTAAAATATATTATGGAAATAATATAACATACCAACACTAATTAAAAGAAAGTTGGAGTATTAATACCCCCAAAAGTACACTTCAGAATAAGAAATATTCCAGAAAGAGGGGAGGTTAATGCAAGAGTCAATGTCACCAAGAAATAACAATGCTAAATATGTATGCACCTAACAACTGAGCTTGAAAATACATAAGGCAAAAATAATAGAACAGAAAGAAAAAAATGGAAAAAACTACACTCACATTTTGGAGATTTCAAGGATACTCTATCAGTAACCTATAAAACAAATAGAGAGCAAATAAGTAAAGTTATAGAAGATCAACTCTATGTTTCTATTTACAGGTAATTCCTTTAAAAAGCACTGTAGTAACAACTAGTAGATCAGTCATTAAGAGGGCCATTGTCTGGAAAGGTTTCGACTGACTACAAAGGAGCAAGAGAAAACTTTTGGGGTGAAAAATATATCTCATATCTTGACAGAGGTGTTGGTTACATGATCATATCCATTCATTAAAGTCATCAAAATATACACTTAAAATAAGTAACTTTTGTTCACTAAGTTTACCATAAAAGTACACATTAAAACAATCTTATCTGTATTTCTCATTTATAACTGCAGTTAACATCATTTCTTTGAAATAATAATCTAAGAACAATCTCTATCTATTGCTTTTATTTGAAGATACTACAGTAAATCTTAGAAAATATTTCACCATGTTTGTTATTAATTCATTGTTTCTCAAATGCTCACATAACCCTTCAAATTATGTATTTCCTTTGCCATTTGGTTTCTTCTCGACTGGCACTGCCAGTAGAAATGCCTGATGGAAACTGAAAATTAAGAGGAAGAAGAGGTTTGCTTTTTCTCCCATTTACTTTCTTACCTGACAGCATCCTCCTACCAAGACTTTCATCTATCTAGGGTCAATTTATTTCAGAAGCAGCAACTGATTTCAGTGTACAGTTTCCCACATGCTCCAAAACAATGGCCCACCTCAGAAGTAACAAAGTCAGTCAGTCACATACGCCAAACTATAAACGAAGTAGGTGCTATAATCATATTGAGACAAGTTTATTTTCCATGATGGTCTACAGAACAAAATGTGTTTCTCCAACAAATTGAAATGTCATGGAAAATGAAATTTAAAGGCTACAGAGTTAAATAAATTTGAGACAAAATTCAAAGTTGTAGATGGATACTTTGACGATAAAAACAAAGTTTCATGACAATTGAGGAAATGTGAAAATGCTTAAGCAATGTTTTAGATGCAAAAATGGTATGTTTTATTTTTTAAAAACCTTGCCAATGTAAAACATACTTCAGGTAGTGATTAATATAAAAGCATGGTATCTTAGAATTGCTGAAGAGATACAGTCATAAAAGAGCAAGGAATAAGTTATACAATATTTGAACACTGTTATTAATTGTTGAAGCTGAATAATAAGTACCAGGAGCTCATGATCTTAGTCTCTAATTTTTGTATGTTAAAAACTTACAAAACAAAACATTATAAGGGGAGTCACACTAGGATAGAATGTAGGTTTTTTCTAAAATTTTAATTTCACATAATTTCTAACTTTTGTCAAAACTATAGTTTAAAAGGGCCTTGTAATTTAAAATCTTTTGACAGCATCCCATTGTCAAATGTATCAAATGTTGATTATAAATATTATAAGTACATTTTATTGCCTTAGAGAAAATTTTGCAAACTGCTAACAACTGTTTTAGCCAGGAAATTCTAAGTGCTTGACTCGTTGCTTGTTAGTCACACCAAAATCTCAGTAGCTAAACAAATTTTATTCCTTGTTTGAGTCACCATCCAGTGCAAGTTGGTGTACTGAGAATTCCAGTCTGATATCCTGCCACTCAGGATCTCTTATTTTATGATGGAGAATAAGAAAAAAAAAAGAAAAATCAAAGTAGCCTCCTATGAGAACAAGTAGAGGGAATAACTATGTAAGCATTGGTGAGTCAAGGAAATTTTCCCAAAAGAAGTAACACCTCTAAACTAAACAACAAACAAGAAATAAAAAGATCAAGATGTTAGCCAAGTGAAAGTGGGGTTTTAATGTCAGCCCCAATCCCCAGACTGAGGGCAAAGTGCATGTCAAGACTTGCAGGCTGGCAGAGCATCTGATAAACTATGAGGGGTAGATATTTTTGAATCCTAGACTAGAAAGGAGAAAAGAAATAGCAATAGATGAAGCTGGAAAGAAAGTTAAGCCAGATCGGTAACCATTTTTTATGTTCAGGAATTTACTCTAGCCTGATGTCAATGAGAAGCTAACTGAATACTTCAGAAAGAAATAATATTGGCTTTTTAAAAAAAAAATTTAAATTTATTTCCTAGAAACTCTAATTTTTGCTGAAGTTGTGTCTCAAAAGGGTGTTACAGTTTTAAACCTTTGGATAACATTCTATTATTAAAAAAATAATGTTTTCTTATATATCAAACTTTATTTTCTTAGAGAAAAAAAAGAGAGGATAGAGAAGTTATGTATTTTCAACAGGTTTTTAAAAGTTAAGACCTATGTACCATAGCTAAGTGATATGGGATGCACCATGTTTTGAAGTGCAATATATTCTAGAAAAATCATTTTAACTTCTCTGACAAAAATAAATGCTGATCTCTTTTGCTAGTATTATTTACTTAAACTTTTCTGTTAAGATGTAGAATTTGAAGCCATTTAATTCACACAGAGAATAAGTTGATGTAATTTATACACACTTATTTAGAATAATTTAAACAATTCAATAAACATTTTTTAATATTCAAAAATTTAAATTTTATTTATTAGTCTTTTTGATTTTCAACTTGACTTTCTAATAATAGCACATTTGCATTTACTTTTTCTGTATTTTCTTACATGAAAAGAAATTATATACACATAGATATAGCTAACTATACATGCATATATAGAGATAAACATTTATTCAAGATTTATATTTCATATTTTAAATGTTACATAATAGTGAATTAAGTATGCTTTTCGGTGTCATTAATGATTGACATGTGAACACATTTGAGATTTACATACATATAGACTAATCTAGTTTATATTTGCATATTTTTATAATAAAAATTTACTATAACTAGAAAATTTTAAATATCGTTTATAATGCTATTTATTAAATATGTATTATATTTTACTTACTTGAACATATGATTATGCTATTACCTATTTTAAAGTTCAAGCAACCTTAAATACTCTGAAAAAATTTTTAAAGTTTAATATCATCCTGTAGCAGAGACATGGGTAAGCTATCTATTAAATAATGTTTAATATTTTCTTTTAATAGAGTTTTCAAGACATTTAAGAATAAGATGTGAGTACCAAAATATGCAAATATAAATTTAGAATTTATATCTCATTAGCAGCTTCTGATACCTTTTGTAAAACATGTTTATGCAAAAAAGATATTTTGATAATTTTGAAAATAAAATAAGCCAAAATTATCCTGCTACATCTTTTAAAATATTTCAATCAAAACTACTGCATGTAATATGTGCATTTAATATTTTAAAAATATATGTGTATGCATACACAAACACATATATATTTAGCAAAAGGCAAATTAGATATAGCTAAGTATAAATATAATACATATAGACAAATCTTTTTATTTATATTCATCTAATACAAAGTAATGGTCAATCCTCACTCCCTTTCCTCACCCTCCATTCCAGAATTAACACATGGACACATTCAGATACAAACTCAGTCATTTCTCATTGCTTACTTAATAAAATACAGATCTGGCTACTAAAATAACAAAGGACAGTCAATTTTATCTTTAAATTATTTTTATAACAATTTGATTTTACTGTGTTCTTAGTAGGTGCTAGGAGAAATAATTTTATGTACATAATCTTTTTTAATCATAAAAAATCTGTGGAATATTCTTTCTACCAAATAATCTACCTGTAGTAAAACCTTGAAGTATAAATTAATTTGAATATCATGTAAGTGATTAGATCAAGAATTATTGTTGCAGATCTCTAAAACCATATTCTGAAATAAGAATTCCTCATCCATATACACACTAAATATTGTACAAATAATATAATCTGAGTTCTGTTCTTCATATATATTTCTCCTCACAAAAGAGTTGCTGATATTGTTTTCAACCATAAAACTAAGTATTTTTCTTCTTCCAAAACTTTATATTTGATAAATTGTAAGGAGTAAATATTTTTGTAAAGTCTATGGATGCTCACTTTCTGCTCATTCTTGATTACTGAAATCTTAATCTTTGTATCTGTAAATGGTTAAAATAATCTTAAAACACACATCTTAGGTAGATTTTGTCTCCCTCCAATGTGCTCTGTGCTGTGGTTGAAATGTTTGTCCCCTCCAAAACTCATGTTAAAATTTAATTTCCATTATGACAGTACAAAAAAGTGAGACTTTTAAGAGTTGATTAGGACGTGAGGCTCTATCCTCATAGGTGGATAATTGCCCTTATCACAGAATTGAGTTTGTTATGAAAGTGAGTTTGTTATGCAAAGGCAAGGCAAAGTTGACCAAACCACACCCCATCCCTCTCCCTCTCCTTTTCCCTCTCTCTCTTTCTTTTTCTTCATCTGGCCTTCCACCAATGATGACATGACAAGTAGGCCCTTGCCAGATACAATTGCCATGTTCTGGGACATTCCAGCCTCCAAAACTGTGAGTCAATAAATTTCTGTTCATTATAAATTGGTCATTCTTAAATATTCTGTTATAGCAGCACAAAACAGAGGAAGACACTTTGGAAAATTTAAATTTTATGTAACTTCACTTTGGCACACAGTAAAAGTTAATGTAATATACTTCCAAGGTACACTGGCAAAAGTAAAGTCCTCCAAACACTTTCTGTAATTTTCACATGACAATGAATACATAATAAAATAAAGGAAACCTTAAATTTCTGATAGTGTTATTTACTCATTTCACATTATATATTGTCTCCTCTTCTGATCTAATTATTTCCAGTTCTTGTGAGAATGTATTTGTTTCTTCAGCAAATGCCATTCTATTCTCTGCTACAGTTAGGGTTCTATGTGCTAGATCCATGAGAGTGGCATTTCAAACGCCTTAAGGGGAAAAATCACTTCTTGTTTGGAATCTGAGTTTAAAACAGATTGTCTCTTTTGTTGTTTAGTCCCATTTCTTGGCATTAAATTCTCCTTTGGCAACAACAACTCAAGGGTGTAAGTTGCAGCCACTTCTTGTTCAAATTAATGAAAAATACACTCATTATTATAACCTTCATTTTATACATGAATAAACTGATACTTACAACAAAAAACTTTTTTCTAGGGTAAATCATGATAGATTTTTAACCCAGGAATTTTATTCTAAGTCTGGTTCTTTCTGGCTTCAAAAAATACGATCATGTCTAGCTTCTATTTTTCATTATTGAACACTTGGGACAAAGCAGATCCTCCTTCTTAAAGACTTCATGTCAGCTGAATATCTCAGATTGATGCTTCTCCTATTCAGAGGAAATTACAGAGGCCCTTTGCTTCGGACTCAGTGATTTCTTCTGATTTGATTTCAGATATGATCCTCACCTTAGTAGTTAGTCCGAGATTTTGTTTCTTAGGACTAGACCTCTGAGTCTTACCCTACTTCTAGTAATAAAACTAGAATACACACTTATTAATCACCTTTTGCATCCAATACACTGTGCTAGGATAAATACTGTACAACAAATTATAATATATAACAAGGTATAAAACAAATGAGAAGTTTTAAAAAGTGTTATTAAATTCAGATGAATAAACTGTCTCAATATCCACTAGGTTCCCAAATTCCTTAACCCTTTTGAAACTTTTCTATACAGTTATTGTCATACACTCATGGAATAAACAAGAACAAAGTACTTAAAATTCTGGCATTGAAATCCTGACCCCATTACATAGGAAACAGAAGAGGTTTCACCACTCATACCCTTCAAACACCCATATTCTACCTACCCATCAAAACTTCTTACCCTATAAGTGGCACTGTCTTATTCTTAACTCCCTCCCTGATATATGCTACAGCATATGTTATTGCATAGTTTTGCTTCCCTGGAATAAAATGTCCTGCAATACTGAAACTTTGTCCCGCTGCTACATTTCCTTTTTATTTTGTTGCTGTTTTTATTATTTACTTACTTTTATTGTTAAAAATCCCAATTGACATGTAAGTCTAACTCATACATATTTGGTTTTGTTTTTTGGCATGTGTTCAACTACATTACTGTATTACACCAATTTATTGGTGCCTTTCAACCCAGTTAGAATAGCAGAATTCAAAAAATTGTGATTCTCTTACTGTCAAGACATTACCTTCCTTAAAAAATTAAAGTAAAATGTCCAATATTATACTATTGTATTTGCAGATTCCCCCCAAATCTCATGGTAATTAAAATCACCAAATTTTCTAAAATTTTTGTAATATTTAGGACTGAAAATCATAAAGAACCTAAACCCTTAAAATTAGGGCATGGCACAAGTTATCTGTCAGCCACTTTTTAATGAAATTCATTAGTGTCTTAAGAGTTTCTGTATCCATTATCTTCATGTGTATAAGGAAAACAAGGAGAAAAATTTATATTCACACTTAGAATATATGCAGTGACCTAGTTTCTATTCCTGAATTTTCTGCTGTCTCTGTGTCAAGTCTCCTAACCTCTTGTGCCTCTTCCTCGTCTGTAAAATAAGATTAATAATCACTTCCTACATCATAGTGAAAGAGGATTAATGAAATGCCTGAGAAAAATTTTAGTTATTTGGAAAATGTGTCAAGAAGGGATACTCGTTGTAAAAGAATCTCTTAAAAAGTGACACTTCCTATGGAATCATGGAAAGATTCCTTTAATAAAAATGTATCATTTTTGGGGAATATGTTTGAGATTAAGCTACCTTTGAAGAGATATTTTAATGTGTTTCAATTTTATATGAAGTGTTGATGTTGATAAGTTCAAAATTGTTTTAAAAAAAAACCTCTGTTTTAATTCCATTTTAGTGTTATTGAAAAACATTTAAAAGAAGGCTGTGTTTCTTAGTGAAGTCATGGATAAATGAGTGAATGAAGAATGATCGAGCCATATGGTCTTAGAACTGAAGGATGAGTGATGGTTATCATTTAAAATAATTGGAGATTGCACTAGTTTACAATCCCACCAACAATGTAGATCCCCCTACTGGGAATATACCCAGAGAAATTCAAATCACTCTGTGAAAAATATACCTGCACATGCATGTTTATTGCAGCATTATTCACAATAGCAAAAATATGGAACCAACCGTGCTGCCTATTGAAAGAGAACTGGATTTTAAAAAATTGTGATATATATACACAATGGAATATTATGCAGCCATAAAGAAGGACAAAATCATGAACTTCACAGCTACCTGGATGGACTTAGAGTCTATAATACTGAGTGATCTATCACAAAAACAAAGAACTGAGTATCACATATTCTCACTCATAAGCAGACCTTAAACAATTATCACAATACTGTAAGAAAGGGATTGTCAGTAGTGGAAACTGCCAGAGGAGGAGGGAGGCATTGGCAATAGTAAAAAACTGCCATGGGAGTGGGGGCATACCTCATCAACAAGGGTAACTGCATAATGAACATTTGTATACCTAACCCTGAATTGTACCCACATCTTTCAAATAAAAAAATTAAAAAAAATAAAATAACCAATGCTGGACAACCCCCCCCTCGGGTCCCCTTTCACTGCAAGAACTTTTCTCTCCTCTTATTAAATCCTGCTTTCAATAAAATAAAATAACCATTCCCAACCGACTCACCATGATGAGGATTGCACTTTGGAAAAAAAGACGTTTTTGCTGCTGAAAATGTCTTCTGTGCTTAAAATTCGAGCATCTCTCCTGTGGTATCTTCTGAGGTGAGTGAGACATTGTCACACTTTGAAGGTGATTGCCAGCTATTTATTATACTGTGCCTTAGCAGAGATAAAAACCACCAGAGGCCCCCAAGAAGTTAGTGAAACCTCAACAGTTGTTGTGCAGGCTTTGTAACATTTGAAATGATGAAGAAAAAACTGAATTCCTTTAAGTCTAAAGAGTTGAAATGTGTTTTCATTTTGATGCTTAATTTGTATACACATACTAGTGAAGTCCTGGGATATTTAGCATATGTTTATAGGTCATTTTTGTTTTTACAGTAGATTAGTGAAAGATTATTTTAGAATTTTGGAGAAAGTTGTATCATTAATATAAATAGCCATAGTCTATAATTGACATGTCAAATAAATGACCAAATAAGACTTATTAACTGGATATTGGATGTCAGAGTTATTTATTTAGGAAACTTGTATGTGGCTCTTATAACACGCAAGACATGAAACTAAATCTGAGAAAGGCCTCAGTGAGTTACAGTGTTAAAGAAAAAAGGATAATTGAAAGCAAATAATGAAGAAACTTTGTGAAAATGACCATAATAGATATATTATAGATTAATGTTATGGGAAAAATAAAAGTTTATCAAGTAAATTTAAGAAGTATCCAAAGGTCAAATACTCCTGCAAAGTTTGGTGTTTTTAGATAATAGAGTGCAGGGAAACAAAGTGATGATATTAGAGAGCAAAATTAATTCATATTTTTTATGAACCTTGTATGTTAACCCTGTTCGGTAAATGGGGACATTAAATCATGATATTTACATGTTAGAGTGGTTCTAACAATTAATCAGTAGGATGGAGCATAAAAAACATAAAATAAACAGGTATTATTTTGTTATTGTTAATGCAATATATTATTATACATACTGCAATAAATTACAAAATTTAAGCTCTTAAAACAGCATAAATTTATTATCTTACAGTTATGGAAGCCAAAAAACTACTATCAATTTCATTGGTTCAAAGTCAAGGTGTCGAAATCTTTGAGATCTCTGAAGAAAATTATTCAAGAATTATTTTTCCATCCAAAGTCCATTAAAAGCAACACAAATATTTTCTGAATAAATGAATATTACATTCATAATTCTGAGCATAAAATATTCAATACATAGGCTTTATTTGGCCATTCCTCTTAAAATGTCAACTATATATAAAATTTGTATTGCTTGGCTTGTGTTACCTTCATCTGTCTTCAAAGTGCATCACCCCAATATCTACTCATATTGCACTCTCCTGTTCTTTGTCAAATCTCTCTTTACACTCCTCTTATTAAGCTAGTTATGATTACATTTACAGTACACACAGATATTCCAGCATAATTTCTCCATCTCAAAATCTTTAAGTGAATCTCATCTGCAAAACACATTTTGCTATATGAAGTAACACTCACAGGTTTCAGGGATAAGATCTGAATAACATTTTGGGACTATTGTTTAGGATTCCACAGAAACTATATGCTGTTATACAGAACCTCCTTCTTATATTCCACTGCAGGCACACATACACACACACACACACACACACACACACACACACACACACACACACACACACTGAATAACATTTTGGGACTATTATTTAGACTTCCACAGAAACTATATGCTGTTATACAGAACCTCCTTCTCATATTCCACTGCAGGCACACATACACACACACAAACACACACACACACACACACACACACACACACACACACACACACACACACACTCACACCACTCCCAAACATGAAAAGACTAACAAAAAAAATTCACCAGGACAAACGCCTATACTAAGTGAGTGGCAGCCATTGATTTGGTAAACAATTGGTTGTGAAGAGTATGGAAAATGGAAAATTAGAGATATAATACAGATTAATTGCCTGTGTAATTGCCAAATGTGCAATTTTACTCATAAATGGAAGTAGTGTTTATAAACAAATTTGCACTATATCTAAGAATTTAACTGAATTCTTTGTATGTTAATCTTTGATCATTTCTTTTGAAAATCTCTTCTCCCCAAAATGTATATATTGAATAAATATATACACCCCCACTGTGAAAACTCCATTTCGTAATAGTAACGATGGAAAGTATTTCTTTCTGCTTTGTCGGTATGGAAGATAATTCAACGTTCTAAAAAAAAGTAGAGGTTAAATTCAGATCAATGTATTTCAGTCATGTGAATGCCATCAATGCTGCTATATATTTTGAATCGTAAATTCGCTTACTAAAGTTGTGGATTTTTAGTAACTATGATATTTAAATTATGATTAATATTTAAAATTTAAATGTGCTGTGTCTTCATATTTTATATAAGACCCAGGTCAAAAAAACAATTCCTTCCATTCCAAATAAAATCTAATCATTCCACTGCAGAAAACCAATGATATCAAATTTAATGTAAATTTTTGTGAGCTTGGTCCTTCACAAGCATCATTTTATTTTATATTTAGTCTGGCAAAAATAACAAGGAGATGCACCTTAAGCTTATCAGTAATTAAACATTGAGTCTTTGAAAAATGATCACTTTAAAAGAGAATCATTAAAACAGACAATTTGTTTCTGTTTATTCTGAAACTGGAAACCAAGTACAATTTTTTCTTTTGTACAGTTTAATATTAGTCATTTATATATACAGGTTTGTTTTTCCTTTTTTTGTCATTTTAATCTATAGAGAAATTCATATGGATTTTCATGTAATCTTATCTTAGAAATTTTTGGAAATGCATTGTTTAGGAAAGAAAATAATCTTCATAATTTCAAATACACAAAAAATTATACAGGAATGTTGAAATGAAAAACTCCATTTTATTTTACCTGTCAAAATCTCTTTATTTTTACCTATTTGCATATGGAGCTAAATCTTTTTTTCAAGTATCTATTTTTTATTATTTTAGAACTATGAGATGCATGTGAGAATTTATTACGTAAGTATATCACATGAAGGCGAGGGTTGGGCTTTTATGCAACCTCCCCCGAATCTTCAGTAGTGGATGGTACCCAATGGGTGGTTTTGCGTCTCTTAAACACCCTCTCTCCCTCTCATCTTTAACAGTTTCTAGTGTCTATTGTACCTGTCCTTGAGCCCATGTGTGCCCAATGTTTAGTGCCCAATTAAGAGTGAGAGCATGCAGTATTCACTTTTTCATTTCTATGATAATTCACCTGGAAGGGCAGTCTGAAGCTGCATCGGTGTTGCTGCAAAGGGAATTATTTTGTTCTTCTTTGTAGCTGCCTAGTATTCCATCATGTATATATACCACATTTTTTTTTAACCAGTCCACCTTCAAATGGGCATCTGGTGAGTTGTATGATTTTGCTATTGTGAATCGTGCAGCAATAAACTTATGAGTCTTTTTGGAAGAGTCATTTGTGTTTCTTTGGGTATATACATGGAAGTGGGATTGCTGGGTCAAATGGTAGTTATTTAAGAAAACTCCAAACTTCTTTCCACAGAAGTTGAACTAGCTTGCATTCCCACCAACAGTGGACAACTTCTCCCTTTCCTCCATAGCCTCACCAGGACCTGTTTTTTTGTTTTGTTTTGTTTTTAATAATAGCAATCCTGACTGGTAGGAGATGGTATCTCATTGGAATTTTTAGATTTCTATTTCTCTGGTAATTAGTGATGTGGAGCATTTATTAACACATTTGTTGGCTGCTTGTGTATCTTCCTTTGAGAAGAGTCTGTTCATATCCTTTGCCTGCTTTTTAATGGGGCTATTTGTTTTTTTCCTGTCAATTCATTTGAATTCCTTAGAGATTTGGGGCATTAAGCCTTTGTTGGATACATAGTTTACAAATATTTTTTCCCATTCTGTGGGTTGCCTCTTTCCTCTCTTGCTGTTTTCTTTTGCTTTGCAGAAGCTTTTTAGCTTGATAAGATTCCATCCATCAATTTTAGTTTTTGCTGAATTTGCTTTTGAGGACTTGATCATTAGTTCATTACCTAGGCCAATGACCTGGAGGGTGTTCTTTAAGTTTTCTTTTAAGATTCCCGTATTGTGGAATTTCACATTTAAGTTTTTGACTCATTTTCCTTATTTTTTATATATGGTGATAGTAAGGGGTCCAGTTTCATTCTTCTGTGGGTGGTTATCTGGTTTTTCCAGCATCATCTGCTCAATAGAACTTCCTTTCCCCGATGTTTGTTTTGATTGGTTTTGTCAAAGATGGGTTGGTTGATGGCTGGTAGCTTTATTTCTAAGTTATCTATCCTGTTCTATAGAGCTATGTCTATTTTTTTTTATCAGTATTATGCTGTTTTGGTTGCTGTAGGCTTAATGCCATCCTCTTTGCTCATTTTACTGAAATTTGCTTTAGTTATTTTGGCTTTTTTGTTTCTTTTCCTTTCATATGTATTTAAGTATTGCCTTTCTAGGTCTGTGGAAAATGTTGCTGGTAGTCTGATATAGGAATTGCATTGAATCTGTCAATTGTTTTGGGTAGAATGGACATCTTGACAATACTGATTTTTCTAATCTGTAATCATAGGTGTTCTTTCATTTGCTTGTGTCACCTTTGAATTTTTTGAGTAGTGTTTTGTAGTTCTCTTTGTAAATATCTTTCACCTCTTTGGTTAGATGAAAACCAAGTTTTTCTAATTTTTAATTTTTATTTTGTAATTATTTTTGGTGACTTTGTGAATGCGATTGTTTTTTGCCATATAGAAATGTAACTGACTTTAAAGCATTAATTTTATGTTCCACGGCTTCATCGAAGTCTGTTATCAGTGGTAGGAGGTTTTTGTTGTTTGTTTTGTTTTGTGTGGGTTTTTGGGCAGAATTTCCAGAATTTTCTAGGTATAGAGTGAAATCACTAACAAAGAGAAATAATTTAACTTCCTCTTTTCCTATTTGGATACCTCTAATATCTTTCTTCTGCTCAATTTCTCTGACTAGGAATTTCAGGACTACATTAAGCAGAAGTGGTAAGAATGGACTTCTTGTCTTGCTCCAGTTCTTACGGTGAATGCTTCCAGCTTTTGTCCATTATGGATGATGTTGCCTGCAGGCTTGTCATGAATAGCTTTTATTATTTGAAATAATGTTCATTTAATGTATAGGTATATGAGGATTTTTATCAAGAAATGATGTTGGATTTTATCAAATGCTTTTCTGTGTCTATTGAGATAATCATATGGTTCTTGGTTTTACATCTCTTTATGTGGTGTATTGCATTTATCAATTTGTGTATGTTGATCCGGTCTTGCATTCCTAGAATGGGGCCTACCTGGTCATGATAAATGATCTTTGTAATGTTTTGATGTGATGTGCTACTATCTTGTTGAGAATTTTTGCACCTAACTTCATCAGGGAGATTGCCCTGTAGCTTTCTCTCTTTGTTGGGTCTTTGTTATGTTTGGATATCAAGATGATATTGACTTCATAGGATGAGCTCCTGGGGATGTTTCCTCTTAATTGCTTGAAATACTGTTAGTATATTAATGCTTTTTTGTACATCTGATAGAATTCAGTTGAGAAACCATATGGCCCAGGGCTTTTGTTTGATAGGGAGGTTTCTTACTTCTGAATTAAGCCCTTGGCTTGTTATTTGTCTGCTTAGAGTTTTAATTTATTACTGTTTTGTTTGAGAAATGTGTGTTTTCAGGAATTTATCCATATTCTCTAGATTTTCTAGCTTACATGCGTACAGATGTATGTAGTAATCTCTGATAATCTTTTGTATTTCTTAAGGGTCATCTGTAACATAAACTTTGTTTCTGATAGTGCTTATTTAAATTGTTTTCCTTTTTTTTTTTTTTGTTAATCTTGCCAGGAGTCTGTCAGTTTTATTTATCCTTTTAAAGAATCAGCTTTTTGACTTATTGATCATTGATATAATTTTTTTTCTCTCTATTTTATTTAACTCTGGTTTTACTTTGATTATTTATGTCCTTCTACTAGTTTTGGAATTTCGTTTTTTTTTTTTTTTTCCCCAGTACCTTAGGTGCAACATTAGGCTGTTTACTTGAAATCTCTCTATTTTCTTGATGTGTGTATGCAATGTTATAAATTTCCTCCTCAGCACTGATTTCATAGTATCCAAGAGGTTATTATATGCTTTGTCTTCTTTTTCCTAAGAGTCTTTTTATTTCTGCCTTGATATCTGTGTTAACTCAAAAGCCATTTAGAAGAATGTTGTTTAATTTCCATGTGTTTGTGTGTTTTTAAGGGTTATTGAATGGGAAGATGCTTAGTATGAAGCAAGCTTTTGAAATTTGTTAGCCTTTGATTTTTGGCCAAGTAAATCAATGGTCAATCATTGAGTATGGTCATGTGGTGATGAGAATAACATATATTATGTGGTTATTAGGAGGCGTGTTCTGCAGATGTCTATTAAATGTAATTTGTCCAGTTTTGAGCTTAAGTTCAAGATTTCTTTGTTAGTTTTCTGCCTTACCGATGAATTAAACCCTTTATCATTGAAAGACACTGTCCTCCACTGTCTTTTTTAACTTTGTTGGTATAAAGTCTGCTTTGTTTGATGTAAGAATTGCTACTTCTGCTCTTTTTTGTTTTCTATTTGCATGAAAGATCTCTTTCCAACACTTAACCTTGAGCCTGTGGGTGTCATTTGTAGTAAGATGAGTTGCCTGAAGACAGCAGAAAGATGGATCATATTTCTTTATCCAATTTGTCATTCTTCTTTTTGAGTAGTGTGTTCTATGAACATTTAAGTTAATTTTGAATATGTGTGGTTTGTTCCTGTTATATTGTTATTAAGATGCTGCTTTGTGTTCCAGATTTTGTGGTTGATTTTCATGATCTGTAATCCCCGTGCATACCTATGATTTTGCAATGGGTGATTTTCTTTTGTTTTTATGTTTAGAACTTCTTCAAGGCCATGGATGCAGTTTCTTCTTATCTAAAAAAAAATTTTAAAAAGAAGATAAAAAAATAAAAAATAAAAACCTCAAGCCAGCCTAGATCAACATTTTTTCTTCCCATATTACAGATAAAATATATTAAGAGGTAACAGAGATTAAGTAACTTACTATTAATCATAAAACTAATAAGTGGTAACTCAAAGTCTAGATCACAGGGCAAAAGTAAAGAGATTTCTAGAGTAGGAAAAGGAGAGAAAAAATAAAACTATGCTTTTGATAATATTGAGTACTTATTCTGTGCTGAATGCTTTAAATATTTTATTATATTTAATCTTTATAGCAATTAAGAAAAGTAAATATAAATATGTCCATTTTTATATAAGAAAATTGATTGTAGAGATTAAATTGTATACCAATGCCAAGATTTTGGCCAATATTCTGGTTCCTGTTTTAGTGAACTTGTCATTACCCACCTCTGCTATTTTTAGGTTGATAAAAAGGACCTATAGTCCATAGTTGAACTCCACAAATTGCTTTCTTTATCCTGAAATTCAGCAGGAGTGGAGATGGATAATAAAAGTATACTTTACATTAATGAATAAATTCCCTTCTCTTAAGATTACTCTGTGAAAAAGCAGATAATAGGAGGAAATAAACGGTTTTTTTCTATTTTTTTATGGTTTCTAATCCCAGTTTATCTGAATGAGAATCTTTTTCCTCCACTCAGACCAAAGATGAACAATCAGTGGATAGACAATTTTAGAAGCCTGCTGAAGACCTTACCATATGCTCTGTTTAAAATTGTTTACTTTCTTATTTTCTATAATTTTTTTTTTGAGTTGAAGTCTCACTCTATCACCCAGACTGGAGTGCAGTGGCTGCTCCCAGCCACTGCAGCCTCGACCTGCTGGGCTCTGGTGATCCTTCCGCCTCAGCCTTCCAAGTAGCCTGAATTACAGGCATGCACTATCACGCCTGGCTGATTTATTGTAGAGATGAGGTCTCGCTGCCCAGGTGGGTCTCAAGCCCACAGGCTCAGGAAATCCACTCACCTCAGCCTCCCAAAGGCGCAGGATTACAGGCTGAACAACCGAGCCCAGCTATTTTCTATAATTTTTAACCTACAATAGAAAGCATAACTTGGGGGCAGCCTGGTCTGTGAGACCTTCTGCAAAGGAGAATGCAGAAAGACTCAATATCTCCCCGGAAGCTACAGATCCCATCACCGGCAGCCTGCTCTTCACATGGCACTTGGTCATCAACACCGCTGAAGCATCACGGCAGTCTGGACAGCCACCACTGCAGCCTCAGACGTTGCAGCTGCCACGCCGCCACCACACCCCCCCATGGCAGCCATTACACATCGTGCCACCCATAGTGAGACTACCCATGACACCACAGCTCCAGATCTTGAAGCCTCAGCAAGCAATATCTGCTGAGATCACTGCCGCCTCTACTGCAACCGTGTCATCCTGTCAGGCTGTGGGTCTCCTCCCGTGTGCCTTGAGACAGGCTCCCACCTCCTTCCGATTCCTGTCCGGCTCCATTCCCTCTGGGCAAGCAGCTGAGATAAAGACCATCTGGAGCGGTGAGATAGATAGCACCACCTGCTGGCGATTCAATACCAAAACAGGAAAGCAAGCTTGACAGACACAGGCCAGATCCAAGTGAACTCAGTGGTGATTTAAACTGCCCTTTATAACAGGCCAGGGGCAACTGACCATAACTGTGAACAAACTTACCAGCCTGAGAAGACAGCTAGAAATCAGAGCTGAAAGGACATTGGACTTAAACGAAAAGTCCTAGAGTGTGCTTGATTGGTTCTGTTAGTTTACTGACTTGATTCTATTCCTATTGCTTTGTTCCTTATTTTCTTCTTTCTTTCTTTTTTTTTCTTCTTTCTTTTCTTCTCTATTCTCCTCTCCATAAACTATATCTTTGTATAAAGGAATCGCACACCAATAAGGAGGTTGCTTAGCTTGTATGTTAGCATCATTGTATGTTTTAGTTTTTTTGTATGGGAGTTGGTTAGTCTGTAGCCGTGGTCTATTGTTTTTATCTGTTTCCATTTATGTCTCTCTCTCCATTTGTTGGTACACTCGTCTGTTTTCCCCTTTATTCCTCTCTCTCTACTCTCCTCTTCCCCCCAATTTCTGCCCCATTCTCTTCTCTCTGTTAATCTCATTTTATTTCAGAGAGTAAACCTACAACAACACTGCACAGACAGATTCCAAGGCAGTGGAAAGCGAGTTTCAGATTATCCATACACCTGGCAGCAGATATCAGGACCTCTGGATACATTTTAAATCACAGCTCTCCCCTTCAGGAAACCTCAAAACTGCAAAGAGGACCAACCCCAACCTACAGTGCAACCCCATAATTGAACAAAGTAAGAGAATATACATAAAGAAGAATAAGAGATTGAACAAGCAGAAGTAAAAGCAATCCTTCTACCCCTGAATAACAGAACTAAAGAAGACAGTGACGTGGAGGGAAGGAAAAAATAGGGAGGGGGGAAAAACTGCACAAATGAAGAAAAACCAAAAGAAGAGTATAGGTCCCACACAGACCCCTGGGAGGCCAGACACTGAGACAACAGATTTCAGAACACAAACAATGAAGAGCCCCCAGAATGACTGATCACATGCAACAAACCCAGACATCAAGATATTAATAGAATAAAAAAAATTGAGGAGAGACAAGAGGAAAATAGGAAGGAGCTGATATCAGAAATAACATCAGTAAAGAATATGGTGATGGAAATAAATAACAAACTAATAAGCATGGGAAGCAGAATTAGCCAAGCAGAAGAAAGAATCTCAGAGCTGAAGACCAAAACAAAGAACTAACCCAAACTTTCAAAACATAGAAAACACACTTAAAAAGACAGAACAAAACCTTCAAGAGATGAATGATGACTTCAGGAAACCAAACCTAAGAGTAATTGGCCTTCCTGAGGCAGAGAGAGAAACAGCGGCCACACTGGAACAAATATTTCATGAAATCATTCAAGAAAACGTCCCTAATTTCTTCAGTGATGGTAAAATTCAAACACAAGAGATTCAGAGAACCCCTGCAAGACAACAAATGAGAAGACCAACTCCCAGACACATAATAATTCACTTAAACAAAGTAGGTATAAAAGAAAAATATCCTAAAGGCAGCAAGAGAAAAAGGTCAGACTACCTACTAGGGAAGACCAATTAGAATAGCAGCAGATTTATCTACAAAAACCCTCCAGGCTAGGAGACCATGGAATCCTATCTTCAAAGTTCTAAAAGATAAACAATTTCAACCGAGAATAACCTACCCAGCCAAGCTAAGCTTCATCAGTGAAGGAGAATTGAAATGTTTCCCAGATATCCAAGCCTAAGAACCTATGCTGCCACAAGACCACCCCTACAAGAAACACTTAAGAAAGTATTAAACACAGAAGAAAAGGAAAAAAGAACAACAATGTTCTTCAGAAGAGTACAGACAAAATATTAAAAACACACATGAACCAACTCCAAAATCAAAAGAAAGACAACACACAAACAGGAAGAACAACAACAACTCTAAAAGAACATTAGGATAGGGACCAACTCTCACATTTCAATAATTATCTTGAATGTGAATGGACTAAATGCACCACTGAAAAGACATAGAATGGCAAAATGGATAAAATATCACCAGGCAGCCGGGCTCGGCGGCTCAGCCTGTAATCCCGCGCCTTTGGGAGGCTGAGGTGAGTGGATTGCTTGAGCCCGCGGGTTCGAGACCCGCCTCGGCAGCGAGACCTCATCTCTACAATAAATCAAAAAAATCAGCCGGGCGTGGTAGCGCATGCCTGTAATTCCTGCTACTCGTAAGGCAGAGGCAGAAGGATCGCTGGAACCCAGCAGGCGAGGCTGCGGTGGCCGGAAGCGGCCACTGCACTCCAGTCTGGGCGACAGAGTGAGACTCCAACTCAAAAAAAAAAAAAAAAACACCAGGCAACAATTTATTGACTTCAAGAGGCTCACCTCACTAGAAAAGACACTCACAGATTCAAAGTAAGAGGTTGGGAAACAAATTTTCAGGCGAATGAAACACACAAAAAAGGAGGAGTCATGATCTTAATCTCAGACAAAATACCCTTTAAGCTATCAAAAATTTAAAAAGATGCAGAAGGTCACTACATAATGATAAAAGGTTCAATCCAGCAACAAGAAATATCCATTCTAAACATATATGCACCCGACATAGGAGCACGAACTTTTATAAAGCAGCTTCTAGGTAAACTAAAAAAAGATATCAACTCCAATACCATCATAGCTGGGGACTTCAATACCCCACTCACAACCCTAGACAGTTCATCAGGACAAAAAATCAGCAATGAGATCTGAAATCTCAATGTGACTCTTGATCAAATGGACTGAATTGATACCTACAGAACCCTCCATCCAAGGACCACAGAAGATACATTTTACTCATAATCACATGGAATGTACTCTAAGATCGACCACATACTTGGCCATAAATAAAGCATAAGCAAATTTGAAAGGATCAAAATTTCGTCACACACCCTCTCAGACCACAGTGGAGTAAAAATAAACATTAATACCAACAAGGTACCCACAAACCAACAAAGACATGGACACTAAACAGCATGATGCTAAACAACTCCTGGGTCAATGATGAAATAAAAACAAAGATTAAAAGATACCTGGAAACAAATGAAAATGAAGAAATATCTTACCAAAATCTCTGGGACATCATGAAAGCTGTAGTAAGAGGGGAATTTATATCCCTACAAATACACATGAAGAAAATGCAAGGTCACAAATTAACAGCCTAACAAGCCACCTAAAGAACCTGGAAAAGCAAGACGACAAAAACCCTAATTTCAGCAGAAGAATCCAGATTGCCAAAATAAAAGCCCAAATCCAGGACATAGAAGATAAAAAGATAAAACAAAAAATCAGTGAAACAAAAAGCTGGTTCTTCAAAAGGATAAACAAGATCGATGGTCCCTAGATAGAATGACCAAGAAAAAGAGCAAAAAAGCCCAAATAAACACAATCAGAAACACAAAAGATGAAGTCACATCTGACCCTGAAGAAATACAAAAGATAATTAGAGACTACTATGTACACTTGTATGGAAACAAACTTGAAAACCTCAAGGAAATGGAGGACTTTCTGTCATCACACAACCTGCCTAGGTTGAAACAAGAAGAAATTGAGACCCTAAATAGACCAACAACAATCAAGGAAATTGACTACGTAATAAGAAAACTTCCTACAAAAAAAAGGCCTGGACCAGATGGCTTTCCAGCTGAATTCTACAAGACATTCAAAAAGGAGCTGAGATCAATCCTACTGAAGGTATTCCAGGCGATTGAGAAAGATGGAACTCTCCTCAAATTATTTTATGAAGCTAACATCACATTGATACCCAAGCCAGGTAAAGACCCAACAAAGAAAGAGAACTACTGGGCAATATCTTTGATGAACATAGATGCTAGAATTCACAAAAAGATCCTAGCAAACCGAAGTCAACAACATATCTCAAAAAACATCCATCATGACCAAGTAGGCTTCATTCCTGGGATGCAAGTCTGGTTCAACATTTGTAAAACAATAAGTGTAATTAAATACATCAGCAGATGTCAAAACAAAAACCACATGATTATATCACTAGATGCAGAAAAAGCTTTTGATAAATCCAGCACTCCTTCTTGATAAAAACCCTCGAACATCTAGGCTTATGGGGAACATACCTCAAAATAGTAAAAGCCATTTATGTGAAACCCACAGCCAGCATACTCCTAAATGGACAAAAATTGGAACCATTTTCCCTAACAACTGGAACAAGACAAGGATGCCCACTCTCACCCCTCCTGTTCAATATAGCATTGGAAGTCCTGGCTAGAGCAATCAGAGAAGAGAAGGCAATCAGGGGTATCCAAATAGGAAAAGAGGAAGTCAAGTTATCTCTCTTTGCAGATGAAATGATTGTATACCTTGAAAACCCAAGAGAATCTGTCAAAAACCTCCTTGCACTGATAAAGTACTTTGGCAAAGTCTCAGAGTATAAAATAAATGTGCAAAAGACAATCACATTTCTTTACACCAATAACAAACAAATAGAAACCCAAATAAAAAGCACAATTACATTCACAATAGCCCCCCCAAAAATGAAATACCTTGGCATCTTCCTAACCAGAAATGTGAAAGACCTTTACAATGAAAACTACAAAACACTGCTCAAAGAAATCAAAGATGACACAAACAGGTGGAAAAATATCCCATGCTCATGGATTAGAAGAATCAACATTGTGAAGATGTCTATCCTACCTAAGGCAATCTATAGACTTAATGCAATACCCATCAAATTACCAGCAACATTCTTCTCAGACCTAGAAAAAACAACACAGGAATTCATATGGAAACACAAACGACCAAGAATAGCTAGAACAATCCTCAGCAAAAAAAACAAAGCAGGTGGTATCGCATTACGAGACTTCAAACTTTACTATAAAACTACAATAATCAAAACAGCTTGGTATTGGTACAGGAACAGGCATATAGACCAATGGAATAGAATTGAGATTCCAGAAGCAAAACCTCAATTTCTCAACCAACTCATCTTCGACAAAGCCTCCACCACCTACCACTGGGGAGAGGAGAACCTATTCAGTAAATGGCACTGGGAAAACTGGTTGACCACACGCAGAAGACTCCAACAAGACCCCTATCTATCCTCATACGCAAAAATTAACTCTAAATGGATCAGAGACCTAAATGTAAAACCTCAAACCGTAAGAACCTTAGAAAATGAAGGACATACCCTCATGGAAATTGGAACTGGCATCCAATTCCTGAACAAAACCTGAAATTCACAGACCATAAGAGATAAGATAGACAAGTGGGACCTCATTAAACTGACAAGCTTCTGCAAAGTCAAAGAAACCATCAAGAGAGCAGGGAGACAGCCCAGAGACTGGGAAAAAGTATTTGCCAACTCCAGGTCTGGCAAAGGCTTAACACCTTGGATCTACAAGGAACTCAAACATGCTGAAAAGAAAAAAACAAACAACCCCATTGTAAAGTGGACAAAAGATATGAACAGACACTTCTCAAAGGAAGACATCCGAGCAGCCAACAGATACATGAAGAAATGTTCAACCTCACTAATCATCAAGGAGATGCAAATCAAAACCACACTGAGATACCATCTAACTCCAGTCAGAATGGCAATTATCAATAACTCAAAAAATAACAGTTGCTGGAGAGGGTGTGGCGAAAAGGGAACATTTCTACACTGTTGGTGGGAGTGCAAACTAGTGCAGCCTCTGTGGAAAACAATGTGGTGATTCCTAAAATTTCTAGATATCAACCTCCCATATGACACCACAATCCCCCTACTGGGAATATACCCTGAAGGACTCAAATCATTCTATAAAAAAGATACCTGCACATGTAGAAAAACTGCAGAAATGAAGAAAAACCAAAAGAAGAGTATAGGTCCCACACAGACCCCTGGGAGGCCAGACACTGAGACAACAGATTTCAGAACACAAACAATGAAGAGCCCCCAGAATGACTGATCACATGCAACAAACCCAGACATCAAGATATTAATAGAATAAAAAAAATTGAGGAGAGACAAGAGGAAAATAGGAAGGAGCTGATATCAGAAATAACATCAGTAAAGAATATGGTGATGGAAATAAATAACAAACTAATAAGCATGGGAAGCAGAATTAGCCAAGCAGAAGAAAGAATCTCAGAGCTGAAGACCAAAACAAAGAACTAACCCAAACTTTCAAAAACATAGAAAACACACTTAAAAAGACAGAACAAAACCTTCAAGAGATGAATGATGACTTCAGGAAACCAAACCTAAGAGTAATTGGCCTTCCTGAGGCAGAGAGAGAAACAGCGGCCACACTGGAACAAATATTTCATGAAATCATTCAAGAAAACGTCCCTAATTTCTTCAGTGATGGTAAAATTCAAACACAAGAGATTCAGAGAACCCCTGCAAGACAACAAATGAGAAGACCAACTCCCAGACACATAATAATTCACTTAAACAAAGTAGGTATAAAAGAAAAATATCCTAAAGGCAGCAAGAGAAAAAGGTCAGACTACCTACTAGGGAAGACCAATTAGAATAGCAGCAGATTTATCTACAAAAACCCTCCAGGCTAGGAGACCATGGAATCCTATCTTCAAAGTTCTAAAAGATAAACAATTTCAACCGAGAATAACCTACCCAGCCAAGCTAAGCTTCATCAGTGAAGGAGAATTGAAATGTTTCCCAGATATCCAAGCCCTAAGAACCTATGCTGCCACAAGACCACCCCTACAAGAAACACTTAAGAAAGTATTAAACACAGAAGAAAAGGAAAAAAGAACAACAATGTTCTTCAGAAGAGTACAGACAAAATATTAAAAACACACATGAACCAACTCCAAAATCAAAAGAAAGACAACACACAAACAGGAAGAACAACAACAACTCTAAAAGAACATTAGGATAGGGACCAACTCTCACATTTCAATAATTATCTTGAATGTGAATGGACTAAATGCACCACTGAAAAGACATAGAATGGCAAAATGGATAAAATATCACCAGGCAGCCGGGCTCGGCGGCTCAGCCTGTAATCCCGCGCCTTTGGGAGGCTGAGGTGAGTGGATTGCTTGAGCCCGCGGGTTCGAGACCCGCCTCGGCAGCGAGACCTCATCTCTACAATAAATCAAAAAAATCAGCCGGGCGTGGTAGCGCATGCCTGTAATTCCTGCTACTCGTAAGGCAGAGGCAGAAGGATCGCTGGAACCCAGCAGGCGAGGCTGCGGTGGCCGGAAGCGGCCACTGCACTCCAGTCTGGGCGACAGAGTGAGACTCCAACTCAAAAAAAAAAAAAAAATCACCAGGCAACAATTTATTGACTTCAAGAGGCTCACCTCACTAGAAAAGACACTCACAGATTCAAAGTAAGAGGTTGGGAAACAAATTTTCAGGCGAATGAAACACACAAAAAAGGAGGAGTCATGATCTTAATCTCAGACAAAATACCCTTTAAGCTATCAAAAATTTAAAAAGATGCAGAAGGTCACTACATAATGATAAAAGGTTCAATCCAGCAACAAGAAATATCCATTCTAAACATATATGCACCCGACATAGGAGCACGAACTTTTATAAAGCAGCTTCTAGGTAAACTAAAAAAAGATATCAACTCCAATACCATCATAGCTGGGGACTTCAATACCCCACTCACAACCCTAGACAGTTCATCAGGACAAAAAATCAGCAATGAGATCTGAAATCTCAATGTGACTCTTGATCAAATGGACTGAATTGATACCTACAGAACCCTCCATCCAAGGACCACAGAAGATACATTTTACTCATAATCACATGGAATGTACTCTAAGATCGACCACATACTTGGCCATAAATAAAGCATAAGCAAATTTGAAAGGATCAAAATTTCGTCACACACCCTCTCAGACCACAGTGGAGTAAAAATAAACATTAATACCAACAAGGTACCCACAAACCAACAAAGACATGGACACTAAACAGCATGATGCTAAACAACTCCTGGGTCAATGATGAAATAAAAACAAAGATTAAAAGATACCTGGAAACAAATGAAAATGAAGAAATATCTTACCAAAATCTCTGGGACATCATGAAAGCTGTAGTAAGAGGGGAATTTATATCCCTACAAATACACATGAAGAAAATGCAAGGTCACAAATTAACAGCCTAACAAGCCACCTAAAGAACCTGGAAAAGCAAGACGACAAAAACCCTAATTTCAGCAGAAGAATCCAGATTGCCAAAATAAAAGCCCAAATCCAGGACATAGAAGATAAAAAGATAAAACAAAAAATCAGTGAAACAAAAAGCTGGTTCTTCAAAAGGATAAACAAGATCGATGGTCCCTAGATAGAATGACCAAGAAAAAGAGCAAAAAAGCCCAAATAAACACAATCAGAAACACAAAAGATGAAGTCACATCTGACCCTGAAGAAATACAAAAGATAATTAGAGACTACTATGTACACTTGTATGGAAACAAACTTGAAAACCTCAAGGAAATGGAGGACTTTCTGTCATCACACAACCTGCCTAGGTTGAAACAAGAAGAAATTGAGACCCTAAATAGACCAACAACAATCAAGGAAATTGACTACGTAATAAGAAAACTTCCTACAAAAAAAAGGCCTGGACCAGATGGCTTTCCAGCTGAATTCTACAAGACATTCAAAAAGGAGCTGAGATCAATCCTACTGAAGGTATTCCAGGCGATTGAGAAAGATGGAACTCTCCTCAAATTATTTTATGAAGCTAACATCACATTGATACCCAAGCCAGGTAAAGACCCAACAAAGAAAGAGAACTACTGGGCAATATCTTTGATGAACATAGATGCTAGAATTCACAAAAAGATCCTAGCAAACCGAAGTCAACAACATATCTCAAAAAACATCCATCATGACCAAGTAGGCTTCATTCCTGGGATGCAAGTCTGGTTCAACATTTGTAAAACAATAAGTGTAATTAAATACATCAGCAGATGTCAAAACAAAAACCACATGATTATATCACTAGATGCAGAAAAAGCTTTTGATAAATCCAGCACTCCTTCTTGATAAAAACCCTCGAACATCTAGGCTTATGGGGAACATACCTCAAAATAGTAAAAGCCATTTATGTGAAACCCACAGCCAGCATACTCCTAAATGGACAAAAATTGGAACCATTTTCCCTAACAACTGGAACAAGACAAGGATGCCCACTCTCACCCCTCCTGTTCAATATAGCATTGGAAGTCCTGGCTAGAGCAATCAGAGAAGAGAAGGCAATCAGGGGTATCCAAATAGGAAAAGAGGAAGTCAAGTTATCTCTCTTTGCAGATGAAATGATTGTATACCTTGAAAACCCAAGAGAATCTGTCAAAAACCTCCTTGCACTGATAAAGTACTTTGGCAAAGTCTCAGAGTATAAAATAAATGTGCAAAAGACAATCACATTTCTTTACACCAATAACAAACAAATAGAAACCCAAATAAAAAGCACAATTACATTCACAATAGCCCCCCCAAAAATGAAATACCTTGGCATCTTCCTAACCAGAAATGTGAAAGACCTTTACAATGAAAACTACAAAACACTGCTCAAAGAAATCAAAGATGACACAAACAGGTGGAAAAATATCCCATGCTCATGGATTAGAAGAATCAACATTGTGAAGATGTCTATCCTACCTAAGGCAATCTATAGACTTAATGCAATACCCATCAAATTACCAGCAACATTCTTCTCAGACCTAGAAAAAACAACACAGGAATTCATATGGAAACACAAACGACCAAGAATAGCTAGAACAATCCTCAGCAAAAAAAACAAAGCAGGTGGTATCGCATTACGAGACTTCAAACTTTACTATAAAACTACAATAATCAAAACAGCTTGGTATTGGTACAGGAACAGGCATATAGACCAATGGAATAGAATTGAGATTCCAGAAGCAAAACCTCAATTTCTCAACCAACTCATCTTCGACAAAGCCTCCACCACCTACCACTGGGGAGAGGAGAACCTATTCAGTAAATGGCACTGGGAAAACTGGTTGACCACACGCAGAAGACTCCAACAAGACCCCTATCTATCCTCATACGCAAAAATTAACTCTAAATGGATCAGAGACCTAAATGTAAAACCTCAAACCGTAAGAACCTTAGAAAATGAAGGACATACCCTCATGGAAATTGGAACTGGCATCCAATTCCTGAACAAAACCTGAAATTCACAGACCATAAGAGATAAGATAGACAAGTGGGACCTCATTAAACTGACAAGCTTCTGCAAAGTCAAAGAAACCATCAAGAGAGCAGGGAGACAGCCCAGAGACTGGGAAAAAGTATTTGCCAACTCCAGGTCTGGCAAAGGCTTAACACCTTGGATCTACAAGGAACTCAAACATGCTGAAAAGAAAAAAACAAACAACCCCATTGTAAAGTGGACAAAAGATATGAACAGACACTTCTCAAAGGAAGACATCCGAGCAGCCAACAGATACATGAAGAAATGTTCAACCTCACTAATCATCAAGGAGATGCAAATCAAAACCACACTGAGATACCATCTAACTCCAGTCAGAATGGCAATTATCAATAACTCAAAAAATAACAGTTGCTGGAGAGGGTGTGGCGAAAAGGGAACATTTCTACACTGTTGGTGGGAGTGCAAACTAGTGCAGCCTCTGTGGAAAACAATGTGGTGATTCCTAAAATTTCTAGATATCAACCTCCCATATGACACCACAATCCCCCTACTGGGAATATACCCTGAAGGACTCAAATCATTCTATAAAAAAGATACCTGCACATGTATATTTATCTCAGCATTGTTCTCAATAGCAAGAACCTGGAAGCAACCAGGCTGCCCATCAAAAGAGGACTGGATTAAAAAAATGTGGTACATATACACGATGGAATACTACACAGCCATAATAAAGAACAAATTCATGAATTTACAGCAATCTAGATAGAACTAGAGTCTATAATACTGAGTGACCTCTCACAGAAACAAAGATCTGAGTATCACATGTTCTCACTCATATAGTGAACCTTGAACATCCAATGTAATACTATAAGAAAATAACTGACAGTGGGGGGAAACTATGGGGGTGGGAGGGGAAGGGAGATGGGATTAATGGTAGTCAATATCTGTTGGGGACAGGGAGACATCTCTTATCAACAAGGGTGCCTGAATGAAACATATTTGTATACCTACCTATCCCTTAACTGTACCCCACAATATCAAAATAAAAAACACTGATATAAAATTTTTAAAAAAGAAAGCATAACTTAGTTATAGTGTGTGTAGCATTGTGTGAAGTGGTTAAAATTACCGTCTCAAGAGTCAGACTGATAGTTTCACCAACTGGGACTCAGTGCTTCATTTTCTTTATCTGTAAAGTTGACAGAACTCTTATTTCACAGGGTGATTTAAAGAATTAAATTAAATAATAAATAATGTGCTCTTAGCATGGGATAAACATGACTATTTTAGTATAATAAATACTGAACTTTAAGCCTTTTTTAGCTATTATCAACAAGGAAAGACATATACATATTTAATGAATATATCTTGATGAGTTTGTGAATAAAGATGAAACAATCGCCATCATCAAAAACCTATATGCATCTATCACTTCTCAGAAATTTTCTCCCATCTTCTTTATTACTTCTTTGTTGTTTGCAAAAGTTAATGTAAGATTTATCTTTTTCACAATTTCAAGTATTAGTTACAGTATTGTTAGCTATAGGCACTATGCTGTATAGTAGATCTTTAGAACATATTAATCTTGCATAACTGAAACTTTGTGTCTTTTAACAATTACCTCTCTTATCTCCCTTTCCTTCAGTCTCTGGCAACAAGCATTCTTAATCCTCAGCTATGAGTTCAAATATTTTAGCTTCTTTGTAAAAGTGAGTTCATACAGTATTTGTCTTTTTGTGTCTAGCTTATTTCACTTAACAGGATGCACTTCAGTTTTATCCATGTTGTCACAAATGTTAGGGTTTTGTTCCTTCCTTACCTCCCCACCCCAACCTGATTTTGTTCCTTTTTAAGGATGAATGATATTCCATTGTATTTACCACAATTTTTTTTATCCATCATCCACTGTTGAGCATTTAAATTCCTTTCTTATATTGACTATAGGTAATAATGCTGAAGTAGACATGAGAATGCAAATGTCTCGTCAAGATCAATTTCAATTCCTTTGGACATATAATTAGAAATTAAATTCCTGAATGAAATAGTAGTTCAATTTTAAAATCTGTGAAACAATTACCAGTAGTGGGAAACTGCCAGGAGAGGGTGAGGGTGGGATTGGCAGTAGTGGGAAACTGCCATGAGAGAGGGGCCACACCTCATCAACAAGGGTACCTGCATAATAAACATTTGTATACCAAACCCTGAATTGCACCAAATGCATCTTTAAAATATGAAAAATTTTAAAAAGTGAGGAAACTGAGGCTCTGGATCAATGAACAAGGTATAATGGAAAGTCCCTTGGAACTAGGGGCTCTCTTCCTCCTCTCAGAGCCAGGTTTGTCAGGTTTCTTCATTTAAAAGGGAAGAGGAAAATTAAGAAAGCAATAAATTGATTTTTACTTTTTAAAAAAAGAAAACTGCGTAATGATTTCCATAATGACAATACCAACTTACCTTCCCACCAATACTACACAAAGATCTCTAATTCCCCAAATCCTCAACAATACATCTTTTGTGTTTTAGTAATTGTTTTAATAATTTTAATAATAATTCTACTCAGGTGTGAGGTTATATCTTTTGTGGATTTGATTTGCATTTCTTTGATAATTAGAAATGTCGAGCACATTTTTGTATACATGTTGTCCATTTGTACATTTTCTTTGGAAAGATCTTTATTGAAGTACTATACCCATATTCTAATCAGTTTATTTGCTTTGATAAGATTGCATTGTGAGAGTTTCTTATGTATTTTGGATATTAATCTCATTAATGATATGGTTTGCAAATATTTTCTCCATTTCAATAAATTGTCTTTTATCCCTTTTTGCTTCCTTTGCTGTGAAGAAGTTTTTTGTTTCACGCAGTCCCATTTGTCGGTTTTTTATTAGTTCCTCATGCTTTTGGTGCCATTTAAAAAAAATCATTGCCAAAAATAATATCAAGATTTCCCCCTAAGTTTCCTTCTATAGGTTTTATGATTTCAGATCTTACATTTAAAATTTTAATCAATTTGAGTTGATTTTTATGTATGATGCAAAACAAAGATCAAATTCCCTTTATTGGTATGCATATACAGTTTTCCTACAACCATTTATATAAAAGGCTGTCCTGGGAGGAACCAAGATAGCCATTGTGGAACAGCAGATCAACACTGATCTCACCTAGCAAGACAGAGAGCAGGGATTCCACCATTTTTAGTTGGAGTTACCCAGCACACTTTTAGATCGGTCAATCATGAATTCAACAAAGACCTCTCTGAGAGGACAGACTCCATGGCAGGCATGGAATTCCAGGCACCATCCCTTGACCTGCACCAGACTCCCAGCACCAGGCATGCATAAAAAAGGAAAATCTGTTTAGACAAAGAGGGAGTGAGTGATTACATGATGCTCTGAATCAGTTCATTCCTTCCAAACATTGTGTGAAAAGTCAGTTTCACCCAGGAAAAACCTGGTTTGGACACAGTGGTGGGTACCAGAGCACAGGTGAAATGAGGAGTGGTTCTGGGGTAGAGAAGGCCCACCCAGGATGAATCTTTCTGACACCCATGCTGATAGTACCTGATGGAGCAACAGACCAGCACCTCTACTAAAGGAAGCACTCTAAATGCATTTAGAAGGGTAAAACTCTCCACAACCAGAAGTGGTCTCCTTTTACACACACAGAACAAAAAGACAGACATGGGAAGCCAGGTACCTCATTCTTACCTCATTCTTCTGCTGCAAGCTAGGCATGCATAGCATCTGAGATCTCACTGAGAGAGGGAGGTGGGTGAGTGATTCTGGAGATGTGCAAGGTCAAATCAATCCCCCATCAATCACATGCAGCAGGGCCAAGAATCTGGCACAAATAGTTTAGTAACAGAGAAAGAGAAAAGCTGCATTAACAAGACCCTGCCTCAGCGTGGAGTTGCTCCCTTTCTTATTGAGTAAAGAGAGTTATCACACAAATGAGGAAAGACCGAAGAACAAGCAACTCTCAGAATTTCAAAGACACAACACATGAAAAAGAAGCCACCTGAGAACAAACAATGGAAACCTCCCAGAAAAACTGCTTCAATGGAGAACCACAGAATTCAGAGAATGGATGGCACAAATCAAGAGTAACTAAGAGAAACATGAATCAAAACTCAAAGGAATCATACAGGAAGTAAAAGCAGAGTTGACCAACTTTAAAAAACTACTATGAAATAATGGAAATAAAGAGCTCTACTCTCAAAGTCAATAACAGAGTAACAAGTATTGGGAATAGGCTCAACCAAGCAGAGGAAAGAATCTCAGAACTTGAAGACCAAAATATTGAATTAATATAGTTTGTTAAAAACATAGGGAAAAAAAAAACTCAAAAAGAAACAAAGCCGCAGAGAGCTTTGCGACTTAGGCAAAGAACGAAACTTACACCTGATTGGTATCCCTAAAGCAGAAGGGGAAAATAAAAACATCATGGAACAAATACTTCATAAGGCCATTCAAAAAAACTTCCCCTGTTTTGCTAAAGAAATGACCATCCAAGTGAAAAAGAGACAGAGAACCCCTGCATGATTGTATGAGAAGACCATCACCAGGACATATAGTAATTCATCTCCAAAAAGTAAGCATGAAAGAAAATAATCCTAAGGGCAGCAAGAGAGAAAGGCAAGACTACTCGCCAGGAATAACTCATCAGAACCACTCCAGACTTACCTGTGGAACAATACAAGCCAAAAGGGATTGGATTCCAATTTTTAATATTCTAAAAGAGAAGCAATGCCCACAAAGAATTTCCTACCCATACAAATTAAGCTTCAGCAGTGACAGATAATTAAAATCCTTCCCAGACATCCAGTCCCTAAGAAAATATGCTACCTCCAGAAGAGCTTTTTAGGATACACTTAAGAAGATGTTGAGCACCTGGAGGGTGGGGGTGGGGGGGGAATGATAATGCACACTACAGAAGTACAGGCAAACAGAATCAACAGAGCATACAGAGCACAAACAAAACTGAAAACACACAAATACATAAACACAAGAGCTAAAAGAAGACAAAGCAAACCCATAGGAGTCTTATGACAAGGGATAAACTCTCACATACCAATAATCAGCTTGAAAGTGAATGGACTAAATATGCCACTGAAAAGACATATAGTGGTGAACTGGATTTTTAAAAAATCCAACAATCTGTTACCTCCAGGAAACTCATCACTGCAAAAATACACACAAACTAAAGGTTGGAAGCTGGAAAATGACCTTTCAGGTAAATGGAAAAGAAAATAAACCAGGTGAAGTTACTCTAATATCTGACAAAACAGTCTTCAAGTCATCAAAAATTAAAAAGGACACTACATAATGATAAAATGCTCATTCTCTGTTGGGAGCCAGTCACAGAGGCCCACTGAGCGTTAGGGATCAGAAAGGGCCGCTGACCTCGAGACCACTAGGATGCGTTCAGAGCTATTGACCCCATTTCCTCCCCCTTTCTACTCAGCACTAACCAGATTAAGCTCCTGTGAGCTCAAAACATAAAACTCTGGGACCAGGATGAACACAAGCTAACTTTAGAAGCTCATTGCTCCCATTCTTCTGCAAACTGCAGATTTGGCTTTCACACAACTTATAATTCAATCTCATGTCACATTTAAGAGCCTTATTATTGGTCGCAGGCTTCTGGGTCATGATTTTAGGATTTATTGCAGGTGTAAATTGTAGAATATAGTTTTAGAAGACAGCCATTTTGTTGAAAGGATGCGACTGGGTTACTTGCAGGTAGCCCACTGTGAACTTTGAACTGGGCCACATTCCAAACATTCTGGGATGAGCCACTATCATTTGCAAAGTAAATACTTAAGCTTCTATAGAATTGTTTAACTTGGCATAAATCAATCAGTTTAGGATGAAAAAGGTTTATAGAATATGTCAGTCACAGATTAGGTTATCCTTTGTTATGGGATTTTAAGATTATCATATGAAAAGGGTTTAAAGGCAATCATTGATTAAGTTTTCATGGATTAAGGTTTCTGGTGAGTGGGGGACACCCCTCCCACATCTGACTTTGTGTATAAAAGACCCATTGTAATTCCCAATACACACACACCGCTTCTGCACTAGACCGGAGTCCAGTCTCTTTCTTTCTCTCTCTCTCTTCTTCTCCCCAATCACTGATGCCATCTCCACCTTTGGGGTACCCTGAACCCAGCTGGAGCTGGTCCCCAGCAAGTGGCGCCCAATGTGGGGCCTCAAGGTAAGCTTTCTCTTTCTTTTTCGGGACCCCTCTGGAGAGACAGGCAGAGCAAGGAAGGGTGAGCAGTTTAAGAGCCATGGCAGAATCATGGGCCAGAGTGAGTTCGTTCATAAGTATTCTGATGTCTATTAGTATTTTGCACATATTGTCCTATACAGGAACTGATTGGCTTGCCTCTTACATTTTGGACACCTTAGCTTTATGGAATATTATCCAGAATGTTTTAAACCCATAGTACGATTCCTCCAAAATTCCAGCCAATAATAAAGACACTCCCCTGCTGGCTGTAGCCTTGGTGCCTCCTTTAGATGATGAATTTTTCCCCGAGGAGGAGATGGAGTTGGAGGAGGATATTGGGTATCATAAGCGAAAAAAATCCTGGTAATGTTGCCAAGGTACCTCCTCCCATACCCTTTACTAGAAATAAGGTGAAAACACTGAAATTCACACCTGGGTATGTGTCTCTGGCTAATGTAGGTATGCAGGGAGCCAGAAAAAAGGCAAAAGAAGAGGGAGATTTTACTTTGCCTTCTTGCTTTCCAGTAATTTATATGGAAGAAGGCACAGTAAATGAGGCACCTCACTGGGAGCCGCTACCATATAAATTAATTAAGGAACTTAAAGAGGCTTGTACTCGGTATGGTCCTACAGCTCCTTATACTATTACTATTATGGAACAATTTGCCACTCGGTGGATGACACCACAAGATTGGCAACAACTTGCTAAACGCTGTTTGTCAGGAGGCACCTATTTACTATGGGAAACTGAATTTGAAGATCAAGTAAGGATCCAGAAGGCTGCTAACCAGCAGAGGGATCCAAATCAGTTTAATATTTCTAGCAATATGTTGTCAGGAAGAGGATTATATGAGTCAATTGACAGTCAACTAATCTTACCCAAGGAAGTTTTACTCCAGGTAAATTTTTGTGCAAGTGAGGCTTGGAAGAAGTTACCTATTAATTCTACTCAGACTGCCTCACTATCTGATCTTAAGCAGAATACAGATGAAACTTACGAGGAGTTTCTCTCTAGACTTACAACAGCAGTAAGTAGAGTAATCTCTAATGTAGAAGCAGCAAACATCCTTATTAAACTGTTGACTTTTGAGAATGCTAACAGTACTTTCTAAGCTTTGATTAGACCAATTAGAAGAACAGGACAATTAACTGATTATATCAGGCAGTGTGCTGATATTAACCCTGCCTTTATGCAGGGTATGGCAATAGCTGCCACCTTGAAGGGAGAAACTTATGCACAATTTGTGCAGGGGATGCAAAATGGTAACAACAGATCAAAAACAGCTCGGTTTTAACTTGTTATAACTGTAGGCAGCCTGGCCATATTAGTAGGAACTGCTCAGCTAAACAAGGGTTTCAGGAAGCTCTGATGCAACAGCCTAATGAGAGCTCTTGACTAACGTCTCTGTGCCCTAGGTGTCAGAAAGGATTTCATTGGGTTAGGGATTGCAAATCCAAATTTCATAAAAATAGCACTCTGTTAACTAAACAATGATCTATGGTGCCAATTCCGGGAAACGGGCAGAGGGGCCGGCCCCGGCCCCAAGTAACAACAGGGGCAGCTTCCAGCATGAACCCATTTGTTTCCTTTGTCCCATCTCAGAACTCATCAGAGCCACCCCAGGGAGCACAGGACTGAATCTCTGTTCCTCCACCACAACAATATTAACTCCAGATGTTCCAGTTACCCCAATTCCAACGGGAGTGAAGGGCGCTCTCCCGGATGGAATAGTGGGTATAATATTAGGAAGAAGTTCCTTGTCTCTACAAGGAGTTTCTGTGATTCCTGGAGTGGTGGACTCTGACTACACAGGGGAAATCCAGGTACTTGTTGCTCCCCCTAGCAAAACCGTACAATTTTATGAAGGTCAAAGAATAGCGCAATTACTTCTCTTACCCTGTCATAAAATGGGCAAGTCTCTAACCAATAAGCCCAGGGGTGACTCTGGAATTGGCTCTAGCAATTTTGCTTTCTGGGTTCAGGAAATTACTAACTCCAGACCTCTAAAAGATATATATTCAGGGAGTTAAAATTAAAGGTCTGCTAGATACAGGGGCTGATGTTTCTTGTATTGCTGGGAAAGACTGGCTGTCTTCCTGGCCAACACAAGTAGCCCCATCAGGACTCATTGGTATTGGTCGAGCACCCTCTGTAGCCAAAAGTTCTCAAATTTTAAATTGGACAGATAACAAAACTTCAGGAACCTTTTGTCCCTACATCATTCCTTCCATCCCCATTACACTTTGGGGACGTGATATTCTTGCTCAAATGGGCATGCTTCTGTATAGTCCAGATGACAAGGTGTCAGCACAAACGCTACAAATAGGATGTTATCCCTTAAAGGGGCTTGGAAGGAACAGACAGGGCATAAAAGGACTTGTTCAGGTTGTAGAGAGGAAAGACCAGTCTGGTATTGGCTTTTCAAATTTTCCCTAGGGGCCATTGTTCCTGAGGCTGCTGATCCCATTATCTGGAAAGATGATAAACCAGTTTGGGTGGAACAATGGCCCATGCCCTCAATGAAACTTAAGGCAGTAAGAGAATTAGTTCAACAGCAGTTGGAGGCTGGCCATATAGAGCCTTCTACCAGTCCTTGGAATACTCCTATATTTGTTATAAAAAAGAAATCTGGAAAATGGAGACTTTTACAGGATCTAAGAGCCATTAATGCCACAATGGAGGCTATGGGTGCATTGCAGCCTGAGCTGCCATCTCCGGTTGCTATTCCTGCTGATTATAACATCATAGTTATTGATCTACACGATTGCTTTTTTCTATACCTTTAAATTCTCAAGATTGTAAAAGATTTGCATTTAGATTACCTTCTCATAATTTAAAGCAACCGTACCAGAGATATCAATGGAAGGTCCTGCCACAAGGTATGAAAAGCAGCCCTACCTTGTGCCAGAGGTTTGTAGGTGCAGTCGTGCAGGATATAAGAAACCAATATCCTAATCTTTATTTAATTCATTACATGGATGATATTTTATCGACTCATGCAAATTGTGCTCATTTGCATAACGTTTTGAATGAAACAGTAACCGTATTGGCTAATTGTGGTTTGAAAATTTCTCCTGAAAAACTTCAAACCAACCCACCCTTTACTTATCTTGGCCGAGTGTTAAACACTCAAACTGTGAGTCATCAACCTCTTCAATTAAGGAAGAATTATTTGGTTACCTTAAATGATTTTCAGAAATTATTAGGAGATATTAATTGGCTGAGACCTTATTTACATGTCACTACTGCAGATTTTTTATTTTATTTTATTTATTTATTTATTTTTTTTTGAGTTGGAGTCTCACTCTGTCACCCAGACTGGAGTGCAGTGGCCACTTCCGGCCACCGCAGCCTCGACCTGCTGGACTCCGGCGATCCTTCCGCCTCAGCCTTCCGAGTAGCCTGAATTACAGGCATGCGCTACCATGCCCAGCTGGTTTTTTTGATTTATTGTAGAGATGAGGTCTCGCTGCCCAGGCGGGTCTTGAACCCGCGGGCTCAGGCAATCCGCTCACCTCAGCCTCCCAAAGGCATGGGATTACAGGCTGAGCCACCAAGCCCAGCTACTACTGCAGATTTAAACCCTCTTTTTGATATACTGCAGGGGAATCCCTCCCCCACTTCTAAAAGAGTCTTAACACCTGAGGCAAAAGAGGCCTTAACTCTCGTGGAAAAGGCCATTGAATCCCAAAGGGTGAAAACATTAAGTTTTGATATACCATAGGAGTTAATTGTGTTGGCTACTCCTCATACCTCAATAGGGTGCTTGTGGCAGGAAGGACCTATGGAATGGTTACATTTACCGGTTTCCTCTAAAAAAGTTTTAGCATCTTATCCATATTAAGTAGCTTTGCTAATCATCAAAGGAAGACAGAGAAGCGTGGAATTGTTTGGAAAAGATGTGGATAATATCATTATCCCATATGACAAAACTCAGTTTCAAACCTTGTTGCAAACTAATGATGATTGGCAAGTGGCTTTGATTGATTTTAGAGGACAAATTTTGTTTCATTTGCCTAGAAATCCATTGTTGCAGTTTGTGAAATGTAATCCTATAATGATTCCTTGTGCATGCTCCTTAGTCCCTCTCGAGGGAGCAGTATTGGTTTTTATTGATGGCTCTTCTAATGGTAAAGCAGTGGCAGTAATTAATGACAAACCTCATGTTTTAAGTACTTCAGAGACTTCAGCACAAAAAAACAGAATTAAAAGCTGTCTTATATGCCTTTACTGTTCTAAAAGACAAGAGATTTAACTTGTATACTGATTCTCATTATGTTCAAGGACTTTTTCCTCATATTGAGACAGCAACTATTCCTGTTAGTAAAACCACAATTTTGGAATTACTTATACAACTGAAACAATTGATTCATGTTAGAAAAGAGCAATTTTTCATTGGCCATGTCAGATCTTATTCCGGCCTTCCGGGACCTCTACATGAGGGTAATCAATTGGCTGATAATTTAACAAAACCTGCCATCTATGCAACTTTGGAGACAAAGGCAGTCACTCAATCTCAACTATCTCATAATATTCATCATCAAAATGCTACTGCTTTACATTATGAATATCAGATACCTAAGGAAGCAGCAAGGCAGATTGTCAAGAATTATCCAGCATGTCCTACTTTTGTTAATGTTCCAGCAGGAGTTAATCCACAAGGATTAAAACCTAATGTATTATGGCAAATGGATGTAACTCATGTACCTACATTTGGAAAATTGTCTCATGTGCATATTGCTATGGATACGTTTTCTCATGTTATTTTACCCTCAGCAAGAACTGGAGAAACTTACAAGGACGTGGTGCAACATTATTTTTTTGTTTCTCACAATTAGGTATGCCAAAACAACTTAAGACTGACAATGGTCCTGCATATACATCAAAACCTTTTTTTTTTTTTTGAGTTGGAGTCTCACTCTGTCATCCAGACTGGAGTGCAGTGGCCGCTCCCGGCCACCGCAATCTCGGCCTGCTGGGCTCCGGCGACCCTTCCACCTCCGCCTTCCAAGTAGCTGGAATTACAGACATGCGCTACCAAGCCCGGCTGATTTTTTGATTTATTGTAGAGATGAGGTCTCGCTGCCCAGGAGGGTCTCGAACCAGCGGACTCAGGCAATCCACTCACCTCAGCCTCCCAAAGTGCTGGGATTACAGGCTGAGCCACCGAGCCCGGCTATCAAAATCTTTTCAACAGTTTTTTTCTCAATTTAATATTTTTCATTCCACAGGAATTCCTTATAACCCACAGGGTCAAGCCATAGTTGAAAGAGCCCATCAAACTTTAAAAAATCAAATACATAAATTACAAGAGGGGGAGTTTAGGTATAGTTCTCCTCATCATGGTTTAAATCATGCTTTATTTGTTATAAACCATTTAAATTTGGATGCTTCAGGCAATTCAGCTATGGCTAGACACTGGAAACCAGAAGGAAACGTGAAGCCTATGGTAAAATGGAAGGATCTTCTCACAGGCCAATGGAGAGGGCCTGATATATTGCTAACCAGTGGGAGAGAATATGCTTGCATATTTCCACAGGATGTGTCAACTCCTGTTTGGATTCCTGATCGATTCATTCGAAATGCCCCCACTAACCCAAAGACTGAGATGGGTGGCATGAATACTGTTGAATCAAAGGAATAGACCGGAGAAAAATGTAAGCAAAATAAGGGTTTTCACTTCCTTTGTCCTCTCCTATTCCTCCTACAACTCCAATTCCTGCCTTCCCTACTACTCTTGTTTCTTGTAATTTGTTCTGTGAGTCCCTTCGCCTTTATTTGGGAAGGAAGGGCAGGCTCAGGCAATCTAGCCTGAGCATCTAGCTCTGACTTTCAGTCTTTCTCTTTTACCTTCGGAGAAGGGGTAGGCAACAAAGGCCATGGCACCTGACCCCAGCCTTCAGTCTTTCTCTTTTACCTTTGGAGAAGGGGCAGGTGCCAAAGGCCATGGCACCTGACCCCAGCCTCCAGTCTTTCTCTTTTACCTTCAGAGTGGGCAGGTGCCAAAGGCCATGGCACCTGACCCCAGCCTCCAGTCTTTCTCTTTCACCTTTGGAGAAGGGGTGGGTGCCAAAGGCCACGGCACCTAACCCCAACCTCCAGACTTCTCACCCCCCCTTCTCAAGGAGATGGCTCAGACAAAAGGATGTTAAAAATTCTTCTTTGTTGTCTTCTTATGATAAATTTCTCTCAAGTTCAACTTTCACAGATGGAAGTAAAGGAATCATATAAGTGAATCCTGTTAGCTAACTACAAAATAGGTGTTAATAAGCAGACTAGACTGGAAGGACAAGTTCTTTTGGATGTATTTTATCTCTTAGTCAGCACTGGCACAAACTCCAAGAATTAGAAAAGGGCCCACAAACCCCTCAACTATAACTATTGGACACAGCCTTTAAAGTCTTTTAACAACGGGAAGGAGAAAAGAATGCAGGATCAAAAACATAAGATAAACTTGCTGTGTGCAGTCCGAGACATCGAGGTGGGATAAGAGCTCACCATCTGCTACCTGGATATGCTGATGACTAGTGAGGAGCTCCGGAAGCAGCTGAGGGACCAATACTGCTTTAAGTGTGACTGTATCCAATGCCAAACCCAGGACAAGGTGATCTGCAACTCTTTCACCATCTGTACTGCAGAGATGCAAGAAGTGGGTGTTGGCCTGTATCCTAGTATGTCTTTGCTCAATCACAGCTGTGACCCTAACTGTTCAATTGTGTTTAATGGACACCACCTCTCAGCATACCTGCTTGCCCCTTCAATGATATGGAAAAGGACTGGTCACTCATCCAGCGAGATACTGGCTTCCTGAAATGGAGAGACTGTGCTTATAACTCTAAGGTGGACTATACTGTACCTGGTGAAAGACTATATATTAGTGACTGGGCTTTTAATGGCTCTACGCAATGTTTATAAGATGTCTTGTACTGGGTGTATTGTTAACTAATTGTTTAACTAATGCCTTTTGTGAAGGTTTTGTTATTCTTGAGCAGCCATCTTATGTGATGATTCTTGTATAATTGTCATCTTGTTGGTATGATGCATATGGTTTACAGACATTGTATGAGGCTAATGCTCTTTTAGAAAGACAGAAAAGATTTTTGGCTACTTTTAATTTTAGGAGTTACAGCTTTAATAGCTACTTTTGAGCTGTAGCATTATCTAGGGAAGTTCATACTACTACGTTTGCTGATCGGCTGTCTAAAAACATTTCTATTGCCATAACTATTCAGGAAATCATAGACCAGAAGTTGGAAAGTAAGGTTAGAGCTTTAGAGGAAGGAGTTTTAACAGTGGGCAAGAACTTGTGACCTTAAAAAAGAAATTGTCTCTCCATTGTCACTCTGAGTTTAAATCTGTCCATACTTGGGACAAAGTAACTTGGAATTTGGAACCATTCAGACCTGAGTATAGACCTTACTAAATTACATCAAGAAATTCAGCCATCATTTGCTAATAAAAAATCATTAATGTCTATACTCATCAATGTGGGAATTTGCGGAGCAGTGATTCTTTTGTTGCTGTGTTTACTCCCAATCATCTTCAGAGTGCTAAAGAAGAGCAATATGGAGTTTCATGGTTTCATACTAAAAAATAAAAAAACGGGGAGATGTTGGGAGCCAGCCATGGAGGCCCACTGAGTGTTAGGGATCAGGAAGGGTCGTTGACCTTGAGACCACTAGGATGCGTTTGGGAGCTTTGACCCCATTTCCTCCCCCTTTCTACTCAGCACTAACCAGATTAATCTCCTGTGAGCTCAAAACATAAAACTCTGTGACTGGGACAAACACAAGCTAACTTTAGAAGCTCATTGCTCCCATTCTTCCGCAAACTGTAGATTTGGTTTCACACAACTTATAATTCAAACTCGTGTCACATTTAAGAGCCTTATTATTGGTCACAGACTTCTGGGTCATGATCTGAGGATTTATTGCAGGTGTAAATTGTAGAATATAGTTTTAGAAGACAGCCATTTTGTTGAAAGAATGCGGCTGGGTTACTTGCAGGTAGCCCACTGTGAACTTTGGACTGGGTCACATTCCAAACATTCTGGGATGGGCCACTTTCATTTGTAAAGTAAATACTTAAGCTTCTATAAATTGTTTAATTTGGCATAAATCAATCAGTTTAGGATGAAAAAGGTTTATAGAATACATCGTCACAGATTAGGTTATCCTTTGTTATGGGATTTTAAGATTATCATATGAAAAGGGTTTAAAGGCAATCATTGATTAAGTTTTCATGGATTAAGGTTTCTGGTGGGTGGGGGACGCCCCTCCCACATCTGACTTTGTGTATAAAAGACCCATTGTAATTCCCAATACACACACACCGCTTCTGCACTAGACCAGAGTCCAGTCTCTTTCTTTCTCTCTCTCTCTTCTTCCCCCCAATTGCTGACACCTTCTCCACCTTTGGGGTACCCTGAACCCGGGTGGAGCTGGTCCCCGGCAATTCTCATTCTACCAGCAAAAAATATCCATCTTAAACATATATGCATCCAACACAGGAGAATCAGATTTTATAATAAAGGTACTAAGAAAATTAAAAGAGGATATTGATTCTCACATAATCATAGTAGAAGACTAACACCCACTAACAACTTTAGATAGATCATTGAGGCAAAAAACTAACAAGAACATTTGGAACCTCAACTAAACACAATCAGATAGACTTGACAGATATCTACAGAACACTTCACCCAACAAATACAGAGTATTCTTTCTATCCATCAGCACGTGGAATGCAATCCATGATCAATCACATCCTCAGGCATAAATCAAGTATGACCAAATTTCAAAAAAATCAAAATAAAACCATGCGTTTTCTCAGATCACAGTGGAGTAAGAATAAATATCACCACCAGCAAGATCCCTCCAAAACACACAAAGACATGTACTATAAACAACATGGTATTGAATAACTTCTGAATCAACACAGAAATCGAGAAAGAAATAAAAAGATTTCTGGAAACAAAAACAAAAACACATCTTATCAGAATCTCTGGGATCTTATGAAATCGGTGTTAAAAAGAAAATGTATATCATTGTATATACAAATCAAGAAAACAGGTCACAAATTGACAACCTAGCTTTGCACCTATAGAAGCTGGAAATGCAATATTACTTAAATCCTAACCTCAGCAGAAGAATCCAGATCACCAAGTTAAAAATCAGAGTTGCAGGACAGAGAACACAAAAATCTCAAAGCAACGATCAACAATGCCAAAAGATTGTTCTTTGAAAAGATAAATAAGATTGACAGACCTCTGGCTAGATAGACTTAAAAAAGAGAAAGAGAAAATACAGATAAACACAATTAGAAATGAAAAAGGTGAAGTCACAAATGATCCTAAAGAAATTAAAAATATTATCAGAGATTACTGTAAAAATCTGTGTGCAAATAAACTAGAAAACCTAAAGGAAATGGAATGCTTTCTGACATCACAACCTCCCAAGGGAAAAACAAGGAGAAATTGAACTCTAAACAGACCAATGAAAATCAAGATGATCAGCTTAGTCTTAAGAAAACTGCCTACCAAAAAAAAAAAAAAAAACAAACAAAAAACCCAGACTTGATGGCTTCCCAGCTGAATTTTACAAGACACACAAGGACGATCTGATAACAATCTCACTGAAAGTGTTCCAGACAATTGAGACAGATGGGATGTTCTCCAACTAATTTTATGAAGACAACATAATGCTGATACCCAAACCTGTCAAAAACCCAATAAGGAAAGAGAAATACAGGCCAATCTCCTTGATGAACATAGACGCAAAATTCTAAACAAAATTCTAGCAAAATGAGATCCAACAACACATCTGAAAGATCATCCACCATAACCAACTGGGTTTCATTCTTGGGATGCAGGATGGTTCAACATTCACATGATCATAAATGTAATTTAGGACATCAGTAGATGTAAAACCAAGACCCACATGATTATATCATTAGATGCAGAAAAAGCATTTTATAAAATGTGGCATGACTTCTTGATAAAAACTCTTGAGCACATAGGCATAGAAAAAACATTCCTCAGAACAGTAAGAGCCATCTATAATAAACACACAGTCAACATTCTGCTTGATAGGCAGAAATTGGAAGCATTCCCCCTGACAATGGGAACTAGACAATGATTCCCACTCTCATCCCTCCTATTCAATATATTATTGGAAGTCATAGCCAGAACTATCAGGCAAGAGAAGGAAATCAGAGGCGTCCAAATAGGAAAAGTCAAGCTATCTTTATTTGCATATGATATGGTTCTATATCTGGAAAACCCTATGGAGTCTGTCAAAAGCCTCCTCACACTGATAATCAACTTCATTAAAGTCTCACGGTACAAAATCAATGTGCAAAAGACAGTTGCATTTCTATATACCAGCAATACGCAGAGTGCCAAATAAAAGGCACAATTCTATTTACAATAGCTACACACAAAAAAAATAAAATACCTTGGCATCCACCTAACTAAAGAAGTGAAAGACCTTTACAAGAAGAACTGCAAAATGCTGCTCAAAGAAATCAAGGATAATGCAAACAAATGGAAAAAATTCCATGTTCATAGATTGGAAGAACGAATATTGTCAAGATGTCCATTCTATCCACGGCAATGTACAGATTTAATACAATAACTGGCAAATTAGCCACATCATTTTTCTCAGACCTGGACACAATAAGGAGATTCATATGGAAACAAAAAAGAGCATGAATAGCCAAAACAATCCCAGCAAGAGGAACAAAGTAGGCTACAGTAACAAATTCGGCTTTGTATTGGTACAAGAACAGGCCCATAGACCAATGGAACGGAGGTTTCAGAAGCAAAAACTCAATCTCTCAACCAACGCATCTTCAACAAAGCCACCAATAACAACCAATGGGGAAAGGGGAACAAATGTAGCAAATGGTGCTGAGGAAACTCAGCACATGCAGAAGAATGACGCTGGACCCCTACCTATCACCATATAAAAAAATCAACTCGAAATGGATCAAAGACCGACACAAAAAACCTCGGAATATAAGAATCATAGAAGGAAATACAGGAAACATTATGCAAATAGGATTTGGCAACCAATTATTGACCAAATCCCCAAAAGAAAATGCCACAAAATATAAAATAGGTAAGTAGGATCTCATCAAACTGATAAATTTTTACACAGCAAAATAAACCATTAAAAGAGTTGGGGAGACAGCCCACAGAATGGAAAAAAGAAATGCTAAATATATATCTGACAAAGGCCTAAATCCAAGATCTACAAGGAGCTCAAATGACCTGAAGTAAAAACAAAACAAAACAAAACAAAAAACCAAAAAACAACTCTGTTAAAAAGTGGAAAAAGAACATGAATCGACAATTTTCAAAGATGATATACAAGCAACCAACAAATGTATGAAAAATGCTCAACCTCACTTTTCATCAGAGAAATCCAAATCAACACTACAATGAGATATCACCTAACTCCAGTAAGAATGGCCGTCATAATTAAAACAAATAGCATCAGATGCTAGTGTGGATGCAGATAAATGGGAACACTTCTTTCTATACAGTTTGTGGGAGTGCAACCCGTTCAACCTCACTGGAAAGCAGTGTGGCAATTTTTAAAAGAACTAAAAATTGACCTTCCATATGATCCAGCAATCCCTCTCTTGGGAATATACCTGAAGGAACATAAATTATCTTACTAAAAAGACTCCTGCACATTCATGTTTATAGCCACACTATTCCCAATTGCAACAACATGGAACCAAACTTACTGTCCATCAGAAGTGGACTGGATATAAGATGGTCATCATCAATAACTCAAAAAATAGCATATGCTGGAGAGGACACAGTGAAAAGGGAGGACTTCTGCACTGCTGTTGGGAGTGTAAACTAGTACAGCTTCTGTGGAAAAACAGTGAAGCAATTCCTAAAAGATCTAAAATTTGACCTCCCATATGACCCCACAATCCCCCTGCTGAGAATATAGCCAGAGGAACTCAAATCACTCTGTTGAGAAGATACTGCACATGCATGTTTATTCCAGCATTATTTACAATAGCAAAAACATGGAACCAACTGTGCTGCCCATCAGAAGAGTATTGGATAAAAAAATGTGGCACATATACACGATGGAATAGTACACAGCCATAAGGAAGGACAAAATTAAGAACTTCACAGCAACTTGGATGGATTAGAGGCTATAATACTGAGTGATCTATCACAGAAACAAAGAAGCGAGTATCACATGCTTTCACTCATAAGAGGACCTTGAACATCTATCATAATAATATAAGAAAGTAACTGGTGGTAGTGGGAAACTGCCGGAGGCATACTTCATCAACAAGGGTACTTGCATAATGAACATTTGTATACCTAAACCTGAATTGTATTCCACATATTTAAAATTAAAAATTTTTAAAAAGAAAAGTGAACTGGTTAAAGAAAATGTGATACATATAAATGGAGTATTACACAGCCATGAAAAGGAACAAAGTGTGAACTTGGCTGCAAATTAGTTGGAGTTGGAGATCATCATACTTAGTAATCTATCACAGAAACAAAGAACAGAATACCATGTGTTTTCACTCATAACTGAGACCTGAACCTTAATTACATTAGCACAAGGGAGGGATTGGCAGTTACTGGACAGTGCCAGGGGAGGAGGTGAGCCACATGACAACACAGAGTACTTGATCCTAAATCAGGGGAAGTGAGGACCAGCTGGAGGCCCAAACTTCACATGCATGCAACCTTCTTAGGTAACTAATTCTGACTTGTACCCCCACATTTCTACAACAAAGTAAAATTTAAAAATAAAAATAAAAAAATGAAATGACTTTCCCCAATGTATAATCAGGGTGACCTTATAGAAGATGAGTTGAGCATATATGCACAGGTTAATTTCTGAAATATATAGTTTGCTCTTCTGTTACTGAGTCTGTTTTTATGCCAGTTCAATAGTGTTTTGGTTACTATAGATTTGCAACATAATTTGAAATCATGAAATGTGATGACCCCAGCTTTGTTCTTCCTTGTTAAAATCCTCTTGGCTCTTTGAGATATTTTGTGCTTCCATATGAATTTTAGAATTTTTTTTCTATTTCTGTGAAAAATGACACTGGGGTTTTGATAGTGATAGCATTGAATTTGTAGACCACATCGGGTAGTATGAACACTTTAACAATAGTTATCTTTGAACATAAAATGAACATTAAATATATTTATCTTTATTTAAGTATTTGTTAATTACTTTCAGCAATGTTTTGTAGTTTCAGTGTACAAGTCTATTGCCACGTTTGTCAACTGTATTCCTGAGTATTTTTGATGATATTATAAATAGAATTGTTTTCTTCATTTTTTTCTTAGGTAGTTCATTATTAATGTATAGAAACAAAGCTAATTTTCATTGTCTTTTGCATCCTGTAACTTTATTGTATGTCTTCAGTAGTTCCAAAAATTGTATTTGCCTGCATATATGTGGCATATTTGGGGTTTTCTACATATAGTACACAAACAGAGACAATTTTACCCTTTTTTTTCTGATTTTGATATCATTTATTTCTTGTTTGTTGCCTATTTTCTCTTGCTAAGACTTCTAGTACTATGTTGAACATAAATAGTAATTGCAGACATCTCTTCCTTGTTTCTGCTATTAGAGAAAAACCTTCCAGTTTTTCATCAGTTAGAGTAATATTAGCAGTGGCTTTTTAATATGCAGTATTTATTTTGAGGTGGTAATTTACTTGTTCACCTAGTTTTAAGAGTTTTTTATTATTGAAAAGTGTGCATTGAAGTAATTTGTAATGGACAGGGATTCATTGCCATTTTGTTGTTGGCCTGATTTGTAGTTATTTTGCTTCTCTCTCACTTGCTGTCTTCTTTTAGTGTTGATTTTTGTAGTAATGTAGTTTGATTGTTTTCTATCTTTTTTTCTACTCTAGATTTTTTTGTCATTACCATAATGTTTGCATAACATTTATTTTAATTGTCTATTTTAAACTTATAAGAACTTTAATCAGATATAATAGTTCCCCACTTTCATTTGACCCTCACACATTTTATTTTTATGTGACAGTTGACATGTTTTCATATTGTGTATCTATTTACATACTTTGTAGTTATAGTTTTAAAAATAATTTGTTGGTTAATTCATACTAAAATCAAAAGTGATTTACTCACTATCATTATGTGTTATAGCTTTCTGAACTTTGTTATATATTTCTCTTGCGTTTTATCATTTTATATATTTTTGAATTATTTCTTAGCATCTTTTAGTTTAAACATGAATACCTTATTTTAGCATGCCTTGTAAGACAAGTCTAGTAGTGACGAACGCCCACAGTTTTTAGTTGTCTTAGAAAGTCTTTCTCTCTCTTTGTTTATTGAATGACAGTGTTTTCAGGTATAGCATTCTTGGTTGTCAGGTTTTTGTTTGTTTGTTCTTTTATTTTTGTTTAGTTTTTAAAATTTCATGATATTGAACATATCTTTCCACCTTTTCTGTCCTACAAATTCCGCTGAAAAATCCAGATAGTTTTACAGATTTACTCTGGTAAGTACCAAGTTGCTTTTCTTTTGCTGCTTTCAAAATTATCTTTTTCTTTGGCATCTAATGATTTGATTAAAATGTGGTGTGGTGTAAATTTCTTTGCATTTTTAATATTTGTAGTTCATTAGGTTTTTTTTTGTTTTGTTTTAGTTGAAGTCTCACTCTGTTACCCAGACTGGAGTGCAGTGTCATACTCATGGCCACTCCAGCATCAACCAGCTGGGCTCCAGCGATCCTTCTGCCTCAGCCTTCCAAGTAGCTGGAACTACAAGTGTGTGCTACCACACCCAGCTAATTTTCTGATTTATTGTAGAGACGAGGTCTTGCCAAGTTGCCCGGGCTGGTCTCAAACCTGCAGGCACAGGCCAGTCTCTGTGGCTCAGTCTGTAACCCCAGCACTTTGGGTGACCTAGGCAAGTAGATTGCCTGAGCCCATGGATTCAAGGTCAGCCTGGGCAATGTGGCGAGAACTCATCTCTACAATAAAAACAAACAAACAAACAAATAAGCAAAAACCCCACAGGCTCAGGCAATCCCCCTGCCTTGGCCTCCCAAAGTGCTGGGATTACAGCCATTTTCTTCCCTGCAATGGGCAACCCTAGAAAAGGCGAAATGTTGTGTGTGTGCTCCAACTTTTACTTCCTAGAAAAAAACTGGGATTTTTTTTCCTGCTTACTGTCTGCTAGGCCAAAAGGAAAGGCTATGGCAATTGCTTCCATGCTAGATTAAACCTTCATCTTTCTTCTCAGTGACCCTCAGTCATCTAGAATATGCTGGGTCTCATCAGTGTTTTAGGATGGTTGAGATAGGAACAAATCCTTTGGATAGACTCCAGAAAAGTTTGAACATAGAATGTGTGATTCAATTGTTTTGCTTTCCAGGGTGAAACGGGGAACTTGGGGTTTCTTCTCAATTGGATGGCATTGTTTCAGGGGTAGGGGCTATGGCAAAATTATGTCCTAGCTTTAATATAACTGGTTTTATCCTAACACAGGATGTAAAGGTCTCCAATTCATTTCTGAATTTTTCACAAAAGGTATTTCCCTCAGAGTTTTTGTTGAATCAATGTGTACATGAGAGAAATGAGGGCCCAGGACTTCCAATTTTGCCATCTTGCTGATATCTCTCCTCCAAAGCTCCAACTTTCAAGCAGGTATAAAATAATTAACAAAAATTTAAATTATGTGTATATTTGAGGCACATTCTTAAATGTATGCAATCTTCCATAGATAAAATTTTAATGGCAACAAAATGACATTTTATCTCTTTGCTTACAGAGCAAGGAAATAGTTCAATAGAATTTCAATATGAAGAATGCATGGCAAAAAGTATTACTTGTAGTCTGGGATAATAAAATGCACACATATTAGATTAATTGATTTTGGAAGTTTAGAAACCTTTCTGTGTTTTTAACCGACTGTCATTAGAATTAAAATTCAGAAAATAAAATAGAATAAAATTCAGCTAAATAGAATTACATGAATGAATAATGATTATTAATTCATGTATTATTAATAAAAAGGGGAGAAAAAATAAAAAGTGTTAAAATCTTTTATGTGTTTCTTTTAAGTTAGAAGTGCTAGACTGTAAGCTTAATAGTCATTATTTATCTTTATAGCCATTATTCTCATACCTGCAACTACCCTTACACCTGGTAGTTACCCAGTAGTTTTAATAAATGAAGGAATGAACACAGTTACACATAAAATCAGTTGACAGTGTCCCCTACATGTGTATAATTTAAGTAATTAAGAGATAATTATGATGACATTTCAGCCCTTACATATGATTTAACATTACACTTTCAATTTTGGCTAAATATTGTTAGCCTTAAAACATATTTTTCAATAATAATTTGTGAGTAAAATATGACACTAGATAATGAGGTGATATCTGAAGCTAAGGTTCTAAAACTGTATTCTTAGCTTTATCACATAAAATTAAAAAAGAAATCAAACATGCTGAATAACAAAAAATTACTTCTCTATTGCTAATAAAAATGGATTCTGTATATATTCTACTCAAGAAAAACTGAATTATATTTAAAAGTAAAGTTAAATGGAAGAAACAGTCTCATTAAATTTAATTTAAATGGAAACATAATAATATAATAATTGTGGTGTTGGTATAAAGATTACTGTGATAAAATTCTAATATGCACATAATGCTTAAGAATGCAGTGCACAAAACTTCTGCCTACTAAACAAGAGTCTGTAGAACCACATCTAATAAATATACTATAATTATTCTTTATAGGATAAACAATCAATATTGTTCTGTGGGGAAAAAAGAAATTAGTATTTGTTGCTCCATTTTTCTTGCTACAGAAGAAGAAAAGAAAGACACAAACTTCCACTCTCTTGGCATAGTTTTACTTTCTTCAAAAAATTAAAATAATATTTTAACATTTTTAACATCATACAAGAAAGCAGACTTTAGCTTTTAATAGATTACTGAACTTTATTATACTCATTTTTGATATTGTAGTATATTCTGAATTGAAAGGAAGCATGAGTGCAGATATGTTTTAAAATGAGTGGAAACACTTGCAATCTGGTAATATTGGAACTTAGTCTTTCATACTTTGGATATGTGAAAGTGACAAGTCAGCTTTTGAAAATAGGAGCTGAGAGAGGATAAACAAACATCTATTCTTTTCTTTTTTCTTCTTTTTTTTTTTTTTTTTTAGTGGGAGTCTTACTCTGTTGCCCCAGCTAGAGTGCATTGGCATGCTCACAGCCACCAACCACAGCCTCGACTTTCTGGACTCAGGTGACCCTTCTGCTTCAGCCTTCCAAGAAGCTGGAACTACAGGCATGTGCCACCATGCCCAGCTAATTTTTGGATTTTACTGTAGAGATGAGGTCTCGCCATGTTGCCCAGACCAGTCTTGAACCTGTGGATTCTGGCAATCCTCTAGCCTCCGCTTCCCAAAATGCTAGGATTACAGGTATGAGCTACCTCGCCTAAGGTAAGCCAGTATTCTAAGCTGTTACTTTCTTCTTTGTGGCATTTCTTGAGGCAAGAATCAGCTGATTCTTGGTGTTGGGCAAGAGGAGCTGTGCTGAGAGAAAGAGAAAGAAATAGAGCTTTAAAAAATCTCATGAAAGTAGGGAGGCAAGAATTGGAGTTGGCTGCTCACAATGCCATCAGGACTTGAAAGTTCATGATCCTAAAGAGAAAGAAGATACTAGTAAATGAGCATGAAACTCAACTTTTCCTTGAAGCACGATTTAAATTCATAAGCCACATAAGATCTCATTGTAAGAAGCCAAGCAAAAAAGGCACCAAAAAGCAGAATTTCTACAGTATTAGGTTACTATGGAGACATAGATTTGAGTTTAATGACCCAGAAAGTTGAAGGGGCCCTATGATATATTGCAAGCTCTAGATATATTCCCCTGGGGATATAACAGAAAACCAAAAGCACATGGAGCCTTACAAAGACTAAGAACCATCATTAAGATACTCAACACTAATTAAATTAAGGTAGTCTGCTGTCACTATTATAGTTTACTAAAAGATTTGTTAACTGGAAGAAGATAATATCACCCAGGGTTTTATAGTTTTTAAAAAATACAATTTCCAGTATTCAATTAAAAAACCTACAATAACACTAGATTACATACTATCCCCAAACTGAAGAGCATATAACAATAATTATTTGGATTTTGCTTATTTATCTGTCGCTTAGCTAAGAAAAAAGGCAAATCAGTTTGAGTTTGAATAGGACGACTTAATATCATGTATTTTCATCCAGGAACTCAAACGATATGAAAATATTTACTCAGAAGTTTGTCATATGATGAAGAAAGAAAGTCACTAGAAGATCAAGCAGAGACACAGGATTCCTACTGAAGTCTAAGCTGAAATACTAAAAACTGTCACTTTTACACAGATTATATTGGCTAAAGAAAGTAAGATAGCAAGCCTAGTGACAATGAATAAGAAAGTTTACTCCATCTGCAGGCCAGTGTGGAGGTACTGTGAAATATCCAAGGACAAGGATTCAGAGATTATAAAGAATCATAAAATAAATACCATCTACTGTGGTCCACAGTTATAATTATTCTCCTGCTTACTACACTCAAAATATACTCAAATCCATTCCAATCATCATTCTCACAAAGTGTTATCCAACCAATGTATAATGCATCAAGTCCAGAATATTGTGACCTATATCAGGCATTTATGAGGTTTCACAATATAATTAGGAAACAAAAAGACAACTTTTCTGTTCCCTACACACCCAAAAGGCAATTTTGTAACAGGACTAGGATAGCTGTAATAAACATTCTAATTTGAAAGTTGGTACAAAAGAGAGACGTAGCAGTCAGTAATTAGTAGCAATTATTAAATCTTGCTTGGAAAATATTTCCTGGTCCCCTAATCTATAGATGAAGAATAGACTTAGCTTCGCTTATTGTGAGTGGCTCCCCAATTCACCATCTTCTCATAAATATTATCTTTACTAATCCTGCCGTTTTCATCATTCCCCTTGCCTTATATGAAGAAGTCTTTTGCTTGACAGTTGGCAAAATTCAGTTTACCTACTGCTTTCTCATAAAAGGTGGGGCTCCAGAGATCTTTTTAGATTTTGAACAGTTATATGCATTAAGATTTTTTCACTCAGGTAGTGCCAAGATAAAAATGTTTTATTATTTATTACTATTGACTGCCTGAGATTCCAATGAACTCCACGGGTCAAAGCCATAGGCACAATTCTTGCCAAGATTTCTTATTCTCTAGATTCATTTGTGTATATTTGGGGCACATAATGATTATGTGTGACCATGTTATTTTTATAGAAACTGTTTATTATGGCAAAATGTTCTTCCAAACACCACCTGCATTTTCTCAGAGGTATTAGCAAAAAGGTTTACAGTCAACATTTAATTTAGTGTTTACCCATTTACCCTAAGAACATATCTTAGTGATAGAGTCATAGATTTCTCCCACCTTAAGGTTGTCAGAACATTGATCTGGTGAGAAACAGATTAACTTTTCAGTGTAGGTGTTGAGCAATATTTATTCCTTTTAAATTTTATTTGCAAACTGACTGTTTTTTGTCCTTACCTCATCTGTTTCTTGTAGTTCCTTGTCAAATGCAGCTAGCAACAGTCAAATCATATGTTTAACATTCTGCCTTAAAAACTCACCCCACTTGACAAATTAATTAAATGCATTTTCTGCCTTCTGGGTTATCACAGGTGACAGTTTTACCAAATATTTGACACTGCATAATAAAGATATTGTATATTCCAGCCATTTATCATAATTTCTGCATAATATCCACTTTTCCAAATTCTAAGATTAGATTTTTTTTTTTTTGACTGTTGCCTCCTGGTCCAAAAGTAACAGCCCCATATTTTAGATTTTTTTTGAAAAAAAATTGATTGTAGCTTCACATAACATCTAGGTATCAATTTTTGTCTCAGATAATGTGCTACAGTAATATTGGCCAATTAACAACTTAAGATAATCATTATTTATGTCCCTCATTCCTCTGTTCTTCAACTCTGTTTTAGATAACCTTCACCAAATTAGGACCTGCTTGGTTTTCAGCTGAAGACTGCGTCCATATCAGCTTCACGCGCCCTCATTTTGTTTTTTTTGGGGGGGATGAAAACTTTTTTTAAATGATAGAATTCAGAAGGACTCAAAGAGAAAAGCCAATATGTGTGATGCCTCAAGGCCTAAGATCAGAATCTATAGTCACTTCTGATGACATAATATTGACCAAAGTAAAGCACACAGCCGGGTGGCTCAGCCTGTAATCCAGCGCCTTTGCGAGGCTGAGGTGAATGGATTGCCTGAGCCCGCGGGTTCCAGACCGTCTGAGCAACTTGGCAAGACCTCATCTCTACAATAAATCAAAAAATCAGCCGGGCGTGGTAGCGCATACCTGTAATTCCAACTACTTGGAAGGCTGAGGCGGAAGGATCGCTGGAGCCCAGCAGGTCGAGGCTGCGGTGCCCGGAGCAGCCACTGCACTCCAGTCTCGGTGACAGAGTGAGACTCCAACTCAAAAAAAAAAAAAAAGTAAAGCACACGTCCAAGCCCTAAGAGTGACGAGTATACAGCTTTTAGTGGACGTAACATCAAAATTACATAGAAAGCGACCTTTATATACTTACCTGGCAGGGGAGATACTATGATCATGAAGGTGGTTTTCCCAGGGCGAGGCTTATCCATTGCACTCCGAATGTGCTGACTCCTGCGATTTCCCCAAATGTGAGAAATCAACTGCATAATTTGTGGTAGTTGGAACTGTGTTCACACTTTCCCCTGATATGGTGGTTAATGATGACAGGATAAGCGGCTTTTTCCCGCTTTTTAAATTTGCTTGTAAATACTCTGGTTTATAAGGTTGACCGTTCAAAGTGAAAAAAAAAAGGGGGGACTTTACATTAAAATGGGAAAAAAAAGAACACTAAGGCAATCTTACAAACCAAAAAAATATGTATATATATATAATAATTATAATCATAAAATGTAGTACTATGTGGAAACAGCATTAAATAGAAACAGACGAGCATGTCAGATTTTATCTAATAATATTATTATATTTAAGAAAAATGATGAAGCAAAGATAATTATGCTTAATATATGGAATTGACAGCATATTTTAAAAATCACTTTATTAAGGTATAATTGACATACAGAAAGGTGTACATATTTATTGTATACTATGATGAGTTTGGAAGCAAGTATATACCCATAAAACCATCACCAGAATTTGTCAGAAACTTGTCTATCTCCTTCAGTATATTCCTTCAATTCTCTTTATATTATTATATCATTATTAATTTTGTGATAAGAACACTTTAAAAAGATGTACACCTTCAGAATATTTTATATGTAAAATACAATATTGTTAACTATAAACATTATACTGTAGAGTAGATCTGTAAGACTTGATTTTATTTCATAGCTGAAAGTGTACTCTGAAAATGAATTCCCTGTTTTCCATTCCCTCCATCCCCTAGTGACCACTATTCTAATTTATGTTGTATAAGTTTGACTATTTTAGATTCCTCAAATAAATGGTATAATATATCTGTCCTTCTGTGTCCAGCTTATTTCACTTAGCATAAGGTTTATCTATGTTGTCACAAATGGCAGGATTTTATTTTATATTAAGGCTGAATAATAAATATTCCATTATATATGTACGTATCACAGTTTTGTTATCCCTTAATCTGTTGATTAACATTTACATTGCTTTTATGTTTTGGCTATAGAATATGAATCTAATAAGCATGGCAGTGCATACATCTCTTTGAAATTCTTAATTGTTTATGTCAGAATTTACTATTTGTTTAGTGTATATCTTTTAACAACTTTTTTGTTATGTTTTTTTTTGTCTTTTAACTTTTATGTTAGAGTTGAAAGTGATTTACAAGACACCATTATAATCTGACATTATTTTGAGTTTGTCTATATATTTCCCTTTTTTATTGAGATTTCCACTTGCATATGTGCCCTTTCATCACTCCTTGTCAACATCACACTGGAAGTTCTAGATAATGCAGTAAAACAAGATAAGAAAAAAACATAAGGTATACAGATTGGGAATGGCCAAATAAAATTGTCTGCTCACAGATGACATGATCATCTATGTAGGAAAAAAAAAAAATCAACAGACAACAACAAAACTCCTGGACATGATAAATTGATTAAAGTTATAGAATACAAAATTAATATACAAAAGTCAAAACTTTCCTGTATGCCAGCAATGAACAAGTAGATTTTGAAATTAGAAACTCAATATTACTACATCTGCATCTAAAAAATGTAATACCTAAGTTTAAATCTAACTAAATATGTTCAAGAAAAACTACAAACTGATGAAATAAATCAAATAACTCAAGGAAGTAAGATATATTTCATGTTAATGGATAGAAAAACTTAATATTGTCAAGATATTTATTTTTAAAAAAACTGTCTACAGATTTGATGCAATCCCAGTCATCATCCCAGAAAGTGATTTTGTAAATATTGATAATTTGAATTTAAGTTTGAATGGCAAGGCAAATAACCCAGATTAGCTAGACAACACAGTATTGAAGGAGAACAATGTTGGAAGACTGACACTAAATGACTTTAAATCTTACTATAATGCTACTGTAATCAAGACACTACACTATTTTTTATTTTTTTTTTCAAGAGACAAGGTCTTGCTCTGTTGTCCATAGCAATTATAGCTCACTGAACCCTTGAACTGCTTAAGTTCAAGTGATCCTCCCACTTCAGGCTCCCTGGTAGTTCAGACTGCAGGTGCATACCACCACACCTGGCTAGTTTTTCATTTTTTTTTTTTTTTTAGAGACAGGGTCTTGATATGTTGCTCAGGCTGGTCTTGCACACCTGGTCTCAATAGACCTCCTGATTCAGCTTTCCAAAGTGCTGGAATTACAGTGGCATGAGCCACACTGCTCCTATCCCAAGATACTGCAGTATTTGTAAAAGAATAGACAAATAGATCAATGGAACAGAAGTGAGAACACCAAAAATAGATCCACATTATTATACTTGACTCACCTTTCACAAAAGAGTAAAAGCAATACAGTGAAGCAAAGACAATCTTTTCTTGTGCAAAGGCAACTGAACATCCACATGCAAAGAGATGAATATAGACATTGAGATTAACCTTTCTTAAAAATTAACTCGCCATGTTGTACAGCTTCCTTTGGGTGCATACCTAGTAGTGGCATCACTGGATTAAATGGTAGTTATATTTTTACTTAAAAAAAAAACATCTTCCGAGCAAGGATCGGTGGCTCAGCCTGTAATCCCGCACCTTTGGGAAACTGATGTGAGTGGATTGCCTGAGCCCCCGGGTTCGAGACCCGCCTGGGCAACTTGGCGAGACCTCATCTCTACAATAAATCAAAAAAATTAGCCGGGCATGTTAGCGCACGTCTGTAGTTCCGGCTACTCGGAAGGCTGAGGCGGAAGGATCGCCGGAGCCCAGCAGGCGAGGCTGCGGTGGCCGGGAGCGGCCACTGCACTCCAGTCTGGGCGACAGTGAGACTCCAACTCAAAAAAAAAAAAAAATCTTCCAAGTTATTTTTCCTAAGAGCTGTACTAATTTACATTCCCACCAACAGTGTGCAAGGATTCCCTTTCTCCATTTGTTTTCTGACACATTTTATCTTTTTTTTTAATAAATAACCATTCTAACAGGAGTACGATGATATTTCATTGAGGTTTTCATTTGTATTTATCTGATGATTAGTGATTTTGAACATTTTTCATATTTCTGTTGGCCATTTGTATGTCTTATTTTGAGAAATATCTACTCAATTTTATGCAGAATTAGACATTTTTGTTGTTGTTGTTGCTGTTTTTTGTTTTTGTTTTTGTTTTTGTTTTTTTTGAGTCGGAGTCTCACTCTGTCGCCCAGACTGGAGTGCAGTGGCCGCTCCCAGCCCCCGCAGCCTCGACCTGCGGGGCTCCGGCGATCCTTCCGCCTCAGCCTTCCGAGTAGCCGGAATTACAGGCGCGCGCTACCACGCCCGCTGATTTTTTGATTTATTGTAGAGATGAGGTCTTGCTGCCCAGGCGGGTCTCGAACCCGCGGGCTCAGGCAATCCACTCACCTCAGCCTCCCAAAGGCGCGGGATTACAGGCTAAGCCACCGAGCCCGGCAGAATTAGACATTTTTAATGTCTGTCTTTATTTATTTTATCCTGACATGAAATAGAAGATTGTGAGATTGATAACAGTGCCAGTTCCCCAAGACCTTTTACCTCATATGACAAATTGATGAAAGTAGATGTCACATGAATATGTAAAAATGGAGTTTGCACCACAGTAGTAAGAACATAGAAATATCACTAGTGAAGTTTTAAAAAACGTTTTCACAGCTACTCTTAACGCCCTTAGGAGAAAAAGAAATAGACTTTTGCTGTCTCATGTAAATAAATCATTTGTAAGAAAGAAGTGGGTCATTTTTTAGAATGTAAGGGGATGACTTTTGGAGGAGATACAAAAGACCTCTCAGTATCTTTCCTGAAGTTTCTGTCAAGGTTACTCTTCAATAATACTTTAGCCCAGGTATTAATAATGTTTGCTCAGAAAGTCTTGACCATGCAGAAAAATGAAATATTCACATTGGTTTAAAAATAGTATATGATAATGCTAAATATGCAATAGATGATGTGCTATATGTGTTTATGCATATATATGTGTGTGTGTACAAGCACACATAGTTATATTTGTGATTGACAAGTTAAAAATAATATCATTTATTAAAATATAATTTAGTGGTCAGTTTTGGAATTTCACAAACTTAATCTCTGTCTCATTTACTTTTTGTGCTGCCCCTGAGAGGTATCACATAAAAATAAAATGTAAACCAGAAAATGTATATTAAAAAGCAAATAAAATAAAAAAGGAAAAGGGCTTATATGTGCAATTATGTACTTAGGTTTTTAAGAGAGCAAGGGAACTTGCCAACCTACAACAAGAAATGTGCATGAAAAGACTTGGAGTGTTCTTTGATACAAGTTTGTAAGCTTGAATTTGTTTTGTTTTGTTTTGTTTTGAGTTGGAGTTTCACTCTGTCACCCAGACAGGAGTGCAGTGGCACATTCCCGGCCACCGCAGCCTCCACCTGCTGGGCTCCGGCGATCCTTCCACCTCAGCCTTCCAAGTCGCTGGAACTACAGGCGCATGCTACCACGCCCGGCTAAGCTTGAATTTTTTAATGAAGTTTCTGAAATTTGTGCCTTAAGTGCTAAACATAGTTATTAAGAGAAAAATTTATTGGCCTAATTTCCTTAGATAAAATTTATAATGTAGACTCTTTTCCACTGTGAATAATATGAGGGATAAAAATAGCCTATTATATTAGCTACATTTTCCCAGCATTGTTTTAAGACTTTTCCTAAAAGCCAAGACTTTGGAAACAAATGTGTTTATTATAGTTCAGATATGCCTCAAAGAAAACGAAGTAGCTAAAAAAGGTCAGCTGCAGGAAATCAGCCTTCAAACGCCCCAGCGTTATGAATTATAACTTCTGCCTGCTGTAGATGCGGGGGATGACTCCTTCAATATCTGAAAACATATGCCTTGAAGTTTTCAATTACTCTCAGGAAACTAAACATTCTTTCTAAAAAATATTTGACAGGCCTGGCTGAAAAATGTGACTTTGCAGAAGGAAATGCTGTTGAATTGCAGGAGTGTGATTGAAAGAAAAGCAAAAACAGTGTCCCAGCTCTTCAGTGTTGAAAAAATAACCACACATAGTATGAAGTTCCCTGGGGATAAACTCCTGAAGGCCTTATCCTGGTTTCAAATGACTTGTGATGTCAGTAAAAGACAACAACTTTTACAATCATAAATTAGAAATAAAGACATTATATAATGTTACACGCTTTGATTCAAAATCATAACAATATATTTATAAATTATATAAAATTATACAGTGACACCTTTTAATAACCAGAAAGGACGATAGCTACATGGAGACATAGCCAGAAACACATACCATGTAGAGAATGAGGAAGCAGAGGTGCAACTAAAATTCTCAATAAGTTAGACCTGAAATATCCCAAATATCATTCCAAGAATATTACTTACATGCCTATCTCAAAAGCAAGCCACATTCCCATATTACCAGATCATTTTCTACATGCAAAAATCCAACTGTATGCAATAGTTTAAATATGGTGCACTCCTAAGCAAGGGGAATTAGTGGAAGCTTAAATCATCTTCTACTACGGGGAAATTTGCAGTTGTTCTAAAGTCATGACACCATCGCTTCTTCATTCAACTAAGTATATTCTACCTATTTTGCAAATACTGGTCAAAATACAAAAGTACTTTTTGTTGCACTAAAAACACAGTAAAATATCTTCTATTTCATCTGTCTTATCTTGATTTTATTTTTGTTCACCATGAATAGCACTAATACATTTTTTCTAGTTAACAGATGTTTTTTCTATTTCTTTTGTTTAATATCTTATTCGAGTTTTAAAAATGTATATCTACTAAACATTTCAACTCTTCTAAAGTAAAAATTAATATGTATTCATGACTAATTACATACTAAGATTGCCTCCTTAAGTACTGCTAATAGAAGGAAAAAATAAAATAATATAGATAAAATAAACAATTTAAAAAGAGTCTTCTTTCATTTTAGGGTGCACCATGAATCATATAGCATTTCTGAATATTTGGGTATAATGTACATTTTAATGCCACTGAGTAACTATATTCTAATTGGCATATAATATGACTAAAGTATTCTTAAATATTTTACAGCATGCATTATGAAGCATGAACTAGCTTTGAAACCATGAACAATATTTTTGTCATCCTCTTTGTTGAAGTGATAATATTTATCTCAAGATAAATATATGAACATCATTTATTTTAAACAGACATTAAAAATTATCTTACTTAACAAAATAATATATGTGATAGACAATGATTTTCTAAAATAATTTGATAGAATAAAGGTTGAATTTAAAGAGTTAAAACTAAGCATAAATGTTTAATAAAATGTTTAAAGCAAAAATATTCTTGTGGTGTGAAGGATGAGGCTCTATGCCAAATTAAGTTTGATAGTATTTGTATTTCATATTGTGTATGTACCTAAAAAGTTGATTTTTTTCAGGTTGACATTATTAGTAAGTTCATGTACTGTTTACTCCCATAAACACGTAAGAATTCTATGTTTAGGAAGAATAAGTTGTGATTCCATTGGTTTATTGGATTTTCTTTTAAATACTAGGGTATATTCTGTTTATAGTTTAACTATGTTGGTTTTGTGATTGAAATAACTCTACATAATGAATGCAAATAATAGACTAGGTATTCTTGACTATTGAAAAGCTGTTTAAGAAATTAAGAGATAGACATCTTTATACTGCATTTAAAACTAGTAGCTAGAATTAACATAAAGGTTAACTTGGTGAAATATTATCTCTTTACAAATACACTTTTTATTGCATAAAAAAAGAAATAAAAGACCTTTTTTAGTTACAGTGGGTCAAGGCAAATATAGTTTTGTCTTCTTGACTTAAAAGCATATATACTTTTTAAATTGAAGAAATAAAAAACCCTTTAAATCTACCATTTTTGTTTATTTGTTGAGTACTATGTTTGAAACTGATAATTCAAAAAAGTGGCCTACTTTTTTTGGAGATTGGAAAATAAATATCATGCCTCTCCACATATTAATGTGACTGCTCTGCATTTTAAAAATCAAGTTACTTTTTATATTCATAATATAGATTGATTTCCCACCAAGTGAAGGAGATAAACTATAATCACTACACCTGATGAAATACAGCAAATAGCAATAATGATGTGCTAATATACACAGACAGACTGCAGTAAATACTTCAGTAGCATACTACAATTTTGAAAAAGCATGAACGTTACATATGAGATTCCTTTCCACTCTTTCAAAAAGTGAAATAATTCTCACACTAGACTACCCCAATGAGATCATAATACTGAAATATGTTTAACTATTTTGATAACAACTTTATTAATTGCACTTAAATCACATGAAATCATATCAGATTATCTGATTAAGTGCTGCTTGCTTCTGAAAAGGTTGCAAACACACACATAGTCTTTATATTCATCTCATAAGACAATCATTAAATTGTGACTGGTTTATTCAAGTTTATTTTAATAGGATGATATTAAAGTAGGATGTTATTTTGTGACTAGATTATTTCAATACTATATTTGTGAGCATCAAGCATGTTCTTTTATGCAGCTGTATATTTGGTTCATTTTCACTGTTGAGGAGTTTTCCATTATATTTATATATTTTTCCACTTTGCTGTTGATGGGCACTTGGGTTTTTGCCAGTTTGGTACAATTATGGAAGCATTCTTTAATAAACTTACTTGTACTAATCTTGGTCACATTTGCCTTCATTTCTCTTGAAAATACAACTAGAGTTAGGATTCCTGTGTCAGAGATTATGCATACGTTCCATTTTGGAAGTTAACAGCAAACAGTTTCCTAAGGGAGTCATAACAATTTATACTTTCAGCTGCCTCTAATGTACGAGCATTTCTATTGCTCTACATTTTTACTAACACTCAGTACCCTTAGTTTTCAAATTTGTAGACATTCGCCCGGGGGGGGGGATTGTATAATGTATAGTGGTATCTCACTGTAGCTTTATTTTTCATTTTCTAAAATTATAGTGTATTAATAAACTTTACATGTATTTTTAACTACATGTCTATCCTCTCTTATAAGGTGCCTCAAATATTTTATTTATTTTTCATTTGGGCTTCTATTTTACTTTATTTATTGTAGTTCTTAATCTAATTTATATGTAAGTATTTTTCTGCTTAAGGCATTAAAACATTTCATTTGCCTACTTTCTTTTCACTTTCTATTGGAGTCAGCCGACGGAAAAAAGTTCTTCATTTTGTTAAATTCAACTTATTAATCTTTATGGTTATAATATTTTGTGTCCCTAAAGATGTTTTCTTAACTCAGGCTAATAATAATGCACTACTATACTATTTCATGAAAAATTTGTATTTTTTACTGTCACACATAGATCTATACACCTGGAATTGCTTTTGTATGTGGTATGGAATAGGCATTGATATAATTTTCATTTGTGAGGTAAAATGGTCTCAGTGCTGATATTGAAAAGAAGAATTTTTTCTTACTACTTTGCAGGGATGATTTGGTCAGCTGCTACCTTCTCTATTCTGTACTAATCTCTTTTCCTATTTTTGGGCCTGTAGCAAAGCTTAATTTATTATAACTTATAATAAAGCTACTAGTATTTTATTCTTTTTAAAAATTTTCTTTAACAGTGTCATGGCTTTTTTAAATTTTTTGGCATTTCCATATAAAACTGAGTACTGGATTGACTGATTCTGCAAACAACTGATAGCACAGAATCTATAAATCAGTATGAATTTGGGTACTATTGACATTAAGCCAATCTAATCCAGAAACAAGGTACAGTAATGCATTACTAATGACAGTTTATATGGGTTCCATGGTGTCACTAAACACAATAAAAAATACACAAGAACGTTGACAGAGCGCTTTTTGCTGCGAAATGCAATTTGCTAGAGAAAGCAACTGTTCACACAGAGGTGATTAGTGTCACAAAGAACGTTAAGAGTATATTTGCAGCCGGGCTCGGTGGCTCAACCTGTAATCCCGTGCCTTGGGAGGATGAGGTGAGTGAATTGCCTGAGCCCGCGGGTTCGAGACCCGCCTGGGCAACTTGGTGAGACCTCATCTCTACAACAAATCAAAAAATAAGCCAGGCATGGTAGCGCGTGCCTGTAGTTCCAGCTACTTGGTAGGCTGAGGTGGAAGGGTCGCCAGAGCCCAGCAGGTCAAGGCTGCGGTGGCCAGGAGCAACCACTGCACTCCAGTCTGGGTGACAGAGTGACACTCCAACTCAAAAAAAAAAAAAAAAAAAAAAGGATATCTGCAACAGTTGCGCTTACCACAATAATAACAGAAGATAGTCATGAAATTATTACAGTAGTACAGTATGTGCTACAGTAAATTTTATACAGCTATGGTTTAATATTGCATCTTTATATTTGATCATGAATGATGCCATGTGAGGTCAGTGTATATGTTTTGATAGATTTTAACTTTTTATAATAGACTGGTGTATACAATACAATAGCAAATGATAAAATAGACTAGTATCTATGTATACTTTTTGCATTAATGACATACATTTTTCATAAATTTTTAAATATTTCTAGGCTATAGTTTGTCTTGGAGTTTTTTTTGTTTTGTTTTTTTAACATATTTTTTTATTTTTAAATTGTGAGGTACAGTTAAGGGTTAGGCATACAAATATGCATTGTGCAGGTACCCTTGTTGATGAGGTGTGCCCCCCATCCCCAGACAGATATCGACTACCGTTAATCCCACCTCCCTTCCCCTCCCTGCCCCCCCATAGTTTCCCACCACTGTCAATCCTTTTCTTATAGTATTACAATAGTTGTTCAAGGTCCACTTATGAGTGAGAACAAGTGATACTCAGATCTTTGTTTCTGTGAGAGATCACTCAGTATTATAAACTCCAATTCCATCCAGGTTGATCCAAAATACATGTTTTATTCTTTTTTATGACTGTGTGATATTCCATTTTGTATATGTACCACTTTTTTTAATCCAGTCCTCTTTTGGTGTACAGCATGGTTGGTTCCATAATCTTGCTATTGTGAACAATGCTGCAATAAACATATGTGTGCAGGTATCTTTTTTATAGAGAGATTTGAGCTCTTCAGGGAATATTCCCAGTAGGGGGATTCCCAGTAGGGTCATTTGGAAGGTCGATGTTTAGAACTTTTAAGAATTGCCACACTGATTTCCACAGAGGCTGTACTAGTTTACACTCCCACCAACAGTGTAGAAGTGTTCCCTTTTCACCACATCCTCTCCAGCATCTGTTAGTTTTTTAGTTATTGATAATGGTCATTCTGACCGGAGTTAGGGGTTATTTCAGTATAGTTTTAATTTGTATCTCATAGACTGGTGAGGTTGAACATTTCTTCATGTATCTGTTGGTCGCTCGTATGTCTTTTTTTGAGAAGTGTCTGTTCATATCTTTTGCCCAATTTACAATGGGGTTGTTTGTTTTTTTCTGTTCAGCGTGTTTGAGTTCCTTGTAGTTCCTAGATATTAGGCCTTTGTCAGATATGGAGTTGGCAAATACTTTTTCCCAGTCTGTGGGCTGTCTCCCTGCTCTCTTGATGGTTTCTTTGGCTTTGTAGAAGCTTGTCAGTTTAATGAGGCCCCACTTGTCTACCTTATCTCTTACGGCCCATGCATTTTGGGTTTTGCTCAGGAATTGGATGCCAGTTCCAACTTTCATAAGGGTGTGTCCTGCATTTTCTAAAGTTCTTATGGTTTGAGGTTTTGCATTTACGTCTCTGATCCATTTACAGTTAATTTTTGTGTATGGGGATAGATAGGGATCCTGTTTGAATCTTCTGCATGTGGTCAGTCAGTTTTCCCAGTACCATTGACTGAATAGGTTCTCCTCTCCCCAGTGGTGGGTGGTGGAAGATTTGTCAAAGATGAGTTGGTTGAGAAATTGAGATTTTGCTTCTGGAATCTCAATTCTATTCCATTGGTCTATATGCCTGTTCTTGTACCAGTACTATGCTGTTTTGATTATTGTGGCTTTATAGTAAAGTTTAAAGTCTGGTATTGTATACCTCCTGTTTTTTGGTTTTTTTTTGTTGTTGTTTTTGTTTTTTGTTTTTTTTGCTGAGGATTGTTCTGGCTATTCTTGGTCATTTGTGTTTCCATATGAATTCCAGTATTGTTTTTTCTATGTCTGAGAAGAATGTTGCTGGTAATTTGATGGGTATTGCATTAAATCTGTAGATTACCTTAGGTAAGATGGACATCTTCACAATATTGATTCTTCCAATCCATGAGTATGGGATATTTTTCCACTTGTTTGTGTCATCTTTGATTTCTTTGAGCAGTGTTATATAGTTTTCACTTTAAAGATCTTTCACATCTCTGGTTAGGAAGATGCAAAGGTATTTTTTTTTTTTGGTGGCTATTGTGAATGGGATTTTGCTTTTTATTTGAGATCTTTTTGTTTATTATTGGTGTAAAGAAATGCAATTGTCTTTTGCAAATTTATTTTATACCCTGGGACTTTGCCAAAGTCCTTTATCAGTGAAAGGAGGTTTTTGACAGATTATCTTGCATTTTGAAGGTACAGAATCTTGTCATCTGTAAAGAGAGATAGTTTGACTTCCTCTTTTCCTATTTGGATACCCCTGATCGCCTTCTCTTTTCTGATTGCTCTAGCCAGGGCTTCCAATACTATATTAAACAGGAGGGGTGAGAGTGGGCATCCTTGTCTTGATCCCATTTTCAGGGGGAATCAGTTCCAATTTTTGTCTGTTTAGGAGTATGCTGGCTATGGGTTTCTCATAGATGGCTTTTACTATTTTGAGGTATGTTCCATGTATGCCTAGATGTTCAAGGGTTTTTATCAAGAAAGGGTGCTGGATTTTATCAAAGGCTTTTTCTGCATCGAATGCTATAATCATGTGGGTTTTGCTTTGATGTCTGTTGATGTATTTAATTACATTTATGGTCTCGCAAATGTTGAACGAGCCTTGCCTTCCAGGGATGAAGCCTACTTGGTCATGATGGATGATTTTTCAGATGTGTTGTTGAATCTGGCTTGCTAGAATCTTGTTGAGAATTTTAGCATCTATGTTCATTAAAGATATTGGCCTGTAGTTCTCTTTCTTTATTGGGTCTTTACCTGGCTTGGGTATCAATGTGGTGTTGGCTTCATAAAATGATTTGGAAGGAGTTCCATCTTTCTCAATAACCTGGAATACTTTCAGTAGGATTGGTATCAGCTCCTCCTTAAATGTCTTATAGAATTCTGCTGGTCCAGGGCTTTTTTGTAGGAAGTTTTCTTATTACATAGTCAATTTCCTTGATTGTTATTGGTCTATTTAGGGTCTCAATTTCTTCCGGTTTCAACCTAGGCAGGTTGTGTGATGTCAGAAAGTCCTCCATTTCCTTAAGGTTTTCAAGTTTGTTTCCATACAAGTGTACATAGTAATCTCTAATGTTCTTTTGTATTTCTTCAGGGTCAGCTGTGACTTCATCTTTTGTGTTTCTGATTGTGTTTATTTTGGGCTTTTTCTCTTTTTTTCTTTGTCAGCCTAGCTAGGGGACCATCAATCTTATTTATCCTTTCAAAGAACCAGTTTTTTGTTGTATTGATTTTTTTTATTATCTTTTTGTCTTCTATGTTCTGAATTTGGGCTTTTATTTTGGTGATCTGGATTCTTCTGCTGAAGTTAGGATTTGGTGGTCTTGCTTTTCCAGCTTCCTTAGGTGACTTGTTAGGCTGTTAATTTGTTATCCTTCCATTTTCTTCATGTGCGTTTGTAAAAATATGAATTATCCTCTTACTACAGCTTTCATGGCATCCAGAAATTTTAGTAAGATGTTTCTTGATTTTCATTTGTTTCCAGGTATCTTTTAGTCTCTATTTTGATTTCATCATTGACCCAGGAGTTGTTTAGCATCATGATATTTAGTGTCCATGTTTTTGTGGGTTTGGGAGGAACCTTGTTGGTGTTGATGTTTATTTTTATTCCTCTGTGGTCCAAGAAGGTGCATGGCAAAGTTTCAGTCTTTTGAAATTTGTTTATGCTTGATTTATGGCCAAGTATGTTATCAATCTTAGGGTACGTTCCATGTGGTGATGAGTAAAATGTATATTCTGTGGTCATTGGATGGAGTGTTCTGTAGGTATCAATTTAGTCCATTTGGTCAAGAGTCACATTGAGGTTCTGGATCTTGTTGCTGATTTTTTGTCCTGATGATCTGTCTAGGGTTGTGAGTGGGGTATTAAAGTTCCCAGCTATGGTAGTGTTAAAGTCAATATCTTTTTTGAGTTTTTTGGGGGTTTTTTTGAGTTGGAGTCTTACTCTGTTGCCCAGACTGGAAAGCAGTGGCCACTCCCGGCCACCGCAGCCTCGACCTGCTGGGCTCCGGTGATCCTTCCACCTCAGCCTTCCAAGTAGCTGGAATTACAGGCATGCACTACCACGCCCAGCTGATTTTTTGATTTATTGTAGAGATGAGGTCTCGCTGCCCAGGCGGGTCTCGAACCCATGGGCTCAGGCAATCCACTCACCTCAGCCTCCCAAAGGCGTGGGATTACAGACTGAGACACCGAGCCCGGCTGTTTTGAGTTTACTTAGAAGTTGCTTTATGAAAGTTGACGCTCCTATGTTGGGTGCATATATGTTTAGGATTGATATTTCTTGTTGATGGATAGAACCTTTTATCATTATGTAGTGACCTTCTGCATCTTTTTAAATTTTTGATACCTTGAGGGGTATTTTGTCAGAGCAAGATCATTATTCCTCCTTTCTTTTTTGTTTCGTTCACCTGAAAATGTGTTTCCTATCCTTTTACCTTGCATCTGTGAGTGTCCTTTCTAGTGAGATGAGTCTTTTGAAGGCAATATATTGTTGCCTGGTGATATTTTATCCATTTTGCCATTCTATGTCTTTTCAGTGGTGCATTTAGTCCATTCACATTCAGTCTAATTATTGAAATCTGAGAGTTGATCCCTATCATAAGGTTCTTATAGGGTTGTTCTTGCTGATCTTGTTTGTTTGTTGTCTTTCTTTTGGTTTTGGGGTTGGTTCACGTGTGTTTTTAATCTTTTTCCTGTACTCTTGTGAAGAACGTTGTTGTTCTTTTTTCCTTTTCTTCTATGTTTAATATTTTCCTAAGTGTTTCTTGTAAAGATGGTCTGGTGACAGCGGAAGTTCTTGGGGATTGGGTATCTGGGAAAGATTTTAATTCTCCCTCACTGATGAAACTTAGCTTGTCTGGGTAGTTTATTCTTGGCTGAAATTGTTTATCTTTTAGAACTTTGAAGATTGGGCTCCCAGTTCTCCTACATGAAGGGTTTCTATAGATACATCTGCTGTTATTCTAATTCATCTTCCATGATAGGTAATCTGACCTTTTTCTATTGGTGCCTTTAGGATTTTTTCTTTTATACCTACTTTGTTTTGGTGAATTATTATGTGTCTGGGAGTTGGTCTTCTCATTTGTTGTCTTGCAGGGGTTCTCTGAATCTCTTGTGTTTGAATTTTCACATCACTGATGAGATGAGGAAAATTTTCTTGAATAATCTCATGGAATTTTTGTTCCAGAATGGACTGTCTCTCTTTCTGCCTCAGGAAGTTCAATTACTATTAGGCTTGGTCTCTTGAAGTAATTGCTCATCTGTTGAAGGTTTTGTTCTCTCTTTTTAAGTTTCTTTTCTGTGTTTTTGACAGTTTGGGTTGTTCCTCAAGTTCTGAGATTCTTTCTTCTGCTTGGCTAATTCTGCTTTCCATGCTTATTATAATTTGCCTTTTCTTCCCACTTTATCAAGTATATCTAATGAAGAAAATTGACTCAGTAAGATTTACTTACATTTTAAAATTCATGAAAGGATGTTGAACTTTAGATTTTATCAATTTTTTTTTCTTTTCTTTTCTTTTTTTTTTAGTCAGAGTTTCACTCTGTGGCCCATGCTAGAGTGCAGTGGCATGCTCATGGCCATCATGGCATTGACCTCTGGGCTTCAGGCAATCCTGCTGCCTCAACCTTTCAAGTAGCTGGAAATACAGGTGAGTGTCACAATACCCAGATAATTTTTTGATTTATTGTAGAGACGAGGTCTCATCAAGTTGCCCAGGCTGGTCTCAAACCCATGGGCTCAGGCAATCCTCTTATCTCAGCCTCCCAAAGTGTTGAGATTATAGGCATGAGTCACTATGTTGGCCAAATTCTTTTTCTTTATGTGGTAAGATGATCATTCAATGTTTCTTCTTAATTATGATCAAACACAAAGTTACACTGTTGATTTTTAGGTATTAAGCCATCATGTATTTCTGACATAATTGCTTTTGAGCCAAAGAACACTATGAAGATCATTTGTCTTTTAACAATTTAGGTTTATTGACTATTATAGCAAGTGAGGACATACATCATGGAAAAACCACACAATGTCTTTGCAAGAAGTTGATAGAACTTATAAAATTTGGGTGCCTTAGGTGCCTTTCAGGTGTGTTCAAGAAAGCAGGACTTTTTGTATTGAATACTTTCAGGACATAGAGACAATTTTGTGATTGAATATTTTAATACCTCTTATCTATGAAGTGAGAAGAATGAAATAAGGGTAAAGTTGTTGATTGTATAGCAGTGGCAATAAACCATTTTAACCAATGTGGCAGAATGTTTAGCCATTCTGTGGTAAAGACAATTTTCATGTTTTCTTAAATTTTTATTTTGTTCTGTGTCAGACAAGATCATGGAGTGAATTTTCCTTTTTGTATTAATTTTAACTTTGTCACGGAAAAGACTTGTCTGCTGGGAAAAGACTTGTATTTAACAAAAGAAAAAAAAAACTCGCTCTGATACAAGGATAACACTTAACATCAAGTCCTAGATGATAGCAAAATACCAGCTTCTAGAGAGTTGAGACTACTTTTTCTCTTTCTCACTTGAATTTAAAACAGTGTGGTTCATTCCATAAAGTACTGGATTGGTTTGCCTAATTCATTTAAGATTTTTGCATAGATGTTGATGAATGATGTTGACCTTTAGTTTTCAGAATGTTCTTGTCAGATTTTGGTATCTTTTTTATGTTGACCTTTTAAAATGGTTTTGAACTGACTTTTTTTCAATTTTTTGAAATAACTTAAGGAAGACATTGCATATCTTCTAGAAGTTTTTATCATTTCAAAAGATTTGATTCCCTAGCAAATAATGAGAACACAGTATCACTTAATACAGTGGGTCAAAAATCATATATAAGGATGATTGACTTATAGTAGTCTATTTAAACATTTCAGTATATTAATTTTTAGCAAATAAATCTCATATATATTTTTATCTGATTATCTTATACCTATTTAATAGACTTTTCATTTATTTTGATCTCAATTAAAGTTGTTATGTTACAGTTACTTAAACCTGGGAATATAATATTTTCAAAACAGCCTTTATATGCTTATCATCTTATTCAATCTGGCAAAAAAATCCCATTACACTCAAAAGTTATTAATAGAAAAATCTTAGAGTTTTTTTTAATTAAACCTATCTTATAATTATTCTATAGTAAAATTGCTCTTCTAATCAATTGATGGAGAGTAGAAAGAGCTACTAACTACATAAAGAGTTACTAACTACATAAACAGCTACCAATTCCCAAATAGACTTGGGGTGAGGATACTTCTCAGTTTATCAGGAATAATAAACCCACTGTAACCTTAACACCAACATTTTAGGTTAGTTACAGAAGACTAATATATTACCTGTCTCAGCTGTTTAAACACCACTCCAAAGTGTTTGCTGTAGAAATCAAAAGTGGGAAGGTGTTTGTTGTTAAAATGTTACTGGTAAAAAAAGACGGTATTACTTAACACAAATTGTGACAGACCAAAATAAGGCAACACACAGATACATACACAAATATAAATGAATGCTTGTTAAATTTGTGAAGTCTTAATAAGATTGATTAATTGTATCAATTTTCTGGTTATGATGCTATCATATTATTATTATACAACATGATACCATTGGAATAAACTGAGTTAAGGATATATAGGATATCCTATATATGAATGCCATTATGTGATCACTTGATATTATTTCTTACAACAGCATGTAAATATATGATTATTCCAAAACAAAAATTTCAACACAAATAAGAATTCAAAAGTGAAATATGACCTAGATAAATTAGCCAAATAAAATATAAAATATGAAAATATAAAGTATTTTAAGTCACGATGGCTTTAATTTAAAATGACCTGTGAAATTAAAAGTTTTGGCTACACTTTCTAGCTAATTTATATTAGCATTTATAATGATACATTATTAGCACTTTTCTTATACTAAAAAAGTAAAAGTAGAAGATTTCTAAAATTTCCAGACAGTAGCACATTTTCTTATGTTTTAATTGATCAATTAATCTGATAAATAAACAAACAAAAAACTTTTTTTCTCGTCAGCCATGACAGCACTTATTGTTTTTTGACTTTTTAATGATTTCTATCTTTACCAGCGTTAGGTGTTATCTTGTTGTAGTTTTGATTTTCATTTCTTCAATGATTAGTGAGGTTGAGCTTTTTTTTTTCATGTTTGTTGGGTGCTTGTTTGTCCTCTTTTCAGAAGTGCCTGTTTATGTCCTTTGTCCACTTTTTAATGATTTGTGTATGTGAGCACTTTTTTGGTCTTTTTTTTTTTTTTTCAATTCATTTAGTTTGTTGTAGATCCTAGGTCTTAGGCTTTTGTCCGAAGTATAGCTTGCAAATATTTTTTTGCCTTCTGGGTTGTCTCTTTACTCTCTTTATGGTTTCTGTTGCTGTTCAGTTTGATAAAGTCCAACTTGTCAATATTATTTTTTGTTATATTTGCTCTTGAGGACTTGTCATAAATTCATTGTCTACTCCAATGTCTGGAAAGATGTTCTCTAAGTTTTCTTCTAAGATTCTTAGAAGAATTTGAGGTTTTACATTTGATAGATTTTGAGTTAATTTTTTTATGTGGTGGTAGGTAGGAGTCTAGTTTTATTCTTCTGCTTGTAGTTAGTTAGATTTTTCAGAATTTGTCACATATGGTTTCCTTTCCCCAATGTTTGTTATGGATGGCATTCTCAACGATGAGTTGGTTGAGGGACTGTGATTTTATTTTATACTCTCTGTCCTGTTCCATTGGTCTATGTGTCTACTCCTGTACCATTACCATGCCGTCTTGATTACTGTAACCTTATAATAAAGTTTAAAGTCTGGAAGTATGATGCCTTCAGCTTTTTTTTTCCCCTGAGGATTGCTGAACTACCTGTGCACATTTTTTTTGTTTTCATATGAATTTATTTTCTAAGTCTATGAAAAATGATTCTGGCAACTTGATAAGAATTGCATTGAATCTGTAGATTGCATTGGATGGGATGCACAGCTTGACAGTATTGATTCTTTCAATTTATGAGCATGGAATATTTTTTCATTTGTTTGTATCATTCCTAATTTCTTTGAGCAGAGTTTTATAGTTCTCATTGTAAAGGCCTTTCACTTATTTGGTTAGGTGGATGACAAAGTATTTCATTTATTTGTGGCTATTATGAATAAATTGTGTATTTTATTTGGATTTCAGTCTTCTTGTTGTTGGTGAATAGAAATGCAACTCTATTTTGTGCACTGATTTTGTATCCAGAGACTTTACTGAAGTCATTCATCAGTGTGAGGTTTCTGACAGATTCTTTAGGGTTTTCTGGTATAGAATCATGTCATCCACAAAGAGGGATAACTTAATTTTCTCTTTTCCTATTTGGATATCCTGATTTCTTTCTCCTGCCTAATTGTTCTGGTTAGGGTTTTCAGTACTAGGTGGAACAGGAGGGTTGAGAGTGGGCATCCTTGTCTTTTTCCTGTTCTTAGGAGGAATTCTTCCAGCTTTTGCCCATTAAGCATGATGTTGGCTGCCGGATTATTATACATGGCACTTATTGTTTTGAAAAATGTTCCTTCAATGCCTAGGTGTTTGAGGGATTTTTATCAATAAGGGATACTGGATTTTATTGAATGCATTTTCTGCATATAATGATATGATCATGTAGTTCTTGGTTTTGCACCTGTTAATGTGATGAATTACATTGATGAATTTATGATATTGACCCAGTCATGCATCCTGGTAATGAAGCCCACCTAGTCAAGATTGATGATTCCTTAAATATGTTGCTGGATACAATTTGCTAAAATCTTGTTGAGAATTTTTGCTTCCATATCCTTCAGGAAAATTGACCGTTAATTATCTTTTCTTGTTGTGTCTTTGCCAATATAGGTTATCAGGATAATATTAACTTCATAGAATGTGCTAGGGTGAATTCTTCCTTTTTCATTGTCAAGAATATTTTTAATACAATCGGGTATCAGTTTTTCCTTGCATGCCTTGTGGAATTCAGCTGAGAAACCATCTATTAAATGGCTTTTTGGAGGGGGGATTTTTTATAACTGAGCCAATTTCTTGGGATTGTTATCAGTGTTTAGAGTTTCAATTTCTTCCTGTTTCAACCTTGGGAAGTTGTGTGATACCAGGAATTCCTCGATTTCCTCTAGACTTTCTTGCTTATTTGTATAGAGATGCTCATAGCAATTGCTAATAATATTTTGAATTTCTTCAGGGTCAATTGTGGCATTGCTTTTTTCATTTCTAACTGTGTTTACCAGGGCTTTTGCTCTGCCTTCTCCTTTTTTTTAAAAGTCAATCTGGCCAACTGTCTGTCAATTGTCAATCGTATTTATCCTTTCAAAGAACCAACTTTTGCCTTGTTAATTTTCTATAATATGCTTGGCTTTTCTTTCCTGCAATTTTGTTTTACATCTTAGTAATTTGAATTTTTCTACTGAATTTAGGATTTAATTATTTTTGTCTTTCCAGTCCCCTTAGGCTGTTTACTTGAAATTCTTCTATTTTCTTGATATATGCATGTACTGTTATAAACTTATCTCTCAACACTGTTTTCATGTAATCTCAGAGGTTTTGGTATATAGTGTTTTTGTTTTCATATGTTTTCAGGAATCTTTATGTTTTTGTCTTGATTTCTGTGTTTATTAAAAAGTCATTCAGAAGCATGTTGTTTACTTTCCATGCCTATGTATGTTTTGTTGGGTTCTTGTTGGTTTAATACTAATTTTTATTTCACAATTATCTGAGAAGATGTTTGGTATTATTTCAATCTTTTGAAATTTTTGCATGCTTGATTTATGCCCCCAAAATATGATCAATCTTGGAGTACGTTCCATGTGCTGATGAGCAGAATGTATTCTCTGATTGTTGGGTGAAGTGTTCTGTACATGCTTTTTAGGTCCAATTGGTAAAGTGTCAAGTTAAGGTTCCGGATCTCCTTTTTGAGTTTTTTTTTTCTTTTTGTTTTTTTGCCTCAATAATCTGTCTAAGGCTGTTAGCAGGGTATTAAATCTCTGACTACAATTGTAGGTGCCTATGTCCTCTCTTAGTTTACATAGAAATTCTTTTATAAATCTAAGTTCTCCTGTGTTGGGAGCATATATATATAAGACGGATATTTCTTGCAGTAAGATTAAGACTTTTATCGTTATGTAATGTCCCTCATTTTCCTTTTTTGTTGCTTGAAGTCTTTTTTTTTAATTTTAAAGATGTGGGGTACAATTCAGGGCTAGATATACAAATGTTCTTTATGCAGGTACCCTTGTTGATCAGGTGTGCCCTCTCTCCTTAATAGTTTCCCTCAGCTGCCAATCCCACCTAGGCTCCCCTGGCAGTTTCCCACTACTGCCAATTCCTTTCTTATAGCATTATAATAATTGTTCAAGTTCCGTTTATGAGTGAGAACATATAGTACTCTGTTCTTTGTTTCTGTGATAAATCACTGAATATGATCATCTCTAAATCCATCCAAGTTGCTGTGAAGTCCGTATGTTTATCCTTCTTTATGGCTGCATAATATTCCAATGTGTATATGTACCACATTTTAAAAAATCTGGTCCAGCTTCAATGGGCTGCATGGTTGGTTCCATGTTTTTGCAATTGTGAATAGATCTGCAACAAACATACATGTGCAGGAATCTTTTTTGTAGAATGATTAGAGTTCCTCTGGGTATATCGAGGAGAATTGCTGGGTCATATGGAAGGTCAATTTCTAGTTCTTTCAGAATTTGCCACACTGTCTTCCAAAGAGGTTGCACTAGTTTGCATTCCCACCAGCAGTGTAGAAGCGTTCCTTTATCTCTGCATCCTCACCAGCATCTGTTGTTGTTTTATTAATGATGGCCATTCAACTGGGGTTATGTGGTATCTCAATGTGGTTTTAATTTGCATTTCTCTGATGATGAGTGAGACTGAGCACTTTTTCATGTGTCTGTTGGCTGCCCATATACCTTCTTTTGAGAAATGTCTATCCATGTATTTTGCCTACTTTTTAAATGTTTTTTTAAATTTTTTAAATTTTCAGTGTGTTTGAGTTCCTTGTGGATCCTAGATGTTAGGTCTTTGTCAGATATGCAGTTGGCAAACGTTTTTTCCTATTCTGTGGGCTGTTTCCCTTGATGGTTTCTTTTGCTTTGCAGAAGATTGTGAGTTTGATGATGCCCCACTTGTCTATCTTATTTCTTATAGTATAGCCATGTAGGGTTTTGATCAGGAATTCGTTGCCAGTTCCAATTTCGATAAGGGTGTCTCCTGCATTTTCTAAGATTCTATTAGTTGGAGATGTTACTCTTAGGTTTTTGATCCATTTAGAGTTAATTTTTGTGTATGGTGATAGGTAGGTGTCCTGTTTCAACCTCCTGCATGTTATCAGCCAGTTTTACCATTACCATATACTGAATAGGTTCTCCTCTCCCCAGTGGTTATTGTTGGGAGCTTTGTCAAAGATGAGTTGGTTGAGGAATTGAGGCTTTGCTTCCAGAATCTCTAACCTGTTCCATTGGTCTATGTGCCTGTTCTTGTACCAATACTGGGCTGTTTTGATTACCGTAGCCTTATAGTAAAGTCGGGAAGTGTGATACCTCCTCGTTTTTTTTTTTTTTTTGTGAAGGATTGTTTTGGCTATTATGGTCATTTATGTTTCCTTATAAATTTCTGTATTGCCATTTCAGGTCTGAGAAGAATGATATTGGTAATTTGATGGGTATAGTACTGAATCTGTAGATTGCCTTTGGTAGGATGGACATTTTAACCATGTTGATTCTTCCTATCCATGAGCATGGAATATTTTTCCATTTGTTTGTGTCTTCTTGAATTTCTTTGAGCAGTGTTTTGTAGTCCTCATTGTAAAGGTCTTTCACTTCTGTGGTTAGGAAGATGCCGAGGTATTTGATTATTTGTGTGAATGGGATTGTGCTTTTTATTAGATTCTCTGCTGCTTCTTCTTGGTGTAGAAAAATGCAACTGTCTTTTGCACATTTATTTTGTACCCTGAGACCTTGCCAAAGTGCTTTATCAGTGCAAGCACATTTTTGACAGATTATTTTGGGTTTTCAAGGTATATGATCATGTTGTCAGTAAAGAGGGATAACTTGACTCCCTGTTTTTTTTATTTGGTTACCCCTGATTTCCTTCTGTTGTCTAATTGCCTTACCTAGGACTTCCAACACAATGTTGAACAAGAGGGGTGAGAGTGGCCAATCTTGTCTTGTTCCAGTTTTCAGGGGAAATGTTTCCAGTTTCTGCTAATTTAGCAATATGTTTGGTGTGGATTTATTGTAGATGGCACTTACTATTTGGAGGTATGTTCCTTCTATATCCAGGTGTTTGAGGGTTTTTTTCAAGAAGGGATGGTGGATTTTATCCAAAACTTTTTCCGCATCTAATGAGATAATCTTGTGTTTCTTGTTTTTGCATCTGTTGATGCATTTAATAACTTTATGGTCTTGCAAATATTGAACCAGTCCTGTATCCTGGGGATGAAGCCTACTTGGTCATGGTGGATGATTTTTGAGATGTGTTTTTGGATCCACTTTGCTAGAATATAGTTTAGAATCTATGCATCTATGTTCATAAGGAATATTAACCAGCAGATCTCTTTTTTTGTTTGATCTTTACCCAGTTTGGGTATCAGTGTGATGTTAGTTTCTGGGGCCAGTCATGGTGACTTCCATTGTTTCTGCTCTGAGATCTGATTTTTTCAGGAGTTTTCTCTTTGTTACACTTGAAGTTACCTGTGGTCTTCCTTTGGTTTTTCCTCATTTGTGACAGGTCTCTTGTTTTTCATTTTAGTTCTGTTATTCAGTGTAAGTGGATAAGAATTTTTCTTCTTTTATTTGCTCAGCTCTCAATTCTTCCCTGATCTGTGGGTCTGGATTTGTTCTATTCTGAAACAGGTCTGTGGGTGGGAAGCTTGTCTCTTGTAGTTTTGAAAATCGAATAAGGTGGATGGGGAGCTAGCATTCAAAAATGACTTGCAAATTACAATGTTGACTGATTATGGTATGTGTTTCCTGAGACTCACTCCCCACCACCACTCTATATGATGATGCAGTGAGTATGTGTGTGTACCACCTGAGTCCAAGATACAGTTATGGCAATGAGAAGCACAGAGAAAAATAGATTAAAATAAGATGGAAAATAATTTTTTTTGAAAACCACAGAACAATGAAAGCAGAAAACAAAGTAAAAAAATAATTGAACACTCAAACACAGAGACATACACACATACCACAAAACAAACTGGAATAACTACAAAGTGAAACAAAGCAAACAACAATATTAAAAAACCAGGAAAACTAAACACACACTTACACACCTAGCATAAAACGAATAGAGAAGAAAAAGAGAAAGAACAAGAGAACAAACAGAAACAAAGGAATTCAGATTGAACCCTCACATATGTTGACACACACCTTCAACTTTAAAAAAAATAAAATAATGAGAAGAACAAAAGAGCAAAAACCAACTACAAAAAAATCTGAAAGATGAACAATCAATCATTCGCAAACACACATAAACAGAAACAAAAAACAAGAAGAAAGAAAAAGGAAAGAAAAGAAAAGAAAAAGGGGGGGATGCAGATCAAACTGTCACATACACATTCATGCACAAAGGGAAAATATTAGAAAAATGGATGAACTAACAAACAAACATGCAAAAAAAAATTAGAAATTTAAAAAATAATAAAAATTTTAAAAAAGAAAAAATCCTGCCCTCTTATGGCAGTCTCTGTAATTTTTCCTCTAATCTGGTCTCTCCTGCAGAGTTTCCACCTCTTTCAGTCTCTCCCCAGTGTCTAGAAAAGGGAAGGAGGAGAGGTAGTGGAGATAAGTGGGACTGCAGTCTTCCCTTTCCATTCTAGTATGGTCAGGGAGATTCCCTCTGGTGGGGATGTGTGGGATTGTCTCTTCTCCAGGTATGTACTTGTTGGGGGTCTCATAGACAGGCCTATCCTGGAATGGAGTTCTTCTATTGCAACTGATGTCCAGGTTCCACCTGGGTTTGTCTCTCTCAGTCATGACTCAGCTGTGTGGGTCTGACGTCAAGAGGATTGCTGGGGCACAGGGGATTTGGCTCAGCTCTGGACTCACCACTGATCTCTTTAGAGTTCTTCCTCATCTGTTCTCATTCTTTTCTGTCCACACCCTTTGTCCTGTGGCTGATCAATGTAAGGGGTGGGGCATCTGGTGCTCAGTACTCATCAGGTCCCTTTGAAGTTTTTGCTTTCAGGATATTCCCTCTGGGTCATGATCAACCCCTGAGTAGTTAACCCAACAACCACAGAGATCAAATCTGTTGTTCCATGGTGAGCAAGTTGGAGCACTTTCCTGCCATGTCTTCAAGAGGATGATAGGCACCTCTCTTGTCATCTCTGGTGGGATTCTCTCTCTGGGCTCTCTCTCCCTGATGCCAGTGTCTGGCCAGGCACTGAAGTGGTGAGGCAAACACTGGAGCCAGCAGTCTCTCCTGATGCAGTGGTGATGCAGAATCTGGAGCTAGTAGTTTCTTCACAGGAAATTTTAGTCCATTAAAAAAAATGGTGCTTGACTTCTGTGACCTGGGAGGGGCCAGGGCCCAAGCAGAGAAGCTGCAGCACCAGCTGCTGCACCAGGAGGGCCCAGGCCACTTGCTCAAATCCCCACTTAGTCTCTCCTAGCATTTTCTTTTCAGGAAGAATTTTGCTGATTAAAAGAAAAAAAAAAGGCACTTGGCTTCTGCATCTCAGGAATTGCTATGGTCAAATCCAAGCAGCTGTGGCACCAGCCATTACACTAGGAGGGTCCTGGCCACCAGTTTCCTAGCCCTCACTCAGTCAGCCACTCATACACCCACTCACTCATCTGCAAGTACACAAAATTGTCAATAAACTCACTCACTCACACCAGAACTCACATAGTTCAACTGGCTTGGCCGCCATCTTCCAGGGAGTCCAATGAAATCTATTTTGTCTGAAATAAGAATAGCTACTTCTGCTATTTTTGTTTTCCATTTGCCTGGAAGATCTTTCTCCAGTCCCTTACTTTGAGCCTGTGAGTGTTCTTTGCAGGGACATGGGTTTCCTCTAGACAGAAAAATGTTGGATCATGTTTTCTTATCCAGTTTGCTGCCTTATACCTTTTGATTGGCATGTTCAGTCCATTTGCTTTCAAGTTAATTTTGATATGTTAAGGTTTATCTCTCTCATTATACTCTTAAGAGGTTGGTCTTCATCATCTGCTTCTTTCCTGTTAACACCGTGCTTGCCTGTATTTGTGTGATAAGTGTAATTGCTCTTTTGTTTCTGTGGGCTGAACTTTCTTAAGAATTTACTGAAGGGCTATACTGGAGGTGGCATATTCCCTTAAGAACAAGTGTTTGGGAAGGATTTTTAATTCTTCTGCTTCAATGAAGCTTATCTTGGGGTGGTAGGGGATGACAATCAGTCAAAGATTTGGTCTCTTTACATAATCCTACATTTTTTATAGTCCTTGCTCATTCTTTTAGAGTCTTTGCTCCTTGTTTTTGTCAGACTGAATTGGTTCAATATTTTGATCTTCAAGCTCTGAAATTCTTTCCTCTGCCTGATTAATTCTGTTATTTAGGCCTGTCATTGTGTTTTGAAATTCCAGGAAGAAATTTTTTATTTCCAGATTTTCAGTTTGGACTTTTCTTATATTGGCCAGCTCAACATTTATTTCCTGTAGTCCTTTTGTTGCTTGGGTGATCTTTGCTTCCTACTTCTTTTGGTTTTCCTTGGCTATTTTTTCTATCCATTGTCTGAATTCTCTCCCACTAAAAACCTACCCATGCTCAGAACTCAGATGTAGCAAATTCTGTCAAAGCTTGCTTTAAGTTGACATATGCCTGGGTGGGACCTCCCTTTGGAACAAGTGAAGCCAGTCAGCAATCTTCCCCAGTATGATAGCTGGCCACCATGTGCTGCTGGCAGGGTACACCTGAATAATATGTATATTATTCAGGAGGGACCTGATGAGTACTGAGCACATTAATATATATGACGTCTCTGAATTTGTACTTAAGGGGTTTAGGGTTTAGTGCAGTCAGTTGAAACCATTTTCTCATCTCTGCGCATTATTTTAAGATGTAGGGCCTTTTTTGTCCCTCAAATAACCCCCATATTGTAGTACAAAGAATAGAAAAAATGCCATAAAAGCAGGTTCACAGCCATAAAAGGTGATAACTAAGTGTGTAACAACAGGGGAAGTATAGAAAAACATTGCAAAGCAAAGTTAAATAGGTATTACCATAAAGACAAACAGTCACCAAAAGATTATTAAGAACATCAACATTTTACAGTATAGTAAAGTTGTGCTCATAATGTTGATCTTAAGTCATTAAAACTTTAAATTATGATTGATAATTTTAAAGTAGCATGAAAATAGCAACATGTTTTTGTGCAGTACTTTCAGTATTGACAACGTCATGCACAATAGCTCAGTTACTACTGAGGAATAAACTCTGATCTTTTTCTTCTCTTATCCACATTTCTTACTAAGGGGATTGGGGAATCATGTTCTACAAGCCATAATGTCTTATCATATGGGTTTTTATTAACCTTATATAATATGGTGTACTTGCCAATCTGACTCTTGCATAACATCACATAACAAATTAAAGAAATAAAGAAAAAATTATAGCCCTGCAAGGCTGTCTCTTGGGAAAATTAGCATCTGTATAGAATCTCCTTTCTGCACATTCCTGGATTCCAAGCACCTTTTAAGACCTTTACCATCTATTCTTTCTGAAGCCTGCTCTTTAAAGCTTTCAGTGACATATCAAGAACCTTGGCTTTTCCAACCCGTCTTATTTAAAATCAGCATATTTTTTTATTACTAATTTTGGATTTTTTTTTGAGTTAGAGTTTCACTCTGTCACCCAGACTACCCGGCCACTGCAGCCTCGACCTGCTGGGGCTCTGGTGATCCTTCCGCCTCAGCCTTCCAAGTAACTGGAACTACAGGCGCACGCTACCATACCCGGCTAATTTTTTTATTTATTGTAGAGATGAGGTCTCACCAAGTAGCCCAGGCGGGTCTCAAACCCACAGGTTCAGGCAATCCACTCACCTCAGCCTCCCAAGGCACAGGATTAAAGGCGGAGCCACCGAGCCCGGCTTAATTTTGCATTTTTTAGGCAGAGCCTAACTCTTTTCAATTGCCAATCAGAAAAATCTTTAGCCCCACCTGTGACCTGCAAATCCTGGCTTGAAGATGTTCCTGGGACAACAAATGTAAACTTCACATGTATTGAAATATGTTTTGCCGGTTAACTCTGCATCCCTGAAAATGTATAAAGTCAAGTTGTGATTTAACCATTTGGCTTACATGTGCTCAAGATTTCTTGGGACTTTGTCACAGGTCTATGTCACTCACATTTGGCTAGGAATAAACCTTTTGAAATATTTTATAGAGTTGTCCATTTTTCATCAACACCTCTTATTGCCTTTTTAGTGTATGCATACATCAGAGTGGTTCATTATTTTAGGTGCATGGCAATTTTTGAGGCAGCATATGCAGATGTTTCTACTCATTTTAAAGGAAAAAAATGAAGACAATTGAGATTTTCATATAGTGAAATGCTCAAAAATTGAAGAACTGGAAGTAAAATTACGCACAGGTATAAATGTGTGTTAAATTAAATTTTTAATAGTCTGGTATTCCCCAAAATGCAGTGCTTCTTCATTGCTTGAGGTCTTGCATTTTCTTGTTGTGTGTGTGTGTGTGTGTGTGTGTGTGTGTGTGTGTTGTTTTTGTTAGAATTAGTGCCTAAAGCTTAAAAATTCAACTTAGTAGAGACTTGTATTCCAATTGTCTTCTGTGATTATGGTATTTGCTTTTAGTAAACTTAGATGGAAACTCTACTTTTATCCATCTTGACTTGAGTGTGATAAGAACCCTGTGCTAGACTAGTGTTTTAGAAAGAGTCCACCCACACATTAAGATTAGCACTAGAGCTGAGGTGAGTGGATTGCCTGAGCCCGTGGGTTCGAGACCCGCCTGGGCAGTGAGACCTCATCTCTACAATAAATCAAAAAATCAGCTGGGCGTGGTAGCGCATGCCTGTAATTCCAAGCTACTCGGGAGGCTGAGGCGGAAGGATCGCCGGAGCCCAGCAGGCGAGGCTGCGGTGGCCGGGAGCGGCCACTGCACTCCAGTCTGGGCGACAGAGTGAGACTCCAACTCAAAAAAAAAAAAAAAAAGGTTAGCACTAGAATAAGGAACAATAAAACTGATGCAATTCAAGTTTGAGGCAGGAGGAGTACATGCTCAAAATTACTGGCAATCCGTAATTTTCAGTAGATTTTATTTAGCTGGGGCATATATACTCAGTGATAGAAAACTAGACCGATGAACTTAGCTTTGCTCCAAACAGGTATATTGTGTCAATCAGAGCTGCCTTTTAGGAAAAGAAATATCTGGTGTGGGGTAAGAGGGGGATTCATTTTTCAAAAGCAAACAGAAAAAGAGCAAAGCTTTTACTTAGCCTTGAATGAATGTACCAAAAAAAGAATTATAAAAACTGAAACATTTCCAGACAGATAATGGCATTCCTGCTGAGAGTGTAAGTTCCTGGAGTGTGCAAAGGAACTTGGAAGAGTGGTCTCTCAGACAAGAAGATTGATTCTATAATTCTCCATCAGCACTACAGGCTGTCAGCATGATTGCACTTGTTTCGCTAAAAGCATTAGTAAAACAATTACCGATTATTTCAACACAACATTTACATGTTTGTGTCTATCTGTGTCTGAAGCCCTGGAAATGGATAATCCACTGCCTGACATTATTGCTATTCTATGTAAGGTATCAAACAGTCTAAGTAAAATCTGATGGCACTCAGGAAAATTAAGTGAATGCAAGCTTGTAAAATATGCATATAAAAAGGAGAAATCTGTGAAGTATGCTTGCCAAAGTTTAAGAAATCAGAGTGGGCATTTTTATTGTTTTAGAAGAAAAAAATATTGTTTGGGTCAATAGGAAAGAGTGAATGTGCAGTTTTATATTTCAGTCTTGTTAATGGATTAAACCTCATATGCCTAGAAATTTAATTACACATATAAAACATTGTTAACTTAAAAACATCACATAATATATAAAGTTAGGAAAGGAGAAGAAAACTTAATTTCTTATAGGAGTATTATAACCTGAAATGTGGCCATCCCTCAGGATGGGAAGCACAACTTCTGGAAAAGACCAGAGAGGCAACTAGGAGGAGAAGTTGGGGTAGGCACTTATGCTGAACTGGTTAGCTAAACATACTTATTTAACAGGTCACTGGAGAAGTTATAAATATTCATGAAGGTAGTCCTGACACATGTGTATTGAGCAAACATGCATATGAGATCCAATCCATTTTCACTTTGAGGTGGAAACTTAACATTTAAATGTATTACAATTAGGCTTTGTATGTCAAAAATTCTTTTCAGGACATTAAGTGCACAACCTATGCAAATTAATCAGAACCAGTCCATGGTTGGTGGTCTTCTTATCAGGAAAAATTTACAAAAATCATTCTCTTGTCCAATCAAAAATATGTCTGATAAAAAAAGGGGATCATGTGGTGCATGAGCTGTAAATTGCCTTGATATTGTTTATCTCAAGGTCAGTGTTGTTTAGCTGCCAGAGAAAAATAAAAACCTTGTGGCAGTTAGAACATAGTGTATTATTTAAGTGTAGCGGGTGCCTGTTTAAACCTTTGTCTGGCATGACTTTTGGTCCTGTTTATAATTTGCTATCTTACTATTACAAGGAGTCTATTTGGTTACTATTATGACCTCTATTTTAACACTAATGTTGGTCAGTTGCTGTGTCTAAATTGCAAAAAGGAGGGAGTATAATGAGTTGATCTAATTTCCTAGGGCTGCGTACCAAGTTTTCGTGTTTTAGTGGAATCACTTTGGTCAAAAAGGGATTCATTCTGTTGGCGAGGGTTTAGATTTTTGTTTTTAGTTTACAACATATAGTAACAAAAATACAAAAAATATAAAAGATAAATTTTAAACCTGGCTTTTTTATATGTACCATTATTTACTTGACCATTTCCTCAATAGTGGCATTTTTGTCCTGATTGTGACATCACTCCTATAAAACTGTGATTAAGATGTTTGTAAATCACTTGGTAGCTTATATCTTTGATTATTCAGAATTCAAAGAACTTGTGGATCAAATTTATAGTATTTGATATTTATTATGAGACTTTTTAGAGATGTTGTGAACTGAGGTTTTAATTGGATTAGGTCTGCTTACCCTGGTTGCTTATTGTCACTTTTTTTTTTCTTTTTATATGAAACAGAAAGCCATGGAAGCTGAAGACATTGTCAATGAATGCCGAAACCTAACTGGCTGCTTTATATATAGCATTCTTGGTCACTATGGTAATGATCATCTCAGTTGTTTTTCAGAAATTTGGGGTAGCTCCTGTTCAGTTCAAACCATTTGGCCCTTCAGCCGGGTCTGAGCAATTGTCCAAGAGGTGGCCTTTGGTCAACAAAGGGCCAAAAACCCCTCCCTTGGATCATGCTAATGCCACTGTTTTCTGCGCATATGTCCTATAAAATTCCATGAACCCTGACTACACTTATGCAGAATGAACCTGATGTTTTATTTTTCCCCACTGCCAGTTACCTTTCCCCATACTTTAGACCTTGCCATTTTCTTAACCTATACATTTCACTAAAATTTATCTTCAGATAGGTGAAAATAAGAGCTGTTCTCCCACTTCCTTCACTGGTGAGCTTGTGAATAAATCTTTTCTCTTTTGCAAAACCTGGGTGACAACAATTGATTTATTGTGCAAGTAGAAAAAATCTTGACATGGCTGATAACAGTTGTACTGGTGTATCTTCTTTAGAGGGTGTACAAATTCTTATTCCAATATACTCTAAACCTAAATATGCAGGTTTATCAAGAATCTTTCCAAATTAAACAGACTCTTAGTTTTAACATTTTTCTACTATTACTATGTGTAATATAGATTTCACAGCCTGAGTTATTGTCAAGTTTGCTAAAAAACATATCATGAGGTGATAGCTCATTGATTTGCACTTCCCTGATAAGTGATGTTGAGTATTTTTCATATACTATTTACCATGTGTATGTCTTTTTTAAAAGAAATACTCATTTAGAGCATTTGCCCATTTTTATTTACTTATTTTTTCTGTTGCGGTGGTTGATTTACTTGTATATTCTGATTATTAACACCCCTGTTAGATGAGTAGTTTGCAAATATTTTCTCTCATTCTGCAGGTTGTTTCTTCATTAAATTGTTTCCTTTGCTGTGTGGAAGCTTTTAGTTTTACATAATCCCCTTTCTCTATTTTTGCTTTTGTTGCTTGAGCTTTTGAGTCTATTCATGATATCTTTTAACAGATCAATTCCACCAAGGGATTAATATCCAGAATATACAAGAATCTCAACCACTTCAACAGAAAAAAATGAAATAGGCAAATAATCTAAATACTTATTTTAAAAAGACATTTCACAGACTTCTTGGGCACTTGAAGAGACCCAGTTGAAGGGGTAATTGTCTCAACCAGTTTGAACTGAAGAGGAACCAACCCAAGTTTCTGAAAAACAACTGAAGCAACCATTTCCATAATGACCTATGAATGCCAGCTATAAAGCAGCCAGTGGAAGATAAGTTTCAACATTTAGAAGCATTCTTTTTTTTTTCTAGTAGTTTTTATAGTTTTACATCTTACATTTAGGCCTTTAATCCATGTTGAGTTGATTATAATATAGGGTAAGAATTAAAGATCTAGATTCATTCATCTGTGTATGAATATCAAGTTTTCTCCACACATTTATTGAAGAAACTGTCCTTTTCCAAATGAATGTTCTTGGAACCTCAGTTAAAAATGAGTTGGATGTAAATCCATGGATTAATTTCTGGGTTCTCTATTTTCTTCTATTGGTGTGTGGGTCTATTTTTATGCCAGTATCATACTATTTGGATTACTGTATATTTGTAGTGTCCTTTGAAGTCTGGTAGTATGATATTTTGTTTATTTCGCTTAGGATTACCTTGGTTCTTTGAACTTTGTTGTGATTCCATATGAATTTTAGGATATCATCTCACTCCAGTTAGGATGACTATTATCAAAAAGACAAAAAATAATAAATGTTAGCAAGAATTAAAAAAAAAGAATTATATAAACTGTTAGTAGAAATATAAACTAGTACAACCACTACAGAGAACATTATCAAAAAACTACAAATAAAACTATCCATATGGGAATGAAAGGGGAAGATAGCAGTAGAGCCCGTTGGACTATGCAAGTCCTGGGGTGAGTGCGTGAGTGTATGGAAAATTATGTGAACGCGCTGGTGAGTGAGTGGACATGTGAGTGACTGACTGAGTGAGGGCTATGGAGCCAGCGGCCTGGGCTTTCCAGATGCAGTGGTTGGTGCTGTAACTGCTGTGTTTGGACCCTAGCATTTTCCAGGACAGAGAAACTGAACACCATTTTTAAAAAATCAACAAAAACTTTTCTAGGAAGAAAATGCTGGGAAAGACTATCTAAGTGAAGGCTCGTGAGCAAGTGGCCAGGGTCCTGGTGCAACAGCTGGTGCAGTAGCTTCTCTGCTTGGTTCCTGGCTGTTCCCAGGTTGCAAAAGCCAAGAACCATTTTTTTTTAAACAGACAAACATTTTCCTGTGAAGACACGGTGGGGAGAGACCACTGCCCCAGGCTCTGCCTTACCAAAGCAGCAGGAGAGACTACCAGCTCCAGGCTTTGCCTCATCAATTCAGCACCTGACTGAGCCCAGGGGCAGAGACTCATCTAAGAGGACAAGTAAGCCACCCCACCACCATGTTGAAGATGGGGCAGAAAAGTGCTCTGACTTGCTGACCCTGGAGCAACAGACCTGATCTCTGGCAGATCAACTACTTAGGGGTTGATCATAACCCAGAGGGAGTATCCTGAAAGCACAGATTTTGGAGGGACATGACAAGGACTGAGTGCCAGGTGCCCCACCCCCAACCCAGATCCAGCTGTGGACAAAGTGTGTGGCCAGAAAAGAACAAAGAAGAACTCCAAAGAGATGAGTGTTGAGTCCAAGGCTGACCAAAACCCCTTCTCCCCGGCAAACCTCTGAACATCAAACCCATACAGCTGGGCCACGACTAAGAGGGACAAACCTGGGTAGAACCTGGACGTCAGTTGCAATAGGAGAATTCCACTCCAGGATAGGCCTGGCTGGGACACTCCCCTTGAGTGCGTACCTGGGGAAGAGACAATCCCACACCTTCCCACCAGAGGAGCCCTCCCTGAGCATAAGAGAGTGGGAGGGGAGGACTGCAGCCCCAACCACCTCAAGCGCCCCTCCTCCTTCCCTGCTCTAGAAGCAGGGGAGATAGTGAAAGAGGTGGAAGCTTTGCAGGACAGACCAGATAAGAAAAGCAATTATAGAATCTGCCACAAGAGGGTAGGTTTTAAATATTTTTTTCTAATTAAAAAAAAATTTTTGAATTAGCCAGACGTGGTAGCTCATGCCTGTAATTCCAGCTACTTGGAAGGCTGAGACGGAAGGATTGCTGGAGTCCACCAGTTCGAGACTGCAATGGCCAGGAGCGACCACTGCACTCCAATCTGAGTGAAAGAGTGAGACTCCAACTCAAAAAAATAAAAAACAATTTTTTGGCTTGTTTGGTTGCTAGCTCATCTATTTTAAAAAAATTTTATTTTAAAATTGTGGGGTACAATTAAGGGTTAGGTATACAATTATTCATTGTGCAAGTACCATTGCTGATGAGGTATGACCCCCTTCCCCAGGCAGATATTGACTACCGTTAATCCCATCTCCCTATTCCCCTGCTCCTTGTAGTTTCCCACTACTGTCAATCCTTTTCTTATAGTATTACGGTAGTTTTTTAAGGTCCACTTATGACTGAGAATATGTGGTACTCAGATCTTTGTTTCTGTGAAAGATCACTCAGTATTATAAACGCTAATTCCATTCAGGTTGCTGCAAAATTTATGATGTTTTTCTTCTTAATGGCTGCATAATATTCCATTGTGTATATGAACTACATTTTTTTCATCAGTCCTCTTCTGATGGGCAGCATGGTTGGTTTCATGTACTTGCTATTGTGAACAATGCTGCAATAAACATACGTGTGCAGGTATCTTTTTTATAGAGTGATTTGAATTCTTCCAGGTATATTCTAGCAGGGGGATTGCAGGGTCATATGGAAGGTCAATTTTTAGAACTTTTAGGATTCTCCACACTGTTTTCCACAGAGGCTGTACTAATTTACACTGCCACCAACAGTGTAAAAGTGTTCCCTTCTCACCATATCCTCTCCGGTATCTGTTATTTTATGAATTATGGATGATGGCCATTCTGACTGGAGTTAGGTGGTATTTCAGTGTAGTTTTAATTTGCATTTCCTTGATGACTAGTGAAGCTGAACGTTTTTTCATGTATCTGTTGACTTCTCATCTGTCTTCTTTTGAGAACTGTCTATTCATATATTTTGCCCACTTTGTAACGGGACTGTTCGTTTTTTTTCTTTTTAGCACGCTTGAGTTCCTTGTAGATCCCTGATGTTAGGCCTTTGTCAGACATGGATTTGGCAAATATTTTTTCCCAGTCTGTGAATTGTTTCTCTGCTCTCTTGATGGTTTCTTTGGCTTTGCAGAAGCTTGTGGATTTAAAGAGGTTCCACTTGTCTATCTTATCTCTTATGACCTGTGCATTTCGGGTTTTGCTTAGGAGTTGGATGCCAGTTTCAGCTTCCATAAGGGTGTCTCCTGCATTTCCTAAGGTTCTTATAATTAAAGGTTTTACATTTAGGTCTCTGATCCATTTAGAGTTAATTGTTAACAGCGCTGCTGTTTGATTCTTCTGCATGTGGTCAGCCAGTTTTCCCAGCACCATTTATTGAATAGGTTCTTGTCTTCCCAGTGGCAGGTGGTGGAGGCTTTGTTGAAGATGAGATGGTTGAGAAATTGAGGTTTTATTTCTGGAATCTTAGTTGTATTCTATTAGTCTACATGCTTGTTCTTGTACCAATACCAGGCTGTTTTGATTATTTTAGTTTTAAAATAAAGTTTAAAGTCTGGGAGTGTGATATCTCCTGCTTTGTTTTTTGTTTGTTTGCTTGTTTTGCTGAGGATTGCTTTGTCTATTCTTGGTCATTTATGCTTCCATATGCATACCTGCATTGTTTTTTTCTAGATCTGAGAAGAATGTTGCTGGTAATTTGATGGGTATTGTGTTAAATCTGTAGCTTGCCTTAGGTAGAATGGACATCTTAACAACATTGATTCTTCCAGTCCATGAGCATGGGATATTTTTCCACTTGTTTGTGAAAACAAGTCATCTTTGATTTCTTTGAGCAGTTTTTTTGTAGATTACATTGTAAAGGTCTTTCACATCTCTGGTAAGGAAGATACCAAGGTATTTCATTTTTTTTGTGGCTATTGTGAATGGAATTGTGCTTTTTATTTGGGTTTCTATTTGTTTATTACTGGTGTATAGAAATGCAATTGTCTTTTGCACATTTATTTTATACCCTGAGACTTTGCCAAAGTCTTTTATCAGAGCAAGGAGGTTTTTGACAGATTCTCTTGGGTTTTCAAGGTATACAGTTATGTCTTCTGCAAAGAGAGATAAGTTGACTTCCTCTTTTCCTATTTCGATTCCCCTGATGGCCTTCTCTTCTCTAATTGCTCTAGTCAGGGCTTCCAAAACTATAATGAACATGAGGGGTGAGAGTGGGCATCCTTGCCTTGTTCCTGTTTTCAGGGAAACTGTTTCCAATTTCTGTCTGTTTAGCAGTGTGCTGGCTGTGAATTTCTTGTAGAAGGCTCTTACTATTTTAAGGTATGCTCCACTTATGCATAGGTGTTTGAGGGTTGTCATTAAGAAGGGGTGCTGGATTGTATCAAAAGCTTTTTCTGCATTCAATGATACAATCATGTGGTTTTTGTTTATACGACTGTTGACGTATTTAATTACGTTTATGGTCTTATAAATGTTGAACCAGACCTGCATCCCAGGGATGAAGCCTACTTGGGTGGGATGGATGATTTTTGAGATGTGGTGTTGAACTCTGTTTGTTAGGATCTTGTTGAGAATTTTAGCATCTATGTTCATCAGAGATATTGGCCTGTAGTTATCATTCTTTGTTGGATTATTACCTGGCTTGGGTATCAATGTGATGTTAACTTTATAAAATGATTTGGGGAGAGTTCCATCTTTCTCAATAGCCTGGAATACTTTCAGTAGGATAGGTATCACTTCCTCCTTATATGTTTTGTAGAATTTTGCCGGAAAGTCATCTGGTCCAGGGCTGATTTTTGTAGGTAGCATTCTTATAACATAGTCGATTTCCTTGATTGCTATAGGTCTATATAGGGTCTCTCGATTTCTTCTTGTTTCAACCTAGTGAGGTCGTGTGATTTCACAAAATCCTCCATTTTCTTTAGGTTTTCAAGTTTGTTTGCATACACGTGTACATAGTAGTCTCTCATGATCTTTAGTATTTCTTCAGGGTCAGATGCGACTTCATCTTTTGCATTTATGATTGTTTGTTTATTTGGGTTTTCTCTCTTTTTCTTGGTCAGTTTAGTTAGGGGACCATTAATCTTGTTTATCTGTTCAAAGAACCCGCTTTTTGTTTTGTTGATTTTTTGTATTATCTTTTTTATCTTCTATGTCTCAAATTTGGGCTTTTATTTTGGTGATCTGGATTCTTCTGCTGAAGTTAGGGTATTGGTGGTCTTGCTTTTCCAGCTACCTTAGGTGACGTGTTAGGCTGTTAACTTGTGATCTTTGCATTTTCTTCATGTGTATTTATAGAGATATGAATTCTCCTCTTACTACTGCTTTAATGACATCCCAGAGATTTTGGTAAGATGTTTCTTCATTTTTATTTGTTTCCAGGTATCTTTTAATTTCTGTTTTGATTTCTATTTGACCCAGGGATTGCTTAGCATCATGTTGTTTAGTGACCATGTCTTTGTGGGTTTTGGGAGAACCTTGTTGGTGTTGATATTTATTTTTATTCCACTGTGGTCTGAGAATGTGCATGGCAAAATTTCAATCTTTTGAAATTTGTTTATGCTTGATTTATGGCCAAAGATGTGTTCAATCTTAGAGTATGTTCCATGCAGTGATGAGTAGAATGTTTATTTTGTGGTCGTTGGGTGGAGCATTCTGTAGGAATCAATTAAGTCCATTTGGTCAAGAGTCAGATTGAGTTTGCAGATCTCCTTGCTGATTTTTTGTCTTGATGATCTGTCTGAGGTTGTGAGTGGGATTAAAGACCCCAGCTATGATAGTGTTAGTGTGTTAAGATCTTTTTTGTGTTTACCTAGAAGCTGCTTTATGAAGGTTGATGCTCCTATGTTGGATGTATATATGTTTAAGATGGATATTTCTTGTTGATGGATTGAACCTTTTATCACTATGTAGTGACATTCTGTATCTTTTCAAATTTTTAAAAAAAAATCAATATTTTTTATTATGGTTTTGTGGGGTACAGTTAAGGGTTAGGTATACAAATACGTTTCATTCAGGCACCCTGTTGATAAGAGGTGTTTCCCCGTCCCCAGACAGATATTTGATACGGTTAATCCCACCTCCCTCCCCCCCATAGTTTCCTACTACTGTCAGTCATTTTCTTATACTATTACATTGGATGTTAAAGGTCCATCATATGAGTGAGAACATGTGATACTCGAATCTTTGTTTCTGGGAGAGGTCACTCAGTATTATACACTCTAGTTCCATCCAGGTCGCTGCGAAATTCATGATTTTGTTCCCTTTTATGGCTGTGTAGTATTCCATCATGTATATGTACCACATTTTTTAAATCCAATCCTCTTTTGATGGGCAGCATGGTTGCTTCCAGGTTCTTGGTATTGTGAACAATGTTGTGATAAACATATGTGTGCAGGTATCTTTTTTATAGAGTGATTTGAGTTCTTCAGGATATATTCCCAGTAGGGGGATTGCGGGGTCATATGGGAGGTTGATATTTAGAGCTTTTAGGAATCGCCACACTGCTTTCCACAGAGGTTGCACTAGTTTACACTCCCACCAACAGTGTAGAAGTGCTCCCTTTTCACCACACCCTCTCCAGCAGCTGTTATTTTTTCAGTTGTTGATAATTGCCATTCTGACTGGAGTTAGGTGGTATCTCAGTGTGGTTTTGATTTGCATCTCCCTGATGATTAGTGGGGTTGAACATTTCTTCATGTGTCTGTTGGCTGCTTGGATGCCTTCCTTTGTGAAGTGTCTGTTCATATGTTTTGCCAATTTTATAATGGGGTTGTTTGTTTTTTTTTCTTTGCAGCATGTTTGAGTTCCTTGTAGGTCCAAGATGTTAAGCCTTTGTCAGACCTGGTGTTGGCAAATACTTTTTCCCAGTCTGTAGGCTGTTTCCCTGCTCTCTTGATGGTTTCTTTGGCTTTGCAAAAGCTTGTCAGTTTAATGAGGTCCCACTTGTCTATCTTATCTCTTATGGCCTGTGGATTTTGGGTTTTGTTCAGGAATTGGATACCAGTTCCGATTTCCATGAGGGTATTTCCTTCATTTTCTAAGGTTCTTATGGTTTGAGGTTTTACATTTCGGTATCTGATCCATTTAGAGTTAACCTTTGTGCATGGGGACAGATAGGTGTCCTGTTTCAATCTTCTGCATGTGGTCAGCCAGTTTTCCTAGCACCATTTACTGAATAGGTTCTCCTCTCCCCAGTGGCAGGTGGTGGAGGCTTTGTCAAAGATGAGGTGGTTGAGAAATTGAGATTTTGCTTCTGGAATCTCAATTCTATTCCATTGATCTATATGCCTGTTCCTGTACCAATACCAAGCTGTTTTGATGATTGTAGCTTTATAGTAAAGTTTGAAGTCTGGTAACGTGATACCACCTGCTTTGTTTTTTTTGCTGAGGATTGTTCTGGCTATTCTTGGATGTTTGTGTTTCCATATGAATTCCTGTGTTGTTTTTTCTAGGTCTTAGAGGAATGTTGCTGGTAATTTGATGGGTATTGCATTGAATTTGTAGATTACCTTAGGTAAGATGGACATCTTCACAATGTCGATTCTTCCAATCCATGAGCATGGGATATTTTTCCACTTGTTTGTGTCATCTTTGATTTCTTTGAGCTATGTTTTGTAATTTTCATTGTAAAGGTCTTTCACGTCTCTGGTTAGGAAGATGCCAAGGTATTTTCTTTTTTTTGTGGCTATTGTGAATGGAATTGTGTTTTTTATTTGGGTTTCTGTTTGTTTATTATTGGTGTAAAGAAATGCTATTGTCTTTTGCACATTTATTTTGTATCCTGATACTTTGCCAAAGGCCTTTATCAGTGTAAGGAGGTTTTTGACAGATTCTCTTGAGTTTCAAGGTACACAATCATATCATCTGCAAAGAGAGATAACTTGACTTCCTCTTTTCCTATTTGGATACCCCTGATTGTCTTCTCTTCTCTGATTGCTTGAGCCAGGACTTCCAATACTATGTTGAACAGGAGGGGTGAGAGTGGGCATTCTTGACTTGTTCCAGTTTTCAGGAGAAATGGTTCCAATTTTTGTCCGTTTAGGAGTATGCTGGCTGTGGGTTTCTCGTAGATGGCTTTTACTCTTTTGTGGTATGTTCCCTGTATGCCTAGATGTTCAAGGGTTTTTATCAAGAAATGGTGCTGGATTTTATCAAAAGCTTTTTCTGCATCTAATGATATAATCATGTGGTTTTTGTTTTGACATCTGTTGATATATTTAATTACAATTATGGTTTTATGAATGTTGAACCAGCCTTGCATCCCAGAAATGAAGCCTACTTGATCATGATGGATGATTTTTGAGATGTATTGTTGAATCCAGTTTGCTAGGATCTTGTTGAGAACTTTAGCATCTATGTTCATCAAAGATATTGGTCTGTAGTTTTCTTTCTTTGTTGGATCTTTACCTGGCTTGGGTATCAATGTGATGTTGGTTTCGTAAAATGATTTGGGGAGAGTTCCATCTTTTTCAACCACCTGAATTATCTTCAGTAGGATTGGTATCAGCTCTTCCTTAAATGTCTTGTAGAATTCTGCTGGAAAGTCATCTGGACCAGGGCTTTCTTTTGTAGGTAGTTTTCTTATTACGTAGTCAATTTCCTTGATTGTTATTGGTCTATTTAGGGTCTCAATTTCTTCTTGTTTCAACAAGGTAGGTTGTGTGATGTCAGAAAGTCCTCCATCTCCTTGAGGTTTTCACGTTTGTTTCCATACAAGTGTACGTAGTAGTCTCCAATAATCTTTTGTATTTCTTCAGGGTCAGATGTGACTTCATTTTTTGTGTTTCTGATTGTGCTATTTGGGTTTTTTCTCATTTTTGCTTTGTCAGTCTAGCTAGAGGACCATCGATCTTGTTTATCTTTTCGAAGAATCAGCTTTTGGTTTCAATGATTTTTTTGTATTATCTTTTTGTCTTCTATGTCCTGGATTTGGGCTTTTATTTTGGTGATCTGGATTCTTCTGCTGAAATTAGGGTTTTTGTGTTCTTGCTTTTCCAGCTTCCTTAGCTGGCTTATTAGGCTGTTAGTTGTGTTCCTTCCATTTTCTTCATGTGTGTTGTAGGGATATAAATTCCTCTCTTACTACAGCTTTTAAGGCATCCCAGAGATTTTGGTAAGATATTTCTTCATTTTCATTTGCTTCCAGGTATCTTTTGATCTCTGTTTTGATTTCATCATTGACCCAGGAGTTGTTTAGCATCATGCTATTTAGTGTCCATGTCTATGTGGGTTTTGGGGGGACCTAGTTGATGTCAATGTTTATTTTTGTTCCACTGTGGTCTGAGAAGGTGTATGGTAGAAATTCGGTGCTTTTAAATTTGCTTATGCTTGATTTATGGCCGGTTATGTGGTTGATCTTAGAATACGTTCCATGCGGTGATGAGTAGAATGTGTATTCTGTGGTCTTTGGATGGAGTGTTCTGTAGGTATCAATTAAGTCCATTTGGTCCAAAGTCACATTGAGGTTCCGGATCTCCTTGCTGATTTTTTGTCCTGAAGATCTGTCTAGGGTTGTGAGTGGGGTATTAAAGTACCCAGTTATGATGGTGTTAGAGTCAATATCTTTCTTTAGTTTTCCTAGAAGTTGCTTTATGAAAGTTGGCGCATCTATGTTGAATGCGTGTATGTTTAGGATAGATATTTCTTGTTGATTGATTGAGCCTTTTATCATTATGAAGTGGCCTTCTGTATCTTTTTTGATTTTTAATAGCTTGAAGGGTATTTTGTCTGAAATAAAGATCGCTACTCCTCCTTTCTTTTCTATCCCGTTCACCTGAAAGTTTGCTTCCCATCCTCTTACTTTGAGTCTGTGGGTGTCCTTTCTAGTGAGGTGAGTCTCTTGAAGGCAATAGATTATTGCCTGATGATATTTTAGCCATTTTGCCATTCTATGTCTTTTCCGTGGTTCATTCAGTCCATTCGCATTTAGGCTAATAATTGAAATGCAAGAGTTGATCCCTGTCATAAGGTTCTTACAGAGTTGTTGTTCCTGTTTGTTTGTTGTCTTTTTTTTTTGGTTTTGGAGCTGGTTCATGTGTGTTTTTAATCTTTTGCCTCTTGTGAAGAATGTTGTTCTTTTTTCCTTTTCTTCTGTGTTCAGTACTTTCTTAAGTGTTTCTTGTAGAGGTGGTCTGGTGGCAGCATAGGTTCTTAGGGATTAGATATCTGGAAAAGATTTCAATTCTCCCTCACTAATGAAGCTTAGTTTGGCTGGGTAGGTTTTTCTTGGTTGAAATTATTTCTCTTTTAGAACTTTGAAGATAGGGCTCCAGGCTCTCCTGGCCTGAAGGGTTTCTGTGGATAAATCTGCTGCTATTCTAATTGGTCTTCACTGGTAGGTAGTCTGGCCTTTTTCTCTTGCTGCTTTTAGGATTTTTTCTTTTATAGCTACTTTGTTTAGGCAAATTATTATGTGTCTGGGAGTTGGTCTTCTCATTTGTTGTCTTGCAGGGGTTCTCTGAATCTCTTGTGTTTGAATTTTTTCATCCTTGATGAGATGAGGGAAGTTTTCTTGAATGATTTCATGAAATGTTTGTTCCAGTGTGGCCTCTGTTTCTCTCTCTGCCTCAGGAAGCCCAATTACTCTTAGGTTCAGTCTCTTGAAGTGATCATTCATCTCTCGTAGGTTTTGTTCTGTCTTTTTGAGCTTCTTTTCTATGCTTTTGACAGTTTGGGTTAGTTCTGTGTTTTGGTCTTCGAGCTCTGAGATTCTTTCTTCTGTTTGACTAATTCTGCTTTCCATGCTTATTAGTTTGTTATTTATTTCCAGTATTCTTCACTGCTGTTATTTCTGACATCAGCTCCTTCCTATTTTCCTCTTGTCTCTCCTGAATTTTTTAAATTTTCTCTATCATTGTCTTCATGTCTGGGTTTGTTGCATGTGACCAGTCATTCTGGGGACTCTTCATTGTTTGTGTCTCAGAATCTTTTTCTCAGTGTCTGATCTCCCAGATGTCTGTGTGAGGCCTATACTCTTCTTTTGGTTTTTCTTCATTTGTGCGTTTTTTTTCCCCCTCCCTACTTTTTCCTTCCCTCCATGTCACCATCTTCCTTAATTCTGTTATTCAGGGGTAGAGGAATTGGTTTTACTTCTGTTTGTTCAATCTCCTATTCTTTATGTATACACTCTTACTTTCTTCATTTCTTGAGTTGCACTGTATGTTGGTGGGTGGTCCTTTTTGCAGTTTTGAGATTTACTTAAGGGGGGAGCTGTGATTCAAAATCTATCTGCAGGTCCTGGTATTTGCTGACAGGTGTATGGATAATCTGAAACCCACTTCCCGCTGCCTTGGAATCTGTCCATGCAGTGAGGCTGTAGGTTTACTCCCTGAAATAAAATGTGGTTAGCAGAGGGAAGAGAATGGAGCAGACAGTGGGTTGAAGAGGGGGTGGAGAGATAGAAGAGTAAGGGGGGAAACAAACGAGGGTACCAAGAGATGGAGAGAGAGACCTATACTGAACCTGATTAAAAAAATAGACCACAGCTACGGACTAACCAACTCCCATACAAAAAAAATAAAACATACAATGGTGATAACATACAAGCTAACCAACCACCTTATTGGTGTGTTGTTCCTCTATACAAAGATATGGTTTACAGAGAGAAGAAAAGAGAAGAAAAGAAAGAGGAAAAAATTAAAAAAAGGAACAATACAGTAGGAATAGAATTAAGTCATTAAACTAACAGAACCAATCAAGCACATTCTGAGACTTTTTGTTTAAGTCCAATGTCCTTTCAGCTCTGATTTCTAGCTTTCTTTTCAAACTGGTAAATTAGCTCACAGTTAGGGTCAGTTGCCCCTGTCCAGCTGTGAAGGACAGTCAGATCACCCTCCATTCACCACTCTGGTTTGTTACTGTTTTTCAAGCTTGTTTCTTCCATTTTGGTGTTGTTACCTTGAATCACCAGCAGGTGGTGCTATCTCAGCTGCTCACCCCAGAGGTGGTGGGGTCAGACAGGAACCGGCAGAAGCTGTAGATGGAAGCCTGCCTCAGGGCACATGGGAGGAGACCCACGGCAGGCAGGATGTCACGGTCACAGGAGAGGTGGCAGTGATCCCAGCATATCTTCCCTGCAGGGGCTTCAAGGACTGAAGTCGTGGATCCCCTCAGGCATGGGTGGCACGATGTGCTATGACCACCACGGAGGCCACAGCGGCGGCGCCAGTGGTCTTTTAAATTTTTGATACCTTTGACAGCATTTTGACTGAGATTAATATCACAACTCCTTCTTTTTTATTCCACTTGCCTGAAATTTTGTTTCCTATCCTCTTACTTTGAGTACGTGTGTGTCCTTTCTGGTAAGATTAGTCTCTTGGAGGCAATATACCGTTGTCTGGTGATATTTTATCCATTTTGCCATTCTACGTCTTTTCAGTGATGCAGTTAGTCCATTCACATTCAAGCTAATTATTGAGATGTGAGTTATCCCTGTCATGAGGTTCTTATAGAGTTGTTGTTCCTGTTTGCTTGTTGTCTTTTTTTTGGTTCATGTGTGTTTTAAATCTTTTTCCTGTACTCCTGTGAAGAACATTGTTGTTCTTTTATCTTTTTCTTCTGTGTTTAATACTTTCTTAAGTGTTTCCTGTGAAGGTGGTCTGGAGACCGTGTAAGTTCTTAGGGATTGGATGTCTGGGAAAGATTTTAATTCTCCCTCAGTTATGAAGCTTAGCTTGGCTGGGTAAGTTATTCTTGGTTGAAATTGTTTATCTTTTAGAACTTTGAAGATTGGGCTCCAAGATCTCCTTGCCTGAAGAGTTTCTATAGATAAATCTGCTGGTATTTTAATTGGTCTTCCCCAGTAGGTAGTCTGACCTTTTTCTCTTGCTGCCTTCAGGATTTTCTCTTTCATAACTACTTTGTTTCGGCAAATTATTATGTGTCTGGGAGTTGGTCTTCTCATTTGTTGTCTTGCAGGGTTCTCTGAATCTCTTGTGTTTGAATTTTCTCTCACTGATGAGATGAGGGAAGTTTTCTTGAATAATTTCATGGAATGTTTGCTCCAGGGTGGTCTTTGTCTCTTTTTCTGGCCCAGGCAGTCCAATTACTCTTAGGATCAGTCTCTTGAAGTAATCACTCATCTCTTGAAGGTTTTGTTATGTCTTTTTAAGCTTATTTTTTCTGGTTTGGACACTTTGGATTAGGTCTATATTTTGGTCCTCAAACTCTGAGATTCTTTCTTCTACTTGGCTAATTCTGCTTTCTATGCTTTTAGTTTATCTTTTATTTTAATCAAAGTATTCTTTATTACTGTTATCTCAGTTATTAACTCCTTTCTATTTTCCTCTTATCTCCCCTCAATTCTTTTTATTCTATTAATGTCTTGACATCTGGATTTTTAGCATGTAACCAGTCATTCTGGGGGCTCTTCACTGTTTGCATTCTGAAGTCTGTTTTATCAGTGCCTGATCTCCCAGGGGTCTGTGTTAGACCTATATTATTCTTTTGGATTTTCTTCATTTGTGGAGATTGTCCCCCTCCTTTTTTCCTTTCTTCTTTAACTCTGTTTTTCAGGAATAGCATGGTTGCTTTTACTTCTGTTTGCTTCATCTCCTGTTCTTTCTTATGTGGATCCTCTGGCTTTGCTCACTTTTGAAGCTGGACTGTGAGTTGGGGTCTGTGCTTTTTGCAGTTTTGAGATTTAATTGAGAGGGGAGCTGTGATTCATAATCTATCTGCAGATCCTGGTGTCCACTGAGAGGTATATGGGCACCCTGGAACTCACTTCCCACTACCTTACAATCTGTCCGTGTAGTGGGGGTTTACGTTTGATCCCTGGAACAAAATGAGGTAAGAAAAAGGAAAATAATGGAAGAAGGATGGGGGAAGAGTCAAGAGAAAGGTGGAGAGAGAGAAAAGTAAGAGGAAAAATAGACAGATGTACGAACTAACAAAAAGAAAAGATAAAAAGACAGAAAAGAGTAAAAAACAAATAGACACACAAACAAAAAAACCCTAAATAATTCAGGTGATCACACAAACACACAGTCCACTAAAATCCTGTCTATTGATGTATTCTTCCCTTACACAAACAGGAAGTCTAAAGAATAGAAAGAAGAAAAACATCAGTAAAATAACAAAAGCAAAGCAAGTAGGAATATGTTATCAAAACCAGAATGGAAGAGAAGGAAAACAGAAATAAATAAATAAATAAATAAATAAATAAATAAATAAAAAGTGAGCAAAACAGTCAAAAAACAAATACAAAAAATCAAAATAAGAAACCAGTCTGGCTGTGATATCCTTCCTCTGTGTCCAAAGTCCCTTCAGTTTTGATCACTAGCCCCTCTCCTCTGTTCTCATTGCAAGCAGATAGGGTTACTTATAGCTTGCATCAGTTGCCATAGGCCTACTTTGGGAGAAGAAGAATGAATCAGATCTGGGTTTACTGGAGTTGCTGTCTGTTAGGTCTGCCACACAGATCTGAGTTGTCTGATTCAGCTTGGGGGAGGGGCTTCTGTCTCTCCCGGTTTGACCAGATTACCTTAGGCAACAAGTTGGAGGCTGCAGGGGAGCCGGGCAGGGCAATGCACATCTCTGCCTGGAAAATGACTGTGGTGGGTGGCTCCTAACCAGGCAGGAACTCCTCTCAGTTTTCCACAATCCTGTCTCTCCACTGATCAGATCCGGCACTCTATCTGTTTTGTAATGGCAGGTGATGGTGTGGGCCCGGCAGCAGGCGCAGGAATCAGCTGGGTTCAACAGGCTTTTCTCAGGTGTGTTCCCACAGGTAGCAGACGTTTCTGCACATGATCTTGCAGGCTGTACTCCAATTGCAGGGCATTAGGGGTCTGCAGTCACCCTCAGATGGGGGACCGGGTGAATGCCCCCAAATAGCCCCTCAGATGGAATTTCACACTGCCACCAGTGACCACCCACTCACACAGATAGTCTCCATTGACACTTGCCTCCATGAAAACTTACAGTCCGACCTGTCAGCCACTATCTTAAGCTCCCTCTGGCCAGTTCATCTATTTTTAAAATACTTTTCTTTTGTGCATGAATGTGGCTGTGAGGGTTTGACCTACACCCTGACCTTTTTTTCTTTTTCTGTTTCTTCTTTTATTTGTTGTTTTCTGTTTCTGTGTGTATGTGAATGATTGAGTGTTCATCTTTCAATTGTTCTGATTGTTGTTGGTTTGTTTTTGCTCTTTTGTTCTTCTGTTTCTTTATCTTTTTGTTTTTTATAGTTTAAGGGGTGTGTCATTATATATGTGAAGGTTCAATCTGAATTCTTTTTTTTTGTATTTTCTGTTTTTCATCTACATTCACTTTGTGGTAGGCTTGTGTGTATGTTCAGTTTTCTGGGCTTGTTATTGTTGTTTGTTTTGTTTCACTTTCTTGTTATTCCAGTTTGTTTTAGGGAGTGTGTAGGTGTGTGTGTGTGTGTGTGTGTGTGTGTGTGTGTGTGTGTTCAGTTGTTTCTTGCATTGGTTTCTGCTTTGCATTGTCATATAGAATGGTAGTGGGGAGGAGGTCTCAGGGAACACATACCACAATCAGTAAATTTTCAAAGATTTTCTGAATCTTAGAGTGCTATCCTCTAATTTATTTGACTTTCAAAAACTTCAAGAGATAGTAAAGCTTCCCAGTAACACTCCTATTTCAAATAGAACCAATTCAGATCCCAAATCAGGGAAGAATAGAGGCCTGAGCAAATATCAGAAGGGAAAGTATCTCCCACTGACACTGAATAATAGAATTAAAGAGAAAAACAAGAGATCTGTCACAAGTTAGGCAAAGCAAAAGGAAGAACACAGGCAATTTCAAGTGTAACAAAGAGAAAACTCCTGAAATAGCAGATCTTGGAGCCCAAACAATGAATGTCAAAAAAGACTGGTCCCAGAATACAGCAAGGATTATGGAATGGATGGAAAGAGTAAATAAAACTCAAAAAGAGACAAGATGCAGCACTGAAAGAACATGTAACAGCAATTTTGGCAATAAAAATCTCATTCAGGAAATAAATAACAAGATGACAAACATGGAAAGTTGAATCAATGTAGCTGAGGAAAGAATCTCAGAACTTGAAGACCCAGATCATGGAATTAACCCAATCTGTGGAAAGAAGACAGAGAAAGGAAGAATAAAGTTTACAAGCGATGTGTGATTTGTCAAGAGGTCAAACCTACAGCAGATTGGTATCCCAGAAGAAAAAAAGGAAATGAAGAACAACTTGGAGTAAGTATTCCAGGAGGCAATCCAAGAAAACTTTCCCCATCTCACCAGAGATTTGACCAGTCAAACACAAGAGATACAGAGAAACCCAAAAAGACATCAAATGAGAATTCACCCCTTAGACACATGGTAATTCGCTTACACAAAGTAGACACAAAAGAAAAAATCCTAAAGGCAGCAAGAGAGAAAGGTCAGACTACCTACCAAGGAAAACCAATTATCATAGCAGCATACCTATCAGCAGAAACACTGCATGTAAGAAGGGGCTAGAGTCCAACATTCAAAGTCCTCAAAGATAAATCATTTCAACTAAGACTTTCCAACCAGCCAAGCTCAGCTTCATCAGTGATGGAGAATTAAAATTCTTCCCAGACAGCCAATTCCTAAGAGATTATGCAACTTCCAAATCAGCTCTACAGGAGACACTTAAAATGGTACTAAGCACAGAAGAATGAACAAAATGAATGACCACACATTTTCCAAGAGAACAACAAAGCACATAATAAACAGAATACAAGGCAACAAAAAACTTGAAAACACACACATACATCAACCCCAAAGTCAAATGAAAACAAGCAAACAAAGAAAAAACTTTATAAGAATCTCATGAGAGGGAAAAACAATCACATTTCAATAATTAGCCTGAATATGAATGAACTAAATGCACCACTGAAAAGACAAAGAATGGCAAACTGGTTAAGAAATCATTACCCAATTATTTGCTGCATCCAGGAAACTCATCCCACAAGAGATGCACACAGACTCAAAGTTAAAGGGTGGAGAATGAGTTTCAAGGCAAATGGATCACAAAACCAGACTGGAGTCACAATCTAAATATCAGACAAACAACCTTTAAGCTATCAATAATTTTTTTAAAAAGATACAAAAAGACACTACAAAATGAAAAAAACGTTCAATCCATCAACAATCCTAAACATATGTGCACCCAACACAGAACACCAGCATTAATAAAGCAACTACGAAGTAAACTAAAAAAATAAAATAAAAATAAAATTGACAGTAATAGCAAGAGACTTGAATTCCCCATTAACTGCTCTAGATAGATCAACATGGAGATTCAAAAACTAAACTTGACACTTGAATGAATTCCAAAAGGTTGAAATATTCCCCCTCACCTTCTCAGACCACTGTTGAATAAAAATAAATATCAACACAACAAAAATTTCCCCAAAGTGCACAAAGACATGGACACTAAACAGTTTGATGCTGACCAACTATTGGGTCAACACTGAAATCAAAGAAAAAAATTAAAAGATTCTTGGAAAAAAATGAAAATTAAAAAACATTTTACCAAAACCTTTGGGATGCCATGAAAACAGCTATAAGTGGGCAATTTATATCTCTATGAGCACACTTCAAGGAAATGGAAAGATCACAAGTTGAGAGCTTCACAAATCACCTAAGGGAGTCGGACAGAGAAGACCACCAAAACCTCAAATTTAGCAGAAGAATAAAAATTCCCAAAATAAAAACTCAAAATTGGGACATAGAAGACAAAAATATCAAAGAAAAGATCCACAAAACAAAAAGCTGGTTCTTTGAATGAATTAATGCCCAAGAAAAAGAGAGAAAAAGACTAAATAAACAATCAGAAATACAAAACATCAAATCACAACTGACCCTGAAGAAACAGAAAAGATTATCAGAGATTACTATGTACAGCTATATGGAAACAAACTTGATAACCTAAATGAAATGGGGGAATCTCTGACATCACACAACCTCTCCAGATTGAAACAAGAAGACATCAAGACACTAAATAGATGAACAACAACCCAGGAAATTGACTTTGTCATACAAAAACTACCTACAAAAAAAAAGCCAGCAGAATTCTTCAAAATGTACAAGGAGGATCTGACAACAATCCTATTGAAAGTATTCCAGGCAATTGAGAGAGATGGAATTCTCCCCAAATCATTTTATGAAACTAACATCACATTGATACCCAAGCTGGGTAAAGATCTAACAAAAAAGAGAACTACAGCCCTATATCCCTTATGAACATCAACGCAAAAATCCTCAACAAAATTCTAGCAAATTGGATCCAAAAACACATCTCTAAAATCATCCACCATGACCAAGTAGGCTTCATCCCCAGGACGCAGGGCTGGTTCATAATTCACAAGATCATAATTATAATTAAATACATCAATAGATGAAAAATAAGAACCAAATGATTATATCATTAGATGCATAAAAAGCTTTTGATAAAATTCAGCATCCCTTTTTGATAAAAACCTTCAAATACCTAGGTATAGAAGGAACATACTTCAAAATAGTAAGTGCCACCTGCGATAAACCCACAGCTAACACATTGCTAAATGAAGAGAAACTGGAATTATTTCCCCTGAAAACTAGAAAAAAACAAGACTGCTCACTCTTACCCTTCTTGTTCAACATTGTGTTGATAGTCCTAATTAGGGCAATTAGACAAGAGAAGAAAATCAAGGGTATCCAAATAGGAACAGAAGAAGTTATCCCACTTTGCTGATGACATGATCATATACTTTTAAATCCAAAAGAATCAAAAACCTACTTGCACTGATAACAGACTTTGGCAAATCTCAGAATGTGTGAAAAACACTTGTATTTCTATATACCAACAACAAGCAGGCAGAGACCCAAATAAAAAGCACAGTCCCATTCTCTATGGCCACACAAATAATGAAATACCTCAACATCTTCCTAACCACAGAAGTGAAAGACCTTTATAATAAGAACTACAAAACACTGCTCAGAGAAATCCAACAAGACACAAACAAATGGAAAAATATGCCATGCGCATGCATAGAAAGAATCAACATTGTTAAAATGTCCATCCTACCAAAGGCAATCTACAGATTCAATACAATACCCATTTAATTACCAACATCATTCTTCTCAGACCTGAAATGGCAATACAGAAATTCATAAGGAAACGTAAATGACCACGATTAGCCAAAACAATCCTTAGCAAAGAAACAAAGCAGGAGGTATCACACTTCCAGACTTCAAACTTTTCTATAAGGCTACAGTAATCAAAACTGCCTGGTATTGGTACAAGAACAGGCATAGAGACCAATGGAACAGGATTGAGATTCTGGAAGTAAAGCCTCAATTTCTCATCCAATTCATCTTTGACAAAGACTCCAACAAAAACCAATGGGGAGAAGAGACCCTGTTTAGTAAATGGTTCTGGGAAAACTAGCTGATCACATGCAGAAGATTGAAACAGGACCCCTACCCATCACCACACACAAAAATTAATTCTAAATGGATCAAAGACCTAAGGTAACACCTCCAACTAATAGAGTCTTACAAACTTTAGGAGGCTGAGGTGAGTGGATTGCCTGAGCCCGCGGGTTCGAGACCCGCCTGGGCAGCGAGACCTCATCTCTACAGTAAACCAAAAAATTAGCCGGGCATGGTAGTGCGTGCCTGTAATTCCGGCTACTTGGAAGGGCTGAGGCGGAAGGATCGCCACAGCCCAGCAAGTCAAGGCTGCGGTGGCCGGAAGCGGCCACTGCACTCCAGTCTGGGCGACAGAGTGAGACTCCAACTCAAAAAAAAAAAAAAAAAAAAGAAGATACAGGGGCAGCCAACAGACTCATGAAAAAGTGCTCAGCCTCACTCATCATCAGAGAAATGCAAATAAAATCCACATTGAGATACCACCTAACCCCAGTAAAAGTGACCATCATGAATAAAACAAACAACACAGATACTGGCAAGGATGCAGAGACAAAGGAACACTTCTGCACTGCTGGTGGGAATGCAAACTAGTGCAACCTCTTTGGAAGACAGTGTGGCAATTTCTAAAAGAACTAGAAATTGACCTTCCATATGACCCAGCAATTGCCCTTTTGGAAATCTACACAGAGGAACTCAAATTATTCTACAAAAAAGATACCTACACATGTTTGTTGCAGCTCTATTTACAGTGCAAAAACATGGAACAAATGTTGCCCATTGAAGACTGGAAGGGTAGGAAGAAGTAGGGATTTAGGGAATGATTTGTTAAAGGACACATAGTTACAGCTGGTTTGGAGGAATATTTCTGAGTGATTTATCGTATGGTAGGATGACCATTTAATAATAGCATATTACATATTTTCAAATATGTAATAGAGGGGGTATTGAATGTTCTTAATACAAAAGATAATAAATATTTGAGAAGATAGATATGCTAACTACTGTGACGTGGTCACTATGTATTTTATATATCAAAACATCATTATATAGTCCATAAATATGTACAATTATATGTCAATTTAAACAAAAAGATTTATTAGTGGTGAAGATAATAGTTTGAGCTCCCCTCAAAACAAAACCAAACAAGAGAAAAAACCCAGTGTAGGTTACTGACCACAAAATCTGCCTTATAATGCTCATTTGATAATTTGTATTGCATATATAATATACAATATTGATGATTCATATAAGGATAGTATATTGCAAAAACATTTTATTTGCCAGAAATACAATTTCTGGACCAAGTCTCTCATCTTTTGTTTTTCATATTTTAAAAATAAATAAATGCAACCATAGAAAATTTAGAAAATAGAAGGAAATACAAACCAATAAAATTATTTTAACGTAGTTTCTTAGAAATATTCGCTTCTAACATTTTGTTGTACACATCCTCATCCTGTTAACAGAATTACAATTCTACTTGCTATTCTCTTTTATATTTTATCATATAATTTTATTGTGATTTTAAATAACTTTTCAAAATTATAAATTTCATCAGTTGTTTATAAACCATTTGGTAGTTTCTCTATGTTAAAGTTGTAAATATTAGCTTTACATATTTTCAACATTAATACTCTAAATAATAAATGTTCCAGCATTCTTAAAAGCTCTTGACATTGCCATTTTAAAAACAATATTGATCTTGTTCTTTTATTTATTGATCATTGGTTCCCATTTCTGAGACTGAGAATATATACATATATGTTCAATTTGATATGGAGTAAAAAACTATTATTTCATAATTTTTGTTACTTGAATAAATGTTTCTACTCAAATGTATGACCAGTTTTATATGCTTATTATATTAATGTTTTTTTCATGTACAGCTTTTCAATTTCTTATTCTTCTTTAAGATACTAATTGGTTGCTCAACTGTGCCAACTGATTTGCTGTAAATGTGTTTATATTTAGTATTAAGCTTTTCACTATTTTTATTGTTTTTTTAGTTTTAATTTTATGCTTGACCCCTTAATGTATCTGGAGTCTAAAAATTTAGCTTATTACTTCAACAATTGTCTCTGTGTATGTGTTATTTAACAATATATTTTAGTACCATTCATTTAACATTCTATTAGTTTGCTACTATATAAATTTGTCCTATACATCTACATTCTTATTTTACTGTGGCTTTTCCTCTGTGGTCAGACACTCAATTTAAACAGCAGAGAAGCCTGCAGGCTTGGTTCCACATTATTAATCAGAGCCCAGGACTGAGGACTCACTCAGCAGCTTGATCAGCAAATAACATATAAGAAGTAGTGCCAGGCTATGAGCCAGGCTTAGACGTCAAAGAAGAAAAATAAAATAAGAACACAAATATATTTAAAGAGTCAAATTACTTCTATTGATTATAGATGGACAGTAAATAGTCCTGCAAGATCAAATTTAATTCATTTTTGAGTTGGATCTCTCACTGTTGCACAGGCTGGAAGGCTATGGCAAAATCATGGCTCATTATACTTTCTACCTTCTAGGCTCAGGCAATTCTTTCATCTCAGCCTTCTGAGTGAATGGGACTACAGGTACATGCTACCATGACTGGTTAATTTATTTCTTTTTCTTTTTCTTTTTAGAGACAATATATTGCTATGTTGTCCAGGCTGTTCTCAAACTCTCTCATTGAGATTCATGCAATTCTCCCATCTTGGCCTCCCAAAGTGCTGGGATTACAGGTGTGAGCCATGGGTCCCAGTGTAAAATGGGGGTATTTAGTTAGCTCCCTTTGATTGTCATCGTGCTGAATACTGAGTGGTGGCCACATATTGAAAACAATCACCCTGTAGCCCACTTTAGCCATTGGATCTACCATATGATCAACTACTTATCTGGAGATGACAGTATCTGGTTTACAATGCCATTTGCTATATATTGTAATATCATTTTTGTTTATGGTTTTTCTGAATTTTATATGAATAATTGGATTTACCTACATCTAGATATGTAGATAAAATTGTAACTGGTATTTCTCCTCATTTATTATATAAATTATTACAAGTGTAACTGTGACTAAGTTAACATTTTTTTAATCTTTAAAAGATGTACAGATTTATAAAATTACCATTTAGCATTTGTTAAGATAATATTTCTGTCATAAATTATTCATAAAAATACTATTTAAATTGATTAATAGTATTGAAGCTTCCTTTTATTATAATTAATCAATTTGATCATTTATTATTCATTGACTTGTTACAACAATATTCTCAGTTGAAATTGGTTTATTAATTTTTATTTCAACATTCATCACATTCAACTTTCGATTAAAATTATTTATTTCTATCTTTTCTCCTTCTGTCTTTGACACTCCTTCTCTCCTTTCTCCTCAAGTTTTATTCAAAAAATATGTCATTTATGGCAAAGCTCTCAATTATACCAACATGGCAACATATTGTATACCCCAGCTTTAAGTATTATATTATCTTTAAAGATTTATTTACTTCCACCTCGAAGGGGATCAAAAGGATCAAAAGATGAAGTAGAAACTCTCTAAAAGACAAGATAGAGACAAGTTTAAAACTATAAAGTGATCACCACAACATATATATGTGTGTGTATATATATAAATATATACATATAATATATGTATATGTATGTGTGTATATGTGTATGCATGTATATGTTTATATACTTATATATACATACACGCACATATACGCACATACATATACATATATATTTATTTATGTTATGTAATACTATGTACTTTATCTTCTAAATGATTATTTGACCCATCTGTGCCCCTCAAATCAATTCCTTGAATATGCCACTACTAACTTACCTTTGTCTCATTCTATGACACTAATCTGGAAAATACTCAATTCTCTTAAATTCAAATATTCTCTTTTTCTGCATTTCATGTGTTGTATCAAAATTAACTCATTCTAAATTTATGGCCACACATATCAAGTAGGTCCAAGCCTCCAGGAAATCCACTAATATACCTGCAATTCAGCGAATTAAATCCTTCCTGTTGTCTAATAAAATATTTTACACATTTGTTTCTCTCCAACATCCAAATTCAACACTTATTTTATTTTCCTCACTCCCTTTAAAAGTCATATTTTCTGATTTGCTGAGAAGTTATGTTCAGAGAGAACTTAATGTTTTCTTCACACAAAATTTATATGCATTTTGTCTCATATAATGTCTCTTTGCACCTATAATGAATGTGAGTTATTCCAGCTCCTAAGGCCAATTCAACTTGTATATTCATTTATTTTTTCTCCTCCCACATACTTAAATCTTTATCCCACCCAATGCTTCTTTTTTCTTTATCGTTTATTTTTCTTTGACTATTGTGACCGATAGCTTTGCCACACTCATACATTGTGCTGTTTTTAACTTAACAAAATGATTCAGTAATATTTTCTATCTTAAAACAAACAAAAAATGTAAAAAATATTTTAACACATGCTGTCCCTCCAGCTTTATACTTTGTCTACCTTTATTCATAATTAAGCTTTTCCAAAAAGTATCTATAATAATTCCTTTTGTTTTATTGTTTTTATTCTCTTACTTTTTGTATTTAAAATCAAGGTAATTATAAAATTAAGTTGAATAGCTAAATGTTACTAAATCTTAAACTGAAATAGCTAATTACTTGGCCATTACTCTCTGCCTCTTGAGTTCCAGTTTTGGTAGCTACAAGTTATTATTTTACTTATTCTGGTGCTAGTCATCTCTACAATTTTAACTCTGTTTAAATAAGTTTACTTGGTAGGTTTTGTATTCATAACTAATTTAAATATAATTAAAGCTGTACAAAGACTTATACAAGCAAGAGAGACCCTTGACTTTCTCTAGGTTAATTAATACAAGTAAAATATTATTAATATAAATGTGTTACAGAAAGAGTTGAAAGTTTCTGAAAGGTGTCAGTGTCCTTGCCTGGTTTTAAATTTTTTTAAATTTATGATTGAAATGTGTGTGTGTGTGTGTGTGTGTGTGTGTGTGTGTGTGACACACACACACATATGGTACAATGTTATCTTTCAGTGCATGTATCTATAATAGAATTATCAAATTGAGGTAATTACCATATCCATTGTTTTAAATATTAATAATTCTCTGCTTAACATCTTACCTACTAGCTATCTTAAAATGTATACTACATTATTTTTGCTATAGTCACCCTACTGTGTAATAGAAAACTACAAGTTATTCATTCTAATTGTAACTTTATACTCATGGACTGAGCTCTTTTTCGTGGTCCCTTCCTTGTCCTGTCCTCTCCAGCCTATGGTAACCACTATCTTACTCTCCTTTTCGATGAAATCAACTTATAAGTGAGATGATGCAGTATTTATCTTTTTGTTCCTGTGTTATTTTACTTAGAATAATGTCGTCCTCTAGGTTTTTTCATGTTGTGGCAAATCACAGAATTTCATTCTGTTTTATAATCAGTTAGCAATTCATTATATGATATAGATGCACATATATGTGTATATGTAATAAATACATACATATATCTGTTAATAAGAAATGTTATATTGCATTATATTATACACACACACACACACACACACACACACACATACACTCTAATAGCCACACACTACATTTTCTTTATGCATTCATCATTAGATATGCATATTGTTTGAGTCTATATTTTGGCTATTGCCAATAGTTCTGCAAATAAACATGGGTACACAGATATTTTTGACATAACAATTTAAATTTATTTTGGATATATACCCAGTAATGAGCTTACTGGAAGATATGGTAGTACTATTTTTAACTTTCTGAGAAACCTTCATAATGTTTCCTATAATGATTATATTAGTTTAAATTCCCATCAACAATGTATGAGTTCCCTTTTCTTTGCATCCTTACCAGCATGTGTGGTTTTTAATTTTTTTTTTTTGCCTTTATTATAATAATCATTCTTACCAGGGTGATGTGTATCTACATAGGCAAAATACTTAATGAAATTGGATAGGATAAAACTTTTATGAGTAAGCCTTCAAAAACACAAGCAACAAAAGCAAAAATAGACAAATGGGTTATATCAAACTAAAAGTCTGCATAGTAAAAAAGTCAATAAAGTGAACAAATAATCTATAGAATGAGAGAAAGTATTTGTAAACTATGCACCTGACAAAGTATTAATATCAAGAATGTGTGAGTAACTGGTACAACTCAGATACAAAAAATTCTGACTTTATTTTATCAATTTTTATTTTATTTTAAAGATGTGGGACACAATTCAGAATTAGGTATACAAGTCATTTTAGTATGGGTAAAGTTTGGGCCTCCATTTTGTGCCCACTTTACCTCTTTTGAGATTATTGATGTTGTGCCCCCCACTTCCCTAGCAGTATTCTGCTATTGCCAATCCCTTTCTTATAGTATTCTGGTAAATATTCAGGGTCCACTGTGGGGGTCCCACCCCGCAAGGGTCGTGAGATTTCCTGAAAGAGAGACGGATGGGCAAAAGATGAAAACATTATCCTCAGACACCTGCTTCCTGAACAGATGACAATTTAATATTAGTTAACACAGAGCTTTTATACCATCCGTAAAGGGGCAAGACAAAGAAAATTCCTTCACGTACATATGCTCTACAAGTTACCACCATCTAGTGGTCTTAGCAACAAACAAGCCAAGAACCCTGTAAACATTCAGACAATGAGTCTTATTCATAAGGCCAAAGATGATAGTTTTAGTCCAAAGTCCCGAATTACAGTCCTTGAACTGTCTCCAGAAAGTTTCCAAGTGTAAAGTTCTTCATGTAGCAGTTGTTTTCCTTCTGGGGCTTTATGACCTTCAGAGTGTTGTAATCACCTTTCTTGTTCAGGTGTCTCTGTTACTTTTCTCTTATGCTGCAGTGCTTGTTTCTAAAGAGAACTCAAAAGAAGCTTCTAGTAATGTTTCCTAGGCCCCCAAGGTTGCTTTCTGTCTTTAGCTAAGTTATCATAAAACTGTCTGATTAGTATATTATGAGTTCAGTGAAAACCCACTCTATAAATGTTAACTTAGAGTTTTAACTATTCAATTAAGTAAAAACCTTAACAATTAATCTTTATCCTAAGTCAGTGAAAACAGTGTTATAAATCAACTACATAACTCCTAGATAAGTGTTAGAACTTATAATGAATTCATAATGAACTTACTATAAACTTGTGCTTCTAAAAAACCTTATATCAGCCAGGCTTGGTGGCTCAGCCTGTAATCCTGCGCCTTTGGGAGGCTGAGGTGAGTGGATTGCTTGAGCCCGCGGGTTCAAGACCTGCCTGGGCAGCGAGACCTCATCTCTACAATAAATCAAAAAATCAGCCAGGCATGGTGGTGCAGGCCTGTAATTCCGGCTACTTGGAAGGCTGAGGCAGAAGGATCGCCGGAGCCCAGCGGGTCGAGGCTGCAGTGGCCGGGAGTGGCCACTGCACTCCAGTCTAGGCGACAGAGTGAGACTCCAACTCAATAAATAAATAAATAAATAAAAAACCTTATATCTAAACACTAAGCTACTTAATTCTAAATCAAATAAGGAGTGAATATACTTATATCATTTATTACTTAAGCAGTATCTAGTAACTTATAACCAAGTGAAAGAAAGCATTCTTGATGTGCTTCAGAGTTTAACCCTTGCATATGTTAGAAAAGGCCAAACGGCATAGTGGGAAATGGAAAAATGAACCATGACATTCTCAGGTTAGCTGTGAGTACTTCGCATAAACATGCCATCTTCTTCTTCCATGACTGCACAGAATTTCTTCAGCTGTACCAACAGCAAAGAGAGAAGACAGAAGGGCCTCAGCTGCCCAGACTCGCTTTGCGGCTGGGGGTCCTCAGCACACCTGGACTTTGTCAATCAGGCGGGCCTCCAAGGCTGGCTCCCAACAGTCCACTGAATAATGAGAACATATGGTGCTGTGATCTTTGTTTCTGTGATAGATCACTGAGTATTATAGACTCTAAATCCATTCAAGTTGCTGCGAAGTCCACATGTGTGTCCATCTTTATGGTTGGATAATATTCCATCATGTATATGAACCACATTTTATTCATTCAGTTCAATTTCAAGGGACAGCATGGTTGGTTCCATGTTTTTGCTATTGTGAATAGTGTTGCAATAGACATGCGTGTACAGGAATCTTTTTTTGGTAGAATGATTTGCGTTTCTCCGGATATATTTCCAATAGAGTGATTGCTGAGTCATATGAAAGGTCAATTTCTAGTTCTTTTAGAAATCATCACACTGTTTACCATAGAAGTTGAACTATTTTGCATTCCTACCAGCAGTGAAGAAGCCTCCCCTATTCTCTGTATCCTTACAAGCATCTGTTGTTTGTTTTACTAATGATGGCCATTCTAACTGGGGTTAGGTGGTATTTCAATGTGATTTTCATTTGTATTTCCTTGATGATTAGTGAGGCTGAGCACTTTTTAATGTGTCTGTTGGTTACCTGTATAATTACTTTTGAGAAGTGTCTATTCATGCATTTTGCCCACTTTCTAATGGTGCTGTTTTTTTTCCTTTTGGCACTTTTTAGTTCCCTATAGATCCTGAATGTTAGACATTTGTCAGATACAAAGTTGTCAAATATTTTTTTCCCATTCTGTGGGCAGACTTCCTGCTCTCTTGGTGGTTTCTTTTGCATTGCAGAAGCTTTTCTGTTTAATGAAGTACCACTTGTCTGTCTTATCTCTTATGGCATGGACATCTGGGGGTTTGATCAGAAATTGGTTGCTTTCTGCAACTTCCATTATGTTGTCTCCTGCATTTTCTAAGATTCATATAGTTTGAGGCTTTATGTTTAGGTTTTTGATCCATTTTGAGTTGATTTTTGTGTATGGTGATAGGTAGAGGTCCTGTCTGAATTTTCGGCAGGCAGCCAGCCAGATTTTCCAGCACTATTTACTGAATAGGTTCTCCTCTCTCCAGTAGTTGTTGGTAGTCTTTGTTGAAGATGAGTTAGTTGAAAAATTGTGGTTTTGCTTCTGAGATCTCTATTCTGTTCCATTGTTCTATATGCCTGTTCTTGTACCAATATAAGACTGTTTTGATTATTACAAAGCCAAAAACAAATGCACACACATAGCTGCACACACACAAACTAAAACAAACCAGAAAAAAGAAGAAAAAAACCCCAGAAAACTGAACACACACACACACACACACACACACACACACACACACACACACCACAAAATTGAAGGAGATGAAAGAAAGAATAAAAAGGAATGCAAAAAAATTCTCATAATGCATTTACAAAGACATTAAAATAGAGAAGAACAAAGAAGCAAACAAAAAAAACTAAGGGATGAACACTCAATCATTCTCATACACACATAAACAAAAAAAATATGAAAGAAGAAAAAAAAGAAGAAATAAAAAGAAAAAAACATGTGGGGGGGTGGATTCAGATGGAACACTCTCATACACATTCACACATGAAGAAAAAATAAAAATAAAAAAATAAAAACAAATCCTGCCCACCTGTGACAGATTGTAATTGTTCCTCTTAGCTACTCAGAGGTAAGTCCTCTGTTATCTCCTGTGGAACTGTGTCCTCATTCACAATCTCCCCAGCATGTGGCTCAGGGAAGGAGGAGGGGGTGGGAGGAGTGAGTGGGAATTTAGTCCTTTCCTCCCATTCTCTTATAGTCAGGGGAATCCTCTCCAGTGGGGGATTGTCTTCTCCCCAGGTACTGGCAGGGAGGAGTCCTACCCAGGCTTATCCTGAAGTAGAGTCCTCCTATCATGGCCAAGTCATGTGGGTCTGGTGTTCAAAGGATTGCTGGGGAGGAGGGGGCTGGGTCAGTCCCAGACTCACTGCTGATCTCTTTGGGGGTCTTCCTCATCCTTTTCTGGTCACACCCTTTGTCCCATGACTGAATCAGGGTAAGGAATATGATGCCTGAGACTCAACACCCATCCTGTCCCTCTGGAGTTTGTTCTTTCAGGATATTCCCTTTGGGTCATGATCAACTGCTGAGTAGTTAACCTGCTGGTCACAGAGTTGTAGTCTGCTGCTCCATGATGAGCAAGACAGATCACTTCCCTGTCCAATTTTCAAGATTGTGGCAGGGTGCCTGTTTTGTCTTCTCCAATGGGACTCTGCTTATGGCTCCTTCACGGTGCCTTCTTCACAGCCCTTGCTGCCAATGTCCAGTCAGGCACTGTGGTGGTGAGGCAGAGCCTGGAGCTGGCAGTCACTCCTGGCAAACTTCTTCCCAGGAAGGGCTTTGCTGATTTTTTAAAAAACAGCACTCAGCTTCTTTGCCCTGGGAAGTGCTAGGGTTCAAGCAGAGCAGCTGTGTCACTAGCCACTTCACCAGGAGAGTCCTGGCCACTTGTTCCCAAGTCCCCACTCCATCAGCCATTCCATACATTCACTCAGTCACACTGGGACTTGCATAGTCCAACTGTCCCTGCCACCATCCTCCGTCCCAAACTGATAAAAAAAATCTGATTTTAATAATGGGCAAAAATCTTGAATATACATTTATCAAAAGAAGATATACAAATGGCCAATTGATATTTGAAAAAAATGTTTAATATTGCTAATCATTAGAGAAATACAAATCAAAACCACAATAAGCTATGAGTGGGAACCTCCCCTCAAAATGGAATTATTTTTTGGAGGTGGGTCCCTTGGAATTTTTTTCACTGAATCAAACATCAACTAAAGTTTTTATTTGGATGTTTTGAGAAGTTTGCATCATGATTTGTAGAGGAAACATCCCTATTTGTGGCAAACAGGTGACTGATTTTTCCACCATGACAATGTACCTGCTCACATGTCACTGAGTGTTCAGCAATTTTTGACCAAAACCAGCATGAACCCCATGCCCCACCCTCTGTATTCACCCGGTCTCACCTTGAACAACCTTTGTTGTTTGTTTTCTCTGATGAAAAAAAGTCCTCAAATGAAAATGTTTTGCCAATTTGAAAGAGGTGAAACAAAAAACAGGAGGGGCACTAAAAGTCATCAAAACTATAAATCCAAAAATGTTTTGTTTTGTTTTGTTTTTTTGAGTTGGAGTCTCACTCTGTTACCCAGAGTGGAGTGCAGTGGCCGCTCCCGGCCACCGCAGCCTCGACCTGCTGGGCTCCGGCGATCCTTCCAACCTCAGCCTTCCGAGTAGCCGGAATTATAGTCATGTGCTACCATGCCCGGCTGATTTTTTTATTTATTGTAGAGATGAGGTCTCACTGCCCAGGTGGGTCTCGAACCCGCGGGCTCAGGCAATCCATTCACCTCAGCCTCCCAAAGGCGCGGGATTACAGGCTGAGCCACCGAGCCCGGCTCAAAAATGGTTTTGAGCAGTGAAACACGTTTCTCACAGGTGTATTGCATCAAACAGAGAGTACTTTGAAGATAACTGAAGTTTACATATGTAAGAATAGGGAGCAAACAGCAGACATTCTCACTGCTGTCCTTCCCATTGTGCTCCTTTGCACTGTATCTTCTCTTTAATAAGAGAGGAAATTTTCAGCTAAATTTTTTTAAGCATGTAAGAATAAACATACAATTTTTAAATAAATAAATTCTGTTTTTTTATCCCCCCATATCATCTTGCTATCTTAATTTGTTCTTGCCCTCATATTCATGATCAAAGTCTCATGAAATATATTCCAAAGGATTATTTTATAGCCTTCATTTAATATTGCTGATTATTGTAATAAATTTATTAGAATTACTGTTTTATAAATAGCAGTTAGTTCTGAGATTTTTCCTATACTAGTCTGAAAGCTTTGTTATAAGCCACCAGCTAAAAACTACATCGTCAGTAAAGAAAAACAGCTCTGAGGGACAGCATCAGGTATTTTTAATTATTGATACTTTAAGAAATAGACTCTTGGGAAAAGGTCTGGGGATTCAGAATGTACCACTTACAGAACTCTCAGAATGTACCAGAGTACTGACTCAGGATTCATTTAGAAATGGATAGCTTCCATTTAGTATTAATTCCAATTAGCATTAATTACATAAGAATAAATCAAATGATAATGTAATTATTTGGTTACTTGTTTTGGAATATTTTTATTTGTAATATTTTGTTATCTTTTTAAAAATTCTATTTTGTGCGTATGGTGAGCCTTTTCTCAGTCTTCTTGGCCTATCTTTAAGTGACTAATTAACAGCTCATGCTTATTCAAAGTGTGGTGGAAATTTTTTAGTTAATTATTCTCACCCTCATAATCCCTCATAATTCTGGAACAAATATTTTGAGTTCTTTTTTTACTTTATATAGCAATATAGATTTTTGCATAGTTTCATGAAGAATCCATCCTTTCCTGTCTCCTCACTGGTAAGAATTGGGACAAGTGGTTTGTGAAAATGCATGTGTGTGAGTGAGTGTGTGTGTGTTTGTGTGTGTAGCATGTATATGTGAATGCAGACATACATATTTGAATTTGAAAGACTGAAGACCTCCAGTTTAAACTGGCTTCTCTCTAGGCCTGTTATACAGTGTCATCATCTTGAGAATTTTCTTTACTTGAATTAGGGCCCTTGATGCCTAAATCTTCTACCTTCATCTTTCATTTTGATTGAGAAAATCTACCAGAGCTTCTTTAGAGTAAGTGAATGACAAATATTGTTTTCTTAAGAACTTAGTGCAAAACATCTATCCAAATGCTGTATTTGTTGTTTTAAAAGAACTTTAATTTGAAGGAACAATTTTACAATTAGGAACAATAGTTATCTGATATTCTAAAATAAAATCCAATAATTTGCTTAACTAGTCAACACCTCACTTAATTTTTGTCAGTGATCTTCTTTTTTAGAATTTTATAAAAGCCAATTTATTGACCAAAGAAATATCTTTGTCTGAACTTTTGAGTTCTCTGAATGTGTCCTTACATTAGTATGTATTCCTCCTCAAATAGACTCCGAGACAAGATTCTCAGTACAAGCTGTTTATTGATGAACACTGGTAGGAGATTGGGACAGTGAGAAGAGAAGAGAAGAGAAGGAAGACAACAAAAGATGTTTCACCAAGCAAGTTTCTATTGTGGGTACCTGGGACTTAATCTACTTGGAGATCAGTGCCTCAGAGATACTTCCCTAGAGATGTGAGGTTAAAGTCTATTCCCAGGGTGTCAGTGCCTAGGTATTTGCAATCTGCCCTGTGGTAGTAGAATAGATTTGAGGCCCCAAATAGAGTGTCAGATGCTAAAGGCAAAAATGGAACTATACCTAGAGATATATACTATACCTCAGCTTCACTGAGTTGACAGGCAAGGTGCTTGCTACTACAATCCGCTAGACTGGTGCCCATATATAAACTTAATGATGACCAGCTGATGCCATAGAATAAAATTTCACTGATGCTTTGGCTTAAGTGGATATAAGTTGAACATTGGCAGGAAGTTCGAGGTAAGTTTCTTTCATTCGTGAATAGGAAATGCTAGATAATGCTTTTGAGCATAATCTTTAGCTTAATGAATTTTCCCATGTTTATGTCATTGACATATAGGAATTGTGAAGTTATTTCTTAGTAGTTTATTATTTACATTTTTTGTAAGTAAGATAGTTTTATACTTATAAACTGCTACACCATTTAAACTACATAATTCTACCATCATCTTTATTGCAGTACTTTTTGTGGGCGTAACATGTTCTAGATAATAATTGTTTTCAGAAAAGCAAATGGTAAGCTTATCACAGGACTATTAATGTTAACATTTATTTGAAAGATCAAATGTATGCGCATGTGTTATTTTCTTGGTTTAGACGCCCCCACAGTTTCGACTAGGTTTCACTCAAACGTTCTTTTAACATTTATGTCATTACACTACACTGCTTTGAATACAAAGTGACAAAAAAAGAACATTTTACAGGAGCACTGGTTCTAAGGTATCTTCAGAACTTCCCTCAGAGACCCTACTAATTTTCCCCAAATTAATGTCATTTATCCCAAGAGGGCACCTTGTATGTGTGCTCCAAACTCTCATTTAAGGTCTTCTGCACAGCATCTCTGCAGTCCCCTTCTGCAGCACTCTGGGTTAGGTTTCTTCTCACTGACACTTTGAAACCTGTCAGTTATGATATTAGTAATCAATGACAGTTCCAGAACTGCTGATCATGATTTTCTGCTGTCTGGTAGTATTGCTGATGACTAAGTCATGGGTTCTGATGTTTATACTATCTCCTGTAGCTGGTAGCACTTACTGAAATTTTGAACTAGTGCTCTCCAATTCGGTAGCCACTAGGCCAGCCACCAGTGGATACTGAGCACTTGAAATGGGGCTATTGTAACTGAAGTGTTGTTTTCTTACATTTTAAATTTAAAAACTGATCATTCAGTTATTGGAAAACTTTTAAAGTATGTTTGGATCAACTTGGTTATATGACTCTACTTTTTCAATTGTACATTTTTAAAAAATTCAAAATCATAGATAATTTAACATTTAGTTTGAGAAGTACTGTAAGTGTAAAATACCCAAATTCTAAAGCGTTTTCTTTCTACTTTGTCTAAAAATATAGTTATATTTAAATATAAGGTATATAATTATATTCTGTATTTGAATATATACACATATATTCACAAGACATTGCAATGAAAGGAAGGAATTGTGTGTGTGTGTGTTGTGTGTGTGTGTGTGTATGTGTGTGTGCGTAGACACCTTTTCCAGAAATCTCATTCATTTAACTTTTTTTTATTCAGGAATTTCACCTAACATCCTTGATCCAGATTATTGTGCAATGACTTTTCTTGAGGAGGTTCTCGTCTTCTAAAGAAATTCCTAGTGATTCTGTCCTATTAGTTCTCATTTCCAGTAAGTCGTAAAACCGAATAGGACCAAATTGTGGTTCAAGCTTGGACCATCAATATGTTCTTCATTACACAGGTGTTACAAAAATCCTTGAACATTTTTCTCAATGTTCAAGAAAGTTCATCTGGTATTTTATGTTGCCTCTCAAAAACATCGGTCTGATATAACCATGTTCTGAAAAAAGTGAACTCTTACTTTTTATATACTGGTATCATTTGTACAAACACATAGCTTAATAAGCACATAATCTAAGTCATATTAGATTTGTTTTGAACTTTCTACCTTATTTCCACTTTTTTTTTTTTTTTTGAGTTGGAGTCACACTCTGTCGCCCAGGCTGGAGTGCAGTGGCACACTCACAGCCACCACAGCCTTGACCTACTGGGTTCAGGTGATCCTTCCACCTCAGCCCTCCAAGTAGCTAGAACTACAGGTATGCACCACCACACCCAGCTAGTTTTTTGATTTATTGTAGAGATGAGGTCTCGCCAAGTTGCCAGGGCTGGTCTCAAACCTGCGAGCTCAAGCAATTCTCTCACCTCGGCCCCCCAAAGAGATGGGATTATAGGCGTGAGCCTCCATGCCCAGCCTATACCTTATTTCCATTTAAACTTCAGTTAAGTAGGATGGGAATGGTCGCTTAAGACGATAATTCCAGCAGTTTGAAAAGCCCAAGGAGAGAGGATCACTTGAGGCCAGGAGTTTGAGACCAGCCTGGACAACAAAGTGAGACCTCACCTCTACAAAAAAATTAAAAGATAAAAAATAAAATAAATAAAAAAACTAGTTGTTTTGGTGTGTACCTGTAGTCTCAGATACTTGGAAGGCTGAGGCAGAAGGATCACCTGAGTCCAAGAAGTTAAGGTTGTGGTGAACCATGATCATGCTACTACACTCCAACCTGCATGACAGAGTGAGACTCCAACTCAAGATCGCTAGACAGATAAATAAAAAATAAACAAACAAACAAATGAATAAATTTCAGTTAAGTATATATGCTATTACATATCTTCACAAAACATTCAAGGTGGCATTTATTTATTTTATTTTATTTTATTTTTGAGTCGGAATCTCACTCTGTCGCCCAGACTGGAGTCCAGTGGCCGCTCCCGGCCACTGCAGCCTCGACCTGCTGAGCTCCGGTGATCCTTCCCCTTCAGCCTTCCGAGTAGCCAGAATTACAGGCACGCAAGGTGGCATTTATTAAACAAAGAAAATAGATTTTTGAAATAAAAAATTTAATAGCCAATAATTGCACAGGCATGAGAATGTGGAAACATAATAATGCATTTATTTTACCTTTTGTGTTTCATGAAAATTATCCATTTTTGGATTTTATATTGTCATGTTAAAATATATATCTTTTTTTCTTAGGTACTTTTTTATACTTGGATTTTTAACTGATTGATAACTTTGCCATTTAACATGCTTACATCCAATATCATTAAATATACAATAATGGAGTTTAAAAATAAATGTGGTTTATAAAACTTATTTTTATAAATATATTTTAACTGGTTTTGTTGATAAAAGATGCCGGACTAGCCTGGCGTGGTGGCTTACTCCTGTTATCCCAGTACTTTGGGAGACTGAGGCGAGAAGACTGCCTGAGCCTGCGGGTTCAAGACCAGCCTGGACCTGGGCAACATGGTGAGACCTCTTCTCTAAAATAAATTTTTAAACAATTTACTGAGCGTGGTGGCACACATCTGTAGTTCCAGCTACTCGGAAGGCTGAGGTGAAAGGATCATCTAAGCCCAGCACATCAAGACTGCAGTAGCCATGAGCATGCCTCTGCACTCCAGCCTGGGTGACAGTGAGACATCAATTCAAAAAAGAAAGAAAGAAAGTTTGTTGGTGTTTAGATGAAGCTTTATCAGTGACAAACAAGAGAAAATAGGCAAATGTTTTAAAAGGTGCCTGGATTCTCCCAAAGAGAGATATCTTACCGGGTCATACAATACTTTAATTTCCCTTCTTTATCTATTAATTGATGTTATGCCTGAGCCAGGTTGGAAAGTAAGCCACACAAAACAGTTAATTAAAAGCATGTCTCTTCAAGTACCTTAGTTAGGAATTTGACAAGGTAAAGAAAAATGGTCAGAGTTTAGTTGTCACTTTTAACCCTGAGTAAACCATTATATTTTTCATACATTTAAATATATGATGACAAATTATTAATATTAATATGCTGGTATAAGAAAAATATATATCAACTTAAAATGTTTCAAGTCCTTTGCAATAGGACAAAGAAGGATAGAATAAATATATTTATAATTTATAAGTAAATTATTTAATAAAACCAGCATGATTTCAGGTAATACTAAGTGAGAGGATAGTTTTTAAAATGGAAATAAAATTATATATAATCAACATTACTTCAAAACTAGTTACAAGTTAGTTGGAAATACACAAATGAGAAAACATGCTACAGAATAACTGCTTTTTATAAGAAAGCATTGCAATTAAGAAAAATATTTAATCACATATTTCTGATTGATTATGCTGCTTTCAGAAGTGGTGGAAATATATTTATCTTTTTTTTTTTTTTTTTGTCATACATATGTGGTTGGGAGCCACAGCTATTTGCCCCTAAAAGTTTACTGAAAAATTACTGTCAGCAGGCAGATCGATTAATAGGAGAAAACAAATAAAAATATATTAAATGTCTATATACAGGAACCTTCAGAATGAAGACATAACCTCTCCCTGAATTATAGAAACTTATATCTCATCCTGAGCCTTTGATATAGAATGCATACTCAAGAGTATGGCCCAAAGTAGGTTATATTGGTAAATCAGGTTTAGTGGTGAGACAGGTTACGAGGAAAAGAAAAGAAGAAGCTTGACTACAACGGTGGTCTTTTTAGACTTTTTAAAGTGTTAGATTCTCAATCTCACCTGGATCCTGGGAAAGTTGTAGAAAGGGGAGACAGCAGGGTTCCGTGGCTCAGTCTGTAATCCCACGCCTTGGGAGGCTGAGGTGAGTGGATTGCCTGAGCCCGTGGGTTCCAGACCCGCCTGGGCAACTTGGCGAGACCTCGTCTCCACAATAAATCAAAACACACACACACACACACACACACACACACACACACACACACACACACACACACACACAAAAGACGAAAGGGTAGACATGACTACATTAATGGAGATTCTCGACAGGTGCAATTTTTTTCCTTATAAAAGACACCTTTGCAGGACCACTTCTGTTTGTTGGTCCTCTGGCAGCCATTTCAAAATATGTTAAAAAATGTATTTGGGGATAAAATATTTTGATTTCCTTCACCCACATTTGTTAAGTGTGAATAATCTGGTCATTAAGGATGGCCCTTCTCATAGGTGTTACAAGACTGAGGGAGGAAATCATCTTTTTTGCCTCTTAAGCTAATATACTTTTACTAAAATTGATAGAATACAGATATACCTTTCTGCTATTAAGACTTCCCTTTCTAGCCAGGCTCGGTGGCTCAGCCTGTAATCCCACGCCTTTGGGAGGCTGAGGTGAGTGGATTGGCTGAGCCCCAGGGTTCGAGACCTGCCTGGGCAGCGAGACCTCATCTCTACAATAAATCAGAATCAGCCAGGCATGGTAGTGCATTCCTGTAATTCCGGCTGCTTGGAAGGCTGAGGCGGAAGGATCGCCAGAGCCCAGCAGGTCGAGGCTGCGTGGCCGGGAGCGGCCACTGCACTCCAGTCTGGGCGACCAAGTGAGACTCCAACTCAAAAAAAAAAAAAAAAAAAAAATTCCCTTTCTGGATTATTTTTAATTCTCATCTTGGCTTCTACTTATAACTAATATTCAAATATATTTGCAAAAATGCTGAATATTATTTTCTACATTATTTTAGACTTTCAGGGATTGATTGTGTCCTTAGAAATAAAGGCAATATTTAGCTAGATATTCCAATTGTATATTAGCAAAAATAAATTCAATGATCATCAAGCTAGTCTTTCCTCATTTGATACTATATTTGTAAATCTTCTTGTAAGCATACTACTTGGAAGTTAAATTATTCTACATACAGCCATCTAGAAATTCAATTAGATAAAGCATTCTTTACTTTTCTAAGTAACTAGAAAGCTACTTCAGGTGATAAATTCTCCTTGATTTCAGCTTTGTTTCAAAATGCAATGAGAAAGCTAAAATATCCCAAACCATAATAAACCATGGTTTTATGACATGGAAGTAAATTATCTAATATAAATCTCTTTGTGGACTTAAGATTTTCAAATAACTTCCCTATATTTTATCCATCATGCACTTTTAATGCAAAGTTTAATTCTTCTAACATAATTTAATTAAAATATACTTTGAATGTCAAGTTCATTCACGACATTATAATAAGCAATGAAAGATGAGTGGAGGTCATATTCTAAGATAATTAAAGCATATTATTTGCCTAAAAGACTTTCCAAATTAATAACAAAGAAAAATAACTATCTATGCAATGTAAACATATTTTAGCATAATATTGAGAGAGAATTACCATCAATGTGTTGAGTGTCTTGGGAGTACTGAGGATAGGAAGATCATTTTCAGGTTCAAGAATAAGGGAAGATTTTGCTAAGAAGATTCCATTTGAATTGGACCTTTCAAATGATATGCCTAGTGTCATTAAGTAAGGAAAAGTGTTGTTCTACAGAAATACTTTTAATCAAAAGAAGGAAGCAGAAAAGTTTAGAAGTTATTTAGGATTATTATTTTTACTTTATGCTAAAAAGTGTTTCTATGCACATTTGGATCTGCCAATTCTTTGGTGTGTTTTGTCCCTTGCATTATAGGAGATTAAGCAAACACCCATGATCTGTATGTGTTATAGCCTGACTGGGTTCTTATGCATGCTGCCCAGAAAAACTGATACTGTACACTACAGAAAGTTTTTACTCTTGTAAAGCAGTTGTGCAAGAAGGATGGGAGACATTTCACAAATCCACCACCGTGAGAGGCTAGGTTTTTTTTTGTTGTTGTTGTTTTTGTTTTTTAGTAGGAGTCTCACTCTGTCGCCCTGGCTAGAGAGCAGTGACATGCTCACGGCCACCGCAGCCTCGACCTGCTGGGCTCAGACGATCCGCTTCAGTCTTCCAAGTAGCTGGAACTACAGGCACGTGCCATCACACCTGGCTAATTTTTCTTGATTTTTGTAGAGACAAGGTCTCGCCAAGTTGCCCAGGCTGGTCTCGAACCAGTGGGCTCAGGAAATCCTCCCACCTCGGCCTCTTAAAATGCTGGGATTTGAGACGTGAGCCACCACGCCCGGCCTGAGACTAGGATTTTTAAAGGAATAACTTGGCCGGTGACGAGGCTCGGGAATGAGCGCTATTAATTGGTTGGGCTTGTCAAAATTGTCATGGCTTGTCAAAATTGTCTGTCTTCACAGAGCCAATTTGTAAGAGAGGATCACAGGACTGGTGAAGACAGGTTTTTTGTATGTGTCCCATGTCCAGATGGGGCTTCAGGTCAAGTATAGTTCAAGGTCTGTAAAACACCTCAAACACCATTCTTAGGTTTTTTTAATGGAGACTACCTACAAAGAAAGGTCTGCAGGCATCATTTAACGATCTCTGGGCCATAATCCATTATAAAGAGTTTTAGGAAGAAGGTATGTGGGAAGTGGGATCCCTAATTATGAGAGCTGATCACTCTCCTTTCAGTCCATTAAAGTTTAGGATGCCATCAAGGAGATCTATGCAACCTTAGGCTTCTGGTGTAAGGGACAGTATGTGTATCAGCCTCAGTGGCAGTTTACCCCCTCCCCAGATGTCAAGACATGAAGATAAACAACTGGTGTCTATTGAAATAAAAGCAAGTCGGGCTTGGTGGCTCAGCCTGTAATCCCGCACTTTGGGAGGCTGAGGTGAGTGGATTGCCTGAGCCTGCGTGTTCAAGACCCGCCTGGGCAACTTGGCGAGACCTCATCTCTACAATAAATCAAAAAATCAGCCGGGCGTGGTAGCACATGCCTGTAATTCCAGCTACTCGGAAGGCTGAAGCAGAAGGATCGCTGGAGCTCAGGAGGCGAGGCTGCGGTGGCCGGGAGCGGCCACTGCACTCCAATCTGGGCGACGGAGTGAGACTCCAACTCAAAAAAAAAAAAAAAAAAAAGCAAACTCAGAATCCACAGATTTGCTAATTTCTATCTATAGCCACAGCTTTGCAGGACTCAAGTCTCTTTCACAGCTTTTATCACATGGTCTGCATTAATTTTATGTAGATGGTTTTATATTCGTTAGATGCCAGCAGCACCTGCCCTCCAGTTTTAACATCCATGAATGTCTGCTGATATTGTCACATACCCCTGGGAAAATGTGCAATTTTCTCTGTTAGGAACCACTAGGATAAAATGCAAAATGCATTAGGGATCATGATAAATTGTAGTACTATAAATAACTAGCTTTTAGAGAATGTTTTCTCTAAGAAGCCATTGAGCTAACCACTTTGCTTTCATTATCTTATTTAATCTTTACCTTAAATTTAAGATATTATTCTGGAAACCAATAATTCAATATTCAATGATTTTTTCAAAAGCCTCACTCTAAAAAGTTGTGGGGATTGGGTTTGAATTGTTTGTTGGCTCCCTAACTTGTCCAGTTGAGCCAATTCTTTACTCTTTCCATAGCACAGACACATAGGTATTCCTTATATTAAGATACGGTGTCTACTTCCTCTCTCTTTGAATCTGAGAAGGCTTTATGTCTGCTTTAACCAATAAAACGTAAAGGAAATGAAGTTGTGCTGGTTTGGGGGTCTATTCCTTAATGGAGTGTATATCAGTCAGAATTCTCCAGAGAGACAGAACCAATGAACTATAGATAGATATTGATATAGGTACAAAGGGGGGGCTCCAAAAAACTGGAATTATCTTTCAATGACTGAACCGCTTGTAGTACAGGCTTCCTCCACCAGGTAACTGCTGTTGGTATCCACTGGCATCAGTGTACGAGCTAGTATTATAAGAGGCTGCATTTGGCATTAGTGAATTTTTTATTTTTTTTACTTTTGGAGAGTCAACATGTTTGCCCATTTCATGATGGGTGATTTATGAATGCATCTGCCCATGTTGCACTGAGTGTTCAGCAACTTTTGACTAAAAACAGCATGACCCCTGTGCCCCACCCTCCTTATTCACTGAATCTCACCCAGAGCGATTTTTTGTGTGTTGTTTCCTTGGAAAAAAAGTCCTCAAAGAAAAATATCTTGCCAATGTGGAAGAAGTGAAACACAAAACGAAAGAAGTACTAAAGGGAATCAAAATTGATGCATTCAAAAAGTGTGTTTGAGCAGTGGGAAAAGTGTCTCAATAGGTATATTGCATCAAACAGAGAATACTTTGAAGGTAACTGAAGTTTAAACATGTTAGAATGAGTACACAATTTCGTATAAATAAATTTGTTTTGTTTGGGGGGGTCCCCTCTTATATCTATAGATTTCCAGAAATTCCACAGAAATACCATAAAGATAATGTTTTACCAGTGATCTGGGTATCCTTTAATCCAGTTAAATTGGCACCCAAAATTAGCTATCACAGAGTGATGTTAGATAGTAACAACAAAAACAACACATTTTTATTTAGTCATTGCTTTATGCTAGACATTGTGCTATGGGCTTTAAAATTATCTTATTTAACTCTTGTGGCACTTCAGATGAAGAGAATGGTTTGCAAAAATGTGGCCAAATCGTTAAAGTCCACACAACCAATAAGAGGTAGAATAAGGATTAGAACCTCAGCTGAACCTCCAGTCTATCCTCTCAACTACTCTTGCTTCCATTAGATAAGATCTAGTGAGATATTTAAGTTTGAGCAAGTTTTTAAATTCTTGTTATTTATTTATCTGTCACGCTAAATATTTGAACATGTTTATGTAATAAAGGAAGAAACCAAAAGAGAGGAAAAAGTTAAACAAAGAAAAATAAAAAATTAATAGAGCTATGGTGAAAGGGGGGCACAGGGTGAATAAAGGTAGATGTAAAGGTGTTGATATTGAACTTTAATTTTAACTCTCAACTTTATAAGTATATGTATATCTTGAGGCACACATTAGAAACTCAAGTGTCATGCAACTGAAGCTTCAACATATATTAAATATATTTAAAGTCATCTTTTTTGTACACTTCTCAAGTGCAAGTCACTATTACTAGCATTTTATTTAATTAAATAAATTATTAAATTAACATTTATTTAATTTATACATACTTATCTGATTTATTTTACTCATCAACTAACGTGGGAAATAAATGGCAAAATTATAATCCGCAAAGTTTATTTTTTTAATCCATAATTATACAGTCTGAATTTAAATCTGGATACCTAATTCCAGCACCTGTGCCCCAAATTGTTCCTACTACCACCTCTCACAAAGGCAAGAGCTCAAGTGTGGAATCCACAGAACAAGAAACCTACAGAGTATCTAACCAACTACTTGAAGTAAAGGGATCATGATAAAAAATAAAAATAAAACTTTTTTTTAGAGATGAGGAGAATAATTGCTAAGGAAGAAAGGAACAGTCCCCAGACAACAGACTACATATATTTTCATATTCACATGTGTTATGATTATTATAACTCTTATACTAAGAAAACAAAATTTAGACTAATAATGGTAAAAATGACTTGTTAAAGGTTAAAATTTTGTATACTGAAGTAAAGGTTTAATTTTGAGTGTATAGTTTTTCATTTCTTTCATATATTTGCCATGTGTTTTAATACATATATATGTCAAAATAGTAATGAACTCAAGCAGTATACCTGCATTAACTCCTAAATTATAATTTTTCCATTATTCTATCAATGCCTCCAAAAGTTGACCGTAATTCTTTATGTAATTTTATAATAATATCGAATTTGAAAACCTTATGTGAAATGTTTGGTTAGTTTCTCATATATTGCATAGATTACAAGCATAATTTTGTTGATTGTATTTCATGAATTTATTTTTAAGCATTCTGGTTTCTGGAGTTAGGTAGAGACCTTAATCCCATGAGTAAGTTCCTCAAAATATGTGATGGCTACATTCTCAGTGATTAAGTATGTACAACTATGATGAAATCAATTTTTCCAAGCATCCTATGTTCAATTTTGTTCAAAGTTATAATGGAGAATATAAATTATTCTGTGTTGTTACTGTTGTCATTTAGCACTCATTTTTTTGACTCACTCTGTGAATATATGTTTTCCAGGATACTTTGTGCTTACTTCAATTTTCTAATCTACAATGGAAATAGCCTACTAAGTGCTGAATTGGTTAAACTTCTACATTTTCTGAAAGACAGCTGAACTGATATATTTTTCTTTTGCATGACACGTGGTTATAAAACTATCTTTCAGATATATTAAATAAAAGATGCAGTTACAAAACAGTGTGTCAACATGTCTTCAAAATACATTTAAACGTTTGATAAGTGGATTGTCTGGCTGAAATTTAGAATCCATATCAAGAAATGAAAAAAAAAACAGTTTTAATACATTCAAATTTTAATTTTTAAAACATCAGATTTTAAGATATTAATCTATTTTGATTTTAAATTATTAAATGCTAATAATGTTTTACAATTTATACTACCAAATTAAAATTTTACCATGAAAAACTTGGTAACAGAAAATCTCAACTACTAAAATACTGAGCAATTCAAATGATCAACAATGAAATTAAAATAGATGGGTGAGAAGTAATCATTTTGATAATTTATGAACTAGGGTACATAAAAATGCAAAAATTATCTCCAATATACTAATTGGAAGTGGCATGAAAATTATGGAAATAAATCTTGCTGGTGAGGTCTTTTTCGAAGTACTGTATATTCTTTTTTATTTTATATGCATTAGTATGAAACCTGAGTTCTATTTGTAGCAATCAGAAAATTTAAATCACTATATAAACTACAAATTTAAATGCTTTTGTCCGAGAGAATGCTATAACATTATTTAGAGTAGTATTAATATAAAAATGTAACACAGGCATAGTTTTTGTTAGCTTTTTTGGGATATGTGGTGTTCATTTTTATATTTCATACAAAGGGCATTTTACTCCCAGCTGTGACTCTTCCAAAACAGAAAGTTTAGCATATCTTCCAACAGTATTATCAAAGTCTGTAGAATATTATTTAATAGACTGAATAAAATTATTAAAGTGTAATCTGGGACCTTGGAAGATAGTGTGACATATTGAAATATCTACTTTTGTTTATATTTGGAAGGCATCCATCTAATATCAATTTTAAAAATGCAAGATTGGAAACAGAGCATCTTACAAAATTGCTAATATTTTGAGTTTTTTGTCAGCAGAAAATAAGCATTAAATAAAAATTCATCAATGGAAAAATGTATAAAATATCAACAGGAAAAGTTTTCTTTTTCTTTTCTTTATTTTTTTTTTTTTTGAGTTGGAGTCTCACTCTGTCACTCAGACTGGAGTGCAGTGGCCGCTCCTGGCCACCGCAGCCTCAACCTGCTGGGCTCCGGTGATACTTCCGCCTCAGTCTTCCGAGTAGCTGGATCTACAGGCGCGCGCTACCACACCCGCTAATTTTATTGATTTATTGTAGAGGTGAGGTCTTGCTGCCCAGGTGGGTCTCGAACCCATGGGCTCAGGCAATCCACTCACCTCAGCCTCCCAAAGGTGCGGGATTACAGGCTGAGTCACGGAGCCCGGCTTATTTTTCTTTTCAAAGTATTCTTTAAAAAAATACTGGTAAATATACATTAAAAAACTTATCTTTCTGAGATCAATGAAAGGCACATTATAGTTTTTCTTTAAATATAATGATATTTCGAAACTATTTTAAAAGCACAGTTCTAAAATCATGAATTTCACAGCAACCTGGGTGGACTTAGAGCCTATAATACTGAGTGATCTCTCACAGAAACAAAAAACTGAGTATCACATGTTCTCACTCATAAGTGAAACTTGAACAACTATTGTAATACTATAAGAAAAGGATTGACAGTAGTGGGAAACTGCGGGGGTGTGGAGGGGTTGGGAGGTGGGATTGGCAGTAGTTGGAATCTGCCTGGGGAAGGGGGGGCACACCTCATTAACAAGGGCACCTGCACAATGAATATTTGTATACCTAATCCTGAATTGTACCCCACAATTTTAAAATAAAAAATATTTTAAAAAATAAAAGCACCATTCTAAAATAGAGAAGTCTAATCGTTGTGTATCACACTGCAACTTTGAATTTGAAAAATAAACTATTTTTAAGCTGTATGCATTTAAAACCTGTTTTTAAAAGACATAGAAAGAAAAATATATTCCACAAGTAGTAAAAGTGCCCACTAATAATTATTTAGAAAAAGATAAATGTGTTATAATAAAATTAATGTATTTAAAAATAATATGTTGATTTGATTGTATCTGCAGATTTGCTATTCACTAGACATTTTGAATTTGAAATGAAATATTCTTAGGAAAAGCATTCCAGACCAACTATTATTCTCCTTTTGACACAGAATGAAGACAAGATTTGCAATTTCTATTTCACTTGTACAAACTTTAAAAAATCCTCTATATGTTAGTTAAACTTGAGGTTAATTGTCCATGTAGAGTTCTACCTTGGCTTGTCAACTGTGACTGTTTCTTGCTTACTAAAGTAGATAACTCTTATCTCTCCCAAGCCCATTTATTTTATCTTTATCACTATACAGCCGGCTCTCAGACTTTCTTATACTTACTTTATTACAGTTTTCTTATTACTGGATTTTTCTTCCACTGGTAATGGATTGCCACTGGCCTTTTGTCTTTCAATTCTCTGTTATAATAAAAAGAAAATATCTCTAAAAAATCACATTGAAGAGTGTTCAGTAAGAGGATTAAATCACAGTTTATTATCCTGCACCTTTATTTCTCTGGGTGAAACAATATCACAGAGACTTATATTTATTAAAATAAATTACTACAAATGAGCATTGTAGATCTCTAAAGACAGAAGTCTATTACATAACAGAGACAAAAAGATGTTTTTTAAATAAATTTCCATGACATAATTTAAAGGCTGATATATATATATATGGCCTGCTTGGAAACTTATTCTGCTTCCTATCATCATTTTTATTATTTCTCTCGTATCCACATTCTATTCTAAGGAAGCAAAAAAAAAAAAAAGTCAAATTAGTTAATTAAAAAATAGGAAGCTCAGATAGTATAGCAATACTTTCTTTCAGGTAGACAGTAAATCAGGCCAAGATGAGGCCAAGTGTTCGGGAGTTAGTGATAGTGAATCTGTGACCCTTAGTGTCTCCAATGCTCTGTAACTGATGGGAGTACTTCTGAAAATGATTCTAATAAAAGGTGTCTGCTGCATTACTAATCATCAAGAAAATGGAAATAAAAACCACGGTGAGATATATCCTCACACTTGATAGGATGGCTATTATCCAAAAGATAAGAAGTAACAAGTGTTGTTAATGGTGTGAAGAAAAGGAAATATTTGTACACTGTTGGTAAGAATGTCAGTTGGCACAGCCAAAATGGAAAACAGCATAAAAAATAGAATTAACATATGATCCAGAAATTTCTGTTCTGGATATATAATCAAAGAAAATTAAATGGGCACTGCATACAGATATATGGGCTACCATGTCCTTTACAGCATTATTTACAGCGTAGCCAAAATGTGGACACAACCTATTAGTCTATCAAAGAATGAACGAACAATGAAACCGAGTAATGAATATTATGCTAAGTGAAATAATACCAATACAGAAAGAAAACAACCCTGTAATCTCACTTATATGTAACTTTTTTTTAAAGTCAAACTCATAGAAACAGAGTAAAATGATGGTTACCAGGGGTGGGGTGGAAAACAAAATAATGAGAATTAGATCAAAGTATACAAATTTGCAGTTGTGAAGGGTGAATAAGTATAGAGATCTAACATGCAATATGAGGATTACAGTTGCTAGTATTGTATTATATGCTGGAAATTTGATAAGGGAGTAAGTTTTAGATTGTATTACTACACACAAGGGAAACTGCGTGAGATGACCGTAAGTTAATTTGCTTGATGGCACTAATCATTTCACTGTAAATATGTATCCCAAAACCTTATGTTGTACAACTTAAACATGTGTAAAAATAATAAATAAAATATGTCTACCATTTCACAAAATACTACCCCTGGAGTTGCAGATATTTTCAGTATAACAGATACAACAAAAATGCTATTTATCACATACAAGTAATGAAAGATTTACTAAAAATGTGCTGAAAGCTACATCCACTATATACTGTCATATAGAAGAGGACATGATTATGCATTTATGTTATCTATTACTATTCTTTACAAATTACCACAGCAAAGCTACTTAAAATAGTAAAAATATATTAGTCCATCATTCTGCAGGTTGGAAGCATTACATGAATTTCACCAGTCTAAAATCTTGGTGCTGGCAGGACTAAATTTATTTTGGGAGCTCAAGGAAAGAACCCGCTTTAGTGCTCTTTCAAGCTGTTTGAATAACTCAATTTTCTGTGGTTGTAGGAATGAGGTCTCATTTCCTAATTGGTTGTCAGTTATAAGGCATTGCTCAATTTCTAGAGACCACTCACCTTTACCTCATAAGTTCATTTCTCCATCTTCAAAGTAGCCAAACGTGGCTTAAGTCGCTCACATTTTTATTTCTTTTTACACTTATTCCATTTTTACATATTTTCTGCCTTCCGATCTTCCATTTTTTAAAGACTCGTGTTTTTATTGAACCCATCTGATAATCCAGGATAATCTCCCTATTTGAATGTCATAACTTTAATTATATTGCAACATACCTTTTTCATGCAAGATAATATAGTTAGTGTATCCAGGAATTTGGATGTATACATTTGGCAGGGGTCATTGTTCTGTGTACCACAGTCCACTGTCTGACTTCCTAAGATTCACATCTATAGCACATGGAAAATACATTTACACTAACTCTAAGTTCCCAAAGGTGTTATCCTATTGCAGCATCACTTCAATAAGACCAAAATCTTCTTTAATTCTCCTTAACTTTAAAATCGATCATCTAAATCCTCTCAATCGAATATGATGAGGCTCTCGGTATAATCCACTTTGAGAAAATGTATCTAATTACTTATGAAATTAATAAAACAGTTTGTCCCCAACATAAAATGGCAAAATAGGTGTAGAAAAGCAGTTATAGGCATTTTGGCTCAAAAGGGGAAAAATGAAAAGAAAAAGAGTCACTAGTCTTCAGAAGTTTTGAAATCTAGTAGTAAAATCCCCACTAGGTTTTAAGACATAAGTCCTATTTTTGATGGTGCTTGGTTATATTATCTGAGTCACTTCCTTTTTTTCACAAAAGATAGCAGGTATTTATAGTTATATAGATTTATCAAACTTTTTCTTGACAGTAGAATTTCTAGAGTCCAAGATCTTTCATTTTGTACATTTTATGTTGGGGACAAACTGTTTTATTAATTTCATAAGATCTTTCATTAATTCCAAACTGGCAATGTTTACTCTGGTATATAAGTCTCTGCCACGTTGTGCATTTCTTAGTGTGTCATTAAGATTCATAACGCTAAACAACACCTTTGCCATGTAATCATGCTGCAATTTTTTTCTATTTTGGCTTTTGCTGATATGGTCCCGAGGGACAATGCACCCAAGCTTTTGTAAAGCCTCTGGTTACATTGAGAAAATACGAGTCACACATTTAGTCTCTCAAAGAGCCTTTTATATAACCAAATATTTTGTACTTTTGATCTTTCTGGGGTACTGGAGAAAGGTTGTATAGTCACATTTGTGACTTTTTCTTTAGAATGTTCTTTTATGCAGAATTCCCATAATTTCCCACCTGAGTAAGTTGAGAATTTTCAAGATCTTCAAGTCTAAGCTACTTTTTGTGTAAAGCTATTTTTAAAAAATTTGTCATTATTTTCTAGCATTTTCTTTTAGTCACTTTGTCTAATAAAAGGTAGAGATGCATTACTCCTGCACTGAAACACTTAAAAATCAGAATGATATTATTCATGTTTTTTTTCCCCTCACTTTAAAGGTGTTTGATAAGAAGATAATTTTATAAATTAGTAAAACTTCATCAGACTGAACCCTTACAAGTTTTGTATGAGAATTAAACTACTGATATTTTAAACTGCTGGGTATTTGGGATTATTTGTTACTGCAGCAAAAATGAGACCTATACTGACTATAAGATAAGCAATTTCAGTGAATTTCTGTTTGACAATGTGTTGCAGTGGTAGAGAAATGAAAGGGACATTAAAGAAAATTATCAGTAAGAATAAAATTACTTTTATGGGGGCATGGGTATAAGGGAAAAAACTAAGACTGTAGGCCAAGCAAAGTCTACTTAAATATAGATAATTTTTTCATATTAAGTATGCAGAGAATAAAATCGACTCTGTAATAAGGATATAATAATTTAAGGGACAAGATTCCTTGGAAGTTAAAAGAGGTTGGAATTCAAAATAGAGGAGTGATTTGCCTTCGGTAAAATAATTGTAGTCTATTAAGTTGATTAGAAGGTGTGACACTTTTATGGCTGGGTTGTGACAATTTCTATGACAAAAGAATCTAGTCTTGCTGTTTTCATGGAGTCAAGAATGGGAATGGCAGTAAACCCTATTTACTATTTTCACTTTTCTTAACAACCTTTACATGATCCTTTTTTCAAAACAACAACAACAAAAACAATGCTGTTCCTTTAAGAACGGGATTGGCAGAAATGGGAAACTGCCAGGGGAGGGAGGGTAGAATCAGCAGTTGAGGGAAACTGTCGGGGGAGGGAGGGACACACCTCTTCAACAAAGGTACCTGCATAATGAATATTTGTATACCTAAACCTGATTTGTACCCCACATCTTAAAAAATAACAATAAAAACACAATGCTGACCAGAAAACAAACTAGCAAAGATGGTACCATATACTTGATTTACAGGTAAGCCCTTTCACAAGCTAACATTTCAATATAGGGTGAAATAAAATATTTTGCAGGGGATAAGTTTGTAAGGCCATGTACATTGTTCTTTAAATTGTATAAATGTCCTATCTAATACAATACATAGTTTTTAAAAAAAATCTTTGAAAATCCTACATATTTGATATGCTAATTTTACATTTTTACATGATAAGAAAGTTGATTGTTAATCCCCAGTTGTGGAATTATGAACAATTACAAAATATACTTTGTAATTGTATTGGCTTTCTGTATTTATTGTATGGTTGACCACAACATTCAATATATTTAAAAGTTTAGAATTGCTGATTGGAAGGCTTTCTTCTCTTTACCCAGTGCTAAAAAAATAATTTAATCAACAGTACCTCCTTTTTTTTATTTCAAAGGAGTTCAATTTCTTCTCACCATTGAGACCTAATGTGTCCTTCTATTTTCATGCACTGAAAAAGAATCAGTTTTATACTTGCTTGCTAAGTTCTTTTTCTAACTCTGCAAGCCTCAGGGAAGCCTAATTAAAAGTGTTGGCTGTTGAAAAATTATTTCTCTTTACTTAACCTTGTAATTTTCCCAGTATTTTGAACATGCAAAAATGTATTTTGAGAACAAATATATTTTTGCAATTTGTTTTAGCTTGAATTTATTTTTTCTTTACTGTCAGATCCCTAAAAATCAAACTTCCCTAAGATACATTTTTCTTTTTTTCTATTTGCCTACTGGGTACCAGATAGAACTATAAAATTGAATATTCTATGTAACACTGAATCTTCTATGTGCAATAAATCTTTTTATTTAAAAAAATGATTCATAGTTCAGATTTCTGGCTTCCTTAGTCATCTAGAGGTGGGCTCAAAATCTTAATGCATTACAAAAAATTGAGTTTAGACCTTCATTTGTAGGAAATTTGTGACATAACCTATAATGGAACAATTTTAGTATCTTAATGAGATAATTATGTGTTCAAACAGATGCAGATTTAAAATATGAGAGAAATCTGCATAAAACAGTTGTCAGAGAAAACAACTGTAAAACACAGCTGTACATTGTAAAATTTAAAAAATAGCTTCTCAGAGATTCATTAAATAGCTGCTATGTATAAAGAACCATACTGGGACTTTTTACATAGAATTACTTATATAATCCTTACAATTTTATAAAGTTGTGTTTATATAGGAGGAATTTAGATACTGAGTAGATTAGATAACTTTCTGAAAATCAAATGGTTAAAAATTGCCAGGACCTAGATTTAAGCCTAAGTATGTCTAAACCTAAAGGACTTTCTGGTCACTTGGTCAAGAGTGGGACCAAAGAGTTAACATTTCAACAATTTCCTAGTTTCTGATGCTGCTGATCTGGGGCTCACATTTGATAATGATGGCTATGGGTTTCAGAAATCAGTACAATTTGTGTTAATTATCCTGAACCATTAACACACATTCGGATTATGATCAACACACTCTGTGTAAGAACTCATGAAAATATAATACTTTAATGAAAAAATTTTCAGCAATATATATTGTTCAGGGGATTAATCTTCATATAGTTAGAAAGATTTTACATGTAGAAAACCTTATTTCCTAAATCTGTTCAAAATGATGTCTTAATTAAGAACTGATAGTGTGACATTTACACTATTTTTAATTTATGTGTAGTATCCTTATATTAAGACATCTTTGGGCAATACCAATGATGCATATAACTTTTTTTTTTTTTTGAGTTGGAGTCTCACTCTGTCACTCAGATTGGACTGTAGTGGCCGCTTCCGGCCACCGCAGCCTCGCCTGCTGGGCTCCGGCGATCCTTCTACCTCAGCCTTCCCAGTTGCAGGAACTACAGGCGCGCGCTACCATGCCCAGCTAATTTTTGATTTATTGTAAAGATGAGGTCTCACCAAGTTGCCCAGGTGGGTCTCGAACCCATGGGCTCAGGCAATCCCAAAGCGCTGTGATTACAGGCTGAACCACCGAGCCCGGCCCATATAACTTTTAAGTACCAATCTCAGAGCCTTAGAAAATAGAATCAATATTCCCTGGAGTCAGTCTGTATTCTTAAGTAAATGATAACCTGGGTTCCAAACTCCTTCCGACTCTCAGACACACACCATATAATTGTTTATTTGTTTGAGCATATTGATTCTTTGTAATGGTATAAATTATTCTTAACCAAGTAATGAATGACAAGTGATAATTCTTACTAATTGATTGCTAGCTAAATTGAAACACATTTTTTCCTCAAAGTATATATTACTGTTTAGATATGTTAAGGTGTCACTTTCTTAAGAATTTAACTGGTGAGAGTGCCATAAACCTTTTTGAAAATCTCTAAAGTAAATGTCCTCTAAAGTGAAGACGATGATGGGTATGCTGCAGTGGAATTGTGTTTACTAATCTTAGTGAGAATAATGGGATCATGGAACAATAAAAATCAGATAGATGTAATGTATGTTCAATGATGAGATGGGAACAATTATCAAGATTGTGGTAATCGGAATTTTGACATGCAAGAATTTGTCATTATATTTAACTGTTTACAGAACTTTTGGAAACGAACTAATGAACAGCAGTCTAAGGTGTTTATTTGATATATTTAGGTAGAAAATCCCACTTCTGATGAAAAAAATGTACCTTATGGTTTCACACAATAGTGGAAATTCGCAGTGTTCAACCCAAGAAGCTTACAGACACTGAGTCCTTTTAAAATTGTAAAGTCTATCCCTTAAAATCAGAGCACTGCAATAAATTCTCAAGTGTGTACCAGTGAATCTTTCTGTACATAATCCTCAATAGTATTAGTTTCTGCTTCTTAGCATGTGCATGTCCTTAGAAAACAAAATTTCTGAGAACTTATTTCAGCTAGTTGATTTTGGCTCTGAAGGGCAGGTAATCTTTGGGAGTTAATTCATCATTGTGTTTCAACTTCAAAGTGGCATTTTTGAAAGTTTAGGCAATAGAGTCTTGTCTCTAGCTGATAGCACATTATTCCAGTGAGACTACAGCTGTAGTTTTAGTTATTTGTCCAGCACCAATTATATAATGTGAATAGAAATACTTAGTAACAGGTAGAATCTCTACATAATTTTCTCAACTGTAGAAGGTATTTTATCATAGAAAGGACAAATGCAAACCACTGGAGTTTCTCCACCTTTCTAACATATTTCTAACATATAAAACAAAACCAATTCCATACCCTCACTGGATCTGTAATTCTAGATCTATAAATTTTATGAGAAAATAAACATAGCATTTGATCTTGGCATAAAACTTCTGACCCTAATATAAAGCCTTTCATCTAAAAATAATTGTATATTTCTATCTCAAATTAGTCAACAAAAGCAGAAAAGAATGTCAGGAGTTTATTTATTTATTTATATTCTCTCAATGTGACCATAGGATAAGTTTACTCTCTGACTGGACTAGACCAATTTTTATATACCTGTCACGATAGTCCAGACACCTTAACTAGTTCCATATTCTACAAACACTAAGCTAATCCATTACATTATACTAACTGGATATGTAAAGGAAGAAGTGGAAAATACACTATATTCCTCATATGTATGAGAGTGTGAAATGCATGCCTCATGAAGTTTTTGTAGCCAAAACCATCAGTGAATTTCTTAAGATCTGAGGCATGTTGCGATATACCTTCTAAAGTGAATGGTATATTACTGGACCTCTTAGGATGTTTTTGGCTACAAATAACACATCTGGGTAAGCTACTTCAATCCTTTACTTGCAAACTTATAAAGCTGCCCATTTTAAAAGAGGTTCAGATTTATGGTATATGCTCCATGATCAATTGGCCCTGTATTCCTAACAAGCATAATGGAAATAGAAGTGTCTGAGGAAAGGAGGAATGTTCTTTGGAGCCTCTGGCAACCTCAGTAAGACAAATGCTGTACAGACCTTTTGATTTTAGGCCAAGGCCTATTCCTTTTTTGTCTACCATGATATCTATGAGAAAAAAAAAAAAATCATCTCCTGGCATGCAACTGGGTCTCAGTGATTGACCCTGTTCGAAATTACTGTACAATCCAAATTGCCCCTGATGAATTAGGTTTTTGCAACTCATCAAACCATAAGTTTGAATGTGTATAATGTGTATAATGCACTTTATTACAACATGGAAATATACAAAAATAACAGGCTAAAACTAAAAACACAAGTTAATTTTACAAGTAGGTAGTTCATTTACATTGTTTTTGGTTCTACTGATTTGCTATTTCTCTGAAAATGAGGCCTATGACCTCAGACCAGTTAATGGAAGAGGAAGATAATAGCCTTTGTTTAGGGATTGATCTATACCATGTGTAATCTCTAACCAGAACTGAGTGGCTACTTCACTACGGTAACCACTAACAGATGGTGTACTGAACAACAGTGGCAAAATGAAATTTTCACCGTTAGAAGAATTTGGAGATGACACAACTGGTGTCAGATGACAAAACTGGTATGGCATGCTTTGTGTGAAAGAAAAATAGGAACAAGAACAAAAAACGTATGGCAAGTATTTTTAGAGGAGAAGCATGTGGCTAGACTTCTTGTAATTAGTATATAGTAAGACTATAACTCAACGAATTTATGACATGCATCTGTTGCAAAAAGTGGGTGATCGGCTTCTGTTTTTCATAAATAACATATAATAGCTAAATGAATTTCTTTCATTTAGTGTTCAAAGAGAAGGCTAGAGGAAAATCTGATGTAGCCATGATGTTATATCAGTGGCTTCTGAACACATATAAAAGGTGCTAAAGTAAATTTATTGATTATAATATGAGAAAATGTTTTAGTATTTTTCCCAATGACAAATTATACTTTATGTAGAGCAAAACATAAATATCCCTGAAGAAAAAATAAAAATAATAATGCCTATATTAACTTGAGATGCAGAAACAACAAAAATAATGAATACCAAAGAATAAGGGATAACAGCTTATTCTCTTCTGGTGTTTGGTGATAAGAATTACCATTTATTCTTACATTTAAAAATAACGGTTTATTGCATATTCTACTTTTTTAGTGCATACATTTTGTTATTTCACAAACACAGTTGATTGTACAATTTTAGCTCAATGTTTATAAAGTTAGTAAAATCTGCTTTTCAATTCATATTTACTGATACAATTTTTATTTTAGTAAATTAAAGTAGAAATACATATATCAAACAGATACTTTTGGCACCACAGATTAGTAAAGACCCGAGTAAATGTTATTTATTATCCACTTTAATCTTATTTTGCATTTAATTAGGCCAGCTTCATTCAAGAGCAGTAATCTGACATTAATCTTGTTTCCTGAATATAGATGAAATATGAGCTTAATAAAAATTTTGTAACCTATCATCTTTAATTCAAACAAGATTTTTTACTCCTTACCACTTTAGCTTTCCCCAGCAGCATGGTAATGTCAGTTATCATTTGTCTCTATAAAGAAATTTGAGAACATAAGGAACTTTTTTTAAACATAAACTATATTTGAAATTTTCATTTATTTTGTAGCTTAGCCAGAAAGCTTCACGTATAGTGTTACATATAAGAGTTTTAAATGTGTTACATATGCCTGTAAAGAAGGACATTGAGAAATTATTTTAATTTTTGTGGGCAAAGAAGATATACAATATAGAGAAGAATGCAAATTGTGAACTCAAAATTTTAAAATGATTTATATTAAGTTGTTTTAAAAATGATTTAGATATTTTATTTTGTATAGCCACTCAGGATCTTCTAAATATGGATCATTTTTTTATAAATAGATGAAGGCTATATAACTTTTCTTCCATTTCCCCAAAGTATTTTTCTTAGAATAAAATGGGTCTCAGGAAGAGATAAGAATAATTATTTTTCATTGATTCACACCACAAAGTGTTTATTCAACATGTATATTTTATTGAACTTTTATTATAAAATAAACATGTTTCTGCTTCAAATAAAGAGTAGAATCATCTTTTTATGACATTTCTGTACTATTTCCTATTATCTACAACCTAGAGTCACCCTTCAAAAATTTTTAACTAAAGCTTTAGTTTATAGGTATTAGATAGCTTTTGGTGTGCTTATCACTGGAAACCTTGCTTTCTTTCAGATTTTTACCAAAGAAAGTTTGTTACATTTTTTACTCTTGTAAGAAATGTTATAGCATTTCACTTAACATAATGTCCTCCAGTTCATTCATATTGCTGCAAATGATGGAATTTCATTCTGTTTTATAGCTGGATAATAGTCCATATATTTACATATTTATGTATAGGGAGAGATATTAATATCCATGCCACATTTTATTTATCCATTCAATTTGGGCATATTTAGGTGATTCCATATCTTAGGTATTGTGAATAACACTTCAGTAAACATAGGTTTGCAGATGTCTCTTTGACATACTGATTTCATTTCCTTTGGATATATACCTACTGATAGAATATCTGGGTTATAAGGTAGTTCTATTTTTAATTTTTTGAGGCACCACCATCATGTTTTCCATAATGGCTGTACTAATTTACATTTCCACCAACAATGTATAAGAATTATCTTTTCTCCACTTCCTTGCCAGCATTTTAAAATTTTTGTCTTTTTTATAATAACCATTCTAAATGAAGTGAAGGGACATCTTATTGTGGTTTTGATTTGCACTTATCTGATGATTAGTGATGTTGAACAAATTTTTTCAGATATTTGGTGGCCATTTATATGCCTTTTCAAAACCATTTATTCAAATCTTTTGCCCACTTAAAATCAGATTTTTAAAAATTGAATTGTTTGAGTTTCTTTTATTTTCTGGTTATTGATCCTTTGGCAGATGCATAGTTTACAAACACTTTCTCCTATCTTGTGTTGTCTCTTAGCTTTATTGATTTTCCTTTTGGTATGCAGCAGCTTTATAGTTTGATGTAATGCAACTCCATTCATCTGCTTTTGTTTTTGTTGCACACGTTTCTGAAGTTCTATTCAGAAAATTGCTGCCCAGTCCAATTTCATCAAGTACGTTCCTCCTATGTTTTCTTCTTAGAGTTTCCAGTCTTCCATTTAAGTGTTTAATTCGATTTGAGCTGATTTTTGTATATGGTGAAAGATAAGGACGTAGTTTTATTCTTGCACATGTCGATGCCCACTTTTTTCAACGCCTAAATTAACTAGATTGCCCTTTCCCAGAGTGTGCTCTTGATACCTTTGTCAAAATTCTGTTGGCTGCATATGCATGGATTTATTTCTGGATTCTTTAATCTGTTCCATTTGCTTATGTGTCTATTTCTATGCTAATACCTTGTTGGTTTGGTTACTATAAATTTGTAGTATATTTTGAAGTTAATTACTACTGTTATACTTTCAGCTTTGTTCTTTTTGTTGAAGATGGTTTTGACTGTCCATAGTCTTTTGCTGTTAAGTGAAATAAGCCAGGAACAGAAAGACAAATGCTGTACGATAATACACAAATTCGTAAAAACAGAGAGTAGAATAGTGGTTACAAAAAAGAACACAAAGTTTGTGATAAAGTTTAGTTTTTATGTTTAGTTAGCTTGAATGCTTTATGTTCCATCAACACAAATCTGTGATTTAAAAGAAAAAAACTACTAGAAATATAAATGGCATAAAGTACAATTCTAACATTTTTCTTACATGCATATGCAAAACATGTTTCTTTAAAATATTACATCTTTTTTGAGGAAGAAGGTAGAATATTTTCCTGTGTTTTCTAATAGGCATAGTTAAAAATTTTTTTTTGACAACCTATAGAATAGTATTTATTTTTTTACCTTGTGTTTATTTTATCTGCTTTGCAAGTAGACTCTGGCACTACTGGATCCAGCTAACTCAGATGCAATCTGACCTAGTTCCATATTTTCTATATTTTTCAAGTAAGTCTGTCTTAAAACAAATCAAAACAAAACTGGTTCCTTGCTGTCAGTAATGTTTATAATGTTTCTGATTGATTTATAGCAACCTGTAATTTTATATTAATTAAAATCTATTTTATTTGAAATAATAGATATGTTTAAGCCATTACTATTTTATATAGACTGAAAGCCTTTTTAATATTGTTTCCTGATTTAAAATAATCCTTACTTACAATGTTCAAACAAAGCCAAAGGTATGAAGAAATTGCCTCACAGATCTCACCACCCAAAGGTAAATTTACCCCTTTTAACACTCTGTCAAACATCCTTTTATAAGCTGTGAATTTATACAAATTAAATATTGTTATGTACCAAAAACATAGATTGTTTGAACATTTAAAATGCGTTGAGATTGATTTTTGCCTAAAATATGAGGCTATACCCCGGAGAATGTGCTATTTGTACCTGAGAATAATATATATTCTATACTTGTTGGGAATCATAATCTATGTTCGTCATAAATGCAAATTTAAGGCAATAATATTGGTGAATGGGAGACTAAGAGACATTGGCCAATAAGCACAAAGTTATAGTTAGACAGGAATAATACACTCTGTGTCCTATTACACAGTAGAACAGTAGCTAAAAGCAATGCTGTGTATATTTAAAAGCAACTAGAAGAGGACCAATTGTGTATGTATAAAATTAAATGAAAATTTAGCCGTATATATTAAATGAATTAATTATATACTACTATATGTGCAAATATATGTAGACAATATATATGCCCACATACACAATGTATGTATGTGTGTTTATGTGTATATATATATGTCAATATTTCATTTGATCATTTCTTAAGTTTTGAGTTATATGTGTTTTTATTTTTTAATGATTGTTATAAAGAAAATAGTACACATATTTAATTTAAACTTATCTACTCCTGTTGCTACTTCATTAGCAACAGGAGTAATTTATTTACTCCTTTTCCAAACTTTGAAACATTATCGTTCCAAATTTTATATGTTTTCAACAATTACAGCATATTGCTATTATCTTTGACTAGTCAATTGTATTTTAAGTAAATGAAAATGCATATAACTTTTAAATGGTTTTATATATAATCCTTTTTATGCTCTTTATTTTTTATACAGGTCTCGGTGCAAACTGATAACATGTTTCTTTGACCTGGAAGACTTATTTAAAAACTTTTTAGTCTTGCTGGTCTGATGGAGATGAATGCTCAAAAAACAAACAAAAATAAAACACCATCAGTGAAAAAAGAAAAACTTAATAGTGTCGTAAGTTTGTGGCTGAAATATTTTAGCTAAGGCTATGTATACTGACCCTATCAAATGTTTTATCAAATGGTGGAATCACTTTATCAGATCTATTTTTGTAGTTTCTTAAAAAGAGAAATAATAGCCATTGACTTGAAGCAAAAAAATATGCTGCTTGGTTAATCTGTTCTTTGGAAATTAAGTTTTTGATTCCTGAATCATTGACTATAATGTTTGAGATAAAACTTTTCTGAAATGCCAATCAAAAGGTAAATAACATAAAGGTCTGGATGACCCAACAGTTTCCCAGTTTGCTTTCCTTACTTAAAACAAACAAACAAACAAAAAACAACGACAAAAAACAAACAAAAACACAGAAAAAGTGCCAAATACAATATATCATTATAAACTGTGTAATCTTCATGTTATACATTAGATGTCTAGACTAGTTTATCCTATACGTCTGCTACTTTTCCTAAATGAGTAGATGGTAGCAGCTGTTGCCAAAAATGTGAGTAACTACGTGAATGATGGATATGTTCATTTACTTCACTATAGTAACTATTTACCACCTATATGCAACTCATAGCATCATGTTGTGGTGTATACTTTAAATATACCAATAACATTTATTAAAAATTTAAGAAGTAGAATTGAATCAATCTGTATGAATGTTCAAGATTTTGAAGTATTAATTGTGAAATATAGCTGAGTGCTTGTCTCCTCACAATCCTCAGGCTAAAATATGGCATTCTAGAAATAGTAATCCAAAACATAATAGGATTAACAGGTCTTCTCTAATAATAACTGTCACAGATATCTAAGAATAAAGATTTAGGACATGAATCCTCCTCATAAAATAACAAGTGAGTTTGTGTGGTATAATAAAGTGTGACTGAGAATGCTGGACTGAGAATACAAACCTGAATTAAAAACAAATCTAAAAGAAATGAAATCACTTATTTCTGCCTCTCTGTTCTTTGGACCATATGCAATGGATAAATATCTAATTATCTCCTCAAGATATTTTTGTAAGAAAACACTGTAAAATTTAAAAGTCATCAGAAAATTCAAATATTAAATCATATCGGTAAATCTCTGACTAGGATGTGTATGAGAGTGTGTGTGTGCTTTACATAAAAATTGTAAAATTATGTTCTATATAGAATTACAGTGAAATTATGTCAGAATGAATATAGTGCCTCTATGTTAAATTGCTGGATTTCTTAAGAAGAATTTCAGATGGAGGAGGATGTGTTATGCTTAAGAATGCTTCTGTGTTTAAAAAATCTATTATTTGTAAACAAGTCATTTAATATTTAAACCTCTTAATGCATTTTCATATAGAATGGTGTTCCTACCTAACACTGATCTCACGAAAGTTCATTTCAGTTTTTTTAGTGTATTACAAATGTTTCATGTAGATGTTGTTCATAATTAACATATTGTGTCCAGGTCTAGCTGTAATTTGCACAGCAGTTTCAAAGACAATTTAATATACAACATTGTAGCCTCAGAATATCTTGTTGAGATTTAATTGAATTGTAGAATAATTTTATCTAGTATTTTGTTATTGTGTTCCTGCTGTGTATTTGTTTTTAATTGAAGAAATTAATTTTGTAATCATTAGTGTTCACTTTTCTGGATTTATTCTCTTTGGAATGCATTACCTGGATTATGTCTGTCCTGTAACACTGATGAATGAATACATTTGTCAGAATTTGCTTCTATTTTACCCAATAAATACTAGAAATTTATTTGAGAATGGCATTTGAGGTGGAGGAGAGAGGGAAGAGAAGAGGTTTGGGGTGTTAATTGACATCTTCAATCTACTATATTTAAATATCCAAGATGTTTTTCTTCGCAAAAATAATGTGACATTGTACTTTAGCTAATGTGCATTGAGGCAGATTTTTTTATTGCATTATTCTTCATTACAAATGACCTGATTTCTTGGTCTCATTACAGACCTACCTTAAATATAGATTTTAAATAAATGAGGTTGCTCCATTTAAGAATTATTACTACATTCTCCTAAAATACCTTAAGGAATCGATTGTGCTGGGAAATAGGATGTGAGAGTGAATGCTACTAGAATAAACAGGGATAACAATTGAGGTAGGAACTGACAGAAAGTATATTAAGAATAAAAGTATAAACATAATTTGCATGCCTTTCTGAAATAAAAAAATACTTAAAAATATTAGAAATATATCTTTAGAACAAATCTATTGTTTAAAGGAATCATATATTAAATTAATTCACTGGCCATGTAGAATAAATTTATTTATACTGTTGTAAGTACATTTCACATAATAAATTTGGAAGTTTTTATTACTGTAGATGTGAAATTTCCATTTTGTTGAATACAGCCTGGATTATGAGTTTTATATAAAGTAACACATTCAATATCCTTCAACAAAATACCATGTCTGTGATAAATTAACTGACCAGTGGAAACAAAATTTTGTGGTATGTAAAGAATGCCAGGTGTGAGAAATTTTCAAAAATTTCAAAAATTTTCTTTTACTGAAGAATTTATCAGAACCTTTATTAAAACAATTATTTAACTATTCAAAGTGCATAAATAGCATAAAATATTTCCTTTACATGTTAACCATTGAAATCATTAATAAATAAAACATGTAATAAAGTCTGAATGAGCTTGTCATTTAAGAAAAACAATATGATCAACATATCCTTCGTGTTTTTAATAATATGCTGAAAGAATTTAAAACTACACTGAGATATCACCTAACTCCAGTCAGAATAGCCATCATCAATAACTCAAAAAATAACAGATGCTGGAGAGGATGTGGTGAAAAGGGAGCACTTCTACACTGTTGGTGGGAGAGTAAATTAGTACAGTCTCTGTGGAAATCAGTGTGGCGATTCCTAAAACTCCTAAAAATTCACCTTCCATATGATCCCGCAATTCCTCTATGGGGAATATACCCAGAAGAACTCAGGTCACTCTATAAAAAAGATACCTGCACACATATGTTTATTGCAGCATTTTTCGCAGTAGCAAGAACATGGAACCAACCGTGCTGTCCATCAAAAGAGGACTGGATAAAAAAAAAAATGTGGTACATACATACAACGGAATATTACTCAGTCATAAAGAAGAATAAAATCATGAACTTCACAGTAATGTGGATGGAATTAGAGTTTATAATACTGAGTGATCTTTCACAGAAACAAAGAGATGATTATCACATGTTCTCACTCAGTGGACCTTGAACAACTACCGTATTACTGTAGGAAAGGGATTGAAAGCAACGGCAAACTGCGGGGAGGGTGGTGGGGGGTGGAGGTGGGTAGCTGGGATAGACAGTAGCAGATTTCCACCTGGGCAAGGGGGGCACACCTCATCAATAAGGGTACCTGCACAACGAACATTTGTATACCTAACCCTGAATTGTACCCCCACAATTTCAAAATAAAAATTTAAAAAGGGAAAAAAAATATGCTGAAAGAAAAAATATATGCAAAATGTTTTTATCAACAGTCCTCTTTGTATTAAAATTTCAATCAATTAGCCAATTTTACTGATATTCAGCTGACCAAACTAAGGCTTTCCTTTTGAAAAACAGAAATACAATGAACATCAAACTATTGTAGATATAGGTTACCTAGTTTTGCTGTTTAGAATGTTACTAAAATAAGGTTAGAACAAATAAGTTCAGCACACGGTTTTCTAAAGAGGCTTGAGGACAGGCATTTCTAATCACTCCTTCTATATGAAACTCTCTTCTGAGAATTTACATAGAGAGGACTGTTATGATGACACTGATTTTTAAAGAATACATGCTAATAAAGTGATAGAACTGCATAAAAATAAAAAAAATAAATGAATATTCACAAATGGAAGATAGAGAAGACATTGTTTTAGCTACATAAAGAACTCAGCCTTAAGTTTAAAAAATAAGTCGCATATTCTTAAATAAGATAATTTCTTAAAAAGCAGTAAGTTAGTGACAAAAGAAAAAAGGACAATGAACAAAATTTTTTAAACTAATTTTTTATTTTAAAGATGTGGAGTACAATTCAAGTTAGGTATACAAATGTTCATTATGCAGGTACCCTTGTTGAGGAGGTGTGCCTCCTTCCTCCCCTAGCAGATTTTCACTACTGCCTATCCTCCCCACCACCTCTCAGCAGTTTGTCACTATAGCCAATGTTTTTCTTATAGTACTACGATAATTGCTCAAGGTCCGCTTACGTGTGAGACATGTGATACTCATTTCTTTGTTCCTGTGAAAGATCACTCAGTATTATAGACTCTAAGTTCATCCAAGTTGCTATGAAGTCCATAATTTTGTCATTCTTTATGGCTGTGTAATATTTCATTGTGTATATCCACATTTTATTAATCCAGCCTCTTTCAATGGGCAGCACTGTTGGTTCCATGTTTTTGCTATTGTGAACAATGCTGCAATAAATATGCGTGTGCAGGCATCTTTTACATAGAGTAATTTGAGTTAAAAATTTTAAAGGTGGCGGTGAGAGGGGGAGCAGCAGAGTAAAAAAGTCTTCACAAAGTCATTAAGAAAGAAAAAATAAATAAAGAGAATGCTCCAGATAAAAGACTTTTTTTTTTTTTTTTTTTAAAGCAGAGAAGTCATTGAACAGCAAATTCTAGGGAATATTTTGGGATGGTGAAGTTTGTAGAGAGGCCAATGCATTTCTTAATTGAATATGTGATGATCCTTGAAAAAGAAAAAGAAAAACTTTTATTACATAGTGTAAGGAGATTGGTAGAGATTTTAAGTTGTTGAGAAATGACTAGAAGTGGAATGACATGTCAACACACAACATTAGTATAAAAATAAAAAAATAATAACTTTTAGTACTAGAGAAATTTGCAAACAATTATTAATTACTTTGAAAATTCTGATTGATTTTGATGAGCTGATGTTAGCATCTAAAAAATACTAATGAAATTAGAAAATAGAGTACTTTTGCATTAAATAATTTTCTGAAATGGCATTTGGAGTGGACAAAAATTAAATTGTCAGTAGATTATTTTAAGGTGTTATTTCTCAGTCTAGAGTATTATTAAGGATAGAGCAATATGTTTGGAATTTTTAAAATGTCATTTGAATTACTTGTAAATTACAGATTCATACATGAGAGAAAATTTAATTATAATTAAAGAATAATTATCTATTTATAATTATGCAGTAATACTCCATTATGGTTTAGATAAGGATTTATGAGCCCATTTAACTATTATGTAATATATATATATAATTATAAAAATTTGGGGTACAATTCAGGGTTAGGTATACAAACGTTGATTATGCAAGCACCCTTGTTATTGAGGTATGTCCCTCCCTCCCCTAGCTAAGTTTCCCTCAAATTCCAATCCCACTTCCCCCTCCCCTGACAGTTTCCCACTACTGCCAATCACTTCTTATAGTATTACAACTGGTCATGGTCCACTTATGAGTGAGAAGATATGGTACTCTATTCTTTGTTTCTGTGATAGATCACTGAGTATGATGTACCCTAAATCCATTCAAGTTGCTGGGAAGTCCATATGTTTGTCCTTCTTTATGACTGCATAATATTCCATGATGTATAAGTACCACATTTTTTTAATCCAGTCTGGCTACGATGGGTGGCATGGTTGGTTCTATGTTTTTGCTATTGTGAATAGAGCTACAACAAACATACATGTGCAGATATCTTTTTTGTAGAATCATTTGAGTTCCTCTGGGTATATTCCCAATAGGGGAATTACTGTGTCATATGAAAGATCAAATTCTAGTTCTTTCAAAAATCGCCACAGTGTCTTCCAAAGAAGTTGCACTAGTGTGCATTCCCACCAGCAGTGTAGAAGTGTTCCTTTTTCTCCGCATCCTCGCCAGCATCTGTTGCTGTTTGTTTTATTAATTTTGGCCATTCTTACTGGGGTTGGGTGGTATCTCAATGTGTTTTTAATTTGCATTTCTCTGATGATGAGTGAGGCTGAGCACTTTTTCATGTGTCTGTTGGCTGTTCAAATATCTTCTTTTGAGATGTGTCTATTTATGTCTTTTGCCCACTTATTAATGGGGCTGTTTTGTTTTGTTTTGTTTTGTTTTTTCCTTTTGGAGCGTTTGAATTACTTGTAGATCCTAGATGTTAGGGCTTTATCAAATACACAGTTGACAAATAATTTTTCCCATTCTGTGGGGTGTCTCTCTGATCTCTTGATGGTTTCTTTTGCTTTGCAGAAGCTCGTTAGTTTAATGAGATCCCACTTGTCAAACTTATTTTTTAAGGCATGGACACTTAGGAATGTGAATAGGAATTGGTAGCCTGTTCCAATTTCCATAAGGGTATCTCCTGCGTTTTCTAAGATTCTTATAGTTTGAGGTTTTATGTTTAGGACTTTGATCCATTTATGGTTAATTTTCATGCATGGTGACAGGAAGGGGTTTTGTTTTGATCTTTTACCTGTGGTCAGCCAGTTTCCCAGCACCATTTACTGAATTGGTTCTCTTCTCTCCAGTGGTTGTTGCTGGAGGCTTTGTCAAAGATGAGTTGGTTGAGGAATTGAGGTTTTGCTTCTGGAATCTTTACCCTGTTCCATTGGTCTATGTGTCTGTTTTTATACCAATATCAGGCTGTTTTGATTACTGTAGCCTTATAGTAGGGTTTGAAGTCTGGAAGTGTGATACTTTCTGATTTGTTTCTCTTCCTAAGGATTATTTTGGCTATTCGTAGTTGTTTGTGTTTCCATGTGAATTTCTGTATTGTCATTTCCAGGTCTGAGAAGAATGATGCTAGTAACTTTGGGGGTATTGCATTGAATCTATAGATTGCCTTTGGTAGGATGGACATTTTAACATATTGATTCTTCCTATCCATGAGCATGGGATATTTTCCATTTGTTTGTGACTTCTTGGATTTCTTTGAGCAGTGTTTTGTAGATTTCATTGTAAAATCCTTTCATTTCTCTGGTTAGGATAATGCGACAGTATTGCATTTTTTGGAGGTATTGTGAATGGGACTGTGCTTTTAATTTGGGTCTCTGCCTGTTTGTTGGTGTATAGTAATGCAACTGTCTTTTGCTCATTTATTTTGGACCCTGAGACTTTTCCAAAGCTCTTTATCAATGCAAGCAGGTTTTTTGACAGATTCTCTTGGATTTTCAAGGTATAGGATCATATCATCAGCAAAGAGGGATAACTTGACTTCCTCATTTCCTATTTAGATACCTCTGATTTCCTTCTCTTGTCTAATTGCCTGGGCTAAGACTTCCAACACAATATTGAGCAAGAGGGGTGAGAGTAGGCAGTCTTGCCTGGTTCCAGTTTTCAGGGGAAATGTTTCTAGTTTCTGTCCAAATAGCGATATGTTAGCTGTGGGTTTATCATAGATGACACTTACCATTTTGAGGTATGTTCCTTCTAAACCTAGGATTTTGAGGGTTTTTTTTTTATCAAGAAGAGATGCTGGATTTTATCAAAAGCTTTTCTGCATCTAATGATATAATCATGTGGTTCTTACTTTTACATCTGTTGATACATTTAATTACATCTATGGTCTTGTAAATGTTGAACCAGCCCTACATCCTATGGATGAAGCCTGCTTGGTCATGGTGGATGATTTTTGAGATGAGCTTTTGTATCCGATTTGCTAGAATCTTGTTGAGGATTTTTGCATCTATGTTCATAAGGGATGTTGGCTTATAGTTCTCTTTTTTTGTTGGACCTTCACTCAGTATGGGTATCAGTGTGATGTTAGCTTTGTAAAATGATTTGGGGAGAATTAAATCTTTCAACTGCCTGGAATGCTTTCATAAGATTGGTATCAGCTCCTCCTTTTACATTTTGTAGAATTCTGCTGGAAAGCCATATGGTATAAGGTTTTTTTTTTTTGTAGGTTGTTTTTGTATGAGAGAGTCAATTTTCTGGGTTGTTTTTAGTCTATTTAGTGTCTCAATGTTTTCTTGTTTCAATGTAGGGAGGTTGTGTGATGTCAAAAAGCCCTCCAATTAATTTATGTTATCAAGTTTGTTTCTATATATGTGTACATAGTAATCTCCGATAATCTTTTGTATTTCTTTTGGGTCAGTTGTGATTTGATCTTTTGTATTTCTAATTGTGTTTATTTGGGCTTTTTCTCTTTTTCTTGGTCATTCTGGTTAGGGGCTCATCAGTCTTATTAATTATTTCAAATAACCAGTTTTTTTGTTTTTTTGATGTTTTCTAAGATATCTTTGTCTTCTGTGTCGCATATTTGGGCTCTTACTTTGGTTATTTGGATTCTTCTGCTAAAGCTGGGATTTTGGTGGTCTTCTCTTTCCAGTTCCCTTAGGTGATTTATTAGACTCTCCTCTTGTGATCTTTTCACTTTCTTGATGTGTGCTCTTAGAGATATAAATTTCCCCATTAGAAGTGTTTTCATGACATCCCAGAGGTTTTGGTAAGATGTTTCTTCATTTTCATCTATTTCCAGGAATCTTTTAATTTCTGCTTTGATTTCAGTGTTGACCCAGTAGTCATTCAGCATCATGTTTAGTATCCATGTCTTTGTGGGCTTTGGGGAAATGGTGTTGGTGTTGATATTTATTTTTAGTCCACTGTGGCCTGAGAGTGTGCATGGCATGATTTCAACCTTATGGAATATAGTTATGCTTGATTTATGGCCAAGGATGTGATTGATCTTGAAGTACATTCCACGTGATGATGAGTAGAATGTATATTCTATGGTTGCTGTGTGGAATAACCTGTAGGTATGTATTAAGTTAATTTGGTCTGGATCTCCTTGTTGATTTGTTGCCTCAATGATATAGCTGGGGCTGTTAGTGATATATTCAAGTCTCCTGCTATACTAGTGTGAGAGTCAATATCTGTTTTTAGTTTACTTAGTAGTTGCTTTATAAATGCTGGTGCTCCTGTGTTGACTGCATATATGTTTAGGATGGATATTTCTTGCTGATGGATTGAACCGTTTGTCATTATGCAGTGTCCTTTTTAATCTTTATAATTTTTGATAGCTTAAAGATTGTTATGTCAGATATTAAGAACACAACTCCTGCCTTCTTTTGTGATCCGTTTGCCTGGAAACTTATTTTCCATCCTTTAACTTTTTTCTGTGTGCTTCCTTTGTATTGAGATGTGTCTCCTGGATGTAGCAAATAATTGGGTCATAGTTTCTTATCCAGTTTACCATTCTGTGTCTTTTCAGTGGTGCATTTAGTCAATTCACTCATGCTGATTATTGAAATGTGATTGTTTATTGCTGTTATAAGGTTCTTATAAAGTTTTTTCTTTGTTTGCTTTTTCTTTTGGCTTTGGGGTTAATGTTTGTGTGTTTTCAAGTTTATTGCACTGTATTCTCTGTTGAATCTGTGCTCTGCTGTTCTCTTGGGGAGTGTGTGGTCATTCTTCTTCTTCTTCTTCTTCTTCTTCTTCTTCTTCTTCTTCTTCTTCTTCTTCTTCTTCTTTTCCTTCTTCTGTGCTTAATACCTTGTCAAGTGTCTCATGTAGAGCTGGCGTGGAAACTGCATAATCTTTTAGGGACTGGATGTCTGGGAAGAATTTTAATTCTCCATCACTGATGAAGCTGAGCTTTGTTGGATAGGAAATTATTCATGGAAATTGTTTATCTTTGAGGACTTTGAATATAGGGCTCTAGTCCCTTCTTGCTTGCAGTGTTTCTGTCAATAGGTCTGCTGCTATTCTGATTGGTTTTCCCTGGTGGGTAGTCAGATCTTTCTCTACTGCTGCCTTTATGATTTTTTCTTCTGTGCCTACTTTGTGTAGCTGAATTTACTATGTGTCTAGGGGTTGGTCTTCTCATATGATGTCTTGTGGGGTTTCTCTGTATCTCTTATGCTTGGCTAGTCACATATCTGGTGAGATGGAGAGAGTTTTCTTGATTATCTCCAGGAATACTTGCTTCAAGTTTTCTCCATTTCCCTTTCTTCTTCTGTGATATCAATCAAGTGTAGGTTTGGCCTCTTAATATAATTGCACATCTCTTTTAGGCTTTGTTCTTTCTTTATGAGTCTTATTTTTATGTTTTTTACAGATTGGGTTAATTCCATGTTCTGGTCTTCAAGTTCTGAGATTCCATCTTCAGCAGGATTAATTCGGCTTTCTATGTTTATCATCTTGTTATTTATTTCTTGGATGTTTTTGTTTTTATTTTTTGCCAAAATCTCTGTTACACATTTTTTCAGTGTTGCTTGTCTTTCTTGACTCTTATTCACTCTTTCCTTCTATTCCCTAATCCCTGTAATATTCTGGGACCAGCTGTTGGTGACTTCCATTGTTTGGGCACCAAGGTTTCATTTTTCAGTTTTGTTCTTTGGTACCCTTGAAATTGCCTGAGGTCTTCCTTTGGTTTTTCATCATTTGTGTTAGATCTTTTGTTTTTCTCTTTAGGTCTGTTATTCAGTGTCAGTGGGAGAGGTTTTCCCTTCTGATTTTGCTCAATTCTCTATTCTTCCCTGATCTGGGCTCTGGATTTGTTTTCTTTTGAAATAGGATGGTGGATGGGAAGCTTTGCTGTCTCTTGTAGTTTTTGAAATTCAAATAAACCAGGGGATGGGGTACTAGGAATCAGAAACTACTTGCAAATTATGATGCTCACTTATTGTTGTATGTGTTTCCTGAGACCGTCTCCCCACCACCAATATATATGATGCTGCAAATCAGAAACTAATGCAAAAGCAATTGAACACACACATACAGACATACACACACACACACACACACACACACACACACACACACACCCCAAAACAAACTGGAATAACAACAAAGTGAAACAAAGCAAACAACAACAAAAATCCAAGAAAATAAAACACACACACACACACACACACACACACACACACACAACACACACGTAGCACAAAATGAATAGAGAATTAAAACAGAAAGACAGGAGGAAGGAAAAAACACAATTCAGGTCGAACGCTCACACATATATTGGCACACACCTTAAACAGTAAAAAAAAAGAAAATAATCCCAGAAGAATAAAAGAGCAAATATCAACAACAGCAAAATTGAAAGATGAATGCCCAATCATTCACATGCACACATAAACCGAAAATGACAAATAAAAGAAGAAACAATCAGAAAAAGAAAAGAAAAAAATTGAGGGGACTGCAGGTTAAACCCTCACATACACATTCATGCACAAAGGAAAAATATTTAAAAAATAGATGAACTAACAAGCAGTCAAAAAATTTTCAAAAATTAAAAAATAATTGAAAAAAAAGCCTGCCCTCTTGTGGCAGACTCTGTAATTTTTCCTCTAATCAGGTCTCTCCTGCAAAGCCACCTCTGCAGTGTCCAGAGCAGAGAAGGAGGAGGGGCAGTGGAGGTGGGTGGGGCTACACTCCTCCGCTGTCACTCTCATATGGTCAGGGAGAACTCCTCCCGTGGGAAGGTGCAGGATTGTCTCTTCACCAGGTATGTACTCATGGTGGGGCTGACCCAGCCAAGCATATCCTGGAATGAGTTCTTTTATTGTGACTGACGTTCAGGCTTTGCCTGGGTTTGTCCCTCTCAGTTGTGGTCCAGCTGTGTGGGTCTTACATTCATAGGATTGCTGGGGAGGAGGGTTTTCAAGTCAGCCCCAGACTCACCACTCATCTCTTTGGAGTCCTTCCTCATTCTTTTCTGGCCACACTCTTTGTCTCATGACTGGATCGGGGTAGGGGGTGGGACACCTGAAATTCAGCACTCCTCATATCCCTCTGAAGTTTTTGCTCTCAGGATATTACCTCTGGGCCATAATCAATCCCTGAGTAGTTGATCCACCAGTCACGGAAATCAGGTCTGTTGTTCCACAGTGAGCAAGTCGGAGCACTTTCCTGCCCTGCCTTCAAGATGGTGGTGGGTCGCCTCTCTTGTCCTCTTCTGGGGGACCTGGCCTCTGGACTCCCTTTGCAGACCCTGCTGCCAGTGCCCTACCAGGCACTGAAATGGTGAGGCAAAGCCTGGAGCTGGCAGTCTCTCTCCTGCTTCAGTGGTGAGGGAGAGTCTGGGACAATGGTTTCTCCCCACTACTGTTTCACAGGAAAATTTCTGTTCATTAAAAAAACACTAAAAACACCAAAAAACAATGGTGCCCAGCTTCTGTCACCTAGGAAGAGCCTGAGATAAAGTAGAGAAGTAGCAGCACCACTTGTTGCACCAGGGGCCTGACCACCACTCACGAGCCACCACTTAGACAATCTCTCCGAGGATTTTCTTCCCAGGAGGGTCTGTTGATTAAAAAAAAAGAAAGAAAAAGAAAATGGTGCTCGGCTTCTGCATCCTGGGAATGGCGGGTGTCTAAGCCCAGCCACTGTGGCACCAGCCGCTGTACCAGGAAAGCCCTGGCCACCAGCTCCCAAGCCCTCACTCAGTCAGTCACTCATACACCACTCACTCACCAGCACATACACAAAATTTTACATGCATTCACTCACTCACATGGGAACTCGCATAGTCCAGCTGGCTTAGCTGCCATCTTCCTAATCTCCTAAAAATATTTTTAAATATTAACTTAAAATAATGAAATCATGTAAGAAACCATTATGTATATGCCATAAATAGCATTGCCAATAAACATAGAAAGGATGAGGAAGGTGGCATTTCCTACTGAGAAAGGTATGCCAAGATTTTAAGAGAAACCTGGCAATAACAATGGAAACTAACATAAAAATTGTATTTACTATAGGTAAAGATTTGTCTTAAAAGACATTGACTACCAAAAATATCATGATTGTTCCCTCCCTGCAAATGCTTACACATTATGAAATTCTAATGTATCTTGTATTTATAACACACACACACACACACACACACACACACACACACACACACACACACACCACACACAAATCCAAATGTGTTACTAGATCTCACAAAGGAAAAGAAAACTTGAAATTGGAATAGCATCAATATAAAATTGGTATTATTTTAGATGATTAAAATTGTCATTATTTCTGTTTTTAGAGTTTTGTTATTCATTTAGGGAAGCTGATGATAGTGTGTGTGCTACACCACTTGAAGAATGTAGGAAGAGAGTGTTATTCTTTTTATTGCTCTAAAAATTAATACAAACCCTGCAAACTGAAATTCTAAGGGCAACATCTTGTTACTTTTAAAAACAACTTTTTAAAGGTATGACTAATACACAAACAATTGCACATACTTTTTGTGCATAATTTGATGAATTTGGAGATATGCAAACACCTATAATGCCAGCACCATAGTCAAGGTAGTAGGCATTTCCACTATCTTTCAATGCTTTCCTGTGGTCCTTTTGCTTTTTTCGTTTTTGTATTGAGAATACTAGCATTAGATTTACTCTCATAACACATTTCTTTACTTCTGTGATAGTTCACTTAGCATGATGGTCTTCAGCTGTATCAATGTTGCTGCAAATGACATGATTTTGTTCTTTATGGCTGCATATTATTTCATTGTGTATATGCACCATATTTTATTTATTCAGTCACTTGCAAAGGGCTTCTGTGTTGGTTCCACGTTTTTGCTATTGTTAAGCATTACTGTAATACTCATACATGTGCAAGTATCTTTTTGGCAGAGCATTTAATGTTCCTCTGGGCATATTCTCAGAAGTGAGATTGCTGGATCATATGAAAACTCAAGTTTTAGTTCTTTGAGAAAATGTCACACTGCTTTCCACAAAGGTTGAGTTAGCTTGCATTCCTACCAACAGCATAGCAGCAACCCCTTATCTCTATAGCTGTGCAAACATCTATTTTTTTTTCTTTTAATGATAGCCATCCTTACCAGTGTCAGGTGGCAACACATTGTAGTTTTGATTTGCATTTCTCTGATGATTACTGTGGATGAGTATATTTTTTTTTCATATATTTTTTGACTGCTTGAATGTCTTCTTCTGAGAAATGTTTATTGATGTCTTTTGGCCACTTTTTTTTTTTTTTTTTGAGTTGAAGTCTCACTCTGTCGCCCAGACTGGAGTGCAGTGGCCGCTCCCAGCCACCGCAGCCTTGACCTGCTGGGCTTCGGCGATCCTTCCGCCTCAGCCTTCCGAGTAGCCGGAATTACAGGCATGCGCTACCACGCCCGGCTGATTTTTTTGATTTATTGTAGAGATGAGGTCTCGCTGCCCAGGAGGGTCTCGAACCCGCGGGCTTAGGCAGTCCACTCACCTCAGCCTCCCAAAGGCGCGGGATTACAGGCTGAGCCACCGAGCCCGGCTCTTTTGGCCACTTTTTAACGGGGTTGATTTTTTTTCTTCAAATTCTTTTGAGTTACTTATGGATCCTGGATGTTAGGACTTTGTTGGATGCATAGTTTGCAAGTATTTTTTCCCATTCCATCAGTTTTCTCTTTACTCTCTTGATCGTTTCTTTTCCTGTATAAAAAAAATTTTAGTCCGATAAGGTCCCACCTGTCAATTTTAGCTTTTGGTGCATTTGCTTTTGAGGTTTCACATTTAAGGCCTTGATCTATTTTGAGTTAGATTTTGTATATGATGATAGGTAGGGGTCCAGTTTCATTCTTTTGCATGTGCTAAATTGGGGTTCCTATTGCCAATGCTTATTTTTGTCAGCTGTGTAAAAGACGAGTTAGTTGAAGGTTCATGGCTTTATTTCTGTATTTTCTATCCTGTCCATTGGGCTATTTGTGTATTCCTACATCCATATCATGCATGAATTTTGTATCCTGTGACTTTACCAAAGTTGTTTATCAGTGTGAGATTTTTGACAGACTAGAATTCTCTGGGTATAGAATCATATCATATGCAAATAACAATAATAATAATTACATAACTTCCTCCTTTTCTATTTGGATACCCTGATTTCTTTCTCTTGCCTGATTACTGTGACTAGAACATCTAGTATTAGGTTGAATAGGGGAGGTAAGAATGGGCATCCTGGTCTTGTCCCAGTTTTTAGGAAGATTGATTCCAGTTTCTAACCATTAAGCATAATGTTTGCTGCAAGCTTGTCATAGATCACTTTTATTGTTTTTAGAACTGTTCCTTTGATGTTTCAGTGTTTCAGGGTTTTAACTGAGAATAGATGTTTGATTCCATTGAATGCCTTTTCTGCAAATTGTGAGTGAATAATGTGGTTCCTTGTTTTACACCTGTTTATGTGATGGATTATGTTTTTAGATTTACATATGTTGAACCAACCTTGCATTCCAGCAATGAACCTTACATGATCATAGTGGGTGATTCCTGAAATGTTCTGTTGGATGTGTTGAGAATTTTTGCATCTATGTTTATCAGAGAAATTGGCTTATAGTTTTTTTTTTCTTATTGAATCTTTGACATTTTGAGGCATCAGAATGATAATGGCTTAATACACTTATCTAGGAAGAATTTCTTCCTTCTCCATTACCTGTATGTCTTACAGAATTCAGCTGAGAAAAAATCTAGTCCAGGGATTTTTTTTTTGGTGGGAAGATTTCTTATAACTGAGTTGATTTGTTATTGGTCTCTTTAGGGTTTTAATTTCTTTCTGTTTCAGTCTTGAGTGGTTATGTGATGCCAGGAATTCTTCTATTTCTAGGTTTTTGAGTTTATTTGCATAGAGGTGTTTGTAATAATTCCTGACAATCATTTGAATTTCATCAGTGTCTGCTGTGATATCACATTTTTTTCTAGTTGTGATAATTCAAAATTTTGCTCTCTTTCTCTCTTTTTGGGTCAGTCTGGATAGGGGTTTGTCACTCTTATTTATCCTTTCAAAGGACCAATTTTTTGTCTCATTGATCTTTCCCATGAATTTTTGGATTTTATTTAATTTAAGTGTGATTTTATTTTAGTAATTTCAATTTGTCTATTAAATCTAGAATTGGATTGCTCTTGAGTTCCCATTTCCCTTAGATGTGATATTAGGCTGTTAGCTTGAGATCCCTCTAGCTTCTTGATATGTGCATGCAATATTATAAACTTCTCTCTCAGTACTGTTTTCATGGTATCCCAGAGATTTTGACATGTTGTGTCTTCGTTTTCATTTGTTTCCAAAAATCTTTTTATTTCTGCCTTGATTTCTGTGTTGACCCAAAAGGCATCCAGAAGCATGTTGTTTCATTTCCATGTATCTATGCGTTTTGGGGGTTCCTGTTGGTGATGATATATTTTTTTTCCAGTGTGGCCTGGAAAGATATTTTGTATTATTTCAACCTTTTCAGATTATTTCATTTTTTATTTATGGCCAGGAATGTGGTCAATCTTGAAGTATTGAAGTATGATCCATTTAATTTCTTTGTTTTGTTGTTTTTTAGTTAGTAGAAGTTGCTACTGTGAGTGGATTTTTGTAAGATTTATTTTTTATTGTTATTCTCAAATCTCTTTCCTTTAATGATGGCAGTCTGTGAGGGCCTGATTACTGCAGGTCCTGATGATCTTCTGGGTCTAGCTGCCCTAGGAGACTTCCACTTTTTGACTGGTGCTACAGGGTACCTACAAGATATCCCATGTTGTGAAGGTTCAAGGGTTGAATTCTAAGAAAAGTTGGTCATTGACACACAGAAAGGACCCTTTGGCGCTCTCTGGAGCTTCTGTCTATGGACTGGTCTGTGAAGCGTAGCATTGCATGGGCTTTGTTCTGATCTTCTTCTCAAAGTTTGTGTTATTGTCTCAGATGTAATGGGCTGTGCTAACTGACCTCCAGCCTGAAGGTGGAACTTGGAGGAATCAGCAACTATGATGGTCCTTTTAGCCTTTGTTGTTGTTGTTTAGCCTCTCTTTCCTCAAGGAAGTGCACAGATAGCCTGGGTGATGGGAGTTATGGAAACTCCCAAAGATCTTCAGTCCTTGAGATTTCAAGGGGAGTCAGTGGGGGAAGTTGCTTGAGGAGAGCTGTGTCTGACTAAGTTGTTCTCCAGCTCCCCCTTGTGGGCACAATTGGCTGCCCCAGTGACAACATGACCACTTGCCGCTGTGGCCATGCTGTGGTGACCACCAAATCTTTTCCATTGTAAAATAGAGTTCACACAGGGAGAGAGGAGTTGCCAGGACAACAGACATTCCCCCTCCCCACTAAATCTCCTTTTCTTGTCTGAAGCTGGTGAGGTTCAGAATTCAACTGTTTTTGCGCAATGTGTTTCCCCTGGGTTCGGACCGGGTAGGGTGTGTTCCAGTTCCCAGCTGTGAGTGCCTCGTGAAGACTGGAAGGGCAGATGTGCTCCCTGGAATGGCAGCACTGTCTGTTGCCCAGAGCATTCACATAGGGAGAAAGGGGTTATAAAGAGTCTTCCGGACTCCCTCACCCTTTTTAAAAGGCCATGCTCAGAACTCAAAATTCCTTCTATAATCTGCTGCAGCTTGTCCCAAACCAGAATTGAGTGCAGCAGTGGCACCTGCCCCTGAAGTGACTAAAGGTGGTGGGGATCTTTCCCAGCCCGAAGTCAAGCTTTTTAATGCTACCTACTGAGAACAAATTCTTGGGGTAGTTTGGCGGTAGACATTCAGAGCTCAGATTGGTTCTCAGCTCCATGTAGGCACTGCCAGCATGCCACTGTGCCATATCCAGGCTGTTTCCCACATGGAACTGAAGTCCTGTGAGGCTGATGGAGATTTCCTCATTTCCAACATGTGTGGCAACACTCTAATTCCAATGTGAGCTTGTCAGGGTTGGGGATTCCAGCCTCCAAAGTCAGCTGCCCATTCTCTCTTTTCCCTGCTCTCTGCATGTCCTAAGAATCTTCGGCAGAATGTGGGGTGAGTCCTCCATCTCAGTTTGCTCAAGATACTGGGGTTTACTTACTGCTGTGGCTCTCCTACTTGGCCTGCTTTGTGAGAGAGTTGCCAATTAGCTGCTCAAGGTGGCCATCTTGGATCCCTTTCCTCTTCTACCTTCTTTCTTTCTTTCTTTCTTTCTTTCTTTCTTTCTTTCTTTCTTTCTTTCTTTCTTTCTTTCTTTTTTGAGTTGGAGTCTCACTCTTGTGGCCCAGACTGGAGTGCAGTGGCCGCTCCCGGCCACCGCAGCCTCGACCTGCTGGGCTCTGGCGATCCTTCCGCCTCAACCTTCTGAGTAGCTGGAACTATAGGCAAGTGCTACCACACCCAGCCGATTTTTTTGATTTATTGTAGAGATGAGGTCTCACCTGCCCAGGTTGGTCTCAAACCCATGGGCTCAGGCAATCCACTCACCTCAGCCTCCCAAAGGCGCGGGATTACAGGCTGAGCCACCAAGCCTGGCTTCTACCTTATTTCTTACAAATTCTTCCACTCTAGGTAGTAGAGCTTGTGGAAAGACTCCTTCCAGTTGAGGAAATGAGAAGGAAGAGTAAAGACGGCTTTGTCTTGCAACTTGGGTACCAGCTTAGTCAGAGGAATTAAAGCATGAAGTAGAATCCTGAAGCTCTCAATTTTAAGGCCTAGCTCCTCCTGGATGGTATATTTAGACTCAACTTGAGACAGAAAAAAAATTGCTGATCTCAAAGGGAATTTAGACCTGATGGGATTCATCAACTACTGACTAAAGAGCACTTCAGCCTTAAATAAACATTATTAGTAGCCTAGCAGTGATAGTCTTGGGTCTCAGGCAAGACCCAGTACCACACTGGCTTCAGGTGTGACCTATCATAGTCCCAGCTGTGGCAGCCATGAGAATGTTTGCATTACACCTCTCTCAAACCCAAGCAACCTAGCATAGAAAGGGAGATTATTTTTGTTTGGGAAAAGCAAAGGATGAGAACAAGAAACTCTACCCGGAATTTCAGGGAATTCTGTATATTCTCACCCAAGCCTACTAAGATGGTACCTCCAAGAGACTTCAAGGATCACAGCATTACTGGGTCTGGGGTGACCCCTGGTACAAGTATAGCTTCAATGACTGAAGATTAAGATCACAGCACTCAATTTCCTTTGAATACCTGAACATCGTTCTCTTTTTTCTTTATTTTAAAGATGTGGGGATACAATTCAGGGATAAGTATACAAATGTTCATTATGCAGGTACCCTTGTTGATGAGGTGTGTCTCTCCCTCCCCTGGCAGTGTCCCTCAACTGCCAATCCTACTCCTCTCTCCTGACAGTTTCCCATTACTGCCAATCCCTTTATTATAGTATTATGATAATTGTTCAAGTTTCACTTATGAGTAAGAACATATGGTACTCTGTTCTTTTTTCCTGTGATAGATCACTGAGTATGACAGACTCTAAATCCATCCAAGTTGCTATGAAGTTCATAAGTTTGTCCTTCCTTATGACTGTATAATATTCCATTGTGCATATGTACCACATTTCTTAATTCAGTCTAGTTTTGATGGGCGGCATGGTTGGTTCTATGTTTTTGCTATTGTGAATAGAGCTGCAAGAAACATACTTGTGCAAGTATCTATTTGGTAGAATGACTTGAGTTCCTCCAGGTATACTCCCAATAGATGGATTGCTGAGTCATATGGAAGGTCAATTGCTAGTTCTTTCAGAAATCATCACTCTGTCTTCCAAAGAGGCTGCACTAGTTTGCATTTCCACTAATAGCGTAGAAGAATTCCTTTTTCTCTACATCCTGACCAGCATCTGTTGTTTGTTTTATTAACGATGGTCATTCTTACTGGGGTTGTGTGGTATCTCAATGGGGTTTTGATTTGCATTTCTCTAATGATGAGTGGTGTTGAGTGCTTTTTCGTGTGTCTGTTGGTTGCCTATATATCTTTTTTTAAGAAGTGTCTATTTATGTCTTTTGTCCATTTTTTTTTTTTGAGTTGGCGTCTCACTCTGTTGCCCAGACTGGAGTGCAGTGGCCGCTCCCGGCCACCGCAGCCTCGACCTGCTGGGCTCCGGTGATCCTTCCACCTCAGCCTTCCGAGTAGCCGGAATTACAGGCATGTGCTACCACTCCCGGCTGATTTTTTGATTTATTGTAGAGATGAGGTCTCGCTGCCCAGGCGGGTCTCAAACCTGCGGGCTCAGGCAATCCACTCACCTCAGCCTCCCAAAGGTGCGGGATTACAGGCTGAGCCACCGAGCCCGGCTTTTTGTCCACTTTTTAAGGAGGCTGTTTGTTTTTTCCTTTCAGTACTTTTGAGTCCCTTGTAGATCCTAGATGTTAGTCCTTTGTCAGATATACAGTTGGCAAATATTTTTTCCCATCCTTTGGCTGTCTCCCCACTCTCATGACTACTGACTCGAGGCTGGAAAGCTTTCTTAAGAAAGTACAAATCATCACAGACTGCAAAGATAAAAAATAAGTACCAATTCTTTGGTGCCCAGACATCAACAGACGTGCACAAGAATCAAGAACATCCAGGAAAACATGACCTCACCAAAAAAATAAGGCACCAGTGACCAATTCTGGAGTGGCAGAGATAAGTGATCATTCTGAGAGAAAATTCAAAATAGTTGTTTAAGAAAGTTCAAAAAACTTCAAGATAACGCCTGCAGATATTATAGCTCTGAAACATTCAACTGACAAATTTAAAAACACATCAGAGTCCCAACAGCGGAACAAATCAAGTAGAAGAAGAAATCTGTGAGCTTGAAGTCAAGCTATAAGAAAATACACTGTCAGAGGAGAAAAAATTAACCACAACAAAAAAAGAATAAAGCACTCCTGCAAGATCTAGACAATAACCTCAAAAGGTGTACCTGAAAGTTATCAGTCTTAGTGAGAATGAAAAAAGACCGGTTGGGGTAAAATGTTTATTCAAAGAAATAACAGAGAGCTTTCCAAACCAACAGAAAGATATCAAGAAGTACAAGAAGGTCAAATTAGACTGCTTTAAAATGTTTAATAAACATACTTCCAGTGGTCAAAGATAAAGAAAAGATTCTAAAAGCAGCAAGAGAAAAGAAACAAATAACATATAAAGAAGCTTCCATGTAATCTGGTAACTGACTTATCAGTGGAAACCTAGCAGACTAAGAGAGTGGCATAATGTATTCAAAGTGCTAGGAAAATATATTGTGTTCTAGAATATAAATAAACAAAAATAATAATAAAACTACTTTTGAAACATGAAGGGGTAAATAAAGGCTTTCCTAGACAAACAAAAGCTGACATATTGGTAACACCAGACTTGTCCTACAAGAAATGCTAAAAGGGAGTTCTTCAATATGAAGGAAGAGGATGAGCAATGAGAGCAATAAGAAATCATCTGAAGGTACAAAAACTCATAACAGAAAGTACACAGAAAATACAGAAGGACATTCTCTTTTTGGTATATAAACCAACCATATTTTGGATACGAAGACTAAAAGAAAAATCCATCAAAAATAACTACAGTAACCTTTTGAAAGATAAACAGTATAAAAAGATATGAATATAAGCAATAAAAAGTAAAAAAAAAAATTGAGGTGATAGAGATAAAATGTAAAGTTTTTATTAGTTTTTCTCTGTTTTTTTTTTTGTTGCTTCTTCTTGAAATCAGAATTAAGTTTTCATCAGTTTCATATAACTGGTTATAAGATTTTATTTACAAACCTCAACATACCTCCAAATCAAAAACATACATAAGATACAAAAAAGAAAAAGCAAGGCACTAAAATATGCTACAAGAGAAAATCACTTTTATACAAAGAAAGACAGGAAATAAGGAAGGTAGAAAGGAAAGAGGAAGGGAAGTAAGAAAGGAAGGAAAAAGAAAGGAAGAAAAGAGGGAAGGGGGAAAGAAGGAAAGAATGAAAAACAACCAGAAAACAAATAACAAAAAACAAGTAGTAAATCTTTACTTAGTAATAACATTGAATGTAAAAGGACTAAACTCACTATTAAAAAGATATAGTGTGGTTGAATAGATTAAAAAGAAAAAGACACAACTACATGTTGCCTACATGATACTCATGTCACCTACAAAGACACTCACAGACTGAAAAAAAAAAAAGGATGGAAAGAAGATATTCCATAAAGATGGAAACCAAAAAGGAGCAGGAGTAGCTATTTTTAATCAGATGAAGCATATTTCAAGACAAAATCTATAAAGAGAGACAAAGAAAGTGATTACATAATGAAAATGTGGTTGATGAGGCAAAATAATATAACAATTATAAATACATATGCAGCAAACACTGGAGCATCCAGATATATAAAGTAAAACTTATTAGAGTTAAAGATGAAGATAGAATCTAATACAATAATTGTTGGGCAGATCTTTCAGACAAAAAGTCAACCAAGAAACAATGGACTTAATCTGTACTATAAATCAAAGAGACCTAGTAGATATGTATAGATATTTTATCCAACCACTTCAGAATACATACTCTTCTCTTCAGCACATAGATTATTTTCAAAGAAAGACCATAAGCTAGGCCACAAAAAAGTGTTAAAACTTGCCAAAAAAATTATAACTTTTTAAAAAATCTACAAATGGAATAAAACTATGACTCAATGATAAGAGAAGCACTGGAAACTATACAAACACAAATTAAACAATATGTTCCTGAATGACTAGTGTGCTAAATAAATAAACAAATAAAAAAACTTAAAAATTACTGGAACAAATAAAAATGTAAAGACAACATACCAAAACATATAGGATACTGCAAAAACAGTACCAAGAAGAAAGTTTATAGCAAGAAGTAGCCACTTAAAAAAAGTAGAAAAGTTTACAATAAACAACTTAGTAATGCAACTTAAAAACTAAGAAAACAAAAGCAAACCATACTCAAAAATCAAGAAAAGAAATAATGAAAGTCAAAGGAAAAATAAATGGAATTAAAATAAAAATGCAAAAGATTAACAAAAGAAAAATTGATTTTTGAAATGATAAACAAAATCAACAAACTTCTATCTAAACTGAGAAAAAAGAGAGCTACAAATAAATAAAATCAAAGATGAGAAATAAGACATTAAAATCGATACAGTAGAATTTCAAGGGATCATTAGAGACCACTGCAAACAATTGTATGCCAACAAATTGGAAAATCTAGAAGAAATAGATAAATTCCCTAATATGTACAATCTACCAAGACTGAACCATGAAGAAATTGAAAGTCTGAATAGCCCAGTAGTAAATAACAAGATGAAGATATAATTTTAAAAATCCCGTCAATGAAAAGCTCAGAACTCAGTGACTCCACTGCTGAATTTTGACTCCACTGCTGAATTTTAGCATATATATGTGTATATATATATATATATATATTATATTTGATAAAGTATTGTGTGTGTGTGTGTGTGTGTGTGTGTGTGTGTGTGTGTGTGTACTACTCAAGTCATTAAAAAATATAGAAGAGGAAGGAATACTCCCAAACTCATTCTGTGATGCCAGTATTACACTGATTCCCAAAACCAGACAAAAATGCAACAACAGTAAAAATCTATGGTCCAATACCTCTGATGAACGTTGGTGTAAAAATCTTCAACAAAATACTAGCAAATCAAATCCAACAACCTATTTAAAACATCATTTTCATGACCAAGTGGAATTATACTAGAAATGTAAGGATGGTTGACTACTCAAATCAATCAAAGTGGTGCATCCTATGAACAGAACCAAGAACAAAATCCCTGTGACCATTTCCACAGATGCTGATAAAGCATTTCACATAATTTGATGTTCATTTATGACAAAAAGTCTCAGGGAACCGGGCTTGGAGAAAACATGCCTAAACACAACAACAGACCAAACCCACTCTTAGTATTATACTGAATGGGGGAAAAAACCTGAAAGCCTCTGAAACAAGGCAAGGATGCTCACTTTCACCACTGTTATTCAACATAGTACTGGAAGTCCTGTGGCACAATTATTATTATTATTATTTTTGAGTTGGAGTCTCACTCTGTCACCCAGATTGGAGTGCAGTGGCCGCTCCTGGCCACTGCAGCCTCGACCTGCTGGTCTCCGGTGATCCTTCCGCCTCAGCCTTCTGAGTAGACGGAATTACAGGCATGCGCTACCACACCCGGCTGATTTTTTGATTTATTGTAGAGATGAGGTCTCGCCAAGTTGCCCAGGCGGGTCTTGAACCCGCAGGTTCAGGCAATCCACTCACCTCAGCCACCCAAAGCGTGGGATTACAGGCTGAGCCACTGAGCCCGGCACAATTATTCTAAGAAAGAAAGAAAGGGCATCCTAAAAGGAACCAAAGAAGTCAAATTATTCCTGTTTGCAGACAATATAATATTATATTTAGAAAAACATAAAGACTTCAAAAAACAATTACAATTTATTTTACAAATTCAGTAAAGTTGTAAGATACAAAGTCAATACACAAAAATCAATAGCATTTCTATATCCCAACATCAAATAGTAGGAACACATCAATCAAGAAAGTAACCTCACTTAAAAAGTTACATAAAATAAAATACTTAGGAATAAACTTAAGCAGACAAGTGATAGCTCTCTACAATGATAACTACAAAATATTGCTTAAAATTAAAGAGGGCACATAAATTATGAAAAGGTGTTTCATGATCATCGATGAAAAATTAATATTGTTAAAATGTCAATACTACCTGAGACAATCTACCGATTCAGTGCAATCCTTATCAAAATATCAATGACATTCTTCACAGAAATTTTTTAAAATCCTAAAATGTGAATGGAATTATGAAAGACCCAGGATAGTCAAAATCATTCTGATGAAAAGAAAGAAAATTGGAGGGATTAAATTACCTCACTTTAAATTATTCTAGAGATCTATAGTAATGAAAACAGCATGACAGTGGCATAAAAATCAATACATAGACAAATAGAACATAATATAAAACCCAGAAATAAATCCATACATCTACAGTGGATTTTTTGTGTGTGGATAATGTGCCAAGAACATACATTAGGGAAAGAACAGTCCCAAAGAATAAATTATGTTGGGAAAATTGGATATCCCTATACAGAAGAATGAAACTGGACTTCTATCTTACATCATCTATAAAAATCAAATCAAAAGAGATTAAAGACTTTAAGTCCTGAATCTATGAAACTAATGAAAGAAAACATTGAGGAAACTTTTCAGTACATTGTTCTGCCACAATTTCTTGAGTAATACCTCAAAAACCCAGGTAACCAAAACATAGATGGGCAAATAGGATTACATAAATCTTAAAGACTATAGCAAAGCAAAGGAAACAATCAAACAAGATTAAGAAGCAGAATAAACAACCCACAAACTGGGAGAAAGTATTTGCAGACTATCCACTTGACAATGGATTACTAGCCAGAATATATAAGGAGCTAAATAATTCAACAGGAAAAACCTAATAATTTGATTTAAAAACAGTTCAAATATCTGAATATATATTTCTGAAAAGAAGACCCAGGTATCAAAAGCATTTCAAAAGAAGCTCAACATTATTAATTATTAGAAAAATGCAAATCAAAACTGCAATAATATATTATCTCATCTTAGGTAATATCATTTTTGTACAAAAGACAAACAATAGCAAATGCTGACAAGGATGTGGAGAAAGGGGAACTCTCTCACGCTGTTGATGGGAAAGTAAGTTAGTAAAGTCACTATGAAGAATACTATGGAGGTTCTTCAAAAGTTAAAAATAGAACTACCATTGGATACAGCAATACCACTGCTGGGTATATATATATTATAACCAAAATAGAAGAAATCAGTAGATGAAAGAGATATTGTATACCCATGTTGATTGCAGCACTATTCACAATAACCAAAATTTGGAATCAATCTAAGTGTTCATCACAGATGGGTAGATAAAGAAAATGTAATACATATACACAATAGAATATTTTTCAGCCAGAAAAATGAATGAAATCTTGTCATTTGCAAAAACACAAGTAAAACTATAGAACATTATGCTAAAGTAAAATACATCAGGCAAGGAAAAATAAATTTCTTACACATATGTGGGTGCTAAAAGTTAAACTCATAAAGAAAATTGAATTCATGGAGCTAGATATTAGAATGATAGCATAACTTGGAAAGGGTAGTGGTAAAGGAAAAAAGTGGAGATGGTTAATTGATAAGTGCAAAAACAAAGAATGAGTAAGAGCTTGTATTTGATATCACAAAAGGGAGATATTTTATAGCACAAAAGAATGACTACAGTCAACAGTAGTTTATTAAGTAATTTAAAATAACAAAAAGTGAAATTGGAATATTCTTAACACAAATGATCAATGCTTGAGATGATGGATACCCCAATTACCATGTTATGATTATAACATATCGGATGCCTATATCAAAACAGCACATGTGCTTATAACTATAGACACTTATTGCATACCCATAAAAATTGCAAATTAAAAAATTACACATTCTCTATTACTGTTCAGAAACTTAAGTTTTTTTTTGTTTCAGCACTATCACCTTCTCTAATTCAATAGCCTTTAATTTTCTTATAATACCACTTATTATTTTGAACTAAAATTCTTCTTTACATATTTGTCTCCTTCCTGAAAGCGATGGCAAAATTTATCTTGTCTCACAACTGCTTATGTTGTGATGGGCAATGAGTATATACTCAAAAGGTCTCTTAGATAAATAAAGATAACTGTTCAATTTTCCTCCCATTTTTCCTTTACTAACAATTGTATATGCGTCTTTTGAGTTTCATCTCTGAAATCAAGGGTATAGAAAATTTCAAATGCCATCTTGTGTGTTTGACTCTACACTGCAGTCTTGCTTTCAACAAGTGCAAGCACAGTGGTCAATTATGTTGATGTCTGGACACTTACTGGTATCATAAAAATGTCACCTTGATGGTACTTGTTAATCATACAGGTTTTTTCTTATTCATTTTTGTTCTAGAAGTTAAATGATAATTGTGTATCCCTTTTCTGCTTTGCCCTGCTCTTTTACATGAAGTAATTGTTCATCCTCTCCGGGTTTAGGTGATTACATACTAAGATTAATTATGTGCAAGAAATCCTACTTTCAGTTTTATAATAACTATCTCTCTCTTTGTAGAGTACTTGACTTTTCTTTATGAAGTGAAGACCATGATATAGGTCACTTATTTTTATTCAAAGCTATTAAGAAGTCATTTTTACTTTATATAGAAAAGGGAGTTAATAGTTATGAACAGAATAATCTATAAAAACATGTTCACTTAAAAATTAAGAATAAAATGTTCTTTCCTCAAATAAATGAAAGCAGGCATTTGTATCTTAACTCCAGAGGGGATGTTTTAAAAAGCAATATTTTAGTTATTCTTTTCTTTTATCTGCTCCCCTCTTTCCATTTTTTTTCAAATAAAATATTGGGCACCTACTCCTGCCAACCACTATGGTAATCATTAACATTAAAAATATGAATAAATTGAACCTGCAGGTTCGAGACCCGCCTAGGCAACTTGGTGAGACCTCATCTCTACAATAAAACAACAAAAATTAGTCGGGCGTGGTAGCACGCGCCTGTAGTTCCGGTTACTTGGAAGGCTGAGGTGGAAGGATTGCCAGAGCCCAGCAGGTCGAGGCTGCGGTGGCCGGGAGCGGCCACTGCACTCCAGTCTGGGCGACAGAGTGAGACTCTAACTCAAAAAAAAAAAAAAGAATAAGTGAAAAAAAGAATATTTTAATTTTTGATGAATAGAAATAAAACTTTGTGCCAATGACTTGGCAATATTGACTAATTTCAAAGCAGATTTTGATGAAGTCTGATTTTCAAATATAATCTTTAACAAGAAGATACTATATTTTCTTCTGTAAATTAGTTAATAAAAACTTTGGTTATGTATTTCAGTTTCTTTTAATATTGATGAGTGAGTCGCATACATTAAGTCAAATTGAGGGCTCAATGTTGTATTCAAAAAATTCCTCTGTCGTAGTACTCTGGCAAGAAAGATATTATAGTTAAGGAATAAATAAACAGAAATTTAAGTAATGAGATATTGTCATGGTCAAGAGAATCAACAGGGTTTTATGATGCACCCAGGGCTTAGCAAGAGTGCAAAAGTATTACCATCCTTGTCCTGAAAAAAAAAGAGAGAGAGAGAGAGAGAAGACATCTGTTACAGGAACCTCATAAGATTTTAAAACCATGTTGTCTTTCAAAAAGAATTGTGATGTTTGATACAGGTAAGACAACCACTATCGAATAATCATCATCTATGGACAGAAGTTTCTGAGAAAATAAGTAGCAATATCTGCCTCACTGGTTCAGTATTTTGCTAAAGCTTTGGCCAGACTCTACTGGCACATAGTTTATAGAGGTCAGATTTCTGAGACACAGAACAGGGAGAAGAATGATGGTAAGATGATTTGGAGAACCAAATAGAGGATATTCAAAATACCTTCCTACTTTGCAACCAAGGAACACGTCTAATGTGGAAAATATTGATTTTTCAGATTAAATTTCCACCCACTTGGTCAGCACTTTGATTGATACATTTCTACATGGTAGATCAGTGTTTATAAGATTACAAGGACTACTTTACCATAATCTTTTAAGTTCAAACTTTAAATTATATCTTTTCACAAATTAAAAAACAAGTAGGCACTGGAGTTTGGCAAGGTTTGAAACAAGTAGGAAAATCCTTAGATACATATTAAAACAAATTTTGAATAATTTTTCTTCAGAGAGATATTGGCTTGGGAAATAAAAAGAACTCTTAAAACTATAGAAGATAAAGACCCCACTTTAGGAATGCTGCAGAGGTGGATTTATCTATTCATGTATACTCACTACCTGGAAAAGTGTCTGGGCTATATTAATCTTTCAATATCTATTACATTGAACATAATAAAAATTGTTTTTAGTACTGTTGCTGGTGGATTTTTGGGGCTTAGGCAAATTACCAACTCAGCATTATTTTTATTATCAATCACATGCATTCAGTACTGTCAAATACGTTTATTTCAAGAATTACCTAATATTAAAGGTATTACCATATATTTAAATCATACAAATTACATATTAGTAATTTCACATGGTTCAATCTAATGGTGAATTTTTTGTATGTCTGTTCTGAAAAATTTTAAAAATGTATTTAAAAAATTAAAGGTAGCCGGGCTTGGTGGCTCAGCCTGTAATCCCGCGCCTTTGGGAGGCTGAGGTGAGTGGATTGTCTAAGCCCGCGGATTCGAGACCCACCTGGGCAGTGAGACCTCATCTCTACAATAAATCAAAAAATCATCTGGGCATGGTAGCGCATGCCTGTAATTCCGGCTACTTGGAAGGCTGAGGTGGAAGGATCGCCGGAGCCCAGCAGGTCAAGGCTGCGGTGGCCGGGAGAGGCCACTGCACTCCAGTCTGGGTGACAGAGTGAGAGTCCAACTCAAAAAAAACAAAACAAAAAATTAAAGGTAACTTTTATTTCACACTCAAAGTTTTAAAATAAACTTAGATAGGATATTACAGTTTTAAAGGCAGGCCTTATTTTGTCTTTATTTACTCATTTATTAATAAAAGGTATCAATTATCAAAATTAATTGAATGCTATGCATGTGCTAAATCCAGTGCTAAGGGCATCAGTTGTTTTTCCTCATGATGTAAGAAATTAAAGTTGTAGGAGAAGGTTTTCTTAGAAATCAATAGATTTTACAGCTGAGTAGAGAAAAAAAGTCATAGCATCTAAAATTTTTCCCCCTAATTTCATGCAATAAGTGCACTAACCATCTCCTTTCTGCTAATATTTAGGTCTCCAAAAAAGGTGTATTTTAATTGATTAGCTTCTTACTTAATAGGATATAATTGTATTCTAGTCATGTTTCTCTGAAATTACAAAGTAATTGACATTTAGGTGTTTTTTAACTATTCAGCTACAAATAAAGAATTATCTTAATTCACTCTCATAGAAAGATATTCATGTTAACTACGACTAGATCAATGAGTTTAGCTTTGAGAGGGAATACTTACTTTCTAATTATTTTCAGTCACCTTTGTGGCATCATTGACCTGCTGCAAATGCATGGGAAAAGTGCTAGGGAAGCAATACAGGTGGAAATTAAATTTTCTTGTTAAGTAAGGGTGTGGTCTGGCAATGTTTTCAAAAGTTTGCTTCCTCAATAAAACAATTATCTTTTTTACTGCTACTGGGAGAATGTTGAAACTGGGAAATTGAAAAATTTCTTCTAAGTGCTATATCTAAACATAGAAAAGGTATAATAAAATATGGTATAAAACTAAAACATAATATACCTGTATAGAGCACATAGCATGAATGAAAATTTCAGGACTAGAAGGTGTTCTGGGTGAGTTAATGGGTGAATGGTGAGTCAATATAAATGCCTAGAACATTACTGTACACTTTATAAACACTATACACTTAGGCTACACAAAATTATTTTAAGAATTGTCTTTGTTCAATAATAAATTAACTTGACACGGTAACTTTTTAAATTTATGTACTTTTTTTCTTTTAACTTGTGACTTTTTTAAAAAACATGCAGCTTAGAGGAGTCAAGAAGATGGCAGCTGAGCCAGTAGGACTATGCAAGTCCTGATATGAGTGAGTGAGTGTATGGAAATTTTTGTGTATGTGCTGGTGAATGAGTGAGCATGTGAGTAGCTGACTAGGTGAGAACTAGGGAGCTTGCAGTCAGGGCTCTCCTGGTGTAGTGGCTGGTGCCACAGCTGCTGGGCTTGGAACCTAGCAATTCCCAGGACACAGAAGCTGAGCACCATTTTCTTTCCTTCTTTTTCTTTTTCTTTTTCTTTTTAACAACAAAACCATTCCTGGGAAGAAAAAGATGGGAGAGACTGTCTAAGTGGGGGCTGGAGAGCAGGTGGACAGAGTCCTGGTTCAATAGCTGGAGCTGCAGCTTCTCTGCTTGGTCCCTGGCTCTTCCCGGGTCACAGAAGCCAAGTGCCATTGTTTTTAACAGACAAAAGTTTTCCTGTGAAAAGCAGCAGGGTGAGACTATTACCCAGGCTCTCCTTCACCATTGGCAGGAGAGACTGCCAACTCCAGGCTTTTCCTCACCACTACAGTGCCTGGCAGGACACTGGCAGCAGGGGCTGCAGAGGGAGTCCAGAGGCAAAGACCCACAGAAGAGGACAAGAGAGGCACCCACCACCTGCACCAGGCGGGGCAGGAAAGTGCTCTGACTAACTCACCACACAGCAACAAACCCAATATCTGTGACTGGCAGATCAATTTTTCAGGGACTGATCATGACCCAGAGGGAATATCCTAAAGGCACAAACTTTGGAGGGACCTGACAAGTGCTGAGTTCTAGGTGCCCCACCCTCTACCCTGATCCAGCTGTGGGACAAAGGGTGCAACCAGAAAAGGACAATGAGGAAGGATTCCAAAGAGATCAGAGGTGAGTCTGGGGCTGACCCAAACCCCTTCCTCCCCAGCAGTCCTCTGAATGTCAGACCACATAACCGGGCCACAACTGAGAGAAACAAATCCAGGTGGAACGTGGACATCAGTCACAATAGGAGAATTCCATTCTAGGATAAGACTGACTGGGGCACCCCCTATGAGTATATACCTAGGGAAGAGACAATCCCACACCTCCCCACCACAGGAGATCTCTCTGACTATATGAGAGTAGGAGGGGATGGCTGCAGTCCCACCCACATCCATGCCTCTCCTCTCTCTCTGCTCCCAACACTGAGGAGAGAGTGAAAGAAGTGGCTCTGTAGGAGAGACCCGATTAGAGGAAAAATTACAAGCCTACCACAAGAGGGCAGAATTTTTTTTTCTTTTTTCTTTTTTTAAAAATTTTAAACATTCTTTGACAGTTTGTTAGTTCATCTATTCTTTTAAATGTTTTTCCTTTGTGCACAAATGTGTATGTGAGGGTTTGATCTGCATTCCCTCCAATTCTTTTTTCTGTTTCATTCTTCTTTTATTTGTTGTTTTTTTCTTTATGGATGTATGGGAATGAATGAGTGTTAATCATTCATTTTTGTTTGAAATTCAAATTTGTTGAAAACACACATATACATCAATCTCAAGTCAAAAGAAAACAAGTAAACAAAGAAAAAAACTTTATAAGAACCTCATGACAGTGATAAACAATCACATTTCAATAATTAGCCTGAATGTGACTGGAGTACATGCACCACTGAAAAGACACAGAAAAGCAAACTGGATAAGAAACCATGACCCAATTATATGCTGCGTCCAGGAGACTCATCTCACTACAAGGTATGCACACAGACTCAAAGTCAAAGGATGAAAAACGAGTTTCCAGGCAGATGAGTTTCCAGGCAGTTTCTTCTTTCTCACAAAAGAAGGCAGGCATTGTGATCTTAATATCAGACAAAACAACCTTTGAGCTATCAACAATTGAAAAAGATGCAAAAGGACAACATATAATGATAAAAGTTTCAATCCATCAGCAAGAAATATCCATCCTAAACATATATGCACCCAACACAGGAGCACCAGCATATAAAGCAACTGCTAAGTAAACTAAAAACAGATATTGACTCTGACACTATTATAGCAGGGGACTTGAGTATCTCACTAACAGCCTTAGATAGATAATTGAGGCAAAAAATCAACAAGGAGATCCAGAACCTAAACTTACACTCGACCAAATGTACTTAATAGATACCTACAGATTATTCCACCCGACAACTACAGAATGTACATTCTACTCATCACTGCATGGAATGTACTCCATATCGATCACATTCTTGGCCATAAATCAAGCATAAACAAATTCCATAAGGTTGAAATCTTGCCCTACACATTCTCAGACCAAAGTGGAATCAAATAAATATCAACAACAATAAAATTTCCCCAAAACTCACTAAGATATGGACACTAAACAGCATGATGCTGAACAACTACTGGGTCAACACTGAAATGAAAGTAGAAATTAAAAGATTCTTGGAAACAAATGAAAATGAAGTAAGATCTTACCAAAACCTCTGGGATGCCATGAAAACAGTTCTAAGAGGGGAATTTATATCTCTATAAGTGCACATCAAGAAAATGGAAAAATTACAATTGGAGAGCCTAATAAATTACCTAAGGGAACTGGAAAGAGAGAACCACCAACTCCAACTTTAGCAGAAGAACCCAAATTACCAAAATGAGAGCCTAAATATGGGACATAGAAGACAAAATATTGTAGAAAACATCAACAAAACAAAAAGCAAGTTCAGTGAAAGAATTAGCAAGATTGATGGACTCCTAGCCAGATTGACCAAGAAAAAGAGAGGAAAAGCTTAAATAAATACAATCAGAAATACAAAAGATCAAATCACAAATGACCCCAGAGGAACATAAAGAATTATCAGAGATTACTATGTACACCTATATGGAAACAAACTCGATAACCTAAATGAAATGGAAGACTTTCTGACAACACACAACCTCCCCAGGTTGAAAAAAGAAGACATTGGCACACTAAATAGACCATTGACTACCCAGGAAATTGACTCTGTCATACGAAAACTACCTACCAAAAAAGCCCTGAACTAGATGGCTTCCCAGCAGAATTCTACAAAACGTACAAGGAGGAGCTGATACCAATCCTATTGAAAGTATTCCAGGCAATTGAGAAGGATGGAATTCTTTCTGAATCATTTACGAAGCTAACATCACACTGATACCCAAATCGGGTAAAGATTCAACAAAGAAAGAGAACTACAGGCCAATATCCCTTATGAACATAGGTGCAAAAATCCTCAACAAGATTCTAGCAAATTGGATCCAAAAACACATCTCAAAAATCATCCACCATGACCAAGGAGGTTTTATCCCCAAAATGCAGGGCTGAGTCAACCCTCGCAAGACCATAAATGTGGTTAAATACATCAACAGAAGTAAAAACAAGAACTACATGATTATATTACTAGATGCAGAAAAAGTTTTTGATAACATCCAGCATTCCTTCTTGATAAAAACCTTCAAACTCCTAGGTAACCCTTAAACAGCATCAAAATAGTTAGTGACATTTATGATAAACCCGCAGCTAACATATTGCTAAATGGACAAAAACTGAAATAATTTTCTCTGAAAACAGGAACAAGACAAGACTGCCCACTCTCACCCCTCTTGTTCAATACTGTGTTTGAATTCCTAGCTAAGGTAATTAGACAAGAGAAAGAAATCAAGGATACCCAAAGGCAAAGAGGAAGTCAAGTTATCTCTCTTTGCTGATGATATGATCCTATACTTGAAAATCCAAGAGAATCTGTCAAAAAACTGCTTGCACTGATAAAGGACTTTAGCAAAATCCCAGGGTACAAAATAAATGTGCAAAAGACAGTTGCATTCCTATACACCAACAAAAGCCAGTAGAGACCCAAATTGCCTGGCTCGGTGACTCAGCCTGTAATCCCGCACCTTTGGGAGGCTGAGGTGAGTGGATTGCCTGAGCCCGCGGGTTCAAGACCCGCCTGGGCAGCGAGACCTCATCTCTACAATAAATCAAAAAATCAAAAAATCTTCCGGCTACTCAGAAGGCTGAGGGGGAAGGATCGCCGGAGCCCAGCAGGCGAGGCTGCGGTGGCCGGGAGCTGCCACTGCACTCCAGTCTGGGTGACAGAGTGAGACTCCAACTCAAAAAAAAGCACAATCCTATTCACAATATCCACAAATAAATGAAATACCTCAGTATCTTCCTAACCAGAGAAATGAAAGACCTTTGCAATGAGAACTACAAAATACTGCTGAAAGAAATCCAAGAAGACACAAACAAATGGAAAAACATTCCATGCTCATCGATATGCAGAATCAACATTAAGATGTCCATCCTACCAAAGGCAATCTACAGATTCAACTCAATACCCATTAAGTTACCAACATCCTTCTTCTCAGATCTGGAAATGACAACACAGAAATTCATATGGAAACATAAATGATCACAGATACTCAAAACAATCCTTAGCAAAAGTAAAAAAGCAAGAGGTATCACACTTCCAGATTTCAAACTTTACGATAAGACTACAGTATTCAAAACAGTTTGGTATTGGTACAAGAACAGACATATAGATCAATGGAACAGGGTGGCGATTCCAGAAGCAAAGCCTCAATTTCTCAACTAACTAATCTTTGACAAAGCCTCCACCATCAACCACTGGGGAGAGGAGAAGCAATTCAGTAAATGTGCTGAGAAAACTGGCTGATGACACGCAGAAGACTGAAACAGGACCCCTATCTATCACCATACACAAATATTAACTCTAATTGATCAAAGATCCAAACGTAAAACCTCAAACTATAAGAATCTTAGAAAACTCAGGAGACACCCTTATGGAAATTGGAACTGGCAACCAATTCCTGTTCAGAACACTAAATGCCCACACCTTAAGAAATAAGATAGGCAGTGGGACCTCATCAAACTAACAAGCTTCTGCAAAGCAAAAGAAACCATCAAGAGAGCAGGGTGACAGCCCACAGAATGGGGAAAAAAAATTTGCCAACTGTATACCTGACAAAGGTCTAACATTTAGAATCTACAAGGTACTCAAACACGCTGAAAGGAAAAACAAAAAGCCCCATTAAAAAGTAGGCAAAAGACATGAAAAGACACTTCTATAAAGAAGATATACAGACAGCCAAAAGACACATGAAAAAGTGCTCAACCTCACTCATCATCAGAGAAATGCAAATCAAAGCCACATTGAGATACCACCTAACTCCAGTAAGAATGGGTATCATTTATAAAACAAACAACAACATATACTGGTGAGGATGCAGGAAAAAAGGAACACTTCTATACTGCTGGTGGGAATACAAACTAGTGCAACCTCTTTGGAAGATATAGTGGCAATTTCTGAAAGAAACAGAAATTGGCCTTTCACATGACCCAGAAACTCCCCTTTTGGGAATATACCCAAAGGAACTCAAATCATTGTACAAAATGCACATGTATGTTTTTTGCATCTCTATTCACAATAGCAAAAACATGGGACCAATCATGTTGCCCCTCATAGCTGGAGTGGTTAAAAAAATGTGGTGCATGTACACAATAGAATATTATGCAGCTGTAAAGAAGGATAAACATATGGACTTCACAGGAACTTGGATGGATTTAGAGTCATCATACTTGGTGATCTATAACAGAAATAAAGAACAGAGTACCATATGTTTTCACTCATAAGTGGACCCTGAACAATTATTATAATACTATAAGAAAGGGATTGGCAGTAGTGGGAAACTGTCAGGGGAGTGGGGGTGGAATTTGAAATTGAGGGAAACTGCTAGGGGAGGGTGGGGCATACTTCATCAACAAGAGTACCTACAAAATCAACGTTTGTATTCTTAACCCTGACTTGTACCTCACTTCTTTATAATAAAAAAAATGTAACTTAGAACATAAATAAATTGTACAACCACACAAAATGTTTTTATATCATTATTCTATAATTTTATATTTTATATATTCACAGTAAATAACAATGTATAATACACTATAGATAATATATTAAATAATATGGATAAAATTTTCAACTCTTTTGTTAAAAACTAAGATACAAACCTACACCTTAGCCTAGGCCTAAACAGGGCAAGGATTATCAGTATTACTCTTTTGTCTCACTGTATCTTGTCCTACTTGAAAAGCTTCTAAAGCAATAACACACACGGAGCTCTCATCTCCTATGATAACAATGCCTTCTTCTTGAATATTTCTTGAAGATTTTGGCTTAGGCTATTTTACAGTTAATTTTTGTTTATAATAAGTAGAAGGATTACACTCTAAATTGAAAATAAAGAGAAAGGCCATCATCAAGAACGAGAATGACCATCATCAATAACTCAAAAAATAACAGATGCTGGAGAGGATGTATTGAAAAGGGAATACTTCCACACTGTTGGTGGGAATGTAAACTAGTTCAGCCTCTGTGGAAATCAGTGTGGCAATTCCTAAAAGTTCTAAAAATCGACTTTCCATATGACCTGTGACCCCACAATCCCCCTACTAGGAATATACCTGGAAGAACTCAGGTCACTTTATGAAAAAGATACTTACACATGTATGTTTATTACAGCATTGTTCACAACAGCAAGAACATGGAACCAACCGTGCTGTCCATCAAAAGAAGACTGGATAAAAGAACGTGGTACATATACACAATGGAATACTATGCAGCCATAAAGAAGAGCAAAATCATGAACTTTGCAGTAACCTGGATGGAACTAGAGTTTGTAATACTGAGTGATCTCTCACAGAAACAAAGATCTGAATATCACATATTCTCACTCATAAGTGAACCTTGAACAACTACCATATTACTATAAGAAAAGAATTGAAAGTGGTGGGAAAGTGCGGGGAGTGGGGCAGGGAGCTGGGGAGGTGGTATTGACAGTAGTCGATATCTGGCTGGGGAAGAGGGGTCACAACTCATCAATAATGGTTTCCGCATGGTGAAAATTTGTATATCTAGCCCTGAATTATACCCCACAATTTTAAATAAAAATTAAAAGAGAAAAAAAAGAAAATAAAGATACACTATCCTAAATACACAGACCAATACATAGTCATTATCAAATATTTTGTAGTATATATAATTGTATTGCCATACTTTTAAACAACTGACAGTGCCATAGGGTTGTTTACACAAGTGTCACCAAAAACTTGTAAGTGATGTGTAGCACTACAACATTATCAGGGCTATGATATCACTAGACATTAGGCTTTTTAAGTTCCATTATTGTCTTTGGGATCCACCATCATATGTTCAATGAGTCCCTAGTCCCTGGAACATGAACCAGTCCATGGCCTGTTAGGAACCAGGCCACAGAGCAGGAGATTAGCGGCGGGGAGCCAGTGAAGCTTCATCAGTCCTTATAGTCACTCCCCATGCTTCCATTACCTTCTGAGATTTGCCCCCTGTCGCATCAGCATTGAAAACTCTGCTTCCAAAGCCAACATGATATCTGTGGGAAGCAGGGTTTTCTGCAGTAACGGCAACCAAAATGAGATTACAGAGTAGACCGGACATAAGCAACACACCTCGGGTGTCACTGTCTCCCATTATCCCAGTTGGGACCCTCTAGTTGTAGGAAAATAAGCTCAGAGCTGTATTGTTTTTTTAAACTTGGAGATTCACCAGAGTAACAAGCAAGAAAGCTAGCATAATGAAATAACAAATAATTGAGACAATAAAATTTGGCATTAGCATTCAAACCAAGAACCAAATACAAGTGCAGTACGTACATCAAAGTCACTTCTATAGTTTCTATGAATTCTTATTTTTCAATACACTGTGAAAGTTGTTTCACTACTACATTTTATCTAATGTAGCCAAACATATTTTCTACTGCAAGTCAACAAGGAAAACTAAAGGGTAAGATATCTTGACTGGGAAAATGATTTCCACAAATATACTTACATATGCAAACACATACACAAACACACTAATACACATGCACATTCATACACTTCCTAATCCCCTTGTCTTAATTTTCTGAAAGTTTCTTTGAAAATGATACTGTCTCATGCTGCATTAGCGAAATGAGTGTTTTGTTTCACAATTCTGCTTTAAGTAGCCACAGCTTAAAGTTTGTGTTCTATTACATCCTTATGTGTGGATTAATACACAACAAAAGAAAATAACTGCTGCAGACAATCTATCAGTCGTGGCTACAGGTAAGTAGTCATTGTTTTCTATTGTAAGGGTACCATAATTCATTTGGTGACCTGTAGTTATTCACTTTGCTGAAATACATATCCAAGCTTTCCATTGTTTTTGGCTTCCTTCTGCTCAGCTATTTCCAAACTTTTGTTTTTTGTTGCAAAACAAAACAACTTTTCTGACTGACCATGTGCAGAAGAATAAAACAGGATCCCTACCTATCATCAAACACAGAAATCAACTCCAAATGGATCAGAGACCTATACATAAAATTTCAAATGTTAAGAAACTTAGGAAACACAGGAGACATCCTTATGGAATTTGAAATAGGCAACCAATTCCTGATCAAAACCCTAAAAGTCCATTCCATAAGAGATAAGATTGACAAGTGGAATTTCATCAAACTGAAAAACTTCTGCAAAGGAAAAGAAACCATCAAGAGAAAGGGGAGATGGCCCACAGAATGGGAAAAAATATTTTCCAACTGCATAATCTGACAAAAGCCTAACATCCAGAATCTAAAAGAACTCAAATGTGCCAAAAAGGAAAAAAAAAAAAAAACAAAAAACAAGCCACATCAAAAAGTGGGCAAAAGATATGAATAGACACTTCTCAAAAGAAGACATATGAGCAGCCAACAGACACATGAAAAAAATGCTAATCATCAAAGAAATGCAAATTAAAACCACATTGAGATACCACCTAACTCCAGTGAAGTGATTATCATTAATAAAAAGCAAAGAAACAAATAAACAAAAACAGATGCTGGTAAGGATGTGTAGAAAAGGAGACATTTCTACACTGTTGGTGGGGTTGCAAACTAGTTCAACCTCTAAGGAAAACAATGTGGCCATTCCTAAAAGAACTTGAAGTTGATATTCCATATGATCCAGCAACTCCCCTTCTGGTAATATACCCAGAGGAACTTAAATCACTCTTCAAAAAAGATAGCTGCATATGCATATTTATTGCAGCAGTATTCACAATAGAAAAAACATGGAATCAACCATGCTGCCCATCAAAACTGAACTGGATAAAAAAATGTGTTACATATACACAATTGAATATAACACAGTCATAAAGAACAAAATTATGAACTTTGCAGCAACTTGGTTGGATTTAGAGATTATCATACTCAGTGATCTATCACAGGAACAAAGAACTGAGTACCACATGTTCTCACTCATAAGCAGACCCTAAACATTTACCACAATATAATAGGAAAGGAATTGGCAGTAGTGGGACACAGCCAGGGGATAAAGAGGGGGTACACAACATCAATAAGGATATCTGAACTCAAACTGGGTGAAATGAGATCAAAAGAGTCCCAAACTTTACCTGTAACACTTGTATACCTAATTCTGATTTGTACCCTACGTCTTTAAAATAAAAACTTTTTAAAAAAGAATGACTGGATCAAAATGATGTAGATGAATTATAATAGCTTACATAACCTATATAGTTTAAGTACTGATAAAGATATTTTTTGCACTTTTGCATAAATCAAATATTTTTATTTTAAACAATTTGGAAACATTGCAGAACCCGTAAGTGCATTTGCTTATCTTTGACTTTAATGCAAACACCTGAGTCCAATTCTCCAAGGTATAAGAAAGAGAAATATTTAAGGGCACTGAACATGATGTGAGTTTTGTAAAACAGAGAATATTTCTGCAAGATCAAAATATAACTCATTATAGGGTGTAACTAATTTAATATGTTAGTTCATTAAGTTAGACCAATGTTTAATTTGTTATTGTTATCCTTTTGATAAATTAAATGGATACAAATATGAATTCTGAGAAATGGTGATTAAGACCATAAAACTTGACACAAATATTAAGTTTCTGAATCACTGCTCATGTGGTACCCTGTTATTACTCCAGTTATTTATCTGTAAGACAAACATAATAATAGAATCAACCTACTAGGTTAGTGCACTAATTAAATAACATTATAAGAAAATGTATGTAAATGTGTAATTAAAATTATTTAATAGATTTTAGTTTTAATGAAAAGATAATTCTCATCTTTATTGTTAGAAAACATCCAGTGAGGGGCTGGGTATGGTGGTGCAAGCCTGTAATCCCAACATTTTGGGTGGCCAAGTTGAGATGATTACTTGATCGCAGGAGTTCAATACCAGCCTGAGCAACACAACAAGACCCTGTGTCTAAAATAAATTTTTAAAAGAATTTAAAAAATAAGTAAGTGCAAAAAACATCGAGTGAAATCCCAAAATTGAGCTCTCTTAGTCAATTAAGGGACTTTCTCTTATCCTGATTCAGGACTTACACTTACTCATGTTTTCTTGTAAGAAGATGAAAGAAGTGGTTGGCTTCATCATTTCCCTACTCCATAATCTTTGCATATTAACTGAATTTTTGACCTCCCCAAGTAGGGGTAGTTTTACTTGCTTTATACAGTTATGATCTTCCACTGGTTCCCTGTGGTTACTGCAAACGCAAAATTGCTGGCTATTTTCTCCCAAGACACATCTGTAAGATCCTCAGAGACTCTATTCTCTCCAAGGGGAACTCATATGGTAGCTATGTTTAAAAGGTTCACATTGCCAGTTACCTTTAGTTCTCCACTTCAGTCACTGAAACCACACTGGAACCACATTGACTCATCATGGGTGGGAATCCTTTAAAAACACACACACACACACACACACACACACACACAACGGGCATTTTTATGGTTGTCGGGGAAAGTACAACTTATTCTCAATCCAGCCCTTCTCTCTTCTCTCAGTGACTTGCTGGCAGATTCAGTCAACTTTTAACATTACTATTCTGGGTCATTTTAAACAACAGTTCTTCTCTTTCCTATACCTCAGAGGACCATGGCAGGTTTTTCAAGTACATTTTATTTTATTTTATTATTTTATTTTATTTTATTTTATTTTATTATTTTTTTGAGTTGGAGTCTCACTCAGTCACCCAGACTGGAGTGCAGTGGCCGCTCCCGGCCACCGCAGCCTCGACCTGCTGGGCTCCGGCGATCCTTCCGCCTCAGCCTTCCGAGTAGCCGGAATTACAGGCTTGTGCTACCACGCCCGGCTGATTTTTTGATTTATTGTAGAGATGAGGTCTCGCTGCCCAGGCGGGTCTCGAACCCGCAGGCCCAGGCAATCCTCAGCCTCCCAAAGGCGCGGGATTACAGGCTGAGCCACTGAGCCCGGCTTTCAAGTACATTTTAAATGATCCTTCCCACTCACGTAGTTTGTATGAAGAGAAAATATCTTTTTGCTTTTACTCATAATTATGAAGATGTTATCATCAATAAAATTTATGAATAATGGTATATAATATGATTTTAAAAGTACATTTTATGGCATGAACTCCAAGGACAACACAGAAAGGAAAAGGAGAAGAGAAAGTAAAGTATCCTAGCAGTCTTTTATTGTTAGTTGAGGTGAAATTTGAGTTAAACTTATATCAGTTTTAAATACTATGTAATAACCAACAACTGACTTATACCATTCACTTGAATGCAGGTATGTAACAAAGGCAGCCACACTTTATTTCTGGACTATTTTCCAAATAATTGCTTATAAATTAATAGTAATTAAATAGTAAATTAAATTATTGCCTAAAGTTAGGTGCATCCATTGGGTTGAGAATGATCATTTATTTTTTCATATGAACTTGGATGCACTTCATGCTGGACTGGTACACTAACTGTATGTGATGTCTAACAGCATAGAAACTAGACTGACATGGATAAAGTAGACATGTAATCACTCAAGTTAGGAAACTTTTAGCCACAAGGAAACTTTAACTCAAATTAGCTTAAATGCTAAAGAAATATATTGTAATAACTGACAAAAAGTAAGATATATTGTCATTTTCACTTTGGTGGACTTGGAAATTATTAAATACCTATGTGTTTTTGTTTTTTTTTTGGTTTGGTTTGGTTTGGTTTGGTTTTGATTTTTATTTCTTTCCTCAGCTATCTTTAATTTGCCATGCTGCATCTCCTTCATGTTTGAAAGTTCGCTACAGTGGTTCAAGGCATAAATCTCAGATGAAATAGTATCCAGAGGCAGAAAGATCTCTTTCTTGGAAGCAAAATAATTTCTAGAAAGTTCCTCAGTAACCTCCCATCACTTCTTACAGACCATCAATATGTCATTGCTGCATCCATCAATGCAGAAAGAATTGGGATTACCCCTGAAACTGAGGTTATGGAAGAACAACTTTGAATCTAATAGCAAAACAAAATTGGGTACCCTAGAGAAAGAAATATGGTGGATTTTAGTGAGGCAACTTTTACTATCTGCTAAATCTCTATCCACTCCTCAAATATTTAGTTCTTGTCTGAAAAATCTTTTGATTAAAATGTCTATAGAAATCATTTTTTAATTTATAAATCTTCTATTCTGAAAATTTTCTCTGTCATTTTTTAATTCCTAAGAAATTTTTAATGTAAACTGTTACAGAAAATCTCAATATGGTTTAAATTTACTGATTAAATATTGCTTTTATTTTAATGAAGCTTAAAAACAGATATTATCTGTATAATTTTAAGATGTAAGTAATATGCTTAAATGTTCATCAACCAAAGTAGGCAGAATTTTCCAAAATTAAAGCTTCCTCAAACTGATAACTTATAGACATCATAGAGAATATAGCAGCATATTAATTTGAACAAAAATTATGATTATACTTGTCATAAAATAAGATTTTAGCTTTCAACAAAATGACTTTTTTTTTTTTTTTTTTTTAAGGCAGGATGTATATCTAAACATGAATCTGATACGGATTTTTCAGGTCAGCCTGGACTTCCAGATTGTCAACAAAATGGGTCAGCCACCCAAGCCCCAGAGAGTGCCAACTGAATGGCAAGTCTAGTCCCAGGAGTATTGGCTCTATTGGCCTGGCAAGCCAAGCCCTGAGAGTGTTGTTGATTTGGTGGGCTGGCAAGCTTAGCCCCAGAAGTGTTGGCTCTAATGGGCTGGCAAGCCAAGCCCTGAGAGCCTTGCAATCCCTAGAAGTGTCTCAGTTTTGGATCCTCACCTTCTGCTAACAGCCTTCCTGGTTCAGCCAGCAACATTAGCTGACAAGCCAGCCTCCAAGGTATATACCTCTTTGGGCCCAATGATCTTCTGCAACTCTTCTGGTTGGGGTTCGGTTCTTATCTCATGCCCAGGAAGAATGAAGGACACAGATGGACTGGAAAGTTGAGAAAGCAGGATTTATTGAGAGGACAGAAAAGCTCCCATAGTTGGAGGGAATCTGAAGGAGTTGCCAGTCTCAGGCTGATCTACCTAAGCCTAAGACTGAGCTGATGGGCTAGCACTAGCTGTGAGTTGATTGGCTGGCACTAACTTTGCTGATTGGTGAGTACTAAGATCCAATTGGCAGGAGGTAGGGGCCTAATGGTGAACTCATTGGTTGGCACTTGGCAGTGAGCTGATTAGTTGTTTTTATATCCCAGCAGTACACCAGCATTGGTAAACAAGCACCCTACACTCCCTAGGGTGTACTTAAACCCTAGTTTGAGATGCCTGTAGGTGGCTTGCTTACCAATGCGGGTGTATCAGCTGAGAGCCCTGCCTGAAGTGTGCTGTGTTGTTACCAGGGGACCTACCCTGTCTGTCTGCCTAGCTTTTCTCTAGCTATCTCCTCTCAAATCCATGTACATTTATTACTTCAAAAATGTTCTGAAAAAAATCAGCCACAAAATATAAAATACTTGTCCATTAAATTTTGAAAACTTATGGCTGTCTCTTTAGGCTTTTAGAGAGAAATAAAAGTACTCAAATACTGCTGTAATTCTTTTGGGTGTTTTTTCTTTTATTTCACATACTGAGATATGTAGAATGCACAGAAGACAATCTCAAGAATCGCAACACACATTATTAAAACAAATTAAAGAACTTACACTTTCTATGTCAAAAGCAAATTCATGTTCTTCTCCTACAAATATGCCTCTCTCATAGTTTTCTTTTCATTTAATGACATTTTCTGCCAGCTACTCAAGCCCCAAAGCTTAGATTCACCATATATTACATATACTATAATACTTCTTTCTGACTGCTTATTCTATCTATAAGCAAATCTCATTGATTCTATTTGATAATTGTTAAGTTTTTGTCATTCAGCTCCAAGAAAAACCTATATTCTACTGTGTGCTACTGAACTGGAAATTTGCAAATTTCATTGTCGATTTGTCACCTTATTCCATTTAGTTCCTGCCGTTAAGCAGAGCAAAAAGAGCTAGAGTAAAAAGGAGAAAGAAGGGAATGTCTATATGTTTCCCTTCTCAGGCTATTTATTTATTTATGCCTTATTGAAGTTTGGTTGATCTACAAATAATTGTATATAGCTAATGCATATATTGATTACTTTTGACATTGCATACATCTATAATACTATCACAACAATCAAAGAAATAAACAAATCAATCCCTTCTACAATCCTTGTATCCCTTTTTGTTGTTGTTACTGCTGTTGTTCCTTTTTAATCTGAAGAAGAAACATGCTCCTTTCCTGTTTCTGTTAGTAACACTGTTTTACTCTAAGAGTGGTGTCAAGTCATTCTACTCACACAGCTGAAACAAGTTTGTCATTTTTAAACACTTGCAAAACCATATTTGCCATACTACTCTAAAACATAAACTAAATCAAATGCCTTCCTCTGACATCTGGATCGTAGCCCAGAGGGACCCTCCTTTATACTCATAGACTCAATAAATGACTGTAAAACACCATTTTCTCAGATACGAGGAAGAACCCCCCTAAAACAACTTCAGAGTTTATTTATAAAAGTTTGTGCATTTATTTTTACATGTTTATACTTCTGTCACCTTAAAAATACTCTCCGTTGGATGCAATACACTTTTTGAGATTCTTTTTCCACCACTCAAAACTGTTTTTGAACTCATCAATTTTTATGTCGTTTAGTGCTTCCACTATTTTTTATTTCACTTCTTCCACATTGGCAAGATGTTTTTCTTTGAGGACTTTTTTTCATCCAGAGATTCAGGAAAAAGTTGCACAGAATGAGATGATGTGAAAAGGGCGGGCGAGGCATGGAGGTCACGCTGTTTTTAGTCAAAAACTGCCGAATACTCAGAAAGTGCGGGCAGGTGTGCTTATAAATCATTCATCATGAAATAAGCACACATGTTGAAAGAGTCTCCAAAACAAAACAACAAAATAAAATGAATTCATTGAAGTTGACCACAGCCTCTCTCAACAGTGCTTGCTGATACGCTGATGCCAATGGGTTCTTAGAACACTTACCTAGTGGGAGAAGCCTAGAATACAAGGGGCCCACCCTCCAAAAAATAATTCTGTTTTTTAGTGGGCCTCCTTGTACATAGGTTCCAGGTTCACAGGTCTTCTATGAATTGAATGTTTGAATTTCTTCCCAATCTCAAATTCACACTTTGGAACCATAACTCTCAGTGTTACTATATTTGGAGATGGAGCCTCCAGGGAATAATTAAGGATAAATTAGGTCATAAAGAGATCCTAGTGTGATCTCTCCCTCTCCCTCTCACACTCCGTCTTCTGCCACAAGAGTGCACCAAGGATAAGCCATATGAGCACACTGTGATTAAGTGTCTATTGCAATCAAAGGGAAAAACCCTCACACCAGAAACTGATCGCTCTGGAACTGTCATCTTGGACTTCCAGCCTCCAGAACTGTGAGAAAAAGACTAAAAAAAAAAAAAAATCCTGTTGCTCAAGTCACCCAGTCTGAGTTGCTTTGTTATGGAAGCCAGAGAAGACTAATTCTAGGTTCTTCCTCCAGATTCTAAGATGTAATAATTTTCTATTATGGCATGCTCTAGGTATGGTAGCTGCTTCACGCTGCCATGAAACCTAAAAAGTATTTTTATTTTCAGTTTTTCAATTTCTTGTTAGGGTTTCTTTATATTAAATTATCTCTGTTTAAGGATTTGAGGTATGATTTTTGTCTTCTGACTGGTCATTCCTTGATATACTTAAAAATACCTCAGACATTCAAAATTTGATTGTTTGTGTCTTGACTTAAACCATTATAGAGAAGACATTTATGAAATTATTCAAAATCTTTGAAGCTGACCAAATATTTGGTGATATTGATCAATATTAATAATTTAAATGTGATAATATGCTAAAAATAGAGCATATCTTGAAGTATCTATGGATGGACCATATGGTGTATTTTGTTTATAAATTATCCCACAGTGAACAGGGATGTGGAATCAGAAAGTAGAGATAAAAATATTTGTTTTTAATTATTGAACCTGAGTGATGGACACTTGGAGATTCATTATTCTATTTTCCACACTCATTTTTAAGTTTAAAAATTTACATAATAATACATTTGTGGTTTTGTGCATAGATATAGAGGAGTATATATGCATCCATAATTAAAATATGAAATATGTATATAGATGCAAACTCTAATTACTTTTTACTTTCCCCACTGCTACTGCCTTTTATGTTCTGATTGATACAATAGCCTGCCAACCCATCCCTTACCTAACTTCTTAAACTTGCTTTCATAGGGTTTCTTTTCAACATAGCAATTAGAATAATAGTTTCAAAATGGAAGGCAAATATTTTCCCTCTACTGTTCTACCTGGGCTAATCCCAATCCCTCAATTCCCTTAGCCTTTAAATTCCTGCCCTCATGTCCTGCTCCCCTGCCACAATTTTCTGTATTCCAGCTACATCAGTTTCCTTTCTGTTTCTTGCACATACCTTATTAACTTTTGTTGGAATATACTTCAAAAATATCTTGCTGTATCCCTCACTTTCTTTAGTTCTTTTAAGGCTATGGTATTTAAAATTGAAACATACAACTCTCTGACCTCTTCATTGATTTCTCTTTTCCCACCTTTTTATTGTATTTATTAGTATTATAACACATTGTAATAGTAATAATTCAAACACAGTGACTAGAATTTGACAGCTGACTTCTGGCTGGACTCTGCTCTTAAAGGAGGGAATAGGATGACTAGAACCATTAGAAAAATGGCAGGCAACATTTTCTCAGAAAATCAGTGGTCCGCGTATCTCTAAATATCCTCTGGCCTGTTTTCCCATAACAGGGCTCAAAAAGAGTGTCCCCTCATCAAGAAATTAGAGATTTCTGAACTCTCTCCAACTGTCTCAGGTGTATTGGCCCATTTTAGTACAGAAATAGAGTAATTATATATAGCTGTGGAATCCTGACTTATGCTAGTTGTCTTGGATAAAATATTCATAGTATCCCAGGTTTCATTGTTTCATTATAAAAACAGTTTCTCTTCACCAATAAATTATAAGAGAATACCATCAGGTTGCTCAAATTGGTATTTAAGCTGGAGTAGACAACTACGACCCAGTAATGCAAAACTGCAGTCAGCAACCTGTTAAATTTGAAGGATGTTAAAACCTTCAGAACACTTGGCTTGTCAGGAATGCAAGATATCTAGCCTCAAGCATTTCATTAGATTACAATGTTGTAACCTCAAATGCTATCTGATTAAATATTATGTACCCTGTTTATTATATAAAGACAGGGTTTATTATAACTAATGCATTGTGGGAACTACATATTTTTGCTAACTTTTGCTTATTGTCTCTCTTCTCCCTTTGTAACATAATCACTATAAAAACAAAGGCTTTCTGTTTTGTTCATTGTTGGTCCTCAAAATGTGATATAGTGTTGTCACAGTAAAGGTACTGAATAAATGTTTGTTGCAAATAACGGCGACTCTGGCATTCTTTCTATACTTGCCATCTCTAAAATTGATCTCATCATTCTTAAAATACTGCTTTCTAATATGCGTTTTGCTCCCTAAAGACAAAAAAGTTATTTTCAAAATGAAAATGGAATTCTAGCAGAGGCTACTTCTTGTGAAATTCAGTTCATTACCTCTTGCTTGTGAAGCATTTAAGTTTCCCAAAGTCTCAGTGGTGTGATGATTTATGTCTTTATCCTATGATTCATCCATTTTTATAAGCTAAATAATAGGAGAAAACTTGCAAAGAAGAATATATTAAGAGGTCACAGTGTATCAACCCAGGGGCTGTGGGAATTTTCTTAAAGTATATTTTGATGTTATACAAAATTTTTTAAAAGTATGAATTCAAATTACATTGTGTTTTTTGGAAATAGAATACTATCAACTAAAACACTTCAGAAGTGAAACAAATACAAATATATATATAATATATTCAGCTATTTTTTTTTGTTTTTGAAATTAGGACTTATTGAGAGGACAGAAAAAGCTCCCTGAGTGGGCGGGGACCTGAGGGGGTTGCCCGAGTTATTCTTACATAAGACATTCAAAATATTTTCTTGTGCCATCTAACCCATGCTTGCACACACATGAAATAATAAAGTTGTACTTGAGATAGCAAAGTTAAATAAGTAGAACCAGTTATAAGAGATTTTCTTCAAGATGTAGAAAACTAGAGAAGAAAATATGAAGAACCACAACTTTTGACTTCAGTTGAAGATTAAATAAAAATGCCTTCACTTCATGAATCGTCTCTTTTTCCATTTGACAACTAAATATTGTAGTTTGAGAGTGAACGTGAGTGTGAAACTCTCAGAACCTGAGCTTTCATCTTACTTTCACTTCCCACATGAGCCCGTACTAGTCACTCATCTCTACACTTAAGTTTCTTCATCCGTTTAGTGAGAATGCAGAACTAAATTGCCCTGCCTCTTGCTGTATTAAAATCTGCTAATTAAAACACTTAAAAATTAGGCAAATTAGGTATTTATAAAACATACAGATTTGAGCTAGCAATTTTTTTAAATGTTGAAAACTCCTATTACTATTTTATCTCTCTCTATCTTTAAGAAAATAGTATGTGACCTTGCCTACATAGTGGATTGATACCGTTGAACACATTTCACCAGATCATAATGTTGCCTTCTTTGAGGGCAGATAAAAGAAAGGTATACTCTTTGCAAAAGAGTTTTTGAACTTTAATTTTGATCCGAATTCCAGTAAAACTATGATTTTTTTTATTTCAATCATTTATACCTTAATTTACAGAGTCTATAAGCCATTTGCCTTCACATTAAGACTTCACATAAGACTTCATATTAACATTTAAAGTCTCAAGGTTTTCTTCTGTGGTTTTAGGTGAAATACAGACTATTACATTGATTTTTAAAATAGAAAGCCTAGCCGGGCTCGGCGGCTCAGCCTGTAATCCCGCGCCTTTGGGAGGCTGAGGTGAGTGGATTGCCTGAGCCCGCGGGTTCGAGACCCGCCTGGGCAGCGAGACCTCATCTCTACAATAAATCAAAAAATCAGCCGGGCGTGGTGGCGCATGCCTGTAATTTCGGCTACTTGGAAGGCTGAGGCTCGCCGGAGCCCAGCAGGTCGAGGTTGCGGTGGCCGGAAGCAGCCACTGCACTCCAGTCTGGGTGACAGAGTGAGACTCCAACTCAAAAAAATAAAAAATAAAATAGAAAGCCTTTTTTTCTGCATGGCCTACTCCTAACCTTGATGCGACTATCACCCATCATTTATTTTCTTTTTTTTAAACTTACAGTTAAAATCCATATTGTGAGATACATTAAAAAGTGGTAAGCGGAGGAAAGCAAACCAAAATTCTGTGTACTGTGTGTGATATCTGGTTCCTCTTACTCTCAGACTCACAAATCGTTGAGGAAAACACAACAAACAGTTGAAAAATTCATCTTTACACCATTAATTCTATAATCTTAAATCTGCTCATTTTTATATTCTGCTTATTTACTATAGTAATAGAAATCTCTCTTTGTCTGTCAAAGACCAGTTATTCTGCTGATTCTCTTCCTCTTTCTCTCTCATCTTCAATAACTTCAATTTTCTTTCATCTCTCTCAAGAGCCAGGATTCTTTTTCTCCTATGCTGAGTCTCCCCATTTTTCAGTCTCAAGTAATTGCAACTTTCTGTTTGTGGCTCAAAACAAGAGTTTGCATTTTTCACTTATGATTCTTCACATTGATTGGCTATTGTTCCTTAGCCAAATGAGAGAGAAACAAAGAGAAACCATGCAACTGCATTCATACTAAAATTATTTGGAAACTGAAACTTTACAGGGAGGCTGGTTTGATAGTTTTTGTAACTCAAGTTTAGTAAATATTGCAACATACTTTTACTATCCCTTGTGCCTGCAGCTGGGACGGAAAGATTAAATGTCTGAGTCTCTAGGGTGGAGCAGAATGCACACCAGGTAGTAAAGGTAGCCATTGCTAACCATAATTGAATTGATTGCTTTAAGCCTTGCCAAACTGGATAGTCCCCCCCCACACACACTTCTTTTAGCATGGCTACAGTATTTTCTGAACTGAAAACTACCAGAATACTGACTGGCATATATAGCTTCTTCAGTTTGTCTGTCAGGCTGACATGTTCTGTTTCCCTTCCTATGTTCCTATATGACCAAAAGAATAAAAAGTGTGAGAATTTTACCTGGTATATTCTGTTTAAGAAACTTTATATTGGTAGGCACTAATTTTAGTTAATAATGTTCCAACAATTAGTTGCTGTTTTTGCTTGTTTTATTTGCTTTATATTTCATTATAGCAAATTTAAAATACATATTATTGCAATTTTAATGATCCTGATTATCTAATACATGTTTAATAGCTAATTTGTCCTAATTATCACCCAAATTCCACAAACTGCATTAGTTAATATATCTTAATTTATGTTTTATTTTCTTGATAATGCTTTAATGTAAATTACAAGTGCAAGTAAACAACCATCATCCAACAAATAGAGGATCAATTGTACACCAGAATCATCCTTTTGATCCCTCCCCTCAAATGTAACAACTGTTCTGACTTCTACCAGGACAAATGAGTTTTCTGCATATATAACACAATTTCTGTAAGGAATATACCAAGAAGGGAATTTCAGGGTAATAGCTTATATATATATTCAATTTAACTTACATCACCCAACAATTTTTCCAAAGTGCTGTATTAAATTGTACTCGTAGTAGCAGACATGAAAGACTCAGTTTCTCTAAAAGCTTTTGCAATTCTTTCAGTTTTATTATTTTAAAAAATTTTGTTATTCTAGTAGGCATGTAGTGCTATCTCACTGCAGTTTAATTTACATGTGTCTGATCACAGGTTAGGTTAACCATTTGGACAGTCTCTTTGTTTAAATTTTTTGCGAATTTGCTTTGGTGAAGTTTTTGTTGGTAAGGTGTATTATAAAAGATCTCCCCCCACTCACTCTGTGGCTCATCTTTATACAACTGTGGGTCTTATTTTAATTAGCAGAAGTTTATAATTTTTAATTTTTACCCTTTTTGTAACCGCATATATTAAGGTGTACAACATTATACATCATTTATGATCACTACAGCTAAACAATTTAACATATCCATTATCTTGCAGGTACCTGTTTTTTGTGTGTGTGGTAAGAGCACCTAAAATCTATCCGTAGAAAATTTTTAGTATTCAATACAATGTTAAGTTTAGTACTATAGATTTGTTTATTCTACATAATTGCAACTTTGTACCATTTAACCTACATCTCTCCATTCCTCACATGCCTTCCTTGCCTCTTTTGCTCTTCCTTTTATTTTCTGAGTCTATCTATTTGAACTTTTTTTGTTTGGTTTGGTTTACATTTCACACATAGGAGAGATCATATAGTATTTTTCTATCTGTCTCTAGCGTGTTTTATTTCACATAATGTTCTCCGGTTTCATCCATGTTATGGCAAATGGCAGGGTCTCCTTCTTTTTTAAGCTAAACAATATTCCACTGTGAATTTACATCAAAATTTCTTCATCCAGTCATTAATTGATGAAAATTTAGGTTGTTTCCATATCTTAGCTACTATAATAATGCTATAACAAACATGAGAATGCATACATCTCTATATGATGCTGTTTTGATAGGGTGGTAGGGGAAGATATATACCTAGAAGAGGGATTGTTAAATTATATGGTAGATCTATTTTGAAGTTTTTGAGGAAACTGCTTACTGCTTTTTGTAACAGTTACATCAACGTACATTCTACCAACCATGAACAGGGTTATCTTTACTCCATGCAGTCAACGACATTTGCTTTCTTGTGTTTTTCTAAAACAGCAATTTTAACAGGTGTCAAGTAATGTATCATTGTGATTTTGATTTGAATTTTCCTAATAACTAATGATGTTGAGTACCTTTTAATATACTTGTCCATTTAAAAAACTTAATGTAGTCTAACTTATCAGTCTTTCATTTATGGATAATAAATCTGAGGTCATGTTTAAAAGATCTTTCCCCACATCCGGTTATTAAAAGGATTCATCATTATCTTCTGAAAGCTTGATTATTTTGTTTAATATTTAAAGCATCATCTGATGTTTTTTTTTTTTTAAATGTATAATATGGGATCCAGGCTTCATTTTTATTTAATAAATTTAAATAAATCAGAATCATTTATTAAAGATAACAGTTGCATCTTATTGTTTTGCTCTATCTGCTCTTTTACAAGTCCAATCATTATACATTTGAATGTGTATTTCAGGACTTTTCATTTTAGACACTGGTTTTTTGGTCCATCCTTTCATTATTGCAACACTGTCTTCACTGCTATAGTTTCATGATAGTACTAGATTCCTCCACCTTTATTTCTTTCCAAACTTGCCTTGACTATTTTTAGTCCTTTACATTTTCATAAAATATTAAAGTTATTTTTTTTTAATTTCTGTAAAAATATTACCAAGAACAAATTTCTGGTTTCATACTGAATCTATAGACCTGTACTGAGAAAAAAGACAGCTTTACAAACACTGAGTCTCAGGATCCATGAAAATGATGCATTTCAACATGGATTCAGGTTTTAGATTTATCTTAATGACAACACAAGTTGTTGTTCAGAGGTTTTAGAACATCATCCTTCACTAGATTTATTATTGATTATTCTAGAAAAGAAACAAGGAGATATTTAGATGGTTAATTATCCTCATTTTTTATGATCTTAAGAGATAACATTTATATCTATTTCAGAAATAATATGATATTTGTCATAAGCTATTGGTAGTTCTTTTTAAGAGACTAAATAATTTTCATATTTTCAGTCAGATTAAAATTTTAAAATCATGAATGGGAGTTGCATGTTTACAAATGATTAATCTGAAATAATCTGAAATAAGATAATCAAGATTTTTCTTTTTCTGTTATTGTTGTACATTATTACAATATACTGAATATTAAATGAACCAGGCATTTCTAGATAATAATAACTTGATCAAAATGAATTGTGCATTTGATACATTGCTAGAGTCAGCCTTCTATTACTAGGCTTAGAATTCTCTGTTCAAGAAATAAATAATCCTCTTAGAGTCTTTGTTATATTGTTTTTCAATTGCATTTTCAGGATTTAAGATCAAATTTATGTTGATTTAATAAATTAACTGGAAAGTGACCTTTCAGTTTTTATTCTCTGCTCTCCTTTGAATAATTTGCCAGTGAAATGAATCACACACTAAATCATAATAAAGATAATTTTCTACAGGTTTATTTTATTTATCACATATTTAACCCATCAGATTTTAAATGTTTCTCAAGTCAGCTGGTAAATTGTAGTTTACCAAAGTTTTTAAATCAATTGGCATGATAGTTGTTCTAACTGATATACTTATAATCTGACAGAGTTATTTACCAATGTTTATATATATATATATATAAACATCACTGAGTTGAAATATCATTTTCTAGTATATTCCTTTAATGCTATAAAATTCACTATGAAACTACCTTTAGCTGCATCTTTTAAGTTTTGGTACATACTTCATGTTATTGATTATAACCCCTTTTCCAATTTCCATTGTTATTTGTTTATCAATATTATTTTTCTTAATATACATATTACTTTTTTATTTAATTTTACATTGATTTTAAAATTAACAGCCATGCCTCCTTACTTTTTTTTCTTGTGATTTTATTTGTAGAAGAAACCATGTAGTTTGTCTATAAAGTATAAAATATTTTAGATTATACTGTTGTAGTGTCAATTAATGTTTTACTTCACAACCAATCATACAAACAGATTCAGAGACTTGTTTAGATTCAAGTATTTTTTTAAGGATGTGGGGTGTGATTCAGGATTATACATACAAATGGTCATTGTACAGGTAAAATTTGGGCCTCACTTTGGTCCCCACTTTACCTGCTTTGAGACCAGGTACTCTTATTGATGAAGTGTGCCCATGTCTCCTTCCCATGGCAGTTTCTGGCTACTACCAATCCCTTTTTTATAGTATTGTGATAATTGTTCATGGTCTGCTTATGAGTGAGAACATGCGGTACTAAGTTATTTGTTTCTAGGATAGATCACTGAGTACTACAGACTCTAAATCCATCCAAGTTGCTGCAAAGTTCATAATTCTGTCCTTCTTTATGGCTGCATAATACTCCATTGTGTATATGTACACAATTTTTTTATCCAGTCCAATTTTGATAGGCAGCACAGTTGGTTACATGTTTTTGCTATTGTGAATAATGCTGCAATAAACGTGTGTGTGCAGGTATGTTTTTATACAGTATTTTGAGTCTCTGAAGGGGGATTGTAGGGTCATATGGAAGGTCAAGTTTTAGATCTTATAGGAAATGCCACACTGTTTTCCACAGAAGTTGTACTAGTTTGCACTCCCACCAGAAGTGTAGAGGTGTTCCCTTTTCCTGCATCCTCTCCAGTAGTTGTTGTTTTTGAATTATTGATGATGGCCACCCTGACTGAAATTGGATGACAGCTTAGCACGTCAGTATGATTTTAATTTATATTTCTTTGATAATTAGTGAGGCCTGAACATTTTTTCATGTATCTGTTGGCTGCTCATATGTCTTCTTTTGAAAAGTGTTTATTCATAGCTTTTGCCCACTTTTTAATAGAGTCTTTTTTTTTTCTTTTTCTTTTTGGCACATTTGAGTTCCTTGTAGATCCTAGATGTCAGTCTTTAGTCAGATATACAGATGGCAAATATTTTTTTTCCATCCTGTGAGCTGACTCCCAGCTCTCTTGATGGTTTATTTTGCTTTGTAGAAACTTCAGTTTGATGAGGTCTCACTTATCAATCCTATCTTTTACGAGTTGGGGATTTGGGTCTTGTTCAGGAATTGGTTTCCAGTTTTAATTTCCATAAGCATGCCTCTGGCATTTTCTAAAGTTTTTATAGTTTCAGGTTTTACGTTTAGGTCTTTGATTCATTTAGAGTTGATTTAATCTTCTGCCTGTTATCAGCCAGTTTTCTCAGCACCATTTACTGAATAAGTTATCTTCTCTCCAGTTTGGTAATGGAGACTTTGTTAAAGATGTGTTGGATGAGAAATTTGGGTCTTGTTTCTGGAATCTCTATCCTGTTCCATTGGTCTATATGCCTGCTTGTGTACCAATACTAGGCTGTTGTGATTATCATAGTCTCATAATAAATTTTCAAGTCTGAAAGTGTGGTACCTTCCACTTCATTTCTTTTGCTGAGATTTGTTTTGGCAATTTGTGGTCATTTATGTTTCCATATGAATATTTGTAAGATCATTTTTATGCTTGAGAAGAATGATCTTGGTAATATAATGGGCATTGAGCTAAATCTGTAGATTGCCTTGGGTAGGATGGACATTTTTACAATGTGGATTCTTCCAGTCCATGATTATGGAATACTTTTCCATTTGTTCGTGTCTTCTTTGATTCATTTGAGCAGTGTTTTGTAGTGTCCATTATAAAAGTTTTTCACTTCTCTGGTTAGGAAAATGCCAAGGTACATCATTTTTGTTGTTGTTGCTATTGTGAATGGGATTGTGCTTTCTGTTTGGTTCTCTATTTGTTGGTGGTGTGTACGAATGTGACAGTGTATTGACATTTATTTTGTACCCTGAAACTTTGGCAAAGTTTTTTATCAGTGCAAGAAGGTTTTTGACAGATTCTCTTGGATTTTTGAGGTTTGGAATCATATCATCCACAAAGAGGCATAACTGGACTTCCTCTTTTCCTATTTGGTTAACCCTAATTTCCTTCTCTTGTCTCATTGCTCTAGCTAGGACTTCCTACACTATGTTGAACAGAAGGGATGAAAGTGGGCAGTCTTGTCTATTTTTGGTTTTCAGTGGAAATGCTTTAAATTTCTGTCCATTTAAAAATATATTGGCTGTGGTTTATTGTAGATGAATCTTTTATTTTGAGGTATGTTCCCACTATGCCTAGGTGTCCAAGGGTTTTTATCAATAAGTGATGCTGGATTTTAGTGAAAGCTTTTTCTGCATTTAATGATATAATCATATGATTTCTATTTTTACATAAGTTGGCATATTTAATTACTTTTATTGTCTTGCATATATTGAACCAACCCTTTATTCCACGGATAAAGCCTACTTGGTCATGATGGATAATTTTTGAGATGTGTCATTGGATCTGATTTGCTAGAATCTTGTTGAGTATTTTTGCATCTATATTCATCAGGGATATTGACCAGGTGTTCTCTTTCATTGTTGGATCCTTACCTGCTTTATATATCAGTGTGACGTTAGCCTCATAAAATGAATTGAAAAGAGTACTATCTTTCTCAATTGCTTGAAATACTATCAATAGGACCAGTATCAGCTCCTCCTGCTATGCTTTGTAGAACTTGGCTGGAAAGTCGTCTGGTCCAAGACTTTTTTTTGTAGGCAGTTATCTTATGCTGGAGTTGATATTCTGGGTTGTTACTGGTCTGTTTAATGTCTCAATTTCTTCTTGTTTTAATCTTGCGAAAGTGTGTGATGTCAGAAAGTCCACCTTTTCATTTAGGTTTTTGAGTTTTTTTCCATGTAGTGTGTGTGATAATCTCTGATATATATTTGTATTTCTTTGTGGTCCTTTGTGATTTGATTCTTTGCATTCCTGGTTGTGTTTGCTTGGGCTTTTTGTCACTTTTTGCCATCAGTCTTGGTTATACTTTCAAAGAACCAGCTTTTGCTTCACTGATTTTTTTTTTTCTATGATTTTTTTTTCTTCTATGTCCTGTATTTGGGCTTTTACTTTGGTGATCTGGATTCTTCTGCTGAAATTAGAGTTTTGGTGGCCTTGTCTTTCATCTCACTTAGGTGATTTTTTAGGCTGTTAACTTGTGATCATTTCATTTTCTTGAATTGTGTTTGTAAAGGAATGAATTCCCTTCTCAGTACTGCTTTCATGGCATCACAGAATTTTGGTAGTATGTATCTTTATTTTCATTTGTTTCCAGAAATATTTTAATTTCTGCTTTGATTTCCATGTTGATCCATGAGTCGTTCAGCATCATATAGTTTAGTGTCCATGTCTTTGTGAGTTTTGGGGTAGTTTTGTTGGTGTTGATATTTATTTTTATTCCACTGGGTCTGAGAAGGTGCATGGCAGTATTTTGATCTTTTTTTTTTGAGTTGGAGTCTCACTCTGTCGCCCAGACTTGAGTGCAGTGGCCACTCCTGGCCACTGCAGCCTCAACCTACTGGGCTTTGGCGATCCTTCCACCTCAGCCTTCCAAGTAGCCAGAATTACAGGCATGTGCTACCATACCTGGCTGATTTTTTGATTTATTGTAGAGATGAGGTCTTGCTGCCCAGGCGGGTCTTGAACCTGCGGACTTAGGCAATCCACTCACCTCAGCCTCCCAAAGGCGCGGGATTACAGGCTGAACCACCAAGCCCGGCTTAGTATTTTGATCTTATGGAATTTATTTATGCTTGATTTATGTCTGAGGATGTGGTTGATCTTGGAGCACATTCCATGTGGTGATGAGTAGAATGTATATTCTATGGTTATTGGATGGAGTGTTCTGTAGGTATTTATAAAGTCCATTTGGTCAAGTGTCAAGTGGAGGTTCTGGATCTCCTTGTTTATCTTTTATCTCGGTGATCTATCTAGGGTTATTAGTGGGAATTTAAGTTCCCAGCTATGATAGTACTAGAGTCAATATCTTTTTTTAGTTTACCTAGAAGCTGCTTTATAAATGCTGACACTTCTATGTTGGTACATACATGTTTATGACTGATATTTTTGTTGATGGATTGAACCTTTTAGCATTATGTAGTCAGCTTCTGTGTCTTTTAAAATCTCTGATAGCTTAAAGGGTATTTTGTCTGATATTATGATTGCAACTTCTGCTGTCTTTTTGTTCCACTCACCTGAAAATGTATTTTCCATCCTCTAACTTTGAGTCTGTGAGAGTCCATTCTGATAAGATGAGTCTCCTTGAGATAGCATACTGTTGCATCATGTTTTTTTTCTGTTTGTTTGTTTTTAATTCAGTTTTCCATTCTATGTCTTTTTAGTGGGACATTTAGTCCATTCACAGCCAGGTTAATTATTGAGATGTGAGATTTTGTCATTGCCATGAGGTTTTCATAGACTTGTTATTGTTGTTGTTGTTTATTTGCTGGTTTTCTTTTTATTTTGGAGTTGATATATATGTATGTTTTTAATCTTTTTTTCCTGCATTATTGGGAAGAGTGTGGTCATTCTTTTTTTTTTTTTTCTTTCCTTCTGTGCTTAATACTATATTAAGCAATTTTGTGGAACTGGTATGGAGGTGGCATAAACTCTTAGGGACTGAATGTCTGGGAAGGATTTTAATTCTCCATCACTGATGAAGCTTAATTTAGCTGGGTAGGAAATTCTGAGTTGGAATTGTTTATCTTTGAAGACTTTGAACACAATCTCTTCTAGCCTGTAGTGTTTCAGTAGATGTCTGCTGCTATTCTAATTGGTCTTCCCTGGTAGGTAGTCTGAATTTTCTCTCATAGTGCCTTTATGATTTTTTCTTTTTTAACTACTTTGTATAAGCAAATTACCATATGTTTAGGAGTTAGTCTTCTCATTTGATGCTTTACAGGGATTCTCTGAATCTTCTGTGTTTGAATGGTTACATCTGTGATGAGATGACAGGAGTTTTCTTGAATAATTTCATGAAATGTTTGTTCCAGGGTGGTCTCTGTCTCTTTATCTGCTTCAGGAATGCTAATTAATCATAGGTCCAGCCTCTTGATATGATCACACATCTCATGGAAGTTTTGTTCTGTCTTTTTAAATGTTTTTTTTTCTTCTGTTCTTAACAATTTGAGTTAGTTCTATACTTTGGTCTTTAAGTTCTGAGACTTTTTCTTCTTGGTTAATTTTGCTTTCCATGTGTAGTGGCCGAAAGATCAATCTGAGAGACCACCAAGAGTCAATTCTGATGAAAGTTCAAGAGGGTCTTTATTTGCAAGCTCGAGCCTGGACCTCTGTTGACAACTGATGCAGCAGAGTACACCCAGAGGCCCTGACTTCCTTAAGCAGATGCCTTTTATGCTTTTACACAAAGGGAGGAGGAGTTTGGGGGGACTTTCCAGTCTTGTTACCATTTAATTGGGTAGTAACCTCTGGTGGTCAGTTTAATCGTGGAGGATTGGCTAGCTTGACTCGGGCTGACCTTGGCCCACTAGCTGGGAAGTTGCAGCGACATCTGCAAAATTAGATGATTTCCCCCTGGCACCTGATTGGTTGTTGCTAAGGGGAAAGTGGGTCACGGGAAGGGGTTAAAGTTTAAACTGGAGCTTTGCAGTTTTTTCCATAACTGAAACTTTAAATAGCTACAGGTTATATTTTAAAGCAGAAAACTAAAATGGCTGTGCTATTGTTCACAAGCCGATTACATATTTATTGGATTATAGCATGCTCTTAACCTAAGTCTATGTATACTCTGTTATGGCCTTCTCACCATGCTTGTCAGTTTGATATTTATTTCATTTACTGTATTAGATTTCTTCAATTTTGAAAGTGGACTTGGGTGTGGGGCTGTGGTTTTTGCAGCTTTTGGATTTGATTAAGGTGTGGTGGAAGGATATGTGGTTCAGAAGCTATCTGCAGATTACAGCATCTGCTGACATGTGTCTGAGCCCCCTGGAACCCACTTCCCTCCACTTTACAGACTGTTCATGTGGTGGGTGTTTTTGTATGCCCACTGAAAGCAAAATGAGAAAAGAAAAAGGAAAAGAATGGAGATGAAAGGAAGATGAAGCCGAGCTCGGTGGCTCACCCTGTAATCCCGCGCCTTTGGGAGGCTGATGTGAGTGCATTGCCTGAGTCCCCAGGTTCGAGACCTGCCTGGGCAACTTGGCGAGACCTCATCTCTACAATAAATCAAAAATTACCCGGGCGTGGTAGCACGCGCCTGTAGTTCCAGCGACTTGGAAGGCTGAGGAGGAAGGAACACCGGAGCCCAGCAGGTCAAGGCTGCAGTGGCCGGGAGTGGCCACTGCACTCGTCTGGGCGACAGAGTGAGACTCAACTCAAAAAAAAAGAAAGAAAGGAAGATGAAGAGAGAAGAAAAAGAAGAAGGAAAACAGACAGGCACATCAGCTATTGAATAAACAAAAAAGAAAGAAACAAACAAACAAAAAGCAAAACAAACAAAGAAACAAACATACAAACAAAAAAACCAGATGATGCGCTTGCCGTCAAAAATACCCATACACTTCGAGACCCGCCTGGGCAGCGAGACCTCATCTCTACAATGAATCAAAAAAAAAAAAAAAAAATCAGCTGGGCGTGGTAGCGCATGCCTGTAATTCTGGATACTCGGAAGGCTGAGGCGGAAGGAACCCCAAAGCCCAGCAGGCAAGGCTGCGGCGGCTGGGAGCAGCCACTGCACTTCAGTCCGGGCGACTGAGTGAGACTCCAACTCAAAAAAAAAAAAAAAAAATACCCATACACAAACAGAAAAACTAAAAAACTAAAATAGCAACAAATAAACTAAAAACAAAACAAATGCAAAACATAAGCAAAGACAGAAGAAAAATAACTCCCTCTTGGTCGTTTCTGGAACGTCATGTTTCTATATATATTTTTATTCCTTTTACTGGCAGTTCCCAAGCACTGCTGCCACTTGTGGCTACTGCCATGATAGGGAACAGGCTCCAGTCTCCAAACCCTCCCCTTCATTCTCAGCACAGGCCAACTGGGATGTTCTCAGCATGGGTCAGAGTGAGACACTGACTCCAAAATTATAAATAAATAAATAAAGTAAAATTTAAAAATTATCTGAATCTGGTTTAGATTAATCATGTCTTCATTTATTGACTGAAATGCCTCTACAATGCAATTCTTAGCCTGATCAGCTGCTTATTTTCCATATAAACAGATGAAGCAGGAAAGGCAGACTGAATACTTCATAATATTTCCTTTAATTTATTGGTTACTTTGGGTTAGGAGTGTCCAAAAATGCCCCAGTAATATGCAAGTGTCTGTGTATGCATATGCATTAGAAAATTATACATTTAAAATATTTAATATGTACAATTCACTTTTATGAGGATAAATTTTGAACTTCAGATTTTCCTATCTTTATTCAGCAGTATATTGTTAGAGTCCTTTTTTTTTTTCTTTTTTGAGAAGGCAGGATTTATTAAGAGGACAGAAAAGCACCCACAGTGGGAGGGAACCCAAGGGGGCTGCCCTAGAGTGCTTTGACATGACTTCAGTAGTCTTTAATATTGTCTTTGATCTGTACTAAAATAAGATGTACCAGTATCATTTTGCACATTTTCTTCTTTAGAGTTAGATTTAGGTATTAGTATAAGATAGATTTAGGTATTAGTATTTTGTGCTTCATAAAAATTTGATTTCGTATGTATGTGCATATATGACTGTGTATAATTATACAAATGCATATACATGAAATACAATTATAATTTTCCAAAATAAAATGTTTAGGGCAGTCTCAACTTTATTTTTCCCTTTGACAACATTTGACCTTTTGTTTCCCCTCTTGCTACTCTATTTTTAATTTGCTTCTTTCAAAGAGATATTTTTATTCTTCTTTCTTGAATAAACATTTTTAAACATTTTCTTACAATTTTTCATTCACATTGAACAATATGCTTTTATAAAATACTGTACATAGTCAAATAGATTATGATTATGTAGTCCCTACTGAAAACATGTTTTTAGATAATGACAGTCATTAATTATTTTATTCAGTTGACTCCTCTTAACAGTGGCTTGTTATGTGCACAATAGTGTGTTCAGGTATAGCAAATTTATAAAGTATGCTCACATCTAGAAAGAGAACAATAGAAATGTGAAAAAAACAGTTAAATTTAACATTGACTCTTCCCCAAAGTGAATTATATTATAATAAAGAGAGCAGATATGTAAATAGATGTCAATGTGCATAAATAGAATACTGGGATACAGTCATGCAAATTCCAGGTATGATGGTCCAGATTAATAGTCAAATAAAATAGACTTTGATGAGGTATTGAAGAGAAATTCATAAAAACATTATGTGATTTTTAAATTACTTAAAAATTTCAAAACTTTTCATTGAGTGGTTTTCAAGTTGGCTTGATAGATCAAATTGAGTGCTTTAAAAGACACTCCCCTTTAATCAGGAAATTGCTAATCTTTTAAAATGCTTTTCTCTGTTTCTCACATCTCTTATTTCCCTGGAAAACCCTTGAATTAACATCTTTCAGTTCTACCTCCTCCAAGATACAGTATTATATATTGTTTTCCTTTTGGCTAATAACTTCTATGTTGTTTATTCTTGTTTCTTCCCTTCAAACAATTTATTCGGTGCCCTAATACTGTTGACTAGGGACAATTCTCTCTCTTTCTTTCCCATTCTCCTTCCGACTACATCTCATCTTTTAAAAGAAAAATCCACACATTTCCACTTCTATTTTATTATTGCTACTGTTAAAGTTTTACAAGTAACTAAGGCTTTACAAGATCCAATGAATTGTTTATTAATGTATTTTAACTCCATTTATTTTATTTTTTATTATAACATTTGTTGCTCCAAGATTTAATTAAATTAAACAAATGTTTGTTCCTTTACTACCCAGCTCAATTTCACTTTTCAAAAAATGATTAGAAAATCCAAAAATGAATTAAAAACAATCCCTTAAATCACAGGCACTCATACTTAAGGTAATAATTCAAGTGCATTAGTACTTATAATGCAAAATGGAATATATACAAAAGTAGGAATAGTATTTTATATTATCCTCTTTTTTTTTTTTACTTCTTTATCATATATTCCACTTTGAGGGGACATTTTAAATACTATGTAATAGCCACAAAAATCTCTCCTCAGACTTCTATATTTATTTTGTTAAGGAATCTAATGCTGATGTATGCTTTCAAATAATGCTTATGAAAAATGACCACCAACTGACATTTCTTTAGAAATTTAATCTCAAATTTACTCTCATCAATTCAATATTTTTAAAATCTTCTCAAACTTGTTTTTTATTTTGAAGATGTGGGACACAATTCAGAATTGGGTACATAAGTAGTCATCGTACAGGTTGTGTTTGGGTCTCCCATTTGTGTTCACTTTGCCTGGTTTGGGATCAGATATCTTTATCAATTAGATATTTTACTAGGATTTTAAAGATATATTTGAGATCATGGAGCTGGAACTGAACCTATAATCGTTATCCTTTAGTAATCTTTCTGAGTATATTTTTACCGAGAGTGGTGTTATTGTATAATAGAAATACAAAATTTTATTTCACTCTTTGATACTTGTTTATCTATTGTGCTCAACAACTTATTTATGAGGGGAGACAGCTCAAAAGATGGAATTATCTTTTGGAGGGCAGACACCTCATAGTACACTGAAATTAGTGCCTCTGGATCAAACAGTAAACTAAAGTTTTGAAGTTTTGAGAAAGTTGCATCATGATTTGCAGAATTCCAAGTTGTGGCGAACATGCGACTGGTTCTTCCACCATAATGCACTTGCCCATACCGAACTGAGTGTTCAATAGTTTTTGATCAATAACGGCATGAACTCTATGCCCCACCCTCCCTATTTATCCCATCTTCCCCCAAGTGACTTTATTTCTTTGATTCCCTGGTGAAAAAGTCCTCAAAGGGAAACGCTTTGCCAATGTGGAAGAGGTGAAACAAAAAATGGCAGAAACACTAAAAGTATCAAAGTTGGAAAGTTCAAAACTCTTTTGAGCAGTGAAAAAAGTGTCTTAATCAATGTATTGTATTAAATAGAAAGCACTGTGAAGATGACAGAAATTTAGACATATGAAAATAAGTGTACAACTTTTTATAAATAAATTCTAGTTTGCTTTGGGTCCCCCCTCATATCTATATATTTTTTAAGATTTGGGGTACAATTCAGGATTAGGTATACAAGTGGTCATCATACAGGTTAAGTTTGGGCCTCCTTTGGGCCCCACTTTGCCAGGTTTGAGATTAGGTACCCTTATTGACGCCTATGTGTCCCTCCACTTCTCCGACAGTTTCTTATAATATTAGGGTGAGTGTTCAGGGTCTGCTTACGAGTGAAAACATGTGGTACTCATTGTTTCTGTGATAGATCACCGAGTATTAAAGATTCTGAAACCATCTAAGTTGCTGTGCATTTCATAATTTTGTCCTTATTTATGGCTGCATAATATTCCATTGTGTATATGTACCACATGTGTTTTTATCTACTCCAGTTTTGAAGGGCAGTATAGTTGGTTCTACATTTTTGCTATTGAGAATAGTGCTGCAATAAACATGCGTGTATCTTTTTCGTAGAATGTTTTAAGTTCCTCTAGGTATATTCCCAGAAGGGTGATTGCTGGGTCATATAGAAGGTCAACTTCTAGTCATTTTAGGAATCGCTACAGTTTTCCATAGAGGTTGAATATTTTCTTGTGTGTGTGTGTTTCTTTCTTAATGATGTTTGCATTTTTCTCACTTCTGATTCCTCTTCTCTGTTCCCATTACCATGTACTTTAATGGAGATGTTTTTACCTATTTTAAAAATAGAAATAAATGATATTTGTAAGGTTTGCAAATACAAGATAAATAAAAAAAACAATCACATTTCTATATACTAACGAAGAATATTTAGAAATCAAAATTTAAACACAATGTAATTTTTAATTACCCAAAAGAAAATTAAAATTAAATGTATAGGCATTAATATAAAGCATCTGTGTCCTTAAAGTTACAAATAATGGTGAAAGAAACTGAAATTAAAGTAGACCTAAATAAATGGCAAAGCATACTGTGTTCATGGGTTAGAGGACTAAAAATAGTAAATATATAAGGTTTTTTCCCAAGTGATCTAGATATAATGCCCTCATCAACATTTTAGTAAGGTTTTCTGTTGAAAATTACAATCTTATCTTAAATTTATATGAAAAACACAGCACCTAGAATGACTAAAATAGTTTTGAAAAATAATAACGTAGGAAAACTCATACTACTCAACCCTAAAGGTTATTGTATAGCTACAGCAATCAAGGTAGTGTGGTTTCAGTGGAAAAAGAGACATATAAGTCAAATGGTTAAACAAACTAAGATACATTCAGATCAAAAATTCCTGCCCAGTAATAGAAAGGAACAATTTAATAACACTTAACACAACCAAGATTGACCTTAAGGAAATTATGATGGGTGAAAAAAATGTCAATCTCAAAAGTTTGCATACTGATTGATTCTCTTTATATAACATTCCTTGAAATGAGAAATTATAGACTTGGAGGTCAGAAGGTTTTCACGTGTTTGAGGTGGTGGGTGGGAAGTGGCTGTAGTTACTAAAGGGGACCATAAGGGATCCTTGCAATGGAATGGTTCTGTATCTTGACTGTGGTGAAAATAACATGGATTTAGACATGCAATAAAATTACTTAGAACCAAATACACACTCTGATGCACCTATGAAAGTACATGTAAAACTGGTGAAATCAGACTAAGGTCATTTGGATACTATGGGTGTCAATTTTCAGATTGTTATATTGGACAATAGTTGCTCAAGATGATAATATAAAGTTAGCACTGGCAGACACTCTGAGAACTATATAAATGCTCTCTCTGTATTGTTTCTTTCAATAGCATATGAATTTATAATTGCCTGAAATAAAAATTTAAAAAATACAATAGAACATATTTAATAATTATATATAATGAATTATATATAATATACTTAACTTTCTAAATTATGTAGTTCTTTGTGTTTAGAAATACTAATATATTCATATATACACATATATACATATGTTTTGTATATGTATAATTATATACATATGTGTGTATGTATAAAGTATGCAATTTATAGTACCTCACCTGGGACATTTACATAATGACAATGGATGTAGTCATCTAGGAGCATGGTTTGATTATGTTACTCTTTGGTTTGCAAACTTTTAATCTTCTACTGAATAATGTACAATTTTTAATATCTGGCTTTAAGTCACCTCAATCTGCTCACAACCTGAATCAATCATGAAATATTTATTTTCTCACACGAATATCTAATAGTGCAAGCAAAACAAAATACTTCATTTTCATGGCAATCTTTCTCTGTTATTGTTTTCTGAATGTCCATTTCTTTCTTAGCATTTTAACACTATCTTTCTAAGTGCCTGACACATTTAGTCTTCATATCTTTGCTCTGTTATTGGTTTCATTATAAGTGTTGGATTGTTGAACACATTTATTTACTTTTGAATTAATATGCAACCTCCCCTGAATTTTTTACTTCTTACTTTGAGATTTCAGAGTTATTTACCTGTAGTTGTCATGTAAAATGCATTCTTTTTCATTTTTATTGAAGGCTACAATAGAAAGACAATTGCTATAGTCAGGGTTGACTGTATGGTGGATAATGGGTTTTCTGATTCTACAACTACCCCACGTCTGCCCTACTTCTGGAACTATTATTTTCTTTGCAAATTCTCCACTATCCATATACTTACAATTGGAATATATTATATGCTTATAATATATGAACTCATTGTCTTGAAAACAGTTGATTCAAAGATGTGCAAATGCTGCAGATAATGTTCCCTAAAAAATAGACACTGTGCCAATTATTAGGGAGAATTTTGCGATCAATATCTGCAGGTTAAGATAAATAAACAGTTTGTGGCAGAGAAAGAAGCTATAATCTCAAGGCCTTAGCTCACCCACAGAGCTTTGAACAGCTTTGACAGTCTGGATATAGATTTAGAAGTCCGGATATGAGATGAGAGGACCAAACCCATACAACTTTACCGTTATCAGTCATTGAATTCAGACTGTCTCAAGGCATGATCTGGGTGAGGCAGTTGTTTTCAGCAGATTCCACACAAAACTGTCAGCCTGTGGAATTCCTAGCCCCTGTGAAAAATTATCCTTAGCCTTGCAGGAGATTTGAGGACAGTACAGCATCCACTACTGCATATGACCCAAGGTGCTTCAATTACCCCTTTCTTTAAGGACTATAGTTGAAGATAGTAGAATATAGAGAAGAATCTCTCTACTGATGGCTAGGCTATTGATAGGTTAATTGAAGAGTCAACCACAGTTTCCATCAAGTGGCTAAGAAAAAAAGAGAGCTTCCGTTGGCAAGAATAAAGAATTAAGCAACTGCAAATGAGAAAAAACTACACAAAGGTGAAGTGAAAAAGTTGACCCTGCTCAATGCTTTATTTCCTGGGAAAGAAAAATAGTCAATTTTTAAAATAAGACTTGGTATTCCTACATGAAATGTGCTTGCTTTTCTTGTAGTTAGAATAAAATTGTTACCTCCCTATAAAATAATTATAATTTATACAGACAATTAGCTCTTTTAGCTGCTAAAGTACCACTTTGGGCATATTATTTAGACATTTTAAGTTTGATTTTTTTTTTCTGTAAAATGGTGATGATGATAACTACTTTAAGACCAAATAAAAATTAAAAATAAGAGACTAAATTTTATCTGTTGAAAATAAGGGAAGAGACCCTCCCTCCTTTTTCTAGTACATTTATTTTAATTTAGAAAATTTTTAACTTAATTGCTTTCTCTTTCTCTTCGCAAACCATGTCAATCTTTTAAAAGTTAAATATTTTCTGAGTGTTTTTGCCACCTTCAAGACTGAGGAATGTTTACTTCAAGGACCTGATCTCTTTAAAATATAATCATCAGAAGATAGTGCTCTTATCTCCCAGTTTTTTTGTGAAGATAGGAGTCTAACTTAAGAGGTAGAAAAAGGGAGCTGGCTCCAAGCTGCAAAAGTACTTTTTATCATAAAAATATGAAAACTTTATTTTCCTTTATAAAGCCCAATTTGCTAACACAGATGATCACTCCACTACCAAGTGTATATATGACTAATGGTGCTGTTAAGTTCTTTTTCTTGAGAACTAGCTATCATATATCTTGAGAACATACACATAATGGGTGGTATCTTCTTGTCCATATAGAAGGATGGGATTTCTTTCATTTTTCTATACCTTTGTGGAGAGATTTTTTTGGTTTGGAAGAATTTTCCTGTTAATATATTTCCCCAGTGCTAAATAACTTTTAGGATTTTTTGTTACAAATGATGTGAGTTTTATTATAAAAACTTATTAATTATTTCTACTTCATTTATGAGAGAAATTTGAGTATTTGACTTTCAAAATTTTTTAAATATTTATTCTAGTACTTTTCTTATTTTAACTGCTGAGTATTTATTTACAGAGTGAATAATTACATACATTCCTTCTTAGAAGTAGAGACCTGCAGTGTTGATCTTTGCTTTTCTTTATACACTAGAAAATCAACAGGTGAAAATAAAAAGTCTTGTAAATATATCCTTAGAAATATATAAATTATTAATATGATAATATTAAAATATATAAATTATTAATATGTACATAAAATACATTGATGTGCAAATATATATCTAATTTAGTCACCTTTATATGTACAAATCAGAGACTTAGACTAGCCATATACATGTGGACTAAAGTTGATGTCAACTCTTGTGAATGTCCATATGTTTTAGAACCCAGTAAGTCAACATCTATGTTTTTTCAAAATATGTGAGACTTACAAATATGTTATTACATAATCTTTTAAACTTTTAAATTCAAAAAGGTCCTAAAGATTTGTTTTATTGTATCATAACAATTATTTTCATACTTTTTTTCATAGCTAATAATTATGAAGCATCTTCTTAATGTGTTAAAAGCTGAATCTCACTTCTACATTGACAAATGTTTTTACAATTTGATAGGGAAAGGTGTTCATGTATATTTTAATAAGCACTTAAACTTGGCACTCAGAACAGCACTTTAAAGATGTCAGTAAAACTGATAGTTGTTAAATGGACACATATCATTTCATTCCCAGAAAATATATTTTAAGGAAAAGTGAGACTTATCATCATATATTTGCTTTCCTTCATTTATGCAGTATGCATGACAAGATATATTTAAACAATCACATCTACTTCCACAAATATTCTTTTACTGAAGAATTGAGCAAACGGTTACAATCATTGTTACCTAGAGCAAAATGTTTTGAAGACCATAACCAATTCTTTAAAAATATTATATTTCATTGCAGAGCAGAAAGCATCATCAAAATTTGACTACTTTTACATAGAATATATATTATAATTTTTAAATTTTTCATAATGCATGTCTTTAGAAATTTAGTTTCCTAAACCAAAAGAAAAAAAAAATCAGAAAACTGCCAAATCAAACCAACTTAACTTTCACAGCCTTCTAAAAATCTAAGGGTGAGTGTTTTAGTTCTCACCTTTGGAATTAGTTTATTTTCCATATTAATGATATGAGCTTGAGGGCAAAGCTCATTGTAAAAATATTAGAAAAAGTAGTAAAACCTTTAGGCAAACTAGACAACTCTTTGAATTGTTAATGACAACCCTTCCTGTACATTAGAATTCATTCTTACTAAATTTCACATCTAGATATATAAAGAAACCATCTGTGAGCAAGAAATATAAAACTAAATGATGTAAGCTGTTAAAATAGCTTTTTCCTTTACTCTTTGCTTTAATTTTGTTCTAGGTAGTGGAAAAAAAGTAGAATCTTACCTATTCTTATAAAAATAACATTTTTAGCATGTTAATAGACTGCACGTAACACTGAAGCTATATAATCTATTCTATTTCTACGCTATGTCTTTATAAAAATCTCAAAGAAAAAATGATATCCTGGGGATTACTGATATTTTTGTGAGGTGGTTATGTGCTGCTTTGTATCTGATGCTTTGATATTCATAATAAGAAGTTTTAAGTCTCTGAAGACCTGAAGTGATACTGAAAAAGTTATGAATAAGGAAGTAAGAAATACAGCCTGATTTTATTAGGTAGTTGGGGAGAATTCTTATATAACATTATTTCTTTTATTACAACAAAAAATTCTATGTGTTGGAAATATTTTCTAAATAAATTTTAAAACATTATTGCAATTTATTTTAAAGCTTCACTTCTTACTTATATTTTAAAACTTTAGACTTTTAGCAATAATTTCAATACCATATTAAGAATAGGAAGATAATATTACAAGTTTTGTGTTGGGTCAGTCTGGTCTTAAAATATTAGATTTTTATTCTTTTCTCATTTCTCCAAAAATAAGTTTTGGGCCTTGTTTGAGTTGAGATTCTCCAGTTCTTCCGTCTGTCCTTGAGGACAGAGAGAGAGAGGGAGAGACAGAGAGACAGAGAGAGAAAGAGAGGTGTTCAAAAGTTCTTAAAAATGAATATTTTGAAATAACTGTGCATGAATTTCAATGTTTTTGCACCAAAACAAACTCATACTAACTTGTTATAATATGTTTGAATAGGATCTAACTTGAGGCACAAGAAAGAAAGGTATCAGTTTGAAAAGAGTCCCTATCAGAGCAATAGGAATTCTGCTAAAATTAAGCAAGAGCAAACATAAAATTCATGGTGAAACTAGGGCAAAAGAATGGTAAAATCATTGATGCATTAAGATAATTTCATGGATACAAACATAAGATTTATAGTGACACTAGGTTGGAAAAATGGTAAAATCATTAATGCATTATGATAAGTTTATTGGGACAATGCTTCAGAGAAATCAGTAGTTTGCAAATAAGTAACTAATTTTTGGAAGAGACAAGATGATGCTGAAGATGCAGCCTGCAGTGGAAGACAATTCCCATCAGTTTGGGAGGGAAAAAAAAATCAATCTTGTTTGTGTCTAATTGAAAAAGACTGCTAATTAGCTGCAGAAACAATAGTCAACACTACAGACATTGGTTCAGATTACATAATTCTGACCGAAAAAATTAAAATTTTGCAAACTTTCCATTCAGTGGGTGCCAAAACCATTTTTGCTTAAATCAGCTATAGACAAAAGCAGAACTTTCAATCAAAATTCAGAAAAGTAAGATGAAGAACCTGAAGTACTTACTGGAATAATTTTAACAGGAGATAAAACAAGTCTTCACCAGTATGATCCTGAAGACAAAACACTATCAAAGTAATGGCTACAAAGATGTAGCAGTGGTATATACAGCATACAGTTAAGAGCAAAGGTTATGGCAACACTTTTGTTTTGTTTTGTTTTGTTTTTCTTTCATGCTCAGGGCATTTTGCTTCCTGATTTTCTACAAACTAAAGAATAATGACATCATCTTATTTTAGTGTTTAGTGTTTTTCATGTTAACCAAAGCTTTATCAGAAAATGGAATGGGAAAGATTTAACAAAGAGTTTTTTTCCTTCATAAAAATTCTCCTATTCATGCTTCTAATCGAACAAGGATGATTTTTTGGAATTTTGATGGAAAATCATCCACATTCAACTTACAACCCAGACTGGCACTTTCTGTTTTCTACTTGTTTCTTAATTTAAAAAATAGAATAAAATCTTTAATGGGTACCCAGTTTTATCAGTTAATGTAGTAAAGACTGTATTGACATCATTAAATTATCAGATTCCTCAGCTCTTTAGGGATAGACTAAATGGCTGGTATCATTACTTACAAAAGTGTTTTGAACTTCATGGAGCTTATGTTGAGAAATAAAAATTTTTAGCTTTATTTTTAATTCAATTTTTTCATAAGCTTGTTGAAGTAAAATATCCATAACCTTGCCACATTTCTAGATTTATCTAGTAAGAGATAAGTTGCCCAGATACCAATTTAAACAGTTTATTACTTTTACTTAAGACACAATAGGCAGTGTAAAGCTTTTTGTTTACATCGATTCTTCTAGCCTTCAGATTCCATTGGGGCAAAGCAGAGACAGATTCAGTTGTCAATGGGTTTGTGTCACAGCTAAGGATCACTGAAGTTAGGAAATCTTGACTCTTATAAGAAGGCTGCTGGAAAACCTGCCTTCCTCCCTTCTGGAGAGAGACATTATCTTTAATACCTTTGATTATAAACAAAGGTTCAGAGACGAGAAGGAAGAGATCTTTGTCCTTGCTATCCTTGACTATCTCCAGAAATTTAACTGTTTCCTATTCATAATTTAAATACATTTGAACAAATTTACCACTAATATCTATAAATGAGGAAATGGGAAAGATTCATGAAGAATTATATCTCCAAGTGGAACAATCTGGATGACCTTCACAGACCAAACAAAAGCCAAACCTGTAGCTTGAGTAAAAATTGTTCAAGAAGATGAAGAGTATGCACATTGCATCAAAAACACAAATCAATATGACTGGAATATAGACGTTGACATAATATGATAAAAAATGTATACAATCATAGAGAACATTCAAGGCAACACTGAAGAAATGGAAAAGTTTGCATATGATTCTGAGATCTGTAGAAGATCTGAGTGCCTTTAAATAAGGACAAAGGTAGATTTACTTCACAGAAAATAATTCTTTGGAAATATGGTGAGGAAAACCAAAATATGACACTCCAAAAAACTTTGTCATATTTCAAGATGACTATTCAGAAGGCTTACAAACACAGTACTAGCTCTAAAAAGCTGTTCTTTCTTAGGGAGATTTCTATCTGTAGAAGAAATGTACATTTGAAAAGTAAATAGCAATGCAGAAGCTTTTTCTAAGGTCCTTCCTTATTTGCCTTATCTGGATTTTAGAAGGATTAACAGATAGTAAAAAGTGCCTAAAATCCTGACACATTAAAAGTCTGGCAGATACATCTTAAAAACAGACCACCATCACTTCTTTCTGAGCACTACTGTAGTGGGAAGACAAGAGGTCATGACACTGAGACTATTATAGGAAGTGGCAATTTTATTTACACCAGCATACTCAACGGGCTAACGTTCCCAGGTCGAGCCCCCAGAAGGGGAAAAAGAAGGGTCTTATACCTTTGTTTAGGTGGGGGGGGTTGTGTTGAGCGGTTACAGATTTTCTTTGGAATTTAAAAGGTTGTATTCAGCAAAATCAGATCTTTCAAAGAACAAATGGTCTCCAGGAAATGCAGGGCAAACAGTGTTGCAAGCCATTAACTTCAAAAGAGGGTTTGGGATAAGTCTGTGAATTAGTTACTCTTTTGCATTTCCATGAAAGCCGCCAGTCCTTGGCTATTTGGTTTTTCTCAAACAAAACGGGTCTGGTGGGTTTTTAGAGTTTGTTGATTGATTTTCAAAGGGAATACGTTTTATTTTTATTTTTTATTTTTGAGTTGGAATCTCACTCTGTTGCCCAGACTGGAGTGCAGTGGCTGCTCCCGGCCACCGCATCCTCGAACTGCTGGGCTCCGATGATCCTTCCGTCTCAGCCTTCTGAGTAGCCGGAATTATAGGCATGCGCTACCACGGCCAACTGATTTTTTGATTTATTGTAGAGATGAGGTGTCGCCTGCCCAGGTGGGTCTCAAACCTGCGGGCTCAGGCAATCCACTCACCTCAGACTCCCAAAGGCGTGGGATTACAGGCTGAGCCACTGAGCCCGGCTCAAAAGGAATACTTTTAACTGCTACCGGCCCCCTCTCTGCCACACTACTACCTGACAGATTTCATCTATTAACAACACAATGATTGGCAGTCATGCCCTTCCTCTTCTCTCCCTCCTGTAACCTGTTGCCAGATTCCCAGCCTCTGTTCCTTTCTGTGTGTCATAAAAACATGAGTTACATGGTTCTTCTTTTACCCTCAAATTTGTGAAACTCCCATGTCCATCTATACATTAATAAGTTTGTATGTTTTTCCACTAATCTCTCCTTGTCCATTTGCTTTATAGATTAAGATTATTGAAACTTCAGAAGGAAGAGGGAATTTCTTTTACCCCAGTAATAATTAGTAGAAGAAAGCTCAAAGTCAATTTGTTCACAAAATTTAAGTAATAACTTCAGGCTATATATTTTCTACGGTAATCTCCTCTTTATTTTTCCCTACTTTATTCTCTCATCCTAGTTACTACTGCTTTTTTCCTTCTATATTTTTTATACTATACACTATGAAGCTTTCAAGAGAAAATAATACATATTTCACATATTTTTTAGAAAAATCATTTTATTTATGATACATTTGTTTATCCATTTTTTATTTTTTGAGTTGGAGTCTCACTCTGTCACCCAGACTGGAGTGCAGTGGCCGCTCCCGGCCACCGCAGCCTCAACCTGCTGGGCTCCGGCGATTCTTCTGCTTCAGCCTTCCAAGTAGCTGGAACTACAGGCACACACAACCATGCCCGGCTAACTTTTTGTTTATTGTAGAGATGAGGTCTCACCAAGTTGCCCAGGCAGGTCTTGAACCCACGGGCTCAGGCAATCCACTCATCTCAGCCTCCCAAGGCGTGGGATTACAGGCTGAGCCACCGAGCCCAGCTGTTTATTCATTTTAATTGTTGTATGTAAAAATTGCTACATATTTATGAACTATTTTGATATATGGTAGAACTGTGCTTCTTTATCTCAAGTTTTAATATTTAACATTATCTCTGTGGATTTGCATGTCCTTAAGGAAACTTCTAAGGCATGGTAAATTTCATTTTCTGACCACTTTAAATCCAAAACATTTCATTTATACTCTATTTCAGCTACTCACACAGTCATATAATTATATACATAAATTCACCAACAGTTGCTTCATCTCTAAAGTTAAACTGTGCTTACAACTGCTTTATTAACATCCTCCAACTGCTCTTATTATTTGACCTTCATAAACCACCACTTGATGCCTTGATTTTCTGCAGATAAAAAAAAGTGTTCCCTTTGGTTTTAATTTCTTCTTTATGTAGACTAAACCCAAAGTATATGAATTTAATTAGGGTGATGCAAATGTCCAACTCATATTATCTTCTTGCCTTTTCTCAAAACTGCTAAGAAAAACTTAACCATAAATTTATAAATAGTCTGTCTTTTCCATTTTTATGTCCAGATCTTTGAATACTAAAAAAAAATACTATAAATAAACAAATAAATAAATCTAGTATATTAGTGACACTAAATTCATGATGATGAACCTCATCTAGGTCATCATCAATAATTTTTAAAAATCATTGATATTTAATTTAAAAGCTCTATGGGATGCTATCTCTAAGGTCTTTGAACTAAATCTAGGGAAATATCCATGAGATTTAGCAAATATTGTTTCATCTATTGAGTACTTGCATATTTCAGCAAATGAAATTATCCCTTATGGAAACCACAGTCCATTACTACAATAGACCTTGAGTGTCTTGCATGTTTACATAAATAGTAAGAACTGATATTACTAATAAACATAAAATAATTTGGAAAGTGAATGTTTAAGCAAAAGATAGATAAGATGCTTCACAAATAGCTATCAATATAACTTTTATAACTTCAGATACATTTATCTTATTTCTTAATATCTCTGTTCATGAAAATTCCAGTAAGTAGTATTTATTCTTTGGTCAAATATTTGCTGATTTTGATGTATTTTCTTTGAAGTATAATTCTCTAGTTTTATATGTTTTAAGACCCAGTTTTATATTCAAATTATATGGTTTACAGCTTAATTAATTTAGTATATTATTATCTAAGAATTTAAGGTTGTCATAGCAGAAGTGTCTGAGTTTTTCCATTTGTTGAATATATCAAATAGTAAGATACATAAAATATATTGTCAAATATAGACTGAAATATATTCTTATGCATTTTCATTAAAATGAGTGTATCTAATAACTCTAAAAACATTGTGGCAATTTAAACCCAACCCAAAACTCCTGCTGATATTCTTTCTATCCTCTTCTTTCTCCTGCACCATACATGATCACACAAACAAGCAAGCACTCTTTCTGAAGACAGCAAAATTTTTCATCATGCCTGGAATACAAAGTATGCTTACTTCAGCTTAATTTACTATGGTCAGAGATCAAGACAAATTTTTTTTTGTTTTGTTTTTGGGGTTTTTCTTTTTGAGTTGGAGTCTCACTCTGTCACCCACACTAGAGTGCAGTGGCCGCTCCTGCCCACCGCAGCCTCGACTTGCTGGGCTCTGGCAATCCTTCCACCTCACCCTTCCAAGTAGCTGGAACTACAGAGGTGTGCTACCACGCCTGGCTAATTTTTGATTTATTGTAGAGATGAGGTCTCACTTAGTTGCCCAGGCAGGTCTCGAACCCGCGGGCTCAGGCAATCCACTCACCTCAGCCTCCCAAATGTGCGGGATTACAGGCTGAGCCACCAAGCCCGACTAAGACAAAATTTTTTAAAAGAATATATTTTCAGAGATACTAGTACAAGTAATATATTTATTTTTAAAATATTAGAAACTTATTTGATATAGTATATGGCAATATTAAACACATTTTTCTTTTTTTAGGTGAGTATTAAACTTTTAGTATTACTTACTAAGCTTAACATTTCATGTTTTAAAGTTAATGTATAGTTTAGCACAAGTTAACTTATAGTTTAAAATTTAGTAGAATTCCATGGTGTGTGTGTGTGTGTGTGTGTGTGTGTGTGTGTGTGTGTGTACTTTGTCTTTATTCAGTTCTCCATTGATGGACACTTAACTTACTTTTGTATCCTGGCTATTGTGAATAGTAATACAATAAACATATGAGTGCCAGAATCTTTTAGATTTGTTTCATTCCTTTTATGTACATACCCAGTAGTAGAATTGCTAGATGAATCATATTTATTTTTTTCAGTTATTTGAGAAATCTCCACATTTTTTGCATAAATGTTGTACTAATTTATAGTCTCGACCAAGAGTGTGTAGCTGTTTCTTTTTCTCTATTTCCTCTCCAACATCTGATGTTGTTTGGCTTTCTTTTTAAAGTTTTTTATTATAAAGATGTGGGGTACAATTCATGGTTAGATAGACACACGTTGATTATGCAGCTACCCTTGGTAATGAGGTATGCCCTTCACTCCCTTAGCAGTTTCCTTCAACTGCCAATCCTACCACCCCTGCAGTGACTTCTTCCTACCACTTCCAAGGCCTTTCTTAAAGTATTATAATTGTTCAAGGTCCCATTATGATTGGCAACATATGGCAATCTGTTCTTTGTTTCTGTGATAGTTCACTGAGTATGATCGACTCTATATTCATCCAAGTTGTTGCAAAGTCCATATGTTTTTCCTTCTTTATGGCTGCATAATATTCCAGTGTGTATATGGACCACATTTTTTAATCCAGTCTAGCTTCAATGGGCAATATAGTTGGTTTCATGTTTTTACTACTGTGAATAGAGCTGCAACAAACATATGTGTGCAGCTTTTTTTTTTTTTGGTAGATTGGTTTGAGTTCCTCCGGGTATATTCCTAATCGGGGAAATGTGATCATATGGAAGGTCGATTTCTAGTTCTTATAGAAATCGCCAAGCAGTCTTCCAAAGAGGTTGCACCAGCTGAGCTTGCATTCCCACGAGCAGTGTAGAAGCATTTCTTTTTCTCTGCTGCCTTGCTAGCATCTGTTGTTGTTTGTTTTGATTTGCATTTCGATGTGGTTTTGATTTGCATTTCTCTGATGATGAGTGATACTGAACACTTTTTCATGTGTCTGTTGGCCATCCGTATATCTTCTTTTGAGAAAAGTCTATTCATATCTTTTGTCCACTTTTTAATGGAGCTGGGTTTTGTTCTTTCCCTTCAGTATATTTGAGTACCTTGTGGATCCTAGATGTTAGGTCATTATCAGATATACAGTTGGCAAATATTTTTTCCCATACTGTGTGCTGTCTCCCTGCTCTCTTGACGGTTTCTTTTGCTTTGCAGAAGCCCGTTGGTTTCATAAGGACACAATTGTCTATCTTATTTCTTAAGGTATGGGCATTTAGGGTTCTGATAGGCATTAGTTGCCAGTTCCAATTTCCTAGGATGTCTCTTGAGTTTTCTAAGATTCTTATGTTTGAGGTTTTACGTTTAGGTCTTTGACCCATTAAGAGTTAATTTTTGTGTATGGTGATAAGCAGGGGTCCTGTTTCAATCTTGTGCATGTGATAAGCCACTTTTCCAGCACCATTTACTGAGTAGGTTCTCCTCTCCCCAGTGGTTGTTGTTGGAAGCTTTGTCAAAGATGAGTTGGTTGAGGAACTGAGGCTTTGTTTCTGGAATCTCTATCCTGTTCCATTGGTCTATACTCCTGTTCTTATACCAATACCAGGCTGTTTTGATTACAATAGCCTTACAGTAAAGTTTGAAGTCTGCAAGTGTGATACCTCCAGCTTTGTTTCTTTTGCTAAGGATTGTTTTGGCTATTCGTGGTCATTTATGTTTCCATATGAATTTCTGTATTGTCATTTCCAGGTCTGAGAAGAATGATGTTGGTAACTTAATGGGTATTGTGTTGAATCTGTAGATTGCCTTTGGTAGGATGGACATTTTAACAATGTTGATTCTTCCTATCCATGAGCATGGAATATTTTTCCATTTGTTTGTGTCTTCTTGGATTTCTTTGAGCAGTGTTTTGTAATTTTCATTGTAAAGGTCTTTCATGTCTCTGGTTAGGAAGATGCTGAGATATTTTGGGTTTTTTTGGTGGCTATTGTGAATGAGATTGTGGTTTTTATTTGGCTCTCTGCCTGCTTGCTGTTGGTGTATAGGAATGTAACTATCTTTTGCACGTTTATTTTGCATTCTGAGACTTTGCCAAAGTCCTTTATCAATGCAAGCAGATTTTTGACTGATTTTCTCGGATTTTCAAGGTATAGGACCATATCATCAGCAAAGAGGGATAGCTTGACTTCCTCTTTCCTATTGGATATACTGTTTTCTTTCTCTTGTCTAACTGCCCAAGTTAGGACTTCCAACACAATGTTGAACAAAGGGTGAGAGTAGTCAGGCTTGTCTTGTGCCAGTTTTCAAGGGAAATGTTTCTAGTTTCTGTCCATTTAGCAATATGTTAGCTGTGGGTTTGTTGTAAATAGCGCTTACTATTTTGAAGTATGTTTCTTCTACACCTAGGTGTTTGAGGGTTTTTATCAAGAAGTGATGTTGGATTTTATCAAAAACTTTTTCTGCATCTAATGAGATAATCATGTGGTTCTTGTTTTTACATCTGTTGATGCATTTAATTACATTTATGTTCTTGCGAATGTTGAACCAGCCCTGCAACCTGGGATGAAGCCTACTTGGTCATGGTGGATGAGTTTTGAGATGTATTTTTGGATCCAATTTGCTAGAATCTTGTTGAGGATTTTTGCATCTATATTCATAAGGGATACTGGCCTGTAGTTCTCTTTCTTTGTTGGATCTTTACCTGGTTTGGGTATCATTGTGGTGTTAGATTCGTAAATGATTAAGAAAGAATTCCATCTTTCTCAACTGCTTGGAATACTTTCAATAGGTTTGGTATCAGCTCCTCCTTGTATATTTTGTAGAATTATGCAGGAAAGTCATCCTGTCCAGGGGTTGTTTGTTTGTGTTTTTTTTTTCTGTAGGTAGTTTTCGTATGACAGAGTCAATTTCCTGGGTTTTCATTGGTCTATTTCGTGTATCAATGTCTTTTTTTTTCCAACCTGGGGAGGTTGTGAGATGCCAGAAACTTATCCATTTCATTTAGGTTATCAATGTTGTTTCCATATAGGTGTACATAGCAATCTCTAAAATCTTTTGTATGTATTCAAGATTTGTGTTTTGATCTATTGTATTGTATTTATTTAAGTTTTTTCTCTCTTATGGTTGGTCGTTCTGGCTAGGGATCCGCATCTTGTTAATTCATTCAAAAAACCAGCTTTTTGTTTTGTTGATGTATTCTATGACATTTTCATCTTCTAAGTCCCGTATTTGGACTCTTATTCTGGTGATTTTGATTCTTCAGCTAATGTTGGGATTTTGGTGGTCTTCTCTTTTCAGCTCCCTTAGGTGATTTGGTATGCTCTCAAATTGTGATCTTTCCATTGTCCTGACATTTGCTTATAGAGATACAAATTCCTCTGTTAGAACTGTATTCATGGTATCCCAGAGGTTTTGGTAAGATTTTTCCTCATTTCATTTGTTTCCAGAAATCTTTTAATTTCTGCTTTGATTTCAGTATTGACCCAGTAGTTGTTCAGCATCATGCTATTTAGTGTCTCTGTCTTTGTAGGCTTTGGATAAATTTTGTTGTTGTTGATATTTATTTTTATTCCACTGTGATCTGAGAATGTACATGGCAAGATTTCATCCTTATGGAATTTGTTTATATTTGATCTATGGCAAAGGATGTGATTGATCTTGGAGTATGTTCCATGTGGTGATGAGTAGAATGTATATTCTGTGGTTTCTGTGTGGAATAATCTGAAGGCATCTTTAAGTCTATTTGGTACAGTGTCAAGTGTAGGTTCTAGAACTTCTTCTCTTTTGCCTCGATGATCTCTCTAGGGCTGATAGTGGGGTATTCAAGCCCCCTGGTATAATAGTGTACAAATCATTAACTTTTTTTTAGTTTACTTTGTAGTTGCTTTATAAATGCTGGTGCTCCTGTATTGGGTGCATATATGTTTAGGATGGATATTTCTTATTGATAGATTGAAACTTTCATCATTATATAGTGTCCTTTTCACACTTTTTAAAATTTTTGATGGCTTAAAGGCTGTTTCGTCATATATTAAGATCACAACTCTGGCTTTCCTTTGTGATCCATTTGCCTGGAAACTTGTTTTCCATCCTTTAACTTTGAGTCTGTGTGTGTCCCTTGTAGTGAGATGAGTCTCCTGGATGCAGCAAATAATTGGGTCATGGTTTCTTATCCAGTTTGCCATTTTATATCTTTAAAGTTGTGCACTTAGTCCATTCACATTCAGGCTGATTTTTGAAATGTGAATGTTTATCAATGTTGTGAGGTTCTTATAAATTTTTTTTCTTTTTTTTGCTTGTTTTCTTTTAGCTTTGAGGTTGATGTACATTTGTGTTTTCAAGTTTCTTATTGTGCTGCTTTCTCTGTTGATTCTGTGTTCTGCTGTTCTCTTGGGAAGTGTGTAGTTCTTCCTCTTTTTTTTTCCCTTCTGTGCTTGATACCTTTTTAAGTGTCTCCTGTAGAGCTGGTCTGGAAGCTGCATAATCTCTTAAGAATTGGATATCTGGGAAGAATTTTAATTCTCCATCACTGATGAAGCTGAGCTTGGCTGGTAGGAAAGCCTTGATTGAAATGGTTTATCTTTGAAGACTTTGAATATTGAGTTCCAGTTCCTTCTTGCTTGTAGCATTTCTGCAGTAGGTCTGCTGCTATTCTTATTGGTTTTCCCTACTAGGTGGTCTTACCTTTCTTTTTTGTTGCTTTTATAATTTTTCCTTTGTTCCTACTTTGTGTAAGTGAATTACTATGTGTCTAGGGGTTGGTCTTCTCATTTGATGTCTTGTAGGGGTTCTCTGTATCTCTTGTGCTTGACTCATCATATCCCTGGTGAGTTGGGGAAGGTTTTCTTGGGTTGCCTCCTGAAATACTTGCTTAAAGTTATTCTTCATTTTCGTTTCTTCTTCTGGAATACCAATCAGACATAGTTTCAGCCTCTTGATATAATTGCACATCTCTTGTAGGTTTAGTTCTTTCTTTCTGAGTCCGCTATCTATGCATTTTACAGATCAGGTTAATTCCATGATCTGGTCTTCAAGTTCTGAGTTTCTTTCTTCAGCTAGATTAATTCTGTTTTCCATGTTTGTCATCTTGCTTTTTATTTCCTGGATGAAATTTTTTATTGCCAAAATCTCTGTTACAAGTTCTTTCAGTGTTGCCTCTTGTCTTTCTTGAGTTTTAGTCACTCTTTCAATCCATTCCCTAATCCCTTTCGTATTCTGGGACCAGTTGTTGGTGACTTCCATTGTTTGGGAACCAAGTTCCAATTTTTCAGGAGTTTTATCTTTGGTACACTTGAAATTGCCTGAGTTCTTCCTTTGATTTTTCCTCATTTGTGACAGATCTCTTGTTTTTCTCTTTATTTCTGAAATTCAATGTCAGTGGGAGAGGCTTTTCCTTCTGATGCTTAGTCCTCTATTCTTCCCTGATCTGGGCTCTGGATTTGTTCTATTTTGAAATAGGTCAGTGGATGAGAAGACTTGCTCTCTCTTATAGTTTTTGAAATTCAAATAAAGTAGGGCATGGGCACTAGGATTCAGAAAGTACTTGCAAATTACAATGTTCACTTATTGTGGTATGTGTTCCCTGATATCCCGCCCCACCACCACTGTGTATAATGATGCAAAGCAGAAACCAATGCAAAAAAAAAAAAAGTGAACACACACATACAAACAGACATACACACACAATCCCAAACAAACTGGAATAACAACAAAGTGAAACAAAACATGCAACAACAACAAAAAAACAAAAAAAAACTAAACACACACATATGCCTAGCACAAAGGGAATCGAGAAGAAAAACAGAAAGACCATTGGGAGTGAAAAAGAGGAATTTAGATAAAACCCTCACACATTTATTGACACACACCTTAAACTCTAAATTTTTTTTTAAAAACCCCAGAAGGATAAAAGAGCAAATACAACCACCAACAACATTAAACTGAAAGATGAACACTCAATCATTCACATACACACCTAAACAGAAAATGACAAATAAAAAACAAAAGTAACAAAAAAAAAGAGAAAAATTTTGGAGGGATGTAGATCAAAACCTCACATACACATTCATGCAGAAAGGAAAAATATTTAACGAATAGATGTACTAACAAACAAATAGTCAAAAATTTTTGAAAAAAAATTTAAGTTGAAAATTAAAACAAAACAAAAACTTTCCCTCCCCTCTTGTGGGAGGCTCTGTAATTGTTCCTGTGATCAGGTATGTCCTGCAGAGTCACCCCTTTCATTCCATCCAAGTGGTGATGCAAAGCCAGGAACTGGCAGTCTCTCCTGCTTCAATGGTAAGGGAGAGCCTGGGGCGATAGTTTCGCCCCACTGCTTTTTCAAAGGAAAACTTTTGTTCCTTTGTTAAAAAAATGATGGTGCTCAACTTCTGCAACCTGGGAAGAGTTAGGGAAGAAGCAGAGAAGCTGCAGCACCAGCTTTTGAACCAGGCAGTCATTCCCACTATCTTTTTCCCAGGAAAGAGTTGTTCATTTTTTAAAAAATGGAAAAGAAAATTGCGCTCGGCGTCTGCATCCTGGGGGTCATTAGGGTCCAAGTCCAGCAGTTGTGGCATCTTCCGCTGTTCCTGGAGAGCCCTGGCCACTAGCTCCCTAGCCCCCATTCAATCAGCCACTCACATGCCCACTTGCTCACCAGCACATACACAAAATTTTTCATACATTCATTCATACAGGGACTCGCATAGTCCAACTGGCTCAGCTGCCATCTTCCTGACTCCCTGTTTGACTTTTTATAATAGCCCTTCTTCCTGGTATAAGTTTTTTTTTTTTTTTTGAGTTGGAGTCTCACTCGGTCGCCCAGACTAGAGTGCAGTGGCCACTCCTGGCCACTGCAGTCTCACCTGCTGGTCTCCGGTGATCCTTCCCCCTCAGCCTTCCTAGTAGTCGAAATTACAGGCATGTGCCACCACGTCCGGCTGATTTTTTGATTTATTGTACAGATGAGGTCTTGCTGCCTAGGCGGGTCTCGAACCCACGGGCTCAGGCAATTCACTCACCTCAGCCTCCCAAAGGCGCGGGATTACAGGCTGAGCCACCAAGCCCGGCTTGGTATAAGATGTTATCTCATTATAGTTTTAATTTGCTTTTCTGGTATATCTATATCTATAACCATATCAACTCAACCACAAAATAAGTAAAATCTTTTTTTTTTAATTTTGCAGCAACATGAATGAAGTTGGAGGCCATTATCCTTAGTGAATTAATTCAGAAACAAAAATTTAAATAATGTATATTCTCACTTGTAAGTGGAAACTAAATAAAGGGTACACATATAGAGTGGCATAATAGACATTGGAGACTATAGAAGATGAGAGGTTGGGAGGTTGGGGAGGGTTAAAAATCTTCCTCTTGGGTACAATGTTCACTATCCAAGTGATGGGTATCCTAAAAGTCCAGACTCTACCATCAAACGATATATGCAAGTAAAAAATCTGCACTTGTATCCCTTAAATCTGTAAAATTAAATAATTCAACAAATTAAATCTTATTACAGCTTGATAAAACTTAATCTTGTGAATGCAGACTATTATATAAAAGAAATAAGCTTTATTTTCTGCTTGAATCAGAAACAATTCAACAACTTCTTTTCCTAAGTAACACCAGTTTCTGGAAAGAACGCCTGTTTAACCTTCTTCTCAGAAATTTACAATTTATATAAATTGTTTAAAGAAAAGAAAAGAGAAACAAAAAGAAAGAAAGGAAATAATTCTTTTATAGCCTAATGAAGGAATAATATGTTTAGCAAATCAATATTAAGGCCTGCTCAAAACATGTTTGATGCCTCACAGGACATTTTCCCATGTTAAAGACTAAAGATTACATCATCAATACTTAAAACATTGATGATAAATATGAATCGTTTATATAAATGTTATAAATCATTTATTTATTAAAAACAAACAATTCTTTAACTCTCTCCACTGACACAAATTCACTGAAAGAAAGTCTACATATATTTTACTTTCAAGGTCAAAGAATGAAAGTAATCTCTGTTTCTTTGAATGTTTGTTCCATTATTTCTTTGGTCTTCTCATTGCTCTCATTGTCAATGTTGCCAAAACAGATCCTTTTCTTATAAAGGGGTAAAGGAAATAAGCTCCTTTGCTCTCTGAAGGTTGGGTGAAAATCAACTGACAAAAGGCAGATTAACAAGAGAAAAGTCATATAAAGGTATTAATGTGCAGGGGGGGGGTAGGAATCAAAGGCTGATTACTCCACCACTCAGTGGGGTTCAGATAATGATGAACTCTTTTTTTTAGGGGAATAAGTATTGGAAAGTACAGATAATTTTAAGGAATTTGTCAAGTTTTAGAGAAATTCAAGGGGCTAAAGCACAGTAAGGTACTGAAGCTTCTTTCTTAAAGCATAGGGAGTTGCCATTAGCCAGGCTCGGTGGCTCAGCCTGTAATCCCGCACATTGGGAGGCTGAGGTGAGTGAATTGCTTGAGCCCGCGGGTTCGAGACCCGCCTGGGCAACTTGGTGGGACCTCATCTCCACAATAAATAAAAAATTAGCCAGGTGTGGTAGCGCGCACCTGTAGTTCCAGCTCCTTGGAAGGCTGAGGCGGAAGGATCTCCGGAGCCCAGCAGGCGAGGTTGTGTTGGCCGGGAGCCGCCACTGCACTCCAGTCTGGGTGACAGAGTGAGACTGCAACTCAAAAAAAAAAAAAAAAAAAAAATTTCAGAGTCTCACTTTGTTGCCCCGCTGTGCAGTGACGCTATACTATGGCTCACTACAGCCTCAAACTCTCGGGTTTAAGTTATTTTTTTCCATCTCAGACTTCTGAGTAGCTAAGATTACAGGTGCCTGACCAATTTTCTTCTTCTTTTTTTACTAGACTTCTCTATGTTTCTCAAGCTGGTGTGAAATCCCGGGCACAAGTAATTCTACTGCCTCAGCCTCCAAGTGTTGGAATTATAAGCGTGAGCTTTTAATTAAAAATTTTAGTTGTCATATCATAATTCCAATGAAAGGATTATTTAGAACCATGAGAAATGGAAGAGAGATTCTGTTAGTGACTTGCTCTATAGAAAAAAAAGAATTGTTTACCTTTGGCAATACCTTGCTTGGCTATCTGGTCTTTGTCTCTCAAAACACCAGTAGAACACTGCAATTTTACAAAAAATTAGGCCAACATTAATCTGCCTCATTGTATTGGCATTGTATACATATAAATAATTAAAATAATATATTCATCAATGTATGCACTTATTTAAATTGTATTAATTTAAAATTTTGTTAATATATGATTGGCAATATTAACTTCCTTAATTTCTTAAGCACCTAGCAGCTATTTGGAAGTGAACCTACATTTTTATTCCAAATACTTAAAACAGGCCTAATGAAACTTATATTGATAAAATTGTATTACAATAAATTATAAATTGCTGAACACAATTTATTTGGAATATTTCACATTTTTAAGCATCTCAAAAGTCTTTACATTTTTATGAATTAATGAAGTTCTTGCTGTAAACTTTATTTCAATTTTCTCATTAATCAAGACTCATTCTTGTCTGCTATGATAGTCTGGTTTGTTTGATTGAACGCTATGTTCTCTGTGGTTTCTTCACTCACAGGTCAATTAACTTCTTTGCTTCAATTCTGTCTGGAAAATGGCTGTCTTATTGCTTGTAATTCAGCTTTCTCACAGGAGTGCTAAAGTGTAATGAAGAAGGAAGTAGTACTGACAAATTGAAATGGAATGAAACTGAGGATTCAAAAATTTATGATTTGTACCTGATGCTGCTAATTAAGAAACATTATATACTATGTAACTTTTCCTAGACCTAAATTGTTCTAGCATAGAATAATGAAATAAACTTAACTATTATTTGTTGGAAAGACTTATGCGCAAAACTGTTGACTGTAAGAAAGGGAGAAAAAATAATTAATAGTGAAAGTAAAGAATATTTAAACTGAGATACTGAAAGAAGATAATTTTGGAAATAAACAAGAAAGAAGTAAAAAGGGGAAGTTAAGAAAGAAAATCAGCAAAAATCTATATTCCAGAGCCTGTAACTCATTTTCTCAAAGCAGTTGTAGGCACGTTACAGTAAAACTTGAAACTAAGTAATACGATGTAGAAAGAGTTGGCAGTATGAATACTTGTACCTTGACAAGACAGAATAAATAAAAAGCTGATCTTCCTGGTAAAAGCATGGATACTTTTTGTTTGCCTTCTAACCAAAGAAACAAAAAAGACAACATTTTGAGGGAAAAGAAAGCAAAAAGCAAAAAAAACACCAACAAAAGAAATGCAGGCACATCACCAGGACAACTAAGGAAAATTCTTTATCTTTTTTGTAGAATGATTTTCGTTCCCCTGGGTAAATTCCCAATAGGAGATTTGTTGTGTCATATGGGAGGTCAATTTCTAGTTTTTTTCCAGAAATCATCACACTGTCTTTAAAATAAAAATAAAAAAATTAAAAGACCATCTTTTATCTGAAGACAATCAGAGGAAATAGCTGTAGTGGATTCTTGATGTCTTGAAGAGCATTATGAATGCCTTTAAATATTTTGTTGTTTTTTTTTTGCGTTGGAGTCTCACTCGGTCGCCCAGACTGGAGTGCAGTGGCTGCTCCCGGCCACCGCAGCCTCGACTTGCTGGGCTCCAGCGATCCTTCCGCCTCAGCCTTCTGAGTAGCTGGAACTACAGGTACACGCTACCACCCCTGGCTTATTTTTTGATTTATTGTAGAGATGAGGTCTCGCCAAGTTGCCCAGATGGGTCTCGAACCCGCGGGCTCAGGCAATTCACTCACCTCAGCCTCCCAAGGCGCAGGATTACAGGCTGAGCCACCGAGCCCGCGCCTTTAAATATTTTTATTTATCAGGGAAATGCAAATCTAAGCCCCAATCAGATAATTCACACCTGTCATAGAATGCCTATTATCAGAAAGAAGAATGATAAAAACTGTTGGCAACAATATGGAGAAAAACAAACCATGTTCACTGTTCCTGGGAATGTAAATTGGTACTGCATTTTGAAAAACAGTATGACATTTCTTCAAAGACCTAAAAACTGAATTCTTGTATGATTCAAAAATCCTTCTGGGTATATATATAATATATATAAATTAAAATTGGTATATGGAAGGGATATCTGTACTTCCATACTCATTTCAGCATTATTTGCAATTGTTAAGATATGGAAGCAACATAAGTAAATGGGTAAAGAAAATTAGGTATAATTCACAATGGAATACAACACAGCCTTAGAAAATAAGAAAATTCTCACTCGTGACAACATGGATGGAACAGGAGGACATTATGCTAAATGAAATAATCCAGGCACAGAAGGACAAATATTGTATGATCCCACTTATGTGCAGACTCTAAAAATGTAGATCTCGTAAAAACAAAAAGTAGAAAATCAGTTACCAGAAGCTGGAGTGGGAGAGGTGCAGAAGGGGAAGATATCAGTTACAGCCCAAAGTTTCAACTAAAATGGAAGAATAAATTTTAGTGATCTATTGCAATGCATGGTAACCACAAATAATAAAAATGTATAGTATATTTCAAAATTACTAAAAATCAGATTTTTAAAATCTTCATTGACAAAGAAGATACATTGGTGAGGTGGTGGATTTGTGAACTGTCATGATTAAATTTTCCTACAACCTATAAATAGATCAAAACAATACATTATACTGAATAAAAACACAATTATTATTAGCAGTTTAAAATAAATTAATAAAAAAAGCTTTCATAGATGCCAGGTAAAAGAGTATATACTGTATATTGTGCAAATGTATGACCATGTTTAAAAGAAGCAATGAGAGAAACATAATTCAATTCAACAAAAACTTTTTTTTCCTCTCAAAAACTATTGCATAGGTGTTAATATCATTAAACAGGACAGGGCAAAAATGTCTTAACTTATTTAAAATTTCGTCCTAACCAGCAGATGGCTGCTTCCTATTTAGAAGAATCAAGTTCATTGCTAGTCATAAGATTTTTCATGTGATTATAGGAATATGAAATAAGGCAGAATATAATAAGAAAGTTTATAATAACTTATGATTAACCACCCTTTACTCTGGAATAAAGAAAAGCTATCACAAATATATTTGAGACATGACAGCAGCCATAAATACAGAGAGTGAAGAGTCAAGTGGATATTCCTCATCCATAATCACAGACCTTTGGTGGAAGGGCCCACCAAAGATATTTCTGCATCAGCATATATGTGTGGCACTGAAAATGGAGAATACTGATGAATGACCACTAATGCTTACTCAGATCAGTTTCAAAAGTCATCGATTTGTATAAGAATTCATCAAAAAGCACTACTCAAATATGAGTCAATATGAAGATTGCTTTACTCATAAAAATTCTGTACTGCTCCTTAAAAAAGTGTTAGGATTTGTTTTTGTTAAGTAGGGACAAAATTAAATGCAATCTAATATCGTTATGTAGTAATATCACCAGTACAGACATTTTAAACTAAATGCTTATTAGAATCTCACTTGGCAACTCTTCAGTGAAATGTAATCATTGTCATTTCCCTACCACTCTTCCCTTTCATTCTTCCAAGTGTTTTCTCTTTTCATGCTTTCTATTATCTAACCCTCAGACCCTAGATGAATTCTTGCAATTAGGGTAATTAAGAACTTCTTAAATGAGTGGTGACTTATTGGTGGAAAAGGGAGCTTGCATAACTTGTCAGGCTGTTTCTTTATCTTTCCCACTGCTAGGGTCATTATCTAAGGTTTCTGTGCAGATAAGACTGGCTACATTACCAGGAGGGTACTTGGGGTGGAATGAAGTTGTACCTGCTCTTGGTCTGATTCAGTATTTGGATTAGTAGCTGGGAGCATCTCCATGGTATAAATATGTTTTCAGCGTTCAATTTAACCTAAATGCTGTGTTGGAGTGATTCCAGAGTGCAGTTGTGTTTTTCTGAAAGCTACAGGCCAAAGTACATATCTCATCTCCTAGATATAGTTAGCATTGTTTCCCCAAATGCCTGGAAAGCCACAAAAATCCTCTTTAACTATTTTTTTGTTCCCTTACATAGAAGCATGAGTGTCCAAGATTGTGGCAATTCCTTCAAGCTTAGCAAACTTCTCATGTTCTGAGATCTGCAGATAAAAAATGAGTATGTTCAGGAATTGTTCCTAAATTCCAGGACTATTTCTGTTAATCATTATTATTCTCATTAGGCATGCAATCATATTCAAGGAGGAAAAGAATTTAAAAACAAAACACAACAAAATCCTCTGATATCCAGAATCTAATATCCATTGTGGTGGATAGGCTCAAAGGTAACATCTCTGATCCCTATGTCCTGATGCTCATGTACTTGTGAGATCTCTTCCCTGAGGAGTTGATGGGATCTGTGAATTGCTTCTAGCCTAAAGGATATGGCAAAGGTGAATGGATTTAAGGATGATGTATATGTGATTACAGCGCATAAGATTGCAGTTCATCCTGTGAGATAACTCTTTTCCCCTCACTAAATTTGAAGAAACTGGGCTATTGGCAGCCTCTGTATGGCGAGGTTCAAATGGCAAGAAATTGAGGACAGTCTCTGACCAACAGTCAAGAAAAAAGAAAGATCTTTCCTTAGTGAGAAGCAGCTCTTTTCTAAAGTCAAGCCTTCAGCTTGAAGTAAGACTTCAACTCTGGAAGACAGCTTGACTGCAGCTTTGTAAGATCCTGAAGCAAAGTCATGCTAAGCCTGATGTAGAATCCTGACCCACAGAAACTGCACCTTAACACAGGTGAGTGATTTTAAGCACCAAAAGTTGTGAAATTATTATTAGGAAACAATCAATAATTAATACACTGACAAAAGCCTAATCTCTTTTCTTTATCTAGTTTAATTTGTTTACCAGTGAGTGAGAGATAAGATTGGAGAAAAACTAGTCATCAGTTGCATTGACCTAGTTTCTTTCAAAGTGACAAGTTCTGCCCTGGGCTTTGCCAAGATTGGTAGGAGGTGAATGGAGAAGGGAAGTGAAAATAGTAATGGTTCTTAAGAGATTATAAAATACAAAAGGAGACTATGTTGCAATTACATTTTTTTAAAAGAAAGTTTTCATTTGAACCAATAATATATGAGAACACATGGGAAAGAAAATAAAAGGAGAAAATGTTTACTAACAGTGAATCACTAAAGAAAAGAATCATAATGGCAATTATGTAATATTTTTAAAAAATTTAATTGATTCACACACACACATAAAGGAAAAAGCAAGCAAGTGGGAAAATACAGAACTTTAAATTTAAAAAAAAATATGGTGTTACGAGAAACACAGGTTAGCTTGATACTACTAGAGAAAAATTAAGGTCAAAGATAATCAATTTTAGTAAGAAATAATGTTCCCAGCTATGCATCCAGTGAAAGATTATTGTTTTTCAGAAGTTTACTCCTACAGGAAAACAAACCAGATTCAAGGGAGCTTTGAATGATACACATGTCAAAACCAACCTAGAAATTGGCAAATACCATTAAATATGTTTTTCTTAATTCAGTCAGTGGAAATAGATGAGGCAGAAAACTGAAAGGAAAGTTTTATTGGCATAATGCAGCTCCCTACTCCTATGTATAACACTTACATTTTAGAAAACAATAATAAGTCCTCAGGAATTACAGTGCATTTTAAAAGGTTACCAAGGGAGAAGGAACTCCTCATGCAATCTAATAAAGTTTTTTCTAGCTGTCCATGTTCACCTTTTGCAAGTATTTTTCAAAGTGATGACATTTTAGAGAAAGGGAAATAAAAATAACAATATACATGCAAACATTTAACAACTGTAAATTCTAACACCAAATGCAAGATATTTTAACAGGAAGAAGAGAAGAGACACAATTTGAAGCATTTTTACAATTAAATTTAAACTATCAGATATTTGTAAAGATTCACCAAATTTCGACTTTTTTTCTGACAGAGTGATATTGGACATAAAATTATAAGAAAGTCTATATACCACAAAATGATCAATTAACATATGAGAAAATATGGCATTTATAGGCACAAGATGATAGAGTGCTTATGTGTGAGTTCAAAAAAACTATCCAACAATATATCTGGGATTCTTTTACATAAAATATTAATGTATCAACTATCAACAAACATGATGTTAAAATAGATATCAACAAATAGAATATAAAAGAGAAAATACATTAATAAATACAAATATTTGTATGTTACATGAATATTGTAATGCAGTTTTTAACCCTGAATATACACAACTGATAAAGGAAATGAAAAAATTATGTTGAAGCCAGTTTTAGCCTGCAAGGACATGTATTATAAGGTGGTAACAGTAAATAAAATGCATTGCTACTTCTAAATTGTCAATATGTTCACTATAACAGAGAGGAGATTCCAAGGAAAAATAGGCTATGAAAGGATTAAATATCTGACTATTTACTGCTGCTTTTTAAAAAAAGTATGTAGAAGACTCAAAGATAATAGGAAAAACATTAGTGATTTGTTTTCTTTGAAAGTAGAATATAGAGGAAATGATGCTTGAAGTAGATTAGAAGACAAATAAAATTCATCAGGTAGAGAAAAGAAAGAAGGGAATTCTAGAAAGAGAAAGAGAAGCAGCATATGTAAAGCTTATTAATGGAAATTTAATCCGTTTTGTGTTGCTGACTTTGCTAATGAGAGGCAGGAAGTAAAATGATATAGTTTGGAAACTAAGACAGACAGCAAATTTAAAAAACAATCTGGAGATAGTTATGAGAACATGGTGCCTGATTAAATATGGAAAGCGAGAGAGAGAGAGAGAGAGAGAGAGAGAGAGAGAGAGAGAGAGAGAGAGAGAGAGAATGGCAAAGAGAATGCTTAGGATTTTATATCAGCACAACTGGTTAATAGTGGTGTCATGCCTGGTGTGATGGCTCAAACCTGTAATCCCAGCACTTTGGGAGGCCTGGGTGAGAGGATTGCCTGAGCCCAGGGTTTCGAAAACAGCCTGGGCAACATGGTGAGATCTCGTCTCTGCAATAAATTAAAAACTTAGTTGGACATGGTAGAACACACATGTATTTCCAGCTACTTGGAAGGTTGAGGTGAAACGATCAGCTGAGCCCAGCAGGTTGATGCTGGGGTGGACATAAGCATGCCACTGCACTCTAGCCTCGGTGACAGAGTAAGACTCCAAATCAAAAAAAAAAAAAAAAAAAAAATAGTTGTGTTACCAACAGAGACAGCACATACAGGAAAGTTCAGATTTGTTGTGTCGAGTGATGAAACTAAGAGAACAGGATCACACAATCAGTTTCTGATTACTGAGTTTGGATTGTAGAATTGGAAATGCCAATTAAGGCACTTGATATAGAAGTCTGATATTAATGTGCAATGTGAGTGATTTCTAAAATTAAAAAAAAGTTTTAGAATATTTTCATACACAAAAATCAATTACCTATTTAAATCAATTAATTATCATAAAAACGAAAAGAGGCTTGTAACTTCCAGCCACGATGGGGAATAGAAAAAAAAATTATACTCTGAGACACCACCTACTTCACCTCTTTAAAGGTACCACTATATGTATTTCAGTATCATAAACTTATTTTTCCTGGTATTGAGCTTTACATAACAAAATCATAAAGCATGCTCTTTTACATCTGACTTAATTTCTTTATTGTTATGGTTTTCAGATGTCTTCTCCAGCAACTGTTGTCATATTTTACTGCCTTTTTCATTTACATAAAAGTTTTTAAATTTAACTTTTCTCCACTTTTATTATCTTTACTTGGCCACCTAGGTCATCAACTCGAATGAAAACTGTATTCTTATTTCATCATTATAACTCTTTATTTTTTCAAGATCATTCTCTGTACCTTATAATGTGTAACCACTATTTTCAGAGTTTTACACTTGCAAATTTTGTTTTCCTTATAACAACTCATAAGCAAGAGAATATTTCTATTATATATGGTATGTAAAATAATATACATTATTATATTATTATACCGATTATATTTGAATTGTGTTTTATAATATGATATATACTATAGATCATTATAATATTATTAATACTATGATATAATTATTTTTATTATAGATAAGAATTTTGAGCTTTGTAAATTTGAAATGAATTGTTCATCAACTAGCTAGTAAATTATATAGCCAGAATCTGGATTTATAAATTACTTAAAATTTTATACACATCTTAAGATTAACATAAGTCATATAGGCAAATGTGTTCCTTACAATACACTAACGTCTAATTTCTTGCTAACCTCTTTAATTGCAGAATTTGTCAAATTTCAAAAGTTAAATGCTGGATAATGAAGAGCTTTCTCTGTTAAGAAATATGTTTTCTCTCTACTTCATAGATATTCACTACCAAAAAATGAATAGTTGCTTGTGCTTGAAGCTTCTTTACATTCATAAAGGTCTGAGTGGGATGGTTTATGACTATAATCCCAGCACTTTGAGAGGCCAAGGCAAGAGGATCACTTGAGGCCGGGAGTTTGAGACTGCCATCTCTACAAAAAATAAAAATTGAAAAGGAATTTAGAGGTGATAATATTATTGATTTCTCTTTGAAATCCGTATATGACATGAACGTTTGGTTCATATATCTGTGAACTGGAAAATATAGTTCCTAGAAAAGGAACTTGGGCATCAACTGGGAAATTTTAAGAAATACACATTCTCATACCATACCCTGATTCATTGAATCTGTAATTATGGGGCTGAGGCCAACAATCTGGATTTTAGCAAGCTTATCCTTATACATGCTAACAGTTTGATAACTACTGCTCCAAAATATTGTCTGCTATAAAGTTTGTATGAAATTTAACTAAAAATAACTCATTTTACTCATGGCACAAACCCTACAGTAATTACTCTTTAATATTTGCTGCTAGTCAAGTGACTAAAAATATCTATAGGGATATTGATATACTAGTGTGTAAGAAGAGGGTATGTAGGAAGACGTGTAAAATATGAACCATTCATTTAAATTTCAGTTGGTAAAGTAGATAGACTAAAATTATAATTCAGGATTCTAAATCAATGGAAAGCATTTACATTGGCACTTTTATGAGTTGCTAGAATTAAACTTGAATGAAAAAAAAATAGGTAAGGGTAGAAATGTAAAATAGGATCTTATAAAGTTATTTTTTTAGGCAGAATTGTCTTTGAGTGATTTTTATATGAAAGAAAAGGAGGTCTTGGAAAAATTGGTTTACAAGTATTAAAAATAACAATTATAAAGAGGTTTCAAATAACTATTTTTATATCATGAAAAATGAAGAAAACAGGCATACAAAATATTTCAGTTTATTACTTAGCAATAGTGTAAAAATCTGTTGTTTTCAATCTTATGTCTTGTGTAAGAGAAAAACTTAACTAGATGTACTTGGGAATTACTGTACTTCGTGGATATGAGTCTTTACAAATTTAAGTTAATTTACTCCAGAAAGACGTTCATATTCTCAAATATTGGGTACAGTAGTTTTGACCTGAATGTCATTTGGATAGCTGTACAATATGAGTTGATTTAGAGATTTGGGAGAATGACACCCTTCAGACTTATGTTACTTAAAAAGCCTAGAACTTAAATAGTAGCCTTTTCTGAGCTATAATTATTTTAATTCTTAAACAGAATGTTCAGAGATGCATAATGAAGGCATGCATCATATTTTCATTTATATCAGTAGAAAAGTAAAATATAAATGCCAAAATGATAAAAAATAAAACTTGGTTAAATAATTGTAGCATACCTATATAATGAAAGGCTACACAACTAATTAAAAATGCATTTCAAACTTGAGAAACTATTTACTTTTAGGCTTTTTAACATTGTTTGGTTTTGGTTGGTAAAATTACAATACTAAGATATTACAACTATTTGCTTTTCTGTGCTTTGCAATTTTTCTACCACATATGTGTCATGTTGATAACTGAATAAAACAAAGACTACCACAAATGTTCTTTAAATAGTAATCCTAAATTCTAAATTGTTGAAACCGTTTCAAATATTATTAAAAGTGATTTTGAGAAATAAATGGCATTTTGTTCACTTTAAATTATGTATATTTTGATTTGACTGGGATACAAGTTTAGAGCAAATGGTTGGAAATGACTGACTAAAAAATGCCCATGATTTTCTGTGTTTAGTCAGAATGTGAATCAGAGCAGAAAATATCTGTAGTCACACAGTAAAGAAGTGATTTCACACATTTTTGATAAGATATAGAAAAAAATTTGAATTAAAGTTTAGATTGTTCACTTTGTTCTTCTTTGCCCTAGACACTTGTGCATGCTCCAGTCAACTTTCCATGGGAGTTCAACACAGTATGGATGAGGTATAACATAACTAGTTTATTAAACTATATTGACTACATGGGGTACAGAAAGAATGCAATTGATGCTTATCGGCCCCTGTTACTTGTTTAAAAATAATTCATATCCCACTTAATTATCTAAATGTCTAGTACAACATAACTCCAAATTTTTATCTGTTTTATAAGTTACACTATTTTCCAGTTCAGGTTTGCATCAAACATGAAAAATCTGCAGTGGGAAAGAAGGTGGAGAATAGTTCACATTTTTCTCCATGTACTGTTGCTCTTTTGGAACCCATGAAAGAGGTAGTTTAAAAAAAAAAGCCAGGACATTTTTGACCTTAATTTATTATTATCTTTGGATGCTATGATTACATGATCTTTGACTCTTTCTCTCTTGTGGTCCTTTGGAAACTATCATACTTTATTGAGACTTTCTCATAAGTTCACTTCATATGATGATAAATTATCAGGCATTTTACTTAAAATGTCCTCTGTGACCATTGGTTTCCAGTGATTTAACCCTCGGTACAAGCAGTTTTCTTTTAATGTCCTCCCAAAAAACAACACAAAACAGCTTTCTCTTGAGGATTTACATCTTACTTTTGAAAAACTGATTCACCATCATCTTACAAATTTTGAAGATGTAGATACTTTGCAAAACAGCTTTGTCTAATTATAAAATTCTTATTAACAGAAAGCATTGCTTCCTTATCTTCTGGCATTTAATTTGGGTCTTTGTTCATATTTTCTATCTTCCTTGTTTTTTTATGTTGCATTATGCACTATTCCAATCTATTTTCAAGTTTATAAACTTTCTCTTCAGCTATGTCCATTTTGCTATTTAAACTTTTAATGAAAATGTTTTTTTATTTCTAAAAATCTGCCTGACTATGCTTAATAGAATCTTGCTCTTAATCAACTATTAAATCCATCTTATTTATTCAGATGATCCCTATTTAGCAATTTATATTCTATTTATCTTATGGTTCCAATACTTGATGTCTTTGAGGGCATACTTAAATTTTTTTTCGAATATTGCTCCTTATTTTGCGTTTGCAATTTGTATGTTTTAGGATTTGTTTGTCTTCTATTTAACTCATATTTCCTAAGTTCGAACTGATGAATCTACTTGCCTTTTGTTTCTGGAGATAATTTGCATTTTCTGCTACATCTGGAGTTGCTACTTTAATTTACTTATTACTACTTTAATTTACTTTTGCTGCTTTACTTATTTGTAAACTATAATTTAGTTATTTGACATAGAATTTTCTGGAATCCCTGCCCAGAGGTCAGAAATGACAGTTATTTAGCATTCTCTTAAAATATATGCCATAGTTATCACTAATTACAAGGGAGACTGTTGAATTGAGTACTGTTTGTGTGTTTCATGTCTCCCGAACAAATCTGGCATATGTTGGAAAGACACGAGAGAATGAACAGGTGAAGATACTGGCAATCACATAGTGATCTACTTTGAGAATGGCACTTTTTCAATACTCAGGATGTAAGTTAGCTGCATGAAAATTTCAGATGGAATTCAGCGAATAGTTCTAACATATATTTGCATTTTTTCCCTAATTTTTTTTTTTCTTTAGTCAGAGTTTCACTCTTTCCCTCAGGCTGGAGTGTAGTGGTAAGATCATGGCTCAAGCAGTCTCAATCTTCTGGGCTCAGGTGATCCTTCCTCCTCAGTCTCCAGAGTAGGTGGGACTACGGGTATGAACCACCATGGCCTGGCTAATTTTTATTTTTCTATTTTTTGTAGAGACTGGTCTCGAACTCTTGGGCTCAAGCATTATTCCAGCCTCAGCCTCCTAAAGTGTTGGGGTTACAGATGTGATCCACTGCACCCAGCACTAAACTTCTTTCATTAGGCTCACAGCATTGTTAGCATAGGGTAATCATATTGAATCATTAAGAAAAAAATAGTAAAGACATTCTAGTTCAACCTTAAAAATTCGAGTTTAATCTCATTCATTCTTTTAAACCAGTAAATATAAAAAGGTGAACTAGGTCAGAAACATTTGCAATTATAAAATGTACTTTGTTTATAAAATGTACTTTGTTTTTGGAGCACAAGCTAGAGACAATTTTTTATTATCTATGTTTTCTAGGGAAAATTCTACTGCTATAACATATTTTATACTGATGACAGTTTTTTAAAAATATCTCAGCCTTTAACTTTTTTGTTTGTTTTAGGAGTTTTAACTAAAACGTTGAATAAAAGGATTGAAAAAACAAGTTTATTGATGAAAATGAAGTTACATTATGTATATTATGTTTCATGGGAAATAACTATGCAGTAAAAATATTTTTTAAGTTCAGATATCACTAATCAATGTAGTCAGCATTGTGGCCTCTAATTCTTTGGCTCAAGAAACATGTATGTGTGTGTGTGTGTGTGTGTGTGTGTGTGTGTGTCTTTTTGCCATTGCCTTAGGTGGTTAAATTTTTATAAGTAAAATAAAACATCTTGCCAGATTAATATTAAAACACACTTAAGGATGTTATCTATAAGGTAAAATTAAAGAAAGGAATGCCAAAGTCTAGATCTACTATCAAGAAAGATTTTATACCAGAAGTGAAAATTTCCTCAACTCTAGAAGACTACATAGAAATATATTCCCTGTCTAAAACAGTCTGTTGAGTATAGGCATTTCAAAGTGACAGAGCTCATACACAAATGGGCAAATATCAGGGCAGAGTGATAATAGTGTGGTTTCCAGGGAGAAGAAAAGAGATTTGAAAATTAGGCCATATCAGATCACACTATAAAACCATTTCTGGGACATAAAATCTTGTTTTATTCAAGAAATAGAGTCAGCAGATTTTCCTCATTAAACATATACAAAATAATACATGTAATTTCAATAAATAAGCAGTCCTGATTATTTTTAATCCATAAGTGACAGCAGTTTATAACTATAGGTTTTAAACCATTGGAAAGCTATAAACAGAAGATAAATTATTATTGACTCATTTGTAAATACACTTTGATTATTGTCCAATTAGTGTACATTGTCTATGGCTTGACTCACCTTTCTATGTAAGAGCTGAACAGAACTGGTTGATGACTAATTCAAGTTTTGGAATTAAAGCTCATTTACCAAAAGGATCTAGAAAATAAATATGGTTGTCTGTTGACTTAATGTAGTTTAATACCATGATGATATGAATATGTGCAGAATTCCTCTTTCTGGAAGAAAGAAAGATAAATAAGCTAACAATGCTATAAATAAGTAAAAATAATGGAGTTGCATTTTTCTACAGCATATTTGAAGAGCATTTGCAATGTTTTATTAAATAAAAGAAAGTAAAATATGTTATCTAGAAAAATTAAGTTATAGTGACTTTTCAATCATAGCAATCATATCAACTGAAATTGCTGAATGTTCAGAAACTAATTTAAATTTATACAAGAGCATAAGTTTTAGTAACTTAGTCCCGAAGGAGGAAAACGTCAATTTACACAGTTTTAGGTTTCTTCAGGTAAAAGAAGAGTGATCAATTGAAGAATGTGGGGCTTACAGTTCTAGGCATTTACTCCAAATTGATGCTTACTCTTAAAAAAATGTAGCCCTCTAGAACTGGGAGCCAAATAAAACTCAAATATATGTGTGTATGTAAAGAATTCTTGCATTAATAATACAGAAGGGAGCCGGGCTCGGTGGCTCAGCCTGTAATCCCGTGCCTTTGGGAGGCTGAGGTGAGTGGATTGCCTGAGCCTGCGGGTTCGAGATCCGCCTGGGCAGCGAGACCTCATCTCTACAATAAATCAAAAAATCAGCCGGGCATGGTAGCTCATGCCTGTAATTCCTGCTACTGGGAAGGCTGAGGCAGAAGGATCCCTAGAGCCCAGCAGGCGAGGCTGCGGTGGCCGGGAGCGGCCAGTGAGGGCGACCGAGTGAGACTCCAACTCAAATAATAATAATAATAATAATAATACAGAAGGTATTGTTTCATTGAAGCATTCAGTCCAAACTGGAACTATTGTCAGAATTATACTCCCAATTATTTTGCTAATTGGAAACTAACAAGCTCTTTTATATTTTACTAGGGAGAAAAAATACTTCATCACATAAGATTCTGTCTATGAGGTGGGACTTCCCTTTGCATTGAGAGGGAGGAAGATACAGGTCATCAAGTTAATGTTCTAGTAAAGCTATAAATGGAGGTAACATTAGCTAGAAAATTGATCTCTGGTACTGAGCCTTGTCCTCTCCCTATTTTAATTAGACCCTGGTCTCCACTTAACTTGTATTGTAATCTAGCCTTGGTCTTTGGTCACTTTTAATAAATTTTGTCACACTCCAACCTTCTTGTCATCTCCTACTTATAGCCAAGTAAATTTGAAGTAATCTAAGAACATATATACAGAGAGATATATATATGATTAAAAGTCGAAGAACTTTGGAAGCTGGCGAACTCTCACTGGAGAGAAAATTATTATTAACACAAAAAATATTTTTTCTTCATCCTTACAGTTTCTATTTATCCCCAGTTATAACAATCACAAAGGTTTGGTGGTAAGTATATAGACTTTTATCATTTCAAAGTAAAGAAATCTACTTAGTGAGTCAGTTTACTTCACTGCCCTCTGAACAATTTTCCAAATAAAATTATTTTGAAACTCCAGTTCTTAGGAATCAAGTGGTTCTTTACATAACTACCTGAAAATATAAGCAATTTCAAGCTCAGAGTCCTGCTCTGGGTGCTAGTGCTATGTCTTATAGCTCTTTAGAAAATAATGTAAACCATGTTATTTTTCCCTCATTCAAATAATTAATCACCATGTATACTTCCAAGTAAACAGGCAAAAGAGTTGCTTGTAAAGTACAGTATGTCCTCACATTGGTGGTTTTACTTTATGCAGTTTTAGTTACCCACAATTTCAGTCGTCCATGGTCAAGCACAGTCAGAAAATATAGTATATTGAGAGAAAGACACCATATTTAAATAAGCTATTATATTATATTATTATAACATTAATTTTATTATTTATGTCACTAATCTCTTATTGGGCTTCATTTATAAATTTAACATTATCGTGTATGTATAGAAAAAACATGTGAATTTGGTCTCTCTCCTTTAAAATAATGAAATATTTTCAGACAAATAGAATATTCTCCCCTTGGAGTTTTTCTAAAGTCTCTTTACCAATCACTAGATAAGCTGAATAGGGGCTACTGCATCAAGAACCTCTGAAAATAGACCAGGGAGAAGTACAACCTCTTTGGGGCATTCTTCTCTCTCAGACCCATACCACTGACCTCTCATTTAATGAAAGCCCTTTGATAGACACATTTTTGTAGACTCTGCTGATATCATCAATAATGACAGTTGAGTTTTGAAATTAAGTCACTACAACAATGACATTTTTAGAGCCAAGTAGTCTGACTTGCCAGCTCTGCACATGCAAAATGCTGCCATGGACCTTCCTCCTGCTCTTGGTGGTATTCAGAAATCAAGAGATGATCCCACATTTCTAGATCAAATTATTCTTTTTCTTTCTTAGAAGAAACAACGTAGGTAGAAGGACAATGTGTATTGTATATGGTCAGTCTTGACTGACTAGAATAAATGTGGGGACCCCTTCATCTCAAAGATGACTTTTCATCACCATACTCACTGGCCTTGTGTAACTGTGCCCATACTCTAGGAAGCTCCTAAGTGTTATACATTGATATAGTAAAAGATTTGGTAGCCATTAGGGGCTCCTGGGTCAATTTTGATGAAGGTTGACGAGTCTTATGTCCCAACAGAGTTTAGTGGTTAGAGAAAAATAATTGTAATCTGGCTCATTCTGGGAGTTATGTTTGGATGTGACTCTCTGACTCAACAAGGGAGTTTGATCCAAGAGGTTCAAAAAAATGTTGCATCCCTGTTCCATATACAAAGAGGCAGAGTCAAACAGCCCTGTGTAAACGACTCAAGCAAATCTACCAAAAACTTGACTCACTATTAGAGATCTTATCAGCATATAATTCTCAGATGGGTTCTGTTCTTTTTTTTTTTTTTTTTTTTTTTTGAGTTGGAGTCTCACTCTGTCTCCCAGACTGGAATGCAGTGGCCACTCCCGGCCACCGCAGCCTCGCCTGCTGGGCTCCGGCGATCCTTCCGCCTCCGCCTTCCGAGTAGCCGGAATTACAGGCATGGGCTACCATGCCCGGCTGATTTTTTTATCTACTGTAGAGATGAGGTCTTGCTGCCCAGGCGGGTCTCAAACCCGCGGGCTCAGGCAATCCACTCACCTCAACCTCCCAAAGGCGCGGGATTACAGGCTGAGCCACCGAGCCGGGCAGGCTCTACTCTTATGGATAGAAAATATCATTAAAAAAAGGTTTGATGAAGGAATTGTTGCCCCTTTCTTTCTTTTCTAACTTTTGCTACATGAGGACACATTGTTCCTCCCCTAAAGATTCAGTGTTCAAGATACCTTCTTGGAGGCAGAGATCAGATTCTTGCCACACTACAAACCTGCTGGTGCCTTTATCTTGGACTTTCCAGATTCCAAATACATTTCTTGTTCTTGATGAATTATCCAGTCTCAGGCGCTTTGTTATAGCAGCACAACAGAGACTAAAACAAATACCTAGCTTGGATATGCACATAGCTTTGGATGATATACTTGCTTGGCAGGGAACCATGTAGAGGTCAACATGCTCACTGCTTCTCAATTATAGTTTCAAATCAACGTGAGTGGTCCCATTCAGGGTCCTGGTCAGATTATTTCTTGTCAAATCTTAATTCAAAGATTAGGATTTTTTTTTCCATCAGCTCATACTTGATTCAATGCACTAATGTCCCTATTTGGTTGCCTTATTTTCTATCCCTGTTTGTAATTTGTACTATTATTTGGATCTCCAACTTTATACAATGTTATTGTTAAATATAAATACACGCAAAATAAAAAGCAAAGATTGGCAGAATGTGCAAATATACATGATCTAAATATGTGCTGTCTGAAAAGGACACACTTTAGACTCAATAAAAATGATGTGCAATGCAAATGGTAACAAAAAGAGTTGTAATAGATGTAATAAAATCAGATAAAATCATCTTTAAGATATGATTATTAATAGAGATAAAAAAGAAAAAAATGAAGGAGAGCAATATATGCATTTGATATTTACTGATAAGATATGATGTCCATTTACTATTTTTTCTATATTTCTAATACTTTTGTTCCTCAATTCCTTCTTTATTGCCTTATTTAGCATTGAATAGATATTTTATGATGTGTCTTTTACATTATTGTGTCATTTCTTTTCATATATATTTTCTATTTTGGTCATAGTTACTATGGATATTATAATAAACATCTTATAGCAATCTAATTTGGATTAATGTCAAGCTAAGTTAAATAGTGGTGTTAAATGGTATATCAAAAAATGTAGCCGGGCTCGGTGGCTCAGCCTGTAATCCCGTGCCTTTGGTAGGCTGAGGTGAGTGGATTGCCTGAGCTCGCGGGTTCGAGACCCGCCTGGGCAGTGAGACCTCATCTTTACAATAAATCAAAAAATCAGCCGGGTGTGGTAGCGCATGCCTGTAATTCCGGCTACTCGGAAGGCTGAGGCGGAAGGATCGCCGGAGCCCAGCAGGTCGAGGCTGCGGTGGCCAGGAGTGGCCACTGCACTGCACTCTAATCTGGGCGACTGAGACTCCAACTCAAAAAAATAAAAATTAAAAAAACTTATGTTTAGCTCTATTCTCTTGTTTCTCCTTTTTGCTGTTATTGTCATGCAAATTATATCTTAATTCATTATGACCCTTCAATGAGTTTTATAATTATTGCTTTTTGTCATTGTTTTTAAAACTATATAAAAGAAAAAAGAGCTATATTTTTTAAAAGTGCATTCATTATGTCTCTTATATTAACCCTATGTAATTTCCTTTATCTGTGCTCTTCTGTTCTTTCTGTGGATTGCAGTTAATGTTTTGTGTCCTTGAGTTTCAGCTGGAACAACCCTTCATGGCATTTCTCGTAGGGCATATCTCCTAGTAATTTTCTGGCTTTTTTTTTTTAAATATGAAAATAGCTTAATTCCTACTTTCTTTTGGAAGGATTATTTGCCTAGATATAGGATTCTTAATTGTAGTTATTATTATTTAAACAATTAAACCTATTTCTCTACTACCTTCTAGCCTCCATGGTTTCTGATGAGAACTCAACTGCTAATTTTATTGAAGATCCTTTCTATGTATTGATACTTCTCTCTTGCTGCTTTCAAGATTTTCTATGTGACTTTTGATGGTTTTATTACTATGCTTCTTTAAAAACATATTTTAAAGATGTGGGGTACAACTCAGGGTTAGGAATACAACCCTGTGCAGGTAAAGTTTGGGCCTTACTTTGGTCTCCAGTTCACCTGGTTTGAGATCAGGTACCCTTGCTGATGAAGTGTATGCCCCCTTCCTTCCTCTGGCAATTTTACACTACTGCCAATCCCTTTCTTTTTTTTTTTTTTTTTTTTTGAGTCGGAGTCTCGCTCTGTCACCCAGACTAGAGTGCAGTGGCCACTCCCGGCCACCGCAGCCTCCACCTGCTGGGTTCCGGCGATTCTTCCGCCTCAGCCTTCCAAGTAGCCAGAATTACAGGCATGCGCCACCATGCCCGGCTGATTTTTTTTTTTTTTTTTTTTTTTTGTAGAGATGAGGTCTCGCTGCCGCGGGCTCAGGCAATCCACTCGCCTCAGCCTCCCAAAGGCGTGGGATTACAGGCTGAGCCACCGAACCTGGCTGCCAATCCCTTTCTTATAGTATTGTGATTATTGTTCAGGGTCTGCTTATGAGTGAGAACATGTGGTACTTGGTTCTTTGTTTCTGTGATAGATCACTCAGTCTTATAGACTCTAAGTCCATCCAAATTGCTGCGAAGTTCATAATTTTGTCCTTTATGACTGAATGATATTCCATTGTGTATATGTACCACATTTTTTTAATCCACTTTCAATGAGCAGCACGGTAGGTTCCGTTTTTGCTGTTGTGAATAATGCTGCAATAAACATGCGTGTGCAGGCATCTTTTTCACAGAGCAATTTGAGCTCCTCCGGATATATTCCCAGTAGGGAGATTGCTGGGTTGTATGGAAGATCAATTTTTAAGTCTTTTAGGAATCAACACACTGTTTTCCACAGAGGTTGTACTAGTTTACAATCCTACCAACAACGTAGAAATGTTCCCTTTCCCCCTCATCCTCTTCAGCTGCTCAAAGAAATCAAAGATGACACAAATAAATGGAAAATCATCACATACACATGGATGGGAAGAATCAACATTGTTAAGATGTCTGTCCTACCCAAGATAATTTACAGATTTAGTGCAATATCCATTAAATTATCAACATTGTTCTTTTCAGACCTAGTAATGACTATACAATACAGAAGTTCATATGGAAACATAAACAACCATGAATAGTCAAAACAGTCCTCAGCAAAAGAAACAAAGCGGGAGACATCACACTTTCAGACTTTAAAGTTTATTATAAGGTTACAATAATCAAAACAGCCTGGTGTTTGTCCAAGAACAGGCATATAGACCAATGGAACAAGATAGAGATTCCAGAAGCAAAGCCTCAATTTCCCAAACCACTCATCTTTGACAAAGCCTCCACTAACAACCACTGGGGAGAGGAGAACTTATTCAGTAAATGGTGCAGGGAAAACTGGCTGACAACATGTAGAAGATTAAAACAAGACCCCCTACCTATCACCATATACAAAAATCAACTTTAAATGGATCAAAGACCTAAGTGTAAATCTCAAACCATAAGAACCTTAGAAAATGCAGGAGATGCTCTTATGGACATTGGAACAGGTAACCAATTCTTGATCAAACACGAAATGTCCATGTCATAAGAGACAAGATAGGTATGATCTCAACAAACTGAAGCACCTCTACAAAACAAAAGAAACAAACAAGAGAATGGGGAGACAACCTACAGAATGGGGAAAAAATTTGCCAACTGCGTATCTGACAAGGGCTTAACATCCAGGTTCTACAAGGAATTCAAAATGTGCCCAAAAGAAAAAAAGCAAACAACCCTACTAAAAAGTGGGCAAAAGACATAAATAGACACTTCTCAAAAGAAAACATACAAGCAGACAAAAGATATATGGAAAATTGCCCACCTTCACAAATCATCAAAGAAATGCAAACTAAAACCATCCTGAGATACGACCTAACTCTGGTCAGGATGACCATCATCAATATCTCAAAAAACAACAGATTACAATTATTTTCATAGGCGTCTCTTCAAGTTTTTTCTACTGAGAGTTTGTTGAATTTCTTGAGGGTGTAGATTAAAATTTTTAATTAAATTTTGAGAGTTTTATTTATTCAAATAATTCTTCTGAAGCTTTCTCTCTTTCTTCATCTCCCGAAATTTTCATTATGCAAAAGTTGGCACACTGATGATCTGTGTTACACACATCACTCAGACTTCATCCATTTGTCTTTATTCTCTTTTTTATTTCTGTAATCTATAATGAATAGGCTCAATTGACTTTTCCTTAAATTTATTGACCTTTCTGCCAGCTAATATCTGCCACTGAGTCCCTCTGCAGGGATTTTTTTCAGTTTGGTGATTTCATTTTTATTTTTTAAATTTTTATTATAAAGATGTGGGGTACAGTTCAGGGTTAGGTATACAAACATTGATCATGCAGGTCCCCCTGTTGAGCTATGCCCCTCCCTCAACTGCCAATTCCACCCCCCCAAACAGTTTTCTTTATTGCCAATCACTTTCTTATAGCATTATAATTGTTCAAGTTCCTCTTATGAGTCAGAACATATGGAACTCTGTTCTTTGTTTCTGTCATAAATCACTGAGTATGATCGACGCCAAAATCATCCAGGTTGCTGAAAAGTTCATATATTTGTACTTCTTTATGGCTGCATTGTATTCCATTGTGTATATGTACCACATTTTTCTGTCCAGTCCAGCTTCGATGAACAACATGGTTGGTTCCATGTTTTTGCTATTGTGAATAGAGCTGCAACAAACCTACGTGTGCAGGTATCTTTTCTGTTGAATAATTTGAGTTTCTCCAGGTATATTCCCAGGAGGGGAATTGCTGGGTCATATGGAAGGTCAATTTCTAGTTCTTTCAGAAATCGTCAAAATGTCTTTCCAAAAGACTGTATGAGTCTGCATTCCCACCAGCAGTATAGAAGTGTTCCTTTTTCTCCACATCCTTGCCAGCATCTGTTGTTGTTTGTTTTATTAATTATGGCCATTCTTATTGGGTTAGGTGGTATCTCAATGTGGTTTTGATTTGCATTTCTCTGATAATGAGTGAGGCTGAGCACTTTTTCAAGTGTCTGTTGGCTGTCCATATATCTTCTTTTGAGAAGAGTCTATTCATGTCTTTTGTTCACTTTTTAAAGGGGCTTTCCCCCCCACCCCTTTGGTGCATTTGAGTTCCTTGTAGATGCTGGATGTTAGGCCTTTGTCAGAAACACAGTTGGAAAATATTTTTTCCCATTCTGTGTGCTGTCTCCCTGCTCTCTTGATGGTTTCTTTTGTTTTGTAGAAGCTCGTTAATTTGATGAGGTCTCACTTTTCTATCTCATTTCTTAAGGTATTGACCTTTAGGGTTCTGAGTAGGAATTGGTTCCCAGTTCAATCGTCCATAAGGGCGACCCCTGCGTTTTCTAAGATTCTTATAGTTTGAGGTTTTACGTTTAGGTATGTGATCTGTTTAGAATTAATTTTTGTGTATGGCGATAGGTAGGGTCCTGTTTCAATCTTCTACATGTAGTCAGTCAGGTTTCCCAGCACCATTTACTGAATAGGTTCTTCTCTCCCCAGTAGTTGTTGTTGGAGGCTTTGTCAAAGATGAGTTGGTTGAGAAATTGAGGATTTGCTTCTGGATTCTCTGTCCTGTTCATTGGTCTCTGTGCCTGTTTTTATACCAATATTAGGTTGTTTTGATGACTGTAACCTTATAGTAGAGTTTGAAATCTAGAAGTGCGATACCTCCTGCTTTGTTTTTCTTCCTAAGGATTATTTTGGCTATTCATGGTTGTTTGTGCTTCAGTGTGAATTTCTGTATTGTCATTTCCAGGTCTGAGAAGAATGATGTTCGTAACTTAATGGGTATTGTGTTGAATCTGTAGATTGCCTTTGGTAGGATGAACATTTTGACAATGTTAGTTCTTCCCATCCATGAGCATGGAATATTTTTGTATTTATTTGTGTCTTCTTGGATTTCTTTGAGCAGTGTTTTGTAATTCTCATTGTAACTGTCTTTCACTTTTGTGATTAGGAAGATGCCAAGGTGGCATCTTTTTTGTGGCTATTGTGATTGGGATTGTGCTTTTTATTTGGGTCTCTACCTGCTTGTTATTGGTGTATAGGAATGCAACTGACTTTTGCATGTTTATTTTGCACCCTGAGACTTTGCTAAAGTCCTTTTCCATGCAAGCAGGTTTTTGGCAGATTCTCTTGAATTTTCAAGTCATAGGATCATATTATCAGCAAAGAGGGATAACTTGACTTCCTCTTTTCCTATTTGTATACCCCTGATTTCCTTCTCTTGTCTAATTGCCCGAGCTAGGACTTCCAACACAATATTGAACAAGAGCGGTGAGAGTGGGCAACCTTGTCTTTTTATTATTTTCAGGGGAAATGTTTCTAGTTTTTGTCCATTTCGCAATATGTAACTGTAGATTTGTCATAAATGGCACTTACTATTTTGAAGTATGTTCCTTCTATACCTAGGTGTTTGAGGATTTTTGTCAACAAGGGATGCTGGATTTTATCAAAAGGTTTTTTGCATCTAATAAGATAATCATGAAGTTCTTGTTTTTACATCTGTTGATATACTTAATGACATTTATGGTCTTGTGAATGTTGAACCATCCCTGCATCCTGTGGATGAAACCTACTTGGTCATGGTGGATATTTTTTGAGATGTGTTTTTGGATGCAATTTGCTAGAATCTTGTTGAGGATTTTTGCATCTATGTTCATAAGGGACATTGGCCTGTGGTTGTTTTTTTTTTTTGTTTGTTGGATATCGGTTTTTCTTTATTGGGTACCATGATTTGGGTATCAGTGTAATGTTAGTTTTGTAAAATGATTTGGGGAGAATTACATCTTTCGCAATTGCCTGGAATACTTTCAATAGGATTGTTATCAACTCTTCCTTGTACGTTTTGTAGAATTCTGTTGAAAGGTAATCTGGTCCAGAGCTTTCTTTTTTTTTGTAGGTAGTTTTCATATGACAAAGTCAATATCCTGGGTTGTTATTGATCTATTTAGTATCTGAATGTCTTCTTGTTTCAACTTGGGTAGGTTGTGTGATGTCAGAAAGTCTTCCATTTCATCTAGGTTATCAAGTTTGTTTCCATATAGGTGTACATAGTAATTTCTGATAATATTTTGTATTTCTTCAGGGTCAGTTGTGATTTGATCTTTTGTATTCCTGATTGTGTTTATTTGGACTTTTTCTCTCTTTTTCTCAATCATTCTGGCTAAAGGCCCATCAATCTTGCTAACTCTTTCAAAGAACCAGCTTTTTGTTTTGTTGGTTTTAATTTTAATCAAGATTTAGCTGTCTCTTTTGTATAACTGTAATCTCTCTCTCTCTCTCTCTTTTTTTTTTTTTTGTTGAGTTGGAGTCTCACTCTGTCACCCAGACAAGAGTGCAGTGGCCACTCCCAGCCACCGCAGCCTCGACGTGCTGGGTTCCGGCGATCCTTCCACCTCAGCCTTCCAAGTAGCTGGAATTACAGGCATGCACTATCACGCCCAGCTGATTTTTTGATTTATTGTAGAGATGAGGTCTCACTGCCCAGGCGGGTCTTGAACCCGTGGGCTCAGGCAATCCACTCACCTCAGCCTCCCAAAGGCACGGGATTACAGGCTGAGCCACCAAACCTGGCTAATCTCTTTATTTATATTTGTTCTTTGGAGATATGTGATTATCATACTTTCCTTTAGTGCTTTTATATGACTTAATGTCATCTTATTAATATATTTATAATAAATAATTTAAATTTTTACCCAATAAGCCTGTTGATTGGTATTTCTAGGAACAGGTTCTATTTACTACTTTTTCCTCCCTTTACACTGGCAATATTTTATTGTTTTATTATGTCTCATAATTTTTGTTGAAAACTGGACATTTTTAATAATAAAAAAATTGCAGTTGTGGAAGTCAGATTCCTTTCTCCTGAGTGTTTGTTGTTGATGTTGTTTTATTCATATTTAGAAACTTTTCTAAATAATCTTGTAATATCTCAATTATTCGTCATGTGTTACTACTGACATCTCTTTTCAGTTAGTTTAGTAATTAGCTTATGATAAGAAGATTTTTAAAAAATTAATTGCAGCAATAATTCTTAGTTGAGAACTTCTGTATCCCTGTTGGCACACACTTTCAGTGTTTTGACAAACAGTTTAAAACATTGTTTCAGCCTTCACAATCTGCTTGCGCAAAGCCTCCATGTTAGTTTGAGGTGAAAAATTAGGATCTTCTCATTTGTATTTTATGCAGGCACACCATTTTTCAATGTGCATGTTTTTATAGTTTACCAGGAATATGTCAAAACTTTTCAAAGCCCTATATGGACTTCTCATTTTCCAGGTCTTTTACTTTTTAAAAAAAATTTTTGGTTTTGTTTACACCATTATCATTGTCTCAGGCAACTGCAATTTAAATAATTGCCGTTAATGATTGCTTTTGGCAAATATCCCAGGAAAACAATTGTTCACACTAAGTGAACTCTGAGTCCAGACAAATAAAGAAAATTCCTTTTAGTGGGATTTTCAGGCAACTGGCAGAAAGATCAAACTGTAACAATTCTCTGAGTGTAACTCATAGGAAGCTCCAAACCAGTCTAACTTATTTCTTCTAGAAGTTGATAACTGATGGTTTTTACAGCTACTGTGATTTTTAAGGTTGTTGGTGCCACTCCAAAGCTGTACAGAAAGGACTATAAATACAGTGTGTAAAATACTATAAATCAGGTTGAGAGGATGTCTGCTAAGCCAGTCAGACTATCCGAGTCCCCGTCTGAGTGAGTGTATGGAAAATTTTTTGTGTGCTGGTGAGCAAGTGGCTGTGTGAGTGACTGAGTGAGGGCTAGGGAGTTGGTGGCCAGGTCTCTCCTGGTCCAGCAGCTGGTGCCACAGCTGCTGGTCTTGGACCCTAGCGATTCCCGGGATGCAGAAGTCTAGTATCATTTTCTTTTGCTTTTTTCTTTCTTTCTTCTTTTTTATATAAACGAATCCTACCTGGGAAGAAAATGCTGGCAGAGACTGTCTAAGTAGGGGCTCATAGAGGGTGGCCAGGCCCCTGGTGCAAAAACTGATGCTGCAGCTTCTCGACTTCGTCCCTGGCTCTTCCCTGGTTGTAGGAGCTGAGTGCCATTTTTTTTTAACAGACAGAAGTCTGCCTGTAAAAAAGTAGCAGGGAGAAAGGATTGTCAGGCTATCACTCACCATTGCAGCAGGAGAAAGACTGCCAACTCTTGGCTTTGCCTCACCACTTCAGTGCCTGACAGGGTGCTTGCAGCAGGGTCTGGGGAAAGAGCTCAGAGGCAAGGTCCCACAGAAGAGGACAAGAGAGGCAGCCCTCCACAGCCTTGAAAGTGAGGCAGGAAAATACTCTGACTTACTCACCACGGAGCAACAGACCCGATCTCTGTGACTGGCAAATCAACTACTCAAGGAATGATTGTGGCCCAGAGGGAATATCCTGAGTTCACAAACTTTGGAGGGAAGTGACTAGTGCTGAGTTTCAGGCACCCCAACCCATACCCTGATTCAGCTGTGGGACAAAGGGGATAGCCAGAAAAGGATGAGGAAGAACTCCAAAGAGATCAGTAGTGAGCACCCTCCATGAGAATACATACCTGGGAAAGAGACAATCCTGTACTTCCCCACTGGAGAAAATCTCCCTGACCATATGAGAGTTTTCAGGGAGGACTACAACCCTACCTACCTTCACTGCCCATCTTCCTTCCCTGCTCTGAACAATAATGAGAGAGTGAAAAAGGTGACTCTGCAGGAAAGACTGATTAAAGGAACAATTACAGAGTCTGCCACTAGAAGGTAGGTTTTTTTTTTAATTTTTAAAAATGTTTTGACTATTTGTTTGTTAGTTCATTTATTTATTTATTTATTTATTTATTTATTTTATTTTTGAGTTGGAGTCTCACTCTGTTGCCCAGACTGGAGTGCAGTGGGCACTCCCAGCCACCACAGCCTCGACCTGCTGGGCTCCAGCAATCCTTCCGCTTCAACCTTCCAAGTAACTGGAATTACAGGCATGTGCTACCATATCTGGCTAATTTTTGATTTATTGTGGAGATGAGGTCTCACCAAGTTGCCCAGGCGGGTCTCAAACCCACGAGCTCGGGCAATCCACTCACCTCAGCCTCCCAAGGCACGGGATTACAGGCTGTGCCACCAAGCCCGGCTAGAGTTCATTTATTTTTAAAATATTGTTCCCTTGTGCATAAATGCATATGTGAGGTTTTGATCTGCATCCCCATCAATTTTTTTTTCTTTTATTTTTCTGTTTCTTTCTTCTTTTATTTGTCATTTTCTGTTTATGTGCATATGTGAATGATTGAGGACTCATCTTTCAATTTTGTTGCTATTGGCTTTTGCAATTTTGTTCTTCTGGGTTTTTTTATTTTCATTTTTTTATAGGTTAAGGTGTGTATCAATATATGTGTGAGGGTTCGACCTAAATTCCATTTTTCTTCCCCTCTGGTCTGTTTTTCTTCTCTATTCACTTTGTGCTAGACATGTGAGTGTGTGTTTAGTTTTCTGAGATTTTGTTGCTGTTGTTGCTGTTTTGTTTCACTTTGTTGATATTCCAGTTTGTTTTGGGGGTGTGTGTTTATGTCTGTGTGTGTGTTCAATTGCTTTGCATTGGTTTCTGCTTTGCATTGTCATATAGAGTAGTGCTAGTGAGCTGGTTTCAGGAAACACATACCACAATAAGTGAACACTACGATTTGCAAGTAGTTTCTGAATCAAAGTGTCCCATACCCTACTTTATTCATATTTCAAAAACTAAGAGACAGCAAATCTTCTCATCCACTGTCCTATTTCAAAATAGAACAAATTCAGAGCCCAGATCAGGAAGAATAGAGGACTGAGCAAACATCAGAAGGGAAAGCCTCTCCCACTGACACTGAATAATAGAACTAAAGAGAAAAACAAAAGATTTGTCACAAATGAAGAAAAATTAAAGGAAGAGCTCAGACAATTTCAAGTGTGCCAAAGACAAGATTCTTGTAAAAGGAGATCCTGGTACCCAAACAATGGAAGTCACCAATGACTGGCCCCAGAATACAACAGAGATTAGGGAACGGATGAAAAGTGTGAATACGATTCAAGAAAGACAAGATATAACACTGAAAGAACTTGTAACAGAGATTTTGACAATAAAAAAAATCTTTCAGGAAATAAATAGCATGATGAGAAGTATGGAAAGCAAAATTGATATAGCTGAAGAAAGAATCTAAGAACTTGAAGACCAGAACATGGAATTAACCAGATTGATAAAAAACATAGAAGCCAGGCTCAGTGGCTCAGCCTGTACTCCCGCGCCTTTGGGAGGCTGAGGTGAGTGGATTGCCTGAATCCGCAGGTTCGTGACCCGCCTGGGCAGCGAGACTTCATCTCTACAATAAATCAAAAAATCAGCTGGGCATGGTAGCGCATGCCTGTAATTCCGGCTACTTGGAAGGCTGAGGCGGAAGGATCGCCGGAGCTCAGCAGGCGAGGCTGCGGTGGCCGGGAGCGGCCACTGCACTCCAGTCTGGGCAACCAAGTGAGACTCCAACTCAAAAAACAAAAAACAAAACATAGAAAGAAGACTCATAAAGAAATAACAAAACTTACAAGAGATGTGTGATTATCAAGAGGCTGAAACTATGCCTGATTGGTATCCCAGAAGCAAAAGGGAATGGAGAACAACTTGGAGCAAGTAGTCCAGGAGGTAATCCAAGAAATCTTTCCCCATCTCACAAGAAAGGTAACCTGCCAAGCACAAAAGATACAGTGAATCCTCACAAGACATCAAGTGAGAAGACCAACCCTTAGACACAATGTAAGTCACCTACACAAGGTAGGCACAAAAGAAAAAATTCCTAAAGGCAGCAAGAGAGAAAGTTCAGACTACCTTCAATGAGAATTGAAGCAGACCGATCAACAGAAACACTACAAGAAGGAAGGGGCTGGAGCCCTATATTCAAAGTCCTCAAAAATAAACAATTTCAACCAAAAGTTTTCTATCCAGTCAAGCTCAGTTTTATCAGTAATGGATAATTAAAATTCTTCCCAGGTATCCAATCCCTAAGAGATCATGCAGCTTCCAGACCAGCTCTACTGGAAACTTAAAAGGTATTAAGCACAGAAGATAGAAAAAAAAAATGACCAAACACATCCCAATAGAAGGGCAGAACACAGAATCAACAGAGAATACAGTGTGATAAGAAACTGAAAACACACACACACACTAACCCCAAAGCCAAAAGAAAACATGTAAAGAAAAATCTTTGTAAGAAAGACATGACAGCAATAAACAATCACATTTAAATAATCAGACAATGTGAATGGACTAAATGCACCATTTTTTTTTTTTACTCAGTATTTTTTATTATGGTTTTGTGGGGTACAGTTAAGGGTAAGGTGTACAATTACTTTTCATTCAGGCACCCTGTTGATAAGAGGTGTTTTCCCAGCCCCAGACAGATATTTGCTCCTGTTAATCCCATCCCCCCCATAGTTTCCCAGTACCGTCAGTCATTTTCTTATAGTATTACATTGGATGTTCAAGGTCCATTATATGAGTCAGAACATGTGATATTCTGATCTTTGTTTCTGTGAGAGGTCACTCAGTATTATAGACTCTAGTTCCATCCAGGTTGCTGCGAAATTCATGATTTTGTTCTTTTTTATGGCTGTGCAGTATTCTATCGTGTATATGTACCACATTTTTTAATCTAGTCCTCTTTTGATGGGCAGCATGGTTGTTTCCAGGTTCTTGCTATCGTGATCAACGCTGCGATAAACATACGTGTGCAGGTATCTTTTTTATAGAGTGATTTGTGTTCTTCAGGGTATATTCCCAGTAGGGAGATTGCAGGGTCATATGGAAGGTCAATTTTTAGAGCTTTTAGGAATCGCCACACTGCTTTCCACAGAGGTTGCACTAGTTTACACTCCTACCAACAGTGTAGAAGTGTTCCCTTTTCACCACACCCTCTCCAGCAGCTGTTATTTTTTGAGTTGTTGATAATTGCCATTCTGACTGGAGTTAGGTGGTATCTCAGTGTGGTTTTGATTTGCATCTCCCTGATGATTAGTGAGGTTGAGCATTTCTTCATGTGTTTGTTGGCTTCTCGAATGTCTTCTTTTGTGAAGTGTCTGTTCATATCTTTTGCCCATTTTATAATGGGGTTGTTTGTTTTCTTCTTTTCAGTACATTTCAGTTCCTTGTAGATCCAGGATGTTAAGCCTTTGTCAGAGCTAGAGTTGGCAAATACTTTTTCCCAGTCTGTAGGCTGTCTCCCTGTTCTCTTGATGGTTTCTTTTGCTTTGCAGAAGCTTGTCAGTTTAATAAGGTCCCATTTGTCTATCTTCTCTCTTAAGTCCTGTGGGTTTCGGGTTTTGTACAGGAATTGGATGCCAGTTCCGATTTCCATTAGAGTATTTCCTTCCTTTTCTAAGGTTCTTATGGTTTGAGGTTTTACATTTAGGTCTCTGATCCATTTGGAGTTAACCTTTGTGCATGGGGATAGATAGGGGTCCTGTTTCAATCTTCTGCATGTGGTCAGCCAGTTTTCCCAGCACCATTTACTGAATAGGTTCTCCTCTCCCCATTGGTAGGTGGTGGGGCCTTTATCGAAGATGAGTTGGTTGAGGAATTGAGGTTTTGCTTTTAGAATCTCAATTCTGTTCCATTGATCTATATGCCTGTTCCTGTACCAATACCAAGCTGTTTTGAAGATTGTAGCTTTATAGTAAAGTTTGAAGTCTGGTATTGTGATACCACCTGCTTTGTTTTTTTTTTTGCTGAGGATTGTTCTGGCTATTCTTGGACATTTGTGTTTCCATATGAATTCCTGTGTTGTTTTTTCTAGGTCTGAGAAGAATGTTATTGGTAATTTAATGGGTATTGCATTGAATTTGTAGACTGCTTTAGGTAAGATGGACATCTTCACAATGTTGATTCTTCCGATCCACGAGCATGGGATATTTTTCCACTTGTTCGTGTCAGCTTTGATTTCTTTGAGCAGTGTTTTGTAATTTTCATTGTAAAGGTCTTTCACGTCTCTGGTTAGGAAGATGCCAAGGTATTTCATTTTTTTTTGTGGCTATTGTGAATGGAATTGTGTTTTGGTTTTTTTTTTTTGAGTTGGAGTCTCACTCTGTCACCCAGACTGGAGTGAAGTGGCCGCTCCCGGCCACCGCAGCCTCGACCTGCTGGGCTCTGGCAATCCTTCCGCCTCAGCCTTCTGAGTAGCCGGAATTACAGGCATGCGCTACCACGCCCAGCTGATTTTTTGATTTATTGTAGAGATGAGGTCTCGCTGCCCAGGCGGGTCTCGAACCCGCAGGCTCAGGCAATCCACTCACCTCAGCCTCCCAAAGGCACAGGATTACAGACTGAGCCACCGAGCCTGGTTTGGAATTGTGTTTTTTATTTGGATTTCTGTTTGTTTATTATTGGTGTAGAGAAATGCGATTGTCTTTTGTACATTTATTTTGTATCCTGAGACTTTGCCAAAGGCCTTTATCAATGTAAGGAGGCCTTTGACAGATTCTCTTGGGTTTTCAAGGTACACCATCATATCATCTGCATAGAGAGATAACTTGACTTCCTCTTTTCCTATTTGAATACCTCTGATTGCCTCCTCTTCTCTGATTGCTCTAGCCAGGACTTCCAATACTATGTTGAACAGGAGGGGAGAGAGTGGGCATCCTTGTCTAGTTCCAGTTTTCAGGGGAATTGGTTCCAATTTTTGTCCATTTAGGAGTATGCTGGCTGTGGGTTTCTCGTAGATGGCTTTTACTATTTTGGGGTGTGTTCCGCGTATGCCTAGATGTTCAAGGGTTTTTATCAAGAAGGGGTGCTTCTTTTGTTTTGACATCTGTTGATGTATTTAATTACATTTATGGTTTTATGAATGTTGAACCAGCCTTGCATGCCAGGAATGAAGCCTACTTGGTCATGGTGGATGGTTTTTGAGATGTATTGCTGAATCCGGTTTGTTAGGATTTTGTTGAGAATTTTGGCATCTATGTTCATCAAAGATATTGGCCTGTAGCTCTCTTTCTTTGTTGGATCTTTACCTGGCTTGGGTATCAATGTGATGTTGGCTTCATAAAATGATTTGGGGAGAGTTCCATCTTTTTCAATCTCCTGGAATACCTTCAGTAGGATTGGTATCAGCTCCTCCTTGAATGTCTTGTAGAATTCTGCTGGAAAGCCATCTGGACCAGGGTTTTTTTGGTAGGAAGTTTTTTTACTACGTAGTCGATTTCCTTGTTTGTTATTGGTCTATTTAGGGTCTCAATTTCTTCTTGTTCCAACCTAGGTAGGTTGTGTGATGTCAGAATGTCTTCCATTTCCTTATGGTTTTCAAGTTTGTTTCCATACAAGTGTACGTAGTAGTCTCTAATGATCTTTTGTATTTCTTCAGGGTCAGATGTGACTTCATCTTTTGTGTTTCTGATTATGCTTATTTGGTTTTTATCTCGTTTTTTCTTGGTCAGTCTAGCTAGGGGACCATCAATCTTGTTTACCCTTTCGAAGAACCAGCTTTTTGTTTCATTGATTTTTTGTATTATCTTTTTGTCTTCTATGTCCTGGATTTGGGCTTTTATTTTGGTGATCTGGATTCTTCTGCTGAAATTAGAGTTTTTGTGGTCTTGCTTTTTCAGCTTCCTTAGGTGGCTTGTCAGGTTGTGAATTTCTGTTCCTTCCATTTTCTTCATGTGTGTTTGTAGAGATATAAATTCCCCTCTTACTATAGCTTTCAGGGCATCCCAGAGATTTTGGTAAGATGTTTCTTCATTTTCATTTGTTTCCAGGTATCTTTAGATCCCTGTTTTGATTTCGTCATTGACCCAGGAGTTGTTTAGCATCATGCTGTTTAGTGTCCATGTCTTTGTGGGTTTTGGGGGGACTTTGTTGGTGTCAATGTTTATTTTTATTCCACTGTGGTCCAAGAAGGTGTTTGGTAGAATTTCGGTCCTTTTAAATTAGCTTATGCTTGATTTATGGCCGAGTATGTGGTTGATCTTAGAATATGTTCCATGTGGTGATGAGTATAATGTGTATTCTGTGGTCTTTGGATGGAGTGTTCTGTAGGTATCAATTAAGTCCATTTGGTCCAAAGTCACATTGAGGTTTCAGATCTCCTTGCTGATTTTTTGTCCTGATGATCTGTCTAGGGTTGTGAGTGGGGTATTAAAGTCCCCAGTTATTATAGTGTTAGAGTCAATATCTTTCTTTAGTTTTCCAAGAAGTTGCTTTATGAAAGTTGGTGCACCTATGTTGGGTGCATATATGTTTAGAATAGATATTTCTTGTTGATGGATTGAGCCTTTTATCATTATGTAGTGACCTTCTATATCTTTTTTGATTTTTAATAGTTTGAAGGGTATTTTGTCTGAAATTAAGATGGCTACTCCTCCCTTCTTTTGTATTCCGTTCTCCTGGAAGTTTGTTTCCCATCCTCTTACTTTGAGTCTGTGGGTGTCCTTTCTAGTGAGGCGAGTCTCTTGAAGGCAATAGATTGTTGCCTGATGATATTTTATCCATTTTGCCAATCTATGTCTTTTCAGTGGTGCATTTAGTCTGTTCACATTTAGGCTAATAATTGAAATGCAAGAGTTGATCCCTGTCATAAGGTTCTAACAGAGTTGTTCCTGTTTATTTGTTGTCTTTCTTTGGGTTTTGGAGTTGGTTCATGTGTGTTTTTAATCTTTTGCCTGTACTCTTGTGAAGAATGCTGTTGTTCTTTTTTCTTTTTCTTCTGTGTTCAGTACTTTCTTAAGTGTTTCTTGTAGAGGTGGTCTGGTGGTGGTGTAGGTTCTTAGGGATTGTATGTCTGGAAAAGATTTCAATTCTCCCTCACTAATGAAGCTTAGTTTGGCTGGGTAGGCTATTCTTGGTTGAAATTGTTTCTCTTTTAGAACTTTGAAGATAGGGCTCCAGGCTCTCCTGGCCTGAAGGGTTTCTGTGGATAAATCTGCTGTTATTCTAATTGGTTTTCCCTGGTAGGTAGTCTGGCCTTTTTCTCTTGCTGCCTTTAGGATTTTTCCTTTCATAGCTACTTTGTTTAGGCGAATTATTATGTGTCTGGGAGTTGGTCTTTTCGTTTGTTGTCTTGCAGGGCTTCTCTGAATCTCTTGTGTTTGAATTTTTTCATCCTTGATGAGATGAGGGTAGTTTTCTTGAATGATTTCATGAAATGTTTGTTCCAGTGTGGCTTCTGTTTCTGTTTCTGCCTCAGGAAGCCCAATTATTCTTAGGTTTGGTCTCTTGAAGTGATCATTCATCTCTCGCAGGTTTTGTTCTGTCTTTTTGAGCTTTTCTGTGCTTTTGACAGTTTGGGTTAGTACTGTGTTTTGGTCTTCGAGCTCTGAGATTCTTTCTTCTGCTTGGCTGATTCTGCTTTCCATGCTTATTAGTCTGTTGTTCATTTCCATCACAGTATTCTTTACTGCTGTCATTTCTGACAATAGCTCCTTCCTATTTTCCTCTTGTCTCTCCTCAATTTTTTAAGTTCTCTCCATTAATGTCTTGATGTCTGGGTTGTTGCATGTAGCCAGTCATTCTGGGGACTCTTCATTGTCTGTGTTCCAGAATCTGTTTTCTCATTGTCTGATCTCCCAGGGGTCTGTGTAAGACCTATATTCTTCTTTTGGTTTTTCTTCATTTATGCTGTTTTTTCCCCCTCCCTACTTTTTCCTTCCCTCCATGTCACCGTCTTCTTTAATTCTGTTATTCAGGGGTAAAGGGATTGGTTTTACTTCTGATTGTTCAATCTCCTATTCTTTATGTATGTCCTCTTACTTTGTTCAACTCTGAAGTTGCACTGTAGGTTGGAGGTGGTCCTTTTTGCAGTTTTGAGCTGTACTTAAGGGGAGAGCTGTGATTCAGAATCTGTCTGCAGGTCCTGGTATTCACTGATAGGCGTGTGGATAATGTGGAACCCACTTTCCACTGCCCTGGAATCTGTCTGTGCAGTGGGGCTGTAGGTTTACTCCCTGAAGTAAAATGTGGTTAGCAGAGGGGAGAGAATGGAGCAGATAGTGGGTTGAAGAGGGGGGTGGAGAGATAGAGGAGTAAGGGGGGAAACAAACAAATGAGTGTGCCAACAAACAGAGAGAGAGGCCTATACTGAAACAGATAAAAACAATAGACCACAGCTACAGTCGAACCAACTCTCATACAAACAAAAATAAAACATATAGTGATGCTAACATACCAGCTATCCAACCACCTTATGAGTGTGCTGTTCCTCTATACAAAGACATGGTTTACAGACAAAAGAAAAGAGACGAAAAGGAAAAGGAAAAGAGAAACAAAGGGACCAGTACAGTAGGAATAGAATTAAGTCATTAAACTAATAGAATCAATGAAGCACACTCTGAGACATTTCGTTTAAGTCCAATGTCCTTTCAGGTCTGATTTCTAGTTTTCTTTTCAAGCTGGTAAATTAGTTTGCAGTTAGGGTCAGTACCCCTGATCTGCTGTGAAGGACAGTTCAGATTAACCTCAGTTCAGAAGTTTGGTCTATGTCTTTATCAAGCTTGTTTCTCCCGTTTCGGTGTTGTTACCTTGAATCACCAGCAGGTGGTGCTATCCCATCTGCTTGCCCCAGAGGGGGTGGGGCCAGACAGGAACAAGATGGCTGCCTGCCTCCGAGCAGGCAACAGGAGCCCCACGCTGGGTGGGCAGGACAGTCTCGGATGCAGGAGAGGTGGCAGTGATCCCAGCAGATCTTCCCTGAAGCGGTTTGGTGTGGATCTCCTCGGGCCGGGTTGTGATGAGCTACCCATCCCAGAGGCCACAGCGGCGGCAGCGGCGGTGATGGGGGCGCCGGCGAGGGGAGGGGCTGCAGCGGCGGCGGGACAGTGCAATGCAGTAAAACTGTCCAGTCGTTGCGATGTTCCAGCGGTGGCGATGGCCGAGCTCTGTCTGAAGAGCAGGTTGCAATGCTGGGGTCCCCAGCCCCCCGGGGCGAGAGTCAGAGACCCACTGCAGATCTCCCTTGCAGAGGGCTTCAGACGCTGGGTTGCCTGGTTGCCATCTTGCCGCGCCCCCTAAATGCACCACTTTAAAGACACAGAATAGCAAACTGGATAAGAAAGCATGACCAATTATTTGCTGCTTCCAGGAGACTCATCTCACTACAAGGGATGCACACAGACTCAAAGTTAAAAGATGGAAAAAGTTTCCAGGCAAATGGATCACAAAGAAGACAGGAGTTGCGATCTTAATATCAGTCAAAACATCCTTTAAGCTATGAAAAATTAAAAAAGATGCAAAAGGACACTACATAATGATAAAAGGTTCAATCCATCAACAAGAAATATCCATCCTGAACATATATGCACCTAACACAAGAGCACTAGCATTTATAAAGCAACTACTAAGTAAACTTAAAAAAGATACTGAGTATAACACTATTATAGCAAGGGACTTGAATACCCCCACCAACATCCCTAAAGTGATCATCAAGACAAAAAGTCAACAAGGAGATCCAGACCCTAAACTTGATACTGGACAAAATGGACTTAATAGATACCTACAGATTATTCCACCCAACAACCACAGAATGGAATGTATTCCAAGATCGATCACATCCTTGACAATAAATCAAGCATAAACAAATTCCATAAGGTTGAAATCTTGCCATGCACATTCTCAGACCACAGTAGAATAAAAGCAAATACCAAAACAATTCCCCAAACACCAAAACAATTCCCCAAAGCCCACAAAGACATGGACACTAAACAGCATGATACTGAACAACTGGGTCAACACTGAAATCAAAGCAGAATTAAAAGATTCCTGGAAACAAATGAAAATGAAGAAACATCTTACCAAAACCTCTTGAATGCCATGAAATCCATTCTAAAAGGGAAATTTATATTTCTATCAGCACACATCAAGAAAATGGAAAGATGACAAGTGGAGATCCTAACAAATCACATACCTGAGCTGGAAAGAGAAGACCACCATTCCCCAACTTCAGCAGAAGAATCCAAATCATTAAAATAAAAGTAAAAATATGGGACATAGAAGACAAAAACATTAAATAAAACATCAACAAAACTAAAAGCCAGTTCTTTGAAAGAATTAACAAGATTGATAGCCCCCAGCCAGAATGACCAAGAAAAAGAGAGGAAAAAAACCCAAAGAAATACAATCAGAATTACCAAAGATCAAATTCAACTGATCCCAAAGAAATACAAAAGATTACCAGAAATTACCATGTCACCTATATGGAAACAAACTTGATAACCTAAATGATATGGAGGACTTTCTAACATTGCACAACCTCCACAGATTGAAAGAAGAAGACATTCAGACACTAAATATACCAATAACAACCAAGGAAATTGACTCTGTCATACAAAAACTATCTATAAAAAAAACCAGCCCTGGACCAGGTGACTTTCCAGCAGAATTCTTAAAATTCTATAAGGAGGAAGTTATACCAATCCTATTGAAAGTATTCCAGGCAATTGAGAAAGATGGAATTCTCCCCAAACCATTTTATGAAGCTAACATTGCACTGATACCCGAATAGAGTAAAGATCCAACAAAAAAAGAGAACTACAGGCCAATATCACTTATGAACATAGATGTAAAAATCCTCAACAAGATTCTAGCAAACCAGATCCAAAAACACATCTCAAAAATCATCCACCATGACACAGTAGGCTTCATCTCCAGGATGCAGGGATGACTCAACATTCACAAGACCATAAATGTAATTAAATACATCTACAGATGTAAAAACATGAACCACATGACTATCCCAATAAGATGCAGAAAAAATTTTTTTGATAAAATCCAGCATCGCTTCTTAATAAAAACCTCCCAACACCTTGGTATAAAAGAAACATACCTCAAATTAATAAGTGCCATCTACGATAAACCCATGGCTAACATATTGTTAAATGAACAGAAAGTAGAAACATTTCCTCTGAAAACTGGAACAAGACATGTCTGCCCACTATTACCCTTTGTTCAACATTGTGTTGGAAGTCCTAGCTTGGGCAATTAGACAAGAGAAGGAAATCAGGGGTATCCGAATAGGCAGAGAGGAAGTCAAGTTATCCCTCTTTGTTGATGATATGATCTTCTACCTTGAAAATCCAAGAGAATCTGTCAAACCTTCTTGCACTGATAAAGGACTTTGACAAACTTTCAGGGTACAAATTAAATGTGCAAAAGACAGTTGCATTCCTATGCACCAATAATAAGCAGGCAGACACCCAAATTAAAAGCTCAATTCCATTCACAGTAGCCACAAGAAAAATGAAATACCTTGGCATCTTCCTAACAAGAAAAGTGAATGACCTTTGCAATGAGAACTACAAAACACTGCTCAAAGAAATCCTAGAAGACACAAACAAATGGAAAAATATTCCATGCTCATGGATAGGAAGAATCAGCATTGTTAAAATGTCCATCCTACCAAAGGCAATCTACAGACTCAATGCAATACCAATTAGGTTACAAACATTATTCTTCTCAGACCTGGCAATGACAATATGGAAATTCATAAGGAAACAAACAACCATGAATAGCCAAAACAATCCTTAGCAAATGAAACAAAGCAGGAGATAAAACACTTCCAGGCTTCAAATTTTACTATATGGCCACTGTAAACCAAACATTCTGGTATTTGTACATGAACAGGCACATAGACTAATAGAACAGGAGAGAGATTCTGGAAGCAAAGTCAACCAACTCATCTTTGACAAAGTCTTCAACCACAACCTCTGGGGAAAGGAGAACCTATTCAGTAAATGATGCTGGGAAAACTGGCTGATCACATGCAGAAGATTGAAACAGGACCCCTACCATTGACCATACACAAAAATTAACTCTAAATGGATCAAAGATCTAAATGTTAAACCTCAAACTATAAGAATCTTAGAAAATGCAGGAGACATCCTTATGGAAATTTGAATTGGCAACCAATTCCTATCAGAAACTTAAATATCCATACCTTAAGAAATAAAATAGACAAGTAGGACCTCATCAAATTAACAAGCCTCTTCAAAGCAAAAGAAACCATCAAGAAAGCAGGGAAACAGCCCACAGAATGGGGAAAAGAATATTTGCCAACTGTATATCTGACAAAGGCCTAACATCTAGGATTTACAAGGAACTCAAGCACACTGAAAGGAAAAAAGCAAACAGCCCTATTAAAAAGTGGGCAGAAGACATGAATAGACACTTCTCAAAAGAAGATATATGGACAGCCAACAGACACATGAAAAAGTGCTCAGCCTCACTCATCATCAGAGAAATGCAAATCAAAACCACATTGAGATATCACCTAAACCCAGTAAGAATGACCATCATTAATAAAACAAAAAATGACAGATGCTGGTGAGGATGCAGAGAAAAAGGAACACTTCTACTCTGCTGGTGGGAATGCAATCTCTTTAGAAGACACTCTGGCTATTTCTGAAAGAAGTAGAAATTTACCTTCCATATGACTTGGCAATTCTCCTATTGGGAATATACCTGGAGGAACTCAAATCATTCTCCAAAAAAGATACCTGTACACGTATGTTTGTTGCAGCTCTATTCACAATAGCAAAAATATGTTGCCTATCCATGTTGCCCATCAAAACTGGACTGGATAAACACAATGGCATATTATGCAGCCATAAAAAGGACAAGCATATGGACTTCTCAGCAACTTGGATGGATTTAGAGTCTCTCATACTTAATCATCTACCACAGACACAAAGAATAGAGTACCATATGTGCTCACTCATAAGCAGACCTTGAACAATTATAATGCTATAAGAAAGGGATTGGCTGTAGCAGGAAACTGTCATAGGAAGGGAGGTGGGAATGGCATTTGAGCCAACCTGCTAGGGGAGGGGGGACATACCTCATCCACAAGGGTACCTGTATAATCAACATTTGTATACCTAACCCTGAATTGTACCCCACATCTTTACAATAAAAAAAATACTATTAATCTTGTTGTTCACACTAATACAATGGCATTTTCTTTGAATAATTTTTCTCAGATTATTGCAAACCATTTGTTAATTACTGAATTTCTAAAAAAAAAAAAAAAAAACAACTGATATTGAAAATTGTTGCTAATGTTCCTGATGCTTTTTTTGTTTTGAGAAACATGTTTTCAGACATTCTTTCTTATGTATTCTTGAAGCTGGAACTGGCTACTCTCCATTTTGCTAATCATATCCATTTTTTTTGTTACAGCTCTCCTCCTCACTACTGTGACTCCTTCTGCCTTCTCTTTTTCATAAGTGGACTGCAGACCACAAATCTAAGGATTCTTGTTTTTCTTTCTTATTTTTCTATACAGGGCTTTAAATTCCTCTTTAAAGCAACAAACACTAAATTTAACACACACGTTGGTAAGCAACATCTTAGTGACCAAATAGTAAAGTTTGAAGAAGAAGAGGGGCTTTCTTTTCCTACTTCAGTTATCATGTATACTAGAACACCTTAATGTATATATATTATATGAGTTAGGACTCTCACCTTGAATTCCATTTGGTAGAATATCTGAGAGACAAGCCATAGCTGTGTAAAAAGGCTTACTTTCCCATCATTCCTGTAAGTTGCCACCACCCCTACAAAATGACATATTTTTTTGTCCCCTATAATTTGTACCTATATTGTAGTTCCTTTATTCTACCAAAGACCTGAAATATATTTATATTTGAGGTAGAGTGTTTTGTTTTTCCTTCATTTGGAATTATTAAAAGTCCACTGAAATTTGAATGGATGGCTAGAAGTGATCTAAAGTACTGTATTCTTTTGTAATTTTCACAGTTTATACATACCTGGCAATTAATTATGTTTTAGTATTTGCTTAAAGACCTTGTGCAGAAATGATTACAAATATTCTGAAATATTTAGTGTAGTTATATCATTGTAACTATGAATTTTCTTTTAAATGGAATGGTAACTAGCTAAATAGAAATAGCATGAATTTGGAAACAACAGGTCTACAGTATGCTAGAACTATGACATTGCTAAAGTAATATTTTTCATTCTAAATTTCTAATTATTGTTTTTATAATTGTATAGTTTTTCTATAATTGTTATTTGGTGGAATTGTTAGGAAAATTAAAATAAAGAAAAATATTTATACTCTGAAGATGTTTAATGCTTAATGAAACCACCATCTTGACCATAACTATAAAAGAGTAGTTACAAATTTATTGTTTTCTTATGGTTATTTTCTTTAATGCCTGTTCCTTCTGACATTCATTACCATGTTTCTTATTTGCCAGCTATGTATAAACTGTGTAAATTACAAAAGAATACAGTACTTTAGATAACTTCTGACTATCCATTCAAATTTCAGTGTATAAAAAGTGAAAGCCTCGTAGATTTTTGAAATAGAATGATGAAATAAAAAGTCAATAATGTCAACCCTTGTTGAATGTCTGGTGCCAAGAATAACACCTGGAACATAATACATATGTATTTAATAAGTTTTAGTTAATGAAATAAGTTTATGACTGAATCATGAATAAATGAATAAAATTAGATTCAAATTACTTTATAGAATGTTTTCATCAATTTTGGGAGGCTTCATACATCTGCATTACCTGATCTATGTTTTAATAAAAAGCAGCTCTGAGATTACAATGGTTTAAAACAACAAGAGCTTTCTTTTTTCTTGCATTATTTTTCATATTTAATTAGCACAGAAACTCATTCAGGAACTGAGGCAAACAGAGCAGCCACTATCTTACACAATGACAGTTTCTGACCCAGAAAAAAAAAGACCAAAAACTCAGTCACATGACCCCACCCAAAGACAACTGTAATCCTGTTATGTGCTTTAAAGCAAAAAAAAAAAAAAAAAAAGAGATAAATATTAGGTAAAAGTGAACAATGACTACCACAGTATAAGGTAGAGAAAGAGATTCATTTCAGATGGTCAGACTAAAGATGATGAAATGAATACTGCAATTAGAAAGGAGAGCTGTGGGACTTCCGGCAAGATGGTGATGGGGCAGCATGGTCCGTGAGACCCTCCGTGGAAGAGAGTGCTCATAAAGACCCTAGCTCTCTCCCACAGGTTGCTGCTCCTATCTTCAGGAGCCTGCTCTTCACAGGGAGCTCAGCTGCTGCCGCCGCCACTGCTCAAAATCACCATGGTCTGGGCCACTGCTGCAGCCACAGATGCCACTGATGCAGTCATTGCCCACCTATGCCTGAGGTGACCCACGACTTTAGACCATGAAGCCCCCACAAGCAGGATCTACCGAGCCACGCTTGAGGAGCTCCCCCGGTGTACGGGGAGGTGGCCGCCACAAACACCATCACGGGCTCCCTCCCTTCCTGGGCGACCTTCCAATTGAAGGCTTCAGCAGGTGGAGTAGTGAGATAGCACCACCTGCTGGGGAGCCAAGGTAACAACATCAAAATGGGAATGACAGATGCTCTCCCCCCTAGATAAATAGACAAGACCAAATCTCAGTAATAGACTGGGCAGGAAGCCCATATCTGAACTGTTCTTCACAGCAGGCCAGGGGCAACTGATCCTAACTGTGAAAAATTCTACCAGCCTGCAAATACAGCTAGAAATCAGAGCTGAAAGGACATTGGACTTAAAGGAAGTCTCAGAGTGTGCTTGGCTGGTTCTGTTAGTTTACTGACTTTAATCTATTCTTTTTCTTTTTTATTATCATTATTTTTTTTTCCTATTTCTCTATAAACCACATCTTTGTATAGAGGAATAGTACACCAATAAGGAGGTTGGTTAGCTTGTACATTAGCATCATTGTATGTTTTAGTTTTTTTATATGGTTGTTGGTTAGTTTTTAGTAGTGATTATTGTTTTTCTTTTTTTTTTTTAGTGTTTATGTCTCTTTTCACTTGGTAGTTGGTACACTCATCGGTTTTCCCTCTCATTCCTCTCTCTCTCCAGCCCCTTTTCCCCCCCACTGCCTGCTCCATTCTCTTCCCTCTGTTAACCTCATATTGCTTTCAGCAAGTAAACCTACAACCCCACTGCATGGACAGATTCCAAGGCAGTGGGAAGTGGGTTTCAGACTATCCATACACCTGTTGGTGGACACCAAGATCTGCAGAGAGATTTTGAATCACAGCTCCACCCTTAATTAAATCTCAAAATTGCAAAAAGAACTACCCTCAACCTACAGTCCAACTCCAGAACTGAATAAAGCAAGAGGAAATACAATAGGAGATTGAACAAACAGAAGTAAAAGCAACCCCTCCACTTCTGAATAATAGAATTAAAGAAGATAGGGAAGTGAAAGGAAGGAAAAAGTAGGGAGAAAAAATCTGCACAAATGAAGAAAAACAAAAGGAGAATATAGGGCTCACACAGACCCCTGGGAGGTCAGAAACTGAGAAAACAGACTTCGGAACACAAACAAAATGAATAACCCCCAGAATGACTGGTCACATGCAACAAACCCAGATATCAAGACATTATTAGAGAGAATAAAAAAAAATTGAGGCGAGACAAGAGGAAAATAGGAAGGAGCTGATGACAGAAATAACAGCAGTAAAGAACACTCTGATGGAAATAAATAACAAAGTAATAAGCATGGAAAGCAAAATTAGCCAAGCAGAAGAAAGAGTATCAGAGCTTGAAGATCAAAATGCAGAACTAACCCCAACTGTCAAAAACATAGAAAAGAAGCTTAAAAGGCAGAACAATACCTTCAAGAGATGAATGATTACTTCAAGAGACCTAATCTAAGAGTAATTGGCCTTTCTGAGGCAGAGAGAGAGAGAGTCAGAGGTCACACTGGAACAAACATTTCATGAAATCATTCAAGAAAATTTCCCCCATCTCATCAGTGATGCAAAAATGCAAACACAAAGAGAATCAGAGAACCCCTGCAAGACAACAAAAGAGAAGACCAACTCCCAGACACATAATAATTCACCTAAACAAAGTAGGTATAAAAGAAAAATCCTAAAAGCTGCAAGAGAAAAAGGTCAGAATACATACCAGGGAAGACCAATTAGAATAGCAGCAGATTTATCTACAGAAACCCTCCAGGCTAGGAAAGATTGGAGTCCTATCTTCAAAGCTCTAAAAATAAGCAATTTCAACTGAGAATAACCTACCCAGCCAAGCTAAGCTTCATCATAGGGGGAGAATTGAAATGTTTCCCAGATATCCAATCCCTAAGAACCTACACTGCCACCAGACCACACCTACAAGAAACACTGAAGAAAGTACTGAACACAGAAGAAAAGGAAAAAAGAACAACAATGTTCTTCACAAGAGTACAGGCAAAAGATTAATAACACACATGAACCAACTCCAAAACCAAAAGAAAGACAGCAAACAAACAGGAATAACAACTCTGGAAGAACCTTATGCCAGGGATCAACTCTCGCATTTCAATAATTAGCCTAAATGTGAATGGACTAAATAAACCACTGAAAAGAAATGGAATGGCAAAATGGATAAAATATCACCAGGCAACAATTTATTGCCTTCAAGAGACTCACCTCACTAGAAAGGACACTCACAGACTCAAAGAGGATGGAAACAAACTTTCAGGTGAATGGAACACAAAAGAAAGGAAGAGTCACGACCTTAATTTCAGACAAAATAACCTTTAAGCTATCAAAAATTTTAAAAAGATACAGAAGGCCACTACATAATGATAAAAGGTTCAATCCACCAACAAGAAATATCCATCTTAAACATATATGAACCAGCCCAACATAGGAGAGCCAACTTTCTTTTTTTATTGTTGTTGTTGTTTTGTTTGTTTGTTTTGTTTTGTTTTTTTGAGTTGGAGTCTCACTCTGTCACCCAGACTGGAGTGCAGTGGCCGCTCCCGACCACTGCCACCTTGACCTGCTGGGCTCCAGTGATCCTTCTGCCTCAGCCTTCCAAGTAGCCAGAATTACAGGCATGCACTACCATGCCTGGTTGATTTTTTGATTTATTGTAGAGATGAGGTCTCACTGCCCAGGTGGGTCTTGAATCCGTGGGCTCAGGAAATCCACTCACCTCAGTCTCCCAAAGTCATGGGATTACAGACTGAGCCACCGAGCCTGGCGAGAGCCGACTTTCATAAAGCAGATTCTACATAAACTCAAAAAAGATATCAATTCTAACACTATCATAGTTGGGGACTTCAATATCCCACTCAAAGCCCTAGACAGACCATCAGGACAAAAAATCAGCAATGAGATCCGGAACCTCAATGTGACTCTTGACCAAATGGACTTAATTGATACCTACAGAGCACTCCATCCAACATACCACAGAATATGTATTCTACTCATTACCGCATGGAACATACTCTAAGATTTATCACATACTTTGCCATAAATTGAGCATAAACAAATATAAAAAGATCAAAATTTTAACATGCACCTTCTCAGAACACAGTGGAATAAAAATAAACATCAACACAAACAAGTTTCCCCCAAAATCCACAAAGACATAGACACTAAGCAGCATGATACTAAACTACTCCTGGGTCAATGATAAAATCAAAACAGAGATTAATAGATATCTGGAAACAAATGAAAATGAAGAAACATCTTACCAAATCTCTGAGATGCCATGAAAGCTGTAGTAAGAGGGGAATTCATATCTCTACAAGTGCACATGAAGAAAATATAAGGATCACAAATTGATAAAAGGCTCAATTGTGAACCTAAGTCTCCTAAGAAGCTGGATAAGAAAGACCACCAAAACGGTAGCTTCAACAGAAGAATCCAGATGACCAAAATAAAAGTCCAAATCTAGGACATAGAAGACAAAAAGATAATACAAAAAAACAATGAAATAAAAAGCTGGTTCTACGAAAGGATAAACAAGATTGATGTTCCCTTAGCTAGACTGACCAAGAAAAAGAGAGAAAAAACCCAAATAAACACAATCAGAAACACAAAAGATGAAGTCACATCTGACCCTGAAGAAATACAAAAGATCATTAGAGACTACAATGTACACTTGTATGGAAAGAAACTTGAAAACCTTAAGGAAATGGAGGATTTTTTGACATCACACAATCTGCCTAGGTTGAAACAAGAAGTAATTGAGACCCTAAATAGACCAATAACAATCAAGGAAATTGACTACGTAATAAGAAAACTACCTACAAAAAAAGCCCTGGACCAGATGGCTTTCCAGCAGAATTCTACAAGACATTTAAGGAGGAGCTGATACCAATCCTACTGAAGGTATTACAGGCGATTGAGAAAGATGGAACTCTCCCTAAATCATTTTATGAAGCTAACATCACACTGATACCTAAGCCAGGTAAAGACCCAACAAAAAAAGAGAACTACTGGCCAATATCTTTGATGAACATAGATGCTAAAATTCTCAACAAGATCCTAGCAAACCGGATTTAATAACACATCTCAAAAATCATCCATCATGACCAAGTAGGCTTCATCCCTGGGATGCAAGGCTGGTTCAACATTCGTAAAACCATAAATGTAATTAAATACATCAACAGATGTCAAAACAGAAACCACATAATTATATCACTAGATGCAGTAATCGCTTTTGATAAAATCCAGCACCCCTACTTGATAAAAACCCTCGAACATCTAGGCATATGTGGAACATACCTCAAAATAGTAAAAGCCATCTATGAGAAACCCATGGGCAGCATACTCCCAAATGGACAAAACTTGGATCCATTTCCCCTGAAAACTGAAACAAGACAAGGATGCCCAGTCTCTCCCCTCCTGTTCAATATAGTATGGGTAGTCCTGGCTAGAACAATCAGAGAAGAGAAGGCAATCAGGAGTATGCAAATAGGAAAAGAGGAAGTCAAATTATCTCTCTTTGTAGACGACATGATTGTGTACCTTGAGAACCCAAGAGAATATGTCAAAAACCTCCTTACACTGATAAAAAACTTTGTCAGTCTCAGGGCATAAAATAAATGTGCAAAAGACAATCGCATTTCTTTACACCAATAATAAACAAACAAAAACCCAAATAAAAATCACAACTCCATTCACAATAGCCACAGAAAAATGAACTACCTTGGCATCTTACTAACCAGAAACATGAAAGACCTTTATAATGAAAACTACAAAACACTGATCAAAGAAATCAAAGATGACACAAACAATTGGAAAAATATTCCATACTCATGGATTGGAAGAATCAACATGTGAAGATATCCATCCTACCTAAGGCAATCTACAGATTTAATGCAATACACATCAAATTACCAGCAAGATTCTTCTCAGACCTAGAAAAAACAACACAGGAATTTATATGGAAACACAAATGACTAAGAATAGCCAGAACAAGTCACAGTAAAAAAAAAAAAAAAAAGCAGGAGGTATCACATTACCAGACTTCAAACTTTATTATAAAGCTACAATCATCAAAACAGCTTGGTATTGCTAGAGGAACAGGCATATAGATCAATGGAATAGAATTGAGATTCCAGAAGCTAAACCTCAATTTCTCAACCAACTCATCTTCGACAAAGCCTCCACCACCTACCACTGGGGAGAGGAGAACCTATTCAGTAAGTGGTGCTGGAAAAACTGGCTAACCACATGCAGAAGACTCAAACAAGATCCCTATCTATCCCCATACAAAAAAATTAAATCTAAATGGATCTGAGACCTAAATGTAAAACCTCCAACCATAAGAACCTTAGACAATGCAGGACACACCCTTATGGAAATTGGAACTGGCATCCAATTCCTGAGCAATACCCAAAACACACGGGTCATAAGAGATAAGATAGACAAGTGGAACCTCATTAAACTGACAAACTTCTGCAAAGCCAAAGAAACCATCAAGAGACTAGGGAGACAGCCCACAGACTGGGAAAATGTATTTGCCAACTCCAGGTCTGACAAAGGCCTAACATCTTGGATCTACAAGGAACTCAAAGGTGCTGAAAAGAAAAATACAAGCAATCCCATTACAAAGTGGGCAAAAGATATGAACAGACACTTCTCAAAGAAAAACATCTGAGCAGCCAACAGACACATCAAGAAATAAATGTTCAACCTCACTAATCATCAAGGAGATGCAAATCAAAACCACACTGAGATACCATCTAACTCCAGTCAGAATGGCAATTATCAATAACTCAAAAAAATAGCAGATGCTGGAGAGGATGTGGTGGAAAGGGAACACTTGTACACTGTTGGTGAGAGTGCAAACTAGCGCAACCTCTGTGGAAAGCAGTGTGGTGTTTCCTAAAAGCTCTAAATATCAACCTCCCATATGACCCTGCAATCTCCCTACTGTGGGAATATACCCTGAAGAACTCAAATCACTCTATAAAAAAGATACCTGCACACGTATGCTTATCTGAGCATTGTTCACAATAGCAAGGACCTGGAACCAACCATACTGTCCATCAAAAGAGGACTGGATTAAAAAAATGTTATACATATACATAATGGAATACTATACAGCCATAAAAAAGAACAAAATCATGAATTTCGCAGCAACCTGGTTGGAACTAGAGTCTATAATACTGAGTGATCCCTCACAGAAACAAAGATCTGAGTATCACATGTTCTCACTCATATAGTGGACCTTAAACATCTATCATAATATTATAAGAAAAGGACTGATAGTGTGGGAAACTATGGGGAGGGGTAGGGAGGGGAAGGGAGGTGGGACTAACAGTATTCAATATCTGTCTGGGAATGGGGAGACACCCCTTATCAACAAGGGTGCCTGAACGATGCATATTTGTAAACCTAACCCTTAACTGTACCCCACAATTTTAAAATTAAAAACTGTTTAAAATGAGGAAAAAAAAAAGGAAAGGAGAGCTGTAATAAGATTAGACATTCTAAAATAATGGACTTAGAACTTAAAATCAGAAGAATAGAGTTTATCATTGGTAATCTCTTCAAGTGCGCCTGTCTAAGCTATTTATTCCATCTATTTACATACATGATCACTTCTGTGTTATTTGAGGTTTTTGGTAGTCATGCTATACTCAAGTAAATATTTAATATTTACTAGACATTAAGCATTGTGCTTAGGACTTGTTTACCAAAGTGACCACAGGAAATACATTTCTTGTCCATTGAAAGATAAAATGTAGCCGGGCTCGGTGGCTCAGCCTGTAATCCCGCGCCTTTGGGAGGCTGAGGTAAGTGGATTGCCTGAACCCACGGGTTCGAGACTCGCCTGGGCAGCGAGACCTCATCTCTACAATAAATCAAAAATCAGCCGGGCGTGGTAGCACAAGCCTGTAATTCCGGCTACTCAGAAGGCTGAGGCGGAAGGATCGCTGGAGCCCAGCAGGTGAGGCTGCGATGGCCGGGAGCGGCCACTGCACTCCAGTCTGGGTGACCGAGTGAGACTCCAACTCAAAAAAAAAAAAAAGATAAAATGTTCCTTTTCTCTAAGGACTGGTAATTTTCCATACTTTGAAGAAAACACACGCTACGATTATCTAATGACTATTCTCATGCATGCTAACAGAAAATAATCTAACCTTTTATTATCAGATTCAGAAGGTTAAAGAATGCATATCAATCAAAATGCATAAAATTGTCTTTATTGCCAGTAGGAATTACTAAGTGATTCTATCTGTATTTCTATTTTAAGACACATTGCTTGTTGTGAAAATGTCAGATTTATAATAATATTCACATGGTAAGTATGCCATATAATATTTTGAAATATTCAGATGGTAATTATGTCATATAATATTTTGTAATAAAATACTTTGCTTCCATTTTCTAGAATGTATCCATAAAATTACATTTAAATTTAATAGAATGACCTAGATAATAAAAAATAGTTTTCTTGTGTTTTAGATATACATTTGAAATTCTTCCAAGTTTATACTTAAGTTTTAAAGCTGATGTTAAAAATGACTCCAATTTAGTATTTTATTTAAAAAGCTATTTATTTGGTGGCAAATAAAATTCAGAAGAAAAAAATGAAAAATGTGAAGGCAGTTTGACGTTAGACTAAAGAGCCTCAAGCCTATACATTTATTCATTATATGTTTTTAATTGAAGAATTAGAGGAAAAAAATGTATCCTTTAAGAATATTAATTTTTTAGTAATGTGCAGGGAGCATTGCAGGAAAGCTAGAGGCAAGGAAACAATTAGAGGCTTTTGCATGACTCTAGAAATAAGGAAATAAGAATTTGAATTGGAAAAGTCACCATGAGAATTGAAAACAAAGCACAGCTAGTAGATGTATTTTAAATATTTTACATGGATAAATATTAGCTATTAATATGAAGAAAGACAGAGAGAGCCTGAAAATAATTCATAATTTTGAAATTGATTGACCAGAGAAATATAACAATTCCAAAAAAAGGAGAAAAGACAGAGATTCCTGTCATGGGAAGTCAAGACAAGTTCAGTTTAAGCATGTTGAGTTTTGAGGGTACAACAAATCATCCAAGAATATAAGTATGTATTTGAAAATGTGAAACTAGAACTTGTAGAATGGTTTTTACGTTTCTAAGGAATAGATGAATTATATACAGTTGTAAAATTCTCCTTGAACAATCCTAAATACAGCTTTATTTTGTGTTAGTCATTTACTTTAAGTGGTAAAAGTGAATTTGGAGGATGTGATTATCACTTATCTGTAAGAGCCCTCATTTTTCTCTACCCCACTGGGTCAGAACTCAAAATATATATATAAAAGTGAAATAAAAGGTGGTGACCTACTTTTAATCTCAGAGGTTTTAAAAATGAGGCTTTTTTTTCTGAATTAAATAATTCAACTACCATTTTAAACAGCCTTTATTGACATAATACCACACATAATAGGTTCTGAAGAATAAAGCTTAGAGGGATTTTATACCTTGGCATCTTGTCTTCAATAAGTAAATAAAACTTTTCAAAAGGAAAATAACTACAGTGAATCAAGAATATTAAAGAGAGTACATGTCAAACTTATGAAGGAATTTATGTCACAAAAATATTCAATTTTAATAAATATGTGCAAAGATAATTAAAAGCAGTGGGATATTTAGGGCAAAGGATTTATTTCTTACAAAGCCTATGGCTTCTTACCAACTTCTTATTTCAATACAAATGAACAATTTAGTCATTCTGAATTCATACTATTAATACTAAACCAAACCTGTGAACAAAAGTTATCTGAAAAACAAAATTGGAGGAAATAATTTTAGTCCAGCGGACATCTTGCAAACTAGGAAGCTGTATCCTATAGTGTGAAATTAAGGTGTGTTCCAGAAAACAAGGGAAGGGCTCAAGTTTTATAGCAAAAGTTAATGGCCAGTTCCCAATCAGTTCTTTTTAGGTAAAAGAAAATTTCAAACTTGCTTAATTTTGGTTAGTCAATGGAGCTGAGTTCTGATTGGTTGATATCACTGATCCCTAATTTGTTGGTTCTGAGACTTATTTCAAGGCAGGTTCTTATGGTATTTCTCTTTGAGATGCTGAAAATGAACAAAGACGTACATGAAGTGTAGAAAAAGATCCCCGACAATGAGTTTTCCAGTCAGTGAAACAGTAAACTCTAATGCTCTGAGAGAGGAATGCACATGGTATTTTGTCTAAATTTTAATTCAACTTTATCAATGTTGAATTTTCCCCAATAATTGTGGTTGTATAGTGGAAGGATGGAGGGATAGTGGATTTTTTTTAGTGGTTTAAGAAATTTAAGGCTGAGGATCTAGTGTAGGATAGGATAGTAGAATTTGTAGATCTAGTGTGGGATAGGATTATAGATTTCGCAGATTTAGTGTGGGATAGAATAGTAGATTTTGCAGTGGCTTAAGAAGCTTAAGGTCCAGGTGATCCTAAATACCTAAATTGTGTCCTCTGATAAGTCACCTATACTCAGTGAATCAGTTTCCTCATTTATTTATTAACATTATGATAATATATGCTGAGTACTTACTGTATACCAGGCCATTGAGTTTAACACATATCATCTCATTAAATACTCAAAACTATCTGTTTAAAAATTATTAGTGTCTATTTTACGCATGAACTGATGAATTTTAGCGAAGAAAAGAAACATATCAAGTAAGGCTAGTCTGAGTGCCAGAGTTTAAAATGTTGCCTTGATCATATAACTCTGAGAGAAAAATGCTTAACTGCAAGTGGTACACTGCCTCCTTCCTGCATTTCAATCTCACAAGAGAGGTAAAAAATGAAGCACACTGAAAAAATGCCCATTGGCTGAAAAGCATAAATATTCCTGATAACCTTAAAAACGCTGGCAAATATTTTCTATAAAGAGTCAGATGGTAAATATTTTACACTCTGTGTGTCATATCATTTTTGTTGCAACTATGTCACTATAACACAAGAGCAAATGAATGAGCCTGGCTATTTCAAATAAATCATTATTTATAAAAAATAGAAGTTAATTTGGCCTATGAACCACATTGTGCTTTTCACTGAACTAAATATTAATTTTTGGTGAATTAACTGAAATGTGAGTCATTGTGGAATTCTTTAAGGATGAAATTTACAGGTTTAATAAGCAATATTTTGCATGAACTATGCTCAGTCACTAAAACCAAAGAGGGGATTATAGTTGAGGGAGACTTACAGAAACGGCTGACTTCAGGAGAACAAAGAAAAGGAATCACTTAGAATGGGATGATACAGCAATGAAACAAAAATTAAAGGCTAGATAAATTAAATCAGTAAAATTAAAAGAAAAAATCAGAATGTAAGTGAAAGTACTTGGTGTACTTCACAGATATTATCATTGTTTAAGCTTTGAGTCAGTATATAAAAGTTTAAAGTATAATAAATCAAAAATATCTCTTAAGTCCACTACTTAATTTTCAGAATATATAAAATTATTTATCAAATGTCTTTCAGTCACAGACTTTTGAGAAAGAAATAATATTAGCATCATTAAAGAAGTAATTTCTAAAATTTTATTTACGATATACTATTATACACAGAATATTTGCAAGTGTTTTCAAGGCTGTGTGAAATAATATCTTATAATAGCAACCTTAATATCTTCCTAGACATTCCATACCATCTTTAAATGTTCCAAAGAGTTAGGAAATTAAATCAGAATAAGAAAATTCTAATCTATCTTCCTTTATGACAGCCTCCAGATATCCAAGTATAGCTATAACATATTCTTAGCTATTAATGATAGCTATTGCCATCTACACTAAGTATAGAAAAATAAGAAATATGTAATACATGGAATTTCTCTACAGTTATCTAATAGAAAAGGCAGAGAACACATATCACAAAGGGATTAGTGAGAAACCATTAAAATAAAAAAAATATTTACACAAGTGATTTGAGAGGACTGGATTAATAATTACTATATGTAGTATAGATTAGAAAGACCAATGAAGACTATTAATAAATCAGTTACCATAAAGATTCAAAGAAAAAAATCATGAGGTCTATGGGTAACGAATTTCCAAACTTAGTATATTGGTAAATATTGTGTCATTATAAAAGTAATTGCAGAAGAAGCAAGACATTCTGTTTCTTACAAAAATGCATATTGTGCTAGCCTATGGGATATGGTACCTTGCCTCCATGCTACAATTATTACATTTTTGTTTTATGTCTATTCTAGGAAATTAAACTTGTAGAAAATTGAATATATTCACTGAAGCTATAATATACACACCATCTCTATGATGACTAACATACTATCTAAAATATCATTAAATTGCAGCTGCAATTCCATTGGTAGTTAAGTGACATAAATTCACTTGGTAGACAGAAAATACTAAAACCTTTTGTTTTACCTCCTCTCTAAATTCTGTTGAGAAAATTAAATTGGCAGTTTTAATTTTCTTTTATTTTCCCACCTGAGACTATATAACAGACTCTGTAATTTAACTTTAAGGACCTCTTTAACAATATTCATAGTTTTGAAAATCAACATTATTGATGTAAAATGTATCTACATGTTTTCAATAGTTTTCATGTATATCTTAAGCTCCTGCTTTCAGTTATTTTTAGTCAAAATTTCCTTTAGTGTTCCTTAGAGTGCTGGTCCATTAATGAGAGATCCTTTGATCTTCCTTTACCTGAAATTTGCATAATTTTGCCCTCATTCTTAATATATATTTTTAATTGATAAATAATTATGAATTGTCCCCCTTAAGCTTTTTTATAATATTTCATTGTCTTTTGGCCACTATAGTTTGTGATGATAGGTCCACAGTCACAAATTGCTTCTCTCTATGTAATGTGCTATTTTCAAGACATTTCTCTGCATCTTTGGTTTTCTGCAGCTTGGTTATAATTTGTTTATGTACAGTTTTTCTTTATTTAACCTGTATGAGGTTTACTATGCTTCCTAGATCATTTTTTGTTTTATGTTTTAGAAAGTTTTAGGCCATAATAGCTTTATTAGTCTGCTCTTTCACTTCTTCCTTTACTGGTATTCCATGTACACATATATTGTACATTATATGTCAGAAATAGGCTATATGTCAGGCTAGCTAGGTGTATACTATTGACTATTATGTAAATAGTTTTTTATAACTAAAAGATTTCTTATTTCCACCTTATAAAATACTAAATAAAAAATGAGACAAATAGAAAACATGTTTATCCTGTTGTTACCATCCAGGTACCTCAATATGTAGTAGTAACTCAAATGTCCATCAACAATACAATATATGAATACATTTTAGTTTATTCATAAGATTAAATATAACAATAAAACTAAACGAAATATAATTACATGCAATAACACATTTCCTTCTAAATGTAATGTTTATTATAAAAGCAAAAACAGGCCGGACTCGGTGGCTCAGCCCGTAATCCCACGCTTTGAGAGGCTGAGGTGAGTGAATTACCTGAACCCATGGGTTCAAGACCCACCTGGGCAACTTGGCAGGACCTCATCTCTACAATAAATAAAAAACTAGCTGGGTGTGATAGCACATGCCTGTAGTTCTGGCTACTTGGAAGGTTGAGGAAGAAGGATTGCTGGAACCCAGCAGGTCTAGGCTGCAGTGGCCAGGAGCATGCCACTGCACTCCAGTCTGGGCGACAGAGTGAGACTCCAACTCAAATAAATAAATAAATAAATAAATGCACAAATAAATAAATAAATAAATAAATTTTTAAAAAGCAAAAATAAAAACAAATGAAGTGTCATTCATAAAGCTTACAAAACAAAGCTAAGCTACATTATTGAGTATAATATACTATATGAACTATGTACTAATGAATGATATAAGCTATAGTTGTAAATTTATAAAGAAAAGTAAGAAAAATATTATTCCATAGTCAGGATCACAGTTATCTCTGTGAGGAAGTGTGAAGGAATATGAAATGGCAAAGGAGCAATGATTTCAAGTTTGCTGGCAATGTTCTGTTTCTTAACCTGGGAACTGTCTAAAGGAGGTATTCATTTATAACTACTCAGTATAGAAAGTTGTCTATTATTAAAAATAAATTTTTCATAATTATAATTATAAAAATGTGCTTGAGGTAAATATACAGGTTATGATTCATGTTTGTTTGTTTTTTTTAAGAGAAGAGGTGGCCAAATTGGTATTTATTAGTTTAGCTACCCCTCTTCATTTGGTTGAGAAAAGGCAAATATTACATCTTTTCTATTACCAGATAGTAGACATCTTCAAAGTATTTTTTGCCTCGTAATCTTTAAACTGTATAAAAGAGAGTGATTTTGGAGGATATGGAGATGCTTCATGCTTGTGTCTTCTTATAATCACATACTGTTGTGACCCTTTTCCCATTCAATACCTACAACATGTCTAGTAAGCCTGAGTAAAGTGGGACATTTTAAAACAAGTGTAGAAGACATCTTTGGGGCATCAATGTACCAACTATATATAAAAAAATACTCTAAGTAAGAATTAATCTGAATTGTGAAATACCAGAACAGTAGTGATGTTCAAGGCAAATTAGGGCAAAATTATTTAAATAGCATCTAGTGTTCTTGATTCCTGCCTGGGGAAAATTTTATCAGCTATAAAATGTAATAGAATATTTTATAGTAGCCTCTGACAATACGGATCTCACTCAGAAGCATAGAATATTTTTAAATATTCACTTTTGACACGTTATAGATAAAAATTTTTAAAAATTACTTTTTTAAAATAATGTTTCTGAAAAACCGATATTTTTGCCTTTAGATTAAATGGACATATGTATTAAAAGATATTTTCTAATCTATTACACATTGTCTAGCATTATAGAAATATTTGTATTGATATACATTAGATGTAGAGAAATTTTAGAATGCATATGTTAAATTGATACATGTATATAATGAAATCAGGAAAATTGGGATATCCATAACCTTACATATTTCTTTTCTTTGTGCAAGGAACATTTTAAGTATTCTCTTCTAGCTACTTTAAAATGTACAATTAATGAATGTTAGTTATAGTTACCCTACTAATATATAGAACATTTGGTTTTGATTCTTTCAAACTGTATATTTGTTCCCATTAATCAACTTTTCTTCATCTCTTCTCCCCCCATCTTTTCCAGCCTCCATTAACTACCAATTTACTTTCTTTCTTCATAAGATCCACTTTTTTAGCTCTCACATGTGTGCGAAGATACAATTTTTGGCTTTCTATATTTAGCTTGTTTCAATTAACCTGATGACCTCTAGCTCCATCTATGTTGCTGCAACTGACAGTTCACTCTTTTTCATGCCTGAATAATAATTCACTATGTTTATATACCATGTTTTCTTTATTAACTCATTGATTTGCACTTAGGTTTATTCTATATTTTGACTACAGTAAATAGTGCTGCAGTGAATATGGGAATACAATTATCTTAATATATATTCACTAGTGAAATTTCTGGATCATATAAAAATTGTATATTTTTAGTTTTTTTAAGAAATCTTCATGCTGTTTTCCATAGTGGCTCTGCTAATTCCCATTTCCATCATAGTGTACAAGAGTTTCTCTTTCTCCATATCCTTGTCTTTTTTTTCTCCATATCTTCGTCATTGCCTGTCTATTGGATAAAAGACGTTTTATTTGAAGGGTAATGATATTTCCTTATATTTTTTTATTTGCTTTTCTCTGATGGTTAGTGATGTTCAGCATTTTTTCACATACCTGTTGGCCATTTGTATATCAGTCTTTGAGAAATATCTATAAAACTATCTTGCTCATTTTAAATCAGACTGTTTTTGTTTTTGATTGTTTGCTGTTGTGTTGTTTGAATCTCTTACATGTTCTGTTTATTAATTGCTTATCAGATAATTTGCAAACATTTTGTCTCATTCTGTGGATTGTCGCTTCACCGTTGATTGTTTCCTTTGCTGTGCAGAAGTTTGCTTGATATGATTACATAAGACTATTTTTGTTACAGTTGTATGTGCTTTTGAGGTCTTACCCCAAAAATCTTTGCCCAGATCAATTCCTAAACAATTATTACCACAAATATTTTTCTATTAATTTTGTACTTTTAGGTCCTGAATTTAAGTCTTAATATTTACTTGATTTTTGTGTATGGTGAGAAACGGTTTAGCGTTATTCTTCTTCATATGGATATCCAATTTTTCTAGCACTGTTTCTTAAAAAGACTTTCCCTTCTCTATTGTATATTCTTGAGATATATGTTAAAAATACATTGGGTGTAAATGTATGAATTTTATCTGGGTCCTTTTTCTGTTTTTTGTGTTTGTTTGTTTGTTTTTAAGTCCATGTGTCTGTGTTTATGCAGGTTACTATATCTTTGTAGCGTATTTTAAGTTAGGTAGTGTGATGTCACCAGTTTTCTTTTCCTCAGGGCAGTTTTGGCTATTTGGATCTTTTGCCGTTTCAGATAAATTTTAGGATTGTCGTTTCTATTTCTGTAAAATCATTGGCATTTTGATAAGGATTTCATTTAATCTGTAGATTGCTTTGGGTAGCATTGTCATTTAAACAATACTAATTATTCCAACTCATGAGCGTGTGGAATATCTTTCCATTTTTTTGTTAGTCCTCTCCAATTTCTGCCTCCAGTGTTTTATAGCTTCCCTTGTGTAGCTCTTTTATTTCTTTTATTAAATTTATTTTTAGAAATTTTATATCCCTTGGAGCTATTGTAAATGGAATTACTTTCTTGATTTCTTTTTCAAATTGTTCACTAGTGAAGTATAAATATACTACTGATTTTTGTATATTGATATTGCATTCTGCAACTTTATTGAAGTTGTTTCTCAGTTCTAACAGTTTTTTGATAGACTCGATGTTTTAAAATATTAAATTATGTTACTTGCATGTAAGACTAATTTAACTTCTTGACCACATTCATAGTACTTTTGTATCTAATTTTTTTCAAAATCATTAAAAGTGGTGTACTGGCAACCCTGGTAATAATCATTGAGGAAGACCTGGGTTAATTTATAAATATTTCATGTTTATCTGCTTTAAGTTGTATATATTTTTTTGATACTGAACAGAAAATGTCACCATTAAAATTGATTGAATAATTTATTAAGATTCTTTAGGTCTAATTTATTGTTGCTTACTGCTTTTTAAGTACATTGTGTCTTAAAAATTAAAGATGAAAATGGTTGAATTATATATTTATTAATACTGAGCAATACAAATCAAGTTTGTTTTTTGTTTATTATATTTCCTGCTATCAAAAATGATTATTTTAATCTTTTCACACAAATGTTATTTGTACCATTTTTTCATATACAACTATCTTTGCCAGTTCTAGATTTTGCAAGTTTGTTTATGTCTAAATGCTTTGTGACATTAAGTGAAACTTTTAAACTAATACAATTTTGGATATCAAATTTTATTTTTATTATTATGATGACATAGTATTATTGTCTGCTTTTTGATTTTTTAAATTTTACTCTTGTGTCTGTTGTAAATACTTTAATGTAAAATGGGTTTTTCTATGTAAATAATACTACTGTCTTACAAAAAAGACCTTTAATTCTTTAAATTCTTATAATATACATTTATATCCTGTCATCCTGCTTCACATTTCTTGTTTGTGGTTTTGTGATGTTGTTTATTTCTTTAAAAATAGTACATTTTTAAAAATATTATAACACTATTAAAAATAAAATATACAGCTGGGCTCGGTGGCTCAGCCTGTAATCCCGCCTTTGGGAGGCTGAGGTGAGTGGATTGCCTGAGCCCTGGGTTCGAGACCCGCCTGGGCAGCGAGACCTCATCTCTACAATAAATCAAAAAATCAGCCGGGCGTGGTAGCGCATGCCTGTAATTCCAGCTACTCAGTAGGCTGAGGCGGAAGGATCGCTGGAGCCCAGCAGGCGAGGCTGCGGTGTCGGTAGCGGCCACTGCATTCCATTCTGGGCGACCGAGTGAGACTCCAACTCAAAAAAAATAAATAAATAAATAAATAAATAAATAAATAAATAAATAAATAAAATAAAATATACTTAAGCTTATATTTTTCTAGGTATCAAAAGCAAAATTAAAGGACATAAAAATATTTATATATAAAATAAGAAATTTTCAGAGCTTTTACTAATGTCTATTGCTGCTTTAGTGCAATTCCTACTCTACTCTTAGCAATTGCTGTTGTATTTTGGTTGAAAATAAAGCTCATGAAATACAATGAATTTCACCCAGCATTAAGATTATAGATCTTTAAAACAAAACAAAACAACAACAAAAAGGTATTAGGAAGTAAATAACAAAACATGTACAGCAAAGCAAAGCAAATGTTTAATGACTGTCAGACACATCTTGTGCACTGTTGGCTAATGTGTTAAGACCAATATTTTCTTATCCAAGATAGCTGTTATTTGAGAGAAGAATCTCCAACTTATTTATATAAGCTGTTGCTAAATTATTTTATTAAAAGACACCCAGAATTTTAACCAAAATAGCATATCGATAATTTTTTCAGTAGGTAACCTACTAATGGCATGTTCTTGGTACTTTGAATATTAGAGACAGTTTTCTAGCATCATCACCCTTTTGACAAGCTAGAATTCCTGGTTTACAGCCTTCCTCCTGAAAGTCCTGTATACACTGTTTAATCGACTCTGACATTAAAGTTGCTTAATTTTGCTTATTTATTTATTTGCATTTAACAAATGTTTCCTCTTGGGAGACTCAACTTGGTAGTTTAAAACTTTAAGATGTGGATTTTTAGTAATTATGTTCTGTTACTTGTAATGTAAGTATTATTGTACTTCTAATGTAAACATTTCTCTGATGGAGGTGTTTATGTAACTATGATACTGTAGCTAACACCTCTCTCACCAGTTTACCAAGCAAAAAAGTGATATTCAGGAAAGTATATAACAACTGTATTCTTTTCTATCTTTTTCATAGAAATATCAAATTATTACTGAGAGTATATTTTCTATTATACAATGACTACCTATAGCCAAATGAGAAAACGAAATATTTTCACAGAGAGGGGCTTTTACTTACTAAATATAATTGTAGAAACTAGGAAAAAATTGTAAAAACAAGGGTCACATATGCCAAGAAAATAATTGCTCAGATGAAAAAACAGACTTGTGAAATAATATCATGGTGCGTTCACTTAGTTTTTTGACTGGCGAGTAAGCATGTGGAAATGGATGTAATGAATTGATCTTTCTGTAGACAAATATTCCAAACCCAGGCATCTATTGCATGTTTATATGTACACATAGATGGGATCCAGCTGATATTGCTGATGGCTCTGAGAGTTTTTAGGCAGGTAAGTGATGGATGAAAGTGAAATACTTTCATTTGTTATTACCAGTCTGGTACATTTGATACATGTTTCAAAGAGAAGTTAAATACAAACAAAGTCGTGTCATGAACATTCCTTGGACTATTTATTTTCTTTTTTTTTTTTTTTTATTGAGTTGGAGTCTCACTCTGTCACCCAGACTGGAGTGCAGTGGCCGCTCCCGGCCACCACAGCCTCGACCTGCTGGGCTCCAGCGATCCTTCCGCCTCAGCCTTCCGAGTAGCTGGAATTACAGGTGCGCGCTACCATGCCCGGCTGATTTTTTGATTTATTGTAGAGATGAGGTCTTGCTGCCCAGGCAGGTCTCAAATCCGCGGGCTCTGGCAATCCACTCACCTCAGCCTCCCAAAGGCGCGGGATTACAGGCTGAGCCACCGAGCCCGGAATAAATGTCTAACAAACTTGAGGAACACATCTTCAGAAAAGCAAAAGATAAGATTTATTCTCTACTTAACAGAAAGTCATGTTTTAAAATATAACACAATAAACTTTAATTATGTAAGTGATGTTTAAAATAATAAGACAAGGTTAAGAACAATCTTTAGAATAAAGTGCTGTATTCTGCAGTATCAACCAAGTACCTCTGCTGCATTGTAAATGTTACAACAACTCAATTGTATGTCTTGTTAATAGATAAATGCTCAGGATTTTTGCAGTGATTCTGCTCAGTAAGCTCAAGTATGAATTGTCAATTCAATATTTTATTAAATAAATAAATATTAAATGAGGATTTTTTTCAAGTAAGTAAATGTACTGGATGATAAATAATTCCTTAAAAATACTACCAACCTGCCTGCTGCCAATAAAAGTTTATTACATCATAGTGCTTGATTTTGGGTAACAAATAGATCCCTACACAAGAGGAGAACCAAAAGAAACCAGAATTCATTTATACAAATTGTGTATTTATTTTTACATATTTAAACTTCAGTCACCTTCAAAGTACTGTCCTTTTGATGCAATACACATATCAAGATATTCTTTTCACTGCTTAAAACAGTTTTTGAACTAGTCAACTTTGATACCTTTCAGTCAAAGCCAAGCTTATTTTATTGAACATCTTCTCTCTGTGAGTTACTCTTCTAAACATTTTATATGCACTGATAATAGAAACCTCATAATACCTTAGTCAACAGGGAAAATTATTATTCTTACCTATACGAAGAAGCAGAGTCATGGAACAGGTAAGGTTATTAGTAGGAATCATACAACCGGTGGAGCTGAAATTCTGGCATTCTGGTTGCTGAACAAGAGGGACCATGTCAGAAGTTTTCAGACTAAAAATCTGTCTGCTAACAAAATGAGAAATAGTAAAATTGTATCATTAGACTAGTGAATTGTGCCATTAGAATCTAGACATTATGGTTTATACAAAATTAAGTCTTCATTCTATGTTAAACATACAGTCTTCATTTTATCCAGAGATGAGTATTTTATTTTAATTTATTTATTGTAAAGATGTGGGGTACAATTCAGGGTTAGGTATATAAACATTGATCATGAAGGTACCCTCATTGATGAGGTGTGCCTCTCCCTCACCTAGCAAATTCCCTCAACGGCCAATCCCACCCATACTCCCCTGACATTTTTCCACTACTGCCAATCACTTTCTTATAGCATTATAATTGTTCAAGGTCAGCTTATGAGTGAGAACATATGGAACTCAGTTCTTTGTTTCTGTGATAAATCACTGAGTATGATTGATTCCAAATCCATCCAAGTTGCTGCAAAGTCCATATATTTATCCTTCTTTATGGCTGCATAATATTCCACTGTGTATATGTACCACATTTTTTTTTTATCCAGTCCTGCTTCGATGGGCAACATGGTCGGTTCCATGTTTTTGCTATTGTGAATAGAGCTAACAGACATACGGGTGTGGGTATCTTTTTCATAGAATAATTTGAGTTCCTCCAGGTATTTTCCCAGGAGGGGAGTTGGTGGGTCATATGGAAGGTCAATTTCTAGTTCTTTCAGAACTCACCACACTATCTTCTCAAGAGGTTGTACTAGTCTGCATTCCCACCAGCACTGTAGAAGCATTCCTTTATCTCTACATCCTTGCCGGCATCTGTTGTTATTTGTTTTATTAATGATGGCCATTCTTATAAGGGTTAGGTGGTATCTCAATGTGGTTTTGATTTGCATTTCTCTGATGATGAGCGAGGCTGAGCACTTTTTCATGTGTCTGTGGCTGCCCATATATCTTCTTTTGAGAAATGTCTATTCATGTCTTTTGCCCATTTTTTAAGGGGCTGTTTTCTTTCCCCCTCTTGGTGTGTTTGGGCCCCTTGTAGATCCTACATGTTAGGCCTTTGTCAGATACGCAGTTGGCAAATATTTTCCCCCCTTCTGTGGCTGTTGCCCTGCTCTTTTGATGGTTTCCTATGCTTTACAGAAGCTCATTAATTTGATGGGGTCCCATTTGTCTATCTTATTTCTTAAGGTATTGGCCTTTAGGGTTCTGTATAGGAATTGGTTCCCAGGAACAAGGGTGCCTCCTGTGTTTTCTAAGATTCTTATAGTTTGAAGATTTACATTTAGGTCTTTGATCCATTAGAGTTAATTTTTCTGTAGGTTGATAGGTAGGGGTCCTGTTTCCATCTTCTGCACGTGGTCAGCCAATTTTCCCAGCACCATTTACTGAATAGGTTCTCCTCTCTCTAGTGGTTGTTATTGGAGGCTTTGTCAAAGATGAGTTGATTGAGGAATGGAGGCTTTGCTTCCAGAATCTCTATCCTGTTCCAGTGGACTATGTGTCTGTTCTTGTACCAATACCAGGCTGTTTTGATTACTGCAGCCTTATAGAAAAGTTTGAAGTCTGCAAGTGTGATACCTCCTGCTTTGTTTCTTTTGCTAAGCATGTTTTGGCTATTTATGGTCATTTATGTTTCCATATGAATTTCTGTATTGTCATTTCCAGGTCTGAGAAGAATGATGTTTGTAAATTAATGGGTATTGTGTTGAATCTGTAGATTGCCTTTGATAGAATTGACATCTTAACAATGTTGATACTTCCTATCAATGGGCATGGAATATTTTTCCATTTGTTTGTGTCTTCTTGGATTTCCTTGAACAGCGTTTTGTAATTTTCATTGTAAAGGTCTTCACTTCTCTGGTTAGGAAGATGCTGAGATATTTCAATTTTTGGTGGCTATTGTGAATGGGATTGTGCTTTTTATTTGGGTCTCTACCTGTTTGCTGTTGGTGTATAGGAATGCAACTGTCTTTTGCACATTTATTTTGTACCCTGAGACTTTGCCAAAGTCCTTTATCAGTGCAAGCAGATTTTGGATAGATTCTTTTGGCTTTTCAAGGTATAGGATTATATCATCAGCAAAGAGGGATAACTTGAATTCCTCTATGCCTATTAGGATACCTCTGATTTCCTTCTCTTGTCAAATTGCCTAAGATAGGACTTCCAACACAATGTAGAACAAAGGGTGAGAGTGGGCAGGCTTGTCTTGTTCCAGCTTTCAGGGAAAATGTTTCTAGTTTCTGTCCATTTAGCAATATGTTAGCTGTGGTTTTGTCAAAGATGGCACTTACTATTTTGAGGTCAGTTCCTTCTATACCTAGGTGTTTGAGGGTTTTTATCAAGGTATATCAGATTTTATCAAAAGCTTTTTCTGCATCTAATGAGATAATCATGTGGTTCTTGTTTTTACATCTGTTGATGTATTTAATTACATTTACGTTCTTGTGAATGTTTTACCAGTCCTGCACCCTGGGAATGAAGCCTACTTGGTCATGGTGGATGATTTTTGAGATGTGTTTTTGGATCCAATTTTCTAGAATCTTGGTGAGGATTTTTGCATCTATGTTCATAAGGAATATTGGCGTGTAGTTCTCTGCCTTTGCTGGATCTTTACCCAATTTGGGTATCAGTGTGATATTAGCTTGTAAAATGATTTGGGGAGAATTCCATCTTTCTCAATTCCTCCTTGTATGTTTTATAAAATTCTGCTGGAAAGTCATCCAGTCTAGGGCTTTTTTTTTTTTTTTTTTTGGTAGGTAGTTTTTGTAGGACAGAGTCAATTTCCTGGGTTGTTATTGGTCTATTTAGTGTCTCAATGTCTTCTTCTTTTAACATGGGAAGATTGTGTGATGTCAGAAAGTCCTCTATTTCATCTAGGCTATCAAGTTTGTTTCCATATGGGTGTACATAGTAATCTCTGATAATCCTTTATATTTCTTTGGGGTCAGTTGTGATTTGATCTTTTGTATTTTTAAATGTGTTTATTTGGACTTTTTCTCTCTTTTTCTTGGTCATTCTGGCTATGGTCCCATCAATCTTGTTAATTCTTTCAAAGTACCAGTTTTTTGTTTTGTTGAAGTTTTCTATAATATTTTTGTCTTCCATTTTTCATATTAGGGCTCTTATTTTTGTGATTTGGATTCTTCTGCTAAAGTTGGGGTTTCAGTGGTCTTCTCTTTCCAGCTCCCTTGTTGCCTCTCCAGTTGTAATCTTTCCATTTTCTTGATGTGTGCTCATAGAGATATAAATTCCCATCTTAGAACTGACTTCATAGCATTCCAGAGGTTTTGGTAAGATGTTTCTTCATTTTCATTTGTTTCCAGGAATCTTTCAATTTCTTCTCTGATTTCAGTGTGACCCATTTGTTATTGAACATCATGCTGTTTAGTGTCCATGTCTTTGTGGGCTTTGGGGAAAGGTTGTTGGTTTTGATATATATTTTTATTCCACTGTGGTCTGAGAATGTGCATGGCAAGATTTCAAGTTTATGGAACTTGTTTATGTTTGATTTATGGCCAAGGATGTAATTGATCTTGGAGTATGTTCCATGTGGTGATGAGTAGAATATATATTCTTTGGTTGTTGGGTGGAATAAACTGAAGGTATCTACTAAGTCCATTTGGTCAAGTGTCAAGTTTAGGTACTGGATCTACTTGTTGATTTTTTGCCATGATGATCTATCTAGGGATGTCAGTGGGGTATTCAAGTCCCCTACTATAATAGTGTTAGAGTCAATATTTTTTTTAGTTTACTTAGTAGTTGCTTTATAAATACTGGTGCTCCTGTGTTGGGTGCATATATGTTTAGGATGGATATTTCCTGTAGATGGAGTGAACGTTTTTTCATTATCTAGTGTCCTTTTGCATCTTTTTACATTTTTGATAGCTTAAAGGTTGTTTTGTCTGATTTAAGATTGCAACTCCTGCCTTCATTTGTGATAAATTTGCCTGGAAACTCATTTTCCATCCTTTAACTTTGAGTCTGTGTGTGTCCCTTGTAGTGAGATGAGTCTCCTGGATGCAGCAAATAATGCGGTCATGGTTTGTTATTTGATTTGCCAGTCTGTGTCTTTACAGTGGTGGATTTAGTCCATTCACATTCGGGTTGATTATTGGAATGTGATTACTTATCCCTGTCATGAGGTTTTTATAAAGTTTGTTCTTTTGGCTTTGCGGTTAGTGCATGCGTGTGTTTTCAAGTTTCTTGTTGTGCTGTATTCTCTGTTGATTCTGTGCTCTGTTGGTTTCTTGGGAAGCATGTGGTGATTTTTTTTTTCTTTCTTCTGTGCTTAATACCTTTTTCAGTGCCTCCTGTAAAGCTGGTCTGGAAGCTGCATAATCTTTTGGAGATTGGCTATCTGGGAAGGATTTTAATTCTCTATCACTGATGAAGCTGAGCTTGACTGGATAGGAAATTCTTGGTTGAAATTCCTTTTCTTTGAGGACTTTGAATATAGGGCTCCAGTCCCTTCTTGCTTGTATGTTTCTGCCAATAGGTCTGCTGCTATTCTAATTGGTTTTCCCTGGTAGGTATTCTGACTTTTCTCTCTTACTGCCTTTAGGATTTTTTATTGTGTGCCTACTTTGTGTAGGCAAATTACTATGTGTCTATGGGTTGGTCTTCTCATTTGATGTCTTGCAGAGTTTCTCTGTATCTCTTGTGCTTGGCTGGTCACATCTCTGGTGAGATGGGAAAAGTTTTCTTGGATTACGTCCTAGAATACTTGTTCCAAGTTGTTCTCATCTTGGCTTTCTTCTTCTGGGATACCAATCAGACATAGGTTTGGCTTGTTGATATAATCGCACATTTCTTGTAGCCTTTGTTCTTTCTTTCTGAATCGTCTTTCTATGTTTTTTTACAGATTGGGTTAATTCTATCTTCTGGTCTTCAAGTTCTTAGATTCTTTCTTCAGCTAGATTAATTCAACTTTCCATGCTTGTCATCTTATTATTTATTTCCTGGATGAAATTTTTATTGCCAGAATCTCTGTTACAAGTTCTTTCAGTGTTGCACCTTATCTTTTTTGAGTCTTATTCACTCTCTCCAACCATTCCCTGATCTCTATCATATTCTGGGGCCAACCACTGGTAACTTCCATTGTTTGGGAATCAAGGTCTGATTTCTCAGGAGTTTTGTCTTTGTTGGACTTAGAATTGCCTTAGGTCTTCCTTTGACTTTTTCTCATTTGTGACAGATCTTTTGTTTTCTTCTTTAGTTCTATTATTCAGTGTCAGTGGGAGAGGCTTTCCCTTCTAATATTTGCTCAGTTCTCTTTTCTTCCCTGATCTTGGCTCTGGATTTGTTCTATTTTGAAATAGGATGGTGGATGGAAGGCTTTGCTGTCTCTTGTAGTGTTTGAAATCTGAGTAAAGTGGAGGATGGGGTGCTAGGATTCAGATGCTACTTGCAAATTAAAATGTTCACTTATTGTGGTATGTTTTCCCTGAGATCCACTGCCCACCACCACTCTATATGACGATACAAAGCAGAAACCAGCCTGTACTACAAAACAACCAGTAATAATAACAAAGTGAGAAAAAACAAACCACAACAACAGAAAAACCTCAAGAAAATTCAATACACACACACATGTCTAGTACGAAGTGAATTGAGAAGAAAGGCAAAAAGACCAAAGGGAGGACCTATCAGAAAAAAGAGAGGAAAAAATGGGGAGGGGGGATTCAAGTGATACCCTCACACATATTGACATACCGCTTAAGTTATAAAAAATGAATATTAAAAAAATCCCAGAAGAACAAAAAAGCAAAAACCAACAACAAAACCAAAAGATGAACATTCAGTCATTCTCATATACTCATAAACAGAGAATGACAAATAAAAGCAGAAAGAAATGGAGAAAGAAAAGAAAAGTAATTTTGGGAGGGCATGCAAGTCCAAGCCTCACATACACATTCATGCACAAAAGAAAAATATTTTAAATATAGATGAACTAATAAAGTCAGAAAATTTTGAAAATTAAAAAAAATCAGAACAAAACAAAAAGCAAAAACAAAGACTAAAATCCTGTCCTATTTTGACAGGCTCTGTAACTTTTCCTCTAATCAGATCTCTCCTGCAGAGCCACCTCTTTCACTCTTTTCTCAGGGAATGAAGCAGAGAAGGAGGAGGGGCAGTGGAGGTGGGTCGGGCTGTCGTCCTCTCCTCCCACTCTGCTATCGTCAGGGAGATCTCTGTTGGGAATGCACAAGATAGTCTCTTCCCCAGGTATGTACTCTCATGAGGTTGCCCCAGCCAAGTCTATCCTGGAATGGGGTTCCTATTGCGACTGATGTCCAGGCTCCGTCTGGATTTGTCCCTCTCAGTCGTGGCCCAGCTATGTGGGTCAGACGCTGAGAGGATTTCTGGGAAAGAGGGGGTTTGTGTCAGCCGGGACTCACTACTGATCTCTTTGGAGTTTTTCCTTGTTCTTTTCTGGCCACACCCTTTGTCCCATGGCTGGATCAGGGTAGGGGTGGGGCACCTGGAACTCAGCACTCATCGGGTCCCTCCGAAGTTTGTGCTCTCAGGATATTTCCTGTGGACCACAATCCAGCCCTGAGTAGTTGATCTGCCATTCATAGAGATCAGATCTCTGGGCTCCATCTGTAGTCCCTTCCATTGCCTTGTTAGGACTCTTTCCTACTTCAGTGATAAGGGAGCAATAGTTTGTCATGTCACTTAGGCAACAAGTTGGAGGCTGTGGTGGGGGGAGCTGGGTGGAGCAATGCAATTCTCTGCCTGGAAAATGGCTGCGGTGGGTGGCTCCTCACCAGGCATGAGTTTCTCTCTCCAGATTCCCCTGGTGCTTCTCTCCAATAATCAAATCCTGCTCTCCAGCGGGTCTGGTATGCCTGGTGATGGTGTGCGCCAGGTGCCAGGTGCTGGGAATCAGCTGGATTCACCAGGATTTTCTTAGGTGCATTGCTGCAGGCAGCAGATGTTTCTGCAGTGATCTTGGGAGATGAGCTCTAATTTCAGGGCGGTGGGGCCTTGCAGTCACCCTCAGAGGGGTGACCCGGGTGTATGCAGCTGAGTGTCCCCTCAGATGGACTTTCATGCTCCCACCATGCAGAGAGATTTTATTGTCACTTGCCTCCACAGAGAGTTTTACAGACCAACCTGTGGGCTTCTTAAGCTTCACCCCTCGAACATAATTTTTTTTTTTTTGAGTTGGAGTCTCACTCGGTCGCCCAGACTGGAGGGCAGTGGCTGCTCCCGGCCACCGCAGCCTCGACCTGGGCTCCGGCGATCCTTCCGCCTCAGCCTTTCGAGTACCCAGAACTACAGGCACACGCTACCACGCCCGGCTGATTTTTGATTTATTGTAGTGATGAGGTTTCGCCAAGTTGCCCAGGCGGGTCTCGAACCCGCGGTCTCAGGCAATCCACTCACCTCAGCCTCCCAAAGGCGCGGGATTACAGGCTCAGTCACCGAGCCCGGCGAACATCATTTTTAATAATGCTGTTTTTGTTTCTCTGATGAGAGGATCAAGGACATACATTTTTATAGATTTCATGTTTAAGGCAAATAAAGAGCTACAGATTGTTAATTACTGGTCTCCTTTAGGATGAGATATTCATAAGATATCCTGCTTAAGTTTTATTCGCTGATTTATTTGGGATTATTTCCAGTAAACCTTACTGTCTAGGTATTTCCATATATCTTGCATTATTCCAAAGAAGAAAAAGAAGCATAAATAATTTAAGGAGCTATTTTACAAGCTTCCTAGCTAGATGTATTTATTGCTTCTCCCTTTCACTAATATATAAAATAAGTTTCATTTTGAAGAAAATAAAAAGCAAATTTAACGGGCCTTCAAATGCTCCAATCTCTAGAATCCACTGACAGGAAATTGTGATATCTCTGAGGAGAGAATACTTTTAAACTTAGGAACTAGAAATAAACTAAAGCTATCCTCAGACTCTTTTCTAGGTTTGAATTCAAGGTTTTAATTTGAAAGTTTGTTTTATGTAAAAATACTTAACTATATGACTAAAAATACAAAATCGAGAGATAGTTGACTCTTTTTATTACTAAATTCAATTTTATATTGATGGTGCATTTTATTATGTGAACTTAACTTACATTAATTATATTAAAACTTACAACCTTTTTCTTATTTAGTTGAGTTATGTTAGCTATGGATTAATTTAACAAACTTATTTTCATAGGCAAATTAAATTACCAAGCTTTAATTTGCTTAATCATTTAATATGATATCCAAAAACTTTAAAATGACTCAAATGTGTTTTACAATTAAACTTAATTAGAACTATCATTTCAGTGCCACAAAAGTTGCATAATAATGTAAAGTAAATGAACTCTGTACAATGTGCTTTAAGTTATTTTATTTGTATATTTATTCGCTGTTAAATAACTCTTCAATGATTTAATATTCATCAGTTCCTTAAATAAAGTCATTAGAATTTTGAAATAGTCAATTAAATGCAGAATTTTTTACATTACTTTTACTTTATATTAGTGTATGTTACTGTACACCTGTGAATTATGTCTAAAATAAAATTAATGTAGACATCCTCTAGTTTTTATTTTTAAAAGATAAATTACAAATGCATTTTTGGGTAGATATGGCATGGTCTTTGTGAGAGCAGGTGCTAATTCTTTCTAAAGAAGTTATGAAAAATTGAGTTATAAATCTAAAAAAAATTTAGTTTTAAAATTGAATTTAAAGCTCAGTTTTATTATGGTAACTTATAAAAAGTATTATATAAACATTGCTATTAATTATATTTTTAATGTAAACTAAGAGTTGATGATTCTTAAAGTTATGATGAATGATTTCCTTAAAAAATTTATCTTTTGTCTTATAAAATTTGGCTTCTAACAAATGAAAGCAAACTTGTTCAATAAAATGGAAAAAAAAATCCAGTCAAAGACATAGTGGCTTATCAAAACTAATGGGAAAATAGTATCAGAAAGTGCTTTTTTGATTCAAAGTAGAATATGCTTATATAATGATACAGTCTAGAATCCACAGGATTTTTAAGACTGCTTTGATTTGCTGAAGTAACCAGCAGAATGATTGAAAACAGATACTGTTCAACAAAGATTGCTTTTCATGTTGTGCTTTGTATAAGTTCAGCATTCTGTATATTTATTCTGTATATTTATTTTAATAATGTCATTATTTGTATCCACTTTTACAGCTTGGGATGTAGCATTAAAAATATTTTTTACATTTCTGCTGCCTTTACATTGTTAGCCATCTTCTCATTTTTAAATTCGTTCCTGGTTTTTGGTGTGATTACACTACATTCTGTAAATATGGGATCTTGCTATGTTGCCTAGGCTGATTTCAGATTCCTGGGCTCAAAGAATCTTTCCACCTTTCTTCCTGAAGTGCTGGGATTAAAGGCATAAGTCACTATGACCATACATTTCAATTTTAATATATGACATCTGACAATTAAGTTTGTGAATTCATCCTGGAAAACATGCTACATACCTCATTGCTGAATATCACTACAAGCACCTGCAAAGTACTACCCTCGGGAAGCTATGCACTGATTCCAGCAACTAGTCCACCCGTCAACGTGTTTGGAATTCTTTTTCTGGAATGGCCATTAGAGCTGTCATCGCGAGAATGTCGGAATTGGAATTAGAACAAAGAACAAACATTAAATTTCTCATTAAACATGGCAAAAGTGGAAGTGAAGTCAAGGACATGTTAGTCCAAGTTTATGGGGTTAATGCCATGAAGAAAATGACAGTATATAAAAGGGTTAAACTTTTACTGAGGGGAGGGAAAATGTCAAGATGAAGAGAGGGGAGGACTGCCAGTAACAGGCAGAACTGAAAAAAATTATGAAATTCGTCAAATTGTGTGTCAAAATTGTCATCTGACTGTGAGAAGCATAGCAGACCAAATAAATATACATAGAGAAACAGGAAAATCTTAACTGAAAATCTCAGCCTGAGTAAGGTGTATACAAAAATGGTCCCTAAGATGCTCTTACATCATGACAATGCACCAGTTCACACAGCACTGTCTGAGGGAGTTTTTAGTCAGTAGACAAATAACTGTATTGGAACACCCTCCCTGCTCACCTGATCTGGCCCCCAATGACTTTTTTCTTTACCCCAAAATAAAGAAAATATTAAAAGGAAGACTTTTTATGACACTCATGATAAGAGTAATATGACAGCTCTTATGACCATTCCAGAGGAGCTCCAAAACTGCTTTGATGGATGTACTCGGTGCTGGTATCAGTGCATGGTTTCCCAAGAGAAGTGCTACAAAGGTGACCACAGTGAAATTCAGCAATGAGGTATGTAGCACTTTTTCTAGGATGAGTTTATGATTTAATTGTCAGACCACACATGTTTGAATCAATAGATTTAAGATCATAAAAATATGAAAAAACAACATTTTAAGAAACACATTGAAGAGAGTGATCTAGGAAAAATGAAAAAAAATTGAGTAAAAATGTATTTATTAAATTTAAAATATGAAAATTCAAAAAACAGTTTTAAAATGATTGTAGAAGACAAAGTAATCAAGCACTGAAAAATAAAACAAACGACTGTATTACTAAAAAAGGAAAATAATACGTTTCAATCTTGTATATTGGAAATACTGTTTAATTATAATTAAGATGCATTTATTTTGTTCACTTTGTAATCACTGATTATCTTCTATAGCCAGTCCATGTCATCTTATATCTGGCATATCTTTCCCAATCAGATGTAACATAAGCCTTTCCTCTTAACTTCTATGAATGATAATTTCCTGTTGTTTTGAGGACTCTCAAGTAGGCTTTTCTGAAAAAAATAACTAAACAAAACCATCATATTTATAGGAATATATGTCACTATAAGTTAGAATAATTTCAAGATCATTCTACTCTCTCCTATGGACATTCCATTGCTGACATTCTGAAGTGGAACCATAACTACAATTTAGGAAGCTGAACATAAAATCTAGTAATCTTGTGTTTCCCACACATGCAAACAGCAAGCATCATATGTTACAAGGAACACACTTAAAAACAAAAATTTAGACCACATTATAGATAAACACAAGCATGAGAAATAAAATCTGTGACCTAGCCGGGCTTGGTGGCTCAGCCTGTAATCCCATGCCTTTGGGAGGCTGAGGTGAGTGGATTGCCTGAGCCCGCGGGTTCGAGACCGCGGGTTCGAGACCTGCGAGACCTCATCTCTACAATAAATCAAAAAATCAGCCTGGCGTGGTAGCGCATGCCTGTAATTCCGGCTACTTGGAAGGCTGAGGCGGAAGGATCGCCGGAGCCCAGCAGGTCGAGGCTGCGGTGGCTGGGAGCGGCCACTGCACTCCAGTCTGGGTGACTGAGTGAGACTCCAACTCAAAAAAAAAAAAAAAAAAAAAAAAAATCTGTGACCTTATCTTCCAGATATGCACATATATGCTTGCAACTTTATGCCAAATCATTTGTTCTAATTTTCTATTGACTTTGGAAGAAATATTTTGGAAGTGGCCTATGGAACAGATGAAAATGGATTGCTTTTCCACTTAGTCTTCAATACTATCTCCAAAGGAAATGAATAAGATTGCAGAACAGCATGTTTTATGCCAGCCAATATGTCATAAAACATGTGGAGAACTTCAAAAAGTTTTCCTGGAGTAACAAGATAATGAGGTGGAAATTCTGACAAGTGGTTCCTTCACAGAGTGGGATATTAATCTGAGCAGAGCTCCTGAGAACAGCTTCATTGAGTAACCCAGAATGTCAACAATGAAAAATGATTTCTAATTGTTCTTGAATGAATAGTAAATTTCTCATTTTGCCTGGAATATTTTATTTCAGCACAGTGCAGTAAAATACAGGTGATTTATTATTTCCACATTGTTATTTTTGGAATTTAAGACAGCCTCACTTTCATTCCTCTATCTTCTAAGATGTAACTATTATAAAGTACAACATTAAGGTTATTTTCTAACAAATATTTCACTCCCTAGGCACCAAAAAATGATCCATAAGTACTTTTTAAATGATATGGCCGTTGTGGGAAAAAGTGGTTGTTTGACCTGAAACATTAGTATTATTTAGCCAGAATTTATAGATAAGAATTATGTTATTTTTACATTTGTATCAATGATATTCAGCTTTTAACATGTACTATGTAAATAGTGTCTTATGAGACAATATAGCTTAAATTAAACTTCGATGTGCTTATTTATACAAAATTTAAAAATATAATTTTTAGAAAAAGCTCACAAGAGGATTTACATATGAAGTCTTTCTAGTGTGTTCTTTAGAGTTATAGTCTATTATAATTGTAAAACTTTTTAAAGTACTATCATTTTACTAAGAAACGCATGTTAAGAAAAAATAATTGCATGTAGAATGATGACACCTGAAAGTGTCATCCTCAATGCTTTTCTTCTTTTGAAGATACTTTCCTCATAATTTATTTGTGCTAATAGTATGGGTTAGCTTGTGCAGTGTATGTTAAATTACTCATATAATAGCCAATTGGTAAGTAAGGAATATATTGTTAGTGCATCTGAGTTATTGCTATTCTTCACAGTTAGGATATTATGCTGCTCAAATGCAGACAAACAAGAACTTCACAGAAACATTTTGTCCTACTATTGGAATGAAATAGAAAGTAATCAAATTAGGTCAGAATGAAACAAATTATTTCAAGTGGTGTAAAGTAGAAGATGTTTCAACAAAGTGCACTAAATATGCCTTTACCTTGAATATAGCTAAGAAAATGTCAAAATAAAAAAATATTTCTTTCAAAAAGTTTAACGTGGTTAGATGTTAGCTGAGTGATTAAGCTTAAATACAAATGTATTTCCAAAAATTTCCAAAAAATGTGGAAGTTAAAATAGAATACTGTGTGTATATGTGTGTGTCTGTGTGTGTGTGTGTGTGTGTGTGTGTGTGTGTGTGTGTGTGTGTGTACTGGGATACTATTAGAGTATCCCATAGATGCTATATCTATGTATAGCAATCTTATAGTATGTTAGAATACTCGTTGTTTCAGTAGATGAGATTATCTAGTGTATCAAATTACAATATATATGCATTCTAATTATATATACTTTTCTTATAGTAATTTTTTTTTTTTGAGTTGGAGTCTCACTCTGTCACTCAGACTGGAGAGCAGTGGCCGCTCCTGGCCACCGCAGCCTCAACCTGCTGGACTCCGGCGATCCTTCCGCCTCAGCCTTCCAAGTAGCTGGAACTACAGGCGTGCGCTACCACGCCTGGCTAATTTTTTGATTTATTGTAGAGATGAGGTCTCGCCAAGTTGCCCAGGTGGGTCTTGAACCCGCGGGCTCAGGCAATCCTCTCACCTCAGCCTCCCAAAGTGCTGGGATTACAGGCTGAGCCACCAAGCCAGGCTTCTTATTGTAATTAACTAACACTAAAGTATAGAAGTATAGTGTTCAAAATATGAAATAAAAACAGATTTTCTGGAACGTAGCATGCATTTTCCAGTAAAACTTGAACAATGACTTTATATATATATATATATATATATAATATATATATATATATATATATATATATGTTACTGAACAGGAAATAAATTCCAAAGTCAATAAAAAAAATTTTGTAATCATGAACCTCTGTACAAATCAGGAACTTTAAAAACTATCCTTTCTCTGTAAAGATGAAAGAGAAGCTCCACTGCACAGGAACAGACAGCAGGATAACTTGACAGACTTAGTGCTAGATGGAGGGAAAAAAAAAATCTCTATTATTCATAACCACAAATCAGCTCTGAGAATTTCCAGAAGTTTCATTTTAAAAATGTTAAAAAAGAATTTGACTGTAAAAGGGTAATTCTTCTCCTGGGGCACACAAGAGTTAAAACCAGTGGAATCAAAAAACAGCATTAGAAAAACAACAACAAATATTTCCAATATATGACTCATCAGATCCCAAATTAATTAGTGCTTATTTTGTTAAAGAACTAGCAAATAATCTAGAATATATGTGCATACATACACACACTCACAGAGATTATTTGTAGCTGAAGGGAAATTTATGGAACTGGAAGATAGCTCTAAAAGTACACAAAATATATTCTAGTGAGGCAAGTTTGGTTGAGGCATGATATTTTGAAGAAGACTTATCAGTTAATCAAAATTCAAAAAGATGTTAATAGAGAAACGTGGGCAGAGGAAATGTTTAAAAGAAAAATTTATTGAATTTTTTCCAAAGTGCTGAAATATGCAATTCACCATTTGAGGAATCAGAATGAATTTCAAGAATAATAAAGAAAATGTGTGCAAGAACACATTCTACTAATGCCTTTAAACACAATTTCTCTACTCTTAGCTTCCCAGCTGTATAATATCGTTTGTCTTATGTCTTTATCTCTGTGTGTTTTGTTCACCACTATTATTCCACATTATACAATATCCCTTCGGGGACCATAGATTCCACTAATATATAAGCTACCTCCCAGATATATACCTTTAACTTTTCCTTTTCTCTTGAACTTTGAGAGAGTTCTTGTATATTTACAGACATTTTAAACCTAACATTTTTATAACATAGAACTAAGACATGACACTCAAAAGAGAGCTAATGAAGAAGCAATGTAAAAGCAACACCATTGTTGTTACTTCTCCACTTACTCTGTTCATGTGAAACACTCAAAAACAATTAACTGAAAGTTTTATCGCCCTTAGATTGGAAAGGATGAGGGAAAGGGACAATGTGTTTAGAGACAAAAGTAAACATGGATCCATGGAAGACACAGCCACAGCCAAAGTTCATGAGACTGAGAGGAAGTCTTAAACACACCTGACATTTAAATATGGCTGCTTTCAGGTCTTATGGCAGCACCTTCCTTTGGCCTAAGCCAACTTAAATACTAAAGGAAAGGCATTTTGAGATCAGTATCCGGGGCAAATGATTAATCTTGATAGCAAGAATACAATATAATCAGCATAAATTTGCTCTTGCCACTATATCTACTTATCTAACTGTATATACATTCTTGCAAGTGCATAAAGAAAAGTCAGGAAAGTCTCATAAGCTTCCAATATGCTATAACATTGTTCCATTCAAACATACTTGTACTTATGATTAAGTTATAATGTAACTAATATGAATGCTCTTCATATAGCATAGGCAAAGGTGGAAATAAAAGTTAATTAACATTACAGAACTGCCCTAATTCTCAAGATTAGGTTTAGCTGTTTCTGAAGTCAAATTTATAATATTCTACTATTCAATGTATATTTCCTTTAAATAATGCTATCACATTTACCACTTACTTCCTAACTATTGGTTGACCTAAATCATCACTGCAAAAACCTGATTGTAGAATTTCTATTTTTTCTTGTAGTACTTCCTCATTGGACATATATATTAGTCAGAGATGTATTGTCAGGAACCTCAGTGAATCTTCTGAAATAGTTCCCTGATTTCCCTTTGCTAATGAAGATAATTTACTCTTGACAGTAAATTAATTCTCTTCTCTGCTTGGTTCAGAAGCATAAGTAGTTCAAAATGAACAGGAGTTTGAATCAACTTACAATTTAATGAGTCAAGATCATTTTCCCTAACGAACATTACATTGGGCCTGAGAAACTCTAATTCCTCCAAGACCAAGATTTCAGACATGGGAAGTTAAACTCACATTGGCAGTTAACATTCGTCAGTGTAAGTGGGCACAGTCAAAACTCCAACTCATTAATTCTGTACCTAGATTAAATGATATCACACCCATCTGTAAAAATTTTGTAGAATTGTGTAGGACAGTGATATAACCTCAATAGTTATGATTGTGTAACCACTAGTGTAAGTGAGCCTTCTGTGCAAGCCAGTATAACAATTCACCTAATTCCAATTGAAGAGACATTTAGGAAGCATAAGAAATTAATTGTGTGTGAACCAAATGCTGTATAGAACTTCACCATATAATTAATTTCTCAGCTACAGATGATGTGTTTAATACTTGTGGTGATATATAAAATAATCTATGTGCACATAAAAGGTGATTCTGATGAATGCACTAAGGCTAGGAAGGCAAATACATATTCAAAAGATAGGAGTAGTATGTGTGATGGTGGTAATATTGTCAGTAAAATCGAGAAATGCCTCCAAACATTCTACCTCTTCTTTTATACTTACTGGTAAAACGTCTGCACATTTCTCTCATTTTACAGAGATCATTCCAACATACTCAAAACTAATGGATCCCTAGAAACGTACTGACCTGGACTTTCCCTGAAATTTATTCAGGTTTATTGACTCATGTATCTGACTAAGGCATCTAAGATCCTTGTTATTTCTTTTCTTTTTCACTAGATCCAATAATAGTGATGTTATCAATGTAATAAACCATTATGATGTAATAGATTAGTTTGAGTTATCATGACAATAAAAGTTCTTCGTGACTGTATAATGGTTGAATGTCAGAGTTGGCATGATCATAAGACAAGACAAAAAATGCATACTGTTGTCACTGATTACTGAAGAAGAATTATTTTTGATTATCTTTATTGATTGAGATTGAAAGCAAATAATTTACTATGATAACGGATGCATATCAGGTGCTAGGGAATTTACTGATTTATCCTAGTTTGGGTCCATTCTATCTTAAGAGATCTCACTCCATAGATATGGGGTCCAATCAAGGAATCTGTGAAGTTATCAAATACATGTAGTTCCACCACAAAATATGAGACTGGGGGGAGATAATATTTCATTTCTAAGATCACAACTCTGTGATACAAAGTCCCATTGTAAGCATTGTAAGATAAACTTAGGCAAAGATACCAAGAATTGCCTGTCTTTCATCAGATATTTTGACTGGTAGACACAGAGTCATTTGAATCAGTGTTTAATAACCCCAATGGTTGTGGTATTTCACTCTTCTAAGTGCACACTCACCTTGTTAACTGGGAGGACCCTCTGCAAAAACTAGGAGGATAATCTCAGTTCAAACTTGTATTTACATTAACGGAAACTTTCTCCAAGTTAATGAGCTGCCCCCTCAATTTATCTGCAAACCAGCTTATGTCTGGAAATAAGGTTAGAGACCATGACACCCATTACAGTGACCATTATAATGTGTCTGCTAAATAGATACACAAATAGCCTCCTTACAAAAATCAAGCATTACTTGAGAAGATTGCTGAGCTACTTGATTCATAGCAAACTTATCATCAGTTAGCCATCAAACAGACTACAAAGTCTCAGAACACTAGAATTATTGCTTTTTTTGGTTTTTGTTTTTTGTTTGTTTGAGTTGGAGTCTCACTCAGTTGCCCAGACTGGAGTGCAGTGGCCGCTCCGGGTCACCGCAGCCTCGACCTGCTGGGCTCCAGAGATCCTTCTGCCTCAGCCTTGCGAGTAGCCGGAATTACAGGCATGCGCTGCCACGCCCGGCTGATGTTTTGATATATTGTAGAGATGAGGTCTCGCTGCCCAGGCAGGGAATTATTGTTTTTAACCCTGATTACTATTATGAAATTTCGCTTACTTTATCATAGAGGATTACCTGGCTGCACCTGTTCTCCTAGATTTTTATTATTCTTATTGAATTCAGATAACCCAAAGCCATAGCAGTATGTCTCATATTTATTTATATTAACAGAAAGAAGACACTACTCTGCTTTTCATGTACAGTGATGAACTCGTCAAACATAGCTCAATATTATGTAAAATCTTCTCTAGGGCATGGGTAGGACATAGCAGAGCCATTTGCAGAAATTAGTGCAAGTCTAAAAATCCCTATTTCTCCAAGCCTTAGGACTCCTTTCTACATGTTAAGAAATAAAAGTCGGCCGGGCTCGGGGGCTCAGCCTGTAATCCCGCGCCTTTGGGAGGCTGAGGTGAGTGGTTTGCCTGAGCCTGGGTTCGAGACCCGCCTGGGCAGCGAGACCTCATCTCTACAATAAATCAAAAAATCGGCCGGGTGTGGTAGTGCATGCCTGTAATTCCAGCTACTTGGAAGACTGAGGCGGAAGGATCCCCGGAGCCCAGCAGGTCGAGGCTGCGGGGGCCGGGAGCGGCCACTGCACTCCAGTCTGGGCGACCGAGTGAGACTCCAACTCAAAAAAAAAGAATAAAGAAAAAGAAATAAAAGTCTTATCATTTATCCTTCTCAGCAGTCATCACTGTTGAGCCCAATTTCAACCAACCACAACTTCAGACTAATAAGACTGCTTTTGGTGCTTTAGTCAAACCACTGCATCTTGAATCAAGATTAAATATATTTATAGATATAAATTATAACTAAGCCAATTTGTGTTTTGACTGTTATTGAAACTCTGAAAACCTTACAATGAAATCTAGAGACTGAAATGCAGCTATGTGTGTCCTGCGTCAAATTGATTAAAGTAATTTAAGTTTATATTGAGATTTTCTGATTATGCCTTGTGTTTAGAGTCCATGGACTTAATTTATATGTATAGTTTGAGTAAGCATTCCAGGGGATTAAAAAGCAGCCATTCTACTATCTACAATATTTGTAACCAGTATTTGCCACAGTGCCTAAGAGCTGTAGCTCCAAGTTCACCAAACTATAGCACATCAGTGATATCAAACCTCCTGCCTCTTTGGGTAAATACATTTTCTTGGACACAGTCTCACACATTTGGTTACAGTAATTTGCTTCAGCTCAACAAAGGCAGAGTTGAATGGTTGAAACCAACATTTTTTGACTCGCAAAGTTAAAATATTTACTATATGGATCCTCAAGGAAAAGTTTGCCAACAACTACTCTAGTCACTGGAACTTCTGAAACTCTGCCCTCCTCTGAAACTCCCTCCCATTACGCTGCTGGTGCTAATTTGAGGTATTATAATATCACTATATATCATTAGTTATGAGTGATGCATTTTTCTCAGAACAGAAGAATAAACAAATGGTTATCTAATATTTTAATATTTTATTTCTAGAGCCCTACTTTGAGGATCTGTTTTCTTGATCAAACATGGTATAAAATTATTGGAACAAGCAGAGTTCTGGTACTTAGTAGCAACAAATTTATAAAGGGTTCAATGTTTAATAATTTAATAAAATATCAATAAAGAGAACTGTGAGCAAAGCTAAGGCAATCACTAGATGGGTAAAGCATGCAGTGATTAACTCTAGGTAGCCATTTCCACTTCAAGTCCTGAAGGAATAAGACATTGATCTGTTTTATGGAAGCCATAAGAAACTTGGAACAGAGGAAAGCAAGCTGCTGGACAGACCACATAAACGTAGAATGCAACTACAGGCCAAACCACAATAATATACATAGAGAATAAGGAACAAATTATTTATTCTTCTTTGTCCTGATCTTCAATATCTGTAGAGGTCAATCTACAAAGCCATAGAACAGGGCAGAAAAGAGCAAAGCTTAATTTTGGCAGAGGAGGTAAAAAAAAAAAAAAAGAGAACTTTAAGAAAGGAAAAGCAAAAAAAAAAAAAAAAAAAAAAAAAAAGCCAAACAAACTATAGTCTCCTAAGAGTTATAAACTCTTTCTCAATTTTCTCCAAATTTCACTTTAACTATATGAAAACACACTATTTAAGTAAAAAATTCTAATATTTTCTCCAGTATTAACCCAAAGTTTTAAGATTGGCTGGTCTTTCTAGGAAGTTAACTATGTTGATAGCAGATTAGAAAGTTACACAGAATCCAGGGCATTCCCAATATCACTAATTCAAGGAGATTTTATGAACTGATGCTTTTTAAAAAAATTTAAACTAGTTTGTGCCATATATGTTGTTAATAACAGCCAAAATACTCAGATGAAAACTATCCCTTATCTAATTTATGATTATAAGTTGTAAGCACAACATGATTGTCTGAAAAAATTCTTGAGAAGATCTCATATTATAATATGAACAAAAACAATATGAAGACTATTTATTAACACACCAGCTAATTACTACTACTACTGTTATATTTTAGGTTATTCAGAGGCAAACATGATATCACCCCTTTTCGGAATTCCAAAGATTTGGTTTAGTGGAGTTCAGATTCAAGTATTTAATAATATTCTTCTCATTTTGTAGCAGATATGTAGATAAGTATTGGGAATTCACTATAAACTTGTTAAATTCTGTTACACAATGAAGCATATAATTATTGGTGAATGTAGAAACAAATTATAATTAATTAATAAACATGATATTTGTATTAAAATACAACTGAAATCTAGAATCCATTAGATTAAACTATAGAAACTTTATTTTTTAATCAAAAATAAATAAAGCATAGTATGGAGAGAATGAATTTGCCTTGGAAAGCTTGATTTTCTTTTGTTTTCTTATATTGAAACCCTTAAGACTGATGTTTATTAATATGAAAAATAAAACATTTAAAACAAATAGAGACCAAATGACTCTTCAGCAGACTCATAGATCATTTTGAAGAAATACCCTTTATTAGGCTAAAAAGAGTCTTAAATGTAACCACATTTCAATGAACAGAATTAGGTGAAATAAATTTTCTCCTTACGTTATATTAACTTCTGAAAAGAAAGTCCCCCCCCAAAAAACGAATAAATGATGTATTCCTTTTTAAACTCCCCTAGTGTATGCATTTCTCTTTTAGGTGGTTGAAACTTAAAAGCTAAACCACTGATAATAAAAGGAAATTTTGGGCAGTTTTATGAAACATATCATTTAAAGTCTTTAAAACATACACTATTCTGCTAAGAATTAAGTAAATTTTATCAAATTTAAACTTAACACACATATTTGAATAAAATACAAACAAGATCAAATGAGATCAGCCATTACTGAATGTTTTTGTGATGCTGAAATTCTAAGTTTTTTGTATATGTGTGAGTTTGTGCATACGTGTGTATGTGTGTATAAGTATGGGTGTATATAAAGAGATTATATAGACAGATAAAAAAGTATATATAATGTATTCCAAAGGCTATATATATTATATTAACTGTGCTTCCATATTCTACAATTAAAATTTTGACTTTTAACAGTAGTTCCATCTAACCAATCTGTTAATGGCAATGATTTCTGTTGGAGAGGGAAACTTTCTTTTTACTTTGAGTATTAATCTGAAATGAGGAGTAAAATATGTAAAAAAGAATATATTTTATGATCTTCCTTTTTATTCACATATAAGTAAATATCAGTTTCCTTCTCCTGAAATCTACTTGCCCCTTCATATTCTGCCACCTCCACATGTTGCCAAACACTGTCAAGATTTCCTACTTCAGTCTCCTATTTCAGAAGAACAATATTGTTCCACTAGGTATTAATTTTTAAATGGTATAATGATAAAGCATTGAATAATCATTCTTGAAGTTTCTATTAAAACACTTGGAGAAATACATAATACTTTATAGCACTAGGCAAACATATCTGAAAATGTTTGTGAAGATCACATTGAACAATAAAGAAATAAAGCAGGATATCTCTTTCTCAAGTGGTAAGTTTAAAAATAATCTTTTTTAAAGCCAAAGATAAGGAGACATCAGATCTTGCTTAGGACAGCAAAAAAAGAAACTTCTTTGTATTTGTCAATGTAATGCCTTTATAAAATTCCACAAGGCTGTTAAGTGATAAGAACTTACTTTATGTCTCTGAACAGTTTGCTCTTTTGTATTCTTTCCACAACCACATAAAAACATAAAGTAAGGTAAATATCAGAACCTGCTGCTAGAATTTTATTCTATTTAAAGTGAAATATGAAACGAAAAATAGATACATTTTGTCGTCTAAGGAGAAGTGTGTGTGTGTGGGTGTGTGTGTGGGTGTGTGCACACGTGTGTGCGCGCATGCATGCAGATGTGTATGTTTGTGACCCCTATACAAAGAGAATGCAAAAAATTTTAAATGCAAACATATGTATATTTTTATGTCCAATATAAATATTTTAAAAATATTCACTGATAGAGATTCCAAAAGCAAAGTCTCAATTTTTCAACCAACACATCTTTGACAAAGCCTCCAACAATAGCCACTGGGGACAGGAGAATCTATTCAGTAAACTGTGCTGGGAAAACTGGCTGATCACATGCAGAAGATTGAAACAGGAATCCTACCATTCACCATACACAAACATTAACTCTAAATGAATCAAAGACCTAAATGTAAACCTCAGACTATAAGAATCTTAGAAAACACAGGAGACACCCTATGGAAATTAGAACTAACAACCAATTCTTGATTGGAATCCTAAGTGCCCATACCATAAGAAATAAGATAGACCAAGTGGGACCTCATCAAACTGAAGAGTTTCTGCAAAGCAAAATAAACCATCAAGAGAGCAGGGCAATAGCCCACAGAATGGGAAAAGACATTTGCCAATTGTATATCTGACAAAGGCCTAACATCTAGGATCTACAAGGAACTCAAATATGCCAAAAGGAAAAAAACAAGCACCCCCATTTAAAAAGTGGGCAAAAAACATGAATAGACACTTTTCAAAAGAAAATATATGGGCAGCCAACAGACACATGAAAAAGTGCTCAGCCTCACTCATCATCAGAGAAATGCAAATCAAACCACATTGAGATACCACCTTACCCCTGTAATAACGGCCATCATTAATAAAACAAACAACAGATGCTGGCAAGGATGCAGAGAAAAAGGAATGTTTCTACACTGCTGGTGGGAATGCAAACTAGTGAAACTTCTCTGGAAGACATTGTGGCAATTTCTGAAAGAACTAGAAATTGACCTTCTATATGAGTCAGCAATTATCCTATTGGAAATATACCCAGAAGAACTCAAATCATTCTACAAAAGGATACCTGCACACATATGTTTGGTGAATGCCTTTTCACAATAGCAAAAACACAGAACCAAGCATGCTGCCCACTGAAACAGGACTGGATAAAAAAATGTGATACATATACACAATGGAATATTATGCAGACATAAAGAAGGACAAACATATGGACTTCACAGTAACTTATATGGATTTAGAGCCTATCATACTCAGTGATCTCACAGAAACAAAGAACAGAGTATCATACGTTCTCACTTATAAGCAAACTTTGGACAATTATCATAAAACTATAAGGAAGGAAAAGACAGTAGTGGGAAACTGCGGCGGGGGGGGTTAGCATTTGAGGGAAACTGCTGGGGGAGGGAGGGGCACACCTCATCAACAAGGGTATCTGCATAATCAACATTTGTATACCTAACCTTGAACTGTACCCACATCACTAAAATTTAAAAAAAAAAAGTTAAAGCAAATTAAAGCAAGATAGCTTCTTTTATCCCTCCCCACCAAGATTGCTTCTTTAAAAAAAAATTCACTGTTGGAAAAGTTCATGATAAATGTGTAGAGAAAATTGAAGGTCTAGTTGCAGAGTTTCTTCTTGCAGATTACAATGGAAACTATACAATATTTCCATATAAATAACTTTTTCCTTTTAACATGAAAATTACATGTATTGAAGAAACTGCAATATGAAAGATATATAAAATATATATGAAAACTGCCTAGCATTTTTTGAAAGTACATAGTATAATATGTACAAAAATGCCACCATAATTATTTTATGGAATTTTAAAAATTGATTTTACTTGTTATTAACTCCTCCTTATGCTTGATATCCTCTAAGGAAAAGTCAACTTTTTACCTAAAGTCAACTTTTTACCTAAAATAAGCTTGTTGTGACTACTATATGTTCACATACTATCCATAGGATAAAGGAAGCTTAAACATCAAGGTGTGATGGAGTAAGTTCAGAAAGTTTTAACACTTCCAGTTTTCTTTCGATATTAAATAGCATTTCTATAGAATTCCTAATATGAATAAGTCTTGAATTCTTTTTTAGTAATTTTTTTTGTAATTTCTAATTTGAATTCAAATATATTAAAGCAGCAGAGCAGGTTATTACAGCTAGAACTTAACTGAAGTTGACAATACTTTATTCTCATGTCTTAGTGCATTGAAGATGTTTAGAGCAGCATCACCCTTCTTATGTTATTAAACATGACTCATGAATCAGAAAGCTAGATTCCTAAACTTGGCAGACAAGATAAATTTCCATTGTCCCATCTGCTCAATTCATTTCTTAATTCCCTGTGTGAGGTCTCTTCAGTTCTTGGAAGATTCAGAAAAACAAAACTAAAAAAAAAAAAAAAAAATCTGAAAAGTGTCTGTGCAATTTTACCCTCTGCCCACATCTTTGTCAATCCTGAATTCCATCCCATATGCCCCATTTGCTGCCTAAGCTGTCCTCATGATGAAAACGCAGACAAGGACTCGGCAAATATGTAATATAAACATTTAGTTTCACAGAACAAGAAGAAATTGCATAAACCGCATGAAAAAGTCCATAGGCAAAAAATACATTTCTTTTTAAAATATGTATACATTGTAGAAGTTGAGAATAGAGGAAGAAAAGTATCCTGTTACACTATTGAACAGCTTGTGGAAAGATATTTTTTTGGAGTATAAACAGAAATTTTTATGTCTCATAAAATAATGAGTATGAGAAAAATTGGAAATCTTAGAATAAAAACAAAATATAGATCTATTTTGATAGTCTCATAAGAAGTATTTCCAAAAATCTGAGCTAAATCTTCTTTATAAATGGATGCGTGATTTAACATTTTATTTCCTAATGACTAAATTAAAAGAGAAAATATTTTTATTCAGATAGTTATTATTTCTGACAAAAGAAGCATGGGTATTTATCTGCCGAGATTCTTTTTTTGTCCCACAAATAAATCTAATAAAGTTTTTTTAATGTAGATGTTTTCTTTAGGGACATTTTCAAATGGATTGTCTTCCAAGAATCACTTCTACCAGGCCTTGAGTTTTGTACCCACTTCAGTAACTGCAATACGAAATGTGATTAAAATGTTGGAGCCAGTCATTTCAGCCAATTTAGGACATTTGCCCACCTTCACACACAAATATTTTGTGATATTGCTTACCTTCACCCATATCCATGCTGATTTCATTCTTTCATTATGACATCCTAAGTTTATTATGGGTCATTCTTACTTTCCCTCATGACTGTGTTATTTGTCCCCTTTTAATTTCTTCTCTAGTATTTATGATTATGTGCCCTATTTTTAAGAAACCATTATTTTTCTTTTACTTCCAGTAATATCCCATATTCTCACTGCAATAAAAAGCATTTTCTCACAGAAGTAACATGGCATTTCTTTCTAATACTTTCACATTTGTATCTCCACAACATGAAATCATGTGAAGTAAGCCTACCTCTTGCATTCAACAACAAAACACTGTATTTTGACATTTTTCTCTTTTCTTACAAAGCTTTTTCTCATAGCATGCATATCATTTTCCTTCTTTTACTTTTTCTATTAACTCCTGTGATCTAAGACACATATCTCTTCTCAGTAATCATTTTAATGACTAGATGACAAAGCCTTGTTTTTAATTTGTTGGGAAATTATTTTTTGAAAATTAATATTTGTTTTAATATTTTCCCCGACACTTGGGTCACTGAGGTTTTTGAAAATTTTAGTCACCGTAATTTCATTTCTATTTTATTTTACCTCTTTGTAGGAAGACCACAATGAAAGTTCATCAATGTTAGACTCTGAGTCTTTCTAAGATCTTGGTAAAATTTCTCCTTCAGTTTACTAAATCATTGCCTTCCAGTTTTAGGATTACTTTGCCTTAATTAACCCTTCTTATTCACATTAGGGAATCTTGTTCTTTACCTTACAGTCCTCACACTCCATCTATCTTCCTTATCCTATCTGATCAAGATTTTATTGTCCTGTCCTTCAAAAATTCAATTGTGATGTCACTTTTCCTTTTCTACATGACAGCTGTCAATCAATGGAAAACAGCAGTAAGTTTTCACATTGTATAAACTTATGGAATACTTGTTACCAGTTAATTATAGATACTTTAATATAAGTTGTTGCTAATCTATTTGCATATTTTTATTGTCATATAAACACATTTCAAAATGGATTAATAAATATTATTATTTTCTAACTAGAAAATATATTTGTATTATACTTGTGTAATGTTTTATATTGTTACAGTCATTAAAATCACTCTTATAGTATAGATAATACTTATATTATTTTTTTTAATGTTTATAATTGAGAAGGAAAGACTAAAGAAAAACACTAATTCTGCAGTCAAATTTCCTGGTGGAATTTAAAGCCAGAATTAATACACTACTCTATAAACCCGATTGCAATGCTCTTTTATTTTAATATTGCTATTTGTTATATAATTTTATTTTACATTGGTTTAATATGATAAGATACTTCTGCATAACTATGTTTAATTATCTTTAGAAGTAATTTTGGGTCAGTGTATAATGTTTTCTGAATTATTAAGATCTCTTTGCATAAAAGCCTAGTATGAATTTAAGATTGTAGATGGAAGTTGATATGTTAGGTATGTTAGCTATCCAGATTTAAATTGAGGGAAGATTTTCAAGGGAGCATTATCATTCTTTTTCTGGATCCATGTCCTTTTTAACCTCTATTTCATTTTATTCTTGCTGTTTCTTCCATTTATCTGTATCAACATTTCGATGATAGTGAAGGCAATCAATACCCTGGTATATGTAATCCCTTGATGTAACAAGTAATGTTCTATGTGATTTATTTGCAATCACATGTAAAGTACCAATGGATTATGATTTTCTCCTTTTTTAGAATTATAAACTAAGTAGAAGAAATATTTCTCAGTGTGAATCCAGTTCCAACTTTTGATATCTTTTTTTCCTACTCAATTATTGTGCTTTATGCTCTATGTTTTTTAAATGTTTTCTGGAACCTGATATTTCTAAATATCACTCATATATCATTGTACTCCATGTTATATACTGAAAAACGCTAGTATATCTGCCATGTTCTAAGAATACAAATAAAGTATTGGTAATATTGTAAAAAGATAATCAAATCCATCCCGAGTGAATGGATTTAGAAGATTCTGATTTACAGACTGAGATTGTTAAAGGTTGACTTCTGTATTACTGCTAATTTAAGATTTTGGTTTAAGGTTTCGTTTTCTTCATTGGCAAAATAATGAATAGAACATTCTCTAATGTTAGTACAATGTAATTGTTGTGCATATTAACTGAGCAGTCTCAAATCAAGGATATTTATGTAGATGGGTCAGATGCAAGCATGGCAGTTTACTGTTGAAAAAATACATTTATATTGTATTTCATAAAGTGCAAGTTTATTTAGCTTTTCAAACTATATCCATCTAGATAAAACAATACCCATAGGCATTAGTGGAGAAAGCATACTATTGATGGCCATTATTTGAAAACTATTTGTTAACTTAGCATGCATTCCTCCAGTGTATGTCTAAAGGATTTTAGATATACATTTACCACAGGTATTAAAACTTCCCTACTCAGTTTATACTTAGTCATAAATATTTGTTTTGGGTCAGGTTGTTATCAATTTTACCTTCAGGTCTTAGGAAAAAAATTTCATACACAAAAAAAACCTCAATGCAGGCTGTTTTTTGTTTTTGGTTTTGGTTTTTTGTTGTTGTTATGACAAAACTGCCTAGGATGAATTACAATAGGTTTCTTTATGTTTTAGGATTAAAGTTTTTGTTGTTGTTTTGTTTTGTTTTGTTTTGTTTGAGTTGGAGTCTCACTCTGTCACCCAGACTGGAGTGCAGTGGCCGCTCCCCCCCAGCCACTGCAGCCTCAACCTGCTGGGCTCCTGCGATCCTTCCGCCTCAGCCTTCCAAGTAGCTGGAACTACAGGCGCGCGCTACCACGCCCAGCTAATTTTTTTTTTTTTAATTTATTGTAGAGATGAGGTCTGACCAAGTTGCCCAGGCTGGTCTCAAACCCGTGGTCTCAAGGAATCCACTCACCTCAGCCACCCAAAGTGCGGGATTACAGGCTGAGTCATCGAACCCGGCTAGGATTAAAGTTTTTAAATCAACATGTAGGACCCTTGGAAGTATCATATTTAAGGGTCAATGTCTGCCTTACATAGGAAAAGATTTACCAATGAGAATAGTCCTTTTGGTTTCAGACAATGTCACAAGCTCACAAACACTGCTTTGAAAAACTTTGTTTTATTTTAAGTGGAGAAATTATAAAAGTTGCAGATGATAAAGAACTGAAGGCCATTATTTGGGTTAGAAGTTCATATTATATATAGTTGCTATTTATTTATGAGTATATATTCACCACTTTACTAACCAAGTCAAATTTTACCAGTGTAAATCATGGCATGCTTGTCTCACTCTAGAGGCACAAATTAGAAAAATGTTGTTTGAATAGTGTTGACTAAAAACTACCATCAAATATAGTACTCCAAACAGTTTTCACGAACTGGAAAAATAAGTTTTGAAGTTGGTTTCAGCTCTATTTCTGCATTTTTTTATGTGGAAATGACACATCTATATCTCCTCTCTAAAGTTACAGATAGACCATAATACAAAACAAATCGATGCACACACACACACACACACACACACACACACACACACACACACACACGTATACATACACATACACACACACACACACACACACACACACACACACTCACTTCTAAAGTCAAATAACTTCTTTATAGAAATCTTAGGCTTTGAAGAAAGCTACATATAACTGTTGCTGCTAAGCATTTGTTCATTTTGAAGAAATCAAGATATACAAATATTTTTTGTTACAAAGAATGATATAAATTTGGGAATAAAATAATTTAATATTTAATTGGTATTTTGTTTCCATCTAATCTGCTATTTTAAAATATTTTTTAAGTTCTAGTGGAATGCTCATTAAGTTATTTAGTGAAATGTTCCAAAGGAGGACTGGTCTAGCAGTCAAGTAACACATTTGAGCATGAACTCTGCCCTATTTACAGTGGATTAAACACAAGGCTGTTTTACAAAAATGTTAAGAACCATGTGTCTGTTGGCTGTTCACAAATCTTCTTTTGAGCAGTGTTTATCCATGAATGTTGCCCACTTTTTAATGGGGGTTGTTTTTGTTGTTGTTGTTGTTGTTCAGCATGTTTAAGTTCATTGTAGGTACTGAATGTTAGGCTTTTGTCAGATATGCAGTTGGCAAATAGTTTTTTTTTTTTTTTCCATTCTGTGGGCTGTCTTCCTGTTCCCTTTTTGGTTTCTTTTGTTTTGCAGAATCTTTGAGTTTAATGAGGTTCCACTTGTCTATCTTATCTCTTATGACATGGGCTTTTGGGCAGTAATAGGCTCCCTATTTTGATTTTTCTGTAAGGGTATCTCCTGCATTTTCTAAGATTCTTAAAATTTGGTGTTTTACATTTATGTCTTTGATCCTTTTGGAGTTATTTTTTGTGTATGGATAGGTAGGAGTCCTGTTTCATTCTTCTGCACGTGATCTGCCAGTTTTCCCAGCACCCTATAATAATCTCTCCTTTCCCCAGTGGTTATTGTTGGAGGCTTTGTCAAAGATGAGTTGGCTGAAAAACTGAGGTTTTGCTTCTGAAATCTCTATCCAGTTCTATTGGTCTAAAAGCCTGTTCTTGTACCAACACCAGGTTTTTAAAAATTATTGTAGCTTTATAATACAATTTAAAGTCTGGAAGTGTGATACCTCCCACTTTGGCTACACTCCTGGTCATTTATGTTTCCATATGAATTCCTGTATTGTTGTTTTCAGGCCTGAGAAGAATGATGTTGGTCAACAGACATATGAAAAAATGCTCCGTCTCACTAATCATCAGAGAAATGTAATTCAAAACCACATTAAGATACCACCTAATTCCAGTAAGAATGGTCATCATAAATCAAACAAACAACAAACAAAAACAGATGCTGGTGAGGATGTAAAGAAAAGGGAACGCTTCTACACTGTTGGGAGGAATGCAAACTAGTCCAACTTCTATGGAAAGTGGTGTGGCAATTCCTAAAAGAACTAGAAATCAAATTTCCACATGACCCAGTAATCCCCCTTCTGGGAATATGCCTGGAGGAAATTAAATCACTCTATAAAAAAGATACTTGCACATGCATGTTTGTTGCAGCACTATTTACGATAGCAAAAACAGAATCAACCATTCTGCCCATCGAAAGAGGACTGGGAAATAAATGTGGTACATACACATGATGGAATATTAAACAGCCATAAAGAAGGACAAAATTATGAACTTCACAGCAACTTAAATGGACTTAGAGTCTATAATACTCAGTGATTTATCACAGAAACAAAGAACTGAGTACCACATATTCTCAATCATAAGCAGACCCTCAATTCTTACCATAATACTACTACAAGAAAGGGATTGGCAGTAGCCGGAAACTGCCGCGGGTTGGGGTGGTGGGCACAGCCTATCAGTAAGGGTACCTGGTCTCAAACCAAGTGAAGTAAGGACCAAAGTGAGACCCAAACATTACTTACACAATGACTATTTGTATACCTAACTCTGAATTGTACCCCAAATCTTTAAAATAAAATTAAAAAATAAAAATAAAAAAATAGACATTCTTCAAGTTCTTAATATGAGTGCATTAATTTATTTTTAAATGTTAAGTCACCTCTGCATTATTGAAATTAACCAAACTGGTGCATAGTGCTTTCACCTTTTTCATTATTTTTATACATAATTTTCCAATATCATGTTTAGAACAATTGCATCTACATTCATGAGCAAGATGGGCCCATATATTTACATATTTTTAATACTCTCATCATGTTCTGATATAAAAGTTACACTGGCCTCCTTTAAGTATTTGTATATTCTTTCTGTTTCTATTTTCTAGAAGTACCTCTATGATTTTGGTGATTTTGGAATTCTTTAAATATTTTCTAAAAACCTTGGCCTAAAGTGGTTTTTTTGGGGGGGGAGCAGGAGAGTCTTTATGATATATATTCATTTTTTCACAAATGTCAAGCTATTCAAGATATCTATTTTTTCATGTTTCAGTTTTGATATTATATAACTCAAGAAATATGATAAAAATGTCTAAAGTTTCAATTTTGTCAAGATCAAGTTTTATCTTTTTTATATCCCTGGCATTTGTAGTATTCTCCCATTTTTACTTTGATATTGAATATTTGTGTTTTGTTTTTTGTTTTTCTTGATTTGTCTTACAAAGGGCATACATGTTTTTATTAGCCTTTCAAAAGACCCATTTGTCTTGTTGACTTTTGCTGCCTTAATTAATTTTAGTTATTTTAATTTTTTAAAATTTTTTCTACTTCCATTGTTCCATTCTTCTAATTTCTTAGTGTTTAATTTGTAGTTTTTTTCATGAGGTGGATAAATAACACATTGACATTTCAGACTTCCTTTCTTAGTTTGTGAATTTGCAGCCATACATTTCTCATTATACATTGTTTTAGATGAATCTGCACATTTTGGTGTGTAGTCATTTTTTTTTTTTTTTCAGTTCAGTAAAGATTTCAAATTTCCATTGTGATTATCTTTTCTTGCACCAGGAGATATTTAAGAATCTACTAGCCGGGCTCGGTGGCTCAGCCTGTAATCCCGCGCCTTTGGGAGGCTGAGGTGAGTGGATTGCCTGAGCCCGGGGGTTCGAGACCCGCCTGGGCAGGGAGACCTCATCTCTAAAATAAATTAAAAAATCAGCCGGGCGTGGTGGCGCATGCCTGTAATTCCGGCTACTCGGAAGGCTGAGGCGGAAGGATCGCCGGAGCCCAGCAGGTCGAGGCTGCGGTGGCCGGGAGCGGCCACTGCACTCCAGTCTGGGCGACAGAGTGAGACTCCAACTCAAAAAAAAAAAAAAAGAATCTACTGTTCAATTGCCAGATTTGTGGGATTTTCTATCTAATCAAAGAAAATGTTCTGTAAGGATTCAGGTTTTTTCAGTTTATTGAAACTATTTTTGTGGACCGGTATATAGTGAAATTTTAAAACTGTTCTATATATCTTAAAGAACTACACTGCAAGTGCTCACTCAGTGTTTTATATGTGTTCATTAGATCAAATTTGTTCAATGCTTTGTTCAAATTTTCATAATCAGCTCGCTATTTGGTATGATTTATCTATCACTTACCTAGAGTAGTGCATTACAATTTTTCATTATAGATTTTTCTATTTTTCATTTTAATTATGTCTTTTTGATGATTGCAACATCAATCATTATCAAATTGCCCCCTTTATCTAGTAGTTCTTTTATATTGCTATTTACTTTGATATTAGTATAGACAGACCAGTTTTCTTTCCATTCGTATTTGCATTTGTGTTATGTCTATTTATATATCTATATTTATATTTCTACTATCTATATCTATTGTTTCTCTCTCTCTGTCTCTCTATCATCTATCTCTCCGACCTATTTGCTTTCAGATGTTATAGACATATTTTTCTTATACTTTCTCTAAGCATGTATCAATTTTTGCTTTATAGTTACATATTTTGTTTTTCCTTTAATAAATCTGATCTTATCCTAAGGTAAATGAGATAGTATCTATTATATTCTATATGCTTTGTTACTTTGCTTTTCTATTTAAATCTGCAATCGATCTGCAATTAATTAGCCATATGAACTAGATATCGTATGAGGACAGAATTAACACGTCTCTTTGCTCATTTTCTATATGTCCTTGCAGACAATGCAAGGTAATCTCCTCATCTAAAGCTCCTTAATTCAATCATATTTGTAAAATCCCTTTCACTTTGTAGAATAATATATTCACCGGTTCTGGAGATTAGAATATAAACAATTTTCAGATGCCATTATTCAGCATACCACAGTTTCTTTGATTAAAACCTGCCTTTTAGAGAGATAATTAGTTTTCATTATTTCATATGCCTAACTCCTCACAGGGATAAACAAACTACCTTAATAGTGCATACTATCAAATGTATATAATCATATTTCAGAGATTACTATTACAAAAAAGATATGAGATATAATTCAGAACAGGTTCACAACATTTTCCCATTTCACACAAGTTTATGGAGTGTGATTAGGATAATATTATGTCTTATATTGTAGTCATTTCAAAGAAGTGTCTGTCATTCTTCACAAAATTTAGAGTATATGCCAAGACTGATAACATCACAAATGCAACAATAGGTAAGTGAAGTTCTATTACTAACATGAGGTTTTCTGGAGATGCAGGACTAGTTCTTTTGTAGGTATAAAAATGGCTTAAACTAGTCTGGAAAGTAGACTGGCTTAGATATTATAGAGGTTAGGAGGTGGGACTTGGTTGAGAATTCTCATGCATATGGGGGGGCACTAAAGGAAACAGCATTCAGGGTCCATTGTATGCTTGCCAGTTGATGGGCAGAAGAGGAAGTGGCATATGGGGCTTGGAAGCTCTAAGCAGTCAAAAATAAAAAATAAAGCCAGCTCTTTATTACATATTTAAATGGTAATTTTTCAGGAATATATATGTTTTTAATCTGATTGAACATTCTTTCAAGGGATCCCTGAGTGAAATTTCTTCAGACATAAACAAGATACAGATTAGAATAATTATATTACCAACAGAAACTTTATCCTGGTGCTAATGTGGTGATTAAATACTTAATCCTAAAATTAAAAAAAAATTCGAATTGTTTTTCTCTCAAAATATTTAAAACTCAAAACCAAAATCATACTAAAATATGTGTCATTAGGTATGACTGCCAGTAATCTGTTTTTATTTTGGTTTCTACTAACTTCTTACTAAATCATTCAATGACAACTTTACTGATTCACAAATTTGATTTTTTTGTCATCAATTACTCCATTTATGAAATACCGATTTCAAGTTGTCTACACATTAAAAATAATAATTTACAGCTCAAATTTAAGGGAAAATGAGAAATTTCAAAAGTAAACAAATTTAGCAATGTAATCAAAATATATAAAAATATATTAAGCTCAAAAGATGCAAAAATACTATTTCATACAACAAAGTTTTATGGAAATAAGTGTGCTGAAAACATCGTTTGTTGATAAAAATATTGGACCAACAATATATTATCGTTATTATTATTTTTTGAGTTGGAGTCTCACTCTGTCGCCCAGACGAGTGCAGTGGCCGCTCCCGGCCACCGCAGCCTCCACCTGCTGGGCTCCAGCGATCCTTCCGCCTCAGTCTTCCGAGTAGCTGGAATTACAGGCGAGCGCTACCACGCCCGGCTGATTTTTTGATTTATTGTAGAGATGATGTCTCGCTGCCCAGGCGGGTTCTTGAACCCTTGGGTTCAGGCAATCCACTCACCTCAGCCTCCCAAAGGCACGGGATTACAGCCTGAGCCACCGAGCCCAGCGGACCAACAATATTTTACTGTGAAAAATCAAGCAGACAAATCACTTTCATATGCAAAATGTATGAATTATATTTATATCATACCAAACATTACTGCATGGACAGGGGAATGCTTCATTATTGATTTACTTATTTACTTTTTATTTTTATGGATTCATTGTGCTTATATACCACACTTTCTTCATCCATTCATCTGCTGATGCATACTTATGTCGATTACATATCTTCACTAGGGTGCAGATATCTCTTCAATATGTTTATTTTCTTTCTTTTGAATATATACCTAGTAATGAGATTGCTGGATCATATGGTAGTTCTATTGTTAGTTTTTTGAAGAACCTTCAAACTGTCCTCCATAGTGGCTATACTAATTTACATGATCACAAACAGAGTACAAAGATTCCCCTTTCTTTACATCCTCACAAGCAATTTATTATTGCTTGTCTTTGGAAAACTATTTTATCTAAAGTGAGATGTTATATCCTTGTGGTTTTAAGCTGTATTGCTCTGAAGATTAGTGATATTTTAAGCTTATTTTTATTTATTTATTTATTTTTATAGACCTGTTGGTCATTTTTATGTCTTTGTTGAGAAATTTCTATTCAGCAATATTTTGTCCACTTTTCATTGGGGTATTCAATTTTTTCCTTATTGAGTTGTTTTAGTTCTTTATACATTCTAGTTTTTCCCCTCTTATTAAACGGGTAGTTTACAAATATCTTCTCTCATTCAGTGGGTTTTCCACTTTTTTTCCTATGCTGTTCAGAATCTTTTTAAAGCTTGTTGTTATTTCATTTGACCATTTTTCTTTTGATTGTCTGTATTTTGAGATATTATTCAAGAAATGTTTGTGCAAAACTATATCCTTGAGAGTTTCTCAATGTTTTCTTTTAGTACTTTCATAGCTTCAGGTCTTAGATTTAGTTTTTAATTCATTTTTATTTGATCTTTTATATAGCCTGAGATAGGATAGTTTCATTCTTCAGCACACAGATATTCAGTTTTCCCAACACCATTTAATGAAGAGACTGTCTTTCCCCAATTTATGTTCTTGGCACTGGTGTTGGAAATTAGTTCTCTGAAGATGTATGGATTTATTTATGGGTTCTCTATTATCTTCCATTGTTTTATATGCCTGTTTAATGCCAGCATCATGCCATTTTAGTTACTATAGCCATGTGGTATATTATAAAGTCAGTTATGTGATTCCTCCATTTTTTTTTTCTCAGTATAACTTGGTTATTTTGGAACTTTTGTGGTTTTATATAAGTTCATTTTTTTTTAATGTGTAGAGAATCATTGATATTTTGAAAGGGATTGCACTGAATCTTTAGATTGCTTCGGGTAGTATAGACTTTTGAACAATATTGATTCTTCCAATCCATTGGTATAGAATATATTTCCATTTTTTGTGTCTTTTTAATTTATTTCATCAATGTCTTATAGCTTTCATTGTACAGAGTGTTCGCTTTTGGATGTTTATTCCTAGGTATTTTATTTTATTTGTAGTTATGGTAAATGACAGTCTGTTTGATTTTCTTTCAGATTGTTTGCTGTTGGAATACAGAAACTCTTTTTTTTTTTTTTTTAGAAAGCAGGATTTATTGAGAGGACAGAAAAGCTCCCACGGTGGGAAGGGGGACCCAGAAGAATTGCCCAACTTTACTAATTTTATATGTTGATTTTTTATTTGGAAACTCTACTGAACTTGTTTATGAGTTCTAATAGTCATAGTATTTTAGTGGAGTCTTTAGGATATATATTCATATTTTCTGCAAATAGAGATAATTTAACTTTTGCTCCAATTTGCATACTCTTTAGTCTTTTCTCATCTAGTTATTCTAGCTAGGACTACCAGTGTATTCTGCACAACTGTGGTGAATAAAGGCATTATTGTCTTGTTTTAGATATGAAGAAAATACTTTTAGTTTGTTTCTGATCAGTATGATACTAGTTATGGGTCTGTTATGTATAACTTTTATTGCTTTCAGGTATGTTTCTTCTATACCTAGTTTTCTTAGGGTTTTTATCATGAAGAAATGTTGAATTTTATCGAGTGCTTTTTCAGTATAAATTGATTATATGGTTTCTGTCCTTCATTCTGTTTACAGAATATATGTTAATTCATTTGCCAATGTTGAGACATCCTTGCCTCCCTGGATGAATCCTATTTGGTCATGATCAATTATCTTTTTAATATGCTGTTGAATTGGTCTGCTAGTCTTGTTTCCTATGTTTATCAGAAACATTGGCCTGTAGTTTTGCTGTTGTTGTGTCTGGTCGGGTTTTGGTATCAAGATAATACTCGGCCTCATAGAATAAGTTTGAAAATATTAATTCCCCTAAATTTTGGAATAGTTTGAGCAGAATTGGTAGCAGTTCTTTTTTAAATGTTTAGTAAAATTCAACATTTAAGCCATTTTGTTCAAGGCTTTTCTTTGATGGGAGACATTTTATTACGGCATTGAACTCATTACTTGCTAATGGGATATTTTGTTTTAGATTTCTTAATGCTTCAATCTTGATAGGTTATATTTATAAAGTAATTTGTTCATTTCTTCTAGTTTATTGACATATAGTTGCTCATAATAGTTTCTAAGGATCCTTTGAATTTCTGCGGTATCAGTTGTGATACCTTCTTTTTCATCTTTCACTGATTTAGATCTTCTACCTTTTTTACATAGTCTGACTACATTTTTGTCAATTTTATCTTTTCAAAAGATAACTTTTTGTTTTATCGAGCTTTTGCATTTTCTCATTTTAATTTTATTTATTTTGGCTCTGATATTTGTTATTTTTTTTTCTTCCATTAGTTTTGGGTTTGATTTACTCTTGTTTTTCTAGTTCTCTAAGATACATTGAAGGTTATTTACTAAAAGCTATTTTTTTCTGTTTTGATGTAGGTGCTCATTATTATAAAATTCCTCTTAGTACAACTTTTGCTGTATTTCATAGGTTTTCACATATTGCTTTTCTGTACTTCTTTCAAAAAATTTTAAAGGCTTTTCTTAATTTCTTCACTGACCCATTCGTTGTTCAGGCATGTGTCTGTTTATTTTTCAGGGCTCTTTTTGTTATTAATTTCTGATTGTATTCAATTGTGGTCAGATAAGATACTCGATATAACTTCAATTAAAAAAATTTTCAGTCTTGTTTTATGGCTTAAATATGGTCTATACTTGAGAATATGCTGTAATACATGTGCTAGGGAGAAGATGTGTATCCCACAGTTGTCATATAAAATGTTCTGTAAACATCTATTAGATACATTTGGTCTGTATGCAGAATAAGTATATAGTTTCTTTGTTGATTTTGTCTGGAAGATCTGCCCAATGCTGTAAGTCAGTGTTGAGGTCTTCAGCTGTATTACTGGGACCTATATGTTCTTCTAGCTCTAATAATATTTTCTTTATTTATTTGGACTCAGCAGTGTTGGATACAAATATGCTTAAAACTCTTATAAACTCATTCTGTATTAGCCTTTCTATCATTATACAATAATTTTATTTGTCACTTTTTATAGTGTTGTTTTGAAATTTATTTTATTGATATAAGTGTAGCTATCCCTGGTCATTTTTGGTTTTGATTTTCATGGAACATCTTTCACCATCCCTTTATTTTCAGTCTGTATGTTTCTTTATAGAAGAAGTAAGATTCTTATAGGCAGCATATAGCTGGCTATTTTTTATCCATTTAGTCACTCTATGTCTTAATTGAGTGTAGTCATTTTACATGCAATGATATTATTGAGAATTAATTACTTGATACTGCCATTTTGTTATCTTTTTCTGATTGTTTGGTGGTTTTCCCCTCTCTCCCTCCCCCCTCCTTCCTTCCTTCCTTCCTTCCTTCCTTCTAGCTTTCTTTGTGTAAAAGTAATTTTTGCTTGTGGTATGCTTTAATTTATTGCTTTTTATGTTTTGTACGCTGCTGTATGTTTCTTGATTTAAATGTAGCATGGGGCTTCCAAAACACGTAATGTAACTGATTGTTTGAACAATATGAACTTAACCCTGAAAAGAAACAAAGAAGCAAAGACAAAACTAAGAGCATTAACCTAGTTTCCCCCACTTTTTAACATTTTTGGTTTAAAAATATGTGTTTTCTATTGTATCTTGTTATATTGTCTATCTCTTAAAAAGTTGTTGCAGTATTTTTGAACGTTTTTTTTTCTTTTAGTCTTCCTACTAAAGGTATGAGTGGTTAACACACCATAATTATGTGTGATAGTGTTCTGTAGTTGTCAGTGTACTTAATTCTACCAATGAGTTTTATGCCTTTATATTATTTGTTATTACTCATTAACATCCTTTTATTTCAGATGGAAAAACTCCTTCTAGCATTCTTTTTTCTGGTAGGACAGGTTTTGTGCTGATGAAATTCCTCAGCTCTTGTTTGTGTAAAAGTCTTTATTTCTCCTTCATGCTTGAGGACTATTTTTGCTGGATACAATATTGTAAGATAAAAAAAAAGATCTTTTATCTTCAGCGCTTTGAATATGTCATGACACTCTCTTCTGGTATGTAAGGTTCTTACTGAGAAATCTGTTGCTAGAAGTAATGACATTTCTTTTGATGCTGTTTGTTTCTTTTATCTTGCTGTTTTTAAGATCCGTTGTTTATCCTTGACCATTAGGTGTTTAATTATTAAATATCTAAAGGTGTTTCTATTTGGATTAAATCTGGTTGCTCTATGATCTTTTTTGTACTTTGATATTGACATCGTTCTCAAGATTAGAAAAGTTCACTCATTATTTATTTGAATAAAATTTCCACTCCATTTTCTCTATCCTCTCTTTAAGACCAATAACTTTTAGATTTGTCCTTTTGAGGTTATTTTTTAGGTCCTGTAAATATAATTCCTATTGTTTTATTCTTTTTTCTTCTCTGATTGTGTATTTTCATATAGTTTGTCTTCAAACTCACTAATTTTTATTTCTATTTTTATCAATTCTGCTAAGAGACAGTGATGCATTTTCCTGTTTGTCAATTGCATTTTTCAGTTCCAGAATTTCTTTTAAATTATTTGTCTCTTTGTTATATTCTCTGACAGTATTCTGAAATTCTTGTGGTATCATGAAGTTCACTGAGATCCTTCAAAACAGGTATTTTAAATTTTGTCTGAAATGAGACATAATTCCAACACTGTGGGATTGACCACTGGTGCCTTATTTAATTCATTTGGCTAGATCATGTGTCCCACATGTCCTTGACCCTTGAATGTGGATGTTCTTTGATGTCTGGGCATTGATATCATTGTCTGCAGTTTGGGCTTGTTTGTGTCTGTCCTTCCTGAGAAGGCTTTCCAGAAACTCAAAGGGAATTGAGTGCTGTAATCTAAATTTTTCATGACTGCAGCCACATCTACACTAGGGGGTGCCTCAAGCCAAGTAAAACTGCAACACTTGCAGACTCATACACATACTGCCTTGGTTGGCTTGGGAGAGATCTGAGATAATTCTTTAGATTACCAGGTAGAGTCTCTTGTTCTTTTCCCTCATTTTCCTCCAAATAATGGAGTCTCTTCTTTTGTTCTGGGCTGCCTGGAGTTGGGGAGGAGTGGAGAGGTAGTGTGCAACACAAGCACGTCTGTGGCCACCAAAGCTGAAACTGTGCTGGGTACACCTTAAGCCAGCCCGGTACTGGGTCTGGTCTAAAGCCCATCGTGACTACTGCCTGACTACCGCTGATGGTGACTCAAGACCCAGCGGCCCCAAGGACTCTTTAGTCAGTAGGCAGTGAATCCTGCCAGGACTGGGTCTTCACCTTTAGGGCAGTGGATTCTCTTCTGACCCAGGATGGGTTTAGAAATGTTATCCAGAGTTCGAGCCTGGAATCAGGGGCTTCAGGATTCTGTTTGGTACTGCATTTTATTGTGGCTGCTCTGATACCCAAGATACAAGACAAAATTATCTGTACTCTTTCCTCTCCTTGCAGCAAGTGGGAGTCTCTCCCTGAGTTCCACTGCCTGGAGTTGGGGAAGGGGCAATGCAAGAACTCCAATGGTCGCAGCAGCTGGCACTGGGTTGGGTCACATGTGAAGCTAGCACAGTACTAAGTCTTGCCCCAGGCATGTATATACTGCCTGGATAAAACTCATGTTTATTCAAAGCCAGGGCTCTTTATTTAGCTTAGGGTAAATCCTGCCAGAACTGGATCCGTTGTTTCGGGTAGCACGTTCTGTTCTGGTCAAGAGTGCGTCTAACAGTGCCCTTCAAGAGCCAGGGCCTGAAATTTGGGGCTTCAAGGCCCTTCCTTGTATTAACACTTTATTGTACTGTGGCTGAGCTAGTATCTAAGTTGCAAGACAAAGGTCTTTTTATTCTTTCCTCTCCTTTCCACATGTAGAAGTCTTTCCCTGTGCTGTACTGCCTGGAGTTGGGGTGGGGAAGGAATGATACAAGTACTAGCCTGGCTGCTGGAGATAATGCCTCACTGGGTCATGTGTACCTCAAGTCTACTGAGTCTGAGTCCAGCACAGCACCAGGTCTTGTCCAAGTATCACAGTCTTTTTTATCTAGTCTGCCTTTTATATTTATCCAGGACCCCAGGGCACTTTAGTTTTCTGGTGATGAGTTTAGCTGGATTTGTTTCCTACTGCTGAGGCTGAGGATTTTCTTCTCCATGGGACTGGTCTAAATGCTTCTTCTGTGCGTGCTGGTCAAATTCTTTTTTTTTTGTTTTTTTGCGTTGGAGTCTCATTCTGTCGCCCAGACTGGAGTGCAGTGGCCGCTCCCGGCCACCGCAGCCTCGACCTGCTGGGCTCTGGCGATCCTTCCACCTCAGCCTTCCAAGTAGCCGGAATTGCAGGCATGCGCTACCCGCCCGGCTGATTTTTTGATTTATTGTAGAGATGAGGTCTTGCTGCCCAGGCGGGTCTCAAACCCGCGGGCTCAGGCAATCCACTCACCTCAGCCTCCCAAAGGCGCGGGATTACAGGCTGAGCCACCGAGCCGGCTGTGCTGGTCAAAGTCTAACCTGTTGTGATCAACTGTGACAGAGCAGCACTGAGTTACAATACAAAGTTTCACAGTCATTTGCTCTCCTACCCCCAAGCACACAGATTCTCTTTCCATGTGTCACTGGAAGATGGGGAGGACCGAATTAACCAATGAAAGACTGTCTTTCCTACTCCTCTTCAGTTCCTTGTTCTTTCATATGATATTTAAATCAGGTACCGTGACCACTCACCTTATTTTTTTATTGTTATGGAAGTGATTTTTTGAGTGAATAGTTGTTCAGTTTGGTGTTCTGGTGGGGGAATGATCACGGAGGTTCTATTTGGCTTCGTGCTCTGCCTTCTCCTCGAAGTATTATTTGGAAAGAAATGCTCCTGCTGGTTAACTTTTCATAAAATACTTTGAAAGTTTTATTCGTTTTAATCTTTGTTTTTAATGAGATGTGGCTTCTTTTGACACATTCCATGTGGGCAGAGGATGTTTCCCAAATGTTTTGAAACACAGATATCTCTCTTATTTGCAGCCTTAATATTTTGGCAATGCTATATTTATTTTACGTGTTAAATAGGGAATTAGCAAAAATGTATATATTAAGACACATTCAGAATCATGGGGTTTGTACTTGAAGAGTAGTGGAGGTAAAGAAACCCAGGGATGTGGAGATCAAGATATTAAAATGCTAGATAATAAATGGATTATTTAGTCAAGTTTGGGATAGAAAGAAAGTGAGTGAACTATATGTATATTTAACTAATAAAAGATGGAAATTCACAGGAAAATAGGCAGATGATAGCAACAGGAACATGATTTATAACTATAGGGATACATTAAAATTAAGTAAAGTTAAAAATTGATTTAGTCATAATTGCTAAATTTTAATTATTTTAAAATCAAGTGTTTAGTTGCTGCAAATTAAGCAACACTTTAAAAAAACTATTCTAGAAGTTTCTATTGTCTACTTGTGTATAATATGGCTAACATCAAAATTGTTGTTTTATAGAAAAGGAAATATTTATTAGAGTCCCCTGTTAGTGATAAATTTTGCTAATTTAGGGAACTCAACATTGTTCCTATTCTGATTAAAATCATTTTAAGGAAGGGAGTATGTGTTCATGTGCAGAAGATTTAATTCCTTCTTTTTAGTCTGTCCTCAAAAATGTCTTTAAAACATAAAAATACAGAGCAGAATGTTTTATAATATGATTGATGAAATAAGCAGTTTCTACTCACAAGTTTTTTGATATTTTAGTAGAAGATAAACAACAAAACATAATAGTGATTAAAAATAAGGAAGAAAATACAAAGTTCAATAGAACTGAAAGTAGGAAAAATTATTTACATTTAAAGATACTTAAAAAAACAAATTTCTTGGAAGAAGTGAGACGTGTGCAGATTAGATTCAACTTATGTGTAGAGTTCTAAATCTTTCAGGATTGAGAAAATAATATGAATACAAGACACAGAGGCATAGAATTATAGGAATAGATGCAGTAAATTGAATTATATTGAGATCTGTACAGTCAATTCTGCTATGACACGATATATGTGTTCCCTAAAATATGCCATGCTATGCAAAAATCGCACAATATGCCCCGAGGGCTTATGGGAAAATGTCGTTAGGAGACTTTCACTAAAAAATGTTGTCAGTAACACATAGAAAAATGAACTGATTAAAAGTTTAGCCAGTTTTATGCATATTAAATGGCCAAGAGACATAAATACTACAATAGCTATGGCACTTTATCTTGAATAGAAGAACTGAAGTTTCCTTATGGAAGTGAATGCTCCTGCTACTGCTGGTCTGCCTACCTTGGATCCCTGTGCAAAAGAAAGAGAAAACCAAACAAAAATTAGAGAGAGAAAAGGAGTGAGGTAAAACAGAGTTATAGGAAGATAAAGATCCAAGAAGAAAAGGGAAAGTGCAAAATAGCCTGAGAGGAAGTAGGAAGACATATAGCCAGGGTGACTGTTGAAAAGAGTGCCACTACCTAGTTATTGTGAAATGGTAGCAGAAGAATTATCTAAAATAAGAGGAAAAATTTTAACACTCGTTGTGATTTGGCATGGCTCACTGTCATCAAGAGATGAGTGTGTATGCATTATAAAGTATTTCTATGTAACTCTATTTAGTTGGATGTAATTTTCTTTTCTTTTCTTTTCTTTTTTTTTTTTTTGAGTCGGAGTCTCACTCTGTCACCCAGACTGGAGTGCAGTGGCCGCTCCAGCCCACCGCAGCCTCGACTTGCTGGGCTCTGGCAATCCTTCTGCCTCAGCCTTCCAAGTAGCTGGAACTACAGGCGTGTGCTACTATGCCCAGCTAATTTTTGATTTATTGTAGAGGTGAGGCCTCACTAAGTTGCCCAGGTAGGTCTCGAACCCGTGGGCTCAGGCAATCCGCTCACCTCAGCCTCCCAAAGGCGCAGGATTACAGACTGGAGCCACTGAGTCTGGCTTGGATGTAATTTTCTACATGCATCTAGTATTTCTTGCAGATGAAATTACAGATGTGCAAACATGAAGTTCATTTTATACTCAAGTTTTCACTAATAAATCAATCACAAGGAAAGAATGTTGTGGTTTCAACACAAGTGGTATAGCAGGACTGACGGTATTCATTTTGCTGAGTTGAAGTAAAGAACAATATGAAGAAATGTATTTAATAAGGTATGTCGGAGTCAAATTGTGGAGCATTTCTGATTTTTTGATGTGTTATCTATTGTTTCATAAAATTACTGCACACATAACAACTTTAAACAACACACATTTAGTATCTCATATTTTCTCTGGATGTAGAGTCTAAACACAACTTAGTTTGCTCCTCTACAAAGTCACAATTATGTCAGTCAAGGCTGTGTTTTCACGAACAAACTAAACTGGAGAAGGATCTACTTCCAAAGTGATGTGGTTGTTGGCAGTATTAACTTATTTGCCAGCTGTCAGACTGTGGGCTTTCGTTTCCCATTGGCTGTTTTCCAGTGGTCACCCTCAAGCCCTAATTTCTAACTGGCTAGAGATTACTCTGTCTTATGTGACATGTGATGACATCTCATCATTTTACCATACTTTATTGATTAAAACCAAGTCACAGGTCAAAGAGAAGAAATTAGACTAGAAATAAATACAAGGGATGTGGCGTAATTAAGGATCACTTTACAGTCTGGCTATAGAGGAAGAGATTTGTATTCTTCATATGTAAAATGCTATTTTCATTATTATCAAATAGAATCATTATCCTCTATAGTTAACGCAAGCATTCAGCAGGGGAGAGAAACAAATTTTGGGGGTTTGGAATTATCAACAGACAAGAGAATATTTTTGTGGGGAACAGCAACCTTTAGGTTAAGATTTCATGCCAAAAAAAAAGGAAACCATGACTATATTTGATGAATTCTGTGTTAATTTCACTAATTTAGTTATATAATTAAATCCATCACAAATAGACTGACTTTCACTTTATTATTTCAACGAAGCACAGAGATATGCATTCTGGAATAGGCAGGTAATGTTGTTTGAGTTGAAGGTAATAATTTCAATCGATGACTTGATCAACCAACATACGTGGTAGTTGCATTGTGAATTAAATTAAAGAAAAAGTGATTCTACTCTCCAGTAAATAGAGGCATGAAGAAGAGGCTCAGAGTCTCTCTCTGAAACAAGTGTTTATAGGTAACTAAAGTACCAGCATCACAAATATAATTTTTCTTTTGACAAAGATGATTAATTTCATGTATTATTTTCTAGTAATATATATTTGACACCATAAGCTTAAAATTACTGATGTGTTCGGCTATTTCTTAGCCTCACTTGACATATTTTTTTCTTCTTTTAATAAGTCAAAAACAATTTGAGTTTCAAAAGAGAAAGGGAGATAGAATGTTCTAATATTTTGTTTTTAATTCTACGTGTAGAAGGCATTTAATCAGTACATAAAATAAATTCAGAGTATTTAACTTCAAGCTACATCGTCATACCTCATTTCCATAGTTGCAAAGGTAACTTCTGTCCAGATATTTCATCTATGAAAATATTATCAAGTGCCAAGCATTTCCCCCCCAAGGAATTAAATGTTATTGTTTATTTTGTATCATAATATTTGAATGTTTTGAGAAAAGTACAAAGGATCTCACATAAGAGAAAATTTCACATTTTAAAATATTTTTTTTATTTTAGGCATGGTATCTGTCTATGTTGCCCAGACTAGAATGCAGTAGGCATCATTATAGCATCATTGTAGCTTACTTCAGCTTTGAACTCTTGGACTGAGAGTACAAGATAGCCTTCTGTCTCAGCCTCCCAAGTAGATAGAACTATAAGTATATGCCACTGAGTTTGGCTTAAAATGATTTTTAAACAAATTAAATAATATTCAGAATCTTAATACCTTTTTTTAACATATAGGGTCTCCCACTGTCGCCCCAGTTGGAGTGCAGTGGTTTAATCATTTCTTTTTTTTTTTTTTTTTTTGAGTTGGAGTCTCACTCTGTCACCCAGACTGGAGTGCAGTGGCCACTCCCAGCCACCGCAGCCTCGACCTGCTGGACTCCGGCGATCCTTCCGCCTCAGCCCTTCCAAGTAGCCGGAATTACAGGCACGCGCTACCATGCCCAGTTGATTTTTTGATTTATTGTAGAGATGAGGTCTCGCTGCCCAGGCGGGTCTCGAACCCACGGGCTCAGGCAATCCACTCACCTCAGCCTCCCAAAGGCGCGGGATTACAGGCTGAGCCACCGAGCCCGGCTTGGTTTAATCATTTCTTACTGCAGCCTCAAATTCCTGGGTTCAAGTGATCTTCCTATCTCAGTCTACCAATCTGCTAGGATTACAGGTGCTCGCCACCACCCACTTGACTAATTTTTTTTTTTTTGTAGTAAAGACAGAGTCCCACTATGTTGCCCAGGCTTTTTTGTAATTTCTGGGCTCAAGCGATCCTCTAGCCTTGCCCTCCCAACGTGTTGTGATTAGAGCCATGAGCCAGTGTGCCTAGTCTTATTTCATTTTTAATACATGATTCCAATTCCTGGATTCAAACATTTTATCATATATTTCATAATTTTCCTCAGCAATGCAGCTAAAATAATAAGACTTTATAAAAAGATATTTATTTTCAATTTTTTTTTGTTTTTGAATAGGATCTTTTTATGTGAATTGACTATGAACAGCATTAAAATAATTTTCCTGTATATTACTTTGTAGAAAGATAAACTGTGTTGCAAAAGTTTTCTCTTTCTTTTAGAGTTCCAAATATGGCTGACTGGGAGACAAAACACATTAAATAGAATATTATATTTTTTATTTTGTTATATGGTCATAATTCTGCAGATAGTATCTTGACATAGCATGACAAATTAAACCACACTAGTACCACTGGACAAGAAGTACCTTGTAAAGAAAAAGCTGTTCTACCATAAACAAGTATAAAACTAATATGTGTGTGTGTGTGTGTGTGTGTGTGTGTGTGTGTGTGTGTATGCATATGTGAGATGACTACTTTTTAGCAAATCGCTTACAAGGCAGCATAAAGTTGAAAACCTGTGGAAACAATTTACACAGGGAAACTTTTTACGTGAGCCCGGTGATCTCTCAGTCTCTCTCACTAGGGCTACTTCCTGGACTATGGAACAGGGAGCTGTGGGCCAGCTGACATAAGGAGTCAAAAGCGAGAGGACTCAAAAGCTACTAAAGTGGTACTTTGATGTAGGGTCCTGGAGGGGATGAAGTTGTTCAGAGGGGAATTCCAGAAGCCAGTTGGGCCATTTCCCCCAAATACTTGTCCTGTTGATGGAATGCACTTGCATAGGATGAAACTAAAGGAGGCTTGTCAGACACTATCTACTGATGCATTGAGGAGTAAGCAGGAAGATTAGAGTTCCAGCAATACTGGGAGCTTTTGGTGGTCTGTTAATAGTGGAGAGAAATTATTGATGTTAGCATTTAGATAAGATATCACAGAGGACACAACTCAGAAGTAAATGACATGTTCTAGGTAGTTAAGTCTTTTCTGGACCCACTTTACAAAGCCTAAAATTAATCTCTGACCAGATCCACAGAGGGAGTTTACAGGTTGTGTGCCACCCTATTAGAGGGTTTGTTTGCCACTTTTGTTTATACCAGAAGCTTATTAATCAAGGGAAGATTTCTTTGAATAGCAAAATATCCTAGATCTGAAAGCACTGACACAGTGAGATAAAGGAGATGTGCAAAGGAGGTAAGAGGTACAACCTTGGCAGTCTAAGCTATCTTCAGAGTAATAAAGGCATTTATTTGCATCATTAGGTATTAAATAAAATTCCCTAATAGAGAAGATAAATTTACTATTTAAACATGTGTTAATGTTTATTGTGTAGGAGTATGCAAACTAAAAGGAAGACTATAAAATGAGAGATAGAATGAAGCAAACAATTTTTAGTATTTCTTATCTGCATATTGGAACCTATACAGTCATCAATCAAAAGTTAAGATTATTATGACTAGTTCTGTTTCAAAGTTTTATTCTTTTTTTTTTTTTTTTTTTTGAGTTGGAGTCTCACTCTGTCGCCCAGACTGGAGTGCAGTGGCCGCTCCCGGCCACCGCAGCCTCGACCTGCTGGGCTCCGGCGATCCTTCCGCCTCAGCCTTCCGAGTAGCCAGAATTACAGGCGCGCGCTACCACGCCCGGCTGATTTTGTGATTTTATTGTTGAGATGAGGTCTCGCTGGCCAGGCGGGTCTCGAACCCGCGGGCTCAGGCAATCCACTCACCTCAGCCTCAAAGGCGCGGGATTACAGGCTGAGCCACCGAGCCCGGCTGAAAGTTTTATTCTTTAATGTATGTATCTCTAAATTAATTCTCTTACTCTAATTTTGGTTGCTATGTTTTAAATTTAGATCTAGGGACACATTTCCATAATATTATTACTAAAATGTTGTACATAAATTGCAATTTTTGAATTTTTTAGAGATGTATATGTATATTTATGCATTTATTATTTTTGTTGAATTTGATAATGAAAGAAATAAAGAAGAAAAGATGATAATTTTAAAAAAGATTCTCTGAGCTACTTGTGTCATTATGGTTTTAATAATTGTTTTAGTTCAGGCTATTATAACAACTTACGTAACTTGGTGACTTAAACAACAAATATTGATTTTGCATAGTTCTGAAAACTGGAAAGCCCAAAATCAAGCTGCTAGTAGGGCCTGCTTTCTGGTTTTCAGAAGGTCACAATCTTCTTTTTTTTTTTTTTTTTCTTCACAACACCTTCTTATATTCTCCATGGTGGAGAGCAGAGAAAAACAGAAAAAAACGATCTCTTGTGTCTGTTTTATGAAGACAATAATTCAATTTTGAGGGTTCCAGCCTTATGGCCTAATTCTCTCTCAAAGTCTACATCTTCTAATAGCATCATTTTGAAGATAGAGATTTCAGCATATGAATTTTGGGGAAACAAATTTGCAGTCCATGATAATAATCAACAGTCAAACTAAAGTTTTCTGATGATGACAAAGTGAATGGTGTTGTGCTGGGCACATTCTTTTTAAAAAATTTTTTTAGATTGGAAGATACAGTTTTTTTTTTTCCAAAGTAAATGAGAGAGAGAGAGAGAGAGAGAGAGAGAGAGAGAGAGAAACAGAACATTCACCTCCCCAAGGTAGAGAAGGGAGGTACATTCTTAGAAAAAGAAACAGAAGAAAGAAAACAAGGTAAAATAGTAACCATGATTATATCTTAGTGATTAAGTTACTGATAATTTTTGCTTTGACTAAAACTTTTAAAGTATTTTCAAATTGATAAAAAATGTTATTTTAATATGTGTCTCATAGAAGTATATGATATGCATACAGTTTTATTCATAAAGTCCCCTGGAAGAATTTCCAAGAATTTTTAAGTCCTCTATTTCTTAACTTTCCATATTCTTCTCATTATCCCTATTTTGCCATTTTTGTTTCATGCCATTTATAGGGCTTCTCTTTCTAAATATCTGCACTACTACTATATTAGAATATTTTTGCAGGTTGGCTATATTATGCATGTATTTATATTGCTTTAGTAAATTATAAGATTACTACCACCTTCCCCTTATTTTCCCAGGTAGATTGAAAAGAAAAATAAAATTCAATACATATAAAGTTAAATCAATATAAAATCATATAATTATCTAGAAAAATATAGAGATAGTAATATTAATACAATTTATAGCATACAAAATAAATATCAATTATTGAATTCCTACAATAGAGCAGAACTTATAAGAGCTTAACATATGTTATTCCCTTTATTTCTTTTTGATTTCTCAAATGTCATGTTATTGCAGATATACTGCCTGACCAATATTATAAAATTGCATCCTTCCAACCACCCTTGGGTATTCTCTTTCTTTTTCTCTCTAGCTTATTGTTCCTCAAAGCTCTGCTTGACATAGAGTAAGTGTATTTATGGGTGTGTATATACTCTTGCCATTCACACCAACATTGCAGCAATAAGAAAATTTTGCATGAGAAAACTAGGGCTCAGAACAGCTATGTATCTAAATCTTTAATTCATTTTGAGCTAACTTTTGTGTATGGCATGATAAGGGTCTCATTTTCTTATTTTGCATGTGAATATTCAGTTTTCCCAGCACAATTCACTGAAAAGACTATATCTCCCCATGTGTATTCTTGTCACTCTAGTTAAAGATAAGTTGATTCTATATTCATGGGCTTTTTCCTAGGCTCTTTATTATGTTCCATTGTTGTATGTGTCTGTTTTTATGCCAGTACCATGCTTTTATAATTATTGTAGCTTTGTAGTATATTTTGAAATCAGAAAATGTGATCCTTCCAACTTTGTTTTTTTTCTCAAGATAGTTTTGACTGCTCAGGCCTTTTGTAGATCCATATAAATTTCAGCATTATTTTTCTAAGAAAGTTTAGACAAAAATCTTCATGATATTGGTCTTAGAAATGTCACCAGAAGCACAAGTACTAAAAGGAACAATAGACAAGTAGGACAACATCATATGAAAAAGCATCTGCATAACATAAGAAACAATCAACAGAATGAAAGGATGACCCAAGGAATAAGACAAACTATTTGTCTCTCAGACACAGTAGTGTTTGCAGAATGGATGACCAACTGACGGAAAAGCAGATTGTAGAAATCAAAGAAGCTTTATTTGCTATTTGACAAGCACAGTGATGGAACTATAACAACAGAAGACAGGGACTATAATGAGGTCTCCTGCACAGAACCCTGCAAAAGCAGTTACAGGACATGATGAATGAGCTAGATGTCGATGGTAATGGCATGACTGACTTCTCTGAATGACAGTAACTTTTTTGTCTTTCAAAAATGAAAGACATAAACAGTGAAGAAGAACTTAGAAAAATATTATGTGTGTTTAATAAAGAAAGTCATAAGAACAAAATCATATACTTTGCTGCAAGATGGTTGCAGCTGGAGATGATCATTCTAAGTGAACTTTCACAGAAACAATGAGCTTAATATCACAAGTTCTCATTTATAAGCAGGCCCTGAACATTGGATATGTGAGCATAAAGGTGGGAACAACAAACGCTGGGCATTGCTAAAGGAGGGAGAGAAGACTATAAAGGGCACACAACAAGCCACCGGGTACCATTTTCACTACCAGGTGGAGACCAAACTTCAGTGTATGCAACTTGCTTGTATTGCAAATTCCCAAAGGTACCCTACAACTCTAACAGATAAAATAAAAGAAGAAGAAGAAAAGAAAAAAAGAAGTGACATTTCTCCCTACAAAAATGCATGTATGCATGTATAATAATTAGAACTCAGTTCCTTCATGTTTTCTTCCTTTGTCTATCATTGTCTTTGAATTTTATTTTAGAAAGTTGTTCAAGTAACATATTGCAAATGGCCCTCCTTCGTTGTAACTAAGGCTTTCTGAACATTTAAATTTAGATTGAGTTTGTCAAATGAGTGATCTGGATTATGCCTTGTTTTAAAGTAGCTTTTTAAGGAACTGTAAACATTTTTAGTTGTTGTAAAAGTATGAAGTAACTCTGTGTAGTCTATGGACAGTCAGCAATATATACTTAAATGTTGCACTATTGCAAAATGAGTATATTATCCTAGTTTTGGTGCACTATTTTTTGTACTGCTAGGCCTGTATCAGAAACATTTATTATTACCTGCTTTTAAAACTTTGGCCATGTAAAGAAAGTTTGCTTATCGTACAACTTGCCTCATATGCATTCCAAGTTGGATATTTGGTTTTTAATAGAAATATTATAGTTAAAAAAGAAAAAAATAAAATGTTGAGTCATGAAAGGTAAGATACATTCTGAAAATTATGTTTAAGTGACTATCCTATGAGTTTTTTGTTTTATTCAGGTAGGATAACTAAATGCAAACATATAAACAACTTGATATGCTGTGTTAATATTATCTATAAAATTTATTCATTATTCAAAGGAGCATAGATTTTTTAAAAAATACATGTATAGATATACAACCATAAAGTCATATAAACAAAAATTCTTGGTTTAATATTACTATTTATTCTATAAGAAATTTCAGTTTGCCTATAAGCATTGCTTACTAATTCATTTGGCAGCCATTTGATTTGTGTGACATTGATCTCACTTCTCCCTACAAAAAACTGCTCCAGTTATTACCTTTTTATTTCTTTTACCACTGTCATGTGTAATCATAGAAACTTCATATAAATTGGCTGGTCCAATGAGACTGAAGTATAGAACTTCTTTTTATTATTTTTATTCATATTCTTATGGCCTGGGAAAAGAAAGCCCCTTTTGCCTGGGAAGGTGAATAGTTTGAGGTGTATAGTTGAATGTGCAACTGTTACATTTATTTGCCATCATGGGTAAGTCAGTTCAAAGATAAAGCTGTTAAAAAAAAAAAAGGCAAGTCCAAGAGTGTTACAAAGAAATGGAGCCATTTGACATTGTTTTATGATTTTAATCAGTTTAAAAATGGTTTATTACTGGTAAAAAATTAGATAAATAAAAATTTGATAAGCTAGCTTTTGTCTCATAGGTGACTGTATTAGCATAGATCCTCAGAACTTTAAAAGTATTTCTCATCAAGTATATTTTTCAAAAGTAAATTTGCAGCAAATGGATTATAAGAAGATTTTGTAGCCAAAGGAATAGATAGAAGATTTTTATTTCATTATACCTATTAACAATAGCTTTCGGAACACTGAATTTGCCTATAGTGTAGGAAAAAGTAAATAACTCAGTGAATACTTAGTTTTTATTTCCACTACTGTATTTTATTAATAGACTTTATATTTGGCTTAGTTTTATATTTGCAGAAAAATTGAGTATGAAACACAAAGTTCCCTTATTCCATCTCATAACATCTCCACATTTTCTCTATTGTTGTCATCGTGCATTAATGTTTTGCATTTTGATTTGTTACATTTTAAGTGTTAAATTTCAGTTGGTTATCAATGATCAGCCAAGGTTTACATTAGGTTCACTCTGTGCTTCATGTTCTTTGGGTTTTGACAAATGTGTAATGACATGAATCTTCCAATGTAGTGTCGTACAGAATAGTTAGACTGCACTAAAATACCCTGTGCTTCACCTTTCCTCTCCTCAAACCCATAGCAACCTCTGATTGACTATTATATCCATAGTTTTTTCCTTTCCAAAATATCCTACAGTTAGAATCATAATAGGGTTCTCAGATTGGTAAGTGATTTCTTTTCACTTAGCAATATGTATTCAAAAGACCTCTATAGCTTATTATGGCTTGATAGTTCATTTCTTTTTATTGCTGAGTAATATGCCATTGCATGGATGTTCTATAATTTGTTTATTCAGTCACCTATTGAAGGACATCTTGGTTGCTTCCAAGTTTTGGCAATTATAACCCACTATTATTTTCAATTGATCTCTCAAGCAGGAAATAAAACTTTGCACTTCAATCCCATTTTATCAGTTTAAATGAGCAATTTAAACAATTAAATAATAGCATATTGCTATATCAAATAATTCTATTTGGATAAGAAATAGTCTATAATACAGCCTCAGAGGTTATTACATAGCAAATAATTACCTTTAATATATTCAATTAATTTTAAAAGGAAATACTATGATAATGAATATCATGTAATTATATAGTATGGAATATAATTCACAAGATACTATTTGTTCTATAACTATAAATGTCTAACTAATTAAATCAGGCAGAGAATTGCATCTTATATGAACTTAGGAAAATTTGGGTTTTAAACCCATTTGGAGAAGTAGTACAAATATCTACTGTAATAAAAAATACCTAATATTCATTTAACTGCAAACATCCTATCTTAAAAATAATCTGCACACATATTTTTTAAATTGAAAAATAAATAGAATTTTTAAAGTCAGATAAACAAGTATATATTACAATTTCTTCACTTCAAGAGAGTTTTAGGAAAAAAACTAATATTCCCAATGACATTTGCAATTAACATGTTGTTTGATAAGTTACTTTTCATAACTTTATAGCTATTGTTTAACTGTATTACTTTTCACCAAAACACGAAAATTTAATAAGATACTTAGAAAACTCCGTAATGAACTGCTGAAGTGGAAAACAAGATGGTCACTCAATTGTAGGTGAAATTTAGCTGGCAGGTGTAATAGAAATGGTAAAAATAACCATGTTCAATTTAATTTGCTCTAGAAGTATCAATGCTGGCAATGTATTCTGTGAGCATTTGCTTTTCTAAATATATCTTTATTTCGGTTCGAATTAAAAAAAAATCTCTATGGATCTCACAGGTTTCTACACATCTTCCAGCAGAAGTTATGGATAACTTTGTTCCCGATGGTCTTTTCTAGGATGTTTATATAGTGGTCAGTCTTGAAAATAGATACATTTTCTCATTCCAGAAAAAAGACAAGTTTGTTTACTTAGTATAATAAATGTCCTTTTCCTCCAAAGCAAAGGTCAGAAATACTTATTAGTCCCAAACTCTTCTTCCATAAACTCAGGATTCCTCTACTGCAATGAAACTCACTATATATACAGACATCACTCTATTTCCTTTGTATCAACCTGTGAAAATTGGACTAAAACATAGGAGTAAAAATAATTATACTCTGCCTAATATTGTTGTTATGAATAGCAAATTGTCATGATTTCTGAACTAAGAGTCTCTTTCCAGTTGTCAACATGTTATAAAATTGCGACAAACTAACTGTGTTAGCTTGCAAGTAAAGTCTTAGATCCTTGTGGTTCTAAGATATTTGGACAATGGGGATGAGATGACAGAGACAGGAATTTGGGGATAGAAAGCATGAGTGCCTCAGGGGCCACTTCAAGAGATAGAACAAGACTTGTTAGGATCTTATAGCAAATGCTCTTGCCTAGGTGGTAATGTGATGATGATGATAAGGAAACCTCCTCCCACTCTCCCACCAGTTAATAAATTGTAGAGGATGAGAAGAATGAAGTGGGACTTTTGAATGGTGGTTTGGCTGTTTTTATTCCCTTCTGGGCAGAAAGAAGACAAGATATTATGACAAGCAGTACCAATTTCCATGGCAATTGCTTGAATGAAAGCAATGTGATTGTTTTAGCTGCTGAGTGATGGAATCCAAAAGCTGAAATAAAATGTGTTTTCAGTAAATATGCAGATTTTTGTAAAGATCAAAAACATCACAAGCACTTTTATTTGAACTATGCTAGAAGTCACTCTAAATCAAAAAGACGATGTAAAACATTGCATGCTGAAGATGATAAATCTTATTTTACATGCGTTTTAACAAAATAAAACAAACTAAAACAAACAAACAAACAACAAACAAACCTTGCTAATTGGAAAGGTGGTGTTCTCCCTTTGCCCATTGATTCCTCGATATGCCTATACTCTAAACAGAGATAATTCTGAAGAAAGGTAATTTGAAGTTTGGACCAAGTTCTTTCTGTCCCCTGAAAGACCAAAGCCCATATGTACACAACCAAGTATTTCAGGGGAATCTTCAGGAACAGTAACCACAAACTTTTATGACTCTACTAATGCTACCATTCTATCCTGTGTGGGAAAGTGGTATCTGAATTTAATAGATAGAATCTGAGTAATGATCAAAGAGGGAAAGGGAAACTAAAGTGGCCTTGTGGGTGGAATATATCGGGCCAATTCAAGGTACTTATTGCTATGACTTCCACTGTTGCATGTATAATTAATTTTAATGCTTATCATATCTGTACTCTGAAAATTCATAAATGCCAGAGGGAATAGTTCAAATAAAGGACAACATGAATACAGAAGTGCTAATACTTGTTTAGTTGTGCATTTCTAATGACTATTTTAAGCTACAAGTCTCCATGGCTGTTCATTTTTTTGACTGAAATATCTGTCAAAGGTTACCTTTACCAGAGCACCTGTTGGTTTGGTTGAACTGTGCCAACTGTGCTGGCCACCACTCTAACTGAAAAAAAAAAAGAGTTTCACCACATCCCAGACAAAAATGAAAGTGATGCCAGTTTTAAAAAACTTTCCTTTGTTGGGCACATGAACTCAGACTCAATGACATGAAAAGTACCTCACTTGTCAAATAGAAATTGCATATGTAAAAATGCAGCTAACTTGGCACCGATAACATCTTGTCTTTTTATGAAAAAGTAGTAGCAATTCCCTTGGAAAAACTTATCACATACTTCTCTGCTTAAGGAAAAGCTGTGAATTCATTGAGTCCCTAGATTCAGAGGGTTTTCCCTAAACACCTGAGACTTCTACTGTTGGTTTGACTAAGCTGAGGATAAATGGTACCTATTGGGCTGCTGGGCTGCTTTGTGTGCAGACCAAAGACAGATGTGTTACCCCACTTATTGGGAAGAACTTCATGTCATTCTCATAGAGCTGGCCAACATTCAAATAGATGAACCTTGCTATATTTTTTTCACAGATTATTAAATTGTTTTCAATTGCTTCACTGTTTAGTCTGCCACTTGGAAAGTAAAATACTAGTAAATTAAAGCCATCAATCTTCAAGACCATAAAATGTGAGGGAAAATCATGGCTACTTATGAAAATATTTGCATCACTCATGTAAATGTATATGGTAAAAGACCATTTTCGCATGAGACTGACTAGAACCAAGATGCTGATTAACCCTGTGTTCTTCAAATTGCTACAATTATGGCCTAGATTCATCATTACTCAGGTCTTTGAGTCACATTCATTATCATCAACTGAGCTACCATTGGATGCCCGACTTTTTTCCCACCAAAAGTTTGCTAGGTTTTCTCTCAATGAGGGAGGTTGCACGGCATTGGGTATTCCCTTTATGCAGGCTACATATTTGCAGATTGACCACATCAGACCTCTTACCCCAACTCGGGGATATAGATCATGTCTTACCACTGGTGATACTTTTTTAAGTTATATATTATTGTTCCAGGCTGACCAACTGACCACAGCCATAAATGTGGCCTTTGGAAATAATCTGCATCATTTCTTTAGGTTAACAATTAGGTGTTTATTAACATTTTAGTTGATAACAACTCAAGTCTACAATAGTATTCCTTTATTACAAAAGGATTCAGCATTGGGCTGATAGTTAAGGTATTCAGCTGACCTTCCACACTCCCTATCATTTACAGATACTTTTATTGTTGCATATTGGAATATCCTTCTCCAAAACTGATTCAAAAGCTTATTTTTTTTCTCTTTCTTCTTCAACTCCTTCTGGCCCATGCACTTTGGTAAGCTTGTTTGGTCACTGAATACAGTTGCCTACAGAAAGGAATAGTCTCTTGCTGGTTCTCCCTGGGCTATAATCAGAATGAAAAGCTGAGACATTTATATAGACAATTTATTATTTTTTAGTTCACTTCTTTCCAAAGTGTGTGCATATATAATGTTATAAATATGATATATAAATATCATATATAATACATAAATATAAATGGTATTTAAAGTCTATACTGAAGAATAAAACTAAATTCAGTGATGAGAAAATTTGATGCACAAATTATTAAATGAACAGACATGAAAATTACAGAAAACAAATTATTATTTAAAGTTTTGGTTTTTGCTGCTACTGTTGATATTTTGTTTTTTTGTTTCCCTCCCCCACCTTTTGATTGTGATACCTTGAAAAATGTAAGACACATGAATAGAAATTGAAGATATTTTTGAGCCTATAAAACAATGAAGCAAAAAGGCATTAGGTATTTGACTTCCTGTATACAGACCATAAATTCAACCACAAAGTATATACACTAATATATTTCACTTCTACACACATCTATTTCTATCTTTTAACCTCAGAATTAAATATCTGAATGAAATGATCATTAACTAACTTTAACATTATTATGCCTTCCCTGGCGCAAAATATCCCAGATTTTAGACATATTTTTGTTGAACTAGGCCTTTTTTTCCTGTATTCATTCTCACTTTCTGTTTCTAAAAGTAACTGATATCTTTTAGATAAATTCATTTCACTTAACTGTCTTCCTGTTGGCTTGTTGCCTCAGTTTGGCAACCAAGTTTCTGAACCAAATTGTGTGATTTCCCAATTAGATATAAGCTTGTAACACCGTTTCATTATCATTATTTCTTGGCTCCAATATCCTGGCCTATGTCTGCTTAAAATCTTCCTGTCATTTTCTATTATCTTCAATGCAGATAGATAAAGACTCCAAAGATTTCTTTGTCTATTATATATTTGTTAGTAAATATTCTCATAAATGTTTGATTTTCCTTCTTCAATTTTCCCCCTTATCTAATATGACTGAAAAGTAAGAGAAAGAACTAAGCTTTATTGTTCTACAAAATGATTAGTCCTAAAACCATAAAGAAGAGAGAAAGGATATTTCAAGAATATTAGTTGTATTAATAAGACAAAACCTGTAAAATACGTTATAACCTGTCATTTGTACCTCCCCTATGCACTTAGGCAAAATTACGTTTTGATGATAGAGAATAATAAAAAGACATATTCAGGGTCATTTTCTATATGTTCTCTGAGGCTCACAACATATCTAAGCAGAATTTTAATTTCAAAGTAACTTCATCGTTAGTATTTTTAATATTTTGCTTTAACAAAATGTGTATGTTTTGAGTGCTTTCAGGTCTACATATAAAAAGTTAAAAAAGATAAGATTTGATGATACATTCTATTTAAGGATTTTTTTTTTTTCCTTAGTTGCTATCTCACTCTGTCACCCAGACTGGAGTCCAGAGGCACACTCATAGTCCTAAGCGTCAACTTGCTAGGCTCCAGCAATTCTTCTGCTTCAGCCTTCCAAGTAATTGGAGCTACAGGCACGCTGTACCACGCCCTGTTAATTTTTGATTTATTGTAGAGACAGGTCTCGCCAAGTTGCCTGGGCTGGTCTTGAACCCATGGGCTTAGGCAATCCACTCGCCTAGGCCTCCCAAAATGCTGGGATTACAGACTGAGCCACCAAACCCAGTCAAGGATGTTCTTAGTAAAGTTTAAAAAAGGAATTTTCTGCATCCTTGGGCTCTCACTCTATTTAATCACATAAATCTTTGATGAGAAACAGCCTGAAATAACAAGATGAAAGCCTAATATGAATTACATTGAACAGTTTTCCCTATTTTCTTCTCCTTTCATTTGTTGTGATTAACCATATTTTAAACCCTAGAGTTCCATCATTTTCCATAGCAGCTATTCAAACAATAAATTAATTCATGAAAATTTGCTGATTATTTTCTTTCTCTGATAATATAATTATTTAGAAAAATATTTTTCTAGAGATGTAGGGGCTTGCATCACAAGAATGACAACTAACAAGAAATTTATTGTTTCTACACATTACATCAGATAATGTAATATATTTGTTCTCCAAAAAATAAGTCCCATAGTAAGCAATCACTCTATATCTACAACTGGCTGTTTTCTAACTACATAGTCAATCTCCTTTTACTATTCAACCATCATTAGTTAAGTGGAAGTTGTTCTGGTTTTGGTTGCCCTAGATTCTTCTCTCAAGACTTTCTCATAAACTAAGGATATATTTTGTAAATATAAAATGCCAGGAATGAGGAAACACTAATGACTCTGAACCAAATGACAAAGCACTCAACTTTATACTAGTTGAGGGGGAAGGAAATGAAATATAGCAAAACATTAGAAGAATATGGCATTTAAAATATTTTAATGATGCATACAATTTTCATTTTTTCTGAATAAGGCTGAGACTAATATATGTCAGGATATATTTTTCTTTTACTTTGGACACATTTTTTTTCCTGAGTGTGAATGGATGACAATGCAACCAGTTAAGAGACATATTTTCAATGATCCTTTGTAACTAGATTTGGTCATGTGATAGAGTTCTAGTAAATGATGTGTGAAGGCAATTTTTATATGCAATTTCAGGTAAGGCTAGTAAGGGTAGTGGAAAAGTTCCTTAGAAAGTGCTTGCTCTTTGTCCTTTCATATTCCTTCCTGCAAACTGTGATACAAGAACAGCTTTATTGTACTTGACAAATAAAGTCAGTAAATCAAAGCAATGAAGTAGGAAGAGGCTATATATCTGATAATTAGGGAGAGGCACAGAAGCCTTGGAATACCTACTTCTGGACTTATTTTATATTTAAATAAGCATTTATCATGCTAATTACCCTTCTTATGTCAGGCCTTTTGTTTTATGCAGTTACCTAATTGAAACACATGCAATAATTCTGGGAAGACAGGTAAAACAATCTTATTGATGGAAATTCATGTTTCTATATTTATGGACAATTAGGCAAATGTATTAAATATTTAAAATTGTGCATCTCCACTAATATCTTTACATAAACATGTCAAATAATGTATTACTACTAGTCCATTTGTAACAAATGTGCCATACAAATGTAAAATATACCATCTCAATGCTATTACTGAAAAAAAAATTTCCATTTTGATTTATTTTGTTTCCTTCATAATCACATCCAAATTATGAAAATATCATTTTGGCTTCTCTTTATAATACATCAAGATACTAATCCTTTATTGTTATGTTTTCTGCAAACACCCTAGTCTAAGCTCAAAGCTACCATCATTTCTTCCTTTCACTTATACAATTCGTTTTCCTTTTTTCTTTTTTTTTTTTTTTTTTGAGTTGGAGTCTCACTCTGTTGCCCAGACTGGACAACAGTGGCCGCTCCCGGCCACTGCAGCCTTGACCTGCTGGGCTCCAGCGATCCTTCCGCCTCAGCCTTCCAAGTAGCTAGAACTACAGGCGCACGCTACCACGCCCAGCTAATTTTTTGATTTATTGTAGAGATGAGGTCTCGCCTGCCCAGGCCAGTCTCGAACCCATGGGCTCAGGCAATCCACTCACCTCAGCCTCCCAAAGGCGTGGGATTATAGGCTGAGCCACCGAGCCCGGCATTTCTACAATTCTTAGCTATAGAACACTCAGAGTGTAGGACTGGAGTCACCGGAGCTGCTACTTAAAACAGTATACCCCCCCATAATATACCTATTTTCATTTTTACTTGATTGCCTTTTCTTCACTTTCAAATTACATACCTTTTACCTGCCTTTCTCACTAACTAAAAACAGTCTATCATAGAGGTTTATTTCAATCTGCTTCTTTGTAGGATCTAAAATCTTATTACAGCACCTGACACATTGAAGGTGCTTGATATATGTTTTTCAAATGGATGAATGGATGGTAAAATCTTGAATAACCCTATATGTTTAATATCAGCAGAATGTTTAAATAAATTATGGAAAATACGTTAAATGAATACTTTATAAAAATTATGTAGATTATTTTTGTTTTATTTTAATAAACTACTTTTTAGAAGAGTTTTATTTTCAGTAAAAGTGTGAAGATGGCATATTTTCCATTAGTATGGCAACTTTGTTACAAATGGACAAATATTGATACATTGTTATTATTAATCCAAGTCAAATACTTTATTCAGAGTTCCTTGTATTTTACACAATGCCCTTTTTCTCTTCTAGGATTCTATCCAGAATACTACACTATATATATTTTTTTCATTATTTTTACTCAAGTTGCTCTTGGCTGTACCTGTTTCTCAGCCATTCTTTGTTTTTGCTTACTGTGATAATTTTGAACTGTACTGGTCAGGTAGCTTGTAGAATGCCCTTCTATTAGGATTTCTCTGAAGCTTTTTTCTTCATGATGGGCCTGAGGTTATGGGTTTTGGGAGAAAACAACAATGACAACCAAAAAAACAAACAAAAAAACAAGAGAGAAGTGCCATTTTCATCACATAATATCAAAGGTACCTACTATCAACATGACATTGCCATTGAACATGAACTTGAGTCCTTGGTTGAGGTAGTGTTTGTCAAACTTCTCTACTGCAAAGGGACTCATTTTAGTCCTATTTCCATACTGTCCTCTTTGTAAGGAAGTTACTATGTTCAGTTTACATGTAAGAAGGAGTGGTGAGTTATGCTTTGCTTACTGGGACAGAGGATTTATATGAATTATTTATATCTCATCTGCCTTAGTGATTTGTTTCTTCTCTATCTTCTTTTTTTTATTAAAAACATATTTGTACTAACAATTAAGATGGGTAAACATGAGGCAGCTAGAGTGAGTTTTTCCTGTGGAATGAACAAGAATAGTTTCCTCACCAGAGAGGGACGGATCCAGCAGTATGCACAAGTCTTCAAAAGAGAGAGAATAACCACTTAGAGCAAAGAAGAAGGAAAAAGCCACCAAACTGGGCTGGAACTGACTCAACTCTCCTGCATTGCACAGTCCACCACAACCTCCAGACCCAGTGGGGGAGGGTGAATGATGGTACTTAAAGAGTTCTGTGTTCCTGCCTCAAATTTTCAAGGATCCCTGGACCTCGTGGGACACTATCACTTCATGGGAATCCCTCATCCCCACAGCCATGCATGGCCATGGGGTGGTGCAGGAAAAAAGTCTAGAGCAGCACAGGCTGCCATTTCCCAAGAAATCAACCATTGCATGGTGGAACAGCTGATTTTCAAACAGCTTGGGAGGGAATGGGCTCCAAGGACAAACTCCACAGCTGCAGAAAGTTCTAAGTTGAGTGGGTTGCCTGAGGACACTTGAGGTTCTGAGGCACTGCACCTTGACATTCAGATTGCAGATTGCCTGAGGCCAAGGAGTAAGAGGCATTGTCATAGCAACCTTTCACTCTCCCCACTGGGTCTTCTGGGCCTGCTGTGCACAACATTACCCTAGTGTCCTGGGGCTCCCTCTTAATCCCCACTGGGTCAGCATTATAAAGTCCATAAACTTTATTGAATGTCAACACAATAGAGAAAACAAATAAAGCAACCAGATAACCAGTATGATGAGTAGAATAACACCTTGCATATTGTTATTAACTCTGAATGTAAATGGTCTCGATGATTCACCAAAAAAAAAAAAAAAAAAAAATACAGACTGAAAGGAAATTGGCTGACCACATGCAGAAGATTGAAAGAGGATCCCTACCTATCACCATACACAAAAATTAACTCTAAATGGATCAAAGACCTAAACGCAAAACCTTAAACTATAAGAATCTTTGAAAATGCAGGAGACACCTTTATGGAAATTGGAACTGGGAACCAATTCCTATTCAGAACCCTAAAGGCCAGTACCTTAAGAAATAAGATAGACAAGTGGGACCTCATCAAATTAACGACCTTCTGAAAAGCAAAAGAAACCATCAAGAGAGCAGCCCACAGAATGGGAAAATATATTTGTCAACTGTGTATCTGACAAAGGTCTAACATCTAGGATCTACAAAGAGCTCAAATGCACTGAAAGGAAAAAAAAAACAAACAGCCCTTTTAAAAAGTGGGCAAAAGACACAAATAGACACTTCTCAAAAGAAGATATATGGGCAGCCAACAGACACATGAAAAAGTGCTCAGCCTCACTCATCATCAGAGAAATACAAATCAAAACCACATTGAGTATCATCTAACCCTGGTAAGAATGGCCATCATTAATAAAACAAACAACAACAGATGCTGGCAAGGAAGTGGAGAAAAAGGAATGCTTCTATACTGCTGGTGGGAATGCAGAGTAGTACAACCTCTTTGGAATACAGTGTGGTGATTTCTGAAAGAACTAGAAATTGATCTTCCATATGAGCCAGCAATTCCCCCATTGGGAATATTTTTGGAGGAACTCAAATTATTCTACAAAAAAGATACCCACACACGTATGTTTGTTGCGGCTGTATTCACAATAACAGAAACATGGAACCAACCGTGTTGCCCATTGAAGTTGGACTGGGTAAAAAAATGTGGTACATATACACAATGGAATATTATGCAGTCATAAAGAAGGACAAATATATAGACTTTGCAGCAACTTGGATGAATTTGGAGTCGATCATACTCCAAATCATAAAAAAATGTGGTACATATATACAATGGAATGTTATGCAGCCATAAAGAAGGACAAATATATGAACTTTGCAGCAACTTGGATGGATTTGGAGTCAATCATACTCAGTGATTTATCACAGAAACAAAGAACAGAGTTCCATATATTCTCACTCATAAGCAGACCTTGAACAATTATAATGCCATAAGAAATCAATTGGCAGTAGTGTAAAACTGTCAGGGGAGGGTGGCTGCGATTGGCAGTTAAGGGAAATTGCTAGGGGAGGGAGGGGCATACCTCATCGACAAGGGTACCTGCATGATCAATATTTATACCTAACACAAAATTGTACCCCACATCTTTATAATAAAAAATTTTAAAAAAGAAAGACACAAATTATTTCAATCAGAAATGAAAAAGGAAACATTACAATCAATGTGATGGAAATTCAAAAAATTATTTAAGAATATTATGAAAACCTTTATGCAAATAATCTAGAGGAAATAGAAACATTCTTGGAAGAATACAGCCCCCTACACATTGAATCAAGAAGAAATAGAAACCCTGAATGCACCAATAATGAGTAAAGAGATCAAAATAGTAATTAGAAGTCTCTCAACAAAAAAAAGTTCAGGATTTGATGAACTCAAAACTGAATACCACTAAACATTCAAAGAAGAACTTATACTAATTTTACTGAAGCTATTACACAAGATTAAAGTGGAGGAAACCCTCCCTAACTCTTTCTGCAAGTCCAGCATCATTTTGATTCCAAAGTCAGGAAAAGACACAACAAAAAAAGAAAACCACAGACCAATATCCCTTATAAATATAGACATAAAAATCCTCAATAAAATGTTAGCAAACTGAATTAAACAGCACATTGAAAGAAATAATGTAGCCGGGCTCGGTGGCTCAGCCTGTAATCCCGTGCCTTTGGGAGGCTGAGGTGAATGGATTGCCTGAGCCCGCGGGTTCGAGACCCGCCTGGGCAGCAAGACCTCATCTCTACAATAAATAAAAAAATCAGCCGGGCGTGGTAGCGCTTGCCTGTAATTCTGGCCACTTGGAAGGCTGAGGCGGAAGGATCACTGGAGCCCAGCAAGTGGAGGCTGCGGTGGCCGGGAGCGGCCACTGCACTCCAGTCTGGGTGACAGAGTGAGACTCCAACTCAACAAAAAAAAAAAAAAAAAAAAAAAGAAATAATGCACCATGACTATGTAGATTTTATCCCAGGGTTGCAAAGCTGGTTCAACATGCACAAGCCAATAAATGTGACCCACTACATAAACAGAATTAAAAACAAACATCTTATGATCATTTAAATAGATACAGAAAAAACATTTGATACAATCTGGCAAAAACCCTCAGCAAAATATCCGTTGAAGGAACATTCCTCAAAATAGTAAAAGCTAAATATGACAAATTTACACCTAATGTCATTTTAAATGGAAAAACATTGAATACATTTCCCCCTCAGAACTGGAACAAGGCAAACAAGCCCACTTTCACCACTCCTAGTACTGAAAGTCTTATCCAGAGCAATCAGGCCAGACAAAGAAATAGACATCCAATATGGAAAAAAAAGAAATCAAAATATCTCTCTATGTTGATGATATGATCATATACCTAGAGAACCCCAAAGACTCCTGACTTGATAAATAAATTTGGTAAAGTATAGGATACAAAATCAACACACATAAATAAGTAGCATTGCAATATACAAATAGCCACCAAGCTGAGAATCAAATCAAGAACTTCATTCTATTTACAATAGCAGCCAAAAAGCTAAACTATCTAGGAATATATATAACTAAGGAGGTGAAAGATCTCTACAAGGAGATCTACAATGATGAAAGAAATTGCAGAGGACACAAACAAATGGAGAAAAATCTCATGCTCGTGGATTGGAAGAATCAACATTATCAAAATTATTTTTTTACCCAAAGTAATCTGCAGATTCAATGCAATCCCTACTAAACTACAAATGTCATATTTCACAGAATTAGAAAAAAAAATCCTCCAAATCATATGGAACCAAAAAAAGCTGAAATAGCCAAAACAATCCTAAGCAGAATAAACAAAGCTGGAAGCTTTACATTATCTCACTTCAAACTATAGTACAAAGATGTAGTTACAAAAACAGCATCGTACTCGTACAACTTCAACCAGTGGAACAGAATAGAGAATCCAGAAATAACCTCAAATAACTATAACCAACTGATCTTTGACAAAGCAAACAAAAGCAGACAAAGGCTGACATTTAAGTTTGCAGGCTCATCCTAGAAAAAAGTGCTACATACCTCATTGCTGAATATCACTATGGTCACCTTCTAAGTGCTCCCCTTGGGAAGCTACACACTAAAACCAATGTTTCATACCTGTCAAAGCAATATTGAATGTCATCAAATGTCTTCCTTTCAATATTTCTTTTATCTTCAGGTAAAAAAAAACAAGTCATTGAGGACCAGGTTAGGTAAGTAGGGAGGGTTTTCCAAAACAATTCTTTGTTTACTGGCTAAAACTCCCTCACAGACAGTGTTGTGTGATCTGGTGCACTGTTGTGATGCAAGACCTTCTTCAGGACCAGTTTTGCACACACCTTTCTCATGCCAAGATTCTCAGTTCAGATTTTCTTGTTTCATTACATTATCCCCCATAAACATGGACTAACATGTCCCTGACTTCAGGACATAGAAAAACTATTATGGACATCAGTCTAGGCAAATAATTTATGGCTAAAACCCCAAAAGCAAATGCAACTAAAACAAATATAAATAAGTGGGACTTAATTAAATTAAAAAACATCTTCATAGAAAAAGAAATAATCAACAGAACAAAGAGACTACATACAGAATGGGAGAAGATATTTACAGTTTATGCATCTAACAAAGGATTAACATCCAGAATCTACAAAGAACTCAAACAAATCAGCAAAATGACAACAGCAATAGCAACAACAACAACAAAACCTCATTAAAATGTGGGCATACAACATGAACAGGAATCTCTCAAAAGAAGGTATACAAATGGCCAACAAACATGAAAATATGGTCAACATCACTCGTCATCAGGGAAATGCAAATTAAAGCCACAATGAAATACCACCTCACACCGGTCATAAAGGCTATTATTAAAAAAATCAAAAAGCAATAGATGCTACTGTGGATGTGGAGAAAATGGAACACTTATGCACTGCTGGTGGGAGTGTAAATTAGTACAACCTCTATGAAAAGTGGTATGGAGATTGCTCAAAGAACTAAAAGTAAATCTACCATTTGATCCAGAAATCCACTACTTGGTATCTACCCTAAGAAACAGAGGTCATTATTTTAAAAAGACACCTGTACCCACATGTTCATTGTAGTACAATTTACAATTGAAAAGTTGTGGAATCACCACAAATGCCCACCAAGAAATCAATGGATAATGAATATGTGGTATATATATGCCATGGAATACTACACAGCCATTAAAAAGTATGAAATCATGCCCTTTGCAGCAACAAGGGTGGAGCTGGTGATCATCATCCTAAGTAAACTGACTCAGGTACAGAAAACCAAACACTTCACGCTCTCATTCATACTTGGGAGTTAATGGTCACAAGAGTGGAAATAACAGATACTGAACACACTAATAAGAGGGGATAGGAGAGGGAGGCTAGGGTTCAGAAACTGCCTATGGAGCACAATGTTTGCTATCTGGGGAATGAGTGACCTGAGACCCGATCCCCACCACTACACTATATGTCCATGTAACGAATACACACTTGTACTCCCTGAATAGAAAATTAAAAAATAAAAAAAGTCATTTGTATCAATATGTATACATGTATACTTATTTTATACTCTGAAATATAATTTGATTATAATTCAGTGCAATTTCATTTATTTTGCTGCTCAGATTAATTCAGCCTTGGCCATTGAGAGTACTTTTCGTTATTTTTGTGTCATTTGATCTATTAAATGGTTGTGGTATTCTTATTTTCTGCTTTTATACTTTCTGACATTATGAGATTCTTCAGGCCAATGTTATCTATTCTTTGCCTCCATTCTAAAATCAGTTATTTCTCCAAGTCATATTTTTGTTTTGTTTTGTTTTTGGAGCATGGTGTTAGAAACCAAGATCTAGGTGTTAAATTCAAGAAAGAAGCAATAAACTATATTTTATTTTTACTTGTCTTTGGTATGTAGGTACAAATTGAAGTATTAATAGTAATTACATTTGTGTTAGAATTATTATTACATAGCTTCTTTTTCTAAATTTTTTGTTAAGTATATGTAGTTAATAATAAGGAAAAATTATTCCTTTGGACTATGTAAAAACTGAAGGCTAAGTTGGATTCTAAAGGGCACTTGTTCATCAGTAACTCTAAGAAAGATAATCAGCTAGCATGTAAATGTTCATTCGTTTTCATTGTGTGAAAATTGGTAGTCTGTATAAATTAAAGCAAAAGTTTTCTTAAAGGTTTCTATAACATTTCAGAGAATAGTCACAAGAAAACAAAGGTCAAAATAAAATTTGAGTCTTTTATTGAATTTGCCAAAAATCAATATGAAATCCTGCTTAAGTTGTCTGTCTTTAGGAACCAAACATAAACGGCCTACATTAGAGTGATGTAGCATGCTGTCATGGTAATTCATAAGCTTGTGCTGTGCAGCTGAATTTTTAAATTGAAGTCATGAGATTTATCAACTATTTTTATTTTTACTAAGTGGTAAGTGGAAACCTGAGAGTTCATATTTGCTTATACCATAATACTTCCATTCATGAATATGTCAAAAGGTATTGCTTTATTTCAATTAATCACAAGAGTACTTAATTGCTCAGAAATACCATTGGTTGAATTTAGAAACATCTCTATATGCACATACAACCATTGTATTTTTTTATTATAAAGCTGTCTATAATATGAAAAAATACTACTATTTATAGTGTACTTGCTCTGAGCCAAACTTCTTTTTATTTATTTGAGATATGCAATCACATGTAATTTTATTAACAATGTGTTAGATAATGTTATCTCTGTTGTACAGACTTAAAGGCATATGACGTTTGGCCAAATTCATACAATTAATTTAGGAGATATGCTTTAAATTCAGGTATGTTTGATTCCAGGCCCAAATTATCAACATATTGTCATTTATTGTTATAAGTTTTCTGGAGGTTTTATTGTAAATTATACAAAGCAATATTAGGATAATTCCTGATAAAGTCATTATAAATAAGTAACATTTCAGCTAGATATTAAGAATATAGAACATAATTTTTATAAAATAATTCACCTATTTTGCAAATGTAGATTTATATAAAAGACTTGCTTATGGGAGACCATGACTGCATTCACCAAATCTTTGCTTCGTTCTCAGCTTTTCCTTTTGCCAGCTGGGTGACAATTTATTCAAACCTTTTCTCCCAATTTCATTAACAACAAATTCATAAGTAAAGTATGATTATTGTATTATAAACAATATAACATTTATATATACATTACATTTATAATATACTATATTTAAATATAATATTAAATAATACAATATAAGTACATTTATTAGAGGCTGTCCAGAGAATTAAAAACAAAATACATGTACAGTGTTCTTCAATGCTTGGAACGAAGTAAGCAATATAAATGTGTTATCTACAATGCATGCTATCAAATTTCTTATAATGAAGACACAAACAGTTAATCCGTAAGTTTTGTGGATTTTTTTAACAAATGTTTGATATATTAGTTCACTAATGTGATTTGACATAAAGTTTTCCTTTAATTATTTACATAGACTAATTGGGAAAATGGGGGTTATTAACATAATGAATCACACTATCATTCAAGCAATAATTTAGCTGTGATCACAGTAGGAGATGCAATCCCATGAATAAGAAAAATTAATTTTACTAATGTAAATTTTTCTCTATACAATAAAAAAATTGTTCAGTATGATACACTGAATTATGCCATCGTTTTTCTCTATACTGTCTGTAGGAGCATCATACATATTATTTTTACATCAGCTAATCACAGACACATATACCATATTTGTAAGATCTGACTCCAAGAGAACACATCAAATATTTGAATTCTGACCCTCCCAACCCATCATTTATCAGCTCATCTTCAATAAGAAATAGGAAGGACTTCTCCGTAAAATACCAGGCAGAATTTTAGTACAGAAGTTTAATGTACAGATGAAAATAATTAGATGAAAATATTTAGACCAAAGACTTGTTTATTATAAGTGGAAGACATTAAATAACTTAATATTAATGAAACACTTGCATAATATATTTGTCTCAGTTATAACATATACCTCCATTCTGCACCTACAATTCCAATGTTTTAACAATCAGTATAAATGGGGGCTTTTATTTCTACCAACTTAATCATTCTTAAGACTTTATCAGGGGTGGGATTGACAGTAGTTGATATCTGCCTGGAGTAGGGGGGGCACGCCTCATCAACAAGGGTAACTGCCCAATGAATATTTGTATGCTTCACCCTGAATTGTACCCCACAATTTTAAAATAAAAACTAAAAGAGAAAAGACTTTACCAAAGACCTTTCTTTGTATTGATAAAGAGAAAGCATATTTTACCTACTCATCATCCTGTTTATGGTTTTTTAATTACTATGTTGAAAATAATTGAAGATGAACTGCAGAGAATAAATAAATGTAAATGTAGTGGCCTCTACTCCATTTTCAGCAGCTATATTTATTTCATAATCTGTTTGATGGAAAAATGAACAATGGTATAGATATTATGATTCACTTCTTTATTTTGGTTAATTTTATGTTGGAAGATTGTGCCTAAAATCAGGATGTTTTCTATCATCATGTGAAATCTGTGTTTTTAAGGCTAGTGTAATTCGGAGGAAAAAATAGAATTATAGAAACAGCCAAAAACTTTTTCCTTTAACTTGTGCTATTCTACTTTTCTCTGATATCTTATGACATTAAGTTCAATGTGTGTTTATCATCTTTGCCTCCAATTTCTCAACACATCAATTCTTCAAAATTGTTGTACTTATGTACTCTCAAACATGATTTGTGGCTATTACTCACTTTCACTGCAATAAGAGCATGCTCCAACACCCGTTCTAATTTAGCTCCAGTTAATTTTTTTCATTTGCTAAGCATTATGTGCACTAAAAAATTTAAGGCATAATGATCTTTGATTTTTATGAGGTACAATTTAAATATTGCAATTTACACACAAACATGCACACATATGTGTGTTTGTATGTCAAAGCTTGTTTTTTTCCATTTGAAAAAAAACTTTTAGCCAGATAATTTGAAATTCACTATTAAATATGAACTAGTTACTTAACCAAAATATATATAATTGGTTGTACACTAAGTACTTGTATACTGAGAGTAAAATGTTAGATAATTAACAGTCTAAATTAAGGAGAAAATTAAAAGCGACATACATTTTGGAATAACATAAACCTAGCTTTGAATATTAGGTTTGAAAAAATATCTATAACCTGGACATTTTATAGCAACTTCCTTGTTACTGTTTACTGTATAAAACTCAATAATTCAAATGTGGATTATTACAACTACGTTTTATAGCTTTTCCTGCTTTGGTTCCTGTTGATTTAGGTTGGTGCTATAATTTGATTGTGCAAACAAAAATGCAAGGTGTTGCACTTCCAAAATGCAAGTGTTGAAACTGAATGGCCAATATAATGATATTAAAAGACAAAACCTTTAAGAGGTGATTAGGTCATGGGAACTCCTCCCTTTATGAATTATATTAACCCTAATAAAATATATTTCATGCAGTATTAGTCTTGCTACGTGAGGACATAGTATTTCTCCCTTCCGAAGGATGCAGCCTCAAAGTGCCATCATTGAAAATACAGCAGTCTTCACCAGACAACTGAATATGCCAACACCTTGATGCTGAACTTCCCAGATTCCAGAGCTGTGAGAAAATAAAACTCTCTTTTGCCTAAATTAGTCATAATATGGTATTTTGTTATAGCAGCATAAACTAAGACAGATTTTTGCATTCAGAATGAACTTTTAAAACAAAGTCAGATATTTCTCTTCTGCTGCTATAAACACTCCAACTTCAATTCTTCTAACACCCAGAAAATGCCAAAGTCCTTAAAATGTTTTATAAAGGCTTTAAAAGTTGGAGTTCCTTTACTCTACACCTAACTCTTCTTTGATATAACTCCTTACTATTTTCTTCCTCAGTCTTCTTCAGACTCATTTACCTCCTTCAGTTGTTCCTCAAATTCACCATTTCAGAGAGCACCCCCAAGTTACACTATCTTAATCATAATTACCCTCCAAATACTTTCTATGCTATTTTTCTACTTTATTTTTAGAGCTTATGTATTATTATTTTCTGTATATGGCCACTAGAAGGTAAGTTACATAAGTTTTTGCTATGTTTTGTTTCGTTTCACTTGTATTGCTGTATTGTACATTTTTCACATGTTGGCTAGCACTAATAGGCACTCAAAAATAATAGTTGAATAAAATAATAAATAAATGGACTGTGACACAAAATAAATGGATTGTGACATAAAAATAAATACAATGTACTTCAAATATATATACATGTATATATGTATATATATACACACACATATATATACATGTATGTGTATATATACGTGTGTGTGTGTATACATATGTGTATATGTATATATATAGTTTTTCTAGATGAGATAATCATAACAGTGGGCATAGTAGAAGTAAAATAAACTTGAAAATATATCAATAGAAATTATCCAAATTAGTCACAAAGAGGAAAAAATTAAAAATATAATTAACTGCAGTAGTAATTTGGGGGAAAATATTATAATCTAATACGTGTATAATTGAAACCCAGAGAGAAGGACTGAGGAAGGGAAAAAGCATATTTGCAGAAATAGTCCCCCAGAAGTTTCTAAATTAGATGAAAGTTATAAAACTGAAATTCCAGTTTAGTCTGTGACTCTCAAACTGGATAAACACATTTTAGTGCAATTCTGGAGTAAAACCTATAGTCTAGAGCTAGTTTGTTTTGCTACTATGGATTGAAACTTTGTGGTGTATAATGAATGAGTGTTTATAAAGTTGTTCCACTCTAGGTGGTAAGGACTTGAATAATTTACAGTCCTCTGTGAGTTTCAGAAATTATTTGGCTCTTGATTTTCCAGTAATCATTATTTCTTGGCATTTGATCTTTGTCAGAGTTCAAGGAGTCTTATTCTTTGGATGTGTAAGCGTGCATTCGCGTGCTTGCACGCGTTCGCGCACACACACACACACACACACACTCATAGCGTGTCTTGATAAAATCAGTGATCAAGAGAACATCTTTTTATAACATAAATAGAGATTTTAAATATATTTTAAATATATTTTAGGGCATACAATCAAAACCGAAGAAAACAAAGTATTACTCATCAAAAACAATGCTATTGTAGCATGATAACAATAGAATGCCATATTTAAAGTGCCTAGAGATTGAAGTAGTCAGTGCTTTTTCTAAAATTCTGTGGTTTAACAAATTATTGTGTAAACATATCACAAAATATGATTTATCAGTGAAAAAATCAACTGTTAATATGCAGAACAAGTTAGGTGAACCTTAGGGAATTACGGTGAGTGAAGGAAGCTAATTTCAAATTAATCCAGAAAATAAATACATACATACATACATACATACATACTGCATGAGTCCATTTACAAAATATTAATGAAACACCATTATAGAACAGTGGAACAGATCTATGGTTACCAGGGTTTACATGTGGGGTGGGTGACAATGACTATAAAGAAATAACACAAAGGAGCCTTTTGACTATGCTAATTGTTTATTTTGAATGCAGTTGTAGTTACATGAAGATCCATATGTAATAAATTCCATAGAACTGCATACAAACACACACATGGGAGTACATATAACTAGTAAAATTTGAATACACTCTGTGGATAGTACCAATGTCACTTTTCTATTTTCAGTATTGCACTATAGATATGAAAGATGTTAACATTGGAAGAGGCTGGGTGAAAAGTGCATGGACCATGATGCAAATTTGTTTGGTAATACCTTTGAATATAAAATGTGATTTTATTGATGAGGCTCACAGAGGTGAAGGAGGAAAATAGTTACTGTAGGATTCTATACCCAAGTAAAATTTCCAAAAAAAAAAAAAATAACAAAAGTTGACAGAATCTATCATCAGACCTGAATTATAAGAAATGTTTTAAAAAGTAATTAAGCTCAAACAAAAATAATACCAAATGAAATAGTGAGTTTAAGAAATAAAGAGCTGTAGATGTAGAAAATATGTGACTGTTATAAAAATATTTTCCCATTTTTAATTGCTTTAAGAAACGTTTGTCTTTTTTAAGCAAAACTGAAGCAAAAATAACTGTGTTGGTTTTGTATCATAACTATAAAAAATGTATGTCAATACTAGTAAAAAAGACATGAGGGAGGTATATTGTTGTGTGACTTTCATGATCTAAATGATAGGGTAAATATTAGTTGAAGGTAGACTATAAGTTAAGATGTATACTGGCATATTGTAAGCCTCAGAGAAACTACTAATAAATAAAACCAAAAAAAGTATAGGAAAAAGACCACATGTTAGCTAATTAAACAATTCTCAATTAATTTAAAATGATTGTAATTATACAGTTTACTGTTTCACCTCAATTCATTTAAATTATTAATAAAAAATAGAAGAAAAATCTGGAATTATTGGAAATAGAACACACTCCTCAATGATATGTGGGATGAAATAAAAATTTAAAATTATTTTGGATTACATAAAAATAAAAATACAGCATTTCAAAATTTTTGAGAAGTATGCAAAGCAGTATTTATATTAAAATATATATTTTTAAATATATATTTTAGGAAAAAAGAAAGTCTAAGGTCAAATATCTAATTCCCTACCTCAAAAATAATGATAAAAAATACATAATTAAAGTCCAAATAAATAGGAGGAAAAATAAATAGGAACAGAATGCATTTGTAGAAAATAAACCATAGAGAAAATTAGTCACAATAAAAAATGCTTCTTCAAAAAAAATAAAACTGACAAATCTCCTACTATATTGATGAAGAGAAAAGAAATGAGTGCAAATTAAAATATCAGAAATGAAAAAAGAATCAGCACTATAATTTTTATTGATATTTAAAAAATAATAGAGATAATTAAACACATTTAATAAAAAGCAAATTATCATTCACAATAGCCACAAAAAGAAATAAGAAAAAAAAAGAAATTCCTTGGCAACTTCCTAACCAGAGAAGTGAAAGACTTTTACAAAGAAAACTACAAAACACTGCTCAAGTAATTCCAAGGATACACAAACAAATGGAAAAATATTCCATGCTCATGGATAGAAGGAATCAACATTGTTAAGATGTTCATCTTACCAAAGGCAGTCAACAGATTCAATGCAATACCCATTAAATTACCAACATCATTCTTCCTAGACCTGGAAATGACAATACTGAAATTCATATGAAGATATAAATGACCATGAATAGCCAAAACAATTCTTAGCAAAAGAAACAAAACCAGAGGTATCACATTTCAGACTTCAAACATTATTATAAGCCTACAATAATCAAAACAGCTTGGTATTGGTACAAGAATAAGCATATGGACCAATGGAACGGGATAGCAATTCTGGAAGCAAAACTTCAATTTCTCAACCAACTCATCTTCGACAAAGCCTCCACCAGCAACCACTGGGGACAGGGGATGCAGAACATTGAAGCAGACCACGTGCAGAATATTGAAACAGAACCCCTGCTGATTCCCATACACAAAAATCAACTCTAAATGGATCAAAGGCCTAAATGTGAAACCTCAAAGTATAAGAACCTTAGAAAATGCAGGAGATACCATCATGGAAACCAGAACTGTCAACCAATTCTTGATAAAAACCCAAAGTCCCCATGCCATAAGAGATAAGACAGACAAGTGGGGCATCATCAAACTGCAAGCTTCTGCAAAGCAAAATAAACAATCATGAGATTGGGGAAACAGCTCACAGAATGGGGAAAAAAATATTTGCCAACTGTATATTTATCTGACAAAGCCTGGCATCCAAGATCTACTAGGAACTCAAACATGTCGAAATGGAAAAAAAAAAAAACCAAAAAACAGCCTCATTAAAAATTGGGCAAAAGGCATGAATAGACACTTCTCAAAAAAAGATATACAGGCAGCCAACGGGCACATGAAAAAGTGCTCAGTCTCACTATTCTTCAGAGAAATGCAAATCAAAGGCACATTGTGATACCACTTAACTCCAGTAAGAATGGTCATCATTAAACAAACAAATGACAACAGATGCTGGTGAGGATCTGGTGAGAAAAAAACAAATGACAACAGATGCTGGTGAGGATGCTGGTGAGAAAAAGGAATGCTTCTACACTGCTGGTAGGAATGCAAAATAGCGTAACCTCTTTGGAGAACAGTGTAGTGATTTCTAAAAGAACTAGACATTGACCTTCCATATGACCCAGCAATCCCCCTATTAGGAATATACCTGGAGGAACTTAAATCACTCTATGAAAAAGATAGCTGCACACACATGTTTATTGCAGCACTATTCACAATAGCAAAAACATGGAACCAAACATGCTGCTCATTGAAACTTGACTGGATTTTTAAAAAATGTGGTACATATACACAGTGGAATATTATGTAGTCATAAAGAAGCAACTTGCATAGATTTAGAATCTATAATACTCAGCGAACACAGAAACAGCAAACTGAGTACCATATGTTCTCGTTCATAAGTGGAACCTGAACATTTACCATAATACTATAAGAAAGGGATTGGCAGTAGTAGGATACTGCCAAGGTGGGGGTGCGAGAGACACAACATCAATAAGGGTACCTGACCTCAAACCAGGCAAAGTGGGGACCAAAGGGAGCCCCAAACTTTACCTGTACGATGATCACTTGTAAACCTAATCTTAAATGCACCCTACATATTTAAAATAAAAAAAAGAAACGTAAAGTGATATAAACCATTTTTGAAAACATCTTGTTATAAAGTTACACATAAATTTAACATAGGGCACTCTTACTGCACTCCTAGGTATTTATCCAAGAGAAATCAAAACATATGATGACACAAAAACTTAGGCATGATAAACAATGGCAAAAGATTCATAGGAACCAGAAACTCAGGGGGAAAGCCACCAATGTCTAGAAGCGAAATGGGTAAATAAATTATGGTCTAAATAGCATGGAGTTACTACTCTACAATTAAAAAATAATGGACCACTTGCTTCAGCTTTTTTTGACTAGTGAAAAAAGTAAAGAAAGAAAAAAAGAATCAATGGATTACTGATACACATGACAACTTAGATAAACTTCAAAACCACAAAGATGAGCAAAAGCAGCAAGACAAAAGGAGTAAATGCAACATAAATAAATCTAAAGCAACTTATGGAAGACAAAATTAACTTACCAGTAAGAGAAAGTAGATCACTATTTTGCTATAGTTGTTGTTTATGTTTTGAACAAAGGTTACAGGGGTCTTTCAGTGTACAAGATGCATTGCAAAATAATTTTACAATCTTTTTGAGTGATGGAAGGAAATATCTTGTGTCTTTCCTGTTGGTTATAGGTTCCTAAGTCTGTAAGTTTGTCACAACTAAATGAACTATCCTTCTAAACTCTGCATAAATTATATTTTGTGTAAATTATACCTGAAATAATTAATGAACATTATAAAAATTTTTCTGAAGTTCTGTGGATTCTGATAGATTTACCAGAGTAATTAGAACAGCAAATCTTGCCGAAATGTTTCTCTGTCTGTTCTGAAATTTCCACTTTCTGACATTTTTTAAAATCCCCTTTTCTCCAAAAAACTTTTATCTATAGATTTAAAAACATCTACCTATTAAAAATTTCTATGTACAGAATAGTGTCCTTTCATTATTTGCCGCCTCACTCCAACCTCAACTTGTTCATGAACTTGTATTTTCAATCGTCTAAAGTAAATTAAGGGTGCTTAGATTTTCCCCAATAGCCAAGAGGCACACAAAAAAGTTTAAGATTAAAGCAAGAAAGAGAGAGATGAAGAGAGACAGAGAGAGAGAGAGAGAGAGAGAAAGAGAGAGAGAGAAAGGGAAAGGAAGAGAGAGGGAGGAAGAGAGAGGGAGAGGGAAAGAAAAAGGCAAAACAGACAGGAAGAAAAAGGAGCTTATAGTGTAATATCTTATTTTCAAATAATCATTATCGTATTATTTTTATCATTATTTTTATTTAAAATGTAACATATTTAGTATCTAGTAGCACAAGTTATAAATACGTAAGATAAAAACATGGTAAGGCAATATGGCATTGCCATAATATGCAGCATTCCTTCTTCTTTTGCTCTACAACCAGAACTTTTCTTAAGGAGGAAGAGATGTTCCACTTATCTTTATCTTACTACAACTTATTACCAATAGCTAAATAATAAGTGTTTGCTGTCCTGGAAATTATTTCAAAAAGTGTTCAACATCGTCCTCTTCTGCTACTTTAACACACAGTTGGAAAAAATTCCACTCAATTTATCGTTTGCAACTCTATTATAGCAGGAATTCAGAACTGCTTGATTAAGGTGTCCATCTGGAGAATAAGTTGGAGTAGGTAAAGTCAGTGTAACATGGTTCTTGGTTAGGTTGAATCTGAGGCTTAAATACACCAAGGACACAAATCTGGCCACTCAAACTAATTTTCATGGTCAAAAAGAAAATATCTGATTCTACTCTAGTCTATGACTAATATATATACAAATAAAACTGATGAGTCTTGATGAAGTCCCTATTGATTGGAAAGAAGTTGCAAAGACAGCTAAAAGTTTTATATGAGAAAAGAAAAATTCATTTAAATTGAAACTCTGGCACAGCTCAGAAGACTTAGCAAAAGTGTAAAAGAAAGAAGATTTTTGTTTGAGTCCAGGCATCTACTTGCTGAGGTTAGTTCTCCCTGTAGTAAAACCAAAAAGGTTTTACTATTGATTAAATAAACTATATTGAGAAACCCTGCATTTGGTGTCAATAAGAAATAGCGAGAGACTTACTGGCAGAGCAAACAGCATCAACATTGATGATATGTGGCAATGCATTATCATCAAGAGGGAAGTCTTAATTGTAGTGTGGAGAAGTTTAGATGATATTAAATTGAGAGAGGCTCTGAGGCAGGTTGTGTGAGACCTTAGTCAGCAACAGCAGAGAAAAGGTCTGTTTCAAGGATTGATGATGCACATCAAAGATGGATGAGATGGACACTCCCAGGAGAGCACTGCGGTGGAACACGCAACACTACTTCAGGCAAGCTAAGCAGCAAGTTTCAGAGACAAAATTTTCAGTTCAGGCAAGACCTGACGAGGATGGTGAAGTGTAAAAAAAAAAAACAGTGAAAGCACGAGTTGTTTATCAAATTACGAATGAGACTTAACTCTCTTTGAGAACTATATTCCAAAAGAGCAAATGTCAAGATCTTATCATTTGGGTGGTTGAGATTACATTTATATACATGAAATTCCTATAAGCTTTCCTAGAATATTTATCCAGGTAAAGTTTTAAGCTATTAAAATAAATTAATATTCATGAGATTTTCTTAATATGACATATCTACAGCAATAGTATTTGATTTTTTATTATTATTTATTTATTTATTTATTTATTTATTTTGAGTTGGAGTCTCACTCGGTCGCCCAGACTGGAGTGCAGTGGCCGCTCCCGGCCACCGCAGCCTCGCCTGCTGGGCTCCGGCGATCCTTTCGCCTCAGCCTTCCGAGTTGCCGGAATTACAGGCATGCGCTACCACGCCTGGTTGATTTTTTGATTTATTGTAGAGATGAGGTCTCGCTGCCCAGGCGGGTCTCGAACCCTCGGGCTCAGGCAATCCACTCACCTCAGTCTCCCAAAGGCGCGGGATTACAGGCGGAGCCACCGAACCCGGCTTTTGATTTTATTATTAACCAGTGGTCATAGTGACTAATTTCCTGCATATATGAGGTTACTTAAACAGTAGAATTTTTTAGAGGATCAAAAAACAAACTACCATATTTTCTGTATATCAATCTGCTTCTTCTTGAATATAATAAAATTGTATTTATTCAGTTAAATCAGAAGAATGTATATTTTATCATGTATTTAGAATGTATTTATACATTCTTCTGATTTAACTGAACAAATACAATTCTATTATATTCAACACTTTTTATTATATGCAGCACTTTTTCTATTTCACAGTAAAAATCATTATGTCATCATTTTGGCTTAATTTCGAACTTCTAATAACAGAGAGGTATATTTTATGATGATTATAGATATAGAATGAAAAATTATATCTATTTCAACTTTTTATTTTAAATATATTAGACATTTCCCATATGTCACAGATTATGCCTGTATATATATTATTTTGAATGCATAAAATATAATGTTTAAAAATATTTTATTTTTTCTAAAAATGTATTATCTGAATTTAAGCAATATGTATGTGAAATAATTTTATTATTAACAGTATATGTGCAAACTTTTTACACCATAATTTACATTAATAATTGAGTGCTAATATTAGAATAAATTATATTATGAAATATGCAATATAAAAATTCAATTTTCATTGAAATGTGTGAGTCAATAGCACGACTTTGAGCTATACAAAAAACAGAGTTTTGAGTTTTACAGAAACCACTGAAGGAGTATAAAAGAGAAGTCAATAGACCTCTCAAGCAAGGGAATTATGCTCATCAGTATTCCATTTTGCAGTTACTTTACTTGAGCATAGATGAGAGAAGATTCTCATGTGACTGTTAATCATTAACGTTTTTTGTTTCAGTATAAGCTAGGATGATTTTTTCATGCTGTAAATTTTATAAGTTGAATGACCACCTACACAATTGACCTCATATCATATTAAAAGGGCTATCAATAATATTTTAATGAAAATATGTGAGTGTGACACTATTTGCCTAACTGCAGTGAACCATTAGAGCTGTTTTGGTTGGACATCACAGTTAGTAATTTAGGCTCATATTGGTCCCTTCACTCTATACAAATGTTTTGCAACTGAATCAATCACTCAGTGGTCCAGCTTGACCACTAAGATAGCTGAAATGAGAAGTTTAATGATGTCACAACTCATTTATACATGTCTAGACCAGAAACAGCTAATAGAAAGGTCAGCGAACAAAATGTTCACTGTAAATATATATACACTACGAAAATAAGAACCAGGTCTGGTCGCTTGCTGTCATCCTAGTTGAAGGTGATTTAGAAGATTCAAAGACTGAAAAGTATATATTAATTTATTTGATAACTTTAGGACATAAAAATAATAACAAATCATCAGGTGTGTTGCTTATATGTCGATATTTTTGCTCTGGTAGCAAGCCATGCAATGGATGTGATTTGGGGACATCTAGGTAAGGGAAACAGGGGTTTCCTCTGTAAAATCAACAATAACACACTGGAGATATATAGAAAACATTTCATGTAAACTGTTTTATCAAAATTATTATGAATACCTCGTTAATTTAGAAAACCTTTAAAAATGCTCGGTGGCTCTGCCTGTAATCCTGCGCCTTTGGGAGGCTGAGGTGAGTGGATTGCCTGAGCCCGTGGGTTCGAGACCCGCCTGGGCAACTTGACGAGACCTCATCTCTACAATAAATAAAAAATTAGCCAGGCGTAGTAGTGTATACCTTTAGTTCCAGCTACTTGGGAGGCTGAGGCGGAAGGATCGCTGGAGCCCAGCAGGTCGAGGCTGCGGTGGCTGGGAGCGGCCACTGCACTCCCGTCTGGGTGACTGAGTGAGACTCCGACTCAAAATAAATAAATAAATAAAAATAAAAATAAAAATAAAAATGTTGTCTTCAATTCTAGAATGTACAAACATTTGGATTAATATAATTGATGCAATCACTTTCCTAATTCCCTGTGTTTTATTTTTAATTATTTTCAAAGAATTCAATGGCATTTTTGCTCTAAAAAAGATCATTTTAATGAGACATAATTCATGTATCATATAATTAATCCATAATGAGTGTATATTCCAGTGGTTCTGATTATGTTCACATTGTTGTACATCACCACCAAAATAAATTTAGAACATTTTTATTGCATAACAAAGAAATTTTATAGCCACTGATAGTCATTCCCCATTTAATTTTCTTCATCCCATCTCTTTTTCTTTCCAATTCTCAGACCCAGGCAATAATTTATCTATTGTCAGTCTCCACAGATTTGCCTATTCTGAACACATTTCAAAATATTCCCTCTACTTAATTATTATTATGTATTCTTTGACCAACATCTCCCCCTTCTCCTTCCTACCTACTCAACCACACTCTTCTCTCTACTTCTATGAGATTAACTATTTAGATTCTATATACTCATATGAATGAGATCACACAGTATTTGTCTTTCTGTGCCTGTCTTATTTTACTTAATGTTTTCCAGATAATTTCATGTTGTCTCAAATAGCAGAGTGTTGTTATTTTTAAATGGCTAAATAGTATTACATTGTGTATGTATGCCACATTTTCTTTATCCATTCATCTATTGATAGACTCTTTGGTTGCTTCTATACCTTGGCTATTGTGAATAGTGGCTGCAGTAAACATGAGAATGCTGATATCTCTTCAACATACTAGTTTTGTTTATTTTTATTTTGTATATATATGCAGTAGGAGAATTGCTGGATCATATGTGAGCTATATACTTAATATTTTGAGGAACTTCCATACTGTTTTCAATAATACAATACTAATTTACATTTCCATCAAAAGTATTTAATGATTTATGTGACTTTTTGGGGAAAAAAGTGATAATACACTGATCCACCCATGTAAAACTCTTCAAAATCTGACATTAGCTAACTATCCCATCATTATCTCTACTTTGGCTCTAGCCTTATTGATACGTTCTTTTCTTGATATGACTATTTCAAACTGTGTTTATCATTTTAAAGTTGTTTTTTTGGGGTTTTTTTGTTTGTTTTTTTGTTTTTTTGAGTTGAAGTCTCATTGTCACCCAGACTGGAGTGCAGTGGCACGCTCCCAGCCACCGCAGCCTCGACCTGCTGGGCTCTGGCAATCCTTCCTCCTTAGCCTTCCAAGTAGCTGGAACTACAGGCGTGCACTACTATGCCTGGCTAATTTTTGATTTATTATAGAGACGAGGTCTTGCCAAGTTGCCCAGGCAGGTCTCGAACCCACGGGTTCAGGCAATCCACTCGCCTCGGATTCCCAAAGTGCTGGGATTACAAACTGAGCCACCAAGTCCAGCCCATTTTAAAGGTTTTAAGAAATGACAAAGCTTCCACTGAATGATAGGGTGGAAGTGGGGTGAAGGTGATCAATGTGTGAGATTTGCCCTACACACACACGCGCGCGCACATACACACAAGAGGTAGTTTTCTTTAAACTCCCCCATACTTTTCCTTTTTTTCCCTATTTCATCCTTTAGTTTTACTTTTGGAGTTTTTTGGTTGAAAATATTCTATTTCCTAAGTTTGTTTGTTTGTTTATTTTTGAGTTGGAATCTCACTCTATCACCCAGGCTGGAGTGCAGTGGCACTCTCATGGCCACCCCAGAGACAACCTGCTTTGATCTGGCGATGCTTCCGCCTCAGGTTTCCAATCAGCCGGAACTACAGGTGCGAGCTACCATGTCCAGCTTATTTTTTTGATTTATTGTAGAGACAAGGTGTCGCCAAGTTGGCCAGACTGGTCTCAAACCCACGGGCTCAGGCAATCCACTTGCCGCAACTTCCCAAAGTGCTGGGATTACAAACTGAGCCACCGAGCCTGGCCTATATCCTAAATATAAATGAAAAAAATTTTATTTAAATGAAAAGTTTGCATTAGGTGAGTTTCTTTTTTCTATCTATTCACATCAGCCTGTATGTTTTCTACAGGTTTCCCTACCTTTTTTTGTTTGAGAGATCATAAATTTATTATTTTGGAGACACACACTCTATTTTAAGATTATATAAATGCAATACATGTTAGTATGGGTCTCTAGGCAATTCATTAATTCCACAAGTAGTTATTTAATGATGACTAAGTGCAGGCACTGTCCCAAGTGCCATACACACCTCAATCATTTAAACAAAGACACCCACCCTTGGAGAGATTGAAGTCTAGCAGAAACACTACAGATACTTTAACCTAAGCAAATTAATAAGTAAATAATATTGTATATTAAAATAGAAAAATAACATTTAAAAAAGCACAAAGTAGGATAAAAGGAAATAGAGAAAACTGGTGTGAAGAGATTAACGGATAGGTACAAGTTCATGTAGGATGATCAGGGTTGGACCTGGTTTAGATGGTGATAGATAATCCAAGACCTGACAGCAGTAAGAAAGCTTGCCAAAGGGGATAATCTGAGGGAAGAATGGCACAGGCAGAAAGAACATTCTGAGTAAAACCTCCAGATTGCCAAGAGTGAGTTCATAGAGAAGGATAAGTTTTCTAGGGGAGTTGATTTACATATCTAATTAAATAAACATTTAGACCTATTTTCTGTGTCTTATTTCTAGACACATAATCATAAGTGGTAGTGCTGAAGGGAACCACAGAAAGAAAATCTAAGTGTGAAACTGTTACAAGAAGAGAGATAAGTAACACCTACTGGCAGAACCGGGACCGAATTTAAGTGCTTACTCTATCACTCCGTAGGAATGAAATACTCGAAGGCTTCTCCTAACATGGTTGAAATATTACTTCCCCTCTTTTTAGAGTGACAGCTTTTAATGAAGACTTGGACAAATTTAAATAAATTGCTTTCACTTGAAGGACTGCCTGACTTGCCAATTTGTAATGCCAATTCTTCTCAATATTAAGCTGTTGTTTTATTTGCTGTAGAGAGCAGATGAATATACGGACTTTGTCACAGACCTGTTTCCCCTGGCACCTATAAAAAGTCCTGTGCATTAGAGGTATAGCATTAAAGTAAGATTGGTTCAGCATCTCTAAATTATCTAATGTATCTGCAATAAGAATAAATAGCATTTATAGGTTTTATATACTCTCATTTAAAATATGATTCCCAAAAGAATTATTTTTGCTGAAATGTAAAAAAACTCAACTAATTTGATGCTAATGTATTAACATCTCATTTTGTAATTATAGGAGTAAAGATGTACATTTATACAAGTAACTTCATTATTGCAGAGAAAAGTCTCCGTGTCATCTTATCAAATATAGTTATTCACCGATTGAAAGCAACAAAAAGAACACTTAAAAATCTGGATAGGAGCTAACATATATGGTTGTTTGAAATATATTATGCATAATAAGATGTAGAAAAATGCATGAATTAGATCATATATAATCTGTGCATTTATAAAAATCTGTCACACATACAAATAAGAAAAAAAAACAAATGTTAGAAGATATTTTATATCTTCATAGTGAATAGCCCTATGATTTTCTAATTTGATTATGTATTCTAGTCTGTAATAAATGTTTTTAATAAATAATATATATTAATATTCAATAAGAAAGTCAAAATCATCTGAGAATTAAAAATGGGCAAAAAAAACTATGAGATGAAGGCAACATTCTTAGGGTGGATTTTTTTGTGAACAAAAAAGGAGTATCAGAGATTGTCAAAAATATGAGAAAACAATTCCCCTGCTAAAGAAATTTGATACTCGACAGTCTAAGTTTTCAGAAAGATCTTCTGCAAGGCCTAAGGATGAATATATGTACCCTCTCCTCACCCTGCACAGCTATCTATGCAAGTTGAAAAGTCCTCTACAGAATATAACAAAGTGGCAATGGGTTTAAAACATACATTCCTGAGCAGTAGTATAATTATTTTTTAATGTAATGCATATAATACCATATAAACAGAAAATGAAATGCAATGTGTCAGAATAAGTTAAGCATAATATGGGAGTATTAATTAGGGTCAAACACAAGTTGGCTATTTTTAGAACTCACTCCTTCATAGAAGAGAAGTTTCAACTATCATATTAATTAATTAAAATAGATTTTAAAAGTTTATATTATAGTGCTTGGTTGTGTGGACAAAAAGTGATGAATAATATACTTTCTCTGATTTCTAGTAATCAGAATGTGATGAAGGTCTTTCATGCAAAATATATATTTATATATTTATTTTGAGTTGGGATCTCACTCTGTCACCCAGGCTGGAGTGCAATGGCATGACCATGATGATCACAGCAATCTTAGCCTCCTGAGCTCAGGCGATCCTTCCACCTGCGTGCAAATACTGGGACTACAGGCATGCACCACCATGCCTGGCTTTTATGTGTGTGTGTAGATAAATTTTCGCTATGTGCACAGGCTGGTCTCAAACTCCTGAGATCAAACTATCGACCTGCCTCAGCCTCCCAGAGTGCCAATTAATAACCATAATACAGCTTTAACTGTTTTAAAAGATATTTGCCAAAGTTTTAAAGATGTACATTTGTATAAAGAGTATATAAATAAGTTTTGATAATGAGGATATTCAGAAAAAGAACAATAGATAAAGTTTGAATGATTGAAACCATTCTCATCTTTGGTCCAAGTAAAAAGACACGGAGGTCAGTTATGAAAGCACTAGTATCTTCAACATATATTAAAGGGGCCGGGGGCAAAACATCATTTGTTGAGTATTTCCCTCATGTAGCATTTACCATCAGGTTTTTAGATACAAGAAAATGTATCATAAATAATTTTATAGTAGCACCAGTTATTCCCCTGATATTTTGTAATACAAGCAAAACAGTCTCTTAAAAGAACAAAATATGTCACCATAATAATTTTTGACAGTAGAATGTTTTATTTTCATGACACTCTACTTATGAATATTTCCTCAACAAATCTATATACTACTCAAAATTTATTTATTTATGATAAAGATGTGGGGTAAAATTAAGGGTTAGGTATATAAACACTGAACATACATTACCCTTGTTGATGAGGTATGCCCCTCCCTCCCCTAGCAGTTTCCCTCAACTGTCAGTCCCATCCCCCTTCCCCTGACAGTTTTCCACTACTGCCGATCGCTTTCTTATAGCATTATAGTTGTTCAAAGTCACCTTATGAGTGAGAACATATGGAACTCATTTCTTTGTTTCTGTGATAAATCACTGAGTATGATCGACTCCAAATCCATCCAAGTTGCTGCAAAATCCATATATTTGTTCTTCTTTATGGCTGCATAATATTCCATTGTGTTATGTACCACATTTTTTAACCCAGTCCAGCTTCACTGGGCAACAGGGTTGGTTCCATGTTTTTGCTATTGTGAATAGAACTACAACAAACATATGTGTGCAGGTATATTTTTTGTAGAAATATTTGAGTTCCTCCGGGTATATTCTCAATAGGGGAATTGCAGGGTCATATGGAAGGTCAATTTCTAGTTCTTTCAGAAATCGCCACACTATCTTCCAAAGAGGTTGTACTTGTCTTCATTCCCGCCAGCAGTGTAGAAGAGTTCCTTTTTCTCCAAATCCTCACCAGCATCTGTTGTTATTTGTTTTATTAATAATGGCCATTCTCACAGGGGTTGGGTGGTATCTCAATGTGGTTTTGATTTGCATTTCTCTGATGATAAGTGAGACTGAGTACTTTTTCACGTGTCTGTTGGCTGCCTGTATATCTACTTTGAGAAGTGTCTATTCATGTCTTTTGCCCACTTTTTTTGGTTGTTGTTGTTAATATGTATTTTTTATTGTAAAGTTGTGGGGTACAGTTAAGGGTTAGGTATACAAATATTCATTGTTCAGGTACCCTTGTTGATGAGGTGTGCCCCCATTTCCCCAGACAGATATTGACTACCATTAACCCCACCTCTCCCCCACTCCCTGTTCCCGTCCCATAGTTTCCCACCACTGTCAATCCTTTTCTTGTAGTATTACAGTAGTTATTCAAGGTCCGCTTACGAGTGAGAACATGTGATACTCAGATCTTTGTTTCTGTGAGAGATCATTCAGTATTATAAACTAATTCCATCCAGGTTGCTGTGAAATTCACGATTTTGTTCTTTTTTATGGCTGTGCAAAATTCCATTGTGTATATGTACCACATTTTAAAATCCAGTCCTCTTTTGATGGGCAGCATGGTTGGTTCCATGATCTTGCTATTGTGAACAATGCTGTGATAAACATATGTGTGCAGGTATCTTTTTTATAGAGTGATTCGAGTTCTTCAGGGTATATTCCCAGTAGGGGGATTGCAGGGTCATATGAAAGGTCGATTTTTAGAGCTTTTAGGAATCTTTTGCCCACTTTTTAAAGAACTGTTTGTTTTTTTCCTTTAGGTGTATTTGAGTGCCTTGTAGATCCTTGATTTCAGGCCTTTGTCAGATGTACAGTTGGCAAATACTTTTTTTCCCATTCTGTGGGCTGTCTCCCTGCTCTCTTGATGGTTTCTTTTGCTTTGCACAAGGTCATTAATTTGATGAGGTCCCACTTGTCCATCTTATTTCTTAAAGTATTCGCCTTAAGTTTCTGAATAGTAATTGGTTCCCAGTTCCAATTTCCATAAGGGTGTCTCCTGCTCTTTCTAAGATTCTTATAGTTTGAGGTTTACGTTTAGGTCTTTGATCCATTTAGAGTTAATTTTTGTGTATGGTGATAAGTAGCGGTCCTGTTTCAATCTTCTGCATGTGGTCAGCCAGTTTTCCCAGCACCATTTACTGAAGAGGTTTTCCTCTCCCCAGTGGTTGTTGTTGAAGGTTTTCTCAAAGATGAGTTGGTTGAGGAATTGAGGCTTTGCTTCCAGAATCTCTATCCTGTTCCATTGATCTATGTGCCTATTCTTGTACCAATACCAAGCTGTTTTGATGACTGTAACCTTATAGTAAAGTTTGAAGTCTGGAAGTGTGATACCTCCTGCTTTGTTTCTTTTGATAACCATTGTTTGGCTATTCGTGGTCATTTATATTTCCATATGAATTTCTGTATTGTCATTTCCAGATCTGAGAAGAATGATATTGGTAACTTAATGGGTACCGCATTGAATCTGTCGATTGCCTTTGGTAGGTTGGACATCTTAATTATATTGATTCTTCCTATCCATGGCAGGGAATATTTTTCTATTTGTTTGTGTCCTCTTGGATTTCTTTGGGCAGTGTTTTGTAATTCTTATTGTAAAGGTCTTTCACCTCTCTGGTTAGGAAGATGCCAAGGTATTTCAATTTTTTGGTGGCTATTGTGAATGGGATTGTGCTTTTTATTTGGGTCTCTGCCTGCTTGTTGTTGGTGTATAGAAACGCAACTGTCTTTTGCACATGTATTTTGTACCCTGAGACTGTGCCAAAGTCCTTTATCAGTCCTAGCAGTTTTTTGATAGATTCTCTTGGATTTTCAAGGTATAGGATCATATCATCAGCAAAGAGGGATAACTTGACTTCCTCTTTTCCTATTTGGATACACTTGATACCCTTCTCTTGTCTAATTGTCCGAGCTTGGACTTCCAACACAATATTAAGCAAGAGAGGTGAGAGTGGGCAACCTTGCTTTGTGCCAGTTTATAGGAGAAATGTTTCCATTATCTCTCCATTTAGCAATATGTTAGCTATGGGTTTGTCGTAGATGGCACTTACTATTTTGAGGTATGTTCCTTCTATACCTAGGTGTTTGAGGGTTTTTATCAAGAAGGATGATGGAATTTTATCAAAAGCTTTTTCTGCATGTAATGAGATAATCATGCGGATCTTGTTTTTACATCTGTTGATGTATTTAATGACATTTATGGTCTTGCGAATGTTGAACCACCCCTGCATCCTGGGATTGAAACCTGCTTGGTTATGGTGAATGATTTTGGAGATGTTTTTGGCTGTAATTTGCTAGAATCTTCTTGAGGATTTTTGTATCTATGTTCATAAGGAATATTGGCCTGTAGTTCTCTTTCTTTGTTGCATCTTTACCCGGTTTGGGTATCAGTGTGATGTGAGCTTCATAAAATGATTTGGGGAGAATTCCATCTTTCTCAATTGCCTGGAATACTTTCAGTAGGATTGGTATCAGCTCCACCTTGCATGTTTTGAAGAATTCTGCTTGAATGCCATCTGGTACAGGGCTGTTTTTGGTAGGTAGTTTTCATATGATAGAGTCAATTTCCTGGGTTGTTATTCGTCTATTTAGTGTCTCAATGTCTTCTTGTTTACTGGGTAGGTTGTGTGATGTCAGAAAGTCCTCCATCTAGGTCATCAAATTTGTTTCCATATAGGTATACATAGTATTATCTGATAATTCTTTGTATTTCTTCAGGGTCAGTTGGGATTTGATCTTTTGTATTTCTGATTGTGTTTATTTGGGCTTTTCTCTCTTTTTCTTGGTCATTCTGTTTAGAGGCACATCAATCTTGTTAAATCTTTCAAAGTACCAGCTTTTTGTTTGTTGATGTTTTCTATAATATTTTTGTCTTCCATGTCTCATATTTGCACTCTTATTTTTGTGATTTATATTCTTCTGCTAAAGTTGGGGGCTTGGTGGTCTTCTCTTTCCAGCTCCCTTAGGTGATTTGTTAGGCTCTCCATTCATGACCTTTCCATTTTCTTGATGTGTGTTCGTAGAGGCATAAATTCCCCTCCGAGAACTGATTTCATGGCCTCCCAGAAGTTTTGATAAGATGTTTCTTCATTTTCATTTGTTTCCAGGAATCTTTCAATTTCTTCTCTGATTTCAGTGTTGACCCATTCATTGTTTAGCATCATGCTGTTTAGTGTCCATGTCATTGTGGGCTTTGGAGAAATGTTGTTGGTTTTTATATTTATTTGTGGTCTGAGAATGTGCGTGGCAAGATTTCAACCTTATGGAAGTTTTTTATGTTTGACTTTATGGCCAAGGATATGATCAATCTTGGAGTATGTTCCATGTGGTTATGAGTAGAATGTATATTCTTTAGTTGTTGGGTGGAATAATCTGTAGGTATCTACTAAGTCCCTTTGGTCAAGTGTCAAGTTTAGGTTCTGGATCTCCTTGTTGATTTTTTGCCTCGATGATCTATCTAGGGCTGTCAGTGGGGTATTTAAGTCCCCTGCTATAATAGTGTTAGAGTCAATATCATTTTTTAGTTTATTTAGTAGTTGCTTTATAAATACTGGTGCTCCTGTGTTGGGTGCATATGTGTTTAGGATATATATTTCTTATTGATGGATTGAACCTCTTATCATTATGTAGTGTCCTTTTGCATCTTTTTAAAAGTTTTGATAGCTTAAAGGTTGCTTTGTCTGATATTAAGACTGCAACTCCTGCCTTCTTTTGTGATCTATTTGCCTGGAAACTCATTACTATCCTTTAACTTTGAGTGTGTGGGTATCCGTTATAGTGAGATGAGTCTTCTGGATGCAGCAAACAATGGGGTCATGGTTTCTTATCCAGTCCACCATTCTGTGTCTTTTCAGTGGTGCATTTAGTCCATTCACGTTCGGGCTGATTATTAAAATGTGATTGCTTATCCCTGTCATGAGGTTCTTATAAAGTTTTTTCTTTGTTTGCTTGTTTTCTTTTGGCTTTGGGGTTGGGGTATGTGTGTGTTTTCAAGTTTCTTATTGTGTTGTATTCTCTGTTGATTCTGTGCTATGCTGTTCTCCTGAGAAATGTGTAGCATTTCTTTTTTTTTTTCCTTTCTTCTGTGCTTAATACCTTTTTAAGTGTCTCCTATAGAGCTAGTCTGGAAGCTGCATAATCTCATAGGGATTGGATGTCAGGGAAGAGTTTTAATTGTGCATCACTGATGAAGTTGACCTTGCTGGATAGGAAATTCTTGGTTTAAATTGCTTATCTTTGAGGACTTTGAATATAGGGCTCCAGTCTCTTCTTGCTTGTAGTGTTTCTGCTGATAGGTCTGCTGCTATTCTGATTGGTTTTCCCCAGTTGGTAGTCTGACCTTTCTCTCTTGTTGCCTTTAGTATTTTTTTCTTTTGTGCCTACTTTATGTAGGTGAATTACTATGTGTCTAGGGGTTGGTCTTCTCATTTCATGTCTTGTGGAGTGTTTTGTGTATCTCTTGTGCTTGACTGGTCACTTCTCTGGTGAGATGGGGAACATTTTCTTGGATTACTTCCTGGAATACTTGTGCCAAGTTGTTTTCATTTTCCCTTTCTTCTTCTGGGATACCAATCAGGTGCTTGGCCTCTTGATATAATCACACATCTCTTGCAGACTTTGTTCCTTTTTTCTGAGTCTTTTTTCTATGTTTTTTTACAGATCAGGTTAATTCCATGTTCTGGTCTTCAAGTTCTGAGATTCTTTCTTCTGCTAGATTGATTCTGCTTTCCATGCTTGTCATTTTGTTATTCATTTCCTGGATAAAGTTTTTTATTGCCAGAATCTCTGTTACAAGTTCTTTCAGTGTTGCTTCTTATCTTTCTTGAGTCTTATTCACTCTTTTCAACCATTTCCCAATCCCTGTCATAGTCTGTGGCCAGTCATTGGTGACTTTCATTGTTTGGGCACCAAGGTCTGATTTCTCAGGAGTTTTGTCATTGGTAGACTTGGAATTGCCTGATGTCTTCCTTTGACTTTTCCTCATTTGTGACAGATACCTTTTTTTTTCCTTTAGTTCTGTTATTCGGTGTCAGTGGGAGAGGCTTTCCCTTCTAATGTTTGCTCAGTCCTCTATTCTTCCTTGATCTTGGCTCTGGACTTATTCTATTTTGAAATAGGATGGTGGGTAGGAAGTTTTGCTGTCTCTTGTAGTTTTTGAAATCTGAGTGAAGTGGGGGATGGGTTGCTAGGAGCTGGATGCTACTTACAACTTAAAATGTTCACTTATTATTGTATGTTTCCCCTGAGATCCACTCTCCACTACCACTCTATATGATGCTGTAAAGCAGAACCCAACCCACACCACAAAACAATCTGCAGTAATAACAAAGTGAGACAAAGCAAGGCACAACAATAGAAAAACCCCAACAAAAATAAACACACACACACATGCCTAGTACAAAGTAAATAGAGAAGAAAGACAAAAAGACTGAAGGGAGGAGAATAAGAATGAGCTGGCCTCGGTGGCTCAGCCTGTAATCCCGCACCTTTGGGAGGCTGAGGTGAGTGGATTACCTGAGCCCACGGGTTTGAGACCCGCCTGGGCAGCGAGACCTCATCTCTACAATAAATTTAAAAAATCAGCTGGGCATGGTAGCGCATGCCTGTAATTCCGGCTACTTGGAAAACTGAGGTGGAAGGATCGCTGGAGCCCAGCAGATCGAGGCTGCGGTGGCCAGGAGCGGCCACTGTACTCCAGTTTGGGTGACAGAGTGAGACTACAACTCAAAAAAAAAAAAAAAAAGAACAACTTTATAAAAATAAAAGAAAAAAAAAGTGGTGGGGAATTCAGGTTGAACCTTCACACCTCACACATATATTGACACACCCGCTAAGTTGTAAAAAATGAATATTAATAAAACCCAAAAGAACAAAAGAGCAAAAACCAGCAACAAAATCAAAAGATGTATACTCAATCATTCACATACACACATAAACAGGAAATGACAAATAAAAGCAGAAAGAAATGAAGAAATAAAAGGAAAAAAAATGGGAGGAGATGTAGGTCAAAGCCTCCCATACACATTCGTGCACAAAGGAGAAATATTTTAAAAGTAGATGAACAAACACTAGTCAAAAAACTTTTAAAGTTAAAAAATAATTGAAAATTTGAAAAAACAAAGCAGAACAAAACAACAAAACAAAGACAAAAAAACCCTGTCCTCTTGTGGCAGGCTCTGTAGTTGTTCCTCTAATCAGATCTCTCCTGCAGAGCCACCTCTTTCACTCTCTCCTCAGGGAGTGGAGCAGGGAAGGAGGAGGGGCAGTGGAGGTGGATGGGGCTGCAGTCCTCCCTTCCACTCTCCTACAGCCAGGGAGATCTCTTTTGGGGATGTACAGGATAGTTTCTTCCCCAGGTATATACTCTCACCAGGTTGCCCCAGTCAGGCCTATCCTGGAATGAGCTTCTATTGAGACTGATGTCCAGGCTCTGCTGGGTTTGTCCCGCTCCGTCATGGCCCAGCTGTGAGTCTGAAGTTCAGAGGATTGCTGGGGAGGAGGGTGTTTTTACTGATCTCTTTGGAGTTCTTCCTCATCCTTTTCTGGCCACACCCTTTGTCCCAGGGTTGGATCAGGGTAGGTGGTGGGGCACCTGAAACTTAGCACTCTCAGGTCCCTCTGAAGTTTGTGCTCTGAGGATATTTCCTCTGGACCACAATCCAGCCCTGAGTAGTTGATCTGCCATTCACAGAGAACCGATCTCTGGACTGTGTCCACAGTCCCATCCAGGGCCTTGTTAGGTCTCTCTCCTATTTAAATGATAAGGGAGTGCCTGGAGCAATTGTCTGTGTATTGCTTGGGCAACAAGTTGGGGGCTGAGGGGGGAAGCTAGGCAGAGGAAGGCAAATCTCTGCCTGGAAAATGGCTGCAGTGGGTTACCTCTCCCCAAGCATATATTCCTCTCTCTGAATTCCCCCAGTGCTCTATCTCCAAAAATCAAATCCTGTGCTCCAGTGGGTCTGGTATGCCTGGTGATGGTATTTGCCGGGTGCCAGGTGCTGGGAATAAGCTGAATGCAGCAGGCTTTTCTCAGGCGTGTTCCTGCAGGCAGCAGAGGTTTCTGTGGTGTTCTTGGGAGCTGAGCTCTAATTTCAAGGCAGTGAGAGCTTGCAGTCACCCTTGGAGGGGGACCCGGGTGCATGCAGCCGAGTATTCCCTCAGATGAACTTTCACGCTCCCACCAGCGCCTGCCCACTCACGTGGAGAGTCTTTATTGTCACTTACCTCCATGGAGATTTTTACAGCCTGACCTGTCGGCTGCCATCTTAAGCTCCTCTCCCCCAACATCAAAATCTTAAACAGTTGCTTCATATCCAAATATTAGGCCTTTATTAAAACTGGAATGCTTCACAATTGGGTAGATTTTTACTCAAAATGTTAATGTAGATTACATTCAATGTTATATATGAATTTTTAATACACATGGAAATTTCTGAGCTGTCAATTATTATTTTACATTTCTATTTTTGTAATTAGGCTTCCTAATTAAAAAAAGTCTAGTGTCACTGAATTGCTAATAATAATGCAATGTCATTATCTGTGATAGTATGAGAAGAGAGTTCAGTAAAATAAAATGTTAATTTTAATATTTCTTCAAAACCTGACAATTCTGGTAAATTAAAATTTACTACGATCTTTAGGCATTCATAACTTTATGGAAAATATGTTCATGTGTATTATATGTATTTTCTAAATCCATGTACCACTATTTCCATTGCTTAATTCTCTAGTTGGAATTATTTGGCTAAAAGAAACAGAGAAACAAATCAGACTCCCTTTAACAAAAACACTTTTTTTCCCTTCCTGACTTTGAAAGACCAAAAATAATATGGTTTCAATAAAAATTTGATTCAAGCCGGGCTCGGTGGCTCAGCCTGTAATCCCGCGCCTTTGGGAGGCTGAAGTGAGTGGATTGCCTGAGCCCGCGGGTTCAAGACCCACCCGGGCAGGCGAGACATCTCTACAATAAATCAAAAAATTAGCCGGGCGTGGTAGCGCATGCCTGTAATTCTGGCTACTCAGAAGGCTGAGGAGGAAGGATCACAGGAGCCCAGCAGGTCGAGGCTGCGGTAGCCGGGAGCGGCCACTGCACTCCAGTCTGGGCGACAGAGTGAGACTCCAACTCAAAAAAAAAAGAATTTGATTCAAAAGCTTCAAAAAAAATTACTAAAATGTGTTCTCTGTCCTTTTCTCTTCTCTGCTTCTCAATATAGTGAGGAAAATGTGGTAGAAATTCCTGATTCTTACTCAGCTATTTGTAATCCGAATCTGCCCTTTTCCTTGAACTTCTAAAGGGAAACAAACAAATTTAGGGAAGAAAATTATCTGTTGTAATTTAATATGTGCATGATTAGACCAAACATATGCAGTATTATAACTAGAATGTTGTAGAATATGTGCCTACACTGATAAGCCAGGGAAGCCATACACTGGGAAGGCACATTAACGTGATTAGGGTGGAAAACAAAATAATTACTCAAAGAAGAAAGAAGTGAGTCCTTGGACAGACAAAATTAACCCAGTGTGATGTTAAAGTACAAATCATAAAAAGCTAGAATTATGACTCTGATGAGAACAAAAAAAATGTTTTTATATATATTAATTAACTAATTAATGGGGGGAATAGTAAGATGGTAAGCCTGGTTCAAATATCACTTGAAGAGTTGGAATACATATAAGAAAATCAAGTTAGTACACAGAAATACATTTTTAAAATTTAAAGTAATTTACATTGAATGTCCTACAGTGCTATAAGTCATTATCTGTATTGCTATCTTTTCTACTGGACAAGAGTTATGTACATTCATTTTAGACATGATACAGTTACTTTGCTACAAGTATCAATGAATTAAAAAGTCAAACAAATGTATACACCTGTACAGAATCAGATGATCTCTATTTAGAACTGCTAGATAACATTAGCACAAAACTGAAATAATAAGCTATAGTTCATTTGGTCTATTTCCAAGTTTGAATATTTTTTCTGAATATATGTAATATGTAGAACACATATTTTAAAATTGGATTTCTTGTTTCTGAACTTGGCTTATTACTTTCTACCAGGCATAGAATCTCTCTGACACCTGGTTCCCTACATCCAAAAATCCATTTGTTTTTCCAAACTTTGAATACATTATGTTTCTTAAGATGACTATTTTGTTTTAAACTGTGGTATACATAAACTTATGTATTATCATTCTGCAAAACAATTGTAGTACTACTATATCCAAGTTTTACTCAGGGCCAACTAACAAATGCAATCTTTGTTAACTATTGTAAACTTTATGACGGCAAAATATCATGTGTCTTTTAATAAAATTATTTTTCAGTGATAGACTTCTAATACTGTTATGAAAGCAAGTGCTCAGTGATTGTCCAATGAGATTATAGCAAAAGAGTAATGTAATCATAAAAAATATATACATATTTTTTGAGTTGGAGTCTCACTCTGTCGCCCAGGCTGGAGTGTAGTGACATGCTCAGGGCCACCCCAGCATCAACCTGCTGGCTTCAGCCTTTCTCCTCAGCCTTCCAAGTAGCCGGAAGTACAGATGCACGCTACCGCGCTCTGCTAATTTTTCATTTACTGTAGAGACAAGGTCTTGCCAAGTTGCCCGAGCTGTTCTCGAATTCCGGGGCTCAGGCAATCCAGTTGCCTCGGTCTCCCAAAATGCTGGGATTATAGGCTCAGCCACCGAGCCTGGTCCAAAAATAATTTTATAAGAAAATGTTCAGTAAGATTTGTTTATTAAAACAAAACGAGCCTGAGTCTGAGGGTTTGAGACCCGCCTGGGCAACTTGGCAAAACCTCATCTCTACAACAAATCAAAAACTAGCCAGGCGTGGTAACGCACCTGTAGTTCCAGCAACTTGGAAGGCTGAGCGGAAGGATGGCCGGAGCCCAGCAGGTCGAGGCTATGGTGGCCAGAAGCGGCCACCGCACTCCAGTCTGGGTGTTGGAGTGAAACTCCAACTAAAAAAAAAAGAAACAAAAATCTCACTACACTATACTTATAGATATTGTTAGTTTGTGTGTGTGTGTGTGTGTGTGTGTGTGTGTGTGTGTGTGTGTATGTATGTTTTAAAGTGTAGTAAAAACAACTCAATGCATTCTAATTCTTGAAATGTTGAGAAATTAAGTATTGCATAATTTGCAATCCATATTCAAAGATGCTCAAATTATAATGTTAATATATTTTAATAACAATATTTAGAATGATAGATATATTTATTTCCACAAGTAATAAATTAAATGCATTTCTTGCTTTGCATCCCCAGATAACAAATAACACTCAACCACTTGTGAACATTTGTAAAATTCAACGTTGAACTAGTGAGAATAGTTTAGAAAAAATAATGGGATCTTATCTCCTGTTTCATGTATTGACTTGATTTGATAAAAATAAAAATCACCTACAAATACTTTTATTTCCAGCTGGGAACATCTTTCAGCACAGTTCTTTGCTCTGCACTTTTAGATCTCATTTTATTCTTATGTCCCTAAGCACTTCAATAGCTTTTGTTCTCTTCCCATTTATAAGCATGCCAATAGCATTCCCAACTTTCTTCTCATCTAGTTTTTGATGTTCCTGTACAATTTGACATTTCGCCTTTCTCAGTAAGTACAGGAAATATTTTCAAGTACTTTTTTTTTTGATACCTTCTTTTTCAACTTCAAGTTGTCAAAATATATTGTATAACAAGGGCTATTCTACCTAAACTAGCAAATGATTTTATTTAATGTTCTAGTCATTAGTTTTAAGCACTTTAATTATTTCACTTTCTTTTCTGTAAAATCATTTTGGCTATGGCATTTAAATAAATATGTATTTTCTAATTTTTATTGTATTTTCATTAATTAAAAAAATCACAAATATATTCATTTTATAAAAAAATTTGGATTTTTTATGATGATTTATCTTTTATAAATTGTTAAGGTACATTATTATCTTGGGATTGCAGATTCACTATTGCACATAGTTTTCCAAAACTCAAATAAAATAAAGCAAAGAAATGTAAATTGATAAAATGCCTAAAGCTCTAAACTTTTGTTTTATTCATTAGAGATAGACTTTTTCTTATAGTTTCTGTGGCCTTGCTTTTGGGGGAATTAAGTATTCTTAGACCTGAAATTAATTAATACTCATTTTCTGTATTTTGTAATGTCATGCTCATGCAGCTGCCCAATAAAATCAAAATTATTTTATCGTCTACAATTATTTCATTTGTATTGTTGTATTTGAAACCATAAAAGCATCTTAAGAAAATTATCAAACTTCATCTTGTGTGAATTATATGTGCCAGCTTCCACCATTCATAAATCAGTGCACGCTTCTTCAGTTTTATCCCTATGGAATATTAATAATACATTTGACAAAAAGGTGAAATATATGTGTTGTCTTCATGTTAAGGAAGTGAAAATCATACTTATCAAAACATTTAAGTTATTGCACAAATCAAAATACATTTGTCCACAAAAAGAAGAAAATTTACAAATAAACTTCATTTATTATCATTTCACTAATGCCAAATAAATTGCTTTGAAAACATTGATATTACTGTGTTAAGAAATTCTTTTATGTATATCACTGTACCTAATAATTCTCATACTTTAACTTGTAGTTTACATAATTTTGATAACTGTCACTCATTAGCTGCAACTTACAAAGGATCTTGATAACTAAAGTAGTAAATGTACCTTAATGAAGAAATTGGGATAAATGGATAATTGGACAAGGAGATAAAGCTAACTTATAATAAACTATTACTTCATATTGAGAACTATGGTTATATAACTTGTTTAATTCACTGGAAACATCGAGGTTGCTTTTTTGTGCAATTTATATTACAACTGAAAAACTTAGTATGCTAACAAATGTATCTAATGGCTTCAATAACAAAGTCTGTAAGTGATAGAATCAAGATTTGAGTATGGACACTTTGAAATTCATATTTCACATTCCTCTTTTCCTCATTTTTCTGACTTAAGTCTTTCTATTTTGCCAACTGTCTCAAATCATCTCTTCCTCCCCTTCCAACTACTATTTAATCACTCCCCTCCTCCTTCGCCTCTTCCTCCTTCTCTTCCTCCTCTCTGTCATATATCTGTATCTATCTATCTATCTTTCTATCTCTTACTCTCAGGATCAGATGTGTCAGATTATCTTCTCTCCTAAATACATTTTCATTTTAAGGTAAAATCTTATACTAAAGTCTTCACCTGGTAGATGAAGAGGGTTTAATACGTCTTAGAGGTTTTTATGCCTGTTTGTCGTAACCAGATTTCTTAATGAAGGGCCGAGTATGCCATTTATAAAGGCACGAGATGTTTTATACTATTTTCCTAATACAACAAATAATATTTTTAAGCAACTTTATGAGCAAGCTTTAGCGTGGAAAACAAAATTCATTTCAACCCAAACTTCATTCTGGCTATGTAAACTTTGTGAATTTGAGTTATCAGAACAGCTTTTTTGCTTCTTTATTTGCTTCTGCTTCTCTCACAGAATTGTTTAAATAATTTGTGATGATGTATTCAAAAGCAAGGTGACTTAGTAGTGATTAAAAACATCATAAACCCAAGAAAAAGTATATTAAGAAACTATGTATCAGTATAGTATAGGAAAAAAAGATGCCAAAATATGAGTCTTTTGATTAAGATGAACCTAAAAGGAAAGCAAACTCATAAGGTGTTAGAGGAGTTAGAGCCAATATTGCATTACCCACTTCTTTCTTTTTCTTCCTTCCTCCCTCCCTCCTTCCTTCTTTCCTTTCCTCGTCCTTTCTTTCTTTCTTTCTTTCTTTCTTTCTTTCTTTCATTTTGTTTCTCTTTTCTTTTTTAGTCATTTTATCTGGCTTTTTGGAAACTTCAAATAAAATGTCTTAATTCAAATTTTGTAATAGTTGACAAATAAAGAAAAATAGATGTAAAGATGTATAGTTGACAGCAGCTTGGATTGATTTAAAGTCTATCATACTCAGTGATCTATCACAGAAACAAAGAACAGAGTACCATATGTTCACACTCATAAGCAGACCTTGAAAAATTATCATAATTCTGTAAGAAAGGGACTGGAAGTAGTGGGAAACTGCCAGGGAGGGAGGAACACACTTCATCAACAAGGGTACCTGCATAATGAACATTTGTATACCTAACCCTGAATTGTACCCCACATCTTTAAAATAAAGCATTAAAAAAAGATGTGTAGTTGGTAGTCAGAATATGTATAATAAATTTGCTCAAAAACTTTCCTCTCACATATTAAATATAACCTTTACTATATTTGGAATCTTATATGTATGTTTGATTCTCCATTGCTGTGGATTCTCCATTTCTATTTTGACCCATTTTCGTTACCTGTTGTAACCATAATAAATTAAAATAATGGCGCTATGGGATATTGTGATGACTGAAAACATAATTTCCCCTCAGTAGTCTTACTTATTAATTATTTGATGTAGACATAAGAAATAATTATGAAAAAAATTTTTTTAAATACCTGCAGAGGCAAGAATTGGGATCAATTATAATTGGTAGTAATATGAAGAAATGATGCTTATGATAAGCCCTGATATTAGCATAATATAAATAAATGATATATATAATTTGGATGAGAGAAAATTATGATAATATATCGTTCATCATCAGAATTAAACTGCACTTTAAAAAAAATTTCTTTTCTTTTCTTTTCTTTTTTTTTTTTTTTTTGCGTTGCAGTCTCACTCTGTCGCTCAGACTGGAGTGCAGTGGCCGCTCCCGGCCACCGCAGCCTCGACCCGCTGGGCTCCGGCAATCCTTCCGTCTCAGTCTTCCAAGTAGCTGGAACTACAGGCACGCGTTACCATGCCCGGCTAATTTTTTGATTTATTGCAGAGATGAAGTCTTGCCAAGTTGCCCAGGCATGTCTCGAACCCGCAAACTCAGGGCATTCTCTCACCTTGGCCTCCCAAAGTGCGGGATTACAAGCTGAGCCACCAAGCCCAGCTAAATTGTACTTTTAATTACCAATTTTTCCAATTAGAGTGGGTTATCAGCACCACATTTATTATATCTGATTAATAGGTGTTTTCATATATTTAATTTTAAAACAACACAATTGCTTTTCAATCTTGTCAACTAAAATGTGTTTAAAGAGAATCAAAAGTCATTTATTTCTGAGAATTAGAGTAATATAAACAATCTATTCAGAAATAAGAGACTAGTAAAGAGTCCAATACCCGTTTTTACCTTTGATCAACCCAGAATTTAAAAATCACGGAAAAAGACTTGAAGAAATATCATTTATATAATGATGCAAAAATTAGTGGCTTCCCTATATGCTCATAATAACCCTTAAAAATTATACTTGGAAGAAGGATGTAGACATACACTATCTTCTTCTATATGTCACTGAACAACAGTTAAAAGTTATGTCGTTTTACCTAATGAACCAAAAACTCAGAGGGAGGACCTGATATCATTGTATTTCTTTTAAACATCATTATTCTGATGGAGCATAAAATTGTGGGGAAAAAAAATACTGAAGAAGTTGTTGGTAGCTTCAAAGATTCACATAGTCTCACAGTAGCTTATTCCAAACATTTAGATGTTTATTTAAACTGTTAGAAATATTGAAGATCAATAGTTTCCACAAATCCAAATCTTTGGCTTTTTGCAGACTGAGTATGAACAGATTTTTATTTTTTAACTATAATTACAAAATTAATTCTGACAGAAAAAATAAAGATTGGATATCCCTAAATTTTAAAAGTTTTTATTGGTTATTCATAAGCCCTTATTTACATTCATATATCTTTAAATGAGGCCAGAAGTTCTTAAATATTAAGAATAGAATGAGTAAATATTTATGGATATTAAATAATTTCACAAATCATTATTTGCACTGTAGCTTTAGAATAAAGCTTCAAGTATATAACATGAAATTCTACTCACAGTGTCTTTTTTATTTTTAGTAATTTATTATTATAATATGCTCTAAAATATATTCCCCTTAAAGTGACTTCTGGCTTATAGAATTCTAAATTTATAGTGAGTATTCCATTTCTCCATAGTAACAAAACCAGTGTGATGACATATAATGTACAGAATATCATTCAAAATTATTTAAAAATCTCAACACAAAATCCAATATTGTGTCAATAGGACCTCCCAACATTGAATAGACTGAATGAAGAATTGAACACTCATATAATGCTCTATTCATTCCATATTTTGTCTTTCAATTGTAAAACATCCTGTCATAATACCTATCTAGTAAGACATTTCACATATGCACCATTATGGAATGGCAAATGTTTATATGACTTTATTTTTGTAGCAAATAGTCTCCTACCATAATAAAAAATAATATATTTAGATAGTTATATAAGTGGTAATCGATTGTAGTGCCCTAGTTCTTTCTTTCTCCCTGGGGATAACCTTTGAAAAAGGTCCTCTCTTTCCTGAAACCGGTAACTGGCATATTTGCGAGCTTAAAATATGTAACCTTTTTGCAGGACATCAAATGGAGCATAACAAAAACAAATGAAACAATATACTGGGTGATAAGCATTTCAAGCTATGCTAGTCTCAAGGCAATTATAACAGTTAGAATGTATTCTCCTATTCAAACACTGACTATATCTGTTAGTGCAAATACATAAGCACTACATGATTAAATATTCTCCAATACTATGAAAACAATTCCTATTACCTCATGTAACATGTATAACTAACTGGTAAAAAGGGGACCTATAAAATTATGAGAAATTGTTTTCCAAATTTTATCAGATGAATTCTTGTAATTTGTCTCAGGAAACCAGTTCAACTGCCTAAACATTAGTTTTATCAGAAAATCAAAGGGAATGAAGCAAAATGATCTTTAAAGAGAGGAATGTCTTGCACTGTCTGTACTTTTTCCTTGAAGGCTTACTTAAAAAAGGAGAGAGAGAGAAAGGAATGTCCTTACTGATTTTGTTTATTACAGTGCACATCATTGCATAATCATAATTGCTGTTTGCCATATGTGTTGAATAAATCAAGAGTAGTAGCACCAACTACTATTATAAAAATATTCTTAAGAATTGCATGGATAATGTCACAGCCTCTACTCTGGTATGCAATTAAATGGAAGTTAATGTATTTTATTTTCAGAAAAACGAAGTCAGACTAAATTCAGATTTAAGCAAATTTTTCTATTGTACTGTAATACATTAGTTAGATCATACATTGCTTTGAGTTATTAGCATTTTTCCAGGGATTCATATGGATATTGGGATGAGCTAGCATCCAAGGCATAGGATCTACCCTTAAGGTTCCTATACTTTGTAGAAAGAAATACATTAAAAATTGACATCACAAAGTTGAATATAATTTGACTTAAACAACTGTAATGAAAAATAAAAATCAGATAAAAAGAGTTGCTTTTATTTAGATAAGAAGGTAAAGAAAGATATATATTTTTGAAAGGCATTTGAGATGAGAGTTAACATACAAAAAGGAATTAGTCATACAGAGCTAGAGAAAAATTTTCATAAAGAATAAAAAGCAAACAAGAAGGACCTGGTATAGTAAGGAACATAGCATATCCATGGAATATGAAAGTGGATGCTACATTACATCATTCATCATCTAGCACTCATTTCTCAAGCTTCTAGGAATTACAGTTGAGAAAGTTGAGTTTGAGATATAGGTCTATACTTTGTATATCTATATATTTATATATCTGTATATGTATATATCAGTATGTTTCTATATCTATCTACCTATGGCTTTCTTTTGCTTATGAATTATATACAAATTCATTGGGATTGATTGATAGTCCAACATTATAACCGAACTAAGAAAGTAGACAAAGCCAGAGATGCATAAGTTCACTGAGAAATCTGGTGGAAGAAAAAGATGAAAAAGAAATTGAGAAGCAGCACTCTGAAGATAAGGGTAATGCTGTTATGTTAAAATGTTTACCAACTGACAGTGGAAGAATAGCGGCATCAGAGTAACTGATTTGTAGTGCTTCTGCAATTCCTGTGATGTAGGTACTTTCGTCATGGGTTATTTCAACCTATCAACATGATGTCACTAAATCTAAAGTTGGGAAGAGTCGCATAGGGAGTAATATCAGCAAGATGACACACTAGGAGATCACAGTCTTTATTCTCCCGCAGAAACAACAATGTAACAACTACCCACAGCAAAAATATCTCTGAAAAATATTTGGAGTACAGCAAGAAAGTGGATCATAAAAATGAAGGGCGACTACATAAAGAAGCATTTAAATTACTCTCCCTATATCAACCCATCCATCAGAATGGCACAGCTTGGCACCAAGAAGGATATTCTTGGCAGTGATCTCCTCTATTAAGGAAAAGAAAAACAGGAGGATCCCTCATCATTTACCACCAAGGACTCCAGCAATCTTTGCTGCTGTGGCAGAAATCCAGAGCTTTCGCCACCTAGGACAATTGCCAATACTTACCCCAGCAGACAGGGTTGCCTGGAATCCATGCCCTGATGCTCCTTGTCTCCCAAGCCAGAGACATTATACATTATTCAATTGGCCCTCTTGAATCAACATGTAGGTGAAGATCTTTCTTTACCAAAACAAGTCTCTACAATCTAGAAGTGATGTCTACAGATTCAACTGCACGTTGGTCCAAGACTCCATGCAATATGAATAGCCAAGAAAATGTGGCACCACCAAAGTAACACAATAAATTTTCAAAAAAAATATGGCACCACCAAACGAACACAATAAATTTCCATAAACCAACCAATTCAAAATAATTTTATTTAAAAAACTCAGCAAACTATAAAAGAAAACAGATAGACAATTCAACAAAAAAAATAGGAAACAATAAATAAACAAAACAAAAAGTTCAAAGAAATAGAAATTATAAAATAACCAAAAAAAGTAGTAAAAATACAATGAAGTAAAAGAAAGATACAATATTGCCAATAGACAATGTCAATAGCAAACTCAATCAAACAGAAACAGTAATCTATGAACCATAAAACAGGTCATTTGCAATTATCCATTTAGAGTCAAAAATAATTAGAAATAATGAAGAAAGTCAATAAGATTTATAAGGCACAATTAAACAAGTCAGTATATACATTACAGAATTTCAAATATAATAAATTGAGAAAAATCAGAAATCTTATGTAAAAACATCATGGCTGGAATCCTCACAAGTCTTGGGAAAGACATAGACACTGAGATGAATGAACTCAAGGGATCCCAACTAGGATTAATCCAAATAATACTACATCAAGACAAATTATAATCAATTTTCAAAAGTGTAGGATAAAGAGAGAATTTTGAATGTCGGCAGAGAAAAGCCACTCATTGGGTGCAATGGAACCCGCATAATACAATCAGTGGATTTCTAAGAAGAATTATTTCAGGCAAGGACAGAATGTTATCATATATTGAATGAAGTGCAAGAAAAAAAAGAAAAACAGAGCATGTCAATCATGAGTATTATACTTGGAAAATATATTCTTTATAAATGAAGGAGATATAAAATCATCACCAATTCCTACCTCATAAGACATACTGGAGATCTTTAAATTTAAGCAAAAATATGCCAAACAACAATACAAAATCATAAAGCATAAATATCACTGGTAAAATTAAATATGTACATAGATACAAACTAATAAAATACTGAAATAATGGTGCATACTTCACTTTAAATTCTAATGTAAAAATTATAACATAAAAATTGTGAATGAATACAAAATATAAAGAAAAACAAAAATCAACTACAAAAAAACAAGTGTGTTAGGAAGAATAAAGTGTAATTTGTGGATGCAAATGAAGTTAAGCTCTTATCAACTTTAAATAGTTATAACTGCAAGATATTTTATGCAAGCTTTGATGTAAACAAATATAAAAAGGCTACAAAAAGTACAAAACACAAAAAGTCAAAGAAAATCACTAAAAAAATCAAATAATAAGGAAATAACAAAAGAGAAACAAGAACAAAACAAATGAAAAACATTAAATAATGAACAAAATCACAGTAATAAATCTCTGTTAATAATTACTTTAAATGTAAATGGCCTAAACTTCTCAATCAAAAGGCATAGAGTAACTGAATAGACTTAAATAAATAAATAAATACTAGATCTAATGCTATGCTTTCTGTAAGAGACTCATTTTAGATTTAAGATTCCTGAAAGTAGAGATGGAAAAAAAAAGATATTCTTTGCAAATAGTAATCAAAAGAAAGAAGAAATGGCTATATCTATATCAGATAAAATAGACTTTAAGGCAAACTGTCCTTAGTGATGAAGGAGGTCACATTATATAATCAAAATAAAGTAAATTCAATAGGGAAATATAATATTAAAATGTATACACACCCAACATTAGAATACTTAAATATAACAATGATAGTAGATATCGTACTTAAAAATATAGATAGAGCCTGGCTCGGTGGCTCAGCCTGTAATCCCGTGCCTTTGGGAGGCTGAGGTGAGTGGATTGCCTGAGCCCGCGGGTTCGAGACCCGCCTGGGCAGCAAGCCTCATCTCTACAATAAATAAAAAAATCAGCCGGGCGTGGTAGCGTGCGCCTGTAATTCCGGCTACTCGGAAGGCTGAGGCGGCAGGATCACTGGAGCCCAGCAGGTCGAGGCTGCGGTGGCCAGGAGTGGCCACTGCACTCCAGTCTGGACAACAGAATGAGACTCCAACTCAAAAAAATATATATATATATGTAGATAGGTAGATAGATAGATAGATAGATAGATATGCTACTTACAAGAATTGATACACATACATCAAGAAAAATCAATAAGAAATAACTGATTTGAAAACTACTATATGTCATATGTGCTTCACAAATATATACAAGCTTCCTGCCCAACAATATAATACTATACATTTTCTCAAGTGCACCCAGAGCATTCCCCAGAATTAATCACATGTTAGATTATAAAACAACTCAACACATTTAATAAGATTTATGCTATTCCAAGTGTTTTTCCTCATCACAATGAAATGAAACCAGACAACAACAGCACCACACGCACACACACACACACACCAGAAAAATTCACAAATATGGGGAAGCTAAACAAATTATCTTGAACAATCATTGGATCAAAACAAAATTTTAAAAAGAATTTTAAAAGTACCTTGAGAAAAGTGTAAGTAAAAAAAAAAAAAAAAACACTACCACATATCAAAAGTACTACAAACAGGGAAGTTTATGAAGACAATAATGAAGATAAGAGAATAAATAAATCAAATAGAAAATTTTAAAAAATAAACGTAAAAGTTGACTTTTTCAGAGGATAGACAGAGTCAGTAAACTTTTAGCTAGACTAATTAAGAAAAAGAGAGAAGTCTCAAATTAATGAAATACAAAAATGAAACAGGATACGTCACAACTGATGCCTCAGCAGTCAAAAGGATCATAAGGGACTATTATTAACAATTATAGGCCAGGCTCTGGCTCAGCCTGTAATCCCAGCACTTTGGGAGGCCGAGACAAGTGGATTACCTGAGCCTGTGGGTTCGAGACTAGTCCAGGCAACTTGGCAAGACATCTCTACAATAAATTTTTAAAAAATTAACTGGGCGTGTAGTTCCAGCTACCTCAAAGACTGGGGCAGAAGGATCGCTGGAGCCCAGGAGGTTGATGCTGGAGTAATCGTGAGAGTGCCACCATCCTGGGTGACAGAATGAGACTCCAACTCAAAATAAATAAATAAATAAATGAAATTATATCTATATATATTCCTACTAGTTGGATAATCTAGAAAAAAAATAGATAAATTCATGGAAACTTATTGTCTACCAATACTGAGTAATTAAAAAAGAAAGTCTAAAATATCAATAATAAATTAATAGCAATGGTTTATAAAATCTAAGAAATAGAAGAAGAAACTCTCAAACTAATTTTATGAGGCCAGCATTACCCTTATTTCAAAACCAGACAAAGATACCGCAAGAAAAGCAAACTAAGGCAAATATACTTGATGAACATAGAAACAGAAATCTTCAATAAGATAGCAGTGAGTCAAATTCAAAAGTACATTGAAAGGATGACATAACATCCTAACAAAGCACCTAACAAAGACAAAGTGTAACATCCATTCATGATAAAAAAAAAAAAACAAACAAACCATCAACAAATAAGTATAAAAGCAATTTACCTCAATACAATAATGGTCATACATTAAAAAGTTCGAAGCTAATATTATAATCAATGGAGAAAACTGAAAGGTTTTTCTCTAAGATTCAGTTCAGTACAAGTTAAGATGCCCACTCTCACCAAATCTATTCAACATAGTATTGAAAATCCTAGTCAGAACAATTATACAATAAAAATAAATCATAAAGGAAGAAGTAATATTATCTTTATTTGCAGATGACACAATTATATATACATAAGACACTTATACACACACACACATACATAAACCTGTTAAAATAATAAACAAATTCAGTAAAGTTGTGGGATACCAAATCATATGCAAAAGTCAATATTTCCATACACAAACAGTGAACTATTTCAAAGGAAATTTAAGAATTTAGTCCATTTACCATAGCAACAAAAATATTAAAATACACTTATTCTTGAAAATAAACAATCAAAATGTTGAAATACTTCTATACAGAAAATTATAAAACACTGATGAGTGAAATTTAAACAGACAGATAAATGTAGAAACTTCACATTGTTCATAAATTGGAAGAATTAATATTGTTTATGCTATGTTTATACTATGCAAAGTGATCTATGAATTCAATGCAATTCTTATAAAAGGCATCATGATTGTTTTTGCTTTTTTTTTACAGAAATAGAAGAATAAAGCCTAAAATTCACATGAAAACAAAAACAACAAATAACGAAAACATCTTGAAAACAAAGAACAGGGCTGGAGGCTTTGCACTAGGAGCATAAAAATATTAATATTCCAAATATCCTTGAAAATTTTCACAAGCATCTTAGATTAATACAAAATAAGAAAGCATCTTTTAGAAAAAGTATAGTTTGGCTATCTTTTTTACAGATAAGATCAGAGGCCATACATCTAATAAGTAAATAATATCCAAAACATATTAGAAACTCAAGCAACTCTATAGAAATAAAATAAATATCTAATTTAAAGAGGGGCAGAGAATCTGAACAGATCTTAATATATCTCAAAAGAAAACACTTGAATGACTAATAGATACATGAAAAGCATTCTCAACATCACTAAAGTTCAGAGAGATGGAAATTAAATCCACAATGAGCTATCAACTCCTACCTATTAGAATGACTATTACAAAACAGATAAAAAAGATAAGTGTTGGCAAGAATGTGGAGGAAAGGGAAATCTTGTACTGTTGGTGTGGATGTAAATTAGTACAACCAGTATGGGAAATAGTAGAATAGCTCCTCAAAAAGTTAAAAAGTAGAATTACCATATGACCCAGCAATCCTGCTGCTGGATATTTTCCCAAAATGTTTAAAATCAGCATGTTAAAAAGACGTTTGTATTCTCATGTTCACTACCACAGTATTCACAATAGCCAAGTTATGGAACTACCTAAGTGTCCATCAAGAAATGAACTGATAAATAAAATGTGGCGCAAATACACAATGAAATAGTATTCAGTCTTACAAAAAAAAATTCTGTCATTTGTGTCAACATGATTGGAATTGGAGAATATCATGCTGCATAAAAGGAGCTAAATACAGAAAGATAAACACAGCATATTCTCGTTTATACATGGAATCTAAAACAACTGAACTCAGGAAAGCAGAGAGTAGAAAGTTGGTTATTAGAGTTGTGGGATCAAGTGATTGGGGAGAAGACAATCAAAGGATACAGCCGGCTCAGTGGCTCAGCCTGTAATCCCGTGCCTTTGGGAGGCTGAGGTGAGTGGATTGCCTGAGCCCATGGGTTTGAGACCCGCATGGGCAGCAAGACCTCATCTGTACAATAAATCAAAAAATCAGCCGGGCGTGGTAGCGCGCGCCTGTAATTCCAGCTACTAGGAAGGCTGAGGCGGAAGGATCGCCAGAGCCCAGCAGGTCGAGGCTGCAGAGGCCGGGAGCGGCCACTGCACTCCAGTCTGGGCGACAGAGTGAAACTCCAACTCAAAAAAAAAAAAAAAAGATACAAAGTCACAGAGGGAATATATTCGATGCTTTTAAAAAATTTGATGTCAAATTTTTTTGCTAATAGTTAAGCACTGTACAGTTAAATTTTGCTAAAAGAGTAAATTTCAATGTTTTTATCACACATTTGTTAGATATTTATGATGATAAATGTCAATTAACTTGATGTAACCATTCCACAATGTATTAAATTTTATAACATCTATTTGTACCCTATAAATATAAACATCTATAATTTGTCAATTTAAAAACTATCTCTTTTTATTCTATTTTTAAAAATTTACATTATGTGCTTTTGTATATAGTGTATTTGAAATGTAATGTCTTATGTCTTAATGTATATACAAAAATTATGTGTATATACAGTATCTACATATGTAAAATATACATCAAGCATGTTTATATATTTTATAATAACAAATTATATAATGTATATTTAGTTGAATGCTATAGTTTTGATTTTGAACATTTGGTACATTTGAGTGGTTACTTAGAGTGGTTTTAATACTTCAAACCTGTTTTATTAATGTGACATTTCATCTCTTCCATGAATTAGATTTTAACTGCATCTATAAATAGAAAATTTTGAAATTATGAGTATTTATATTTGCTGCATACCACATGAAACTTTGTTGTTGGGCTGCTGACATAGGTATTTCAAGAAAGTGAGCCTAACTATTGACTAGACAACTGAGGCTATTTTCTACCTGTCAGTTTTTAATTTACTACTAATAAATAAGTAATATGAACACAAAATCCTTGTTATTTTCCATTAAAAATGTAACTTTTGAGTAATGACTAAAATAATAAAATACATAACATATACCTTCTCAAGTTTTATAAAAGAGACAGTCTTGAAATATAGAAATGTTGTCTAGCAACGATAATATGCTTCAAGATAAATAGTATTTAAATTCAAAGTAAAAGTCACTCATTTTTTAGAAAATTGAAAGTGTTTGCTTTTTTCTACACAATATTTATGATTGGATATTAGGAGCATATATTAGAAATGATCAGGCATGTTTCACAAATTTTCTTAATATCTATGCAATACCTTCCTTATATTAAAAATGAAAAAAGTATAACATTTAGAATTAAAGTCACTTGTTTAAAGTAAAAGAAAAGTAGTCTACAGCAATTTTAAAATAATTCTGTTTAATTCTAAAGGCTTCATTTTTTTAAATTTGACTATATGTCTCCTGCAAGTCAATCAATCAATATTTTATTATTACATATAAAAATATTAAGATTTTACTTGTTTCTACATGCGATTCTTGTGATGAATTATATTTGTGAGTATTGTAAAATGATTTATAGAATTATCATACTTTTAGCCGGGCTCAGTGGCTCAGCCTGTAATCCCAGCGCTTTGAGAGACTGAGGTGAGTGGATTGCCTGAGCCCGTGGGCTTGAGACCTGCTTGGGCAACTTGGCAAGACCTCATCTCTACAATAAATAAAAAAATTAGCCGGGAGTAGTAGCGCATGCCTGTAGTTCCAGCTTCTTGGAAGGCTAAGGAGGAAAAATCGCCGGAGCCCAGCAAGTCGAGGCTGCAGTGGCCGGGAGTGGCCACTGCACTCCAGTCTAGGTGACAGCGTGAGACTCCAACTCAAAAAAAAAAAAAAGTTATCATACTTTAACTTTGAAAATATATGCTGGATATTTTAGAGTAAGAGCTCACAAATATAATTATTATCTGTAATTTTTTTGTATTGTAGTCATATAATTATTAGTCATTCTTTTCAAAAGTAAAATAATACTGCCTTCATCATTATAGTTGTGATAGAAATATTACATATAGAGGTTAAGTGATTTGTTGAAGATCGAATAAGAAATTAATAGTGTAGTCAGAATAATGGTACTACTCTTACTTATAAATTTCCCTACAGTAGATCTGGACATATTGAGATGGTGAAAGACCGGAGTGGTAGCAGAGAGGAAGAGAGAGAAAGAAAAAAAGACAGATAGACTAAAAAGGAAACACATTAAGGTCAGGGTAAAGTCATATTTCTGGTACTTCACTAATAGTTGAATGTGCTGTTTGTGTAATCTTTAAAGGAAAAAGGAAGAAAAAGATTACATTTCAAACACACACACACACACACACACAAGTTAATTTAAAATGCCAGAACTATATCATGATATAGATATGTGTGAGAAAAAGTGATTAAAGTATGTGCTAGTTATGCTGCACTTGGTAACAGTGAGGTATACTTGAAACTCAGTGCTCCAAGAACACAAAGTTACTTGAGTTTTCAAGGCTCATACCGGAAAAGCTAATTCAAGTCAGAACACAGGTGCTCTGATATCAGTAAGACAAATAATCACAATAACTTACAATACAAGAATATAAAATTATTATTTTATAATAGTTTTATAATAGCTTAACTGTACTGTGTACACCTTGGAAACATGGTGATTCTTCACAGTGTTATATTTAAATAATGAAACCTTTCCAACCAACTTTCTTATTTCCATTTTTCTATTCACTTAGGTTTTGTTGGTGTACTCTCTAAATTGTTTTTAAAGCGTTGTTACTAGAAGTTAAATGGCTAGTAAGGAGAACACTGACTTCTTTCTCTTTAGCTTATCATCAACTTCTGGAGATATTTTGTGACTTGATATCAAAGGAAGAAATTTTGATATTTTCTGGCTAAAATAATCATGATGATATAGATCAAGGAGGTAGTACATTGACAGCTTAGAATCTGAAAATCATATTAAGTCACCTGAATGTAGACACTCCCCACCAGCTAGGTCCTTAGAAGTAAAGTGCATATACTTTAGAAATCTATGACTTAAAAGGTTAAAACATCTGATTTTTTTTTAATTATAGAAAATAGATTTATTTTGCTTGAAAATTAGCAGGGATAATATATATTTCAATGAAATAAAGAAATTGACTTTTAAATTTTGCCTGGGAAATAGTCAAAAGAAAGGTTAAACGTACACACACACACACAAACACACAAAAAGAGAAGAATCAGAGAAAAGGGCATTGAGTTAGACATTTAAACTTTTTATCCTGCTTATTACTAATTGCTTTTGTGACCTTAGAAGATAAATGTAGGCTCTCTGAACATTGTTTTTGAATTCATTAAATAGTTATACCATTCCAATAATATTGTTGCAGGAATTTTATTAAATAATGTGAAAGTGCTTTGCAAACTGTTTAATACTTATAAGTAAGCAGTAATAAATTCAGAATTTTGGGGATACTTTGTTCTAAAACTGAGCTCAACATTTACTACCTAACGTATTTTAGATGTCTGATGATCAGTCTATAGGCGTGAGTTTTTCTGAAGTTAAGTGTCTCAACTTTTTTGTTAGTTTTTGTCAGATTTTAATTAATTCAAGAAAAATCATTAATATTTGGCCAAGAACTACAATAGTCTTTAGTTCCACAGAAGACATTAAAAAGGTTTCCTTTACAGTTCAAAAAAATGAACTTCTGACTCAGTTACTTATGCTGTAATAAACTAAATTTCTTGACTCGGACTTATTTCTATTAGTCAATAAAGACTTTTATATGTTTATCTGAGGTAAATATTTTAAATATCTGTCAGTCTGTAGAGGCAAACTTGAGTACTGAGGAAATAAATGTAGTTTTGTCAAATACGAAAGATAATTGGGAGTGTTTTGCATTTTTTTCCCCATCTGGTTGACATAGAATTAGCAATGTGATATGGTTGTATCTGGAACTTTGTTCTCATTGTTAAACGCTGGCAGTCATTGAAGCAGCAGGTAGGGCATGTGGCTTCAGTTGATAGAACTGCTCCAACCACACATGGCCTGTGGTATTTTATAAACATGGTGCTCTATTTTAGGAAGTGTGACTGAATTGTGCCTCTGCGTGGTTGGTGTCCTTGTCATGTAATTATATTTGGACTGAACTCTGCCCATGTCAGGGCTCTTTCATTTCTCATGGATTTTATGTAGAAGCTTATGGGTGAAACAGCTGTTGTTTTGCAGGAGCCAGTCTACAGCTCTACACACATGATATTACAAAAGAAAAAGAAAAGCAAAACAAAAGAAAATTTATTTTAAAGAGAATTTCTCTTCAATCATTATGTAAATTTATCATTCAGGTTTTAGTTTATAAAATTTAAATATGTAAATAAGTAGTAAGTCCCTATAAGATGGGCTAGAAAATTACACTGTAACAATTTGTTCTCTATACCTTTATTTTAATGTCACTTGGATTATTTGAGAAAAACCTGCCTACATGCCAAGGTAATTCCTAGTTGCAAAATCAAACCACAAGCTACTAAAATGCTAAGACATTGAACATCTTCTTTTACATTTTTTTCCCTTGGTTTTCAAAAATAAATATTCTAATTCTGGAACTCAAATATTTTCTTTATCTATTAAAAACTGAAACAGTAGAATAGTTCAGAATTTTGGCATGGATTTTAAGGACAATTCTGTAGACTTAAAAGAGTACAATGCCCCAATGACCTTGAGAACCATCTATAAGGGTACTTCATAACTTAATGTATGGATTTGCATATTTTGTTTTCAGGAAGATGTGATGAAGACATAAATCCTGATTTGATAAGAAAGATATTTTAATATGATAATACCATAGCTATTTCTTCTTCAAACTTTAAATTTCAGCAATTGCTGAAAATAATAATGTCCACAGAAAATTAGTAAGTACAATACAAACAACTGCTGAAAAATTTTCTGAAAACAAATTTTTCTTGTGAAAATTATTCTTATAACAATCTTCTTTGTTAAATTTTGCAAAAAAGAATTCATTAGAAAACCAACAAAATAAATTAATAATTTCTACAAAATGTATAATCTCCATTTCTAAAGCAACTAGCTAAGCACTAAGCTAAAAACCTCAAAATGTTCTCCATTTTTCCCCTCTTGTTTTGAATCATCAACAATTTTGTAAAGATTACAGTCAAAATAAATTAAAGTATACTTGATAAATCTTCCCAGATTTATCTTAGCTTTTTCTGTTTAACTTTTTAAAAAAGACTATGCTTTTATCAAGCAAAATTGACCTTAGCTGAGAAGCCTGAGTTGTATAGACAAAGAGTTGCCAGGAGGCAAAGTCTCACGTCTCTCAAGTGATGGATTGTTGTCCAAGCTTATTTTCCCACAATGCCCTTGGCTTTTCAACTAAGGAGTGAAATCTGCAACTATCCAGACTCAAATGGCCTGACTACTACTGAGTTCCCAGATGCAGATCCGTTGGCTTTCCTCACAACTGCTATAAACAACTGCTACCCAAATCGATATGCCAAATGTCAAGTTGCCAGTGTATTCTCCAATTGGTAAAGTTTATTTCCTTCAATTGACATATTAAAAGGGAGCTCAGAGCAAAAAAGTGTCTTCCCCACTAGTACAAAAACTACACTATATCAAGTGGTTGGCCTAACCTTAGCATCCCTCTTCTTGAGTGGATAGATAGGGATCTTCATGTTGTTGACTCTGCCTTGTGATTTTTTCCTTTTCTCCAAAAAGCCTCTTTCTTGATCTATGCCAAAACCAGATATGACAGATGGTAGTCCTAAAAAAATCCACCCGTTCTTTATATTGTGTATTCTTTCTTAATTCTATAAGCATTGTCACTTTTGGGAAAAAGTTCCCATTTGTTAAGGAAAATATTATTTTAAAAATGTAGAGAGTTCAATTATATACATCCTTGATAGCATTAGAAGAAAAGACATTCCCTGCTGTTGAAATGTCACTTCATAAATTAATATTTTCTATTACATAAATATTTCAAACCTACAAATAACTTGAGAGAATAGCAGCCATTTCACCCTTTGCAAAAAGATAATATTAGACATGCCATTCAACTGTTCCTTAAGTTAAACACTACCTATATTACAACTAAGTTTTATTGTGGAAATCTGTGTTCATTAACTCAAATGCCTCAGAGTCCATGCAAGTAATGTCAGTGAAAAAAAAAAAAAAAACTGAGCAAGTGTAGTCATGGAGATCACATGCCCTGCCTAACAAGAGCAGACGACACTAAGTTCTTTTTTTTTCCCCTATGAATTTCAACACAAAATGTAACAAATGTGCTAGTTTTACTAAGTACTTTGTCATATACAGGCAACCACTTGAACATCTAGAGACTAGATGTTGCAAAATTAGGACTCATATTTCTTTATATACACTATGTACATAGCAGAAAAAAACACACAAAAAAATACAGAAAAATGGTATCTGAAAATTTCCAAATAACAAACCAACATAATACCTTTTGTAATTCCTTCTCTCCCACCTCTTCCAAACAACTGAACAAACACAGACTGTATTACGTTGCTCACAGAGGTGGTTCAACAATTCCATTTCCAAAAGACAAGATTTCCTATGAATGTTAGCAGGAAGATAGTCACAAATTGATATTGTACTACTTCTACGTTTAACATACATTGGGTACTTCTAAACATCTAGATAGACTGCATGTTTCAGGTAAGGAGTTAATCTGTCCACTATATACATAGTAGACTTGAATAAATTACACATAGGTAGCAATAGAGTTAATGACAATCCTTTTCTTACAGTATTATGATAATTAATTGTTCAAGGTTCACTTATGAATGAGAACATCTGATACTCAGTTCTTTGTTTCTGTGAAAGATTGCTCAGTATTATAGACTCTAAGTCCATTCAGCTTGCTGCAAAGTTCATGATTTTGTTCTTCTTTATGACTGCATAACATTCCATTGTGTATATGTACCACATTTTTTTTCTTCTATTAGCTATATTTTTCATTTGTTCCTGTCTTTCTAGTTCCCTTAGGTGAGATGTCAGATTGTTAATTTGAGATTTTTCTGCTTTCGTTATGTGGATTTGTACTGTAATAAATTTTCCTGTCAACACTGATCTAACAGCATCCTAGAGGTTTTGATATGCTGTGTCTTCATTTTCTTTTGTTTCAAATAATTTAAAAAAATCTTTGTCTCGATGTTGTTGTTGCTCAAAAATTGAGGAGCAAGTTGTTTAAATTCTATAAATGTTTTTGAAGATTTCTTACAGTGTTGATTTCTAGTTTTATTCTGCTGTAGTCAGAAAATATGTTTTGTATGACTTCAATCTTTTGGTATTTATTCAAAGTTGATTTATGACCAAGTATGTGGTCATTCTTGAAATAGGACCCATGTGTGGATGAAAAGAATATCAATGTTGGGTTAAATGTTCTGTATATGTCTGTTAGATTTAATTGGCCAAGTATCAAATATAAGTTTAGTTTCTACACTAATTTTCTACATTGATGATCTATGTACTGCTGTTAGTAGGGTGTTGAAGTCTTCCATTATCATGGTGTGGCTATGTCCTCTCTCAGGTTAAGTAACAACAGTTTTATAAATTAGGGCACTTTTATGTTGGGTGTGTTCATATTTAAAATTTATAATTCTAAAGAAGTGAAAGACTTTTGCAACAATAAATATAAAACACTACAGAAAGAAATCAAAGATGACACAAACAAATGGAAACATATTCTACACTCACGGATTGTAAAATTAATATAGTTCAGAGTCCCATATTACGTAGAGCAATCTACAGATTCTATGCAAATTGTATCAAATTACTACCATCGTTTTTCATAGATCTGGAAAAAACAGTTCTTAAATTTATGTGAATTGAAAAAGGAATCTGAATAACCAAAGCCCAGGCTGGAGTGCAGTGGCCGCTCCCGGCCACCGCAGCCTCGACCTGCTGGGCTCTGGCGATTCTTCCGCCTCAGCCTTCCAAGTAGCTGGAACTATAGGTGTGGCTACCACGCCCAGCTAATTTTTGATTTATTGCAGAGATGAGGTCTCGCCAAGTTGCCCAGGCGGGTCTCGAACCCGCGGGCTCAGGCAATCCACTCACCTCAGCCTCCCAAACAATTCTAAGCAAAAAGAATGAAGTTGAAGGCATCACATTGCCAGACTTCAAGTTTTAAAACAAGGCAACAGTAACCAAAACTGCATGTTACTGATACAAAAATAGACACATAGACAAATGGAACAGAATGAGAACCCAGAAATAAAACCACAGGCTTACAACTGTCTCATCTTAGACAAAGCTGACAAAAACACACTCTGGGGAAAGAACAACCTATTTAGCGAGCAGTGCTGGGAAAATTGGCTAAACATATGCAGATGAATGAAGATGGATCCCCTTTGCTCACCCTATACAGAAGTTAATTACAATTTAAGCATAAGACCTAAAACTATAAAAATTCTAGAAGAATGCATAGGAAATATTCATCTGGATATCAGCTTAGGCAATGAATTCACGACCAAGACCTGAAAAGCAAAAGCAGCAAAAGACAAAATTGACAAGTGGGACCTAATTAAACTCAAGTGCTTCTGCACAGCAAAAGAAACTCTCAACCAAGTTAACAAACAACCTACAGAATGGGAGAAAACATTTGTAAACTATATATCTGAAAAGATCTAATTCCCAGAATCGGCAAATAACTTAAATGAATCATCAGAGAAGAACATAATATCCTCATTAAAAAATGGGCAAAGGACATGAACAGACACTTTTCTAAAGAAGACATAAAAGTGGCCAACAAACATATTGAAAACTGTTCAATATCATTAATCACCAGAGAAATACAAATCAAACCATATGATATATTATCCCACAGCAGCCAGGATAGGTTTGACTAAAAAGTCAAAAAACAACAGATGTTGGTGTGAATGCAGAGAAAAGAAAACACTCTTAAAATGTTGGTGGGAATGAAAACCAGTTAAACCCCTATGGAAAGCAGTTTGGAGAATTCCAAATGAATTAAAAATAGAGTTACCACTCAATCTACTACTCTTACTACAGGGCATCCTATACTACTGGGTATATATATACCCAAAGTAGCATATTTCACCCTGCCAAAAAGACACCTGCACACACATGTTTATCACAGCACTATCCACTAGATAGAGCCAACTCAAGTGTCCATCAATGGTGGACTGGATAAGGAAAATGTGGTACATATACATCATCAAATACTACACAGCCATAAAAATATAACATAATCACGTCCTTTGTAGCAACGTGGATGCAGCTAGAGACCACCATCCTAAGTGAATTATCATAGAAACAGAAAACTGAATACTATATGTTCTCCCTAATAATTAGGAGCTAATCACTGTTCTTGTAAGGCACAAGGATAGGGTGCTCCTCATGGAGAGGAGGAAGTAAATCTGAAAACTACTTACTGGGTACCATGTTCACCACCTGAGTGATGAGCTCCATAGAAACCCAAGTCTCAACATCACACAATATTCCTATATAAAAAATCTGCACACATATCCCTTGAATCAAAATAGAGAATTTTTTAAAAATTATATTTTCATATATATGTACAAACCAGTAAATTACTGGCAAAAACTTGTGTAAGTTTGTTTGCAATAAATTACATGATATATTAAATATATATCTTTATAGCATTTGTCAAAAAAGCAGTGTGCTTTTTTAAATGTGTTGTGAAATTATGCCTAAACAAGTGATATTTTGCTAGTTTTAAGCAATTAAACTTTGGCCTAGTTAAAAGATGCAATTTTAAAATTCAATCTTGTAATCCACTGTAGTACACAAAACTCTTGGAAAAATTTTGGCTTTTTATAGCAAAGACTAACTTGAGTCTATAGTAAGTCAAATGTTTTGCTCAATTTAACAAAAAATAGGAATCTGAATGTACAAAAATAAGGGAAAGTTTCAGCTTAACTTGACTCTGATTTGATAGAGGCAGTCAAGTTTCCAATTCCAGTTCAGTGTGTATTTGGATTTGGCTTTTCAGTTCACTAAGCCCAGCTAGAGAATCAATACAAATTATCAGTAATTTGTCAGTATTTGATAAATGACAATGCCAGTGAGCTGTCACTGATCTTTATGTTATCTTTGTCTGCCTTGGTCAGCACTCTTAATGGTTTAAGAACCGTAAAAAAGACAGCACAATAAAAATCATGTACTTAAGACAATACAAGTTTGTCCAGTAAAATGTACTGAAGTTGAAAATAGTAAATTATGTAATGTAATGCATTATGTTTGACTATCTGATAATCAAGGGTTAACAATAATGTTGAACTACTTGGAAAACAGATATACCAAAATAACTTATTCATTCAAGAATTTTTTCCATATTAATTGCTTACCAAGTACCAGGATTTATTTTTCTTTCTAGTTTATTTTTAACATTTTATTCATTACTGGTTGAATCATTTAGCTTACTCACCTAATACAGGTGATTAATAAGATAATGAGCAAAGGGTCAGCATTTTACTGCTATAAAAATTATTTTCCTTCTAAACAAGAAAGTCTTCATTTGAACATAATAACCTCTATCCATTAACCCTGTTGTCAGTGTTTAGAGGAGAGGCCAGGCCAAAATGGCGTGAATGACTGACTTAACCTGAACTCCTTAAAAAACATTGCCTGAAGTCAAAGCTTACATTGGAGGAATGCAATCCCAGGGAAAATGGATTGCAAAATCAGAAAAAAAAGCAAGGAAGAGCAAATATAATGTGGTGGATTAACTAATTAGCTACAGCTTTCCAGTAGATACATCTACTTTCTCAGTCTAGGGTCATGTTTCCAGAGACGTTTTATGAAAACATCCACTTTCCTGATAACCCAGATTCTTCTTCACTTTCAGAATCACTCCGAGAGGCATTAACTTCCTGGCACTTCTGTGTTCTGTTATGCAACTCTTCCAGGTATCTGCTGCAGAAACCAGAGCTTCTCTGTGTGTAGTCTCCTTAGGAGGAAAGCACAGTGGTCTCTTTTGTCAGTTGTCACTGTATATGAGGAAATCTAATTCTACACTGACTGCAACACTACAGAAAACAGCTGTGACATTTAACTACTAAAATTTCATAAGCCAATTAATTGTCTAAAGCCTGTCAGAGGGAGTGCAGGTAAAGTTATCTGAAATAAAGCATAAACTGGTATGATGATGCAACTCAATCTATCTCCAATTTAAAAGAAGAATTCAATGTATATCCCCTACGAAATATAAAAACATGATTTCTTATTTCTAGTTTATTCCTAGTTTGAAAGTGAAAAACAAAGGTGTTGGAGGGAGGTTGGTGAATATTTGGGAGTGAAAGAATGAGAAACAAAAGTAAAGATTTCAGATACCTGGCACTCGTGCTCAGAGTAAAACATCATTTTAAGCGTAAAATGTTAATTTTCTCTTTCCCTTTCTGCAAATGGGGAAGAGAAATATTTCTACAAAAGATTAATCAGCTAATCGCCTCAAGTTCATGGGTATTTTGGTGCAAACTAGTGTAAGTTCACTTTCCTATGCATTATTTTACTTCTCACTGACTCCAGATATGTACTGTGTTCTCTTTGGAAACAACTTACTGCTCTTCTGACCCTGATTTATTTCTCTCTCTCTTGTTTGAAAATAATAAAACAAAAGAGGCACAGTTTCACTTTTTTTTTTTTTTATTCCTGCTATCCTCCAAATGAGCATAGATTTTTAAAAAGGATTATTTCTTTGTTGGTTTATTGTTTTTGTGTAACTTTTTTTTTTTTTTTTTTGAGTTGGAGTCTCACTGTCACCCAGACAGGAGTGCAGTGGCCGCTCCCGGCCACCGCAGCCTCGACCTGCTGGGCTCTAGCGATCCTTCCACCTCAGCCTTCCGAGTAGCCGGAGTTACAGGCACGCGCTACCATGCCCGGCTGACTTTTCGATTTACTGTAGAGATGAGGGCTCGCCAAGTTGCCCAGGCGGGTCTCGAACCTGCGGGCTCAGGCAATCCACTCACCTCAGCCTCCCAAAGGCGCGGGATTACAGGCTGAGCCACCGAGCCCAGTTGTTTAACTTTTTATTGAGTATAGTGTACAGAGAAAAAAATGAACAAAGCACAAACATACAGCACAACAAATTTTTACAAAGCAAATGTGCAGTATAAAACCTAAGACAAGAAGTTAAACTTCAAAAGTATCCTGATAATGTCCTTTTTTTATCTTATAATTAAATATAATGTGATATAAAATAAAGTATAATAATAAAATGTATTAAAAGTACAAAACCACAATTTAGCTTTTAACACTATGGATTAGTTTTTTCCAGCATTGTCTCTTTGTGTATTAATAGAATTATACAGTTTGTATTCTTTGTGTTAGGCTTTCTTTGCACAAAATAATGTTTGCGAAATTTATCACAAACATTCAACATGGGTACCTTATGCATATATAATAGTCTATATAGTAGTAGTCTACAAATATCTTTATGCACAAATAGTAGTAGTTTATAATATAGATGTATAGTATTCCATTGCATGAAAATATCATAGTTTATCTATCCTTCCTACCACTGATGGATAGTTGGGTTGTTATCAATGTTTATGCATTATCAATAATGCTTTATAAAGAATATATGCATGTTCTTTTGTGCATATGTTGCTACAATTATGTGGCATAATTGCAGGAGTACAATTATTGGGTGACAGAATATGTACATTTTTTAATTTAGTGGAAAATGTTAGTTTTCCATGATAGTTGTGGCAATTTATACACTTGTAAGTAGTATACAAGTTTCTTGTTTTTTTTTCAATATCTGGCCTTCAGTCATTTTGGTGGCCATTTTGCAACTTTCTACCATTAATCTATTGTGTATCTTGTCTTTATCTGTTGATATTTTGGCACTTAGTAAATCTGGGTAAAAATGTCTTGTTAATCAAATATTATGCAAATATTTGTCCCTAGTCTCTAAATTGACTTTTCACTCTCTTAATGGCATTCTTAGATATCCTGGTCAATTTGTTAGCATTTTTTCTTTGTGGTAAGCAATTTGTGTGTCCTGTTTAAAAAATATGTTTCTACCCAAGGCTATAAAGATATTCTCTGTTAAAAACTGATTTATTTTACCTTCACAGTAGAGCCACAATCCCTTTAGAAGTGATTGTTTGGAAAGGAGTGAATTTGTGGTGAGCTTCATTGTTTACAGCTGTTTTGATGAATACTTGATATAAAGTAAACTAGCCATGTATAAAATTTATATTTTGATACATGTGTAAACTTATAAAATCATTACCACAATCAATATAATAAATATAATAATTTTTTGCAAGAGTTTTATCATGGCCTTTTATAATCCATTCTATTCCAGATGACAACTGGTTATTTTATTTCATAATAAATTTTCTTATAATATCTAGAATCTATAATGTTATTGATATAGGTTCCTGTACACGTTTACTCTATAGATAGTAGATTTTTAATTTGTTTTTATTTTACCCTTCCCGTCATGCCGGAGTCCAGCTCCAGCCGGGTTCAGGGTTCCCCAAAGGTGGAGATGGCATCGGCGATTGGGGGGAAGAAGAAAGAGAGAAAGAGAGAGAGAGAGAGAGAAAGAAAGAGACTGGATTCCAGTCTAGTGCAGAAGCGATGTGTGTTATTGGGAATTACAATGGGTCTTTTATACACAAAGTCAGATGTGAGAGGGGCGTCCCCCACCCACCAGAAATCTTAATCCATGAAAACTTAATCAATGATTGCCTTTAAGCCTTTTTCATATGATAATCTTAAAATTCCATAACAAAGGATAACCTAATCCGTGACTGACATATTCTATCAACCTTTTTCATCCTAAGCTGATTGATTTATGCCAAGTTAAATAATTCTATAGAAGCTTAAGTATTTACTTTACAAACAAAAGTGGCCCATCCCAGAATGTTTGGAATGTGGCCCAGTCCAAAGTTCACAGTGGGCTACCTGCAAGTAACCCAGCCGCATTCTTTCAACAAAATGGCTGTCTTCTAAAACTATATTCTACAATTTACACCTCCAATAAATCCTAAGATCATGACCCAGAAGCCTGTGACCAATACTAAGGCTCTTAAATGTGACACGAGTTTGAATTACAAGTTGTGTGAAAGTCAAAACTGCAGTTTGTGGAAGAATGGGAGCAATGAGCTTCTAAAGTTAGCTTGTATTCGTCCCAGTCTCAGAGTTTTTATGTTTTGAGCTCACAGGAGCTTAATCTGGTTAGTGCTGAGTAGAAAGGGGGAGGAAATGGGGTCAAATAGCTCCTGAACGCATCTTAGTGGTCTCGGGGTCAACGGCCCTTCCTGATCCCTAACGCTCAGTGGACCTCCATGGCTGGCTCCCAGCGCCATCACAACAGAGACCTTCAACTATACACTGTGTGTAAGTATCAGCTAACTTTCTCCAGAGACTTAAGGTATGTTGGGAGAAGTGTCTAAGGGGAACTTTGTGTGCCTTTGCCTTTCCTCAAGCAATGGCTGATATCCCCTCCAAAGCCTGAGCTTCAACAGAGGTTTTCTTGCATCTTCCATCCTGTTCACATACTTTCTTGTGAGCATTTGATGAAGGAACGTAGTGTATAAACTGCCCTTGTGTCTGTATCTTCAAGAGTTTCTGTCCTCTGACATTAGTTCATGATCAGATTATAGCAATCTGTTAAAAAATTTTAGTAGAATTTTTCTTTTGTGTGTGTAAGATTGTGTGTTTTTTCCTCTTTATTTTATTTTAAAGATATGGAGTCAGGTTTAGGCACATGAGTGGTCTTTGTACAAGTGAAGTAATGGGCTTCCCACTGGTCTTCACTTCCTCTGGTTTAGGATCAGGTACTCTAAACTTAGTGATGTGATATACCTCCCCCTCCCCTGGCAGTGTCCCACTACTGCCAATCACTGTCTTGTAGTTGTGATAAATGAATACCACATGTTCTCACTCATAAGTGGGTTCAGATTTTTCTTAACAGAAAATGGTACCTAGTATCTCTTCTTCCTGTGCTTTATTCCAGATGAACCAGTACTCTTATTCCATCTCTTTGTGCAGAGGCCCATATTTTCTTAATTTTCAAATACTTTCTTTTCCTGAAAATGTATATCTCTAATAGGTTAAATATGACGTTGATGATATTGATGATGATGATTTTAGTTTCTGGTTGTTCAGCTTGCATCTATGTGTTTTCTGACTGTCTGGAGTCTAGAAAGAAGCAAAAATATATAGGTAAGGTTTCCTTATGCTTTTCTTATTTAAGATTTACAGTGCTTCAAGAAACTATGCATTAATATATTTTATCAGTTTTTTGCTGTCTCTTCAAATATTGAGTTCTTGTTCATTCTCAAGCACTATCTATTTAAATATTGCTTCTGCCTTTTCACTCTTTCATTCTTTAACTCCAATCATGCATTAGAGGCTTTTTTCATTGCATCTACTAGAAACCAATATTTTGCTTGACTTTTGAATAGTGAATAGCTTTACATAATGGAAATAACATCTTTCTCTGAAGCAAATAGCAGACATTTACTGCCTCACATAAGACTTGCATTGCCCAAGCCAGGATTCCACTGCTATAATACATCCCATTTTACATTCAGTTATCATCTGACTTTCTTTATATTGCCTTGTGTGAATTGGTCATTAAGGAACTAATGCAAATTTGATACTCTGGCTGCTGTCATTGATGTCAGTAATAAACTGCTTTATGTGTCAGACCCAGAGATATTGCTTATTCTGCTTACATCCGTAAAACTATGAGACCAACTATCCTGCATGCAGGTAAGATGAAGCCCAGATACTTTATTAGTCTTGAGTATAAGGTGGAAGAACAATCTTTAGGTATTATATTCTCTGACAAACTATAAAGAAAACAAATATGCTGGGCAAAACATGAGGAGAGAAAGTGAAAGTAGAAAACTGATACTCAGAAAATGAGTCACAGGTAAGAGTATAAGGATATTATTTAAAGCTGAAAAATCTGAGTAGTAGAATCATAATAAATACAAAATTGAGAAGGGCTTTATTTAAAGGTAATGTAAACTCCATAAAATTGTAGCCATTTTTAAATACAAAAGCTACTGTAAGTCACAGAATAAGAAATAGATACACAACAATCAATTGAAATTTTGTATATTAGTCATAAATAATTGAAAATAAAACTTTAAGCCGGGCTCGGTTGCTCAGCCTGTAATCCCACGCCTTTGGGAGGCTGAGGTGAGTGGATTGCCTGAGCCCGCGGGTTCGAGACCCGCCTGGGCAGTGGGACCTCATCTCTACAATAAATAAAAAAAAAATCATCCGGGCGTGGTAGTGCAGGCCTGTAATTCCAGCTACTTGGAAGGCTGAGGAGGAAGGATCGCCGGAGCCCGTCAGGTCGAGGCTGCGGTGGCCGGGAGCAGCCACCCCACTTCAGTCTGGGCAACAGAGTGAGACTCCAACTCAAAAAAAAAGCAAAGAACACTTTAAAAAAACAGTACCATTTTCCATAGCATAACAATATAAAAAATTTAAGACTAAATTTTTTGAAAAGCTAAGTTTTTTTCCCATAACTTTATTTTTTTTAATTTAAAAAATGTGGTGTACAATTCAAGGTTAGGTACACAAATGTTCATTATGCAGCTACCCTTGTTGATGAGGTGTGACCTCCCCCTTCCCTAGCAGTTTCCCTTAACTACCAATCCCATCCACCCCGCTCTCCATCAGTTTTCCACTACTGCCAGTCCCTTTCTTATAGTATTATGATAATTGTTGAAGGTCCACTTATGTGTAAGAACATATGGTACTCTGTTCTGTGTCTCTGTGATAGATCACTGAGTATGATAAACTCTAAATCCATTCAAGTTGCTGCAAAGTCCACATGCTTGCCCTTCTTTAAGGCTGCATAGAACTCCACTATGGGCAGACCCCTCAGGGCCTTCCCACTGTAGGAACTCTTCTATCCCCTTAATAACCCCTGCTTTAAAAAAAATACTCCACTGTGTATATGTACCTCGTTTTTTTAATCAAGTCCAGTTTCGATGAGCAGGACTGTTGGTTCCATGTTTTTGTTACTGTGAATAGTGTGGCAATAAACATGCATGTGCAGATATTTTAATGGGAGAATGAAGGGAGTTCCTCCAGGTATATTCCCAAGAGGGGAATTGTTGGGTCATATGGAAGGTCAAAGTCTAGTTCTTTCAAAAATTGCCACATTTTTCCAAGGAGGTTGTACTAGTTTGCATTCACACCACCTTTTTCTCCGCATACTTGCCAGTATCTGTTATTGTTTGTTTTATTGATGACGGCCATTCTTACTGGGGTTAAGTGGTATCTCAATGTAGTTTTGATTTGCATTTCTCTGATGATCAGTGAGACTGAGCACTTTTTCATGTGTCTGTTGGCTGCATGTATATCTTCTTTTGAGAAGTGTCTACTCATGTCTTTTGCCCACTTTTTAATGGCTTTTTTTTTCTTTCAACATTTTGTGTTCCTTGTAGATCTTAGATGCTAAGCCTTTCTCAGAATTGGAACTGGCAATCAATTCCTGATCAAAATCCCAACTGCTCATGCCATAAGAGACATGATAGACAAGTGGGACCTTATCAAACTGAAAAACTCCTGCAAAGCAAAGGAAACCATCAAGAGAGCGGAGAGACAGTCTGTAGAATGGAAAAGTTAAGTTTTTAATCACACCTGGAAAATATACTTACAGAAATTATAGAAGAAATAGATGCCAAAAAAATATTTTGATAGCTGAGCAGAGCAGAACAGTAAATGTTGATAACATATAAATTCTATCCCTATTAATTTTCTGATTCAATGAATTCTTTATCAAAATTGCAAGTGTTCTTTTGTTATTTCATCTGTATGATTTTTACTTTAAAAAACTGATTCTAAATGTGTATGGAAATGTAAATAACCTAGAATGACAAAACAACAAATTTGTAGACCTTACATCTTTTGATCAGAACTTTGTGTAAAGCAATAAAAAAGAATTATGACAGTTTTGCTTTGGCATACAAATAAATAAATTAGTGAGCCAGAATGAAATCTAGAAATAGAATAATACCTGTTCATTTGTTTAAATTTTTGACAAAAGCAATTCAGTAAGAACTTGAAATGTATTTTTAACAAGTGATTCTTCCAAAAATTCTGTATATCTATATTTGACAAAACAAGCCTTCATTTACTACTCCATTCCATACCCAAAGACTAATTTGGGTTGAAGCTCAGTTCTAAATGTAAAACCTGACAGTAACTTAAAAACAAAAAAACGGGAGAATATCTTTAAGATTTTGACACTGGCAAATACTTAATAGAGAGGACAAAATCAATGAACTTAAAAGAAAATAAATTAATCTTAGTCTTAAAATTGACTAAGAATGGACTTGGAGAAAATTTTTAAGTTATAAAAATATTTTACACCAATATTTAGATGTATGCTTTTAATAATATATTGAATTATACACTTGAATTCTGAATAATCTGATGCATGCATTTAAAAATATAAAATGCAAAAATGTATAACACTAATTATGTACTATAAGTGGTATGTGATAAAAAAATCTACAAAATAATTAAAAATACAATTAAATTAACATTGTTAATAGATGAATCAGACTATAAATTTGAACAGTAGCATTTGACTCAAAAGAAGAAAAATAACAAGAAAACAGTAGGAAAAAGTAGATACAGGAAATGTGAAAAATAAAGGAGAAACTAATGCTTAAATGTTGAAAGCAAAAAAATCTATTAAATTATGAATTAATAAAAACGAGTTCTTTAAAACAATTATCAAAGTTGCTAAAAATTAATCATCCATTTAAAGAGAATAAAACACAAATTTACTTGATAAGTAAATACAAATAGGAAATAGAAACCTGTAAAACAATTTTAAGAGAGAAATTTAAGCCAATTCAGCAAAAATACAGTTGTGAGGAAGCAGATAACATAATAAATATATCAAGCAATTATATTAATGTATGTAAACATAAACAGAAAGCATATTAAAAGAGAAGACCTGTTTAGAAAGCAACAAACTAAAATATACACAAATAAATTTAATAATAACTTTTATTTGTAATTTATATGTGATACTTAAATGCAATCACATAATGTATAATGGCCAAATAAGGGTGACTGGGATATCCATCACATTTATCAATTCTTTGTGTTGGTAACATTCCTAATCCACTCCTCAATTTATTTTGAAATATCCAATAAATTATTAACAGTCTCTATATTGTGCTATCAAATACTAGATCTTATTTTTTCTAACTGTATATTTATACTCATTAACAGACCCCTCATTATGTTCCCCTCCTCACTGCCCTCCTCCACCTCTGGTAGCCATTCTTCTACTGTCCACCTCCATAAGATATTTTTTTTTAGCTGCTGCATATTAGTGATAGTGTGAAAAATGTGTGTGTGTGTATGTGCGTGTGCCTAGTTTATTTTACCTAATGTAATGTCATTCAGTTCCATCCATGTTACAAATTGCAAAATTTATTTTTTATGACTGAATAATATTCCCCTCTGTATATGTGTCACATTTTCTTTATCTATCTATTCCTTGATACTTAGATTGATTTCATATCTTGAATATTACGATTCATGCTGCAATAAAAATGGTAGTATAGATATCTCTTCAATGTACTGATTTCTTTCTTTTTTCTTATAAAACCAGGAGAGAGATTGATGAATCATATGATAGTTATCTTTTTAGTTTTTTGAGGGACCACCATACTGTTTTTCATAGTACCTATACATATTAATATGTTCAACAACAATCTGTATGAGTTCCTCTTTCTCCACATTCTCACCAGCATCCATTATCATTTGCCATTTTAGTAAAAGTCATTTAAACTGAAGTGAGATGAAATTTCAATTTGGTTTTGTTTTGATTTCTTTGATAATATAGTGATGTTGAGTATTTTTTTTTTTTTTTTTTTTGAGTTGGAGTCTCACTTTGTCGCCCAGATTGGAATGCAGTGGCCGTTCCCGGCCACCGCAGCCTTGACCTGCTGGGCTCCGGCGATCTTTCCACCTCAGCCTTCTGAGTAGCCGGAATTACAGGCATGCACTACCACGCCCGACTGATTTTTTGATTTATTGTAGAGATGAGGTCTCGCTGCCCAGGCGGGTCTCAAACCCGTGGGCTCAGGCAATCCACTCATCTCAGCCTCCCAAAGGTGTGGGATTGTAGGCTGAGCCACCGAGCCCGGTTGAGTATTTTTTTATATTCATTTTCACTAGCCACTGGTATGCTATCATTTGAAAAATACCTATTCATATCTTTAGCCTATTTTTAAAAGTAGAATTATTATTATTTGTTGTTTGAGTTCTTTACATATTCTGGTTGTTAACTTTATGTCAGTTGAATTGTTTGCAAATATTTTCTCTCATTTCATATTTTGTCTATTCACTTTGTTGCTTATTTCCTTTGCGGCGTAGAAGCTTTTTAGCTTGCTGTGATTCCATTTGTCTATCTTTGCTTTGGTTACCTTTGCTTTTGCAGTCTTATTAATAAACCTTTAAATGTTACATAGGCAAAGTTTTAAATATATTGAAAAACATAAAATAAATGAACAAATAAAAAGACATCTCATAATTTTGTAGGATAGCTCAACTGCAAAAATATGCCTTTTCTCCTTAGTTTATGCATAAATCATCCAACAAAGAAATGTCAATTTTTTTTTCTATTTAGGTAAGCTAATTAGCATTTTATATGAGCAAACATATAATAAAAGAAGACATGAAATCTTTTAAAATGAAAAGAAATAAGGAAAGTGAAAGTTGTCCTACCATATATAAAAAATACTAGAAAGTCTGTTTAATTAAAGCAGCTTGGGTTTGATGCCTGAATAGTCATATTCACAGTGGAATTACACCGAAAAGGCAGTAGTACACTGATGTAGATATAGAATTTGGTATATGACAAATATGTCCTCTCAAATCACTGGTGGAAAAAGACGGGAGTCTCAAGAAACAGTATTGCAACTACAAAGGTAATAATATTATGCTTATATATTGTACAGTGTATTGTGAAACTGTCCATATAGATCTGACACATTAATGTAAAAATACAAAACCACTTTATCCACACAATGACCATTTGTATACTTAACCTTGAATTGTACCCTATATCTTTAAAATAAAACAAATTAAAAAATAAAATAAAATAAAGAAAACCATGCAAGAAGAAAGTGATGCCTGGTTTGCATTATACCTCTAAGACTGTGGTCTCAAACTGATAGTGGAGGATCAAATTCAATTTGGTGTACCCAACTGTTGTTTTCTTGGGGATGGGGAGGTGGTATCTTTGTTTATGTATTTATTTGGCAACAAAATATGTGCTGTCTGTAGGGTCTCTGAAACTATTTCAGCTATCTGATTCACAAATATGACATGTGGATTCAAAATTCCTTCTGTTGAGGAGAAAATATAGAATTAGAGAGGACCAATTTGAGAATTAAACAGTTATTTTGCTGTTACTACAATGTTTTGCAATATAATACAGAAAAGGAAGAAGTAAATGTTCACTCATCTTAACATCAGATTTTTTATTCTGAAGAAACAGCATTAATGTTATTCGTAGTTAAAATAAAAAGTGTTCTTATAGCAAAAAGTCTATTTTATAAAATAAATTAGTACTTAATGGGGGTATATTAGTTTAATTAATTAATTAATTAATTTTGTAGAAAGCAGGATTTACTGAAAGGACAGAAAAGCTCCCAGAGTGGAAGGGGACCTGAGGTAGTTTCCTGGTGTATTAACTTTAGATATTTATTGCATAAGTAGAGGTATGCTGGAGTAAAGCACATCATCATTTCCAGATTCATCTTCCCTGTCATCTATGTAAACAAAACTTCCCCTTTTCTCCGTGTGCACATTTCTCATGTTGAGAAAGTGAGCAGAAACTGGAGAAATGGCAAATAAAATGGCATCAACATCTGCCAAAAAGTTTTAAATTTGCTTTCCATTAACAAATTAAGGTAACAAAAACTAAGACAAAGGACTGAAGGAATTGGAATGTAATTTAATAAGACTGAAGTCCAGGTAATAAAAAATATCCAATTATTTTTTAAACCTTTCATCTTCTGTCTTGTAGGTTAAAAGTGAATTAACAAAAGGCAGATATATTTAACAAATTTGCAAAATTAGAATTTAAAGTTAGGCTTGTCTTTGTCTTTTAAAGCTAAAGAGAGGTGAGTTTACCTAGCAAAGTAACTTGGACAATAAAATATATCTTAAGTATTGGTGAGAAGATTAGAAGAAACACTTAATTGATTGAAGACAATGAAGATAATGTATTTAGGGATACAGACATGGCCTCACCAGGCCAAGTTCAAAGCAAAATAACATGATTCGATAAAGAAAGTTTAGGACATTTATACCAATAATGTTATACAACAAGGCTTTTTATCATTATTCTACATAGAATTTCAAAATTAAAGCATCATCTTAATTGCAATAGTCCAAAGTAGTCATTAGGTTTAACTTTTGTGAAAATTGAAATTAATGAGCAACTATTTAATTTTTAATTCAGGCACAGAATATTTCATGAATTTCAAAATAATAATAAAATTTTTAAAATTGTTTATTAATTTAATCAAATAATAGAAAGATGTTTTATTTTTCTTCATATAGATCTTGAAATTACTATGCCTTAATTTTGCAGTAAATTTTTTTGGTTTTTTGTGTTTTTTTTTTTTTGAGTTGGCGTTTCACTCTGTCGCCCAGACTGGAGTGCTGTGGCCACTCCCGGCCATAGCAGCCTCGACCAGCTGGGCTCTGGCGATCCTTCTTCCTCAGCCTTCCGAATAGCCAGAATTACAGGCATGCGCTACCACGCCAGGCTGATTTTTTGATTTATTGTAGAGATGAGGGCGCGCCAAGTTGCCCAGACGGGTCTTGAACCCGCGGGCTCAGGCAGTTCACTCACCTCAGCCTCCCAAAGGCGTGGGATTACAGGCTGAACCACCGAGCCTGGTTTGCAGTAAATATTTTTTAAAATTCATTCTGCTCTGGGGATTGTTTAAACAACAGAAATTTGTTTGTCATAGTTCTAATGGCTGGAAGCACATGATCAGTGCATCAGAATGGCTGAATTCAGCCGGGCTGGGTGGCTCAGCCTGTAATCCCACGCTTTTGGGAGGCTGAGGTGAGTGGATTGCCTGAGCCCGTGGGTTCGAGACCTGCCTGGGCAGCGAGACCTCATCTCTACAGTAAATCAAAAAATCAGCTGGGCGGGGTAGCGCATGCCTGTAATTTCGGCAACTTGGAAGGCTGAGGCGGAAGGATCACTGGAGCCCAGCAGGTCGAGGCTGCGGTGGCCGGGAGCGGCCACTGCACTCCAGTCTGGGTGACAGAGTGAGACTCCAACTCAAAAAAAAAAAAAAAGAATGGCTGAGTTTTAGAGACTCTCTTCTTGGTTTGCAGATGGCCACCTTCTCACTGTTTTCTCACGTGGTAAAGAGAATGAGCAAACTGCCTGGTGGTTCTTTTCATAAGAGCACTGATTTTAGGTTGACCTATAGTGATAAAGTCATATGGATATCAATATGTCACATACACTCTGGAGAGCAAAAGCTACATTCTGTAGATGCTTAGAACAGTATTGTTGCAGTACTGTCAGTCTTAGGAAGATTCCATCTCTAAGAAAATATTTTATCTCCACTGAATATTTTTACCTCAACTTCTCTCTAATCCTAACAGCACTGATCTTTTAACTTAATTCTGTAGAAGCAGAAGAAATTAGATGATTACTAAACATTTATGAGAAGCAAATTACTGACTTAAACAAAAAAAGAAAGCATTACATTATCATGTTCCTTACAAAAGAGAATATATACAAATAATTCCAAATAAAGTAACAACAGCATATTTGAATTTGTTTCTACTGAGCTGATAAATTTAACAATATCCAATTGCATGCTTCTTTCAGAACTTACACGAAAAATTTTAATATAAAAAGTATTAGGAAAATACTACTTTTTCACTTTACAAAGTTTACTAATAATATAACGATCTATGTATTATCCACAGTTACATTTAAAAACGAATAGTTTGAAACTTACTTTGAGAGATATTTAAGTGACATTGGGAAAAAATATAATGTATGAGTTATGATATGCCTAAACCTAATTTACTATTTGTGAGTTTACAACCGACTGCCGGGCTCGGTGGATCAGCCTGTGATCCCGCGCCTTTGGGAGGCTGAGGTGAGTGGATTGCCTGAGCCCGCGGGTTCGAGACCCACCTGGGCAGCGAGACCTCATCTCTACAATAAATTAAAAAAAAAAAAATCATCCGGGCGTGGTAGCGCATGCCTGTAATTTCGGCTTCTCAGAACCTGAGGCAGAAGGATCGCCGGAGCCCAGCAGGCGAGGCTGTGGTGGCCGGGAGCGGCCACTGCACTCCAGTCTGGGCGACCAAGTGAGACTCCAACTCAAAAAAAAAAAGTTTACAATGGACTTTGAAATATTATTGCACTTACAGAGCTCTTCTATTTGGGATAAAGAACATTTTTTTCTTTAAATCACTAAAATATCCCCCTCTCTCCTTCTTCACTAAAGCTCAGAGAAAGTAGAAACTTATTACTATATCTATTTCTGTCACAAGTCAATCTGCAGAATGAAATACTGAAATGTTTAGAAATGATTTAGAGTAATACCAGGTCATGCAACCAGAGAGAGCAGAGGATCTAAAAAAACTTTAGTATAGTCACACTCATACTTTAAAATTTATACATCTTTATATGATTACCTTATGACTTCCCTATATGATCAGAGATTGATAGGCTAAGCCATTCACCTCATTGAATATTTTAGGGTAGATTCTTCACTGGGTTTTGACTAGAGTATCATTTCCATGTAATATCAGTTATGCAAAAAATAAAATTATCATAAAATATGTTTGTTTGGTGCTTACAAATGAAAACATTAATTTGGATTACACTTGCAAGAAATATTTTGTTTTTATATGGCTCTGATGTTTGATAATTTTGTATCTGGAGAGTCATCAGAACTAAGCAATTTGAAATGCCCACTGGCAATACACTTTTCTTTCAATTCATACAATAATAATGCTTAATTTGATAATAGAATCCAATATGTTCTCTGAGCATGAACATTTTTATTATGTAAAATGTAAGTATAGAAAGCTTGATAACAGAAATTCTTATTCTCTGAAAAGTAAGGCAAACATAAATGTTAAGTTTTTCTCTCATTTTATCCACTATGTTATAGATTCTCAGGAAATTATTTAAAATAAAAATTTATTCAGCTAGAGTAACAAATTATCCATATCAAATCTGGTAAATCTTTGTGTTTAAATATGCATGTAAATCATATTATATGACTGTAACTCTCAAAAATAAAATAAATAAGGGATGTAGTAAGGTATGTGAGATGGTAAGCATATAGGTTACCATCTGTACATTTTATAATGAAGCTGATAATATGTTATCAGTTCTAGAAACTTTCAAATAAAAGATGCAGTTATTATGAGGTTTAAAGGTACAGTTACCCTGGGAGGTAACAGTATTATATAAAAATGCAATTACTACATATATTCTGTCTATGTGCGATAAAGCTATATTAAATCTATGTGCATTAGGCTTTATCTTAAAAGTACTTTCCAATAATTCTCCTTCTGATAAAATGGCTTAAATAGAAATTTCCATCAGAATTTGCCATTAACTCTAAGATTTTGTAGTAGATAAAAGGATTAGATATAGTAAAGAGAAAGAACAAGAATAATCATAAATAGGAATGCAAAGTCTGAGATAAAAATCACCTAGTTATTTATATATGTGCTTTATTCCATCATGGAACTATATTCATATGTTCAGACTGTTCATTTACTCATTTTTGTATTCTATGCAAAAGCTAGAAAGTACTTTTCATACTGTTGGTGAATTATGTTATGTGAGATGTGCACTTATGGCAAAGGGTGACTCAGAGTTTGTACCTGCAGAGTTAAAAACAAAGAAAACAAAAAGCCTAGTTTAATCTAAAACATTTTCCTAGGGAACATTTTCCTTCAGCTACAATATAAGTGAGTAGAAAATGAAAACATTTCTGGTTGTGCAAGTGCTAATTTTCATAATATAGAAAATAGCTTTGAAACTCAAATTAGGGGGTGGGGCAAAATGGCAACAGAAGTGGTCAGAGTGTGAGCATCCCTGCATGGAAGATTGTGCATAAAGATTAATCTGCACCCACCTGTGTGTGCAAGTGGATGAGGAAATATCTAACTAAGGGAAGACATAGAATCAAGCACCCAAGGTCCCCCTGCAGGTAAATTTCTGAATTTACCACCCACCATGCACAGAAGGATATGCCATTCCCAGAGCACCTCTCAGAAAAAGACAGCATAGATTAGCAGCCTCTTGACATATGGCACCCTGTTCACATCACCACCTGTGGCAATGGCTAGGCACTGACAGCATTGACCATAGAGAAGACGTGGTGAGGAGATCTGAAGCTGAGCCCTATCAGAGGATAAGATGCCAGTAGATGCCATTTTGACACCATTTTCTTTGTCCTGAGCCTGGTAGGGACCTTCTCTAACTTCCCCAATTCTGAGTAGCCTACATTCAATGATCTCCACGTCCCTCTGGGATCACCATCTTCTGCCTAGCTAGGATACTCCAGAGAGACATACCAGAGAGACAGAGGCCCCACACTGGATCAAAGTGGGGCTTCTAGATACATAGTAATTTGCTTACATAAAGTAGGTATAAAATAAAAAAAATCTTATAGGCAGCACAAGAGAAAGGTCAGACTACCTACTGAGGAAGACCAGTTAGAATAGCAGCAGCCTTATCTACAGAAACACTACAGGTTACAAGAGACTGAAGTTCAATTTTCAAAGTTCTCAAGGAGAAACAATTCCAACTAAGAATTTACTACCCAAATAATCTAAGCTTCATCAGTGATGGAGAATTAAAATCTTTTCCACACATTAAATCTCTGAGAGTTTATGCTGCCTCTAGACCAACTCTATAAGACACATTTAAGAAGGCATCACCCATAGAAGAAAGAAAGAAAAGATTGACCGTATTCTTCCCAAGAACTCAGGTAAACAGAGAATCAACACAGCATCGTGACCACAAAATTGAAATTGAAAATTCTATTTTGCATTGTGACTGCAAAATTGAAAACACACACATAAACCAACCCCAAAATTGAAAGTAAAACAACAAACAAACAAACAAGAATTACAACAGCAAATAACTCTATAAGACATTCATGACAAGTATAAACTCTAGCATCTCTATAACCAACCTGAATATGAATGGACTAAAGACACCACTAAAAAAACATAGAATGACAAACTTGATAAAAACACACAACTCTAAAATTTACTGTCTCCAGGAAACACATCTCATAACAAAGGATGCTCACAGACTTAAATTTACAGGATGGAAAACAAAATTTCAGGCAAATAGGAAAAAAAAAAAAAGGCAGGGGCTGTGCACTTATTATAAGACAAACAAACTTTAAGCTATTCAAAATTTTAAAAGATGTGGAGCAATACTACATAATGATAAAAGGTTCAATCCATCAATAAGAAATAACCATCCTAAACATATATGCACCCAACACAAGAACACCAGCTTTCATAAAGCAGCTACAAAGAAAACTAAAAAAAAGATATTGACTCTATTACTTTCCTAAATGGTGAACTAAATACCCCCAATCAAGCATAAACAAATTATGAAAGAATGAGATACTGCCATTCACCATCTCCAACCACAGTGCAGTAAAAATAAATATCACCACCAACAAAATTTCCCTAAACCCCACAGAGACTTGGACACTAAGCAGCATGATGCTGAACAACTCCTGGGTCAACACAGAAAACAAAATGGAATTAAAATATTCCTGGAGTAGAAGTCAGAAATATGGCAGCTGAGTCAGTAAGACTATACAAGTCTTGGAGTGAGTGAGTGAATGTACGGGAAATTTTGTGTACATGCTGGTGAGTGAGTGGGCATGTGAGTGGCTGATTGAGCGAGGGCTAGGAAGCTAGAAATCAGGACTCTCCTGGTGCAGAAGATGTTGCTGCAGCTGCTCAGCTTGGACCCTAGTAATTCCCAGGTCACAGAAAATGAGATTTTTAAAATTTCTTTTATCTTTTCATCAACAAAACCCTCCCTGGGAAGAAAATGGCGGGAGAGATTGACTAAGTGGGGGCTTGTGAGCAAGTGACCAGGGTCCTCCTTGTGCAACAGCTGGTGCTGCAGCTTCTCTGCTTGGTACCTGGATCTTCCCAGGTAACAGAAGCCAAATGCCATTTTTTTAATGGACAAAAGTTTTCCTGTAAAGAAGTGGTGGGGAGAGACTACAGCCCCAGACTCTGTCTCATCACTGCAGTAGGAGAGACTGCAAGCTCCAGGTTTTGCCTCAAAACTTCAGTGACTGTATGGGCACTGGCAGCAGGTACTGTGGAGGGAGTCCAGAGGCACATTCCCACCAGAGTGGACAAGAGAGGCACCCCATCACCATCTTGAATGCAGGACAGAAAAGTGCCCCAGCTTGCTCACCATGTAGCAACAGACCTGATCTCTATGACTGGCAGATAAACTACTCAGGGGTTGATCGTGACCCAGAGGGAATATCTTGAAAGCACAAACATCAGAAAGTAACTCTATTACTTTCCTAAATGGTGAACTAAATGCCCCAATCAAGCATAAACAATTTTTGAAAGAATGAGATACTGCCATTCACCATCACTTCACAGTGCAGTAAAAATAAATATCACCACCAACAAAATTCCTGAGGGACCTGAGGAGTACTGAATTCCAGGTACCCCACCCCATATCCTGATCCAGCTGGAGTGACCAGAAAAGAACAAAGAAGGACTCCAAAGAAATCAGTGGTAAGACCAGGGCTGACCCAACAATTCTCAGAACATCAAACCCACACAGCTGGGCCACTGCTGAGAGTGACAAACCCAGATGTAGACTTGATATCAGTTGCAATAGAAGGACTCCACTCCAGGATAGGACTGGTTGGGGCATACCAGGGAAAGCAACAATCCCTCACCTTCTCACTAAAGGAGATCTCCCTGACCATATCAGAGTGGGAGGGGAGGAGTGCAGTCCCACCCACCTCCACTGCCCCTCCTCCATCCCTACTTGGGACACTGGGGAGAGAATGAAAGAGAAGAAAGTGGGAGAGAACAGGAGAGAATTGACTAGAGAAAAAATTACAAAGTGTGACACGAGAGAAGGGTTTTTTTATTTTTAATTTATTTTTAATTTATTTTTAATTTATTTTTAATTTTTAATATTTTTTTGCCTGTTTTTTAGTTCATTTTTTAAAAAAAATATTTTTCCTTTTTCATGAATGTGTGTGAGGGTTTGATCTGCATCACCCCCTTTTTTTGTATCTTTTTCTGTTTCTTTCTTCTTTTGTTTGTTGTTTTCTGTTTCTGTGTATGTGAACGATTGAGTGCTCATCTTTCAATTTTTCTGTTGCTGTTTGTTTGTTTGTTTTTATTCTTTTGTTCTTCTGTTTATTTTACTTTCTTTTAGTTTAAGGTATGTGTCTATGTGAGGGTTCAATCTAAATTCTTTTTTTTTCTCTCTCAGTTTTTCTGTTTTTCTCCTCCAGTCATTTTGTGCTAGATGTATGTATGCATGTGTGTGTCTTTAGTTTTCTTGGATGTTTTTGTTGCTGTTTCTTTTGTTTCACTTTATTGTTATTCCACTTTGTTTTGTGTGTATGTGTATGTCTGTGTGTGTGTTCAATCGTTTTTTTGCTTTGGCTTCTGCTTTCATTGTTCTGGGTTTTTTTCTTATTCTTCTCTTCTTTCTTTCTTTTTTTTAATTCTTATTCATCTTATATCATTCTAATTTTTTCTGTGATCCTCATTGTTGTCACTGTATCTTGGACCTCGGAGTCCACACATTTACCCAAGGCATCATCATATAGAGTAGTCGTAGTTTCTGAATCCTAGTTCCCACCCCATAACTTATTCAACTTTCAAAACTACAAGAGATAGCAAAGTTTTCCATCCACAGTCCTATTTCAAAATATAACAAACCCAGAGCCCAGATCAGTAAAGAGTAGAGGGCTGAGCAAACATCAGGAGGGAAAGTCTCTTTCACTGACACTGGATAACGAACTAAAGAGAAAAACAAAAGATATGTCACAAATGAGGAAAAACCAAAAGAAGATCACAAGTAAGTTCAAGTGCAACAAAGAGAAAACTCCTGAAAAATCAGACCTTGGAGCCAAAACAATGGAAGTAATAAACAACTGACCCCAGAATACCACAGCAATTAGAGAATGGATGGAAAGAGTAAATAAGACTCAAGAAAGACAAGATGCAACACTGAAAGAACCTCTAAAGAGATTTTGACAATAAAAATTTTCATCCAGGATATAAATAACAAGATAACAAGCATGGAAAGCAGTATTAATTTAACTGAAGTAAGAATTTCAATTTGAATAGCATTGAATAACCCAATGTAGAACACATAGAAAGAAGACTCAGAAAGAAAGAACAAAGCCTACTAGAGATGTGTGTTTATATCAAGAGGATGAACCTATGCCTACTTAATGTCACAGAAGAAGAAAGGAAATGGAAAACAACTTGGAGCAAGTATTCCAGGAGGTAACCCAAGAAAACTTTCCCTATCTCACCAGAGATGTGATGTGCCAAACACAAGAGATACAGAGAACCCCCACAAGACATCAAATGAGAACACCAACCCCAAGAAACAGGGTGATTCATCTACACAAAGTAAGCACAAAAAATATCCTAAAGGCAGCAAGAGAAACAGGTCAGACTACCTACCGAGTAAAACCAATCAGAAAGCAGCAGAATTATGAACAGAAACAGTACAAGCAAGAAGGGACATGAGTCCAATATTCAAAGTCCTCAAAAATAAACAAATTCAACCAAAAATTTACTATCCAACCAAGATCATCTTCATTAGTGATGGAGAATTAAAATCCTTCCCAGACATCCAATTCCTAAGAGATTATGCAGCTTCCATATCAGCTCTACAGGAGGCACTTAGGAAGGTATTAAACAAAGAAGAAACTAAAAAAAAGAATAACCACACATTTCCCAAGAGAAAGCAGAACACAGAATCAACAGAGAACACAAGAAAGCAAGAAACTTGGAAACACACACATACATCAACCCCAAAGCCAAAAGAAAACAAGCAAACAAAGAAAAAACTTTATAAGAACTTCATGACAGGGATAAAAAAAGACACAGAATGACAAACTGGATAAGAAAACATGACACAATTATTTGCTGCATCCATGAAACTCATCTCACCAAAAGGGATGCACACAGACTCAATGTTAAAGGATGGAAAATGAGTTTCCAGACAAATGGATCACAAAAGAAGACAGGAGTTGCGATCTTAATACCAGACAAAACAACATTTAAGACATCAAAAATTTTGAAAGATGCAAAAGGACACTACATAATGATAAAAGGTTCAATCCATCAACAAGAAATATCCATCCTAAACATATATGCACCCAACATAGGAGCACTAGCATTTATAAAGCAACTACCAAGTAAACTAAAAAAAAGATATTAACTATAACACTATTATAGCAGGGAACATGAATACTTCACAAACTGCCCTAGATAGAACATTGAGGCAAAAAATGCACAAGGAGATCAAGAATCTTAACTTGTCACTACACTGAATGGATTTAATAGATAACCTACAGATTATTCTACACAACAACCAGAGAATATACATTCTACTCATCACCACATGGAACATACTCCAAGATCGATCACATACATGGCCATAAATCAAGCATAAACAAATTTCAAAAGGTTGAAATATTGCCATGCACCATCACAGAATACAGTGGAATAAAAATAAATATCAACATCAACAAAATATTCCCAAAGTCCACTAAGACATGGACACTAAAAACTATGATAACAAACAACTACTGGGTCAACAATGAAATTAAAGTAGAAATTAAAAGATTCCTGGAAACAAATGAAAATAAAAAAACATCTTACCAAAACCTCTGGGATGCCACAAAAGCAGTTCTCAGAGGGGAATTTATATTTCTATGAGCACACATCAAGAAAATGGAAATATCCCAAGTTGAGAGCCTAACAAATCACCAAAGGGAACTGGAAAGAGAAGACCACCAAAACCCCAACTTTAGCAGAAGAATAAAAATCTCCAAAATATGAGCCTAAATACTGGACATAGATGACAAAAATATCATAGAAAGCATCAACAAAACAAAAAGCTGGTACTTTGAAAGAATTAACAACATTTATGGACCCCTAGCCAGAAAGACCAAGAAAAAGCTCAAATAAGCACAATCAGAAATACAAAAGATCAAATCACAACCGACCCCAAAGAAATACAAAAGATTATCAGAGATTACTATATACACCTATTGTAAATATACTTGATAACCCCAATGAAATATAGGACTTTCTGACATCACACAACCTCCCCACATTGAAACAAGAAGATATTGAGACACTGAATAAACCAATAGCAACACAGGAAATAGACCCTGTCATATGAAAACTACCTACAAAAAAAGCCCTGGAGTGGATGGCTTTCCAACAGAATTCTGCAAAATGTAAAAGGAGGACCTGTTACCAATCCTACTGAAAGTATTCCAGGCAATTGAGAAAGATGGAATTCTCCCCAAATCATTTTATGAAGCTAATATCACACTGATACCCAAACCGGGTAAAGTTTCAACAACAAATAACAAAAAAAGAATGATAAGCCAATACCTCTTATGAACATAGATGAGAAAATCCTCTACAAGAGTCTAGCAAATCAGATCGAAAATTACATCACAAAAATCATCAATAATGACCAAGTAGGCTTCATCCCTAGGATGCAGGTCTGGTTCAACATTTGCAAGAACATAAATGTAATTAAATACATCAACAGATGTAAAACAAGAGCCATATGATTATATCATTAGATGCAGGAAAATCTTTAATAAAACCCTTCTTGATAAAAACCCTCAAACACCTAGGTATAGAAGGAACATACCTCAAAATAGTAAGTGCCATCTACAATAAACTCACAACTAGCATATTGCTAAATGGATGAAACTGAAAATATTTTTCCCTGAAAACTGGAACAAGACAAGATGCCCACTTTCACCCCTCTTGTTCAGCATTGTGTTGGAAGTCCTAACTAGGGCAAGTACACAAGAAAAGACAGTCAGGGGCATCTAAATAGGAAAAGAGAAAGTCAAGTTATTCCTCTTTGGTGATGATATGATCCTATACCTTGAAAATCCAAAGGAATCTGTCAAAAACCTGGTTGCACTGATAAAGGACTTTGGCAAAGTCTCAGGTACACAATAAATGTGCAAAAGACAGTTGCTTTCTTATATATCAACAACAAACAGGCAGAGACCAAAATAAAAAGCACAATCCCATTCACAATAGTCACAAAATAAATGAAATACCTTGGCAACTTCCTAATCAGAGAAGTGAAAGACCTTTACAATGAGCACTGCATGCAGTGCTCAAAGAAATCCAAGAAGACACTAACAAATGGAAACATATCCCATACTCATGGATGGAAAGAATCAACATTGTTAAAATGTCTATCCTACTAAAGATAATCTACAGATTCAATGCAATATCCATTAAATTACCAACATTCTTCTCAGACCTGGAAATGACAATGCAGACACTCATATGGAAACAAAAACAACTATGAATAGCCAAAACAATTCTTAGCAAAAGAAGCAAAGCAAGAGGTATTACACTTCCAGATTTCCTACTTTTCTAAAAGGCTACAGTAATCAAAGCAGCTTGGTATTAGTACAAGGACAGGCATACACACAAATGAAACAAGATAGAGTTTCTAAAGCAAAGCCTCAATTTCTCAATCAACTCATCTTTGACAAAGCCACCAACAACAACCACTGGGGAAAGGAGAACTTATTCAGTAAACGGCGCTGGAAACTGGCTAATCACATGCAGAAGATTGAAACAGGTCCCCTACCTATCACCATACACAAAATGTTAACTCTAAATGAATCAAAGACCTAAATGTAAAACCTCAAACTATAAGAATCTTAGAAAACACAGGAGCCACCCTTATGAAAATTGGAACTGGAAACCAATTCCTGATCAGAACCCTAAGTACCCACACCATAAAAAATAAGTTAGACAAGTGGGTCCTCATCAAACTGACGAGCTTCTGCAAAGCAAAGACCATGTCAAGAGAGCAGGGAGACAGCCCACAGAATGGGAAAAGAAAATTGCCAACTGTATATCTGACAAAGGCCTAACATCTTGGATCTACAAGGAACTCAAATGCATTGAAAGAAAAAAAAAAACACAGCCCCATTAAAAAGTGGGCAAAAGACATGAATAGACACATCTCAAAATAAAATATTCATGCAGCCAACAGAAACATGGAAAAGCACTCAATCTCACTCATCATCAGGGAAATGCTTACCAAAACCACATTGAAATACCACCTAACCCTGGTAAGAATGGCCATCTTTAATAAAACAAATAACAACAGATGCTGGTGATGATGCAGAGAAAAAGGAACGCTTCCACACTGATGGTGGGAATGCAAACTAGTGCAACCTCTCTGGACGACAGTGTGGTAATTTCTGAAAGAACTAGAAATTGACCTTCCATATGACTGAGCAATTTTCTTATTGGGAATACATCCACAGGAACTCAAATCATTCTACAAAATAGATACCTGCACACGAATGTTTATTGTAGCTCTAGTCACAGTAGCAAAAATATTGAATCAACCGTGCTGCCCATCAAAGCTGGACTGGATAAAAAAGTGTGGTGCATATTCATCATGGAATAATATGCAGCCATAAAGAAGGACAAACATATGGACATCACAGCCACTTGGATGGATTTAAAGTTGATCATACTCAGTGATCTATCACAGAAACAAAGAACAGAGTATCATATGTTATCACTCAGAAGCAGACCTTGAACAATTATCACCATACTATAAGAAAGGGATTGCCAGTAGTGGGAAACTTTCAGGGGAGGGAGCAAAGGATTGGCAGCTGAGGGAAACTGCTAGGTAAGGGAGGGGCACACCTCATCAACAAGAGTACCTGCATAATCTTTGTTTGTATAACTAACCCTGAATTGTACCCCACATCTTTAAATTAAATTAAAAAATTAAAAAATACTCCTGGAAACAAATGAAAGCAAAGAAATATCTTACGAAAACCTCTGAAATGCTGTGAAAAGAGTGCTAAGAGAGGAATTTGTATCTCTACGAGCACACATCCAGAAAATAGAAAGAGAACAAATTGACAGCCTAACAAATCACCTAAGGTTGCTGGAAAGGCAAAAATACCAAAATCCTAACTTGACCAGAAGAATACAGATCAGCAAAGTTAAAGCCCAAATATGGGACATAGAAGACAAAAATACCATAGAAAAAATCAATACAACAAAAGACTAGTTCTTTGAAAGGATAAACAAGATTTATGGTTCCCTAGCCAGAGTGACCAAAATAAAGCCCAAATAAACACAATCAGAAGTGAAAAAGATGAAGTTACAACTAACCCTGAAGAAATAAAAAGATTATATGAGATTACTATGAACACCTGTGTGAAAAGAAGTTTGATAACCTAAGTGAAATTGAGGACTTTCTGACAGCACAAGTTGAAACAATGTTGAAACAAGAAGACAGTGATAGCCTAAGTAGACCAATAACTACCCAAGAAATTGACTGTTAAAAGAAATCTATCTACCAAACACACAGCCAACGTACTGCTAAATGGACAGAAATTGGAAGCATTTCTGCTGAAAACTGGAACAAGACAAGGCTGTCTACTCTCAAACCTCCTGTTCAACAAAGTGTTGGAAGTCATAGCTATAGTAATCAGAAAAGAGAAAGAAATCAGGTTACTTAAAAAAGAAGTTGTCTAGTTATCCTTCTTTGCTGTCAATATCCTATACTTTGAAAATCCAAGACAACCTGTCAAAAACCTTGCACTGATTAAGGACTTTGGCAAAGTCTCAGGTAAAAAATAAATGTGCCAAAGATGGTCACATTCTTATACACCAACAACAAACAGGAAAAGAACCAAGAAAAAGTACAACTGCATTCACAATAGCCACAAAAAAAGAAGGAAAAAAGAAAAGAAATACCTCAGCATCTCCCTAACCAGAGAAGTGAAACTTCTTTACAATGAAAACTACAAAACACTGCTCAAAGATGACAGCAACAAATGGAAAAACTTGCTCATGGATTGGAAGAATCAACATTGTTAAGATGTCATCCTACCAAAAGCAATCTACAGATTCAACACAATACCCATTAAAATATTAATATCATTCTTCTCACACCTGGAAACAACAATACAGAATTTTTTATGGAAACATAAATGACCACAAATAGTCAAAACAATTTTTAGCAAAAGAAACAAAGTGGGAGGTATCACACTTCCAGAATTTCAACTTTATTTTACTGCTACAATAATCAAAACAACCTGGTATTAGCACAATAACTGGCATATTATTCAATGCAAAAAAATAAAAGTTAGAGACAAAACCTCATTTTCTCAACCAATTCATCTTTGACAAAATTGCAATAACAACCACTGGGGAAAGGATAGCCTATTCAGTAAAAGGTGCTGGGAAAACTGGCTGACCACATACAGAAGATTGAAACAGGACCCCTACCTATCACCATACACAAAAATCAACTCCCAATAGATCAAAGACCTAAACATAAAACCCCAAAATTTAAGAATCTTAGAAAACGCAGGAGGCATCCTTACGAAAATTAGAATAGGCAACCAATTCCTGATCAAAAGAGATAATATTGATAAGTTGGGCCTCATCAAATTGAAAGGCTTCTGCAAAGCAAAATAAAATGTCAAGAGAGTAGAAGACAGTCCACAGAATGGGAAAAATATTTGTCAACTTCATATCTAACAAATGCCTAACATCCAAGACCCACAAGTAACTCAAATATGTCAAAAGGAAAAAAAAACACACAGTCCCTTTAAAAAGTGGGCAAAAGATATGAATAGATACTTCTCAAAAGAAGACATACAAGCAGCCAACAAACATGAAAAAATGCTCAGCTTCATTAATCATCAGAGAAATTCAAATCAAAACCACATTGAGATACCACCTAACCCAATGAATGATCATCATTAATAAAACAAAACAAAACAAAAAATGCTGGCAATGATGTGCAGAAAAATAACATGTGTACACTGTTGATGGGAATGCAAATTAGTTCAACCTCTAGAGAAAACAGTATGGTGACTCCTAAAAAAGCTAGAAAAGTACTATCCATAAGGCCCAGCAATTCCCCTTCTGAATACTAAATCACTTTACAAAAAAAAAAAAAAAAAAATACTTGCACACATCTGTTTATAGCAGCACTATTCATAATAGCAAAAACATGGAACCAACCATTCTGCCAATAGAAACTGGACTGGACAATAAAGAAGAAAATTGTGGACTTCACAGTAACTTGGATAAATTCAGAGTCTATACTACTCAGTGATTTATCACAGCAACAAGGAATCAAGTACCATGTGTTCTTACTCATACGTGGACTCTGAACATTTGCCATAATACTATAAGAAAGTGCTTGGAAGTAGTCAGAAACTGCTAGTGGATGGAAGATGACACATAAGATCAATAAGAGTACCTGATTTCAGCCGGGCTCGGTGGCTCAGCCTGTAATCCTGCGCTTTGGGAGGCTGAGGTGAGTGGATTGCTTGAGCTGGCGGGTTCGAGACCCACCTGGGCAACTTGGTGAGACCTCATCTCTACAATAAAAAAAAAAAGAAATCAGCTGGGCATGGTAGCACATACCTGTAATTCCGGCTACTCGGAAGGCTGAGTGGAAGGATCACCAGAGCCCAGTGGGTTGAGGCTGCAGTGGCCGCTTCCAGCGACAGTCTGGGTAACAGAGTGAGACTCCAACTCAAAAAAAAAAAAAAAAAGAGTACCTGATTTCAAGCCACCCAAAGTGGGGACCAAAGGGAGGCCTAAACTTTACCTGTACGCTGATCACTTGTATACTTAATCCTGAATTGTACTCCACATCTTTAAAAAAATCAAAAAATCATAAATAAGTAAATAAATGGGGGGAAGAAAGACAAATTATAAATAGTTAATCATCATATACATAGGCAGTACAAATCAGCATAATATGACCTTTCCATTGCCAAGTTTACCAAACTACTTCTCATCAATGTTGTATTTTTTTGTTCTTTCCTGGATGATTTTTCTCTTGTTCTTATTTTGTTCCTGGATGATTTTTTTCTTGTACTTATCTTATCTTGATTATTGTAGCCTAAAATAAAAATATTATGCCGTTCTATCAATAGTAGTCTATATTTTATTTTATTCTACACACTTTACCTGTGACTAACTTTCCTAATTATAAACAATCTATTCCTAAACAATGGAACTTAAACAAAATGACTAAAACCAGTTTTTGCATTATGTGACTCAGTCCAAAGGTCATGCTGGGCTCTCAGCACTAGGGCTCTTTGATATGGTCCTGGCTTGAACCAGGACCTGTACAGAAGCCAAAACCACAATCAAAGGGAAATGGGAACAGTGAGTTTCTCAAGTTAGCTTGTGTTCATCCCGGTTTTGGAGTTTTTATGCTTGAGCTAGCAGAAGGCTGTGGTGCCAAGAAAAGGGAGAGGTAATGGGGTCAACAGCTCCCAAACACATCCTAGTGTTCTCGGGGTCAACGGCCCTCCCTGATACCTAACGCTCAGTGGGCCTCCATGGCCGGCTCCCAACCATAACCCTTTTTTATTTTTTCAGTGGATGCACATTTTGTCTTTACTGTGTTAGTTTTGATTTCTTGAAGTGCACTCTTTCACTATATTCTCTGTAACAGTTCACTTCCACAGCATAAAAATATGACAATATTATTATATTAGCAATGACATATTATATTAATATTATATATTAGCAATGACACATTATATGAAACAATAATAAAATAACAAAAACACTTTGTCAAATTCCATCTTTTTCTTTATAATAAGAATCATTAGAGAGATTGTCTACACTGGAGTTACCCTCAGATTGTGTCACATTTCCTCTTGGATCCAGACCAACAACACTTACATTATACAAATTCAAGTTACCAATCACCCATAAGCTTGTCAAATCCAAGGACAATTTTAAACACCCATTGTTTTTTGTCAGTCTTTAAATCACCAACATCATTCTTCTCAAGCCTGGAAATGACAACACAGAAATTCTGATGGAAACATAAAATAACCACAAGTAGCCAAAACAATCTTCATCAAAGGAAGCATAGTGGGAGGAATCACACTCTCAGACTTTAAACTTTATTATAAGGCTACACTAAATCAAAACACCCTGGTATTGGTAGAAGAACAGACATGTATACCAACAGAACAGGATAAAGACTCCAGAAGCAAAACCTCAATTTCTCAACAAACTCACCTTTGACAAAACCTCCACCAACAACCACTGGAGAAAGGAGAAACTATTCAGTAAAAGGTGCTGGGAAAACTGGTTGACCACATGAAGAAGATTAAAACCAGACTCCTACTTATCACCATACACAAAAATCAAATCTAAATGCTTCGAAGACCTAAACATAAAACCTCAGGTTATAAGAATCTTAGAAAATGCACTGGGCACCCTCAATGAAATTGGAATAGGTTATCAATTTTGATCAAAACCTCATAGCCCATGCCATAAAAGGTGAGATAGAAAAGCTGGATCTCATCAAACTGAAAAGCTTCTCCAAAGCAAAATAAATCATCAAGAGAGTGGGGACACAGCCCACAGAATGGGAAAAACTAGTTGCCAACTGTATATATCACAAAGGTCTAACATCCACGATCTACAAGGAATTCAAATGTGCCAAAATGAAAAAAAAAAAAAAAGTCCTACTAAAATGTGGGCAAAATATATGAATAGACACATCTCAAAAGAAGACATATGGGCAGCCAACAGATACATTAACAAATGGTCAGTTTTACTAATCATCAAAGACATGCAAGTCAAAACAACACTTAGATACCACCTAACTCCAGTCAGGATGACTATCATCAATAACTCAAAAAACAACAGATACTGGAAAGGATGCAGAGAAAAGGGAGCACTTCTACACTCTTTTTGGGAGTACAAACTAGTAAAACCTCCATGTAAAACACTGTGATGATTTCTAAAAGATCTAAAAATCAATCTTCCATATATCCCAGCAATCCCAATTCTGGGAATATCAGCACCGAATGAAAAATATTACTCTTTCAACACTGAAAAAAATCATCTGTTTAGTTTCAAATACAATCATGAATATCTTCCTCCAAGTTCCAACCCACCTTTCCTTCACTTGCTGTGTCTCCATCTCTGTACCTCTGTTCCTTGGAATGATTCAGGTCCCAACTTTTAGTCCATGGCTCTCTGGTTGGCCTTTCCTTTGGTGAATTTATCCAGTCACGTGACTTTAACTACCATCTATACTAGAATATTCCCCAAATTGTTACCTCGCCTGAACTCATTTCTAACATATCACATGGAATAGTTTGTCTCTTAATTTAAGAATCCTTTCTTAACCTACCTAATATAATTTCTTCCATACAACTAATTTGTTGCTATTTCTTTAGCCAGGTATATTTTTCTTCACAATAATGATTAAGTAGCACAATATTTTCACAGTTATTTGTATAGTAATCTCTCATCTTCTGCTTCACCTTAGTAAGTATGCCAATACCTTTGGATATTATAGGATAAAATTTACACAGATGACCATGTTATAATTTCCTTTTAAAAATTATATGTAAGCCAGGCTCTGTGGCTCAGCCTGTAATCCCGTGCCTTGGGAGGCTGAGGTGAGTGGATTGCCTGAGCCCGTGGGTTCGAGCCCCACCTGGGTAACTTGGCTAGATCTCATCTCTAAAATAAATCAAAAAATTAGCCAGGCATGGTAGTGCACACCTGTAGTCCTGGCTACTTGGAAGGCTGAAGCAGAAGGATCACCGGAGTCCAGCAGGTCGAGGCTGCGATGGCTGGGAGCGGCCACTGCACTGTAGTCTGGGAGACAGAGTAAGACTCCAATTCAAAAATAAATAAATAAAAAAAATAAAAATTATATGTAATCTGATATAAAAAGGACTTTCATTATCTTTGAAATAAAATTCAAATTTTTAGATGACTCTGTGATGTGCCTCATTTGATTCTCAATCACTTGCCAAACTTTAGTTCAGTAGTATGGTACACTCACAAAAATAACGTTATTGATGCTCCTTATGGCCAAGGTTTGACTTTTTTTAACTATATTGAGGCAAAATTAACAAATAAAAACTATATATATTTAAATTGCGTAGTCTGACAATGTTTATATACATAAACACTGTGAAGTGTGTATCAACAATCAAGTTATCACTTCACATAGTTACCTTCCTTTTATTTTTAATTATTAGAATGCTTATGATCTACTTGTTTAGCAAATTTCAAGTATATAATCCAGTATTATTGACTACATTCACTGACCATGCTGAACTTTGCATTGAATCTTCAGAACTTGTTAATCTTATAAATCAAAGTTCACAAGCTTTGACCAATCTCCCTCTTTTTTCCCCTTCTCCAACCCCTAGCAAATATTATTCATTCTACTCTTATTGCTATAAGAGTATATATAGATATATAGATATAGATAAATATTATATGTATATTTTGTATTTTGTACACATATATAGTCACATACACACATATATATAGTCATGCTCATCTATGCATTAATACCTGTCCTATGTGCTGTCAACTGTGCCTCTGGATTCCTCAAACCTAGCATTCAACCATACCAGACTCAGTCTTCAAAAAGACCTTGGAATGATTGGGTTTAGGAGCAGGATTCTGACAAAGGTGGGGGGGGTAGCTGGGAATTCTCATGAGACCCTGACCAGGAGTCCCATGGTTTGAGCCAGGTTACAACATTCAAATTACTTTCCTAACAAGGCCCAAATATGGAGGCATAAAAGTGCCAGTACAGGACCTTTGAGACAGTCCCTGCCAGTTTCCAAAAAGCCCAAACCCACTGTCAGCCAGACGTTTTCAACATAAAGTCTGCAGTCAGCATGCGAAGCACTGACACAGTGTCCTCAGTGGCAAAGTCCATATTCATTCAACATTTGCCTATCCATAGAGTTCCCAAATGTAGGGATCTAACTTCACAAGATTTAAATTTCTCATACAAAGCAGTTTCTCATTCTTGTCAATTAAAATGCTTCCCAATATGAAAAAAATGAAACCAAAGCTTCCTACTCTTTACCTCTTGGACCAATGAACACACCTTGTCTTGAACTCATATTCAACCTGGAGCTCTTGGATCAAGCTGGTTGCCAAGACTCTCTAGTAATCTAGCTCCCTAAGCTACAAAAACACCCATGTCACCAAGCACCAAGTGGGATCAGTACAGATGGCAATCCCCCAAAAAAGAAAATGTGATAGAAAAGGCTGAAAAAGTTGTGATAGAAGAGACTGGAAGCCTTCTGCTGACACCCTGTCGGGCTGTCAGTAATTAGGGTCAGCCTGGAAGCCTTTGGGTAACACCAAGGTGTAACCTTGACCAGATGCCCTCAATTATCCCTGAGCTTCTTCCAGTTCCACACAATGATTAGACCTCCATGAACAGGACCAACATTCCCAACACCTGAGAGTGTTGGGAGATTAAACAAGTCCTCTCCAGAAAACCTGGCCACTACGTTTTGCAGACCAGCAACTGCACTATTCACTTTTAACTGACTGGCAAAGTACTGGTAATTTATTCTTTAGAGAGAATTAAAAAAAAAAAAACCTGAGGATGAGAGTTATTGGAAATGAAAGAGATAGGTTCGCTTTAACTCATCCTTCTGTTGAGCCCCATGTTGGGTGCCAAAACTGATACAGATTTTTATTTTTAGGTCAGCCTGTGCTTCCATAGTGTCAGTTCAATGAGTCAGTCAGCCAAGCCCCAGAAAGGGTCGTCAAGGGGCTGATAAGCCTAGCCCCAGAAGTGTCAGCTCTAATGAGCTGGCAAGCTAAACCCTGAGAGTGTTGCATTTCAGTGGGCTGGCAAGCCTAGTCCCTGGAGTGTTGGCTCTAATGGGCTGACAAGTCAAACCCTGAGAGTGTTGGTGATTCAGTGGGCTGGCAAGCATAGCCTCTGAGGTGTCTCAGCTTCACAGTTACTGTGAGGTTACCTTCTGGCAGCTCTCCTGGTTCAGCTGGCGCTGTCAGCTGGCAAGCCAGCCTCTGGGGTACATGGCTCTTTGCCTCCAATGATCTTCTGCAGCTCTTCAGGTTGCAGCTCTTCAGAGTCAAGGTTCTTGTCTCACGTCCAGGAGGAACGAGGGACACAGACAGCCAGAAAGTGAGAAAGCAGGGTTTATTGAGAGGACAGAAAAGCTCCCACAGTGGGAGGAGACCTGAAGGGTTGCCTGTTTTGGGGGCCGAAAACCTGGTGCTTATATAGCCCTAAGTCCAAGCCAATTGGCTAGCACTAGCTATGAGATTTAGCTGTTATGATTGGTCACTATTAAGGAACTATCAGCAGGAGGTAGGGGCCTAATGGTGAGCTGATTGGTTGCTTTTCAATCCAGGAGTGAGTACTTAACCTCTAGCTTGAGAGGCTCACAGGGAGTTTATTTACCAATGCTGAGCCTGAGAGGCCTGCTGGAAGTTTATTTTGCTACATAGTTACCAGAAGACCTGCCTGTCTGTCTGCTTAGGCTTTCTCTAGCTAGCTCCTGTCTCATTCTCTCCTCTGGAGTAATAACCCTAACTGCCATTAGGGAATAAGGACAATGATCAGTCTAGCTTCTTTCTGCTGATCATGGGCATCGTATGGAGATGGTAGCCAGGGATTCTCTGGAGGGTGTTCTAAAGGTCCTGTAGAAAGAAGCTTGCATACAAGGTTTCATTTGCATCACCATTTGAAGTTTGATGGCCTCTGGGTGAGAAGAAACAAACTTTACAAGGAGGTGAACTATACATGGACCATACAAGCAATATAGCAAAAGGAGCTATTAAAGGAAAAACCCATGTCCATATATTGGAAATCCCTAGAGAGAATAAAAAAGATTTTAACCAACTGCATCCTGAAACTGCCTGTTTTGTAAAGAATCAATGATTTTATCATTGTTTTATAATATGTAAGGTCTCTTTTACTTGGGAGGAAGTGTTAATATGGAAACAAGTTTCATTTAGTAATGCACTTGTTCCTCCACATTCTGCCATGAGCATATCCAACTTTTGAATAATTACCCTTTTGAGTCACATACATAATGAAGGCTGAGAGGTGTTTTAAGAAGCTAGGACTAATGACACTAAAAACAGGAAGCAAGATAGAGTAGGCATTTTTCTTGTTCCTGTGAGGGAAACTTCTGTGGAAGAAAACAATCCCATGGACACTCAGGAGTGAGGGGTCCTTGACAGAAATGTTTAATGGTACAAATCAAGATGAAAACAAAGGCAGCAAGTATAGGTCGAACCACCAAGAGGAAATCCATAGGCAGTAAGTAGTGTCACTTATCTTTTATGATCTTAGTTCAATTCTGTATGCTCTTCCCGGTCAGCTGAGGAAATTCTTCTGGACTCCATGCTTTTATTCTAGTGTGAGGAATTCATGAATCTATTCCAGTAAAGTTTACTGAAAACAGTCTTTGGGTTAGTTGGAAAGTTTTACCTCTTCCAAGGTGAAAGTTCTGATGGAGGGTTTTAAGAACCTTCCACTGGAAGGAGTTTGGCAGATGAAGTTTGTCATCCTGATTGCAGCCATCCTGAAGGCTGAAAAGTGAATCCTTGAGATGTAGTCCATTCTATCTCTGCAGGAGAATATTGGAGTTTTATATTTTTATGAGGGGCCCTCCCAAATTAGAGGGACTTCAAATGGATCATAAATATGGGGTTTCCTTGCTACTAACTTGGCTGTTGGATCTGTTAGTCTATTTCCTTCAGCTATTTCATCTGTTCCCGTTTGATGACCTTTAAGATAGATTACTGCCATTCCCTGAGGGGGGAAGACTGAAGACAATAGTTTGTCAATGTCCCAATGATATTTAATAGGGGATCCATTAGCTGTAAGAAAATGTCTTTCTTTTCAAATAGCAGCATGGGCATGAAGGACTAAAAAGGCATACCTGGAATCAGTATAGATGTTTACTGATTTCCCTTTGCTTTGAGTGCCCTTATAAGAGCAATTAATTTGGCTAGCTGAGCACTTGTATTTGAGGAAAGAGGAGCACTTTCAACGATGTCTTTGGAAATGACAACTGCATACCCTGCCTTACGAATCCCATGTTCCACAAATGAAATCCCACCAGTAAAGAGAATCCAGTTTGGATTTTCTATAGGGGTTTCCTTTAAGTCCTCTCTGGCTGCATAGATTTGTACTATCATTTGTTCACAATTATGTTCACATTCCCTACCATTGTCAGGAAGGAAGGCAGCTGGGTTCAGAGAAGAACATGGTTTTAAGTGGATAGCAGCTCCTAATAATAAGGCCTGATGTTTAAGTAGGTGGTTATCAGTTAGCCAGAGGCTCCCTTTAGAAGATAGCAATACTACCACATTATGTGAGTATACAGTTAGGTTTTTTACCACTGTTAGCTTAATAGCTTCTGGCACTAATAATGCTACTGCTGCCACTGCTCTTAAGCAGGCTGGCCATCCCTTAGCTACCAGATCAAGTTCTTTGCTTAGGTAGCCTACAGGCTGTTGGACTGGACACTAGGTTTGGGTTAGAAATCCCAGGGCCATTCCTTTTCTTTCAAACACACAAAGGATAAATGCCTCCATATAAGTATACCGGTAGGGACCCAGTCAGTAGGAATAGTCACACACACACATACATATATGAGAGAGAGAGAGAGAGAGAGAGAGAGAGAGGAGTGTGTGTGTGTGTGTGTGTGTGTGTGTGTGTGTGTGTGTGTGTGTCACATATCACATCTGAGTGAAATATTCTGATAGTTTACAGCTTACTTTCTGTGCCTGGCTTATTTCACTTAGAACAATGTCCTCCAAGTTCACCAATGTTGTCACAGATAGCAAGATTTATTTCTTTATTTTCATTAAGGTCAAATAATATTTGCTGCATTCATGCATCCATTGATCAACACATAGGTTGGTTTCTTATATTGGTTATTGTGAATAATGTTGCTGTGAAAATGAAAGTGCACACATTGATATCATTTCTTGTGTATATAGAACCAGTAATGAGATTGTTGGGTCATATGATAGTTCTACTTTTAATGTTTGAGGAATCCTCATACTGTTTTCCATAATGGCTATATCAATTTACATTCCTCTCAACAATGTATAAAGATTTCTTTTTCTCAGCAAATTCACCAACATTTGTACTCTTGACTTTACATAGTAAAGCCATTCTAATAGCCATTCTAACAAATCTGATGTGATATTTCATTATAGTTTTAATTTTCATTTCCCTGATGATTAGTGATGTTGAGCATCTTTTTGTGCACCTATTTGTCATTTGTATATTTCCTCTGGAAAAAAATACTTATTCAAGTCATTTGCCCATTTTTATGTCAGATTATTTGGGCATTTATTTTCTTGTTTTCTGTTTTTTGGTTTCTTTTTCTTTTGGTGTTGAACTGTATGTGCTCCTTGTATATTTTAAATATTGAATATTAACTTCTTATCAGACATATTGTTTGCAAATATTTTCTCTCATTTTGTAGGTTTCCCTTTCATTTTGTTGATTATTACCTTTGCTGTACAGAATGTTTTTAGTTTGATGTAGTTCTTATTTCTATCTTTGTTGATTGTACTTCTGGTGGCATATTCAAGAGATATGTCAAGAATCTTTTTCTATGGGGTTTCTTTTAAGAAAGTTATGGCTTCAGTTTTTGAATTAAGTTTTTAATCCATTTGAATAAACTTTTGTGAGTGGTGTTAGATAGATATTCAGTTTTATTGTATTTTATTTTTCCATGTGTATAGTCAGTTTTTCCAACATCACTTATTAAAGAGACTGCCTTTTCTAATTGTGTGTTTTGGTGCCTTTGTCAAAGACAAGTTGACTGCATATGCATAGGTTTATTTCTGGGCTTGTTATTCTGTTTCATTTGTCCATGTGTCTGCTTTAATTACTACAGCTATGTAATACAGTCTGAAATTTTTAAAAATGTTGTGTCACTTAACCTTTATTCTTCTATTTCAAGATTGCTTTGACTACTTGAGATCTTTTGTGGTTCTCTACTAATGTTAGATACTTTTTTATATCTGTGAAAAATGCTAAAATGATGTTGATAGAAACTGCACAGAATTTGTATATTATTTTGAGATTAGGTTTCTAAAGTAATATTTCCACATCTCTTCTTTTTGGTATTATTGAATTCTACTCATTTTGAAGACTTAACAAGATGTCATTTTATTCATTAAGTCTTTTGTATGATTACAATTAGAAGTGACCATCCTCTATTATCTCTCCCCCCACCCGCTTCTCTCTCTCTCTCCCTCTCTCTCTCTCCCCCCCCCCTTTCTTAATGTTTTTTTTCTTTTTCTTTCGGGGCACAGTTCACACTCTCCCCTGATAAAACAATTACCAATCAAGCTTCTTAATAGCAGGGAATGTGTAAGAATTTTATTTGACTTTCTCACATTATCTGGAATTTGATATTTGATATTATAGAAACTAAAAAATATTCTTGTGGCTTTTAAAATCAGTTTTGTATTTATTTTGACTAACACAGTCTTGCTGCATTTACACAAAATATATTAAGTAAGAAGTATTAAAACAAAGAAACTCTTATCAAAGAGTAAATGCATAGAGTCATAATATAAATCATTAGACAAGCTAGATGTATTCATAAAGCATTATTTTGTTATGGCATATGACCAAATGCATGTAATTATTTGAGAGTAGCACAAACTAACAAACAAAAAAAATTAGCTTGCCTCTTTAGTCTAAATACAACTATTCCTTCTTATTTTGTTAGTTACTTTGCTTGTACTAAGATCAAATAACTTTGTAAAGAAAAGTATATAAAAATTACTATTACTTAATGTTCAAGTAAATTAGAGATACACAATACTTAATAAGAATATGGAACTCAGAGAAGAAACTTGGTGTCACGATATACTTACTGCAGGAAGATATGGACATGGAGAATCAAAGTGTCATCGTGTGCAGGATAGGTAAGTGAAAATAAAGGACACCAAGTTCACCTTTCTAAGGGTAGCTTCAAGTCTCATACATTCCTAAATATATGCCAGTATTTACAACTGCCAGAGACAAAAAAGACAGAATTCAAAACTTAATATATAATAAGACTAGCTCAATCTAATATATCTTATGACCTCTGTTCCCAAATTCAGGTCAGTCAGGATAAAGTAAAATATCTTATCCTTATGAGGATGATGAGATCAGGCTGCTTGCATAAAGCTTAGGGATTGGGGGTTAACAGCATGCATTTGATGCTGAGATTTGCTATTCATTTTTAAACACATCATTGCTTTTATTATGCAGCTATTTTTGAGTCCTAAATGAATGAAACCACATCATAAATATGTATGTGTGTTTATTCTCAAGGAGAGTCCAGAAGAAGTAGAGAAAATGATTCAAGTGCACAGCCCCTCTCAGTGGCACTTCAGATGGAAACACATGTGCACCGTTACAAGGCGGTCGAACTCTTCGTGTGTTAATATAGAAATCAATATTCTTCTATGGAATATAGGTGCCACATAAAAAAGACATGAGCTGTTTGGCTAGCTTCATGGAAAGTATTGCTCCTTAGGGAAATTATGCTAGCAATTGGGTCACTCATTTGTTATTGAATTTTTGTCCAGCAAAGTTGTTTGTGTTCCGTTCAGCAGCAACTTTGGTTAATAATTGAAACTTTCCAATCAAGGCACCACAGGAATTAAATGATAATGAGAGGTGTTTCTGGTTTATGAGGTAATAACTATATTATGTCTGGTATTAACTTGAATATTGAAAACCTCTGAAGACCTGGTAACTACTGAGTTACTAGGAATGCTAATTCTGTTTACTAAATGCAGAACACTAAACTATTTCTTTAATGGCCATAAATTCAAAATCATAACATTTACAAAATAGTAAATTAAAAAGGTTAGATAGGTTTTCACAGCAATACCCTATTTTCCTTAAGTAGTGTGTTTAATGGAATGCTTCCTAAACGTTATTAATAGTTTGAAAACCGTAAATATGGCAATTTTAAAATGTAACTATTCAATAGATAATATGAGCACCAGACACTGTACTGGTTTCAAGGGATGACAAAACAAATTCAGACTAATACTACCATAAAATAAATACTATAGTGGTGATACAAAAGTGAAAACATATAAGTACAAAGAATGAACAGAGAGGTCGGATAGCATGCACACTATACATTTTACCTATAAGGAGGTAAAAAGATTAGAAAATATTTGACCCGAGGAAAAGTTCTCAGTTCTTCTGAAAACTCTATTTTTTTATAATTTTTAAAACAAATTTAGAATTGTGGAGTATCTGTAAAGGTTTGCCACATATGTGTATTGCGAGAAGGTGAGGTTTGGGTTTCCAGTGAGCCTTCTTCTTCCCTAGGAGTGGACATAGTACCAAACAAGTAACTGTGTATCACTTATCATTCCATTCCTCCCTTACCCACTCCCTTAGCAGTGCCTAGTGTCTCTCGTTCCTGCCCTTATGCCCATGTACCCAATGTTTAGTGATCACTGATAAATGAGAACATGCAATGTTCAATATTTTTTGTTTCTGCGATACTTCATGTAAAATGACAGCCTCCAGCTGCATCTATGCTGCTGCAAAGGACATGTTTCTGTTCTTCTTTATGAATGCATGGTATACCATTCTGTATATATGCCATATTTTTTATACAGTCCACTTTCATTAGGCATCTGCGTTAATTCCATGTTTTTGTTATTGTGAATAGAGTTGCAATAAACATATGTGTGCGCGTGTCTTTTTGGAAGAGCAATCTATATTTCCAGGAGTAGGACAACCAGATCAAATGATAGCTCATTTTTCAGTTCTTTGAGAAATCTTTGCATTGCTTTTCACAAAGGTCAAACTAGCTTGCATTCCTATCAACAGTGTGCAATTGTTCCCTTTTCTTTGCAGCATCCCCAACAACTGAAGGTGTTTGAATTTTTAGCGATAGCCATCCTGAGTGGTGTGAGGTAGTATCTCATTTGAGTTTTGATTTGCATTTCTCTGTTGATTAGTGAAACAAGGCACTTTTTCATATGTTTGCCAGCTACCTGTATGTTTTTTTGAATTGTCTATTCATAACCTTTGTTCACTTTTTAGTGGAATTATTTTATTTTCTTCCTGTAAATTTATTTGAGTTCCTTATAGATCTTGGATGTTAGACCTTGTCAGATACATAGCTCACAAATGTTGTTCCCATTCTGTCAGCTGTCTCTTTACTCTCTTGATGGTTTCTCTTCCTGTGCAAAAACTTTTTAGCTTGATAAAGTCCTACCTATCAATATTAGATTTTGTTGCATTTTGCTTTTGAGGATTTGGCTGAATTCATTCCTTAGATCAATGTTCAGAAGGGTGTTCCCTAAGTTTTCTTCTAAGATTCTTATAGTTTAAGTTTTCACATTGAAATCCTTGATCTACTTTGAGTTAATTTTCGTACATAGTGATAGATAATGGCCCAGTTTCATTTTTATGCATGTGTTAGCTAGTTTTCTCATCACCATTTGCTAAACAGGATTTCCTTTCCCAAGTGTTTGCTTCTGTCAGTTTTGTCAAAGATGAGTTGATTGAAGATTTGTGCTTTTATTTCCAGACTCCCTATTCTGTTTCATTGGTCTGTGTTTCTATTTTTGTAACACTTCATGCTGTTTTGGCTACAAAAGTGTTGTAGCAAAGTTTAAAGTCTGAAAGTGGTAGACTGATAGGAAATCTGTTGAATCTGTAGATTGTCTTAGGTAGAATAGACATCTTAATAATATTGATTCTTTCACTCCATTAGCATGGGGTGTTTGTCCATTGGTTTGTGTCATCCTCGATTTCTTTGAGCAGTGTTTTGTAGTTATCATTATAAAGATATTTCACATCATTAATTAGATGAATGCTGAGGTATTTTATTTATTTGTTGTGGCTATTGTGCATGAGATTGTGTTTTTTTTTATTTGGTTTTCAGCTTGTTTGGTGCTGTCGTGTAGAAATGTAACTGATTTTTGTGCATTGATTTTGTATCCTGAGACCCTACCAAAATTGTTTATCAGTCCAAAAGGTTTTTGACACACTCTTTAAGGTTTTCCAGGCATAGAATCATATCATCTGTGAAGAGGCTTAACTTGACTTGCTCTTTTTTTGTTTGGATATATCTAATTTATTTCTCCTGCCTGATTGTTCTGACTAGAATTTCCAGTACTATATTAAACAGGAGAGGTGAGAGTGGGTATCCTTGTCTTGTTCCAGTTCCTAGGGGGAATGCTTTCAACTTATGCCCATTAAGTAAGATGTTGGCTGCAGGTTTGCCATAGATGGCACTTATTATTTTGAGGAATGTTCATTTAATGCCTAAGTGTTTGAGGGTTTTTATACTCAAACCCTTTTTTGAAGGGACACTGGATTTTATCTAGTACTTTTGCTGCATTGTTGAGATAATCATGTGGTTCTTGGTTTTACACTTGTCTATGTGGTGGATTACATTTATTGATTTGCATAGGTTGAACCAGTATTACATCCTGGGGATGAAACCATCTGGTCATCATGAATGATGCTTATAATGTACTGCTTGATGCAATTTATTGGAATCTTATTGAGAATTTTTACATCTGTGTTCATCAGAAAATTTAGCCTGAATATTTTTTCCTGTTGGGTCTTTGCCATTTTTGGTCTTTGTATTTTTTTAATTTTGCTATTTTTATTAGATAAACATACTACTATTGGGGTGGCAGTTTGCATACGTTTTTTACCTGACTTTCCTCCTCTGCTCCACCTGTGAGTGGAAGAGAGGTGTCAGAAAGGGTGGTGAACTTAGGTTAATCCCTCTGGCACTGCTTTGTTGGTGCAATCTGTAAGGGGTGTGGAAAGTCCTTTCCTCTAGTTCAGAGGCCTTCCCTTCCCTTAGAATAAGCTTTTTAGAATAAGCTAGGGAGGATTCCTTCCTTCTCTGTTGCTTGGAATACTATTAATAGGAGTGGTATTAGTTCTTCCTTGCACATCTTGTAGAGATCAACTAAGAACCCATCTGGCCCAGGGCTTCTTTTTTAGCAGGGAGTTTTCTTATTATTGAGTCTATTTCTTGTATTGTTATCGGTCAGCTTATAATTTCTTCCTGTTTCAATATTCAATATGGGGAGTTTGTGTGTTTTCAGAAATCTATCCAATTCCTCTAAATTTTCTATCTTACAGATGTCTGTAGGGATCTCTGATTATCTTTTGTATTCTTCAGGGTTGGTTATAACATTGTCTTTTTCATTTCTAATTGTGTTTAATCAGATTCTCTCTCTCTCTCTCTCTCTCTCTCTCTCTCTCTCGTTGTTGTTAATCTGGTCAGGGGTCTGTCATTCTTATCTTTCCTTTCAAGGCAACTGCTTTTCATCTCACTGTTTATTTGTATGATTTTTGGATCTCTTTTTCACTTAGGTTTGAATTTATTTTTGATAATTTCCATTCTTTGACTAATTTTTAGACTGGGTTGCTCTTGTCTTTCCCGCTACCCTAGGTGTAATGAATTTTAGACTGTTTACTTGAGAAGGCTCTTTTTCCTGGTGTGTATATGCAATGCTATAAACTCTCTCAGCACTATTTTCATGGAATCCCAAAGGTTTTGATATAATGTTTCTTTGCTTTGTTTCTAGGAATTTTTAAAATTTCTTTGTTGATTTCTGTGTTAATACAAAAGTCATTGAGAAACATGTTTAACTGTCATATATACTTTTTAGGGGTTTCCTATTGGTAATATTTATTTTTATTCTACTGTGATCTTAGAAGATTCATGGTATAATTTCTTTTTTCTTTTTTTATTTTGAAATTGTGAGGTACAATTCAGAGTTAGGTATACAAATGTTCATTGTGCAAGTACCCTTATTGATGAGAAGTGCCCCTCCTTCCCCAGGTGGGTATCGACTACTGTCAATACCAGCTACCCACCCATCACCCCCCTCTCCAACCTTGAAATTTTCCTCATTTTTGATTTATGTCTGGGTATAAACTTGATCTTAGAGAATGTTCCATTTGCTGATGGGAAGAATTTATACTCTGCGGTTGTCTGGTGAAGCGTTCTGTAGATGTCTGTCAGATTTAATTGGTCAGGTGTTCAGCTAAACTTCCATATTTCTTTGTTGGTTTCTTCCTCGATGATGTGTCTAAGGCTGTTAGTGAAGTATTAAAGACTCCAACTATTATTGTGTGACTGCTAGTCTAACTAGCAATTGTTTTATAAGTCTGGGTGCTCTTGTGTTGGTTGTAGACAAATTCACAATGGATGTATTTTGTTTGTGGATTGAGCCTTTTATCATTATGTAGTGCCCTTCTCTGTCGTTTTTAACTTTTACTGGTTTAAAATCTATTTTGTCTGATACAAGAATAGCTACTTCTGCTCCTTTTTCCTTTCTATTTCCATGTCTCCAGCCCTTCACCTTGTGCATGTGGGTGTTATTTGCAGTGAAATAGGTTTCTAGAAATCAGTAAAAGGATGAATTATGCTTCATCTAATTTCCTACTCTATGCCTTTTGAGTGGTGGATTCAGTCAATTCATGTTTAAGTTCATTACTGATATGTGGGCTTTTTTCCCTGTCATATTGCTAATAAAAGGCTGTTTTACATTGAAGACTTTGTGACTGATTTTGTGGCCAGGAAACTCTGCTTATGCATGCTTTTTTTAATGAGCGGAACTTTTTTTCTCTCATGTCTGTGCTTAAAACTTTCTTAAACATCATCTGAATTGCTGGCCTGGAGAAGGCATATTCTCTTAGGGATTGGTTGTCTGAGAAGTATTTTAATTTTTCTCCACTGATGAAGCTTAACTTGGAGGATAGAAAATTATTGACTGGATTTCCTTCAAGAATACTAAAGATGGGACTCCTGTCCCTTCTGGCTAGTAAGATTTCTGCTGAGAAGTTTGTTACAATTAATTCAGCTGAGTCTTCTTTGGTACGTGGTCTGACCCTTCTCTTTAGCTGCCTTTAGAATTTTTTTTTTCATGCTGATCTTGATGAGTCAGATTATTATGTGCCTTAGAGTTGGTTTTCTCAAATAATACCTCAAAGGAGTTCCCTGAATTCCTTGCATCTGCATATCTACCTCTCCAGCAGCAAGACAGGGGACATCTTGAATGACATCTTGGAAGGCTTGTTACAGAGTCAGTTTCCCCTTCTCTTTCAAGGATGGCAATCAACCACAGATTTGATCTCTTTACATAATTCCAGAACATGTGTTGCCTTTGTTCATTTTTCTTAATTATTTGCTCTTTATATTTTCTGACTGAGTTAGTTTAATAAGTTGATCCTCAAGTTCTGAGAATCTGTCGTCTCTCTTGTTGAATCTGCTAGTAAGGCTTCCTATTGTATTTTAAAATTTAGAGAGATAATTCTTCATTTCCAGAAGTTCAGTTTGGTTCTTTCTTGGAATGGGCACTTCAGCTTTCACTTCCAGCACTGTTTTCATGAACTTGTTGATTTGAGTATCCACTTTCTCATGGACATTGGTGCATTGCTTTGCCATCCATAGTCTGAATTCTATATCTTTCATCATGGACAGATTGTTTTGGATGGCCCATCGCTTGAGATTGGGAAGTTTCTTTGTGTGTGTTTCAGCAAGGCTTTGGGAACTGTTGGTGTTTCTTATCACCGGTAGTCCCTCATTGGTGAGAGAAGAATCTTTTCTTTGTATTTTTAAATTTTGTTATTTTTATTAAATAAATTTGCTACTATTGGGGTGGCAGTTTCTTTTCTTTTTTTTTCTTTTTTTTTTAACCTGACTGCCCTCCTCTGGTCTACCTGGGAGTAGGAGAGAGGTGGCAGAAAGGGTGGTTAAACACGGGTTAATCCCTCCGGCACTGCTTTGTTGGTGCAATCCATAAGGTGTGTGGAAAGTCTTTTCCTCCAGTTCAGAGGCCTTCCCCTCCCTATAGAACAAGTTCCAGAGGCTCTGGCAGGTCAGGAGCTTTGCAGCTCTATGCCCAGGCCACACATCTCCTCAACAGAATTGGCAGGTAGGACAGAAGAGGGCCCACAACTCTATCGTGACATAGGAACTCTTGGGGGCGTAAAGTGTCTCCTCCACTCTAGGGCAGACCACCGTTTCACACAGGTTTGGAAGGAAAGCAGCTATCTCATTAGTGGCACATTGGTATTTCTTTCCCAATTTGCCAGTGAGTGGGCTGCTGAACAGAGGTGCACTGCCCCCTAGTTCCTGCCCTGCTCCTTTAGAGGGGCTTTTGCAATGATGGCAACATGCTGAGGGCAAGTCTGAAACCCTGATCTGGGGAAGAAACGTGTGCTGTTGGGAAACATTCCTGAAGTGAATAAAATCCCCCCGCTTGGGGTGGGAGAAGGAGGGAGGTAGGAATGCTCACACAGTGCAGACCATTTCCACAGGGTGTTTCCCACAGAGCCCCTCTGCAGGGAGGTTGGTTGCTGCCAGAACTGGGGTTCACAAGGAACTGGAGTTCCCCAGGAGCACATTAATCCCACCTGTGCCTCGTCCCAATTCTGAGAACTTCCCTTCTTGACCATTGTAAGAAATGTGTAGGAAGAGGGCCTACACTGTTTCTTTCTTTGGTAGAACTGCAGAGGCCTGCATTAGGTGTGTAAAAACAACGCTGTCATTTTCACTCACTTCTTGCTTCTCCAAGAGCACTCTCCCATTCTCAAGATAGGACCACTTCTGAGCGTGGTTAGGTTCGAAGCTGTCTGTCCTTCATGTCCCCAGGTGACCACCCAATAAAACTAAGCTTGGGTTTTCAGGTCAACCCTCAGAGTCCTATGCTTGCTCCTCCATTTAGGTTTCATTGCTGAGAGTGACTATTGTGTGATTTCTCCAGTCAGCCATCATTCCTCCTCCAAGAAAAATTTATTAGTTTTGCAAAAGCATATACATTTATGGAAAAATACTGTAAAAATGTGTTTGTAAAATGTAATCAGTGAAAAAAAAATGTGGCTAGGTTTCCTAACAAAAAAACTCCAATGAGTTCTGGTGTTCTATTAAACAGTAGTGTGACTACTGCTAGTAACATTGTAGTATCTATTTTAAGATAGCTAAAAGAGAAGATTTTGAATGTTATAATTGAAGAGAGGAGAAAGGAAAACATTAGATAAGGAAACAGATTAGGGCATCCCTGGTAAAAGCTTCCACTGCAAGTCCCACCCACTGGAATGAGAACACCTGTTTCCAGGTCCATGGACTGCCCTTTCCAACCTCCTTGATTGGTCCTTTTCAACTTCCGATTGGGGCGTTACAATTGCACACCATGGTATCTCTCTCTAATTGGTGCTACTGTTACCCAAGTAGCACATTCCTAAGATTATGTAAACTCTTGCTTTTGTCCTCTGGCCAGCAACCCTCTTTCCAGACCTGCCAGAGGCTTTCCTGTCTTCTATAACTTCCTACTTTCTAGGTGGGAGACAAGAACCCAGAAGTGCTGAACTAGAAGAGCTACACACAGCTTTGGACAAACTGTACCCATCAAGCTGAAGAGAGCTCAACACTTCTCCAGGGCCTCACTTGCAGGCCAACTCCACTGAATTGACAGACCTGGGGCTAGTTCGACAGCATGTTGAACTGAGAGACCTGTAAACACTTCTTGAGGCTCAGCTCACTGACCTCGAAACTAAGAGAGCTATAACACTCTTTGGGGACTCTGCAGCTGTTGGCATCCCAGAGTTCTCCGGTGCCACCACAATACCCTACCTGGATGCTATCACTTCCCCTGCCACTGTACGAGGAGCAGTCCAGCTCCAGAAACTGCAATATCCGTTGGGAGCTTAGCTTGCGGTACAAAAAAATGCATCATCGCCACAAAATAATAAATGTTTAAAGTTATGGATGTTGTAAGAAGTCTGATTTGATCAGTATGCAATGTATATCTGCATTGAACTTTACGTTATACTCCCACAATGTGTAAAATTATTGCAATTATAAATTTTATTTTTATTTTGTTTATTTTATTTTTTTGAATTGGAGTCTCACTCAGTTGCCCAGATTGGAGTGCGGTGGTCGCTCCCTGGCCACCACAGCCTCGACCTGCTGGGCTCCAGCGATCCTTTCGCCTCAGCCTTCCAAGTAGCTGGAACAACAGGCAGGCGCTACCACACCCGGCTGATTTTTTGATTTATTGTAGAGATGAGGTCTCGCCAAGTTGCCCAGGCAGTTCTTGAACCCGCGGGCTCAGGCAATTCACTCACCTCGGCCTCCCAAAGCGCGGGATTACAGGCTGAGCCACCGATCCTGGCCTAAATTTTAAAAAGCTAATTAATAAAAATCATTTCCAATAGATATGAAACACTTGTTAGTTTTCCATTTAAAATATATTGAGTCATCATTTTTTCTTTTAAAAATGAATTACAACCATAAGACTTTGAAAAGTATTGAAGGCATTTTTGGTTATATTCCATGTGATATAATTATTATTAGGCTATCTAGTGTCCAAATTATTATATGTGATGCCTTATTAAAAAATAATTATTGTGGGATTCCAGCCCCTCACGAGAAACTGCCTTCCCCACAGAAAATAATAATAACTTAAAATTACGTCATTACATAATTGCTAAATATAGAAAAAGATGTATATGTTAGAATTTTCCAATAAGTACATAGGAAAGGAATATCTGAATCTGCATGTCAGCCACATTTTTCAAAACACAAATTAATCAAGAATTCATTACATAAAAGATATAAGTTCCAATATCCAATGGTATAATGGGGAAATTATAGTTAAGAATAATTTATTGTATATTTCAAAATAGGTAGAAGAGAAAAATTGCAATATTCTGAACACAAAGAAAATATAATTGTTTGAGGTGATAAATATGCCAATTACCCTGATTTGAGCATTACATATTTTATACGTGTCAAAATATCACATGTACTCCTAACATATTTACAACTATGATATATCAATTTTGAAAATATAAAAAATCAGAATTGGAATCTAATCAGGAAAATGTGTTACAATTAATACTTTAAAAAATATTCTTTGGCAGAATTTTCTTGGAAAAACTTGCCCATGGCAGATCTTTCTGCCACGAAGCTTCCTTGTTTCTTCTTTCACTAATAAATTTTGCTTGAAAACTTAAAAATATATATATTCTCTTATCTGTTTTATATATTCAAAACTAGTAGTGATTTGACCTTTTACAGTTTTATTTAACATTTTAACATTTGATCCATTCAATGACAGCTATGTTTGAGTTAAAGCAAGCAAAAAAATTGAAAATCAATTAGTGAACAATATACATTAAATATGTCTGATTTTTGAAGAGACGGTCAAAGGACAAAGATTTTACTAATAATTCCCCTATATATTTTTTTTTCTGTTTTTTGTCAGGTTACTTCACCATTATTTCCACCTTTGTTGCCCTTATAATTTTCTTATTCCAAGAATTTCAATCTTGCTCTGCTTCTCTTCTTGTTTGTATACACTTTCCCTGGATAATCTCCTACGGTCAATATGTTCCAATTTCTGTATATTATTCCTCAAAATTATTTCAAAAATCTGCATTCTCCACCTATACCCATTGCTATTGCTTTATTTTTAGCCTGCCACTTATTTCTCTCTATCTAAATCTATTCTTTTTGCTGCCTATGTGATCCTCTCAAAGCTCTGGTTATATCTCTTTCTCACATAAATAACTGCTGATAATCTGTTGAACAGACTAAAAAGTTCACACAGTTCATTTACCAACATATACCTTTCTCTATGACAGTCTCTTGACATTTTACCTTTGTATTTCATCTTCACTATATTCTTTCCATGATATAAAGTTATGCTTGGACATACTGTGATATCCATTGACTCTAATATTTTCCGATTTCTATGTAATTCATTATAAAACTTACACTTTTTCATCATGCAATATATACTTGCAAAGTTTGAGATAGCATGTTTTAATGTCATAAATTTCTTGAATGAGTTTGATTGTGTGTGCATGTGTATGTTAGAAACAAAAAAGAAAAGAAACAAGAGCAAAGGAAGAACATGTACAAGAGGCAAAGAACAGAAGATAACTTGAGAAATTCAAAACAATGTATGAAAGTCTTTATTTTTTATTTAATCCAGAATTACTCTAATATTTGAATGGTGAGAATAGTAAGGTTCATTGCCTTGACTATAAATAACACTACAACATTTAGAAGTTACAGTTGTACAGCCAAACCCACTTAAAGATGGAACAAATTGGAAAATTTAGGCATAACTCCATAAATCCCCTCTTGATTTTGATTATCTTGGCAATTGAAGCAAAACCAGTTCTAATATTTGGCTTAGGCGAGGGATTGCCTAAATTCTTCATTTTACTTTAGCTATCTTGATAAACACCTCATTGGCTTCTTTCCTAATCATTCCTTTTCTGTTGGAAGGCACTAAACTATTTCACAGAAGTTGTAATCACCTAACTGATAAGTTTGATAATGCATAGGTAATAAGAAGGAGGCAAATTATTTACATGGCCACATTATTCAGGGTAATTCTAGAATTATTTTGGTAAATTGTCTCATACAATAGAAAACAAATATGAACACTATGATATATAGAAACAGTTATTCTCATAACAAATAATTATAAAACCTAGTAATTACATGAACTTACAATATTTTTTACTCTATTCAGATATGTATACATTGTATCTATATAAGATTTATAATATTCATAACCTATATTGCAAAAAATGTAGCATAGTATTTGAATATAACTAGGACCTTAGAAATTTTATATAAATATTTAAATATTATAACTTAAGGACATTGCAATCACTCTCTTCATTTTGAAGATAAACTTCATTAATTAGTTTTGACTCAATTTTATTTTAAATTTTAACAAATAGACATTTTCTCTTCTAATTAGTTTTCTTTTCCTTCATGCTATCATTATTTTTTCTCACTAATTTTATGCAAATTACTAATTTGATTACATGTGTCAGCCATGTGTCTTATAAGGGCTCTACATTTGGCAACCTGATAGTTATAGCATGTATTACATTTTGATTAGCTTATGTGCAGAGCAATAGACTGCATACAGTCTAGCAAGACAAAACTACCCAATGATGAAAATCACTCAGATCATTTTCGGTTTCTCTTTATCATATTTGAACCTAATGATCCTTAAACATATTTTCTTCCTGCCTTAAATACTAACTTAAAATTATTTACTTTCCATATCATTTTTTGTTGTGAGTAACTATTTCAATTGTGAAGTATCAAAAATTTTGAAGAGTACATAAAGCCATAAATATATTTCTTAACATATTATTTCTAAATATTTAAGTATATAACTGCCATGGAAATCAATGACTAGAATATTGTCAGCATGCCAGAACCTCCCTTCCCTGATGTGTCTCTTCCCTTTCTCCCAAATAAATTTTATATAACCAGAATAATAAAATACATATTTTGTGTATTTGCCATCTTTTTAAAAATTGTGCTATAAAAAATATCAATATCACTGCATGTAATTGTTTCATTCACTTATGTTTATTGTTGTATAATATTTTCATTGATTATACAACAGGCTATCCAACCACTCTACTGTCTGTGAATAGTTTTTCCTGTAATATTTCTTTTACATATTTCCTGGAACACATAAGCACTAATTTTGGTGAAGTACATCTGACAGTAGAATTGTTTACAATAGAGCATGTTCACTCTTTCCCTGCCTATGTAAAAATTCATACTGACCAAGAATAGTGACTCATGCCTCTTTTCCCAGCACTTTGGGAGGCCATGAAAAGAGTGTTACTTGAGCCCAGGCATCTGAGATCAGCCTAGGTAACATAGAGAGACTTTGTCTCTACAAAAATAAATAAAATTGACTGGGTGTGGTGGTGCATGCCTACAGTCCCAGCTACTCAGAAAGCTGAGATAGAAGGCTTGCCTGAGCCCCAGGAAGTCCAGGCTGCAGTTTTTCATGATCATGCCCCTCCACTCTGTTGCCTGGGCAACAGAGTAAAACCCCGATTCAAAAAACAAAAATAAAAACAAAGAAACATAAGGAATGTATCCATCACTCTACTTTTGTTGTTGACACTGGTACCATTTAAATCAGTAATGGCTACTTCCATACCTTCTGCCAAAGGACATGTTTTCAGGCCCATTTTATCCGCTTACAAAGATTGTTCAAGCCATTCCTAATTTTACTGCAATGCAACAAATTTTAAGAAGAGAGTAGGTGGTTAGTATGCTACTGTTGCTGAATAATATTGGAATCAACAACTAATGAGTTTACAACAACTATTCATTATACAGATAGTTTTAGAGGTGGACAAGAAAGTACGGACTTCAAAAAAAACTTACCTGAAGTACTTTTTTGGCAGCCCATTTTCTGATTTTAGACAGAAGGAAACCACAACCTAAAGTTATCAAATAAAATTTAGCTTGAAACTGTTTTTTGGGAAAAATTTTTTAAATGGGGGAGAAAGCTTTCATTTTTATGACTAACATTTCTTCAGAAGATAAGCATAAAAAAAGTAAAACTACATTTTTGCATTTGATTTGTAAATATGGGACATAGAAGTGAACCAAAACTTTCCACAAAAATCTTTCATTTTTTTACAATGTTAAGTTTTAATAGCATAAATGTCATATATGAATTAGTTTCATAATTTTTATTATTTGTGTTATTTCAGGGAATTCTGTTATATTTCATTTGTTCATGTTTTTAAATAGTTTAAAATATCTCAATGAGTAAGTTTTCATAGTATCTTAGTGAAATTATTCTTTTCTTATTTTTGAAAAATATCTGGCTAATAATTATCATTGATAGGAGACAATGATTAGCTTCAATATAGATTTTTATATAGGCATATATACAAGCAATTTTCCAAAGTTTACATTACTCTTCCTTTTTCACTCCATATGATCTGCCAAGGTGGTCTCATTTTTTCCTGCAAACTCTACTATTACAGAACTACACCCAGCAAATACTTATTGAGCCCATATTTTGTTTCAAAAATGATGCATGATGCTGGAATAACATTGACTCAAAGCAGATCCAACTCTTTTTCACATAAAATGTATTTTCTAGTGTGTTCAATACTTACTGGTTATCTAGATATCCTTATTTTGAGTTAACAGCAGTTTCTCAAACTCAAAGTTGTCAAGATTAAGATTATTATCCTTTATCCGCAAATATTCCCTTTCCATTGGAAGCATAATATATAACTTAATTTGTAGACTTCATCTCTGATTTTTCTCTCTGCTATTTCATAATATGTTCTCTATCTCCTGTTAATGTTGTCTCAGAAATAGGTCTCAAATTTTGTCTACTATCTAAAAATGCTTTAGTACAGGCAACCATCTTTTCCTTTGATTAGTATAGTAGATTTCTAATCAGGCCTTCTGTCTCTATTCTCATTTTTTAAATGATGTTAATAGAATGATCTTTCTGGTGTCTTCTTCAGAGAAAGAAACAAACCAACAAAGAAAAATACAAGGAACAACTCCTGATCACTCTTCCCTGTTTTTCACTTGTTCATGAATACTTGTCATCTAACAGGTAAAAAATCCAAATTTACAATAACGATATATTAAAACCTCTATTTTCATGTTCCCTAACTATTTGTCTTACATTATAGTTCATTATCCAAGAAAGTTATTCCAAAATTGAATGGTATGTCTAAGCTGTATTAAGTTATATATAGCAACAAGTCACATAAATCATTTGTGGCTCTATATTTCTGAGTATGTTAATTCATCTTCCTGTCATATCTTTATTTTTTAATCTATCTGTTATTGTCTTACCAAAGTTGAAAGGATTGCTTGTCTTTTATGCATACTATAAAAGTAGAGTTTCATAATTTCCTAAGCATTTATTGAGTAAATATAATTTAAAAGTACTATAATTGGTACTAGACATACAAAACACTGTTCTTGAACATTACATATTTATCAATTTAATAAATATCTATTAATTAGCCACCCTGAGATAATCACTAATGCTGTATTGTGAACATTATAGATAGAGTAGCTGATCCTGTGTGGTTTCCATACCAGGAGAGGAGCAGATGATATTTAGTAGTTTGGTAGAAAATAGATAATTAATAGTTAATTAGATAAATAGAGAGGAATCTCTTGTTTAACTGCTGTGAAAAATATCAAAAGGATTAATGTGCTAGTGAAAGAAAAGACCAGGCTATATTCAAGAGGATCTCGGTGAAAGACGACATTTGAGCATGTCTAGCCATAAGAAGATTCAAAGAAACGGTCATCCATCTGGGTGAAGATGTATGTGATACACATCATTGAAGAATGAAAAAGTTGTGATTGCTGACAGAATTAGGAGAAAGATAAGGAGGAGAAGAAGAAGAAGTAAAAAGAGAAGGAGGAGAAAAAGGAGGGAGAGGAGGAAGAAGCAAAGAAACAGATGAAGACTAGGAAGAGACAAAGAAGAAATGTCCACATTGCTAGATTTTTGTGACATTAGCACTAATAAGAAAGTTAAACAGAGCCCAGATCTAATGTAGGACTATTAGAATGTGAAAAGTGAACTTTAAGTGCACCAGAACTCTACTAGAGGGTGTGAAACAATGAAGTGACATAATTTTTCATTATTATAACATATCTTAATTTTGCAGTTTGACTTGATAATACACTAATTTCTTTACATCTCTGTTTCTTCCCACATATGAAGCCCCTTGAGTACACACAGAATCCTGTATATTTTGTATGTATTTTGTAAGTTAGAAAATGAATGGATTATTGAATGACTGCATGCAACTGTGAGGTCTTTAAAATAAACTTTGGGTAATTTTATATTGCTACCTGTGATCTGAAGACTAATTTTTTGAAATAAAAACTAGTTTTTACCAAATAGAGATAACTAAATCCCCAAAATGCAACAATTGCTGAAAAATAGTCTATAATTTACAGTCAGAAGAAAATTAGCACATTTTATCTACTCTATTTCAATTATACAGAAGAAAACAAAACAAAAATAAATTAATAAATTTAGAATCAACAAATAAAAAGTGGCTTCACTGACTACGTTTAAACCTACATACTTAAACCTTGTTAAAACCCCCTTTTTTGGTACAAGTTACATTTTATTGAATTATTTTAAAACAACTTATTAGCTATTTTAGAAGAAATAAAACACACAACTCCCTTATTATTACATCTAATTATCTTCCTAGTACTCAAAAAGTAGCAACCTATTGCTTATATTTTGTTCTATAGAACAAGCTGCTCCTTAATACTTTGTGTTGACACCTATAAAAACATAGAAAGAAAGTGACCCAGAATAACTCGCCAGTGAGAAGCGTGGAGAACTGCAAATATTATCCAATGCATCCCACTTATGAGGGCAATACTGTCTGCAATGACCTTGCTGCAGATGATTTGGAGGCACTTGAAATGCTGCTTCAACAGCAGATCCGATAGTTGTGGTTTTATTTATTTTTTGCCAAAGCTTAGCAGTTGGACACAAGAGTATTTGCTGCAGTTCTGAAAAATCAATATGATTACCTCTTTGCCAGAGGGCTACATCTAACTACAATATCCTGGACGACATGTATAAGCATCACTCACAGATAATGCTGCATTGCAGGTGGGAGCTGACTGAGAACCGATAACAGTGACATTTCTACTCCTAAAAAAGTTACAGATGGCATTAAGATTTTACACAGAGTACATTAAAATGAGAGATTATGGTTATCCTTGTAGTATTAAACTAGAAACCTGCTTGTTTATGCTGCGTTTTGAGATCAGATTGAGTACATTTGTCCCAAAGTGGGATGGATCAGCTTATAGAAGAACTTGGAATTGTACACATACTAGTTCTGTTTTCTGTAACATTATCTTATAAAAGCATCCATCTTCCTTTACCTTTTTTTATTTCTTCAGTTAAAAGTGCCTCATTTCTGAAACAACATTGATGTTAAAATTAGAATATTAGCATTAACCTTCAGCAGGTTGAAATGGCAACACCTTTCTTAACTTTTATACCTTCAGCTTAAATGATTTTGGCAAAATGCTGAAAAAAAGAAAGAAAACCATGTTAATTATAAATAAAAGTAAAGCAAATTGAGTGTATATTAACTCTTAGGGGAAGGTAAATGTATTTTTTCATGTAAAACAAGAGACTTAAAACTAGAAGTATGTGCATGTATTCACATTTCTGCACTCATATTTTGAACATAAATTATGTTTCAAAGTATATTTTGTAAATAATTGATTATTTTGAAAAAAATTTCAGTATTTATTAGTCAGAACAGTAAAAACTACAATTTATTTCTCTTCATGTTTGTCTCAGGCTCAATTTCTGTATTTTGTCAGGGAAATAGAATAATTACACCTCACTAAAGCACTGAAAATAAAATTATACATATGAAGACTATTTACTTGCAAATGGAATATATTTATCCACTTCACTTTTCCTACTCTATTGCGTAGACTCAGCAACTGGACAAGCTATGATATAAATAGCATATAACAACTCTTCAGACTTGGAGACATTAGCTTCCAACTCGACTAGTGACTTGCTCTCAATGATTTGGACTGTGATTCAGGCTGTTCTATGTACAAAACTACTTAGAAATTATGTGACAGATTCAGGCCAGAATTCAGAGTCCAAATGGAAAAACTGTAAATCTGTAGGCTTAGCATTCTAAACTAAATATATGACTCAGAGCAGGTGGCTATGCATAATTGCAAAACCCTGTCTTAAGCTTTTAAAAATATTTATTCACCTAACGTATTAAACAGCATTAAAATAATGAAATTCTTTAGTGGAGAAAAATGTGAAGGTCTTACTGCCATGAAATACATATGTGTGTCTGTATTTATTCAATTAACATCGATTATGCACCAAAAATGGTAAAAACTTTATCCCCTTTCATAGATTAGGTTTGGATGTTGATGAATTCAGCTATTTTAGAATTACCAGGGCAATGGTTTAGGCTATTACTGAATGAATTTCAACCTCAGAATGTACAAGGTTAGCACGAGCAATGTAACTGGTGGAGGGACTCTTAAGTATGAGTTCCAGCATCTGGAATTTATTAGGATTCATACATAGGATGGGGAGCAAAGGACAAATTTTATGTCTGAATGTATTGCACCCTGTCACTAAATTTTAATAAATGTGTAATTGATATTGATGAGTTATACCTGGCCCAGGTAAAAGGGTTTCACAGTAATAAAACATTTTCCATAAAATAGGATATTATTTTTGTTATATGGGATAAATGTTTTCTTCATAAAATAAATTTTAACAAAAACAAATGGGGGAGTTTTTTTTTCTGTGCTCAATTCTTTTCAATGTGCAATCTATGTTCATTCTTTTTTAATCAATATTATTAAACACTTTTCTACTGTTCTTGTGTTTTTTGAATACATTAGTTAGTATCACATTCTTAATTTGCTTTACGTCTTTCTGTTTTGTAATTTCTTTTGAAAGGTGCTGTACATTATCACTCAAAGTTTTAACTTTGGTAAAGAATAATGCAATTTACTCTCTTTTTATTGTATATATAAAACAAACTGTACATTAAAAATGAAATGGATATATTTCCACTCTTCAATTCAATGCAAACTTTATCCTCTTCACTGTAGTAATACACCATACTAATATGTATCCTTCTACTCTATATGGGTGTGTGTGTGTGTGTGTGTGTGTGTGTGTGTGTGTGTGTGTGTGTGTTTTGCTAAGTTATAATACTTTGCTTTGTATGTTATTTTTAAGTATGGACAAATGTTATCTTACTTTCTTATTGTTACTCAAAATGATGCTTATACCCTCTACATATTAATATGTATAGATAAGTAATATATTTGCTCACAAACTGTTGATAACCAATTACTTTTCGCAGTTTTAAATTACAAACAAAATCAATGTACATAATTTTTACTACACATGCTCAAATACTTTTCTAGAATGCACATCTAAGTGATGAAATGTTGCTACAAAATAGAAAAATTCAGTTTTACTAAATATTACCAAATATCTTTCCAAAACATTGATGCAATATAAAATCTACCATCAATGTGAGCTTTTGTACTTCCATGTCAAAATTTGTCTTTATCAATTGTTTTTCTTTCATTTTGCATCTTTGAAATGTATGAGTATTAAATATGATCACATACCTATTTTCAACTACATGGATGTAATTAAGAATTAATGTCATATGTGTGCTTATTAGGCATTAAAGATTTTGCTTATATAAGCTGTATATTTAAATTCTTAACTTGCTTTTCCATTGAGTGTTTATCTGTTTTTCTGATTGACATGTAGAATCATTTAAGATATTCTACATATTACCTACTTTTATATGTGTTACAGATATCTAGAGTCTTTTTTTTTTTTTTTGAGTTGGAGTCTCACTCTCTTGCCCAGACTGGAGTGCAGTGGCCGCTCCCGGCCACCGCAGCCTCCACCTGCTGGACTCCGACGATCCTTCTGCTCAGCCTTCCAAGTAGCTTGAACTACAGGCGCACGCTACCACACCTGGCTCATTTTTTATTTATTGTAGAGATGAGGTCTTGCTAAGTTGCCCAGGTGGGTCTCGAACCCGCAGGTTCAGGCAATCCACTCACCTCAGCCCCCCAAAGCACTGGGATTACAGGCTGAGCCACCGAGCCCGGTTATCTAGAGTCTTTAAGGATAAAAGTTTTATTTTATCATGAGAACACAGTAAAATTTACATACTGAATATTTATTTTATCAATATTTATTTTATTAGCTTTGCATTTCTGCCTTTTTAATAAAAGGTTATTTTTCACTCCAAACTCATAAATGTATTTTTTATTTCTTCTGTTAATATACTTAACCAAATAAGTGAAATATCTTTAAAATGGAAACTCTAAAACATTGATATAAGAATGTAAGAGGTTGCAGAAAAAAAGAAAGATATTTCATGTTCATGAATTAGAAATATAAATAAAGGCAAAATTTCCACACTATTTAAATTGATCTACAGATTCAATGCACCAAATGGCTTTCTTTACAGAAACAGAAAAAAAAATTCTAAAATTTATATGAACCACAAAAAAACAAGAAGAACCAAAACAATTCTGAGCCAAAAGAACAAAGCTGGAGGCAACATGTTACCAGATTTCAAATTATACCACACAGCTACAGTAACCAAAACTCATATAAAAATAGACAATAGACACAGGGACAGAATAGGGGAACTAGAAATAAATCCATACACTTCACAATCACCTTATTTTCAGTGAAGGCACCAAGAATACATATTTTGGAAAACACAGTTTCTTCAATAAATTGTGCTGGGAAAACTGGATATTCAGATGCAGAAGAATGAAACTAAACTCCTATCTCTCACTAAGCACAAAATTCAAATAATAAATAGACTTAAATTTAAATCCTAAAACTAAAAAACTATTGACAGAAAACATTGAATCACACTGGTCTGGGCAAAGATTTTTTTAAAGTGATCTCAGAAGTATAGGGAACCAAAGCAAAAATAGGCAAATAAGATCATATCAAAATAAAAGTTTTTATATAGCAAAAGGAAGCAATTAACAAAGTGAAGAGACAAACCACAGAACAGGAGAACATATCTGCAAACTATTCATATGACAAGGGATTAATAATCAAAGTATTAAAAACAACAACTCAAACAACTCAGTATAAAAAAGATCTGATTAAAAAAGCAAAATGTTAGGCCGGGCTCGGTGGCTCAGCCTGTAATCCCGCGCCTTTGGGAGGCTGAGGTGAGTGGATTGCCTGAGCCCGCGGGTTCGAGACCCGCCTGGGCAGCGAGACCTCATCTCTACAATAAATCAAAAAATCAGCCGGGCGTAGTAGCGCGCGCCTGTAATTCCGGCTACTCGGAAGGCTGAGGCGGAAGGATCGCCGGAGCCCAGCAGGTGGAGGTTGCGGTGGCCGGAAGCGGCCACTGCACTCCAGTCTGGGCGACAGAGTGAGACTCCAACTCAAAAAAAATAAAAATTAAAATTAAAAAAAAAATAAAAAAGCAAAATATTGAATAGACATTAGAATAGATATTTATCAAACCATACATATAGCTCACAGGTATATGAAAAAGCCTCAGCATCACTAATCTTCAGAGACATGCAAATCAAAACCACAATGAGATTTTATCTCTCCTCACTTTATATGGCTTTGGTCAAAAAGCCAAAAAGTAACAGCCACTGGTAAGGATATGGAGAAAGGAAAACTCTCCTACACTGTTGGTAGAAATATAAATTAGTACAGCCACCATAGAAAACATGAAATTTTTTTTAAAGCAAATACAAAAATCATATGATCCAGTGCTCATACTGCTGAGTGTATATCCAAAAGAAAAAAAAAATCAGTATATCAAAGAGATACCTGTACTTCCAGGCTTATTGCAGCACATGTCAAAGTAGCCAATACATGGAATAAACCTAGGTGTTCATCAACAGGTGAGTGAATAAGAAAAATATGGTACATATACACAATGGAATATTAGTCACTCATAAAAAAGAGTAACACCTTGTCATTAACAGCAACACAGATGGAACTGGAGTTCATTATGTTAAGTGAAACAAGCACAGAAAGGCAAATATCGCACATTCTCACTTACATGTGAGAGCCAAAAACTTTAATACCATGGAGAAAAAAAGTAAAATAATGTTGAGCAGAGGCTGGGAAGGATAGTGGGAAGGCAGTTATAAAGAATAATTTTAATGGAAAAAGTTTAGATAGAAGGAATAAAACATAGTGTATGATAGCAAAATAGGGTGATTATAGTTAACAAAAACGTATTGCACATGCAGAAGAATAAAACTGGGCCTCTGTCTTTCACCATATATAAAAGATTAACTCAAGATGGGTCCAAGACTTAAATATAAGACCTGGTACTAGAAAAATACTGGAAGAAAACCTAGCGAATGGCTGGGAGTGGTGGCTTATGCCTGTAATTCCAGAACTTTGAGAGGTTGAAGCGGGAGGATTGCTTGAAGCCAGGAGTCTGAGCAACATAACAATATCTTTTCCCCACAAAAAACTAGCCAGGTGTGGTGATATGCATCTATAATCCCAGCTACTCAGTTGAGGTAGAAGGATTGCCTGTACATAAGAGGTGGAGGTTGCAGTAAACCCTGATAGTGCCACTGTACTCAGCAATGTGTTTAAAAAAATATCTATAGGAAAAATTCTGTTGGATGTTGGTCTAAGCACAGCATTTATGACTAAGACCTCAAAAGCACAAGCAACAAAAATGAAAACTAGACAAATTGGTCTTAATTAAATTAAAAAGCTTCTTTTATGGAAATTGGAATTGGCAACTAATTCCTGATCAAAATCCTAAGTGCCCATACCATAAGAAATAAGATAGACATGTGGGACTTCATCAAACTGAGAAGCTTCTGCAAAGCAAAATAAACCATCAAGTGGGCACAGAGACAGCCCACAGAATGGGAAAAAATAATTGCCAACTATATGCCTAACATTTAGGATCTATCAGGTACTCAAACGTGCCACTAGGGAAAAAAACAAACAGCTCCATCAAAAAGTGGGCAAAAGACGTGAATAGACACTTTTCTAAAGAAGATATATGGGCAGCCAGCAGACACATGAAAAAATGCTCAGCCTCATTCATCATCAGAGAAATGCAAATCAAAGCCACATTGAGATATCACCTAATGCTAGTAAGAACGGCCATCACTAATAAAACAAACAACAACATATGCTGGTGAGGATGCAGAGAAATAGGAATGCTTCTACACTGCTGGTGGGAATGCAAACTAGTGCAACCCCTTTGGAAAACAGTGGTGATTTCTGAAAGAACTAGAAATTGACCTTCCATATGACCCAGCAATTCCCCTACTGGGAATATATCCAGAGGAACTCCAATCATTCTACAAAAAAGATACCTACACAAGCATGTTTGTTGCAGCTCTAATCACAATAGCAAAAGCATGGAAGCAACCATGCTGCCCATCGAAGCTGGACTGGATAAAACAAATGTGGCACATATACATAATGGAATATTATGCAGCCAAAAAGAAGGACAAACATATGGACTTCGCAGCAACTTGTATGGATTGAGAGTCTATCATAGTCAGTGATCTATCACAGAAACAAAGAAGAGAGTGTTATATGTTCTCACTTATGCTGACCTTGAACAGTTGTCATACTACTATAAGAAAGAGATTGGCAGTAGTGGGAAACTGTCGAGGTGGGGGGGATTGGCAGTTGGGGGAAGCTGCTGGGGAGGGAACAGCACACATCAACCACGGTACCTGCATAATGAACATCTGTATAGCTAACCTTGAATTGTACCCCACATCTTTAAAATAAAATTGTAAAAATCAATCAATCAATAAAGCTTCTGCACAGTAATAGAAATAATCAACAGTAAATATACATGTTGTAGAATAGGAGAAAATATTTTCAAACTATGAATATGACAGGGAACTAATATTCAGAATCTAAAAGGAACTCAATAAACTCACTACAAGCAAAGCAAATAACCTCATCAAAAAGTGGGCAAAGTACATGAAGACATATTTCAAAATAAGAAGTAAAGATGGTCTCAATAAATTATTATCTTCCATCAGTCAGAATGGCTATTATTTTAAAAAGTAGCAGATGTTTATAAGGATGTGGAGAAAAGGAATTTATACATTGTTAGTGAGAATGTAAATGAGTACAACCTCTGTGGAAAACACTATGAAGATTTCTCAAATAACTAAAAATAGAACTACCATTCTGTCTGGAAATCTCTTGATTGGGGATCTACTCAATAGAAAATAAGTTATTATATCAAAATTAAACCTGTGCTTGTATGTTCAACACAGCACTATTCACAATAGCAATTATATGGAATTAACTTGAGTCAATTATCAGATGACTAAATTTTTAAAAATGTTATATGTACACACAAAAGAATACCAATAAGCCATTATAAAAATGAAATCATGTCTTTTGCAGCAACATGGATGGAACCAGCAACCATTATATTAAAAGATACAACTCAGAAACAGAAAGTCAAATATCACATGTTCTCATTTATAAATGGCAGCTAAATAATGTGTACACTTGTGTATAGAGTGTGGAATAACAGGCACCAGAGACTTCAAAGGGTTGGAGGGTGGGAGGGACATGAGAGATGAGAGTCCTTAATGGGTACAATGCACACTGTTTGGGTGATGGTTACATTAAAATCCCAGATTCACCACTATCCAATATATCTATGTAACAAAACTGACGGGTGTTCTTTACAGTTATACCCACCAAAAAAGTTAGAAGAGTGGAATTGGAATGGTATAAACACAAATAAATAAGACATTTTGACATGATGATTATCTTAATTACCCTCATTGTATTATTTAATATTGCATGCTTACACCAAAAAAAACCACATGTACCACATAAATATGCACAACTATTCATAAAACTATAAATTTTAAAAAATTACCTTTTCAAGTTTTGTACTTTTTATGTATCAAATTTTCAAGGCAAAAATTTGGCTTCTGAAAAAATGGAATAGAAATACTTTATGCATTTCTCCCACTAAGTACAGCTAAAATCCTTGAATATTTCATATAAAACAAACAGAAGACTGAAAACTGTAGAGAAGAAGCCAAATAACCAAAGGACCTCAGGAAACAATATTGTAGTGAATTCCTTGAGTTCTATTTTTGTCTTACATATTGTAGAACAGGAGCTATAAAAGCTGTGTCCAAAAGACACAGACCAAAAATCATTAAGAAAGCCTATTCACTCTAGCCAAAGGATTAGGAAAGAGGCAGCTCAGCGGGAAAGAAACTTTTAGACAATAACTGTTCTTCTTTACACAAACACTATAGAAAAATTCATTGCCCATCCCCACACCCATCAGCAGAAACTACTGGGGTGCCTAGACTGCCCTTGCTAGTCTGTAATAAGACATCCTTAACACACACATGGTGTGTCAGAGAAAATCAAATGTAGAAACTGGGATTTTCATTCTCATGGAGAGATAAGACTTAAGAAGCTGTACCTCCCACTTCAGCAGTACCAATGAGAAACATGTGGGGAGTTGAAACTTCCAACTAAACCCAGCAGGAAGCTGCGCTCCTCCACTTCTTTCTGGTGGTGTTTTCAGAAGAGACCTAGTAAAGAGTTAATACTTAGTCCACAGACCGGTGATTAATGCAGCCATTCCCCTGCAGTGTCAGTGGAGGCCTCGGTGGGCGGTGTGAGGAAGCACTACAACACCTTCCAACCAAAGGAAGCTCTGGTGGAAGTCTAGTGGGGAGCTGTAAACGTCCATATCCATATTAGTCATGAGAATCTTCTTTCCTCCAGTGTGTCAATGGAGGCTTAGCAGGAAACCTAAATTTTCATTTCAATCTGGCAATTATGAGGATGTCCTTCTTCATCAGAACATACCAGGAGAGGTTTTAAATAGATTCTCAATCCCATCAGATAATACTCAACAGGTCCAGGTAGATTTAATTTAAAACATCACCCTTCTTTCAAGAATAAGAAATGTCTCAACTTGAAGAAGAAAAGGAAATCAGACATGTGCCAATTTTTAGATGGCACAGATGTTGGAATTGTCTGACAAGGATTTCAGAGCAACAATCACAAATATACTTTAATGAACAACTGCAAACATAAATGAAATGCATAAAAAATAGAATATCTCAGCAAATAAGTAAAAAATGTTCAGCAAAGAAATAGAAGCTACAAAATTGTATGTTTTATCAAATAAAAATTTTATTTATTTAGTTTTAATAATTTTGGTTTTATTATAATTTTTTTATTTTAAAGATGTAAGGTACAACTCAGGATTACGTATACAAGGGTCCTCATACAGGTATAGTTTGGGCCTCCCTTTAGTCCCCACTTTGCCTGGTTTGAGGTCAGGTACCCTTATTAATAAAAATTTTAGAACAGAAAAAGTAATAACAAATAAATTGTTGATTTTATTTAAATTTTCAACTGGCAATTTTTTAATATAGTGCTTTTTTGGTATTTTTTAAATGTTGAAACTGGGCATGGTGGCTCATGCCTGCAATCCTAGCACTCTGGGAGGTGGAGGCGAGAGGATTGCCTGAGCCCAGGGGTTCGAAATCTGTCTGGGCAACTTGATGAGACTTCATCTCTATAATAAATCAAAAAATTAACTGAGCATGGTAGCTGTGGTTCCAGTTACTTGGAAGGCTGAGGTGGAAGAATCACCTGAGCCCAGCAGGTCCAGACTGCAGTGGCCATGAGTGTGCCACTGTACTCCAGTCAGGGAGACAGAGTGAGACTCAAACTCAAAAAAGAAAAAAAAAATTGATATCTATAGTCATTTCCCTATAGTTATTTTATGTTTTCATTCCTTCTTTTCTTAATCAGTTTTGCTGTCTTCTCTATATCATAAGTTTATCTAGAAAGAGTAATACAAGGTAGTTACAAGGTACATTTCTATTGTTTCTGTTACAGTTAATGTGGTTTGTTTGTTTTTGAATTATTGCTCTTATCTTTATTATTTTCTTTCTTTTCTTTCTTTCTTTTTTTTTTTTTTTTTTTGCTTTTGCTTTAAAAATAAACAGAGGAAAAAAATGAAATACTTACTTGCAGGTCAGCATAGTGGTCTATATCTATAATACCAGTTTTTTGGAATGCCAAAGTGGAAAGATGGCTTGAGGACAAAGTTTGAGACCATCCTGGGCAACCTAACCAGACCCCATCTCTAGAAAAATGAAATAAAATAAAGTAAAAAATTAGTTGATCATGATGATCTGCACCTGTAGTCCTAGCTCCTTGGAGGCTGACTCAGGAGGTTCATTTGAGGTCAGGATTTTGAAGTCACAGTGAAACAGTGAACTATGATTGCTTCACTGCACCCCAGCCCAGATGACAGTGCAAGACACTACAACTAAAAAACCCAAAAAACAAAATTTCAATTTTACTCTTATGTCATTAAAAAAATTATACTGTTAAAATTAATATTTTAATTTTTAATGATAATATACTTCTTTTTCTGTATGATTTTGGTATGCAGAACATGTATTTCTATATATTATAAAATTTTGGTTTTTATTTCTAGTGAAACTTCTGAATTATTTAGGAAGATTTTTTTTAATGACAGTTGTACTTTAAAATATATCTTGAATTTTTTTATTTGACAGCATTCTTATGAAAATATGAAATTAAATATTTGAGGGTCTTATTAATGGAGACATTCTTTATACTTTTAATGTTTTTCCTGTAATCAACAATAACAATATTCTGTGCATGCTTTTTTTTTTTTTTTTTTTTTTTGAGTTGGAGTCTCACTCTGTCACCCAGACTGGAGTGCAGTGGCCGCTCCCGGCCACCGCAGCCTCGACCTGCTGGGCTCCGGCGATCCCTCCGCCTCAGCCTTCCAAGTAGCTGGAATTACAGGCATGCGCTACCACGCCCGGCTGATTTTTTGATTTATTGTAGGGATGAGGTCTCGCTGCCCAGGCGGGTCTCGAACCCGCGGGCTCAGGCAATCCACTCACCTCAACCTCCCAAAGGCGCGGGATTACAGGCTGAGCCACCGAGCCCGGCTGTGCATGCTTTAAAAGTCTTCAGGGAATATATTGTGTGACAGATTTAATCATATATACAAAATAGAAAATGACATATTGCATAAGGCCGGAACTACAACAGAGGTAAACAGCAGCACAGGGATATATGCACAAAATAATTACTTAAAAGTTAAAACTTGTCAACAAACATAGGAAACACTAGGAAGAATGAAACCTATTTGCATAACAATTGCAATTGATTTGCAAATGTACATAGAAGATAATCTTCTAGAAAAAATATATTTTCATAGATATAGACCATTTAAACAAACTAATTTTCAAATAAAACATATAAAAATTGTAAAAACCTACTCTTAAAACAAAACAAGGGAAAAACAAAATAAAGCCTACCTAGTCCAATTAATTTATTAGGAGAATGCTACTAAAGTTTTAAAGATTCAGTATTTCCAAATCAATTTAAGTTGCTCCAGATCCTGCAAGAAAAGAAAGAAAGAAAGAAAGAAAGAAAGAAAGAAAGAAAACTTCCAAGTTCTTTTTAAAACAAAAATTTTTACTACTTTTATTTTATATTTTGAGTCAGGTTCTCATTCTGTCACACAGACTGGAGTGCAGTGACTTAATCACTGCTCACCACTGCCTTGACCTCCTGGGCTCAGGTGTTCCTTTCGTCTCAGCCTCCTGAGTAGCTACGAAAACAGGCATGAGTACCACCCCTCCCAGCTAATTTTTTACTGTTTGTAGAGAGAAGGTTCCTTTATATTGTCCAGACTGGTCTCGAACTTATAGGTTCAAGCAATCCCCTCCCTCAGCTTTCCAAAGTACTAGGATTATAGGTGCCAGTCACTGTGTGCAGCCCCAAGCTCTTTTTATAAAGCAATGTAAGTTAGATGACTATGACTTTAAAAAGTTGCTAAAAAGTAACAAAACAAAACAAATTCCAGAATAATCTAAATTAAAAATTGTAAAACAAACCAGCTGAACATTAAATTATGCATTCTGCCTCAATTTTTTTTTTTTTTTTCCTGCAGCAAACAATATGAGGGGATATTTCAACATAGTATTTTGGATCTAAAGTGAAAATCATATAATTTTCTGATAGTCTTAAGTTTTTTAAACAAAAAATGATTATGCTAATGAGAAATAGCAAAAGAAAAAGTCTGGGCATTGTTTAAAATAGATAGGTTTAAATCATAGCAATACTATATGTGAATTGGGTTATCTTAAAAAGTGACTCATCATTCTAAGTTTTAGTATTAATATTTATAAAATAGGAACTGCATTAGTCACAACTTTTACAGTTAAACCCATTCAAATAGTTAATGCAAAAAGAATTGCAAAAAAGATAAAAAGTCTATGCATGATATCTTTTCTTCCTCACAACACATGATTAATCCTTTAGGAAGCTCTGCTGGCTTTATTTTCAAAATATACCTCCAATTCTGGGACTATTTAATGAAATGTCATTCATCCTGCTTCCATACTTGCACTCTGGAACAGTACTTCTCAAACGCTTTATGGCGAATGACTTAGTCTGTTCTCATTTTATCACACACTATCTCTTTTGTAAAGTAGAGTGAATTATTTTTTTTAAATGCTTCTAGCTTTCTGCTGTGTAAAAATGTTATACAAGTTTTTAAATGTTTATTCTCCATATCTGTGCTTACAGTGGAATAGAAAAAGAAAAAAAAAAAAGAGAGAGTTAATGGACCGGCACCCATCTAAATGTGACTATTGTATAATATGTTGCACCCAATTTCTCTCCTGCTGTACAAACATACTTTAAATCATGCCTCTCACTTCTTAAAACCAAAACCTGTCTTTCCAACCCAACTAGAATCAAAGCCTAATGTTTCAGCTGATTAAATTAAGGAATGCGTGATTTGACTTTTGTTTACATACTATACTTCATCTTTGATGACTCAATAACTTGCTCAAGCCACTTTTTTTACACTGGCCTTCAGGTTGTTATCAAACACATTGAACATATTTTCTAGGATATTTAAATGAATATTTTTCAACATACAAAAATGTTATAGAAAAAAAATGAAGAAGCACTCCAAAATCCACCACTGCAGTTAATAATGAAATGTACCATACGTTTTTTTCTAGTTGTAATTTATTTCTACCACAGATATAATCCAGTATTCTGATTTTAGTGTTTATAGTATTTCATGCATATTTTTTGTTTAGATATTAATACATCATTTGTTTTTAAAGCTTATTAAAGTGGTATTATATTTTTTGTTTAGATATTAATACATCATTTGTTTTTAAAGCTTATTAAAGTGGTATTATGCTGTACTTAATTCTCTTAAAAATGTCTTTTATTTTATGTCTTCCTCCATTTCTTTCTCTATATAAACCATTTTCTCAGAATACTTTCCTCTTGTCTTTATATAACTTGCTATTTTACAATATTTAGGTCTCTGCTCAAATGTCACTTTCTCAATGACCTCCTAGAAAGATCATCCTAAAGTCACCCACACTCTTTTCAAACATGCCTTTATTGTCCTTCATATCTCTTATTACTACCTAAATTGTTTAACCATTTACTTAATCAATACTTGTCTCTCTCATGAGGTGGCAATCTCCATGAAAGCAGAGACATTTTCTTGTTGACGTTTTTATTTCCTCATTTAAAAATATTTAACACAGCCGGGCTCCGTGGTTCAGCCTGTAATCCCGCGCCTTTGGGAGGCTGAGGTGAGTGGATTGCCTGAGCCCGCGGGTTCAAGACCCACCCGGGCAGCGAGACCTCATCTCTATAATAAATCAAAAAATTAGCCGGGCGTGGTAGCGTGTTCCTGTAATTCCGGCTGCTCGGAAGGCGTAGGTGGAAGGATCGCCGGAGCCCAGAAGGTCGAGGCTGCGGTGGCCGGGAGCGGCCACTGCACTCCAGTCTGGGTGACAGAGTGAGACTCCAACTCAAAAAAATAAAATAAATAAAATAAAATAAAATAAAAATATTTAACACATAGTAGTACCCTGTATGTTTATTACACGTGTAATTTCATAAATTATCTCTTTATTAACATAATGGCAGGTGTTGTCGACAAGCTTCAGGAATGAACTAAAACTGGGATTTAGAAATCCATCAGAAATTTAAGCAACGTTTCTCCTATTGATAGGTAGTGACTTTTACTTTTTCTCTGCACATAAACATTGTCTGCTCCACAATTTACATTGAAGAATAACTGGCATCCCATGCTAACCAAACTTACACGCCTTCCACTCTGGTTCATAGGGAACTAGAATGCGTATAGATCAATTCAATATTTCCAACAGAGAAAACATAATTAGTTCTTATTTTGACCAGGTGTCCAAATGATCAAGTAGCCCAATTACCTATGGTTGAAGAGCACAATTGAATGTGAACTCAAGAGGTTCATATGGTACAAATATGTCAGCTACAGTTGAAATCTAAAGATTTGAATGGCTGTGAAAATATTATTATGAGTAGATATTATGAGTAGATAAGACATAAACAGTCATTTTAAAAATAGCAGCATGAATATTTTGGAGGTATCTTGAGGAGAAGAAATAGCAAGACTTAAATCACCACTTCTAACCCACTTATATAACCAACACTAAATATAGATGTTTGACTTATGTGCATATATTATTGTAACACAGATGTATATTCCTAATTCTGTCAGTTTTAATTATGGACTCTCTTTATCTTGTCTCCTTATATTTGCAATCTGTTATTCATCTTTTCTATGTAATTACATTTCATTTGCTTTGAAATTCTATTGATTTGGGATATATGTATTTGTTTTTAATTACACCAAGGTTTTGCATTTTAAATTTTGTTAGGAATAATTTAACCTACAAAAGCATAGAAAATCATTTTCATAGTAGCATATATTTCCTAATATTGAGTTATTTAATTTATTCTTCTCTAATTACTACATAAATGTTATTGTGGTTTTGGTTTCAAATTTCATGTGCTTATAGCTGATATAGAAAAGCAGTCAATTTTTGCATATTAACTTTGTATTCTGCAACTTGCTATTATTACTTACTAGTTACAGGAGCTATTTTATGAGAAAGTTTCTTGCTATGTTGCCCAGGGTAGTATTGAGCCTCTGGGCTCCAGCCATTCTCATGTCTCAACCTCCTGAGTAGCAGGGATTACAGGTATGCACCAGCTTGCCTGGTTTTCCAGGAACATTTTGTCAATTCTTTTACATTGTTTACACAGATCATCATATACTTACATACATTGACAGTTCATTTTTTTATTCTTATTTTTATTTTATTTTATTTTAAAGATGTGGGGTACAATTCAGGGTTAAGTATACAAAATGTTCATTAGGCTGGTACCCTTGTTGATGAGGTGTGCCCCCACCTCCCCTGGCACATAAGCAAAGAATAGAATACCATATGTTCTCACTCATAAGCAGACCCTGAACAATTATCATAGTACTATAAGAAAGGAATTGGCAGTAGTGGGAAAATGCCAGGGGAGGTGGGCTGGGATTGGCAGTTGAGGGAAACTACATTGACAGTTTCATTTCTTTCTTCCCTATTTGTATTCATTTTATTAAGTTTTCTCATCATATCACATTAGCTAATACTTCCTGTAAGATGTTGAAAAGTAGTGGTGGAGAGGGACATTTTTGCCTTGTTTCTCATCTTAGCAGAAAAATTTCTAGTTTTGCACTAGTAAGTATGATGTTAATTGTAGGGTTTTTTTGTAGATGTTCATATTAGGTTGAGAAAATTATTTTTATTGCAGATTTCATGAGAGTTTTTTTTTTGTCTGCTTGTTTTTTTTCTTTTTGTTATTGTTTTTAATCATAAATGGGTGCTGAATCATGCCAAGTGATTTTTCTGCATCTACTCATATGAACAAATGGCTTTTATTTTTAATCTGTTCATGTGATTGATTTTATTAATTAATTTTTGATATTGAACCGGTCTTGCATACCTGAAATAAACCCATGGTGCATAATAAATACCCCATGGTATTATAGACTGACTTTGCTAACTAATGCAGAAATGTCATATTGTGTCTTTCTTCAAAAAAATGCAGTTGCAATTTTTGTACTGGAAGCCTTGGACAAATGTTTTCTACTAGAATTTCTCACTTTGGAATCACAGCTGTAGATAATGCTGCTATACACTTGCTTTATCTTAATTCTAATATGTACTTACACTGCTGATATCTAAATTGCCAACAAGCTTCATTGTACAGTGAATTTTCTTCTACCATATCTGGGATTCTGATATGTTTTCAATTAGAATTTGAGAAAATTTTGAGACTGGCTCAAATGCACTGGCTGTTTGTAGTACTATTTTTCACTACTTTATGGGGAGAAATCTCTCTCAACGCCATTCAGTCCACTTCTAATTTTGCTATGCAGCTACACTCACTTAATGGATATATAAAAATATAGTTACGGAAAAGAGAAGAAAAATTTGTTTTGATTTTGTCCATCTATACAATGGTCTTGATTACTAATTAAAGCATGGTAAATAAGGTATGAGCCTTTTCTACCACTATCCATGCAAGGAAGTGTGTGTGTGTGTGTGTGTGTGTGTGTGTGTGTGTGTGTGTGTGTGTGTTTAATGTGTAGTGTAATGCCGGAAGCCGCAACCCCTAACGAGGCAAAATGGAGGTTACCCGAAAATGGGAAAAACTCTGACTGGGAGCAGAACCCCAGTGGGAAGCGGCCATGATGGAGGCAGAGCCTCATGGATCCTATTGAAGGACTCCTTTTGGCCTTAAAGGAATGCATGCTTAGGCTTGAAAAACACTTCCCTTGATAAATAAAACAATTAGCTAGAATGTGCAAGGATGTGGAATTAGCAGTAAACCTATGTATAGAAATGTAAAAAAGGCTCAACAGCAAAAGTTTCACCCCTGAAGGGACAAGGGAATGCAAATTTTGCAACCTTTAGCTAAAAAGGAAAAACAAGTACTTCCTCATACCCTTTATAAGTAACAACATTGACAGTTGTGATTGATGAGGAAGTGAGAAACTGAGACAGAGTATCTCCAAAAACAGGTGTTTTCAGGAAAAACAAGTCACAGACATGCCTTTTGATTTAAGAAAGATTATAGTTTAATTAGAAAGAGGGTTAAAATTAAAGTAAGGATTAGAATTAAATAAATAGCAGTTATAATTAAAAGATAAATGTTTTTTATAGATGTAGGTATTAGTTAAATATAGTAATAGAAGGAATAGGAAATAATTAAGTTTTAAGGTAAACTTAAAATTATACACAATTAATGTAGTTTTAAAATTAAATACATTTAGGATTAGAAGTAAGATTAATTTCATATATAAGTGTAGATTTAGACATGTTTTGTTTAGAAATATAAAATGTAAAATAGGTGATAAGAAAATAGCAAGTAATATAGATAAGGCAATTAGCATTAAGAAAGTTAATTTTTTTTAAAAATAGAGTATTAAGAATTCATAGTGGGTAAGATAAGGGTGGTTATATAAAAGAAAAAAACAAGTCAACATATTGCTGCTAAAAGTATATATAAGGGTAGAATTAAGAAAATAGATTTAGTAAAGGAAAAGAAATAGAATAGTGAAGGGAAGAGATTCAGTTGGCCTAGAGGTCACAGGATGTGGCTGATAAATTGGCAGCTGGTATTTTGTTACACCACCGGTAGCAGGAAGGAACAAAATGAAACTTGTAAAGGTCAACTTCCCCATAAACAAAAGAAAAAACGTGATGTAAACATTTAATGTGTAACATGGGATACATTTTGTGGGTAGAGGGATCAGTAAAAAAACTATATAAGCTTGTAAGAATTGAATAAAAATTGGCAGAATCTTGAGCTCTCCCCAGGAAGAGGATTCCTGTCGTCTTCGTCTTTTCTTCTTTGCCGTTCCCGATTCTCCCCATTCAGGCTCTGACTCTCTCTTGGAGCTGGACTCCGGCAGTGTAAGGTGTAAGTCTTTGTGTTTTTTACACCAGAGGGTAAAGTATGTGTAAACCATGTCTTTGGCTTCCTTTCACACCTATGTCAATATTTTAATTGCTAGAATTTATTAAGTGTCTGACCGAAGATATCTCTTGTTTTTAAATGTTTCGGATATTTCACTGATCTTTTATTACTTTATAAATATTTTTAAGATGCTATAGAATAACATTTTACTGACTTCTAATCTCATTATTCTAATTCAGAATCCCCTACCCACAGTAAAATTTTAACCCTCATTTGAGTCCTGTGATTTCATTAGACCATCTCTAGTGCTTGTATAAATGTTTTGCTTTAAATCACGATACAACTTTTAAACTTCTCTATAAGTATTGGTGTAACAAACTAATTCAATGTAGGAATTAAACACACATCCTGTAATTCAGGTCATTCCATTTCTAACTGTGTAGAAGAATGGAACTTGCCATCTCATGGTAGTACCTTTTGTCGCTTATTTCTTTTTAATTTAGCAAATACTATCAAGTATTCTTAAAGAAAAATAAAAATAGATCACAGTTAAGATATGCTAAAGTCAACTGTTCAAAGCTGTGTAGCCAATACTTGTTATTCTGATTTCCCTGTAATGCAACATCTAATCATAAGCATAAATTTTATGCCCTAGTCAACATGATTAATAAAACAACCAGTCTAAAATGCTCTTCTTGCCTTAAAAATAATTTTAATGCATAAAAGCAAATACAAAACGGTCAAAATATGTCCTTTCTTGTGCTTTATCAGCTGCACTATAATGCTCTGAGCAGAGCTTCCTATCACTTTCTGCTTGAGGTCTCCTGGCTCATGAACTCTTCTTTTGTATGCAAAATAAACTTTAGTTTTTTTCTCTAACTGGATATGATTTTATTTCTGATATTACTTATGAAGCCCCAAGTCATGGGCTGGAGATTTAAGTAGATATTTAATATATTCCTTCCTTTCACTAGTATAGACAAGTTTGCAAAAAGAAAGGTTATGTTATAAAAACAATATCACAAGGAAAAATTATTAGATGTATGTGCAGAAACAATGAAGGATTCAAAGGGAAAAACAAATAAGTGACTTCATTTGAAAAGGATGTACCATGAGTGTTTAACACTTCAATGTCTCTTGAAGGCTCAAAGAAGCTAGAAAGAACAGCATATGCAAAGACATGGACGGCAAAGATGTGAATGTTCAAAACAGCACTGCATGTTCTAAGGATTCCAAAGAGCCAACTATGTATTAAAAACAGGGTTTGAGGATAGAAACAGCAGGGAAGGAAAAGCAAGCAAGATACAACACTGGATGTCTTAGATTTTAGAAATGATTTATGATTTCACATTTTTGCTGTATCTTTTTAATGTAAGAATATCAATATTTGCCTTCAAAATAATTATATATTCATGAGTATCTTGGTATGCCACATTCTTTCAATTAAACTCTTATAATTTCCCAATATCCCAGGGTATGTGTGGAAAGAAAAGTGTTAACAGTAGATGTGTAAACAAGACATTCTACACCATGCTGTCTTAGAGAAAAATATATGACCTTAGTCAAAACTTGTTATAAACATGATAATGAGTGACTACTTGGTAATCCTAGCAATAATATTTTTAAGCAAAAAGGTAACTAGGAGCCCTTAACCATAAAATGCTCCTTGCAGGATATATTCTTCTGTCCTGATTTGTATTTGTAAATAGATTTAGAATACATAGGTTTATGAGGGAATGTGTGGGAGGAAGTGTTACATAAACTATGCAATAAATGAGTTATAAATTGAGGGTTGTTCTATAACTAAAATTACTTTCATTGAGGGCAGTGTTCATACGGATTACTCAGACACTTTGCATGCTAAACTTCAAACTAGAAGTAGTCCTGATATAGGGGAAAAATAACCTCTTATAAAGATAACAGGGATTCAGTCATCTTTAAGCAAAAAAGACTTTCCCAACATCTACTGATGGTGTCATTCACCAAAATGTAGTAATGGGAAGATCCACAATTTGCATAGGTCTAATTTGACAATTTAACTTTCTGTATGAAAATGCCTCTCCTTCAATTTTATTTTCTTTCTAACGTGATCATGCTTCTACTTGTTTTAGCCATTTTCTTTTCCCATAAATTGGACCATACATTTTTAAAAAGGTTTTCTAATATTGCTCCATCTCAATCTTTACATACATTTCTTTTCATAGAAGAGCCAGAAATATCTACATTATTTCTGCTGCTATATTGGTAACACTTAGTGAAGAATATTCCAAAATAAGGGTGGGTTACTTCCCATGAAAATTTTCGATGTCCTTTAAAATCTTGCAGAAGTGAGCTGGGAGAAAATGTCTACAAGAAATAGTTAAACATAAAGAAAGGAGTAATATCAACACTTATTCATTATCTATCTTAGGCTGAATAAATCAGAATAATTTCACAGACATGAATTAAATTTAGAATGGAATTGCATCAAAGTCAAATTTTATTTTAATAGTATTATTAACACTTATGAAGAGATACATTGCATCCTATTTGTTAGCAACATTCTCTTTTTAAAATTTTTATTATAAAGATGTGGGATACGTTTCAGGGTTAGATATACAAACATTGATCATGCAGGTACCCTTGTTGATGAGGTATGCCCCTCCCTCCCCTAGCCATTTTCCTCAACTGCCAATCCCACCGCCTCCCCACATTCTGAGATCTTTATTTGTAGCTGAAACTTTAGTAATATGTCCCTCAAATTCATCCATCCATTCATTCATTCATTCAATACATGTTAAAGGTATATTTACTCTTTTAGTGGTTCAGCATGCAGTGATGAATTATACATGACTATATAATAAAAAACTTAAATAAAACTAAACAAGCATATATAAATAATTAACTACATTAGGAAAACAGTGGTATATTCCTTTTATGTGCTTGCTTGCTCCCACACATACTTCAAAAGAGTTTTTGATCTCCACAACCCAAAAGTAACAGAGGACCCAGTGGAAATGCAATGGAAGCACAAAATGACAATTTTCTGATTGCAGGCTTTTTGCCATTGAATTTCCAAGGAACCGTTTGTTGTTTTTGTTACATAAGGTATTTTAGTGTAATTCTTAAGGTTACTTATGACAAACTCACATCCTAACTCAATAGTTTTTGCAACTAACTCCCTTTTGTGGAAATATCATTTTGTGTATCTTGCTGATGATATAAATAAGTTTTGTATAGAAAATATAAAATATCAAAGGAAGAATAAGTTGTCTTGTTTAGAAGGAAATTAGTTAATTACAAAGAGAATTCTAGGGAGAGATGAACAGAAAAATAAATCTAGTAGAATATAATCCAGATCATCTATAGCTATTTGTTTTGGATGTAGAATAAGAGAAATAGAGGTTATTAACTGAATAAATAAACTTTGATCAATGAATTTTCTTGTATCATGTTATTTTTTTTGGAGTTGGAGTCTCACTCAGTCGCCCAGACTGGAGTGCAGTGGCCGCTCCCGGCCACCGCAGCCTCGACCTGCTGGGCTCCGGCGATCCTTCCGCCTCAGCCTTCCAAGTAACTGGAACTACAGGCATGCGCTACCACGCCTGGCTGATTTTTTGATTTATTGTAAAGATGAGGTCTCGCTGCCCAGGCGGGTCTCGAACCCGCGGGCTCAGGCAATCCACTCACGTCAGCCTCCCAAAGGCGTGGGATTACAGGCTGGGCCACCGAGCCCGGCCGTATCATGTTACTATATATGCTGTTTTTTACAGAGAATATTTTTCTTCTGCTTTCACTATCCTTTTACCATATGCTTAAAAATCTATATTTTTAATCAAATTTTTCATTTTGAAATATTGTAAATTTACACAGAGTTGCAAGAAATGATTCAGAGAGGTTCTGTGTACACTTTATCTGGTTTTGCTAATGACAACAGCTTGCAAAACTATGCTTCAATATCTCACCCAGGATATCAGCACTGACACAGTCAAGATATAGAATATTTCCATCACTACAAAAAATTACCTCATGTTGCTTTTTAGTCACTTCCTTTTCACCCACATCTGCTCCTTATTCCTTGGTAACAGCTAAATTGTTCTCTATTTTTATATTTTTTTCGTCAAGAATGATATATTAATAGAGTCAACTAGTACATACATTTTGACAATCTGGCATTTTGAATCTATAGTCATGAGGGCTGTGCCCTTCTGTTTACTTTGGTATTAGGGTACTATTAGTTTCATTAAAAGCATTGGAAAGTGATCCTCCATATTCGAATTTCTTCAGGTATTTATTGTGTAATAATTATGATGGTATTTCTTTAGACATTTGGAAGAGTTCTTTTGTGAAAATATCTGGACAAATATATTTCTTTTTGTGGAAATTATATTTACAAATTAAATTTCCTTATTAATCATAAGTTTATTTCTTCAGTTAATAATCAGTTTTATATTTTATGGTTTTTGGTTGTCTGTGTATTTCAAGAAGTGGATAACTTTATTAAGATAGTAAAAGTATATGTGTAGAGTAGTTCATGGTATCTTATTATACTTTTGATACCTAAGGGGTCAGTAGCAACATCCTCTTTCATTGCTACTTTGTATAATTCATTGGTAATTTGTATAATTTTAATTTCATTAAATTTTTGAGGTTTGTTTTATGGCCCAGGATTTGGTCTTTCTTGGTATACTTTCCTTGATTACTAAAATAAGATGCATATTCTGATGTTGTTAGGTCACATGTTTTATAAATGTTGATTAGATCTTATTGGTTGATGATGGTTGAAGATCGTATAGGCTGTAAGTTCCTTCTGTGTTTTTACTGATCCTCTGTCTAGTTGTTATACCAATTGGTGGTAGAGGGGTATTTATGTAACCAATTATAATTGTAGATTTATCTATTTCTCTTTAGAATTCTAGAAACTTTTGCTTCACTATTTTAGATCCCTCTTGTTAGTTGCATACATATTTAGGATTGCTATATCTTACCATTTAGTAATTATACAATATTGCAATCTCTTAATTTTGTTCTAAAGTCTACTTTACCTCATATCAAAATAGTCTCTCTTTTTTCCTGTGATTAATATAAATTAATATTTACATGGTATTTATATTTTATATCTATTCGCTTTTAACACAACTATAACAATATACACTTGGATTTTGGTTTTTTACCCAATATACACTTGAGTTTTTTTTCTAAATCTAATCTACCAGTATCTGTTTTATAATTGATATATTTAGATTACTCACATTTAATGCAACTATTAATATGTCAGAATTTATTTCTGCCATTTTAGTATTTTTTTGTTTTCGCTTTGTTCTCTTTGTTGTTTTTCCTTTTTTTAAAAAAATAACGGTTTGTGTTTTTCATGCTTTACCACGTTACTCAAACATACATTTTGAGAATCCCATTTTGATTAATTTCTAGTGTTCTCAAGTATAATATAGATATATGTATACATATACATAACAATACAGTATTCTAGTGTTGGCATTTTATTCATTTCAGTCTAATGCAGAAACCTTCACACTCTCTTTTTTTATAATACAATCATCTTAGATATTAATATTTTCTGTACAGAAATTTAGACTCCTATTGGGCAATGTTATAATTTTTGTTTCAAGTACCAAGCATACTTTTAAAAAATGCATGAATATTTTTCAATTATGTATATTTTTTCTTATCCTCTTCCTTTCTTGTTCTTAATGTTTCAAAACTAGTTCATTTTTAGTTTGTTTGTTTACAGTTTTTTTTTTTTCAGTTATTCCGGAGGTAAGATTTACTAATGACAACCTCTTACTTTTCTTTCATTTGAGAATGTATTTGTTTTCTTTTTATTTCTGAAGGATAATTTATTGAATAGGGGATTCGGGCTTGCAATTATTTTCTTTCAGAGTTTTAAAGTGCATTTAAGTGATATTCTTTCTGGTCTCTAAAGTTTAAGATGAAAAATTCTACTTTCATTCAAATTGTTTTCCCTTATAGAGAAGTCTGCATTTGAATCTCTCTTGCTTCTTTCGAGATTTCTTCTGTATCTTAAGCTTTCAGAATTATGACTAAAAGGTATTTTGTAGTGTATTTCCTTAAAGTTGTTTGGAGTTTGTTCAATTTTTTTTTAAGATGTGGGGTACAATTCAGGGTTAGGTATACAAACGTTGATTATGCAGGTACCCTTGTTGATGAGGTGTGCCCCTCCCTCCCATAGTAGTTTCCCTCAACTGCCAATTCCAATCCCCTTCCCTGGCAGTTTCCCACCGCTGCCAATCCCTTTCTTATAGTATTAAGATAATTGTTCAAAGTTCGTTTATAAGTGAGAAAATATGGTACTCTGTTTTTTGTTTCTGTGATAGATCACTGAGAATGATCAACTCTAAATCCATCCAAGATGCTGTGAAGTCCATACGTTTGTACTTCTTTATGGCCGCATGACATTCCATTCTGTACATGTACCACATCTTTTTTTATCCTGTCCAGCGTCAATGGGCAGCATGGTTGGTTCCATGTTTTTGTTATTGTGAATAGAGCTGCACAATAACAGCAGCAATATCCCTATATCTTACCATTTAGTAATTATACAATATTGTAATCTCTTAATTTTGTTTGTTCTAAAGTCTACTTTACCTCATATCAAAATAGCCTCTCTTTTTTCCTGTGATTAATACGTGTGCAGGTATCTTTTTTGTAGAGTGACTTGAGTTCCTCCGGGTATATTTCCAATAGGGGTATTGCTGGGTCACATGGAAGGTCAATTTCTAGTTCTTTCAGAAATCGCCACAGTGTCTTCTAAAGAGGTTGCACTAGATTGCATTCCCACCAGCAGTGTAGAAATGTTACTCTTTCTCCACATCCTCACCAACTCTGTTTTTGTTTATTTTATTAACGATAGCCATTCTTACTGGAGTTAGGTCTTATCTCAATGTGGTTTTGATTTGCATTTCTCTGATGATGACTGAGGCTGAGTACTTTTTCATGTGTCTGTTGGCTGCCTGTATATCTTCTTTTGAGAGGTGTATATTCATGTCTATTGCCCACTTTTTAATGGGACTATTGTTTTTTTTTTCCTTTCAGCGTAGTTGAATTCCTTGTATATCCTAGATGTAAAAACCTCTGTCAGATATACAGTCAGCAAAGATTTTTCCCATTCTATGGGGCTGTTTCCCTGCTCTCTTGATGGTTTCTTTTGCTTTGCAGAAGCTCATCAGCTTGATGAAGTCCCACTTGTCTATCTTATGTCTTATGGTATGGGTACCTAGGATTCTGATCAGGAATTGGTTTCCAGTTCTGATTTCCATAAGGGTGTCTCCTGCATTTGCTAAGACTCTTACTGTTTGAAATTTTGAGTTTAGTTCTTTGATCCCTTTAGAGTTGATTTTTGTGTATGGTGATAGGTAGGTATCCTGTTTCAATCTTCTGGATGTAGTCAGCCAGTTTTCCCAGCACCATTTACTGAAGAGGCTTTCCTCTCCCCAGTGGTGGTTGTTGGTGGCTTTGTCAAAGATGAGTTGGTTGAGAAATTGAGACCTTGCTTCCAAATCTCTATCCTGTTCCATTGGACATTATTACTGTTCTTGTACCAATACCAGGCTGTTTTGATTACTGTGGACTTATAGTAAAGTTTGAAGTCTGGAAGTGTGATACCTCCTGCATTGTTTCTTTTGTTAAGGATTATTTTGGCTATTTGTTGTCATTTATATTTCCATATGAATATATGTATTGTCATTTCCAGGTCTGAGAAGAATAATGTTGGTAATTTAATGGGTATTGTATTGAATCTGTAGATTGCCTTTGGTAGGATGGACATCTTAACAATGTTGATTCTTCCTATCCATGAGCATGGAATATTCTCCTATCCAGTCAAGCTCAGCTTCATCAGTGATGGAGAATTAAAACCCTTCTCAGATATCCAATCCCTAAGAGATTATGCAGCTTCCAGACCAGCTCTACAGGAGGCACTTAAAAAGGTATTAGGCACAGAAGAAAGGAAAAAAAAAATGACCACACACTTCTGAAGACAACGGAAGAGCACAGAATCCACAGAGAATACAGTGCAATGAGAAACTTGAAAACACACACATACATCCACCCCAAAGCCAAAATAAAACAAACAAAGAAAAAACTTCATAAGAGTCTCATGACAGGGATAAACAATCACATTTCAATAATCAGCCTGAATGTGAATGGACTAAATGCACTACTGAAAAGACACAGAATGGAAAACTAGATAAGAAACCATGACCCAATTATTTGCTGCATTCATGAAACTCATCTCACCACAAGGGACGCACACAGACTCAAAGTTAAAGGATGGAAAACGAGTTTCCAGGCAAAAGGATCACAAAAGAAGGCAGGAGTTGTGATCTTAATATCAGACAAAATAACCTTTAAGCTATCAAAAATTTAAAAAGATAAAAAAGGACACTATATAATGATAAAAGTTTCAATCCATCAACAAGAAATATCCATCCTAAACATATATGCACTCAACACAGAAGCACCAGCATTTATAAAGCAATTACTGAGTAAACTAAAAAAAGATATTGACTCTACCACTATTATAGCAGGGAACTTGAATAACCCACTAACAGTCCTAGCTAGATCATCGAGGAAAAAAAAAAAAATCAACAAGGATACTCAGAATCTATTATTGACACTCGATCAAATGGACTTAATACATACCTACAGATAATTCCACCCAGCAACCACAAGGTATACATTGTTCAAATTTTTGAATCTGTGAGTACATTTCTTGCCAAATGGGTAATGTTTTCAGTCATGTTATACACACACACACACACACACACACACACACATATATACATATATAAGAGCAAGGTGAAAACCAATAACTATAACTATATATATATAGTTTATATATATATATATACATATGTGTGTGTGTGTAAATATATATATATATATATATATATATAGTTATAGTTATAGTTATAGTTATTTGTTTTCACCTTGCTCTTTCTCTTCCCCACTTCCAGGACTCTAATGGCATAAATGTTAGATTTTTGAAATAGTCCCACAGCTCCCCAAGGCTTGTTTCACTTATTTATTATTTTTTACTTTTTATCTCCTTTGTTTAAATCAATTCATACTGATATCCCAATTCACTGTTTATTTCCTCTGCTCTCACCATTTTACTGTGGGAGCTCGTGTACCTAAACTTTTAGTTAGTTATCTTTCATTTATAAAGTTTCCATTTGATTCTTCTTTAAGCCTCTCATTTCTTTGCTGAAGCTTTGTTTATTTTTTATTTATTTCTTCATATTCATAATAGTTCATAGAAATATCTTTATCTTTATCATTGCTGTTTTAAAATTTTTGTCACATAATTCTAACATATCTGTTATTTTTGTGCTGGCACCTACTCATTCTATTTTTTCAACAAATTTTAGATATTTCTGATTCTTTGTACTGTGAGTAATTATTAGTTGAAGACTAGACATTTTTAATATTATATTATGAGACTCTGGTTCTTATTTAAAACTCTGTCTTAGAGCACGAAGTCAGTTAAATGGGACAATGGAAGTCACCTGTTCCTTCACAACTACTGGAATTCTCTACCCATCCACAGATAGAAGTCTCTTTGTGGGAGCCTAAGGATTCAGGTAGGACGTGATGAAGCTACAGTGGAGCCCAAGACCTGGGAAGAGTCTACTTTGAGAGTGTAAATTCACACTCAGGTGGGATAGCTGCCTATTGTGTTCCCAGGTTCAAGCTTGGAATTAGACCTATTCTCCAAGAGTGTGGTCATAGACTTGTCAAACCTGTAGCCTGTGATCACAGCCATCTTCCAAGGGATCTAGAAGGCATCATACAAAGTAGTTTCTTGATGGATAATCTTGTCTATCAGCCAACATGGGTCTTGATATTGGACCTTAAAGTTTATCTGTGACAGCTCCAGCTACCCTCAAGTCCCAGAGGAAGATTTGCCTGTATCTATCAGTGCATGATTTATCTGTCTGTACATTCAAGGGTCATTCATATATCGAGTGGAATTCAGGGATGCATGGATGGTTCAACATATGCAAATCGATGAATGTGATACATCACATTGATAGAATGAAGGACAAAAAAGTATGATTGTTTCATTATATGTAGAATAAACATCCAAAAAAACCTCAACATCCCTTCAGAATAAAATCTTTAAACTTAGCATAGAAGGAATGTACCTCAACATAATAAAGGCTATATAAGACAAACACAGGTAACATAAATACTGAGTGGGGAAAAACTAAAAACTTTCCCTTTGAGATTTCAAAGAGGACGAGCAGGTCCACTTTTACAACTTCTAGTCAACATATTACTGAAAGTTCTAGACAAAACAGTTAGGAAAGAAAAATCAATGAGTGGTATCCAAACTGGAAAGAAGAAAGTTAAATTATCCAGTTTCCAGATGTCATCAAGTTTCCAGATGACATGATCCAAAATAATATAATATAATATAATAATATAAGGCCAGGCTCGGTGGCTCAGCCTGTAATCCCGCACCTTTGGGAGGCTGAGGTGAGGGTATTGCCTGAGCCCGCAGGTTCGAGACCCGCCTGGGCAACCTGGCGAGACCTCATCTCTACAATAAATCAAAAATGAGCCGGGTGTGGTAGCGCATGCCTGTAGTTCCAGCTACTTGGAAGGCTGAGTGGAAGGATTGCCGGAGCCCAGCAGGTCGAGGCTGCAGTGGCTGGGAGCGGCCACTGCACTTCAGTCTGGGAAACAGAGTGAGACTACAACTCAAATAATAATAATAATAATAATAATAATAATATAATATGATATATATCCCCTTTAAAAATTCACTTAAAAACTGTTACACCTAATAAATTAATTCAGTGAAGTTGTAGGATACAAAATCAACACGCAAATATCAGTAGCATTTCAAGATACTAATAGTGAATTATCTGAAATAGAAATCACAAAAAAGTCCCATTACAATAGCTACAAAAACATAAAATGCTTAAGAATAAATTTACCAAAGTAGGGAAAGATCTTTACAAAAAAATTGATAAGAAAAATTGAAGAAGACAAACATAAGTGGTAAAATATCCTGTATTCATGGATTGGAGTATTAATATTACTAAAATGTTCATATACCCAAAGCAATTCATAGAGTCAATGAAACCTTTATCAAAAAAACCCATGACATTTTCGCAGAAATAGAGAAAAAAAATACTAAAATCTGTATAAAACCACAAAAGTAATCTTAAGCATAAAGAACAAAGCTAGAAGTTTGATTTCACTAGCTGAATACAAAATACACTACAAATTTATCATAAGTACATGAGCATGACTCTAGCTCACAAAAAAAGACACTCTACTAGAAAAGAATGGAAAGCCCAAATATAATTCCATGCATTTATAGCCAACTGACTTTTCACAAAGGTGCCAAAAATACACATTGGTAAAATAACAGTCTGATCAATAAATGGTGTTGGGAAACCTGGATATCCACATGTAGAATAATGAATTTAGACCCATACTTCTCTCCATATACAAAAGTCAAATCAAAATGACTTAAAGACTTAGATGTAAGGCCCCAAATTAAAAAGTTACTAAAGGAAAATATAAGGGAAATCTTTATGACTTTAGTCTGGGAAGTGATTTTTAAAAAAATAAGACCTCAAAATCATAGGCAACGAAAGTTAGACAAATGAAATTACGTAAAGCTAAAAGACAACTGTAAAGTAAACAATTAACAAAGTAAAAAAAATCTACAAAGTGAAATAAACACTTCCAAACTATACGTGTTATAAAGAGTTAATAACCAAAATATATAATAAAATAAAACAGCTTAATAACACAAAGAAATAAAATAACATAAATTTTAAAATGATAACAAAATACCTAAATAGACATCCATTTAAAAAGACAAACAAATGGTTAACAAGTATATGAAAAAATGCTCAACACCACTCGTCATCAGAAAAATACAAATCAAGACTACAGTGAAATGCCGTGTCACTTCAGTTATGATGACTATTACCAAAAAAACAGAAGATGACAAGGCATGAGGAGGATATGGAGAAAAATAGATCTCTATATACTTTTGGTAAGAATGCAAGTCATTACAGCCATAATGGAAAATAGTATAAAGGTTTTTCAAAAAAGTAAAAATGGAGCTACTATATGATTCAGCAATCCTACTGCTAGGTATATATACAAAGAAAATGAAAATAGCATGTCAAAGAGACATCTGAACTTCCATATTTATCCTACCACTATTTCCAATGCCAAAATATGGAATCAACGAAGTGCTCATCAATAGATGACTGGATAAAGGATATATCCAATGTAATATTATTTAGTCATTAAAAAGTAACAAAATCCCATCATTTTCAACAATACGGATAGAACTGGAGCATATTATATTGAGCAAAATAGCTCAAACACAGAAAGACAAACACCGATGATCTCTCTCATATGTAGAATCTAAAAAGTATTGATCTCATAAAATTAAAAGTAGAATAGTGATTATCAGAGGCTAGAGAGGGTAAAGAAGAGTGGGCAATGGGGAGAGGTTGGTCAAAAGATGGAATGTTACAGTTAGAAGGAATAAGCTCGTTTCTTCTATTGCACAGTAGTGTGACTAGTGGTGAAAATATATCACACATTGCAAAATAACTAGAAGAGAGCTTAAATATCTTCATCATGGAGAAATGATAAATATTTTAAGGTTGTGGATATTCTAATTACCCTTATTTGATCATTATACAATGTATACATGTACTGAAGCAGCATACTATACCCCATAATATGTACAATTACATGTGTCAATTAGAAATAAAATAACACTTAAAAAAAAAATTTCTGTTTCAATTGTCTTTTCCTGACATTATTCTGGTAAGGAGAGAGATACCACCTCATTTTCACCAGGTGGGGGTAGAACTATGAGTTTCCCATGAGTCAGATCTCCAACTTTTTTTTGGCATCTGGGATCAGTTTCGTGGAAGACTGATTTTCCATGGTCCTGGAGTGTGTGTGTGTGGGGGAGGGGGGGTGTGGTTTCGGAATGATTCAAGCCCATCACATTTGTATTTCTATTATTGTTACTTTGTAATATGTAATGAAATAATTATACAACTCACCATAATACTGAATCGGTGGGAGCCCTGAACTTATTTTCCTTTAACTAGATGGTCCCATCTGGAGGTTATGGGAAACAGTGACACCCAAAGTATGTTTTCTTGTCTAGTCTACTCTGTTATCTTGCTTTGGCTGCTGTTACTGCAGAAAATCCTGCTTTAAAAAGATAGGATGTTGAAAATGGAAGCAGGTATTTCCGTGCTATCTGATAGGAGGAGAGGCTCTGGAGGTAAAGCTAGAGATGGGAAATGGTTGTAAATACAAATGAAGCTTTGTTGGTTGGCTCCCAGCTCACCTCCTGCTGTGTGGTCCAGTTCCTAACAGGTCTCAGGTGGATCCTAGTCCGTGACCCCAAGGGTTGGATACCCTTGCTCTGGGGGAAGGTGGCACCTTATTATTGACAAGTGTGATGGAAGTTCGGGCTACCCAACAGGTCTCTGCTGAGAAAACCACATTAAAAGGGATATTTTTGCTGCCTGTGGAAGTGAAAGTTTCAGCTTCCTACTTGGTCTTCTCTGACATCATCCCATCTGGGGTACCTTATGGCAGCTTCACTGCAGTAGAAGTCTAGGCTTCTCCTGATGCCATTGCTTACATAGGTGGGGATGGAAGGCCACCGATTTTTGTTTATGCTTGTTTGGGGTGTATGTGTGAGTGTGTGTGTGTATGTGTGTGGGGGGTTTAACTAGAGCAGTTATCTAAGGTTTGTCTTTCTACAAGGCATCATTACTCCTATAACTAGATAAAACAGACTTTTGTTGGTGCTCGTTTTGTCTGTGCACATAGGTATTTCTAGATCGCCAAGCTTCTTCACAGACTATCCTGGGATATATGAGACAAAAACAAAAGTTATGTAACTCCCCACCGTGTCATTCCTTGTGTCCTAAAGTAACAAGCTAGTTGACTTTCTCTCTACCTTTTTGATTCTTATTTTCATCTTATGTAGATCTACAGCTTTTGATGGAAGAGGGAAAAGAATCTACACTCTGTCTCCAAAGATCAGAAGACCTTTTTGTATATATATATATAATCTAAATCAATTGCTATTTTTTCCCTGTTTCATGACCTTTTCTTTTTTGTTTTGCCAAATGTTTCACTTTTATAGCTCTTTTAACTTGAGTTTTAAAATAGTGATACAGTAGTAATTGTTAATTTCTTTATTAAAAGTGAAGAGGTAAAATTAATTGTTATTTAATTATTTTGTCTCCTATTTTATAAGACTACAATATCTTAAAGGCAGAACCAACTTCTAATTCATCTTTGTGCCCCATATCACCTAGCCTGCCAAGAACACATTATTAATAGTGTATTTACAATGATTTCAAAATATTTTCTGCAACAGTGCTTGATCAATGATATACTAAAATTCTTTGTAAATTAGTGTTCCTTAAATCCATATCTCACCATATATGAATATTTATAAATTGATTTACCTATTTGAAGATTATACAGTTGTTAGAAAAAAATCTTATTCACAAATAACTAGAGAAATGTCAATACTTCACACCTATATATTTGCAAAAGTCTTCCTCCTGAAAGAAATCATGGTGGGGATAAGAGGATCATGTTATTAGCCTTGAAAAAATGATATTTAATGTACTTTCTTTTATAATTATATCCAGTAGAACAACTAAGGCAATGACCTGCTGATCAACTGTTTGCCTAATTGCATCGAAAGTCACTGCAATCAATCCAGCCCCTTTAAAAAGATACTATTTCAACATTTGAAAAAAGATATAAAAGAAAGTAAATAGTAAATTTGACTTAATTTATAGGAGATGCACATCAAAGCTCAGGTTTTTGAAGTTAATAAAGAGCTTCAGAAGATACCACAGTGTTCACTAGAAAAGAGAAGAGCAACAACAAAAAGCATAGCAGAGCAAAACAGAATACCATCATTCATTTGGACTTTGAATATCTCTAATCAGTACCTCATTCAATTATTTTGTTTTTTGAAATTTGAATCACACAGATATCATTTATATGATAAAATTTAACACTTTAAGGAAAAATATAAATTAGTGACCTTAAAATGTTGTTAACGTATAATGGCATTTACGATTTTTAAAAAAATTTGAATATAGGTCTTTTTAAAGCATAATCAAGTGAACTAAATATATACAGCTCTCTTCATAAGCCCAAAGCAAACAAATGACTCTAAATTATATAGCAAATATATAAATAAAAATTGTACAAGTATACAAATCAATTGATATTTTAACTTTATATATATACTAGCGAAGTGAAAAGTGCTAATCGCATGGATTCTCAGTAAATTAGATTTTCCAATATAAGAATTAGACAAGTAGACTAAGAGAATCTTGCTATCTTTTAAATATTCTCTTGATAAAAATACACCAGATTTTTTTAAAGGCTGGATTGAGTCCAAACATTAATTATATAGGACTAGTTTGGAGCTTAATCGGAATGTATATTATAATATTTTATTTTAGTAAGTATGATTGCTGACTACCACACAATTTGCTTGACATCTCATTTTAATTTTTTAAATCTTGAAATGGTAGTAAATATTATTATCTACATTATTTTCTTTAGGGAAATTGTGATAACAAATTACTTCAACAGTATAATATAATGTATAGTGCATTCTAAGGTATGATAATATGATAGATGTAGTGTGGAGAGAGAAACTTTTTTTTTTAACTTGGCTGCTGTATCCTTTCATACTGAGGAATCTCCATATGCCATACAGTCCAAGCCTCTCCTCTGTCCCTCACACATTCCTCCTTAGGAAGGTCGGAGGAACACTATCAATTAGTACACCTGAAAGAAAGAATAAAAAGGGAATACATTGCTCTGTCTCTTAATTATCTCTTACTGCATAATAAATGACTCCAAAATTCAGAAATTTTAAACATTTATTACCTCACACAATCTCCTAGTGGAAAAACTCTAATATCAGCTTAGCGAAATGATTTTGTCTCTGTTTTTGTCATGAGATTTTAATCAATAAGTCATCTGGGACTGTAATCACCAGAAAGTTTGACTGGAAAAGAGAATCCACTTTAATTCTCACTCAAATGACCGCTGAAAGGGAGCCTCAGTTCTTCACCTGCATCTCTCCGTAGTGATGCTCACAACATAACAGCTAGTTTTTATGGTATGGCAATTCCAATCGAGAGAGAAAGAGAGAGGGAGAGAGAGGGGGGATGGAGAGAGAGAGAGAGAGGAAGCACAAGAGCACAAGATGGAAGCTTTAGTGCTCCTTATACTGTAATAGTTTTAGAAGTGACATACCATCTATTGTATTCCATTGATCCATCACAGAAAGCAATAGTGTGACAAGAAAAGACATTTCACAAGGGTGTGACTATCAGGTGGCAGGATACTGCTGATCATGTAGAAATTGGTTATCAACATTGCAGTTCTGATATTATCCAAAGTTAGCACAGACTACACAAATTAAGGACACAATCTCCACAAGATTACTTTCACTTTAGACAGCAGTCATAAACACCAGTGTCCCCAGGTCACCTATATTCTGACCAAATTTGGAGAGTATAACTCCTCAATCTGATAATTTGTTAATAGGACTTACAGAACTCAGTAAAGTATTATACTTGTAATTACAGTTTTATGGTTAAAAATAAAAACAAGAACCAGATAAATGAAGAGACACATAAAGTGAAATCAGGTTGGATCTCAAACATGAAGCTTCCATATCCTTTGCACCTCTAGGTACATTGAAGTATTACCAAACAGGAACGCTCACTGATTTTCGGGTCTTTAGAGTTTTTATGTAAGTTTATGGGCATGCTTGAATTGTTTGCCACGTGACTGAGCTCAAGCCCCAACTCTTTTCTCTTCTCCTGAGGTTGGGTAGCATCACTCAAAAGCCTAACCATCTAATCACATGGTTGGTCTTTTTGGCATGGCCAGATCCCATCCTGAAAGGCCCCTGCAGGAGAGCATTGTGAATCACCATATTAGCATAAATTTAGATGGCCTGATAGGCCTCCCACGAATAAAAAAATATTTATATGAGAAAATTCCAAAGTCTTACAGGTTATCTTTCAAGTGCCCAGGATAAAGGTCACCTATATTTTTTAAATGTAGAGCCTTATCTCACTGGCTTCTCTGTTTTCCTAAAGGAAGTAAACTGCCCATGATTGAGCATTCTCTTTCTGTTTCCCCATGCTATAAACTATATAGTAGCAGATCTTGCCTCTACATTCAGGAGTGCTTACTTTTAGAAGGATATGTTTAATGCCATATGCTTTATCCAGGACTCTTGGAAAAAGAGTCAAAATTAAAATGTAAATGTTAAATTAAATGTGGTATGATTGAAAATACTGATGCTGCTATTGTGCTTGGCCTTGCACCCTGGATTTACTCTGGATAATGCATTTACACTTGGGCTGTTAGTAGCACTTACTTTTAATTTATCAAGATTTATTTTTTATAGAGGTGACAACATGGTCTTTCATGATATTCTATATAAGTTTTTATAAAACTGAAATGCTTTATTGTTTTTAAAAAGCAAAGGACAAGCTGGGCTCGGTGGCTCAGCCTGTAATCCCGCGCCTTTGGGAGGCTGAGGTGAGTGGATTGCCTGAGCCCGCGGGTTCGAGACCCGCCTGGCCAGCGAGACCTCATCTCTACAATAAATCAAAAAATCAGCCGGGCGTGGTAGCGCATGCCTGTAATTCCGGCTGCTTGGAAGGCTGAGGCGGAAGGATCGCCGGAGCCCAGCAGGTCGAGGCTGCGGTGGCCGGGAGCAGCCACTGCACTCCAGTCTGGGTGACAGAGTGAGACTCCAACTCAAAAAAAAAAAAGTAAAGGACATATGTTCCAGTTAAACATTGCTACTAAGTATTTTAAGCCCTTAATTAAAATCTAGTATAAATGGAATATTGAAAAGTTAATATCGCTGTTTTGAATAAACCTATTGGAAATTTTACAGAACTAGCTTTGTTCTTTATTCCCCTGTCATTTGCCCTCACCTACTCAAAAGATTCACATTCTCCTGAGAATTAAATTCTTCCCTGACTCTGATATTATACAAAAGAAGCTGCTTAGTTTACTGTTTCCTGATCAGCAGTGAATTTTCCCATAGATCAACATTTTCTCTGGTGTCTGCCACTGTTACTCACTACTATGTCTTTGATCACTTGTGCTGTCAAGAACATAGAGGTCTATAGAGGAGGATTCAACATTTCTCTTTGTTGTTCGATCCTGCAAGTGGGCTTTGATAATTTTTAGAACTTGGGGAACAGATATTTTAATATTTACTTACAATCTTTTTCCCTCAAGATTTCAGACATCCATGTAGGAATTTAGGCCAGATATGTATTTGATTAAGAGTTCTGATGTCACGCTACTAATTATCTTTCCTTTAATATTAGAACATTGTAACTGAGTAACTTCATCAACCTTGGTTCTCTGATACATCAGGATTAGTCCCCCTCAGGACATCCCCGAGTAAAAGACACTACTGCCATATTTTGATTGTGTCAGAAAAATTCATTCATGCCAGCATCCAAACTGATTTTTCATTGTTTTGTTCCTACTCCCTAGGCTCAAGTTAAAAATGTAGCTAGCTTATAAAATTTTAATTTAATTATTAATATGAATCTTTCTTTTAAAAACTTTCAGTTGTATAACACTATAATTTTTTTCATCTTCAAGACTGATGAATTTTCTAAGTGTTGAAACAACCCATTTAAGTTATGCCTACTTCAGTTAGAATGAATTATTGCTTTGTGGCAATACAAAATTTTGAATATGATTATTGCCATCTTAAAACGTATGCTCTAACCCTTTTTCCTTATTTAACCACAAGTTGAGTCAGACTACAGGCAAAATTTACCAGATGCTCTTTTTTTTTGATAGTGTTAACTTTCAAAAATTTAACTTCATACCCCTCATCTCTCTTCAGTTTTCCTCAATCTATTTTTTTGATGAGTAACTCATTCAATAGAACATACATACATTATTGCATACTTACTGTGTTCCCAGGGAAAATAAGCTGATGTAAGACAAGGAAAATTGAAATGAAGAATATCAGTTTAAAAATAAGTATACTACATGGAAGAAAAAAAGGTGAATTATTTACTATTGCAAAAATTAGGAATTTTTTTTTAAGTTCATTCATTTGAATGGCACCCTGAAGGAGAAGACAGGTCATTTTAAGCTGGAAATAGATTGAGAGTGGGAGATAGATTGTTGTAGTTGTAATAAATAGGGAATAAATTATAAGAAATTAAATTTTTACTATGGAGTTAGGCCTTTGAAGTGCTGTTGTTTGAGGAAAAAAACAAATATTTTTACCTTGTGTTTTAGAAACACACATTAGAATAAAGGAAAAAAGAAATGAATGAATGAAATCAGCCAACTTTTAAACTCATATGTGACAGGAATATTGTCTATCTTGATCCTGGTTGCTATAACAAAATACCATAAGATGAGTTGCTTGTAAAAAACAAAAATGTATTTCTCATAGTTGTGAAGTCTGGAAAGTCCAAGATTAAGAAACCAGAAAAATCAGTATCAGATGAGGGCCCAATTTTTTGCTGTCTTCTTACTAACACCTCACATGGCAGGAGGGAGCTTTTATAAAGGCGCTAGTAATCTATCACCTTGCAGAGGTTCCACATCCTAATACCATCATCTGGAGGTTGATATTTCAACATAAGAATTTAGTCGTGGGGAACTATGGAGTCCATTGCATTGTTTTTGTTTTCGTTTTTTTATTATATTACCTTTTAATTTTGTATTTCTCCTTAGACAAAATAACAGTGTGGGTTGTGCCCAGATGGTGCTGAATAAATGTTTGTGAAGTGTATCATTTATACAACTATCTGAGCACAATAGACTTTTCTTATATCTGACATTAAAGAAGTGCAGAAACATTTATTCTACAAAAGCCCTTGGTAACTTGCAATTTAAAAATGTTGTGTTTCAGGCACAAACATAATTATATAATTTTTACAGAAAAGAGAAAACTAAACCCACGCCTTTGGGAGGCTGAGGTGAGTGGACTGCCTGAGCCCGCGGGTTCGAGACCCGCCTCGGCAGGCGAGACCTCATCTCTACAATAAATCAAAAAATCAGCCGGGCGTGGTAGCGCGCACCTGTAATTCCGGCTACTCGGAAGGCTGAGGCGGAAGGATTGCCGGAGCCCAGCAGGTCGAGGCTGCGGTGGCCGGGAGCGGCCACTGCACTCCAGTCTGGGCGACAGAGTGAGTCTCCAACTCAAAAAAAAGAAAAAAGAGAAAACTATATTTTGTCTTAATAATATATTGTTAACACAGACACAAGCCAAGCCTGAGCAATCTTTTTTCTTTTTTCTTTTTTTTTTGGTCTCACTGAAAAGTTGCAATGATAATAAAATCATTCATCTAGTTTCAAAAGAGCCATTATTTGTGTACGGCAAAACTAAGAGAATCCTTCCACTTCTCCCCTGCACAAATGCAACATATATCATGAAAATTAATAAATAAAAGAGCCTTTGGAGAATATCTGATCTAATCTCCACATTTTATAAAAGAATAAACTGAGATTTAGTGTAAAAACACTTAAAATTCTATGTATTTATTTCTACTTTATATGCTCTATTTTTATTCACTTATGCATTTAATGCACTTGGAATTCTACTAGTGTATGTACCCAAGACTTACTCAGCAAAAAGGAAGCTGCATTTTAAATAACATTATATATATTGTCACTTTCCCTCACAATAATAATGCTGTGCTCAGCATGCAAGCCTGTATAACAGAGCAGATTTATTACTTTTAGCAGTAATAAACTACAAGTTTATGCTCTTTATTTGAATTATTTATGTAATACTCTGATGGCTGAAATCTAGATTTATGTTGAAATCTATGAGGTGGTTTAGTAGGTATTTTAATAGAAATTTTTTGCTGTTTTTCAAACAAGAAAATGAAGGAGAGCATAGCAGGTGACAGTCAGAACTATGAGTCTGACATGGAAGTTGGTATGAAAACAAATCTAATCTTCACTTTCTTAATATGTAACATTTAGGGATTCTTAAAGAATTGATGGACTTGACCCAGCATTTTTCAATGTATGAGGCTTGTGTGAATATGCAATGGGTATGAATAAAACACTTAGTTCTCACAATTTTAGCCTCATAGTGTGAAAAGTGTGAAAGATCTTTTAGGGTCTCATTTATGAAGTCACTAGCCCTATTAGAGGGTTCAACCTTCTTGATATGATTGCCTTCTACAGGTCTTATCTCAATACTATCACCTGGAAGGATAGGATTCCAATACATCATTTTGGGAAGTGGAGACATTCAGACCACAGCAATGAACTTGCAAAACTGAAATCACCAGGCCCAGATAAATTCACTGGTAAATTCTAACAAACATTAAATGAAAAAAATTTTAACCAATTCTCTATGATAGCTTCTAGAAAATAGAAGCAGAGGAAACACTTTCTAATTCATTCTATGAACTTAGTCTTACTAAGTCTTACTTATGAACAGACAAAAGCATTACCAGAAAATAAAATTGCAGACCAATATCTTTCATGAACACAGATACAAAAATCTTCAATAAAACACTAGCATATAAAATTTACAATGTAAAAAAAGAATCACACATCATGACCAAGTGAAGTTTATTCCAGGTAGGGAAGGCTGTTTTAGCACTCAAAATCAATTAATAGTATTAATCTATTATATTCACAGGCTGAAAAAGAAAAATCACATAATCATATCAATACATGTAGCAAAGACATTTGACAATATCAACACTCATTCATGATTAAAACCCTCAGCAATCTAGTAATAAAGGTGAGCATCCTCAACTTGATAAAGAACATCTACCAAAAAATGTTAGCTAACTTTATACCTAATGGTAAGAAGCTAGCAGTTTTTCCTCTAAGATTAGAAAAAAGAAAAGAAATGTTCCCTTATTCTCCTTTTCATAGTTTTAAAATTTTTATTTTAAGGATGTGGAGTACACTTCAGGATTAGATATACAAGTGGTCATTGTACAGGTAAAGTTTTGACCCCCACTTTGAGTGGTTTGAGATCAGATACCCTAATTGATATTCTGTCCTTCCCCCTCCTCTGGCAGTTTTCAGTTACTGCCAAGCCTTTTCTTATACTATTATTCTTTTCTTATTGTACTAAGAGTTCTAGTTAATGCAAGGAGACAAAAAAAAATGGTATAAGGGATTACACACACACACACACACACACACACACACACACACACACACACACACACGTTGCCCAGTAAAAAATAAACTGTCTTCATATGCAGATAACATGATTGTCCATGTAGAAACTAAAAAGGAATGAATAAAGCCTTCTGAAATTAATATGCAATTATAGCACATTTGCAAGATACAAAGTTAATACCTGGCTATTTCTTTCCAATATGCTAACAATGAACAACTGCAATTTGAAATTAGAAAAACAATGCAATTTATGTAGCACCTAAAAAAATTAGATAGGCATAAATCTAATGGTCTGCATAAAATCTAATGAAGAAAGAAAGAAATCAAATAACTAAATAAATAGAAATATATTTCATGTTCAAGAATAGTAATATTGAGTATTGTTAAGATGCAATTTCTTGCCAACTTGATCTGCAGATTAAGCACAATCCCAGTCAAAATTCCAGCAAATTATTTTGTTGATATTGGAAAACTAAAGTTTATATGGAGAGGAAAAAGACCCAAATAGCCAACACAGTATGAAGGAGAAGAATAAAGTCAAAAGTTGAAATTACTCAACTTGAAGACTTACTATATAATTGTAGTAATTATTACAGTGAGACACTGGTGAAACAATAGGCAAATAGATCAACAGAATATAGAACTTAGAGCTAGATTCATGCAAATATAATCAACTGTCTTTGACAAAGCAGCAAATGTATTTTTTTAAATGTATTTTTAAAATTTAATTTAATTTTAAAGATGTGGGTACAGTTTAGGGTTAGGTATACAAATGTTCGTTATGCAGGTACCCTTATTGATGAGGAGTACTCCTCCCTCCCCTGGCAGTTTCCCTCAACTGCCAATCCCATCCCTCCTCCTCTGGCAGTTTCCCACTACTGACAATCGCTTTCTTATAGTATTATGATAATTGTTCAAGGTCCACTTATGAGTAAGAACATATGGTACTCCGTTCTTTGTTTCTGTAACAGATCACGTGAATATGATAGACTCTAAATCCATCCAAGTTGCTGAGAAGATCATATGCTTGTCATTTATGGCTGCACAATATTACATTGTATATATGTAGCACAGTTTTTTATCCAGTCCAGCTTTGACGGGCAGCATGGTTGGTTCCATGCTTTTTGCTATTGTGAATGGAATTTCAACAAGCATGTGTGTGCAGGTATCTTCTGGGTAGAATGACTTGAGTTCCACTGGGTATATTACCAATAGGACAATTGCTGGGTCTTATGGAAGGTCAATTTGTAGTTCTTTCAGAAATCACCTCACTGTCTTCCAAAGAGGTTGCCCTAGTTTGTATTCTCACTAGCGGTGTAGAAGCGTTCCTTTTTCTCCACATCCTCACCAGCATCTGTTGTTGCTTGTTTTATTAATGATGACCATCCTTACTGGGGCAAAGATATTTCAATGGAGAAAATGTAGCAGATGGTCTTTTCAACAAATGTGTTGGAGCAATTAGATTTCCTCATATTTTAAAAAAAGGCAGACACAAGGAGAATTTATATACACACTTTATGTACTTTTCAAAAATTGAGTCAAATTGGATCATAGACATGTAAAATGCAAAACTTTAAAATTCATAGAACACTATGTAGGAAAAAATCTAGATGACTTTGTATTTGGCAATGCCATTTTAGATGCAACACCAAAGATGAGATTCATGAAAGAATTTTTAAATAAATTGGCGCTCATAAAAATTTAACTTTACTCAGCAAAAGATACAGTCAAGATAATGTCATAACAAGTCACAGACTGAGAGAAAGACATTTGCAAAAGATATCTGAAAATGAAATGGTATCCAAATATACAAAAACTCTTACAATTTTTCAGTGAGAAATGAACAACCCAACTAAAAAATGGACAAAATATCTGAACATTCACTTCACCAAAGATATACTGATGACAATTAAGCATATGAAAATATACTTAGCATTATATGTCATAGAAGAATTCAAAGTAACCAAAGAGATAATAATAAGCACCTATTAAAAAAGCAAAAATTCAAAACACTGTTAACACCAAATATTGGCAAGGATGTGTAGTAAAAGAATTCTCTCATTCATTGTCAATAGAAATACAAAATGGCGCATCTACTTTGGAAGACAAGTTGCAGTTGCTTACAAAACTAAGCATATTTTCACCATATAATTCAGCAGTTATTCTCCTTGATATTCATTTAAATGAATTGAAAACATGTTCACACAGAAATCTGCACACAATTTTACAGCAATTGCACAGCAATTTTAATCATAATTTCCAAATCTTGAAAGCTACAAAATAACCTTCAGTAGGTGAATGGATAAATAAACTGTGGCACATCACAACTATGAAACACTATTCAGCATTAAAAAGAAATGATCTATCAAGGAATGAAAAGACATATAAAAACCTTAAATGCATAGGACTAAGTGAAAGAAGCAAATCTGAAATGATTGTATACTGTGTGAATCCAATTCTGTGTTATCCCAAAAAAGGCAAAATTATGGATTGTAATAAATGTACCATTCTGCTGTGAGATGTTAATGATAGGAGAATGTGTGCTTGTGTTGTATAAGGGATGTATGAAAACGCTGTACTTTTCACTCAATTTTTCAGTGAAACTAAAAATATTTTTTAAATAAGTTCTATATAAAATAGTAAATAAGACTTTGGAAACAGTCACCATACAACTTGTACACTTTAAAACACCAGACGCCTACACCCCTCCACAATTCACAGTAATACTTAACATTTACAGATGAAAACATATGGTGAAATTTTTGCCTAATTTACTTATGACACATTGGCAAATAAGCAGCTCTAATTGCATAGCAATATATAATGATCCAGAAGAAAATATCTTGGACTACAAAGCTGTAAATTTAGGCATACTGAATTCATGATAAATTGAAGGACTTTTTATTTTTTTTTGCATTACTGTTACCAAAGATGACTTACTTCTGCTATCTGTGATTATGTAAAGAGCAAATTATATGTCTAATTGAGATTTTTCCGATTTATGTCTGTATTTCCTTAGATGGTCAGTATCATTTGATTTGGTTTAGTGAATGTTTTATTTATTTGTTCAATATATTTCTTAATTTCTCTGTGTGATTGATCAGTTGGGAAATACATAAATCTAGGCACACAGGAATGTAGTTCCCCATAATTGGGCTCATAACACAATTGTATTGGTCAAGGAACACACTTTACCTTCCAGGGCCAAGACCTTGAACCAGCTTAAAAAAAATACCCAACTTTTCCATTTAACTGCTTGGTAAACTTGCATGAATTATCTTAAACCTTTAGGCCTTAGATTTCTATTTGAGTAGAACATAACTTTTTAATCTACATGATTTACACATAAAAATCAAATAATTTAAGAATTGCAATTTATTTGAAAATAATGAATAATCTTTGTAAAAGTAAGGTTACTAATATTAAGGAAATGTGTGCATATTTATTAAAGTGAAAATAATTACAATATTTTAAAATAATTTTAAAATATCAGATCACTCTTTGAAGTATTGTAATATCACTGAATTTTATTCTCAAGTTAAATAAGCCAAGTTACCAATGACATATATAATTGGATAACACCTTGATGTATAGGATACATCTGTATAATCATTGATACCGTATAATGGTGCTGTTTGAGTCTCTTGTCATACAGTACTGCAGTGTCTTATAGAACCTACAGCCACATCTTTTACTTGGAGGTCACCTAAAATTAAAAATTCCAACAAATATTTAACATTTCTTATCAGTCATTCAGAAATCAAGTTAAATACAACAAATATTAAATAAGAAATAGGCGTGTCCTTGTTACTTTAATTATTTTTTATGAATCTTTTTTTTTTTTTTTTGAGTCGGAGTCTCACTCTGTCCACCCAGACTGGAGTGCAGTGGCCGCTCCCGGCCACCGCAGCCTCGACCTGCTGGGCTCCGGCGATCCTTCCACCTCAGCCTTCCAAGTAGCTGGAACTACAGGCGTGCGCTTTCACACTGGGCTAATTTTTTTGATTTTATTGTAGAGATGAGGTCTTGCCAAGTTACCCAGGCAATTGTCAAACCCGTGGGCTCAGGCAATTCACTCACCTCAGCCTCCCAAAGTGCTGGGGTTACAGGCTGAGTCACCAAGCCCGGCTATGGATCTTATTTTTAACAATTTTCTTACTTGTTTAAAATTTGAAAGTCTATATTCCAAATCTTTTGTCATTAATCCTATAATTTACTCAAAATAAGTTTTACACATTTTAAATCAGCCCTATTGTCAACATTTAGATTGACATGTTCATGGATGGGATTTAGAAATACTCTACTTTGTAAACCATATGTATATGTTCTATCCTGCTTCTATCTGACTTTTGGACTCATCTTTCACTTATTTCACACACTTCAATTCTTCATTTAAGAAGCCTTTAAAATTAGTAATTACCTATCTAGGGTTACCATATATTTAATCTGGTTCATATGTTGTCATCTGTATCACAAAGCAAAAAAATTTCATTTCTTTACCAATCTATATGGAAACCACATAAAGTCAGGCAAGCAATTCACCTCTCTAATCATAGCTGTGAACAATTACAATTCCAAACTTGAAGATTAGCTTGCTCTCTGGATTCAATAGCTATTTTCTCAAGAGAGAAAATAAGTACTTAGGATAAATAAACTCAGAGCCATTGTCACTTGAAGTTGGCTCTTTAGAAGTATAAAAAGAGCCAGAAAGCTCTTTCTGTACACTTTCACCACTCTACTAATTTAAGGCTTTCTGTATTTCATTTCCTTAGAATTTGCCACTAAGGTATCTGTGCATTTTTAATATAACTATTTAAAGATCCGCAGAAATAATATAAATAATATAAATGGCTCAGCTACTCAGAAACTTAGAAAAGCATCTAGCAAATACTATACTAAATTGTCCCTGAATAGCTCCAAACTGCATATTGAAACATTAAGAATGGTTTGTTCAAGAGGCTCAATTTAAGAGAATCCCACAGGAATATAAAATGCAGTGATTTCACATTTCTTGTGAGGTGAATCAAGGATGAATTATATGTCAGACAGAAATTGATTAATTTTTTTCCTGTGAGATAATTTTATTCAAATTTAAGGATTTCACTCCATAATATTCTTAAATAGGAGGAAAATGGATATCTTATCAAATTAAAATCTTCCAACCCTTATGTTATCTTCTTTTGTGGGTTTCCCAATGTGCCTTCTCATCATCAATGTTCATGAGCATGTGTGATCAATAGTCACATTTGTCCATAAGCAAAAATCTTGATCCAGAGGCTTATACTAGTTAAGTGTCCTGAAAATTGTCATAATTAATGTGATAAATACTAAGCTCAACACAGGTTTCAAGTTTTAAAGTACACAATTAAAAAGCAATAAATGTTCTATTTTGTATTTTGGGAAGGGCATGTTTGTCATATTTGTTTAAAGATTTTTGTAGGTTTTTGTAAAAAGTGTCTCCTTTGTAGTAGCTGTAATGATTTCAACACAAATAATTATTTCTAAGTTTTATAAAATCTTACTACAAACAGCAGAATTTTCAAAAATAACTGACAATCAAAATATGAGCATATTACTCAAAAAAGTCTAAATACAATCAATCACGTGCTGTTATGCTAGCCTTATTTTTTATTTTTTTATTTTTTTTTTGAGTTGGAGTCTCACTCTGTCGCCCAGACTGGAGTGCAGTGGCCACTCCCGGCCACCGCAGCCTCGACCTGCTGGGTTCCAGCGATCCTTCCGCCTCAGCCTTCCGAGTAGCCGGAATTACAGGCATGCACTACCACGCCCGGCTGACTTTTTGATTTGTTGCAGAGATGAGGTCTCGCTGCCCAGGCGGGTCTGGAACCGATGGGCTCAGGCCATCCACTTACCTCAGCCTCCCAAAGGCGCGGGATTACAGGCTGAGCCACCGAGCCCGGCTTATGCTAGCTTTATGATCAGGATTTTTGGCAACCCAGACAAATTCTAGCCTGTACTCCATCATCCCACAAGTAGCTTAGGCTTCATAGTGTAAGATATGTCTTATTCCATGCAACCAAACCAAGGGAAGAATAATGAAGAAGAGGAAAAGCATCTTGAGTGTCAACTGCCTCTTAAAGAAGGACCCCAGTAATTGCCACAGGATAAATTCACTTCCTTCTAAGAGATTCAATATGCAAGTGACAATGATCAGACCATTAATACAACAGAGCATTGATCCACAATCTCTGCAGCATCCAGCTCAGGAAGCTAAACTACATCCTTTATAGAAATCAACTAAAAATTATTAGTACTTGGTCAATTATTGCCCCCACTCTGAACTAAAAATGAACCAGAGTCAGATGTGTTCCCAGTACAATTATGTAAGAATTCTACTTAGTCCAACTTCCTCATCCCAAAATCTTCCACATAAAGTATATTTGAGGTATTTACTTTCTGTGTTAATATAAGGTTTTCCCACTCTTCTATGCATCTTAGAATCTTTGCCAAACATAAGTGATGCTTAATGACTGCTGTAGCAAGCTCTGGATAAACAGGCTTCACTTAATTCCTTTGTGTCTGGTCTTTCCTTATTTCAGCAGTTCTACTGATTGTGTTTACACTTGACTGTTGAAGATGCTAAGAAACGTCATCTCCAGTACCCCAAAATCCTATACCAGCTGAAATCCTATTACTATGGAAGAGATGAAAATAAACTTTAGAGATTAAAAAAAAAAACCTTATAATTTTCTGTCTCTATGTTAAACAGGACCAGTTTTGGCACTGAGTATTCTTTTCTGTTCCTATATTAAACAAAACTAAGAACAAATATAAATATCAAGTCACTTTCTTCATGAAACAAGTTTCTCCTATAAAACTGAATGAAATAAAACATCTCAAGACAAACAGCTTCCTTATCAAAACTTGCTTCCACACTCTACTTTACTATATAGGCCCATCAATCCAAAGTTATTTTGCCATAAATTATAGCCAAGTCCTACCTGCTTCCTTCTTGTAATGCTTACTTTAAAATTATCTAGCCTTAGTTCTAATACCCTACAAATACACTCTCCTACCTCCCTCCTTCTGAGACACAATTAAGACTGAGAAATTATTGGTCCAATTTGTAGTAATTCTAGTACAGTTAATCTTGGTTGATCAATCCATTTTCCTGATAATGTTTTGATAGGATCATATGCCATGTCATGGTTATTCTACCATGATTCACTCAATAAGCCCTCATAGATCAGGATGCTTAAGGTGGAAAATGGTGCTCTTCTGAATCTCTTCAAGTCTCTTATTCATGAATATTTCTGACCATAAACATTAAGTATATCCTGGAAAGGACTTATTCTTGGATTTATTTGCATGAACCTTCCTATTCTATGTTTATTTTGTGTCAAAGAATGAGAAACCCTTTCTAGAAAATCTTTTATTATCAGACTTTAAAAACTCGTATCCTTCAACAAAATCTGTTTACTAATAGTATTATTGTTTGTCTTTTGTCATTATCATCTTATGCTGTGGGACATTAAGAGGGGCTATAGGAGGCCATATAGGCATAATAAATCCATACTTATGCTGACCTCAAAACTGAATTCAGAAAATCTCGCAACAGCAACTTTAGATCAAGTGTTTCCTCTGTCACCTTTTCAAAACAGTAAGTCTTTCCTCAATACTGTCCAGCTGTTATCAAAAACTACTTCTAAAAATTTTTCATACTCTTAGATTGGAAAGTTTGTTGATCTCCACTTAGTGACCACTAGTTTTTACCAGGTTCTAGAGAAAAGAAGTTGCAAAGATATTCTTTTTACAAAATGTTATAGCTTTCACGGAATATTCTCAGTTCATTTGGCACTTTTGATCAAAAACATGCTTCCTGCATATGAAAACTAAGAAAAGTTTGAAATCATAATGATACCTTCAAGAAATTTTGTCTTGCAAAAGACTTGAAATTCAAATTACAAAATAAGGGAAAAAAAGGAAGAAATTCTTGTGAGAATATTCTTTTTTTTTTGAGTTGGAGTCTCTCTCCATCACCCAGGCTGGAGTGCAGTGGCACCTTCACGACCACACCAGCTTTGACCTGCTAGCCTCCAGCAATCCTTCTGCACCAGCCTTCTGAGTAGCCGGATCTACAGGTTCACATTACCACACCCGGCTAATTTTTTTTTTTTTTTTTAATTGTAGAGATGAGGTCTCGCCAAGTTGCCCTTGCTGGTCTCGAACCCACGGACACAGGCAATCGACTTGCCTCAGTCTCCCAAAGTACTGGGATTACAGGCTAAACCACCAATTCCGGCCAAGAATATTCTTTATCTTCTGTGTTTTAAAGAAAAATCACAGGGCATTAATCAATAAGGGCTTTTAATCATACAACTTTAGAAAATTACTAAAGTTTCAAGTTACTGTTTAATCAAGGTACAGTGCTACCCTCTTTTGTGTGTGTGTTGAAATGTATTTTTTCTACATAATCTGTCTCTTCTCACTAAAGAGGAATTACAATTCGTTTTTTTTTCAGTAATAATTTTAAACTTAACTGAAATTGACTTGATTTTAATTATTCTTGTTCCCTTCTGCTCTACCTCTTTTTACTTTCTCTAGAGAAACTATGGAGATTAACTCATCATAAATAAGACTTTTCTCTCTTTATCTGTCTTTTTTCCTTTTTTTCTTTATGTGCACATTCTAGGACTATCTAGTCTAGTTAAATAATCAGAAATTTGTAAAAGAGAAATATTAAACTATTTCTGCTTCTTTTGTACGTTTTTCCTCACAAAACTAAAATAGAAAAAAATCACTTACAAGTTAAAAAAAGTCAGTTTCTAGATATGAAAAAAATTAATAACAATGAAACAGAGATAAAGACGTGGGAAAAAATCTCAAAATACTGAAAGAAACCTTTAATACTAGATAGATTATTTCTAAGATGGCAGTATCATGTGTTTTTTAGACTTGCACCTTAAATTCATAGAAAGTATATACAAATTCAAAAAGGTGGTAAATGGATTCATCGTTTTATCTAGAGTTTCAAATAGTTTTCCTTAATAACATTGTTTTTGCAGAAATAAATAATATAATTTTTTCAGGAAATCTAGCCATGAACTGTCAGTAATTTAATAGTGTGTATTTATTTTTAAGTAGGATAGAAGAGTGCTTGGAGTTGGCAGTTGATTACATAAGCATCATGGCAGGCAGATTGGCAAATCAATTTACAATATACAAACCTAACATGAGTATTTTCTTTGAGTTTGTTTTTTTAGGCAACTTGAAAGACACAAGAGCCCTGCTACAAACATGTCATGCAACTGTTAAATACACCCAGTTTTTCCAATGTCCTATTTCAGATATTCTTAGAGAACCAGGAAAAGTGCCAATGATAAGATGTTATTAAAATGAAAATCTGAATTAACTGAAGACAAAGATGTATACCATTCCATATGATGTTATGCCTTAGAAAATAATGTCACTTCTGCTACAGTCCTATTTGAGAACGTGACAGCAAAGAATAGCATTATATAGCTTTGCTGAGGAAGGCTGGAATGTCTGTCTGTTTTTGTAAACCTCCTGAAAGTGCTAGGTTTTAGGCTAAGCAGTTAAACAGTCTGTGAAATGATGCAGTAAGACTTTGTATTTAGTTAAAAATTCTGTCTAAAATGTTGTTTCACAGGGAAAAATAAAGACATGATTATATTTTAAAAAGAAGTAGAACATAATTCCATAATCAATGTATTAGAAAAGTTGTCAATAAACTCTTATTTTCCATTTGTCACTATTAATCTTGAACTATTGTTGAAAAAAACCTATTTCATATCTAAGGTTACTTTTAATTTTTTTAATCTTTGGCATTCTGAAATTTAATTTTAATAAATATTTTTATTACATATGCTCTTAGTACTCAATGTCTCTTTTGATCATAGGACTATGTCTTTCTCAAGTTCAATAAAACATTCTTACATTACTAGTTTATTATGTCCTTTTCCCCATGTATTTATTATATACTTTCTATTCTATTCTATTCTATCCTACTCTATTCTATCCTTTCTAGGATTATTTATTTATAGACCATATATTTTGTGCTCTAATTTGCATTCTGTAATTTGAAGGGGGGATTTTTGAAAAAATGTTTTATTCATATTGCTATATTTGGAGACAAAGGCATTGGATAATTCCTATTGAGAGATCAGGGGAATTTTCGTGAAACAATTTCACTTTGAAAATATTTAATAGTTCTATTTCATTAGAAAAACAGTGGTATTACTGGAGTTACAGTTATTTACTTCCTACTATTTTTTTTTTACATTTAGTTCAATAAATACTTCAGTGAATGTTTTGCTATTGTTACCTGTGTACATCTGCATGCTTTCTTGAGAAAAATAGCAGCATGTGAAATGTTTTTCAAATGTATGCTTCATAGCTGCAGAATAATTAACTACTTCTATCCCTTAAGAGTAAGATCCATGATATTTTCAAAATAATCAGATTAGATTAGTGTCAATTGGAATTCAAAAACAACTGGAGACATGTTATTAAAAGAGCACTTTAAAAATCATTATTAAATAAATGAATACAGTATAGCTATCTGTTTTGTAAAGCCATCATCTTCACTTTAAAACCTTGTCTATTCCATCTTACTTTTAATTAATGTCATGACAACTCAGGCTGTTGAAACATGCCAGTTACTAATAAAATGCAAGTATGTCTTAAAGCTTAACATTTTTACATTAGCAAGAAATTATAAAACTCTATTATATATTTTGTTTATCAAACAATAAGGACATTAGAGCAAATCTATAACTTAAAAAACATATATAAAATTTCCTTTATATTTGGAATCTTCCAGCAATAAATTTTTCAAATAATATATGCAAATATTCTGTGAGTCAACACATCTTAGTGAAAATGTCACTGGAATACAATAGGAAAATTGAGAATTTTCACTGAATTTTATACAAGAAAAAATTAGAATAGTTATAAGGTAAAACAAAGGACTAAATACTGTGTTATTAATAAGAAAATAGGAATGTACTTCTACTTCTGTTCATAATAACATAACTGCCACCTGACATTTTCTCCCCAGTAAACAAGAAAAATTAAAAATATAAATATAATAATACTATTTTTAACATTAGACAACAGACTAAACAACGGTAATTTGAGAGAATGGTCATAAACAATGTAAGTTCCACAGTCACATCACTGAGTGTCACAGGAACTTTCCAGAGCATTGTGTAAGCACAAAAATTGGAGAGGCCAGCAGAATATGACAGTCTTGCTGAATGGAGGAGTTAAGAGAGGCTGTGGTAGCTAGGATTTGTGAAATAGATGACCACAGAGAGAAAATAACATAGCTCCAAAAACATACCTAGGGCTACACCTAAGTTTTTTGACTGAGAACTAAACTCCTCACACACAGAATGAGACTCCATGAAGTTAAGTAAGAATAGCTATTGGAGAAAAAAAAAAAAACTACTGCTGTAGTGTCCAAATGTTCAATCCAAGAGACCACCAAGAGCCAATTCCGATGAAAGTTCAAGAGGGTCTTTATTTGCAAGCTCGAGCCTGGACCTCTGTCGACAACCGATGCAGCAGAGTACACCCAGAGGCCCTGACTTCCTTAAGCAGACACCTTTTATGTTTTTACACAAAGGGAGGAGGAGTTTGGGGGGACTTTCCAGTCTTGTTACCATTTAATTGGGTAGTAACCTCTGGTGGTCAGTCCAATTGTGGAGGATGGGCTAGCTTGACTCGGCTGACCTTGGCCCACTAGCTGGGGAAGTTGCAGAGATATTTGGAAACTTTAGGTGATTTTCCCCTGGCACCTGATTGGTTGTTGCTAAGGGGAAAGTGAGTCAAGGGAAGGGGTTGAAGCTTGAACTGGAGCTTTGCAGTTTTACCCATAACTGAAACTTTAAACAGCTACAGGTTATGTTTTAAAGCAGAAAACTAAAATGGCTGTGCTATTGTCCACAAGCCGATTACATATTTATTGGGTTATAGCATGCTCTTAACCTAAGTTTATGGTATACTCTATTATGGTTCTCTCACTGCAAAACTGTAAGTAGACAAATTTCCAGAGTAACACACACAAAGGGACATTTTTCAGTCCTGATTAGCCAGAGTAAAAAAACTTTGTTTATTAACTAGAAAATCAATAAAGTGCATGAAGAAATGAGTACATTTTTAAAAACCTACCCAAACTGAGACATTAAGATATAGGAAGTCTGAACAGACTAATGACAAGTGAAAAGGTGAAAGCAGGTACTCAAAATTCCCAATATAGAAAGGCCCAAGACCAAAAGGCTTCACAGGGGAATTCTACTAAGCATTTAAAGAAGAATTAACAGTTTCTTATAACTCTCTCCAAAAAAATAAAGGAAAGAGAATCTTTCCAAATCATTTTATAGAGTCAACATTATCTCATAATGTCTGACCAAAGCCAGATAGGGAAACTATAAGAAAGAAATCTACCGGTCTGTATTTCTGATGAGCATAGATTCAAAGATCCTCAAATGAAATATTGACAAACTGAATTTAACAGTGCATTAAAAAAGTTGTATACCATAACTAAGAGTTATTTGTTCCTAAGATATGAAGGATGGTCCAGTTATGCAAATCAAATAGACAACACTAACAAAATGAAGGAGAAAAATTACATAATCATATTATTAGATGCAGAAAAAGCATTTGACAAAATTCATAATAAAATTCTCAATAAACATGGTACAGAAAAAATTTTCCTTAATATAATAACGTGAATGTATTTAAAAACCCATTAGAACAAAAAGTTAAAAAAAAGAAAAAAACGGCCGGGCTCGGTGGCTCAGCCAGTAATTCCACGCCTTTGGGAGGCTGAGGTGAGTGGATTGCCTGAGCTCGCGGGTTCGAGACCCCCCTGGGCAGCGAGACCTCATCTCTAAAATAAATCAAAAATCAGCCAGGTGTGGTAGCGCATGCCTGTAATTCCAGCTACTTGGAAAGCTGACGTGGAAGGATGGCCAAAGCCCAGTGGGTCGAAGCTGCGGTGGCCGGGAGCGGCCACTACACTCCATTCTGGGCGACAGAGTGAGACTCCAACTCAAAAAAAAAAAAAAAGAAAAGAAAAAATAAAGAAAAAAATGAGGAATGAGACTTTCCTCCAGTAAACAGTTTGCAAATGAGGGAATCAGATTTTTGGATAAAACAGACATGTGTTCCAGAAAGCAAAGAGAGATTAGGGGTTTTATAGCAAAAAGTTCCTTTGTAGTTTCAATCAGGTCCTTTTATGCAAATAAATTATTCAAACTTTCTTGGTTCCAATAGGTCAATACAGCTGAGCTCTGATTGGTTGGTTCAGGTAAATTCTTAAAGTCCCAAGGTTAAATAGGTACAGGCTGTCAGGAAACTCGGGTTACATGTGCGACCTCTAGCCAGCAAGTGGCCTTTTGGATATATTTTATTTATTTATTTATTTATTTATTTATTGAGTTGGAGTCTCACTCTGTCACCCAGACTGGAGTGCAGTGGCCTCTCCCCGCCACCGCAGCCTCGACCTGCTGGGCTCCAGCGATCCTTCAGCCTCAGCCTTCCAAGTAGCTGGAACTACAGGCGCGCGCTACCACGCCCGGTTAGTTTTTGATTTATTGTGTAGATGCGGTCTCGCCAAATTGCCCAGGCGGGTCTCGAACCTGCGGGCTCAGGCAATCCACTCACCTCAGCCTCCCAGAACGCTGGGATTACAGGCTGAGCCACCGAGCCCAGCGAATCTATTTTAAATATAGATTCGGCTAGCCACTGAAGATCCATTTTGAAGAACTGGGTCTTGCGGGTTCATATTTGTTCACATTTTCACAACTCGATCAAAACTTGTCAGCAGATAGCATTCATAATCACATAGGTTAATTGCATTGCATTTCAGCTCTGGAGTGTTTGGCTACCTGCTGTTGGTTCATCTAGTCTCACACAGAGACTAGTGGCGCAGAGACTAGTGGTAGGCAGTGGCCAATTGCGATTCTAGAGCTGTTTGCATATGGAGACACTCCAGTACTTGTTAGATTTAAATCATAGTCTCTTGGGTTTAGTTTGCTCCACTTTCCAGCTGAAGCAAGTTTAAAGTTTCAAAGTGTTGGGTCAATATGATCTTGATAGGGATCTTTTGCAGCCATCTGTTAAAATGGTCTAGAACAACTTTAAAAAGGAACCAAATGCTTAGACCAAATATGAGGAGGATCGTTGAGCTTTGTAGGGCAAAGCGCAAAGATCCTATATTAGGGAAGTCAGTTGACAATATCTGGAAATTGGAGATTTAACCCAGTAAGTTCAGCTAGGAGGCCTTCTGAAGCTATCCCTTTCAGAGATTTGGCTAGCTTTAAGATCTAAATGTTTCTAATTCAACTTTACTTAAGATATTTACCCAAGTGCAGCAGGAAGTCTTAGCAACAGCACAAACACCACTCTGTGCATCAAAAAGAAAGACTAAAGCAATGTGGCTGTCTAGAACAACATGAGCAAGGAATCTAAAATCCTCTGTTGTTCCTTGATAGCCCAGAGTATGGATCAGGCCATTCTGTGGGAAAGGTTTAAGATCATATATTCATACTAAACAGGGCCAATTCCAAGCTAAGAACCCGTCATTCTCCCACATCTAGCTTTTCATTAGGGTTAACCTCTTCTTTCTCCCTCAGTAAAGCACATTCTCGAGTGTCCACAGCTGTTCACTTCACAATCTGACAGGCTGCCATCAGGGTAATCATCAATTATTGATAGGGCTCTTTTAGCCTTGGGATGCAAACTTGATGTCCCCAGAGTTCAAGTTTGAATAATAGTGATGAGAAGAGTGAGTTGATCTAGAAAGCAAATACCTGCATTTTCTAAGGATCTGAGACCATTTTCTTTTAGCTAAGATAACTGCAGTCAAAACTATAACCTGGAGGGGCAGCCAATTGTTCTGAAAGGTTATAAAAATTTAAGGAGGCAGTTACGGATGAAAGAGTGATGGTATATGGTCAAATCAAGTGTTAATCTTAGGCAATGGGAGAACAGTATGATTAAACTGACAGACTCAGGAAGTTGTGGGAGAGACTCCTAAAGCTTTCTGGGTACCTTCTAGAGAGGAGGCTCTTACTAAGCATTCTGTTCTTATAGGATTTTCTAAATTATAGAGAGAGGCAATGAGTATTCAGCATACATCAAAGAAATGTGGTGTAAGGCAGTAGGAAGATATTTAAATTATTTTCAGTGAAGAAGAAACAGGGAGGAACTTCATAGTTGCATACCTGATAGGCCACAAGCTATGTGTCAAATAAAGATACAAAATAATTAGGCACATTGTTGAAGTCTGTAACTAGGATGATTATAGAATCACTGATTCTCCAATGAACCTGGCTGGGGATAGGTGACGTATCCAGTATTCAGCTAGGTTCCCTTCAGAAGCAAGAGACTACTAAGCTAGTTGCATTCGAGCGTTATCTTCCAGCAAAAACTGGCAGGAAGGTTTAAAAAAGAAGAAAGAGGAAGAGGTAGAGCATGTATAAAAAGAGAAGATTATAGAATTCGGGCAGGCAATGAGTTGCACAGTTTTGTAAAAGTGTATGGGTATCAAAATACGAAAATACATGAACTGCCCTAGTGGGGCATAAGATGTCCAGGGTATGTCAGGTTCCCAAAGCTATGATAATTAAAACAGTTGTAAGGTAAACATACGGGCTAGTCATAGTTTTCCAAAACAGAAAAAAATGTTCTACAGACCTGATTTGCTATCTTGGGAAGAAGCAGTCCACCTCAAATGCCATCTTTTTTCCATTGGGGCAACCGTACTTTTATTATTTGAGGTTAGTATTGGTGACAGGTTGGAAGATACACTTGGTAGAGGGATCAGAAGCATTTTTTAAAATGAAAAATCTGAATCCATGAGTCAGTGCCTTATAATTTAGCAACACATACCTGATAGTGTCCTGTCCAGTGAGACTGGAGGGAATTAAGTTGGTGCCTTTTCTAGTACAAGACCCAAGGCCTGATATTATAAGAATGCTATTTCCAGAACATTATTAGAGTAATCTTTGGTAAGTTTAGTTTTATGTTTTAGGATGTCAATGAACTATTTTTGGTAATCTGAGAGATTATTATTATTATTATTATTATTATTATTAAGTTGGAGTCTCACTCTGTCGCCCAGATTGAAGTGCAGTGGCTGCTCCCGGCCACCGCAGCCTCGACCTGCTGGGCTCCGGTGATCCTTCCGCCTCAGCCTTCCATGTAGCCGGAATTACAGGCATGCGCTACCACGCTCCGCTGATTTTTTGATTTATTGTAGAGATGAGGTCTCGCTGCCCAGGCGGGTCTCGAACCTGCAGGCTCAGGCAATCCACTCACCTCAGCCTCCTAAAGGCGAGGGGAGTTACAGGCTGAGCCACCGAGCCCGGCGGGAGATTTTTTTTTTTTTTTTTTGAGTTGGAGTCTCACTCTGTTACCCAGACTGGAGTGCAGTGGCTGCTCCCGGCCACCGCAGCCTCGACCCGCTGGGCTCCGGTGATCCTTCCGCCTCAGCCTTCCATGTAGCCGGAATTACAGGCATGCGCTACCACGCTCGGCTGATTTTTTGATTTATTGTAGAGATGAGGTCTCGCTGCCCAGGAGGGTCTCGAACCCGCGGGCTCAGGCAATCCACTCACCTCAGCCTCCCAAAGGCGCGGGATTACAGGCTGGGAGATTATTTTTTGATGAGAACCAGCTGGTGAAGTTTTTTATCTAGAGGTACATGGTGACCAGAAATAAGTTTGAAAGGAGACAACTTGTGTTTTCCCATAGACATAGAACAAATGTTAAAGAGTGCTAAAGGAAGAGCCTAGGGCCATAGCAGCCTAAATGCTGCACAATCATTGCCAGCTGGGTTTTTATTATTTAACTGGTTCGTTCTACCAGCCCAAAGGACTGAGATGAGTAAGCACAATGTAAATGCTGATACATAGGTCAAATTCTACTAACATTTTGAATGAGTTATTAATTAACTCCTCAGTCACTATGAGGCTCTTGAGGAACTGCCCAGGTTGGTATAAGTTTTTCAATAGAGTCTTAGCTACTGCCATGGCTGTGACCTGCTGACAAGAAAAGACTTCAACCCAATGAGAAAACATACAAATTATACCCAATACAAACTAACAGCCTTGAGAGGTGCAGCGCTGAGTAAAATCTTGTTGTCGTACCTCAAAGGGGGTATTTGGTCATGGAAAGTGGCCCATGAAGGCAGGCAATGTCTTTCCAGGATGATATTTTGTGGGAAAATTTTATGCAGTTGGTATATACAGTGAGTAATGGTGGGAAAGAAGTGCCAAAAATATTGCTTCCCCTATTGGACAACTTTATGGGCATTCCAATAGGTCAGGTCATGGATAAAAGTTAAAATTTACTCTTTCAGGCTATTAGAAAGAATGAGAAAATAGTTGGATCCCTCTGTGTTGTAAAACTATCAAAAGAGCTACATTGTATAACTCATGTGTCCCTCTTCCTCCAGAGACAGGCAGAACTTTAGCCAATCTTTGCTAAAGTTGGAGAACTGGAGGCAAGATAGAAATGGGTGAAAATTTGGTTCTAGTTACAAAGATTGATGTTATTTGTTGAACCATAGCTGACTTGGATGCAGTATCAGTCGATTTGTTTTCTTGAATTTCTGTATTTTGGACCGAAACTGTCTCTGATGATTAAACCTTTTGAAGACTGAATGGCATTGAGGAGCTCCAGCTATGTTCTTTGTTCTTTGTTCTCTCCCCTGGTAAAATAAGGAAACCTCTTTGTTATCAGAACATACCAAAGTTCTGAACTACCCTGAATACATATCTTCCATCCATATAAAAATTGGCCATTTCATATTTGGCTAAAAGTTATGCCCTTGTAAGAGTATGCAGTTATGCTTGTTGAGTGGACCTGGCATCAGGAAGTGGACCAGATTCTATAGCTTTGCTAAGAGAGGAAATAATATATCCTGTTTGGTATTTATCATTTAGTCTTTTCAGATATAACTCATCAGTAAACTAACTATAATCTGTATTGGGCAAGGGAATGTCTTGAAGACCTAGTTGATGGGTAAGAGGTTAACCTGTCAAGGTAACACAATCATAGGAAATGTTGTCTTGAAAGGGAAGTAGTGGCAGGATTAAGCAAGTTACAATAAGTGATTGTAAAATTGGGTGAGGATTGAAAGATAATCTTGTTGTTTACAGGGTGACTGTCAGAGAGATTCTGAGTATAATGTGAATTGAGGAGAGACTCAATAAAACAAAAAAGATAAACAGTGAGAGATGAGTTTATAACTATCTTCTCTATGGCTCTCACAAGGGTAGAAGCAGCAACAACTGCTTTGAGACAAAAGAGAGGTCTCTGAGCAGCAGGATAGGATTGAACTGCCAACCATAGTATCCTGTGAGTCTAACTTGTCCCCCATGGGGTTGAGCAAAAATCCTCAGAGGATTTCCTTTCCATTTGTAAGTGAACATATTAAAAAGAAGATTTTAATTAGGGTGTCGTACGGTCAAGGCTTAGGTAAGCTGAGTTTTTATGTTCTCAAAAGATTGATGGTCTGAGGTCCACTGGACAGGATCGCGGAGGAATTAAGTCAATTATAGAGCAGGTGAGACATTAAGGAAAAAGTGGAAAGTCAATTTTGGCAATAACCTGCAAGTCTCAAGAATACTTGCAGTTGTGTTTTAGTTTGGAGGAGGGGAAAGGCCCATATTCCTTGTAGACACAAGGAGTCAAGATTCAGTCCCTTTGCAGTTAGGAGAGGTCTCAGGAATTTGACAGAATTTTGACAAAACTGGAGTTCTTTCTTGTATTCTGTGCTTCTTTGAAGCCAAATTGTGAAGCTGAAGGACACTGTTGGTGAGGCAAGCCACTTGGGAAGGAGAACATAGGAGCAAATAATGGACATATTGGGGTAAAGCAGAGCCACGCTGCAAAAGAAGGCAGTCAAATCAATCCTAATGGTCTTGCAGACGTAAGTTGGCCTTTCATATACCCCTGGGGAAGAACTATCCAGTTATGCTATTCACTTTACCAAGTGAAAACAAAAAGTATTGACTGTCAGGATCTACAGATATGCTGAAGAAGGCACTACAAAGATCAATAACTGAAAAGTATTGACTATAAGGAGGAACACTAGAGAGTAAGGTATGGGTTTCAGAACTATAAAGTGTTGGTATTTCAAGGGCAGTGCAGGAGACAAATTTATTTCATAAATCATTCACCATAGATTGTGTACCAGTCTCCAGATTTTGCTTAACATTGGGGAGGGACTTATTATGGCCTACTTAAATTTTGATAAGAGGTTCTGGATAGTTGTGAGCAAAACCAGGATTGACTCCCAGGTAGCCCTCAGAGAACAGGGTGGGTAGCATTGGTGAGGCTAATTATATAGATGGACATAAGTAAGGCATGGGTTTCAGAATTATATAGATGGATGTAAGTAAGGTGTGGGTTTCAGAACTATAAATTGTTGGTATTTCAAGAGTGGTGCAGGAGACAAACTTATTTCATAAGTTATTCACCATAGATTGTGTACCAGTCTCCAGATTTTGCTTAACATTGGGGCGGGGTTTATTATGGCCTACTTGAATTTTGATCAGAGATCCTGGATAGTTGTGAACAAAATCAGGGTTGACTCTCAGGTAGCTCTCAGAGAAGCGGGTGGATAGCACTGGTGAGGCTAATTATATAGATGGACATTTTTGTAAAAGCTTTTTCTGTGGCAAAATCTCATTGTGGGGATAACTCAGGTATTATTTCCTCTTTCTTGAAGAAGAAAATATGGGCCTGGTAGGTTTCTAAGACATCCCATCTCAGAAGGTATATAAGAACTGATGGGAAAAGCAAAAACAATTGACTACCAGTGAGAGGTCATAATTGTAAGGGGGTTGGTAGAGACTTAAGAAGCATCATAGGTTGGTTGGCTACCCTGACCATCTCGATGAATTAAGAACTCCAAGGAGGGGACATTGACAGAATCTAGTATCAACCAGATCTTTAGTCCTGCTAGGAAAAAAAAATGACTGGTGCGCTATTCTAAAGTTTAGTTGAAGTCATTGCTTGTATTGGGGGCGACCCTTCTTAGTATGTCTAGTGCCTCTCTGACAAAGGAGGTTTTTTAAGTTAAATTTCCAGGAGTGTACATTTCTGGTGCATCTTATTCTAATTCATGAAAATGAAGAACTGTCAACTTGGCGACTATTGCTTGATAACTTAAGGTTTCAGCTTCCCTAAATTTGTTGTTCTTTTCTAAAGTTTTGGACAAGTGATTGGCCAAAGAAGCTATTTCATGGAGTAATTTCTCAGCCTAATTAAGGTCATGCTGTTTTTTCAGACTACTGAGGGCTTCAGCAAGATCTGCCACGAAAATAGAGCTAAGTAGCCTTAAATTTTTGATCCCTGAATTTTACTGTAAAGATCTGTAAAGAATTTTACTGTAAAGATCAAATCTATCAAAATAATCAAAGATCGGTTTACCTTTTCTGTACACAGCATTGTATGTATTTCTAATTTACTCAGTGGGCAACAATTAAGGGCATAGATTTTGAACAATTTAACAGCCTGCTTCTGTGCATTTTTAAACTCTTGGGTACCAGTCTCCTTAAGTCCTTAAGAGAATTCTGTCACTCAGAAGCTAATATTCACTCGTGAAGCAAGACATTTATCACAAGCATGTGAATGAACTGATAGAGATAGATGGAACCAAGCTGATAAACACTGATGATTAGGGCAAAATGTCACTCAAATTTAGGGAAGTTATTTTTGGGATTAGGAAAATCTTTCACTAGTGCCAAAATTGCTGACTTGGCCCAAGGAGCATAGTAATTTGCAACTTCTGCCTCCCTTGTTTGAATCTTAAAAAGGGATATTACAGGAGAATTTGAAGAGTAGGCTGTATTGTAGGGAGTGGAGATGTCAGGAGAAGAGAAAAATGAAAGTAAATTAGTCTTATACTTGTTAGACTAACTATTATTATAGATGAATTTTAGCAAGGTTGTCAAGAAGTTGGAACACTTGTGCATTGGTGAAATGCAAAGGGTTACAACCACTTTGGAAAACGGTGTACAGATTCATTAAAAAAAAATGGAACTACCATATTATGCATAAATGCCACTTTGGATATATCTTCAAAAGAATTCAGGTCAACATTTTAAAAAGACATCTTCACTCTCACCCATATTCATTGCAGCATTGTGTATAATAGTCAAGATATGAAAATAACCTAAATGTCCATTGATGGATAAATGGATAAAATAAATGTAATATACACATGCCACAGAATACTATTTTGCTTTTTAAAAAGAACTAAATCTTTCTACATGTGACAACCTGGATGAACTTGGAGGACATTATGCTAAGTGACATAAGTCACAGAATGACAAATACTGCCTTATTTCACTTCAATGTGGTATCTAAAATAGTCAAGTTCTTAAAAACAAAGAGTAGAATAATGATTGTAGGAATTAAAGGAAGGAAGCAAATAGGAAGTTGTTATTCACCAGGTAAGAAGTTTCATTTATGCAAGATGAATAAATTCTAGCAATATGCTAGACAACATTGTGCTTATAGTTTATAATATTGTATTATGCACTTAAAAATTTAAGATGATAGACCTCATGTCAATTGTTCTTACCAGAATTTAAAAAAATGTAGAACAACATGCTCAAGAAAAATTAAAAATTCAGTAGTTATGCCAGACAATGAAGCTTAAAAATGAGGCTTGAAAACATCAAGCTGGGCCATTGCCTTACTAAACTCTGGTATGGCCATTGCTCTTGGAGCTATGGCTGCTGCCATGTTTCCTGGCTTTGGCCCTCTCCCCTACCTTGGGGAGGAGAATTTCCTCTCTCTCTCTTTCTCTCTAATTCACTTTCTAAGTAAACTATTTTATAATCAGAAAAAAATCAAGCTGATATACATGCACCTAAACTTTCTGCTCAAATAAAAAATCAAAACACTCTAAGTGATCACAACAAAATTCAAGCATGCAACAAATTAGTATTCCATATGTAACTTATAAGTCAAAGAAAAATTAGTCCATAAAGCAGATGCAACAACTAAAATAATTAAATAAATAAAATAACAAAATCAGATCTGCACATAGCATAATATAGAAAAACATAAATCAAATTAAAATATGCATTTTTAAAAGGCAGGGAGAATAAAAACAGTAAAAATTCAAAACAAGATTATAAACTAATACTATATCAACAATATAAATAATTACATTAAATGTAGAATGTAAACACTCTTCAATTAAAAATGGAAATTTTGACAATAGATTAGAAGAGCAAGACCTAACTATTTTTTTTTTTACAAACTTCCAAAGAAGTCTACATACTAATCCCTAGTACTTGTGATTATATTAAGTAGCAAAGGGAAATTAAGGATGCATATGGGGTTAATGTTGCTTTTAATAAAATGGAAGTTTGTCTTAAATTAACTGATTGGCACAATTTAATAACAAGAGTTCTTGAAAGAGGAAAAAGGAGGCAGAAGGAGAGTCAGAATCAGAAAAGTAGATATGAAGATGGAAGCAACATCAGAGTGATGTCACATGAGAACAAATTGGACCAGTATTGATGTCTTTCAATAAGAAAATAAGAGGTGATTTACCAAGGGATGTATGTTGCCTCTAGAAGCTATAAAGAACAAGTGAATGGATTTTCCTGTATAGCCTCCAAAGAAGAACATAGCCTTGCCTATGGTTGGTTTCAATATAGTGAAACCAGTTTGCTCTTTTGTCCTACAGAAAAATAAGGTAAAAAGCATTTATTGTTTAAGCCAACTAGATTGTAATACTTTATTACAGCTGTAATGAAATAATAATATATCTGTCTACAAAAAAAAAAGTAGACAAAAAGAAAGCTTTCCTTTCTAACCAATATGCAACAATAAAAACCAGAATTCACCCCCTTGCCTAACACAAATAGAAACAAACAAATATAATAGGTGGAACAAAAGCTTTCAAGACACTTAAACCCAAGTAATGAGAAACAATATTCTTGCAAAGATGAGAAACGAAAGAAGGTGAGCCCAACAATTCCCTTTGCTTACTGTGTTGAATCAATTTCTCATAAACTAAATAAAATTTTAAAAATAAAAAAACTTACAGTAAAATAAAAATTTTCATAACCCACACAAGTAAAATACACACTATCTAGCAACCAAAAAAATTATCAAACATAAAAACAAGAAAAAAATACAGTGAAAATAATTAACCAAAGTTGACTTATCTGACAAGGAGATAGAATTAAGTAAAATGAGGACATTAAAATAATTACAACTGCATTTGAAAAGCTAAAAATATATAGAAATGCAGGATGTTAAAAAGATCCAAACCAAAACAAACTAAATCAATGATGTTTTAGATGAAACATATACTAATATTAGTTTAATAGCATGATATATTGTAAAAGAAAAAAATTAGTGAATTTGAAGAATACACAACAGAATATTTTAAAATAATAAAGAGAAAGCAGAACAAAAAATTTAAAAAGCCTCAAAACCCTTAGGAAAAATTTTATGTGGTTTAAATAATATAAAATTATTATACTAAAATCGGAAGAAAAAGTTTTTTTAAATATGCAGAAAACTTCCCAAATGTTACGACAACTATAAATTTACAAAACAAGAAACCCCAGCTGCCTCAAACACAAGAAATATAAAGAAATTACACAAGTCATGCTATAATAAAGTTGCTCAAAAATGTCAAAAGTAGCTATAGAAAATAAACATGCTGAGAAGAGAGGAATAAGGATAAAATTACAGCAGAGCTTTTGTCAAGAAATGCAACTTAGAAAATAATGAAAATATCTTTAATGCTTTGAAAAGTAAAAATTTTACATAGAATACTATAAAATATTACTACATAATAATCAACTGTATTTCTATAAAGTTAATAAAGTATGAACATTTATAATTAAGTAAAGAATATGAAATTCTTAGGATTTAATCTGAAAAAAGATGTACAAGAGCTGTACATTATAGACCATGAAATATTGATGAAGGACTCAACATATTTTTAAAGAAAATGTATCTCTTAATTAAGTTATAGTTTTAATATAATCTCATGCAAAATCCTAGAAATATTTTTTGTAGAAGTTAAAACATTGATTTTACAATTCATATAGAAATGCAAAACATGTATTATAGCCCAAACAATGTTAAAAAAAATTTCTTAGAAGACTAATACTGTCTGATTTCAAAGAGTATTAGAAAGTTGTACAAATCAAAATAATATGACGTGATTGATAATAGAGTGTGCATTAGACCTGGACACACAGAGGTTACTAAATTTTAATAAATATGCAAAAGCAATTCAATGGTTAAAGTTTGATTTTTTTCAACAAATGATACCAGAACAATTGAATGTCCATATGTCAAAAAACAAACAAAAACGATGCTTGCAACTCTTCAGTGTCCTTGCTTTGCTACTAACATACACATCTCATACATTCTCATAAAACCTAAACACTGGAAAATTTAAACTTTAAAGGAAAGTTTTTAGCCTATAAACAAGACTGTCAACAAAACTGGAGAACAATATACATTGACTTAGTTCCTAACTTATATACTTTTATGTTACAGCTATTACTGTATTCTTCCACTTTAAAATTAATATTTTGCAATATATTGGTACTTGTTATAAAACTAGTGTGATAAGAAACAATTCTTGGCACAATTGTTTACCTTAACATCCTCAGTTCTAGTTTTGGGAAGGCATACAGCTATAACTAATTTCTCAAGATACAGTAAAGATAAAACTTTAATAAAATTTTAAGAATAAATAACGCATATGAAATTTAAAAAATAAGTAAAAGGAACAAAGAAAGTCAGATAACTATTAGTTCTAATTCCACTAGAATATAAATGAAGGCTAAGTCTAATTGTTTCTTTTGCCATATTCCTGATTTTCATGTAATCAAATTGAGTAGTATTTCACCAATAATTATTTTCAGGGAACAAAAAAAATTATAATGTTTAGACCTTGAGCATTTTAAATCCAGATTTGTAGGTGGAAAAAAAGCAAATTTTTCATTGGAATAATTATGTAAAATATACATGGTTCTTCCAAAGTAAAAATAATAATAACACTGATTTTTCCACTAGGGCTCCAAAACTGTTTTCATTTCTTAAAATTAAAATGTTATCACTGCATTAGCTTAAAGTTTCAACCTCTTAATTAATTTCATTTTCTTATCTAGTTATTAGCATTAATATGTAGTTCTTAGTTATATGTCTTTACCTAGATCTAACTCTGTATTCATAAGAATCTATATATTTCTTGATATAGAGGAAATTAAAAATAAAGACATCATATTTTATATGTGTTATAATTATAAATTATATTACAGGGAAAGGAAAGTACTATTTGTCCACCATTACTTGAAAACGATATTAATAAATCAGAAATCTTTCATAGTGTTTTCAACAAATGTGTGTTACAACTCTAGTATGTATTCATATTATTTTCTTCCTGAAGAACCTTTAATAAAATGGATTATGTGACTGACTAAATTTGCATTGGTTCCTTAATTTGGAACTGTAAAATGTAGGAGTATATTTGGGTTGTTTTAGGACCCACAGCTTACTGTTGAACAAATACAGATGAATATATATGATTCAAACACATAACATGTTGTTCTTGAGAAGATAGCCTGCTGGATTGGATAAAAACCTCTGTATAGTTTGTTTACCTTGAAAAGTGTAACTCTATGGAAGAAGTCACTGATATCCTGTGTAAGTAAGTCATGGTGAACTGACTTTCAGACTATCAGGATGCTTATTTATTTAATATGCCCCTTCCCAAGGTTATCATAAATGCTGCAAATTAGCACCAAAATGTAACTTTGCCTACTGCAAAATCAACTAACATTCTGAGAAGCCATATATGATTTGCTGTTTCAGCTTCCGCTTATGAGTCTGACATTTGTTGAGCAATTAGTGACATAAAGGAAAATATGGAAAAATGAAAGGACAGTCAATGGACTTATCCCAGCATGATGAAATGTTTAAAGAAAGGGATGAACATAACAAGATTTGACTGGGTTGCCAAAATGGTCTTAACAAAGTACTATCAGTGTTGGGTTGACTAATGGCAGGTTCTGCTCTTTCTTTATTAAAGAGTTATAAACACATCTGCTATATTTACTCTAGTTTGAAGGAATTTAAAACACTGAAAAGCCAAGAGACTAACAAGAAACTTAACCTTGAATTCTCAGGGATCATAGTCTGGCAAATTAATCAGAATGAAGGTTGATGAACTGGTTTTGGTTTTGAAACCCCACTGCCACTTGATGATACAAAGTAGTATGAATGTGTGTCAGTAAAATGACCAGGATTTGGTTTCTTGCAATGGGATCTCAATTCACAAATGACTCCAAAACTTTTTGGTAAAGTACTAATGGAAATTAGATTAGTAGGCTATGGGGATGCAGTAGTTGATGGGACTAAAGTGAATGCCTATTTAAAAACTGAAATGTTTGGACAGATTTTATGCAAAATAGTTATGTCTCTTACACCCAAATGTATTATTGGAATAGATACTATATCTGACTGAGAAATACACCTGCCATCTAGTGTTCGTAAAACAGAAAGCATGAGTTTTTACTTAGGGCAGCATTAATTAGACACTAAAAGAGACGCTAAAAGAGAACCTAGAGAATTTCCCAAGCCTACACAGGTTTATAATTTGAGACAAAATCAGTTGACTGGTGGTTAAAAAGAAATTAAAACTGCAGTACTTACATGCTAGAAGTTGGAAATGCTGTATTCAACTCATTCTCTGTGCAATAGTGCAATATGACTCATAACTCATGAAAACTGTATAATTAGAAATATATATTTGGTCTTCCTTCTCAGCTCCTCAGCATAGATCTCCTAAAATCTTTGCAATGTCCTGAGTGATAGAACATCTTATGTTCTAGAAACCTCTTTTGATCACACTTGAGTTCATATGAATGAGATGACTTAGCACTAGAGGACTACATAGCCTCTGCATGGGACTGGTCACCAGAAGGAAAAAGTGATAAGAAGGTGGGAACTTTCAACCCCACCCATCATCCTCTAGGTAGGGTAGATGGGGTTGGATATTAAAACTTCATAAAAATTCTTGAGCAATGAGATTTAATGGGCTTCTGTGTTGAAAAACAAATTCATATTCTGGGAAGGACAGAAACACCTGCCTTTAGTTCCCTTCTTGACCATGCCCTATGTACTTCTTTATCTGAATGTTCACCTGTAAACTTTATAATATCTTTTATAATAGACCACCGAATGTAAGTAAATGCTTCCCTAAGTTTTGTGAACTATTCTAGCAAATTATTGAACCTGATATGAGGCTCCTGAAAACCACTGATTTGCAGTCAAATCAGGCAGAACTATGAGTCAGCTATGGCCCACCATTTGTGATTGATGTCTGAAGTGGAGGGCAGTCTTGTGACATAGAGCTCTTGAACTGTGGAGTTTGCACTAATTCTGTATAGTTAGTGTCTGAATTAACTTGCAGGATACCCACCTGCTGTCATTGAGTTGGTATGTGGAAAAACCTTACACATCTTGTGTCAGAAGTTTTGGATGATAAGTGTAAAGAAATGGTGTTTCCTCATAATTGGTGCCAAAAGTGGGATACTTGAGAGAAGTATTGAGAGTAGTACAGTAAAAGAGGAAAGAATTTTCCTTTCAGAGACCATCAGTGAGTTATCAAGGCTTGAGTTAGGTAGTACCTTCTTATGGCCTCAACAGTCCCTGATACATGTGTGTGTCTGTGTGTTCATAAAACTTTAAAATTTTCTTCTTCTTATTTCCAGATATATTAAGGTCTTATCTACAAATAAAATTATATATATATCTGAGGTATACAACAATATATTTCAATGTGTACATATTATGAAATGAGTACCACAATCGTGTTAGATAACGCATTCATTACTTCACATAATTACCATTTGTGTGTGTATGGTAGAGACAATTAAGATCTATTTTCTTAGAAAATTTCTGTATGCAATACAGTGTTATTAACTATAGTCTTCACACAGTGTATTAAATATTCAGGATGTATTTATCTTATGACTGAAAGTTTGTACCCTTTGACCTACATCTCATTTTTCCCTTTCCTCAACCTACCTCAATACAGTTTTAACATACCAAAAAAAAAAAAATATCTAAAGGAAATTAACATTTAGTTACTGGTTTTGCAAATACTTTTTTCGTGATCCTAATCTTTAAAAAGAGAAAACTGCAGTTTGCCTTCACATGGAAAGTATGACAATTTACATTTGCTGTATCACCCCCAAGGTTATTTGCATTCTGAATTACTGCAATGATTTGGTTTTAAGGTATTTGAACTAGATACAGGTTCCCAAAAGGATCATATTCTACCTTGAAGATATAATGATAATTTCAAAAGGTAAAAAGTAAGCGGGCACCTCTTATCAACAGGGTGCCTGAATGAAACGTAATTGTACACCTAACCCTTAACTGTACCCCACAAAACGATAATAAAAAATACTGATTAATTATTAAAAAATAATAATAATAATAATAATAAAATTCTTAGAAATAAAAAAATAAGTAAGCGGGGACTAACAAATTCAGTGGTGACATATATGACTAGCAGATGTTGGCTGATAAACCTAAAAAAGATTCAAAGTCCATTCAAATGGCAAAATTCTTAGGAATAATTAGAGCAGATGCCACATATGACATTCCACAGGCTACTAAAAATAATCTGTTGCCATTTCTTATTCCAGTAACCAAGCAAGAAGCACAGTCCCTGGTTGTTTTGTTTGGATTTGAGAGGATGCATATTCTGGAAATATTGTAAGGCAGTACAGACAAAAGTACCTGAAAGAAAGCTGTGTTTTGGGCGTGGGACTTCTGAAGGCTATGTCTGAGTTGATCCACACTCAGATTTGATTTGTAAATACCTGTAACTTGCACTGATGCAGATGGAAGTTTACAGCGAAAACTTGTGAGCATTGCCTAACAGAAAATCCTGAGATTTTGGAGCCAAAATATCCAAATACGTTGACAAGGTACATAGCACTTTAGAGAAAATGATTGGCTTAGTATTACACATTAACGATAATGACTTGGAGACACATCGTAGAAACTGTATAAGTCGAAGAAATCCTATTTAAAGGTTGACTCGTAGTTGATTTGTCAGTAGGCTAAGCAAAAGTTCAGGAATAAATGTTATATATATAGCTCATTTATTGTGTAGGAGCCAAAAGTGCACAAACACCAGAAATATTTAGTAGTAGGTCCTTTATGGGTACCAACTAAAGCATTTTATTCATAATGACTCAGTAAGTGGGACTTATACTTTTTAAAATTTTTAGGTCCTTAAATCTCTAACTACTCTCAGACGTTTCATATTTTCTCTTCATTACTTTATGGGGCATTACCTTTTATGAAAATATACTAATCCATGCCTTTCTGGGACACACAGGCTAGTTGACTCACAGAACACCAGAAGCCTGCAGGCTTCTTCATGGGAAGTGAGAATTCATAGTTATTTTCTCTACGGTCACATTACTTTCTCCTTCTTGCTGGAAGTATTTATTTTGATTTTTTCCTACTTTTATGAATGCTTTCCCAAGAGTCACTTATAAATCTTGTTGACTCGGTCTCCTAATCAAACAGATAGACCTCTTTCTTGCATAGTACTTTTCATGTTGTATCACATCATTGCTCACTAATGATAGACAGACAATCTTTTTGCTTGTTTTACGTTTTCTAGATATAGTACACATTTTTGTGTATGTATGTGTCTGCTAGACATATGCTATTTTTTTAGGTGCAAAAAATACTCCATAGATAAATGCTTAAACATACAAAATAGATATATGCACTGTTGTATGTTCAAAAAAGAGCCCCCCCCCTACACTTTTTTTTCCTGAAAGACTACCTTCCCCTATAGATATGAAAATGCTGGGCACTCATTTTCCAGTTATCTCTGCAGCTAGAATAACAGATATGTGATTAAATCTTGGCCTATGCAACCAAGAGAATGTGTTAGTGTCATAGATCATGTTGATAGAAAAAATTCTAATCTTTGATAAATTCAAGTGTTGTAAAAATATAATTTTTCCCTTTCATTTCACTACTTAGATGTTCTGATCTATAGAAGTGTTAATTGGATATGTTGCAGCCATTTTTTGATGCAAATGGAAGATCAAAAGTGAAGGTACCTAAAGTTATGACATTGTTGTTTTGCTGAAAGAATGATGGACACATCTACTGCAGGTTTTCCTGTCAATTAGGAAAAATAATGCCTCAGTGCTTTTGTTATAAAACACACCAGTAGATTCATAGAAAACATTGGTGAGCACCTGCAAGGTCAAAATGGACATGCTTAACTAAATATTATATTAAATTTTATAAAGTTATTAACTTGACATACATATATTGACCATCTACTAGATTATGTATAACTGTCTGAAAATTGAGAATACAGACATTTAAAGGTTATAATTGTGGCAATCAATGTTAGTAAATTTTAGTCAGAAATTTTATCAAAGCAGAAATGAGATTATGGGGAAAATGCTTCTTTATTAAAGTGACATGTGATGGGTGAAGTTGGTAGAGAAATCAGAAATGCATCCAACCCCTTCAACCTTTAAAAGCTGATATGGGTCAGGCTCGGTGGCTCAGTCTGTAATCCCAGGTCTTTGGGAGGCCTAAGTGAGTGGATTGCCTGAGCCCGAGGGTTCAAGACCCACCTGGACAATTTGACGAGACCTCATCTCTACAATAAATAAAAAAAAATTAGCCGGGCGTGGTAATGCGCGCCTGTAGTTCCAGCTACTTGGAAGGCTGAGATGAAAGGATCGCTGGAGCCCAGCAGAGCGAGGCTGCGGTGGCAGGGCATGGCCCTGCACTCCAGTCTGGGCGATGGAGTGAGACCCCAACTCAAAAAAAAAAAAAAGAATCTGATATACCTGGAGAATGTGTTTTCTTTCAATCACATGTAGTAAGTGAGGTGAGTTTAAAGATAAGGCCTTTCCAATTTGGGAGGGGTGTGCATTGGACCCCGGTGAATAGACATTCTATATTCAATGTCTGATTCCAATATTCAGATGACGACTTGATCTTATTTATAAGCCAAACTTACAAGTAGTCATTAAAAATGTTTTTGTATGTACGTATTACTTTTCAATGAGCCCAAACACTGGCATATAAAAGAGGGGTTTTATTAAAAGGGATTCTATGTATTTCTAAATAATAAATTAATAATGTCTCATTCAAATAACTCAGAAACTTGACATAACAAATATTATTAGTGTCCCATTTGCATCCTTTTGGCACTCATCTAACACTGGTAACTGGGGAAGAGTTTTCTGAGAAGCCAAGTACATCACAGAACAGGCAACTGAGCTGAGCCATTTTAATTCCTATGTTTTATCTCCCTGAAGTTTGTTTGGGAATTGATCTCTTCTCTGTATTGACTCCTTCATCAATAAAAGTGTCTAGCTGTGGCAAGGTTCTCACTTTACTTATCTTGCTCTCCATTGCAGGAGATGCACAGTGACTAGCTCAATAAAACACAGCTGCATTTGCAGGATACTCAAGCAGTTCCTGAACTCTTTCAGCCTCTTTTATTTTATTTATTTTTTATTTTTTTATTTTTGAGTTGGAGCCTCACTCTGTCACCCAGACTGGAGTGCAGTGGCTGCTCCCGGCCACGGCAGCCTCGACCTGCTGGGTTCCCATGATCCTTCCACCTCAGCCTTCCGAGTAGCCGGAATTACAGGCATGTGCTACCACGCCGGCTGATTTTTTGATTTATTGTAGAGATGAGGTCTCGCCAAGTTGCCCAGGCGGGTCTCGAACCGGCTGGCTCAGGCAATCCACTCACCTTGGCCTCCCAAGGCATGGGATTACAGGCTGAGCCACCAAGCCCGGCTAGTTCCTGAACTCTTGATGATTTCCTGTCCCATGGTTGGTCCTTGTGTGTTGCTGTGCTCCAAATTAAAATTCGTATAGGACTCCTTTGGAAAGAGCCAACAACTTTTTAACACTCAACATTTTCCCCCTTTGGATAAAATCAATAAAAATTAGGTAGCAATTAGTTGATATTTCTTCAGTCTTTTCCTGTAAGCTTCATATTTTCCATACACTTCTTAAAATACTGAATTTCTGGTGTTATCTGTTATATGGTGCTACGATTCACTATAAACAATTCATTTTTGAACATGTCATTGGTGTTTTGAGAGAAGTGGTAAGTGTTCAGTTGGATATTAAGCATCATATTTAAAATATTTTAGGTATTTTGGCAGTAAACATTTTTAATATTTATTTATTTATATTAATCATGGCCATATATATATATACACACACAAAAACAGACTAATCCATTTCATTCGTCTTTGCATATGCAGGTTAATATCATTAAAAATTTCCATTAAAAAATACCAGAGCTCAGATGAACCAAGAATTTCTTAATCTGGCCAGTAAACTAAGGGATTTTGTATATGACTACTAAGAGGTTAACTGCTTGGTAGCAAAATAAATCAAGCAAAATCAACACAAGAGCAGGAAACATTAATAACTGAATCATGTTTATTTTAAAATAAATAACTATAAACACAAAACACTCAGATAGTGTGACCAAAAGCATACAATATCCATAGGTTAAATAACTACTATGAATAATTACATAAGGATAAGTTATGTTCAGTAACCTAAAGAAACTTTCTATTTAGTGTTGAAAATTTAACTGGAAGCTGGGCTCAGTGGCTCAGCCTGTAATCCCATACTTTGGGAGGCTGAGGTGAGTGGATTGCCTGAGCCCGCAGGTTCGAGACCCACCTGGGCAACTTGTCGAGACCTCGTCTCTACAATAAATAAAAAATTAACGAGGTGTGGTAGCGTGCACCTGTAGTTCCTGTTACTTGGAAGGCTGAGGGGAAGGATCTCCGGATCCCAGCAGGTCAAGGCTGTGAAGGCCGGGAGTGTGCCACTGGACTCCAGTCTGGGTGACGGAGTGAGATTCTGACTCAAAAATAAAAAACAAACAATAAAATAAAATACTACAGCACTAATTTCTTAAAGTTGTAGAGAGATGTTTGTGTTATATGTTGCTGAATTGTCTGATTTATCAAATACTGTAATGTCATCAATGAATAATTTTTTTCTAATTGTGTTATTATTATTTTAATATTTAGAATAGTGCTGAATATTTGATAGACGTTTAACTAATGCAAATTACTCAGTTAATTTTAGGTGAGTAAAATAATTACTATATTTTTTAATAATAGAAAATACAGGTGGTTTCTTTCGCTTATGTCAGTTGTGGCATGTCATTCTTTATTCTCTCCCCCTCTCTCTAATAATTGTTGACAATTTAAAAATATATAAATATTTTAATTGTTGACCATTAAAAAAATATATAAATATTTTAATTGTTGACCTTTAAAAAATATATAAATATATTTTTTTCTCCTGCTAAAAGTACTTTGGAATTTAGTCAACGTAAATAAATATATATGCTTTGGAATAATCAAGTAAAAAACTGAAAGAGCTCAAGATATTTTTGGAACTCTAAAAAATAAACCAAAAACTTGGTGTTCAGTACCATAGTGGGTTCGTTTACATGCTGAAGGCAAATTTGTTCCTAGGCAGTAACTAGAAAAAAATGAGCAGCAGGTGAAGGAGAAATGCACTGCTGTGTATTTAAGTGAGTTGTACTATCAAAGAATGGCTGGATAATATAAATCCAAAGCTTTTGTACTTTGCTAAGGCAACCAACATGGTTCCTGCAAGCCTATGTGAACGTAACAGATCTGCCTCCACTTATAGTGGCATAACAAGGAGGGGCTTCCAGTAGGGTTTTACAATTTTCAAAATAAAAAAAGGTGTTATAGAGAATAACTCATACCGGGAATTTAGGCAGTTAAAGGAAACTGTGATTCCATATTACTTGAAAGAGGATAGTTTTCTGTAACCACAATTATTTGCACAATTCATGTAGAATCTGTATAATGGAAATATAACAATATTTTATCATTATTTGATTGAATGTTTTTATACCAGATTTAAAATTAATTGGCCTTATCAGTTATTGAAAAATTCTTTGTGTCAAATTCCTGCCACAGTGTTATCAGGACCTTTCTTGTTTTCAAGATTTTCTCCTAGGCACAGGTTAAATTGTGAAGCAAGATATAAAACAAAACAGACAAACAGCATCAATATCATCAACAACAACAACAAAAAACCAAGTAAGTAATTGGTCAGGACCAGTTGTGGAAAGGTATTGAATTAGTTTAGGTTATATATTCTTATACAGCATCTGTCAAGAATTATTAGCTCTTAGGAAATTTTGATAGTGAATAAATATTTGTTTTCATTCATTTCACAATTATATATTTACTACCAATTATGTGCAAGGTATGTTTCTAAAACTTGGACTACATTAGTGAGTAAAATAGACAAAAATCCTGCTCTCATAAATATGAATTTACAATTTAAATTAAAAGACACTGAAAATAAAAATAGTACCAGGTAACAAGAATTTGAAAGAGGTGAAAAAGGGTGTACAGTAGGGGTTTTACTTTAAATCGGGTGATTAGGTCTGTTTTTATTTGTCTTTTTCTGCCAAAGGAAATTCAGGTCAGTGAATCCATGAAAATCTACGCAAATTGATGTTCATCTGAAGTAGTAAAAGATTCATAGTTCAATATCACAATGATTATACAGATTCAGAGTACTAAAATAGCAATTCAAGGATATTTTACATTAAATAGCAAAAAATAAATAAAAAATTAAAAGCAGTATATTTAATACTTTGTTTGAAAATCCCCTCAAATAGATTATCAAGTTTATCAGGCATATTTTAAGCTTTCATATTTAGGATTTTCCTGGCTGTTGGTCAGAGATGTCAGTTTCTTGGTCTCAGATTTCTCACAATATGGCAGCTCACAGTATGGCAGCAGGCTTCCATGAGAGTAATTGAAGGAGGGAAAACCAGGGAGAATGGGTACAATAGAAGTCACAGTCCTTTTGTCACCTAATCTAAGTCACATACCATCATTTTTGACATATTTTGTTAGAAGAAAGTCCTTAGACACAGCCCACACTCTAAGGAAAAGTACTTTTCAACAAATGTGTAAATTGAGTTGAGGATAATTGGAGTTTACATCAGAATTTGCCTCACACTTCTGATATTGAGCAGACTTGTTTTTTTTAATATTGTACTAGCAAATAACTCGGACACAGAAAAATGAAATAAACTATAAGAATGTAATATGTGGAGGAAGGCAGTAAATACTTTAGAAAATCTCATACGTATGTCGCAGAGTAAAGAAATTTAGAAAATTCTGTATAGTAGTTTATAATTTATAAGGGAATTTGACCAGCTGATGCCTTTCTAGAAGAACATATTCTCTGGTTTTAGTTTTTCAGTCTCTTTTTTCTTTCTGTGATGGTTAATATTATGTATCAACTTTCTGAATTAAGCAGTAATCAAATAACTGGTAAGGTATTAGTTCCCAGTATGTCTGAGGATATTTCCAGAACACATTGTAATTTGAATCAATGAACTGATAATTTTTAGAAGACTTTTTCATTTTATGACAATAATTAAAGTTATATATTTAAATATATGTATACATGTGCTAAATAGATCATGTATCTATCATCTAGCTATCATCTGTATTTACTTTGTTATAATGTTATTTACATTGACGGTTTTGTTTTTAAAAAATAAATGTTTATTTAAGAAAAGATATGCTATTTGGGGTATAAAGATTATAAAAATATAGTCTTATTCAGAATAGCAAACTTTTACAAAGGGAATCATTTTTTACAACTGTATACCTGAAAGAGATGCTTATTTTAAGACAGTTGGGATATGTATTCATAGTTGCAAATGTGTTTTACCATAACTTTAATGGCAAAGTATAGCTAGTGGAGATATTACAAACTGATGTACATGTGTCTTGATTCATAAATATAATTTTTATCTAATCTAAAACACGTCAAAACAATTTTCACAGAAAAATCAATAGAGATACATATATAATATAATATAAAATGACATAAGATAAAAATAAATAAAAATTGTGGGCAACCCCCTCAGGTCCCCTCCCACTGTGGGAGCTTTTCCATCTTCTTAATAAATCCTACTTTCTAAAAAAATAATTGCAAAAAGTTCCATTTAGCTGGGCTCGGTGGCTCAGCCTGTAATCCCACGCCTTTGGGAGGCTGGGGTGAGTGAATTGCCTGAGCCCGCAGGTTCGAGACCCACCTGGGCAACTAGGCGAGACCTCATGTCTACAATAAAACAAAAATTAGCCGGGCATGGTGGCGCACGCCTGTAGTTCCAGCTACTTTGAAGGCTGAGGTGAAAGGATCGCCGGAGCACGGCCGGTCGAGGCTGCGGTGGCCGGGAGCAGCCACTGCGTTTCAGTCTGGGCGGCAGAGTGAGACTGCAACGCAAAAAAAAAAAAAAAGTTCCATTGATAAGTCCATACTTATTTTTAATGAGAAACAATTGATGTAGTTATTTTCTTCTACCAGGAGTTTTATTGCTTTTACTTTGAATACGGAAAATAAATTACTTAAAGCATCACTGCCTTCATTATTTAACATTGTTAACTGTGTAAAGCAACACAATAATATAAAGACATTTTAAATTATTTTTTCCAATGACCTCAATTACTACTTTTTTAAACCTGTGTGCCAGACCACAGACTTCATTCACTCCTTTGCTCTTTCTTATAAGGAATAAAAATGTTTTTCTCCTTTATGGATCTTATTGACTTTGTCCCTCAGAACAGCCTAAAATAAAGAATGAAAGATCCAGTTAGTTTTCTCAATTGTAGATTTAGTAAAATTTTGTGGTCTCAAATTAGGGTCAATATTTTCAATCTATATACCTCGTGATAACTTCTCTTTGAAAAGTCAAATTGGGCACAAACTAAAGGAATAGACTCTTTCACTTTGTGAAATATCACATATAAGCACAAGGTATCTACAGACTATTATCAAGGAACCACTCCCCACGGTGCAATGTACTCTCAAAGGCAGGGGAAGATAGTCCTGGGAAAAATTACATACACACCCCAATTTCACCCAAAGAACAGGCAGCCTTGTAACACAAAAAGGAATACAGATCTCCGTCTCAAATTAAATTCCACTCACTGCTACTAACATTTTTCAAAGTTTTCTTGCAATTGTTAAGATTTCAGATGGCAATGCATGCTTTAATTTGAGAATGATTGAGGCACTCTGTATGGTATCGTTTAGGTTAAATCAGAGGAGGCGGAGGACTTGGAGGAATTGGTAAAACTTCTGCAGTATATTTTTTTCACTAAAAAGCAAAATTTTGAAAACAAATACTACCTTATAAACGAACATCATAAATGTACTAATTCATGATTTATTCCATAACAAAATAAGATGTTTTGAAGAATTTTATTATAGTGCTCTTAAATTTCTTAAACTTGTATAGCTCAAGGCAATTCCAAAACAGCAAAAGTATTTGTCATTTTGAAATCAAAATTGTCACTGTATTTTCCATTTAATATATATAAATCAAATAAATATCTGTATAGAGGGGAGAAAGCTGGTCTTTAAAGTACTGAATAATAAGTGTAACTTTTCAATAGAGAACATTTTAAATCTTATTGTCTTCAATATTTTCTATCAATATGAGTGCACCAATTTATACTCCTATTGGCTGTTTTTTAATTCCCTAACATTTAATATTATAAAAGCTTGAGTTTGTACATGCTTGTTGGGAGCAATTTATTTATTTAACAAATATTTATGGCTGCCCCTAAGTGCCAGGCCCTATTTCAAGTGCTGAAAATTCAGTAGTGAACAAAAGAGAAATAAAATTCCTGCCCTTGTGAAACTTTAGTACCAGGTTGTCAACTTATTTTCATCTACGTTAAGAGTATATGAAGTTAAACACATTTTCATGTACTTACATAGCAATTTTTAGAAGTTGATTTTTGCCTTTGACTTTAATTACTGATGTATCATTAAGCTAGTCACTTAGATGCCTATTTAAAGAGACCACTGGTTGTGTTTGTTTCATTGGTATTTTTTTTCTGTACATAGTTTGAATTTTGTAAAATTCTGGGATAGAATTTGTATCAAAAGTGAGAAAATATGTGTATATCAAATCAGTTTGTCAAGAGAAATAAAAATTAAGCTGGAAGGAATTATATGATCTTTAAAGACTATAATTCTGGTTTTAGAGATATCACCCTCACTTCCCATATTCTTTCATACATTGAAATAACTTTGCATAAAAAATAACTAGAAATTTGTGAAGAGCTAAAAAGAGGAAAAATTTGTTTTTCTTAATAAATATTCTACTTCCAGATCACTGGAAGAATGATAACTGTCTAGTTTTGCTAAATACTATTAATACTTTTCATTTGTTTACAACATTTTTCTTTTCTTCCTCCTTTTGAAAAACCTTCTTTCTTTTTTGTAACCAAAATGCTGAAAGGCAACAGTATACCAATTTACTAACTACAAATATTTTAGGAAATTTCAGGTAATAATAATAATGCAATGTTTACCAAAGTTAATCTACTAAATTTTATGTGTGTGTGCTTATTTAATACCCACAACAATGCATTAAAGTAAATCTTACTATTGTATTTCAATATTACAGATAAGAAAACTGAGGCAGCACGGTTGTCCAGGGTTATGCTGCTAGTATTTAGCAGAGCAGGTAGTAAAACCTAGGCCATCAGTCTTCAAAATCTTAAAAATATTCGCTTTGCTAATATTGAAATATGAGTCTATATATTGAGGCCTCAACTACTATGCAGTTCACAGAGATAGGCACTGTGTAAACATTAACACATTTTACCTGCATAAAAACAGTACTGTGAACTTAGTTATCTTCTATGCATGCATAAGAATCTAAGACAGAATATTTAAGAAATTTGTCAAGCGATTACACATAATAAAGATAGAACAGGAAATTTTACTCACTGTCCTATTACTCAAATTCAAAATGTTTAGAAGATGACTTGGGCTGGCTTGTTCCTTAGAGTTTCAGTTTAACCCTGTGATTCCTCCTATTTTTATTATAACCTTTATATCCCACAAATATCTCAATTTGAACAATAAATTATATGATAACCTTATGAATACCACTCCACTCTGAGTTTTAGTTTGGAACTCCTAAGTTACCTATTGTGAGTCACAACAAGGGATGTCACCATATTACATTATGCTTACATATATATACCAGAAGCTGTTTTATAGATCCCATATTCCTGTAATGACTTTCTTACTCATATACTGATGAATACACAGTTGATGGTTGCTCCTCTCAGCCCCTTTGGGTCATGTCTATGTCTGAGTATCGCTGGCCTGGAAAAAGGGTCTTTTTCTCTGTCGTCATAAGCAATTCTTTTACAAATATAGTCACCATGAAAGTATTCATCAATCCTCTGTGAATTGCTGGGCTACAGAATGTCCTTTATTCCTCTTTGGTTCAGGAGCAGACACAACATCTTCCCATGCCATTCTGAGCAATGCTAGGTTATTATTGTCAAACATGGAGTAGATATTTTGACATTTCCATAAAAAGTCCATATTGTTTACTTTATCTAAAGAAATCATATGAATCAATATGACAGACTATATTAAAGGCGATCCAGCTATGTATATGTACATTATTAAACATTTCAATTCATCAGCACTAATAGAAATGCCAAGGACACAAAGTAATATCTCTGACTGGAAAATCACACAAAGGAAGTGTTGGAAGATATGACAATATATACTCTTCTTTTACTTTCAATAAAAATGCTAAAGAAGCATGTTTTCCCTGAGGGACATAAGGCAGCACTGCTGTCATTAGACTAGAACGGGTCAGTTCCCAACCTCAGTCTTGTTACTGATTACCTGGGAAAGCCTGTGGTAAATTACATAAATCCACTAAGACTCCCTTTCTTCATATGTAAAAGATTAATGATAATAGTTGCTACCCTATATGTTGTTGAGAATGAATTAGATGTTTCCTAACTGCTGGCATACAGTAGATGATTAATACATTGTTATTATTGCCACATTTATTAAGCTTATCGAATTTTCAAAATGGAAATATAAACCAAACTACTATGCCTTCTAAAGTAATTATTTACTATGTAGTAAATGTTTTAAACAGGTATCAACACATTTTAAAATTCTTAACATTGTATAATTTATCATGTTTTTGAAACGAGTAAATATTTATCCACAGTTATTTCTTGAAATGATTTACATGTGATCACTCCATATTTTTATTTTGTAGTATGACAGAAAATGTTCTCTAAAACAAGGTTTGGTGTTGAGTCATTTTTTTCTTTGTTCTTACGCAATATCCAAAATGATCTGTGAGAACACAGTCTTAAAAGAGATTAACTTTTGTTCTCAAGTGTGGCTTTGACAATGTGACTCTTCATTCTAAGGAGTCCTTTATGGTGGCACAATTTGGCTAGTCCGTGAACTTTAGCTCCCATTTAAGAAAAATGAAATGGATGACCAAGGGATACTATCATTCTACGAAGATAATCATTAACAATTCATGGGAGAATAACCTCATAAGGTCAGTGATATGCTCATCTCAGATTTCTTCACATCAGTGCACAGAATCAGGAGGTAATTGAGCAATTTACTGCTGTCCTTTTAGCCCTAAAGATATGTTGATTGTTGGTTGATAAGGAAATGACTTTATTGTTAATATCATGTCCCTCAAATTATCAGTCTGTGCATGCAAAGAGATTATTTTATATCAAATCAGGTCTAGGATCTTGAATGAAGTTGAAAAGAACTTTTACAGATCCAGTGAAATACCTTTGCTTTTAGAGATGAATTACAGTTTTTACTAGAAGAAAGTATTAAGCTAATAGCTTTCATGCAAGTAATGTATTTCAAAGGACAAAGGAGCTGTTGAAGTCTCCTGTGCCTCTTTTTTTCCTTTTATTAACTATTTTATCACTCTAGAAAACACCTTAGAGAGTGTTGCTGCTGAAGAGGGCCTTAAAATGCAACAATGCAATGTGCTGCAAATACAGTCTCATTCTTATGTGTCTACATTGAAGCTTCAGACCCTAAACAATTATCCTCATGGCAGATATAGCTATTTTTAAGGTTTATTTCACAGCATTTACTAGTAATCAGGCAGAAATATTTATATTGAAGCTGTCTGATAAGTAAGCATCATATTAAAATACCTTCTAGGTGTTAAAAAAATCACACCAGCCAAGATAAGCTAAGAGAAGTTGATTTTATTCTGATACTGTTGCAATAGATGAGGGAGATGAACTCAACCCTGGAAAGAAAAAAGCAGGAAAGCTTCTAAGTACCTTGGTAGCTCATGGAAAAGTACTGGGCTCATTAAGGGGAGGTGGATCAGTGGGTATGGATGGTGCTTAGAAGCATTCCTGAGTTTGCAAATATTATTTCTCTGTGGTTTGCCTTTTATGTTTGCTAATTGGCATCTATTGAAGGTAAGTTTCTCTCTTCCCACAGAGACTGGGAGATAGGGAGTTATCTCCTTAGATGTTTACATTTCAGAGACATGATTCTAAGGTCCTTAAGAAAGACATTTTCTTGGTCATAAAACCTAGCAAGAGGTTGAAAAAATATCTATATACATTTTAAAGAGGTAGGGGAAGAACTTACTATGTCTTGTAAGAAATTGCTGTAATAGGCCAAAATCTGTTGAAAGCACTTTCAGTGTTGCATCTTGTAAAAAAAAAAAAAAAAGAAAAAAAGAAAAGAAAATGCTCTAATAAGAGAGTAGTAAAGGATATATAGTCTCTGTCTAAAGAGAAAAAAAGTACAAAATGTAGTGAAACTGAGGGGATAATTAAGACTGTCTTGGTCATTAGCATTGTTTCTACTATTTCAATATTAATTTATAAAGAAACATTGTAGATCATTCAATAAAATTAAATACATAAACATATGATAATCACTGTGCCAAAGACAAAGATAAATATTAATATCTGCCATTTATTTCTAGATTTCTGTTATTTGAATAGAGCATTAAAATGTATAAGTTTTACATATATCTTTTGAAGTAGATGTTTTTATCTCACAAAATATGGAACAACTGAGTCTGAAAAAAATTTTCTAGGTCATTGAATGTATAACTGAGCTGAAAGTAAGCCCCCAGATCTCACTAACAGAAATAAGCTTTGAAATCAATCCTAGACTGAATCATGTCTCTGTTAATTACAAGTTTATAACCTCACTTAACTGCTTAATTTCTCTTTGCCTTAGTTTTTATCTACAAGAGATCAATACTATTGTTAAACTTATTTGACATTATATGTACACTCTCAATGAAGTATATGAACAACAATGAGCACCAGTTGGTGGAATTCAAATCTCTTTCCATATCCTCTTTCAAAGTCTGAAAGTTAGTGTGAGAGTAAATTCTGAGGATTAGTGTGAGTCATGGCAAAGGAAGATTTGTGCAAAATGACTGGCCCATTATAAATGTCCTAGAAAATTATTTAAATTATTACTCTAAATACTGTGTTTTCACTCTATTATGGTGCTTCCTAAGTGGCAGTATTATGAGGGTTTCAGCATAAACTATATGTGAATCATTATAAGTACCAATTAAAGGCATTTTCTTATTTTGAATGTATATAGAGTTACACATTTTGAAGTTGTTTTAATTATAAATTCTGGTTTTTTATTACTTTAAAAATATAAAGCAAAGTAAAAAACAAGTACCATGAATATAGTACCATATATACTAACTTATTTATGATAGCAGTTTGCTAGGATGATTAAGCAAACAAACTATGGAGATAGATACTTGGATTTAAATACTGTATTAAAATCCTGCCTGCAAAACTAGTGGGTGACCTAAGTCAAGTTAATTTAAATTTCTACAACTTCTAATCATATTATCTATAGAGCAGGGATGGTAATCATATGTGGAAGATGAGGTTGACCCTCCCCAGTTTTGTCACTAAAACACAACACGGAGACTCAGAGATCAGTGGAATACAGCAGCTCTTTTAATATCTTAGCTCTTGCAAGAACAGGCATCTTTCTGGTAAGCAGGCACACTGAATCAGTTACAATCAGCATATTTATGTCCTAAACTGCAAGTACTTCCCCTGCTTCCTATTGGCTGGGTCCCGCAGAGGTTACATTCTTTCCCAGACATCACCTAGATTACATGTTGGTTGGTTTAGAAAACTCACCTATTTTATATATTACATGTTGATTGGTTAAAAAAAAGTCATGCTTTTTACATACTTGATGTCACAGGAGGATCTGTGTTTGATTGGATTCCACCATATTTTGAAATAAAGTCCAACAAGCAAAAAGCCCACCACACAAAAGCATAAGTAAACAGGAAGTGAGACAATAAGACTCCATTTTGGCAATGAATCACCATTTTGTTTCTTACAATTCCCTCATCTTTCTCTCTTCAGGAATTTTTAAATTTCATTTTAATTTAGGTTAACTTCAAATTTGTCTAGCAATTTTTGACTTTCTTCTTCCATCATCATAAGATTATTAGGGGAATAACCCATGGGTATTTGTTTAGTGATAGCTGTTTCTATTAGTTTTTATGTTAAACCTCTAATGCAAGGGATTGCACAACAACCAACAGCTGTTAGGACTTCTGCTACAATTATGAGCAAAGTTAGTATTGAAGTCATCATTTCTGACCATTTCCCGAACCATCTTGCTAACCAGACTGTGACAGGATTATTAATTCCAGAATTTTCAGATACTTCATTAGCCAGAGTTGTTGGCCCCTGTAATGCCTTGGTAATGATTCCATTGGGGACTGTTTTATTCGGAATAAAATTACAACATTTTCCCCCTAACATAACAGAGACTCCCCCTTTTTTGCTGACATCATATCTAATACCATATGATTTTCCAAACCATCCAATTGGTGGCGTCCAATTGTTCAGTTATTTCTTTAACAGCATTTCTCATATAGTTAATGAATCTTTGCTGACTATAGTGTATGTAATTAATATAGTCTACGTTTCTGTTGACAGTGGCCCACCAGAAGAAACAGAGTCAAATTCTACTGCTATTTGATTTCTAGCTTTAAATTTAATGGGGAATTCTCAGGGGACTTCTATAGCATACACACACACACACCACACACACACACACACACACACACACACACACACACACACACAAGTGATCCTTCTAATGACCTTTAATTTCTGATTAGATATTGATTTTCTAAGTCAGAGTGAAATCCCAGGGTGAATCGAAGGTCAATTGAACCGAAGCACAGGTCCCAGCCCATATGGTCAGCAACAGTTCCAGAAATGTTTTTATTCCACAATACCACCAAACATTCACTTGGGGGATGTTGAAGTTAGAGTAGTTGCCCTCAAGTACCTCCGAGATGTCTAGGATGTGGGTACACAGCCTTCTCAGATCAAAGTCCCTTATGACAGTGAGTCCTTCCTGCCATCTGGTGAGACACTAGAAGTGATTCAATTTTCTTATGGGAATGGATGAAATTATTCTCAGATCAGACTTCTGTAAGGCAGGATGACATAAGAAGAGACTTTTGTAGGTGTCCTTATCTAGGTATAGAGCCAACATACTATTCATTCCAGTGAGGTCTGTGTCCCAATTAATGGGAAATGGTACCATCCGGACCTGTGACCTTCCTGCAGTACATGCATAACTGTCACTTTTATTTAAGGCCAATACTGAAAATTGGACCCATTCTGTCCAAGCTTTTTTTTCTCCATAGCCTGTTTCAACTTCTAAAGTTTGTCTAACACTTGCTATTTCTGATATTGTTACCCATCTTGGGTTGTTAATGACAGAATTGGATTTCTTAGGTTTTTTTAGTTGTTATTGGGGTTGGAGTTGGGGTACTTAGTTTGACTTGATTTTCTTATTTCATCGGTTTCAGTGTGAAACGTTCTACTGGATCTGTTCCTGTAACATCTATTCCTATCCCATAGCCTTGAGAGGCTATGACAGGGTACCTGTCCAATAGTTGGGGATGTGTAATGATTAATATGACAGAATTACGTTGCAAATCTTGAAAATCTTTTGGTGCAGTTCCTTTTGTAAGGTACAATTTATCTTTTAACATTTTCAGGGACAGGGTATGACTGTTACCTAAATTAGCTGTCCAACCATTAGGATTTGTGGTCCACTATACATCATCCCAGTTGTAGCAGGGTTTGTAATAAGGTCCTAGAGGGTTATCAGAACAGAGGAACTCGTGTGCCTATGAAAGCTTTCTTTGGTAATACAGATTCCCACAAGGTACTACTTGGCACATGTCAAATTTAATCATTTAGGAGTGCCAAGTTTGGGTTATGCTAATTACTAAATTAATAGGCTCTCCCATTGGGCATTTATTTATTTATGTATTTATTTATGTATTTATTTATTTTGAGTCACAGTCTCATTCTGTTGTCCAGGCTGGAGTGCAGTGGCATGTTCACTGCCACCACAACCTTGACTTGTTGGGCTATGGTGATCCTTCTACCTCAGCCTTCCACGTAGCTGGAACTACAGGCATGTGCTACCATGGCTGGCTTATTTTTCTATTTTTTTGTAGAGACGATATCTCACCAAGTTGCCCAGGCTGGTCTTGAGGCCCTGAGCTCAGACAAACCTCTTTCCTCGGCCTCCCAAAGTGCTGGAATTACAGGCTTGAGCCACCGGATTGGGCTTTTATTAATTTGGTATGTCTTTGCTATTTCACCCCAGGTAGATGCCTTAACTAATTCTCTAGAGTCAAGGGTCATACAATTATCCAAAGTTGTTCCATATACCATATGAATTATACTTATTAAAATTAAACTTATGTTTCCTTTAAAGGATAAAGATGAATTATTTATCTTATTCACTGTTATCTGGAGTATTTTTAGGGGAGAAGGAAACACCATGGATGCTCAGGATCAAGAGAACATTGACATAAGCATCTAACAAAACAATTTAAAAGACCCAATAAACAAATTGATATGGGTAACAGTGTAAGAAGTATATTGAGGTAAGTCATTAGATTATCATAAATTTTAACTGCAAAGGTTTCACTTGGGAGACTACTCATTGTTCTTATTTTTCTCTTACCAAAGTTTTTGTTGTTGACTTCTTGACTCAAGTATGGTGTGTCCACCCCTTCTCTGCTATCCGCACAGCAGTCTCAGTGGTCAGGGGTACTTGATAGGGTCCTTCCCAGGTTGGTTGAAGTTTAGTTTCTTTCCAGGACTTAATCAGCACCTAAACCCCAGGCTAGAACTCAAGATGAAGAGCTTGAGCAAGAAGTATTTTTAATCTAAGAGAAGATAGGGTAGAAGAAATAGCTAATATATATTATTTTAAAAATTGATCTTTGGTTTCCAGGGTCAGTAGATCTGCTGTTCTTCCTAGATATGGCAACCCATATAATAATTCATGAGGCAATAAACCTTTGAGGAGCTCTTCTGATTCTAAGGAGAGCTATAGGGAGACAGTTAACCCAAGGCAACTTTGTTTTCAACATTAATTTAGTTATGTGCATTTTTAAAGTCTAGTTTATTCATTCTATTTTTCCTGAGGATGTCAGAAGTCATGGTGTACGAAAATCCCATTGTATTTAGAGAGCTGTTGCTACTCCCTGTAATACATTTGAGGTGAAATGGCTCCATTATCTAAATCAATATCTTTCTTCTAAGCCGAATCTTGGAACTATTTCTTCCCAAAGCATTTTTATTACTGATCCTGCTATAGCTATTACCATTGGGTTAGCCTCCACTCAACCTGTCAGATGATCAACAATTACTAACAAATACTGAAGTTTGCCAATTTTGGGCATTACCATATAATCACCTTGTAACTTTGGAAAAGTCTTAACACTGGAGGTCTTCCCCCTTTTATTTGTCTTCTGCTAACCTTTTTATTTTTCTTTTGATAGTTATACATCCTTTACTTATTTGCTTGGCAATAGTACAAATACCTATTGAACCATAAGCCTTGAAGATGATGTCACACATCGCCTGCGCTCTCCAATGGCCTCCCTTATGTCAAATAGTCATCAGTTCCCTCATAATTGGTTTAGTAACCATTTCTCTTCTGTCTGGGAGGATCTTTCTCCCTTCCTGGTTTGGGGGAACTCTTAACACTTTTAGTTTTTCTATTTCTTTTTCAGAGAGGTTTTACAGTAGTTATAGATAAGTTAGTGGTAAGATTTAGGAGCTTAATCTTGTCTTTTAAGGTAGACTTGTTAGCTATCTCATTAGCTAGCCTATTGTCAACTGCCTCAAGAGAACTTACCTTTTGATGACCATTGACATGTGTTACAGCTATTTCAGTGTGAAGCAGTAAACTTTCTAGGAATTGTTTAAGTAATTCGCCATGGACTAATTATTTTCCTTTACTATTTATAAGGTCCCCTTTCATCCAGATTTTTCCAAAGGTGTGGACTATTCAAAGGAATATTTAGAATCTGTATACATAGTAACTTCCTTATTTGTAAGTAGTTTTAGGGCTTGGTTAAAAGCAAACAATTCACAAGTTTGTGCAGACTAGGTGTTGGATAATCTCCCTTTTCAATAAATAGGTAGTTTATTTCCATCAATTGCACAGCCATCATGTATTTTACCTTCAATTACCCTAGAAGTCCCATCTATGAATATCCTAACACCATCATAGAGTGGTTTTTCTTTTAGATCTAATCTGGTTTAGTTTGATATTCAATAATATCTAGACAGTTATGATCTAGTGTCTTTTGATTTTCTTTTTCCTCAGCCTTTAGGAAACTCACCAAATTTATATAAGAATCTGTTGTTAACATTAGATCATTCCTTTCTAATAATATTGCCTCATATTTTAATATTCTGGAATCAGTTAACCAATGGTCAGCCTTTGATTTATCTATTTTTATTTTATTTATTTATTTGTTTTGAGTTGGAGTCTCACTCTGTCGCCCAGACTGGAATGCGGTGACTGCTCCCGGCCACTGCAGCCTCGACCTGCTGGGCTCAGGCGATCCTTCCACCTCAGACTTCTGAGTAGCTGGAACTACAGGCGCGCGCTACCATGCCCAGCTAATTTTTTATTTATTGTGGAGATGAGGTCTCGCCAAGTTGCGCAGGCGGGTCTCGAACCCGCGGGTTCAGGCAATCCACTCACCTCAGCCTCCCCAAGCGAGGGAATACAGGCTGAGCCCCCGAGCCCGGCTAGCCTTTGATTTAAATTGACCCAAACCTGATGAGGAGTACTGACCAGAAAGGTTCCTCCAAAAGTGAACTTTCAACTTTCTTCAACAAGTAAAACAGTAGCTGCAATATCCTGAACACATTCTGGTCAGTCCCTGGGCACAGGATCTAACAATCTAGACATAAAGACTATCAGTTGCTTTCTTCCACCCCAGTCCTAGGTAAGTACTCCAGTGACCTTTCTCTGATCAGTTTTACAAACAAGTGAAAAGGGTTTTCTAGAGAAAGGAGTGACAGAATAGGGGCAATAATTAGGGCTTGTTTCAATTTTTCTAAAGTCTGTATTTTCTCTTTAGTTCATTGGAGGATATTTGGTGTTTCCTCCAGTAATTTTGAATATAAATCCTTAGTTTTAGTTGCATATGAATCAATACATAGTCTATAATAGCCTATTAGGCCAAGGAACTTTCTGAGTTCTTTCTTTGTTTGGGATCTAGGATAGTTAACTATTCTAGTTATCCTTTTGGAGTTGATTCTGCATTTGCCTGAACTTATTAAATGTGCAAGGTATTTAACTTCTTGTTCTACAAATTGTAATTTAGTTTTAGAGACTTAATCTTTAATGTCCCAAGAAATTAAGCAAATTTATGACTGCCTCAGAAACTTGGATTTTATCTTTTCCCAACATTAGGAGATCATCTACATACTATAGCAGCTGAGTGTCAGATAAAGGTAGAAATTTTTCTAATACCATTTCTGGAATTTGACCAAATAAACTGGGGGACTCAGCGAAGCCCTGTGGTAGCACAGTCCAGTGGTATCGCTGTTTCTTTCCATTTATAGGATTTTCCCATTCAAAAACAAGCAAGTCAAATGGGCAGGCCCAAGAGGGTCTTCTGGGTCTAATGGGCAGGCCCAAAAGGCATCTTTAAGATCTACTTCACTAAACCATTCTTGCTCATAGGAAATTTTACTAAGGAGAGTACAGGAATTTGGAACCACAGGATGCCAAGTTTGAACTATTTAATTCACTGCTCATAAGTCCTGTACTAAAACTAAGAGCCATCAGGTTTCTTTACCAGGAGTGCTGAAGTATTATACAGTAACATACAGGGTTCCAAAAGCCTATCCTTAATAAAACCCCCAATTACTGACTGGAGACCTTTCTTCCTTCTATAGGGATAGTATATTGTTTTCTACAGAAAATCTTACCTGGTTGTTTTAAGAAAATTTTAATAGGGGGAATCTTTAAACCTCCCCTGTTCCCTTCATCCACCCACATTGTGGGGTCAATTCTTTGTTCTTCTTCTTCTGTGAGGTATGTCACTGAAACCTTAAGTTGACCTTTTTCTGCTTCTACGTTAAAACCTAACTGGATAAACAGGTCTCTTCTTAGACAATTTACTCCTACTTCCAGGACAAACAAGAATGATCCTTTTATTGCTTCAGTTTCAGTTTTTATAATCACGAGTTCAAAAATAGGGGCTTGGAATCTTTCTCCTTTTACTCTGGAAACTAAAAGTTTTTCAGGTAAAAATCTGACATTCTGAGGTTGGAAGATAAGGGAGGAGTGGGATCCCCCTATATCAACTAGGAAGACAGCATCCTCCTCATTAGGTCCCACCTTTAAGTTTATCAAGGGTTCCTGGCAGGGTCCAAAAAAGAGGAAGCCTTGACCTCTTATGCTTTATCTAATGCCAGGAGGGAGACTATTTCCTCCTCTCTTTTTAGTTCTAGACAATCTCTCTTGAAATGTCCTGGTTTCTTACAACAATAGCATTCAAGCCCTTTTTGGTTAAGTTCTTTCTTCATAGCCCCTTTTTGGTTGAATTTTCCTCATCCTTTCTGATAATTCGCTTTTGTACTAGGGGTCCCCCCTCCCTTTTCCCCAAGTACTCTTTCTATAATAGCCACCATAATCTTGGCTTTTTTTGTTTTTCTTCATCTCTTTTAACAAATACCTTTTGCACTTCTCTTAATAACTCTTGAATGAACCTTTCATTCCATCCTTCTAATTTTTGCAATTTCTTTACAATGTCTGGCCAACTTTTGGTTACAAAGCCAACTTTTAAGAGGCCCCACCCCACAGTGTCTTCTGGATTTAGCCCTTAATGTTTTCTCATCTGATCCCTTAGTCATTGTAAAAAGGACATTTTTCCCCCTCCTTCCCTTGTTGGATTCCAAAGACCTTTGAGACATTTTTCAATCTTAGGATTGATTCTCTAATCCCTTCACTATTAATCCCCATAAATCCTGTATTCTGATTCTATCCTCTGGGTCATTATTATCACACCTAGGATCTGTATTCAGGCGCTTTTGTTCAGCTGGCTGCACCTCTGGCCCTGGGGGATTTTCTCATTCCCATATGACCGTGGTAGTCTGTCAAATCATTCCCCTCTCTTCCCAGTGAATAGTATATTCATAATAGACATTAGTTCTACCCAGGTATATATATTGGATTCTAGGAATTGGTCTACCTGATCAGCTAACCCTAGGGGATCCTCTAATAATGATTTTATTTTCTTTTTGAAATTTCTTACCTTCAGTACTGTTAAATGGGGCATTAGCAAAGTCAGTCTCTCCTAGTCTTAAAGGAACCTCCATTAGTGGGAACATTTTTAAGTCTTCAGAGGGAAAAGGGAACTTTCCAATGTCCCTTTTACATTGTTCTAACTCTTTTCTTAAATTGGGCTATGGGACTTTAGGGCTTGGGGGGTTGTCTTAATTCTTGAGTTTTTGATAGACACCCATCACCAGTCTGATCTTAAGATGTCCAGTTTCCCTAGGGATCATAAGAGGAAAGAATACAGGGGAGTGGATCCCAGGATTTCTGCCTTTCTTCTAAAGGTTAGGATGTTTTCCTTTCCACATTTTCTGTCTGAAAGGGAAACATAGGAAGGGCTCCTGAAAGCCAACAGAGAATGTAATCCCTGTCCTCAGGTGAAATAGAAGATTTGTTGTTTACATATAACACCAGAGTTTAACAAAACTAGTCCTCATCTGAGCTGAATCTTGGCCAGAACACTGAGAGTTGTTAGATTAGTTCCTTAGTCCATACAAGGCAGCAAAACTTAATCATCTTTTTCTTTTTCTTTTTCTTGGTTTTGGGATTATCTTTCCAACTTTTTAACATCCGCCCCAATGGTCTATCTGGGGGAATTTCAAGGGAGTCTTCCAACCTTCTTTCCTAGGCCTAGACCCATTCTTGGTTACCAGGTGAGTTGTCTAGTTTCTGAGTTCCTCCTAAAGTGCTTAACCCTCCCATATTGGAGGTTTCTTTCATACACTAGGACTCTCTTCATCTGTCTCCATCTGTTTTCCTTGCAGTACAATGAAACCATGAATTGGACTCTGCACTCACTTCATATCTTGAAATATTTCTCAGTCACACACACTGAACCTCCAAGAACTTTCCTGATCTCCAAGACAGTAGTTATAATCCGAGTTTTTCCTACCTTGGCTCATGTACGAGGTTACCAGGTCACCATGGATGGTGGCTGCCTCCTCAGCATTTCCTCTGCCAAATCTTGGACAGCAGCATCAGGTTTAGCTGCAGAGGAGTGGGAACAAGGAACACCTGGCTTGAGTGGGTCACTGAAACCTGGGTGGGATATGTCTCTCCCTTCAATGGGGATCCAGTTCTGCAGTCACAGGCATCCCGAATAAGCCTCCAAAGCTGTGGGAGATGAGGACAACCCTCCTCAGTTTTGTTGCTAAAGCACGACACAAAGACCCAGAGATTGGTGGAGTGAAACAGCTCTTTTAATATAGCTCTTGCAAGAATGGCTCTCTCTCCGGTGAGCAGGCACACCAAATTATTCACAGCCAGTTTATTTATGTCCTAAAGAGCAAATCCTTCGCCTTCTTCCCATTGGCAGAATACCACAGAGGCTACATTCTTTCCTGGATGTTGCCTAGATTACATATCTGATTGATTTAGAAAAAAGAGACCTATTTTACGTATTGCATGTTGATTGGTAAGAAAAGTCTCCTTTTTTTACATGCTTGACATCACAGGAGGGTCTGTGCTTTATTGGATCCCAATAAATTTTGAAATAAAGCCTGCCAAGGAAAAAGCCCATCACACGAAAGCATAAAGAACCAGGAAGTGAGACAATAAGACTCCATTTTGAAAATAAACCACCATTTTGTTTCTTACATAATAGTTCTTAATTTTTTGTGTGGACAAATTAATCTAATAAAAGCAAAATTCACTTGAAATAGTTACAGGCACAGACTATGCCTTTTTAAAAACTGAGAGCTATCATTATCATTACCTAATTGGCACTGTAGTTTTGTTTTTGATTTTGTTTTTTCCCTGAATCTCAGAAACGCATATTATATTTTGGCACTTCATTATAGAAACAAATAATTTAGAAAATAGAAAATTGTAGGAAAATTTATTTGACATTATGTGTACATGCTCAATTGTTATATATGTGAAAAATACTAACAACAACCAGCTGCTGGCATTCAAATCCCTATCCATCCTTTCTCGCAAATTCTGAGTAATCAGTTTAAAGATATAGGCAGAAAATATTGGATCAAAAAAAAGAATAAATCATCAGTAAAACAATGAAATTTCTATACTTATTTTTTCTTTCAAAACTATGGTGCCAAATAAAAAGTAGCAATATTAATGGCTAAAAATGCATATATTTACACAGACACATGTATGTATATGCACATATACATATATAAAAACAAGTGTAGAGTATGTATTATATATGTTCTAACTACACACACAGGCATGTTAGATATATGATTCATCTTTAACTACTTTTAGAAAAAAATAGGATGGACTTTTAAGTGGACAAAAATATTACAAAATAGCATTCAATAAATTCCTAGGTGTTGTCTAAAGCACAATTCAAAATTTTAATGTAAGAGTCTTTGCATTTCAGGATCTTTGGCTATTTTGCAGCTATGTAGAGCTAAATGTGCTTTATAAGGGGTTGATGATAGTGCAAATAATTCCTGTTTGTAGCAACAGGTGAGACTGAATATACAAATGGGCAATGGCTAGACCATATATAAATATAGAACTCTGACCCACAACCTGCAGTAACTACCCAGGAAACAAATCCCTAATCAGGAAGCAAGCCTGCTAGAAGTCAGTCTGACTTGTTGGAAATCAGACTTTTATTTCTAGTAATCTTGCAAGAATCTGAACAAGTTCTTTAACAATCAGCTCAAAATAGCCAGGACTTGATCAATAATTGACAACATCCTTAGTTTTTGTTCCTGCTTCTAACTTAAGATCAACCAGAGAAAGCCAAATTCATATCCCTAAACAATGACATAGGATGCCTTATTTCTAGTTAGCCATCCTACAGCTTCTTCACATCAACAGCCTCCAGTCAGGGCATATCTGAAACTTTTTTATTTTTCCACTATAGGTATTTCCCCCTCAATTGCTAACATTTGAGACTCTGCCTAAAGCTAGCAATTGAGCTGATTTCCTTGCTGTAGCATTCTTAAAATAGTCTTTGCTTGTTCTCATTTAGTTGACCGTCACTTATTTTCTCAGTTATCTTGGAAGTGCCACTGAAACCCAGTCTATGCTACCCATTGCTGGAAACCCCAGCCTTCGACTAGGTTCAGCACCCACATGAGGCCCCTTGTGTCTTGCAGCTTTCAGCTTGTGGAGTTAATGATGATGTGATAAATCAGCATGAAGTCTGAATTTTGCTTTCTATACCCTGATTTCCTCCACTATTTATTATTTGGTTTGGTAGCAGGGTTTTGTTATTGATTCTCATTTGTCTGTCATGCTTGATAGAATCACATCTTTCTCATCTTTGTTTGCTATTTTTGTATTAACTATTTTATTATGTGCTGTCTAAAAGTGTAGTTTGTCATAAGAGGAGAATCATGGGGTAATGCACAGATATAGGCCTGTGAGCCTGTTGTCCCAGCATGCCTCATAGACCATGAGCCTGGTCTTTGTTTATTTCCACCATTGCAATTAAGTTATTTCTGGTTCATGAAACACCTTTGAGAAACAACTCAATTTTGCATTCCTGATTGCCTATAAATGTGTGTCCTCTTGGCAGTCTCCTTTGAAATAGTTTCTTTTTTTTTTAAATCTTACTGGTTTCCTCAATAATTATTGTTTAAAATAATAGTGTTGACACATGTTCATTTATATTTGCATAAATAATGACTTTACTCTTTAGGGCTACTTTAATACTACATACAGTTTACATGAATAAAATTACATAAAGATATACATTGTATGCTGTCTTTACTTGTAGATACATTTATGTGTGAATATGTACACAGTGCGAAGATTTATAAAATCTTTATAAAATCCAAAGTATCCACTGATTTTAAATTTGGAAAGATCTCTTTCAATGATTCAATAATTACATATATAATTATAAGATACATTTAAATATGTTTAATATACTGGTAATTTAATTTAGAAATATTGCATAATACATAATGCTAATTTTCAAGTGGATTATCTTGCATCATTTCTTTTTATTTGATCCACTTAGGTTGTTAGTTTATTGTTTTGCAGTTGATGTGAGCATAGTGGTAGCATTTTTGTTCTAATTTTTAAAGATGCAGATGACTACTACTCCCACACAACATATTATATTTTTAGGAGACATAGAAGTAACACGTACAATCATATGTGCACAACCTGACAACATAAATAAGGTAAACATTTGTTGCTGCTTTGTCATCTTTACTAAGGTTAAGCAGACCTTGTGTAACTGTCCTTAGAAAAGCATGTAGCTGGGCGTGGTGGTTCAAGCCTGAAATCCCAGCACTTTGGAAGCCAAGGTGAGAGGATTGCCTGAGCTCAGGGGTTTGATACCAGCCTGGGCAACTTGGTGAGACCTTGTCTCTACAATAAATCAAAAAATTAGCTGGACGTGGTAGCGTACACCTGTAGTTCCAGCTACTTGGAAGGCTGAGGAGGAAGGATCACCTGAGCCCAGCATGCTGAAGCTGCGGTGGCTGTGAGTGTGCCACTGTACTCCAGCCTGGGCAACAGAGTAAAACTCCACACCACCCCCCTAAAAAAAGGAAAAGTATGTAAATCAGGAGTAAGTATATGTACTCTCAAACTACTGAAAGCATAAAACTGTGAATGTACATTGGGTGTTTTCTCAACCAGATATTAAAAAGGTTTATTTTTATATAGAACAGTCTTGGTATTACCCAAGAGAAAAACATAGTTCTCAACACAAAAAGAAAATCACATATTTTCTGGTTGAAAATAAAAATCATGAGTATAATAATAATGTGTCATTCCTAATAGGCAGCATGGCTGCAGATTGGGATTAAGACAATAATTGAAGATTTTTGACAAGTTATTACAAGAAATTTGTATTATTAGGTTGTTAATAGATTCAGCCAGAAAAATGGATGGGAGTTGTGGCACACAAAGGAAAGTACTTGATGTCTAAACCTAGTGATAATCTGTAGCTATGGGAGGGCACAGAAAAAAAGACAGATAAAAATTGCAATGAAGTGCTCTCTATGCCCTTGGTATTCTTTACAAATTCTAATTTGTTGTTGCTCACTGAACTGTTTCATTCTTTAAATAGCCCACACATTCTATCTACTCTAAAACCAAAATGACAACCAAAGGCCTTCTTTGCATGTGCACATTTGAGAATGAGTATATGTCCCATAGTGTTTGACTAATGTGTATGTATGTATGTATTATGTATAGACAAAATAGCTTAAGCTTGGTAAGTTCTTGCTATATTTTTATACTGTGCAGCTTTGTTTTTAATTTTGTAATTTGCCAGTTATGAGTTTATTTTGGCTACTACTATTAAGGTACTATCATATAATGTATTATTTATATTTCATTCCTTGGATGTAACGACTTTACTGTTATATAAGTAAGACATATGACTCAAAAGAATTATTAAAAAAACAAAATATTTATTTAGGATGAGAACAATGGTTCTTTTTTTTTCAGCATTCTGGGAGGTCAAGGTGGGAGGATCACTTAAATTCAGGTGTTCTAGACCAGCCTAGGCAACATAGTCAGATCTCATCATTATAAAAAAATTTAAAACCAGTTAACTAGGTGTGGTGGCATGTACCTGTAGCTCCAGCTTCTTGGAAGGCTGAAATAGAAGGATAACCTGAGCCCAGGAAGTCAAGACTGTGGTGAGCTGTGATAGTGCCACTATACTCCAACCTTGGTGACAGAGTGAGACCCCAACTAAAAAAATAAATATATTATTTATCTACTATAAAGAAAATTGTATAAAATAATAGAGAAAAATACATCTTAGATGATTTCAAAAGTACTACCATAGTAAAATTGTGTGATTTTATACACTTAGTTTTAGTTATATGTGTTTTTAAATTGTTGCAAATCTAATCATCAGAGAAATGCAAATCAAAACCATATTGAGATATCACCTAACCCCAGTAAGAAAGGCCATCATTAGTAAAACAAACAATAGCAGATACTGGTGAGGATGTGGAGAAAAGGGAATGCTTCTGCACTGCTTGTGAGAATGCAAACTATTTCAACCTTTGCGGAAAATAGTGTGGCGATTTCTAAAAAGAACTAGAGATAGACCTTCCATATGATCCAGCAAGTCCCCTACTGGGAATATACCTGGAGGAACTCAAATCATTCTGCAAAAAAGATACCTGCACACACGTTTATTGCAGCACTATTCACAATAGGAAAAAAATGGAACCAACTGTGCTCCTCATTGAAACTGAACTGGATTAAAAAATGTGGTACCCATACATGATAGAATATTATGCAGCCATAAATAAGGACAAACATGGATTTTGCAGCAAATGGGATGGATTGAAAATCTGTTATACTATCACAGAAACAAAGAATAGAGTACCATATGTTCTCACTCATAAGTGGGCCCTGAATATTTTCCATAATACTATAAGAAAGGAGTTGGCAATAATAGGATGCTGCCAGGGTGGGGGTAGATCACAACTTCAATAAGGGTACCTGATCTCAAACAAGGCAAATTGGGGATCAATGGAAGGTCCGAACTTTAATTTCCATGTATGATGTCCACTTGTATACCTAATCCTGAATTGTATCCCACATCTTTAAAATGAAAAAATAAAAAATTCTTAGCCATGTTCCTGTATAATTTTTATAAATCTAATTTTAATACCTAAATCGTATATATTTAATAGTTGCTCTAAAATATAATAAGCTATTTCTTCCATAAGAATTTTAATCTTGCTGTTTTTAGCTTTCATCAATAATATTGTTTTAAACATATTTTTTATTAAAAAATTGTGGGGTACAGTTAAGAGTTAGGAATACAAATGTGCATCATTCAGGCACCCTTGTTAATAAGGGGTGTCTCCTCACCCCAGACAGATACTGACTACCATTAGTCTCACCTTCCTTCCCCTCCCTACCACCCCCATAGTTTCCCACCATTGTCAGTCCTTTTCTTACAGTATTATGATAGATGTTCAAGTTCCACTGTATGAGTGAAAACATGTGATACTCAGATCTTTGTTTCTGTGAGAGATCATTCAGTATTATAGACTCTAGTTCCATCCAGGTTGCTGTGAAAGTCATGATTTTGTTCTTTTTTATGGCTGCATAGTATTCCATCGTTTATATGTATCACATTTTTTTAATCCAGTCCTCTTTTGATGGACAGCACAGTTGGTTCCAGGTTCTTGCTATTGTGAACAATGCTGCAATAAACATACGTGTGCAGGTATCTTTTTGATAGAGTGATTTAAGTTCTTCAGGGTATAGTCCCAGTAGGGGGATTGCAAGGTCATACAGGAGGTCGATATTTAGAGCTTTTAGGAATTGCCACACTGTTTTCCACAGAGTTTGCACTAGTTTACACTCCCACCAACAGTGCAGTGGTGTTGCCTTTTCACCACATCCTCCTCAGCATCTGTTATTTTTTGAGTTATTGATAATTGCCATTCTGAATGGAGTTAGGTGGTATCTCAGTGTAGTTTTAATTTGCATCTTCTTGATGACTAGTGAAGTTGAACATTTCTTCATGTGTCTGTTGGCCACTCGGATGTCTTCCTTTGAGAAGTGTCTGTTCATATCTTTTGCCCACTTTATAATGGGGTTGTTTGTTTTTTTCTTTTTAGCACATTTGAGTTCCTTGTAGATCCAAGATGTTAGGCCTTTGTCAGACCTGGAGTTGGCAAATACTTTTTCCCAGTCTGTAGGCTGTCTCCCTGCTCTCTTGATGGTGCCTTTGGCTTTGCAGAAGCTTGTCAGTTTAGTGAGGTCCCACTTGTCTATCTTATCTCTTATGGCCTGTGGGTTTTGGGTTTTGTTCAGGAATTGGATGCCAGTTCCAATTGCCATGAGGGTATGTCCTTCATTTTCTAAGGTTCTTATGGTTTGAGGTTTTACATTTAGGTCTCTGATCCATTTGGAGTTAATTTCTGTGTATGGGGATAGATCGGGGTCCTGTTTCAATCTTCTGCATGTGGTCAGCCAGTTTTCCCAGCACCATTTACTGAATAGGTTCTCCTCTCCCCAGTGGTAGGTGGTGGAGGCTTTGTCGAAGATGAGTTGGTTGATAAATTGAGGTTTTGCTTCTGGAATCTCAGCTCTATTCCAATGGTCTATATGTCTGTTCCTGTACCAGTACCAAGCTGTTTTGATGATTGTAGCTTTATAGTAAAGTTTGAAGTCTGGTAATGTGATACCACCTGTTTGTGTGCGTGTGTGTGTGTGTGTGTGTGTGTGTGTGTGTGTGTGTGTGTGTGTTTTGCTGAGGATTGTTCTGGCTATTCTTGATCATTTGTGTTTCCATATGAATTACTGTATTGTTTTTTCTAGGTCTGAGAAGAATGTTGCTGGTAATTTGATGGGTATTTCATTAAATCTGTAGATTGCCTTAGGTAAGATGGACATCTTCACAATGTTGATTCTTCCATCCATGAGCATGGGATATTTCTCCTCTTGTTTGTGTCATCTTTGATTTCTTGAGCAGTGTTTTGTAGTTTTCCTTGTAAAGGTCTTTCACGTTTCTGGTTAGGAAGATGCCAAGATATTTCTTTCTTTCTTTTTTTTTTTTTTGTGGCTATTGTGAATGGAATTGTGCTTTTTATTTGGGTTTCTGTTTGTTTATTATTAGTGTAAAGAACTGTGCTTTTCTTTTGCACATTTATTTTATATGCTGAGACTTTGCCAAACTCCTTTATCAGTGTAAGGAGGTTTTTGACAGATTCTCTTGGGTTTTCAAGGTACACAATCGTGTCATCTGCAAGAGAGATAACTTGACTTCCTCTTTTCCTATTTGTATACCCCTGATTGCCTTCTCTTCTCTGATTGCTCTAGCCAGGACTTCTAATACTATATTGCACAGGAGGGGTGAGAGTGGGCATCCTTGTCTTGTTCCAGTTTTCAGGGGTAATGGTTCCAATTTTTGTCCATTTAGGAGTATGCTGTCTGTGGGTTTCTCGTAGATGGCTTTTACTATTTTGAGGTATGTTACCCGTATGCCTAGATGTTCGAGGGTTTTTATCAAGAAGGGGTGCTGGATTTTATCAAAAGCTTTTTCTGCATCTAATGATATAATCATGTGGTTTTTGTTTTGACATCTGTGAATGTATTTAATTGCATTTATGGTTTTACGAATTTTGAACCAGACTTACATCCTAGGGATGAAGCCTACTTGGTCATGATGGATGATTTTTGAGATGTGTTGTTGAATCCAGTTTGCTAGGATCTTGTTGAGAATTTTAGCATCATGTTCATCAAAGATATTGGCCAGTAATTCTCTTTCTTTATTGGGTCTTTACCTGGCTTGGGTATCAATGTGTTTGTTTCCATACAAGTGTACATAGTAGTCTCTAATGATCTTTTGTATTTCTTCAGGGTCAGATATGACTTCATCTTTTGTGTTTCTGATTGTGTTTATTTGGGCTTTATCTCTCTTTTTCTTGGTCAGTCTAGCTAGGGGATCATTGATCTTGTTTATCCTTTCTAAGAACCAGCTTTTGTTTCATTGGTTTTTTTTGTATTATATTTTTGTCTTCTGTATCCTGGATTTAGGCTTTTATTTTGGTGATCTGGATTCTTCTGCTGAAATTAGGATTTTGGTGGTCATCAATAATATTGTATTAAACATGTATTGCACATTTTGTCTATAATTTTGATCAACTGAAATATCAGTTACTGGATGGTTAATATTGATTGTATTCCTGATAAGTACAAATTTAAGGGAGGAAAATCATTAAAAAATAAAACATTAAAACCAGAAAAAATGATATGCCTTTTCAGTCCCACAGTGCATAAGAATGTCATACTTGAAAAACTGAGAATTCTAATAGGAAAGAGATTAACTAAATGTATAAAAGAATTTGATATAGTTTTTTATTTAACATAAAATATCAATTTTTGCTTATAGCTTTCATTAATTCACATTAATCAATTAATTTATATTAATATTATAATTGTTGTTTTCAATATCTTAGTTCAAAGCGTGTTTTTAACATTATTTATTTTATTTGCATTGAGGTTTTTCTGGATTCAACTTCTCTATACTAGAGACCAAACCCACATTTCAATAAATGTTTGCCTACCAAAGATTGTATTACTTCACATTCTCCAGTCAATTTTACGGGTAATGCAATTTAATTTTAACCACAAGCATAACAATATTGTGTAAGAACCTGTTAGGTAAGGATAAATCAATTTGACTTCAATCCTTCAATGTCTCTTTTGCAGATTTTCACTCGTTTTCTTTTTGGGAATGTTGAAAATAATTCTTAAGGAGTAAACTTTGTCTCACCTGTTTTTTTTTCTACCTCTTTGCCTTATTTGTCACCCCAGCTTTATGTCCTTTGATATTTCAAACTTCTAGTTTGTTTATTTGTTTGTTTTTTCTAATTACTTCACTGGACTTAGAGAAAAAGTTATACATGCTCTGAGGTGTCTTTGGCAATGGAATCTTAAAAGTCAAGTTAGAAAGAGACATTTGAGGAACTGAAAACATTTCACACTGAGAAATTGTCATGGAGCAACAGAACTTGACACTGAGTACTATAAGAAGAGAACTCTTTTTTTGTTTGTTTGTTTGGGGTATTCATGAATTTAACATTTGTGTAATTATAAAGACTAAATTTAGACTATTTGCAGGTATTTTTCTTATGGATCTTGAGCGTTACTCAACATTATTGCTCTCAGATTGACACCTATTTGCACTTAATAATTAAAACTAGTCAGTGTGATATTTTTGCTTCCAACCAAGATCAAGTAACAAAGACCAGAATAATTATTCTGCACAACACAAACAACCAAAAGACAAAATATATAAGATAATAAGTTTCCACGATATTGGGCTTCAGGCAATGAAGAATAGCATTCCTTGAGAGACGAGAAACAAGTGATGTGAGTCTCATGATTGTCTATCTTGCTTTTGTCAAAGCAAAAACTGCATCAGACAATGTTAAGCTAGCAAAGAAGACTTTATTCAAGGTTATTGCAATAAAGAAGAGAGAATGAACTTAACTCTGGAGAAAAAAAATGGTAGGATAATTTTTCAGCACTGGGATGCACTAGTGGAAAAGTACTGTAAGAAGGCATTAATGGGGAGATTGATCAGTGGAATATTATTTGTGTGAAGTATTTTTGGTGTTAATGGGAGTTATTCCTGAGTTTGCAAATATTTTTCTCTCTGATTGGGGCATCTGTGTTTTCTAATTGGCACTCATGGGACTTAGGCTCCTATCCTCCCTCAGAGACTGGAGACTGGGGTGTTATCCCCTTTGATATTTGCATTTCAAAGAGTTGATTTCTATGTTCTCCGAGAAAATTCTCTGGATTCTAAAACCATCAACAGTCTTTTTAAGGGTGTGTATATACATTTCAAAGGAGCGGAGAAAGAATTTGCAGTTTTAAATTTTCTGAACAAAATGCTCTATGGAAAGAGAAGTAAGGACTGATCAGGAAAGAAATTCTGTCTAAAAGTTAGTCAAGCTAAAGGAAATTTTAGTCCATCTTGATCACTGCCATGAGAGTTTATTTTTCAAAGAGAAGGTGTAGAGACACCGTGTTTATGCTTGACAATGTTAAACTATCTCTATTTTCTGTGTTCCTAGAAAGCAGTGATGGTTAAGGAATTCCTCACTAGCTGATCTTTGTAAACAGCTAACTTCGAGAGAGGCCACCCTCCTCATTACTTAGATTAGACTGAGAAATAAACTCAGAAGGTTTTTTCTCTCATTTGCTAAATTCCTAACTAAGGGGCCTGGGGTAATGAGTTTTTATTTACCCTATGCAATGTGAGTTGTCAAAGCAAAAACTGCATCAGACAATGTTAAGCTGGCAAAGAAGACTATTCAAGGTTATTGCAACAAGGAAGAGAAAATGAACTCAACTCTGCTGGAAAAAAAAGGTAGGATAATTTTTCAGCACTGGGAACAACGAATGAACAAGTACTGTAAGAAGGCATTAATGGGGAGATTGATCAGTGAAATATTATTTATGTGAAGTATTTTTGATGTTAATGAGAGTTATTTCCGGGTTTGCAAGTACTTTTCTCTCTGATTGGGGCATCTGTGTTTTAGATCAGAAATTAGGGAAAGTTCAATTAGAGAAAGTTCAAGGATAAACATGGGCTTTCTATACCTGCTCCTTGAAAAATAAGATCTCAGGGCAGTGTCCAAGATGGACTTAAAATTTTCTTTAGCTTGACTAACTTTTAGACAGAATTTTTTTTCCTGATCATAGCCCTTACCACTCTTTTCATAGAGCATTTAGTTCAGAAAATTTGAAACTGCAAATTCTTTCTCTGCTCCTTTGAAATGTATATACATCCTCTGTGTCAGCCTGACTCTGGCATAACATCAAATAACAGATAAAAAAGGAAATAAAAATATTTTATGACCCTGAAAAATCATATCTTGGGAAATTTGTATTTGTATAGAATCCCATTTCCCAGGGTCAACAGGGGAGCTATACACTGGCTATCTATTCTCTCTCAATGTTGCTATCTATGAGGTTTCATCTACATATCAAGAAATGACTTCTTCAATGCACCTCATCTCAGTGCCCTCCATCCCAATGTGGAATTTCTATTACTGATTTCAACATTCCTTAAGACAAAGCATAAATCTTGCTGCTAATTGCCAATCAGGACATTTTTGATCCCTCTATGACCTACGAGTTCCCTTTCTTGGAGATGTCCCACCTTCCCAGGCTGAACCCACATAAATCTCACATGATTTATGGTTTTTTGTAACTTCTGTCTTCCTAAGATGTATGTAACCAAGCTGCAATTCAACTACCTCGGATACACAATCTCAGGACCTCTTTGAATGGTGGCAGAGGGCTATGTCATCACTATCATGTGAATCAGAATAAACCTTAAATAGTTTACAGAGTTTGACATCTTTTGTCAACCAGACTCATTATCTCCCTTGCTTGCCACTCCCTTGTTTAACTGCCTCTGAACTACCTCAAGTTGCCTTCTTTTTCTCTGAAACTTTTCTTCAGAAATGACCTTTTTTACTATTGCCATGATCTTGAAAAAAATTATCTTCTGAATTATCCACTACATTTTTCAGTTTTTATGCTATAACTATGATCAGACCTCACTATGAAATTCTCCTTTGATCCACTCAGGTAAAAATGCCTTTTTGCTCTTCTCTTGATTGGTGACACAGGAACCAAAGCGAAGTCCAGTTCTTGGTCTTGTGCTTCTGTGTCTTGTTCATTCATAGCAGGGAAAAGGTTTTGTTTTAATTATTTTTAACTACTGGCTTGATTTTTGGTGTCTTTTTTTCCTGATTTTTTGTTTTGCTTTTGGTTTGTTTAAACCAGTAAGCTATTCTTCATTGGTGATTTTGTTTATTGGTCTAACAATTTGTTGATCACTTCAAACAGATTAGTGGTTTATAGAGATCTTGGCTTTACTGAGTAAGAGACAACAGATAATCTGGTTTGTTAGTCTTTTCTGGATGTTTTGAGCACAAATCAATTAAAAATGAGTTTTCAAAGGGAATAGAACAGATCTTTCATATGGTCCAGTAAGTTTTTTGTATTTGTATTTAATCTTGAACCAGTGATGGAACTTAGAATTGAAATTATAAGGTCTTTTATGTGTGTCTGTATGTAAGTTTATATAATTGTAATTCGGAGAAGACTTTACCACACTGTGTGCAATATTTCTATATTCAGATGCTATTGTCTATTTAGATTATAAATCTTATAAAGGATCTACATTACAATGGGTTTAGAGATAAGTAGACCTCATATAAATATAATATTCCTAATTATTTTTAAAGAAAATTCAGTCCATTTTGCATTTTTATAAAGGAATATCCAAGGCTGGGTTATTTATAAATAAAGAGGTTTTGTTAGCTCAAAGTTCTGCACACTGTACAAGAAGCCTTGAGGTAGCAACTGTTTCTGGAGAGGGCCTCAGGAAGCTTCAATTTATTATGGAAGGAGAAAGGGGAGCAGGCATCTCTTGGCAAGAGAGGAAAGAAGAAAGAGACGAGGTCCTAGTTCTTTTTAGTAAGCAGCTCTTCTCAAAACTAAGAAAATGAAAATTCACTCATTACCAAGGAATGAATGACACCAAGCCACCACCATGATTTAAACAGCTTGCACCAGGCTCTCACATTCAATATTAGGGATTAAATCTCAACATGAAAAAGTAGAGCTACAAGTATCCAAACCATATCAGAAAATAAAGAAATTGGATTTTTAAGACTTCAGTGTACTAGATTTAAAAGTTTTCTTGCAGATACTGACTTTAACGTGTTTCAATAATTCAAGTTCATAAGGTTTAAATAAATCTTTGAAATGAGAGGAGTTTAATATATTTTGGTTTAATAAAAATAACTGTTTTCTATGACTCAGCAGTGTTAAATATGGGATACACATAAATTTTCATACTACTGGAAAATGTTTTACCTAAACTTACACAGATTTACTGATTTAATAAATTAGTACTACTCTTACATAATATATGAGATTATAAATATATGTTTGTGGCTAGGTGTGGTGGCTCATGCCTATAATCCCAGTACTTTGGGAGGCCGAGGTGAGAGGATTTCCTGAGCCCACGGATTTGAGACCAGCCTGGGCAACTTGGCGAGATCTCATTTCTACAATACCAAAAAATCAGCAAGGCACGGTGGTGCATGACTGTAGTTCCAGATACTTGGAAGGCTGAGGTGAAAGAATTACCTGAGTCCAGCAGCTAGAGGTTGTGGTGGCTGTGAGCATATCAATACAGTCTAGCCTGGATGACAGAGTGAGACTCCAATTTAAAAAAAAATAATAATAAATAATAATAATAATAAAATAAAAATGTTTGCTTTTAAGCAAAGTGAATTATAATTCTGACAAACTAATAATTTTATTTTGCTGTGTGTAAGCTTGAACATAATTTTTAAAAAACTTTAGATAAGTTACAAACTTGGATTGACAGTAAATTGAATTAATTAATATTCATCAGCTACCTAGATCATTTCTAAGATATGCTACAACCATTAGTTACTAAGCCTAACCTAAGTTTATATATGTTTTCCTTTTTATTTTTGTGTGCTACAAGGAGACTATAAAATTGGGTTTGCCTCTGAGAACTATACAAATGATACTCGTGGCTGTAGAAAGCAAATTATGTGTATTCATGAGCTCTGCTGGTTTGCTGCACAAGGCAGCTGCATGATAGCAAGTACACAATTATCATTACCACTTCTTCCCAGTTTTCTCTATGAAATAGAAGTTAGTTACTTTGATTAAAAGTTATAATTCACCAATAAGTGTACCTGATCTCAAACCAGTTGAAGTGGGGACCAAGTGAGACCCAAACTTTACCTGCATAGTGACCATTTATAGACCTAACGCTGAATTATACCCTACATCTTTAAAATAAAAATTTAAAAATGTACATATAATTGATGTGTGGTTTATCTTATAAAAGATAGTTTCAAGGAAATATCATTGTGTATTTCCATTATTCAGTGGATTAATGGTAGTTTTCTCCTAAGGAGTGTGCTTGTTTGTTTGCTTTGGGGATTTTGTTGTCTTTATGTTTTGGTTTCCACATGCCTTTGTTATTGAAAGTTACTATATTGGAAAATAAGACTAAAATATTTTTAAGTGCTTACCTATTGGTTAATTTTAGTATGACAATGCTAATCACTTTGAGTGTAATAACATCTTCGTATTATTATTAACTTCTTCATCTCATATACTGCCTGAGATTGGTCCTAAAGTGTGCCAGTTTCAGGACACTAAAGAGAATAATAAAATACAAAATTTGGAAATAAATTATATTTGCCTTGGTATATAAAACCTGAGTTTCAAACCATGAAATGTGCTGAAATCTCAGTAAAGTTTGCTTAATTTTTAAAAAATTTATTTATTTAGTTAGTCAGTTAGTTCGTTAGTTAGTTGGAGTTTCACTCTGTCACCCAGGCTGGAGTGCCATGGCATACTCATGGCTACCCCATCATCAACCTGCTGGACTCTGGCAATTCTTCTGTCTCAACCTTCCAAGTCGCCGGAACTTAGGCGTGTGCTACCACGCCTGGCAATTTTTTGCTTTATTGTAGAGACGAGATCCCACCATGTTGCCTGGGCTAGTCTCGAACCCACAGGCTCAGGCAATCCCCTTGCCTCAGTCTCTCAATGTGCTGGGATTACAGGTTGAGCCACCAAGCCTTACCAGTTTGCTTAATTTTGATGAGTTTGTTTCCTTGTTTTATTTTCCTCCTCTGCAATACAGATACTATCGATGAGTTCCACAAGAGGTGTTGTCAAATCTGATAAGATGATCAGCCTCCTCTACGTTAAATATTTGTGGAAAATCTTATTAATCTAATATTTCCAAAATTGTAAAGTACATGGTATTTTTTAAAGAGAATTATTGATGCTTTCACTGTCTACAATGCCATTAGAATTTTAATGCTTCTTTTTCTGTTATCAGCCAACACCAAAATAGTGTTAACAGTCAAAAGTTCAGTTATTTTCTAAGATGTTAACTGGGTTGCAACTTTACTTGCTTAGCTTAAATTTAGTATCTTTCAGGTCAGTAGTTTCCACATAAGTATTCCACTGATTAACTGTGGATTTCTATAAATAATGGATGTTTAAGATCTATTCCAGACTTACTGAATCTTTTAGCTTATATATTTTTGGTATATTCTAACTATATGTTTATTCTATCCAGAGTACATTATGACTGTGGATTATATGTCATAGTCACAGTGTCTTTATCTGTAAAGATTATGTTTACTTACTTTTTAATAATAAGATATAATAACCACTCTTAAAAATTGAATTGCTCTTTATGTTTGTAATAATTTTTATTTAATTTTTAATTTTTATTTTAAAGATGTGGAATACAATTCAGAGTTAAGTATACACATGTTCAATAGGCAGGTACCCTTGTTGATGAGGTATGCCCCTCCCCTTCCCCAAGTAGATTCCCACTACTACCGATCCTGCTTCTCCACTCCCCTCCCAAAAGTTTCCCACTGTTCTTATAGTATTATGATAATTGTTCAAGGTCTGCTTATGAGTGAGAACATGTGATACTCATTTCTTTGTTTCTGTGATGGATCACTCAGTATTATAGACTCTAAGTTCATCCAGGTAGCTGTGAAGCTCATGATTTTGTCCTTTTTATGGCTGCATAATATTCCATTGTGTATATGTAGTACATTTTTTAACCAGTCCTCTTTCAGTGGGCAGCACGGTTGGTTCCATGTTCTTGCTATTGTGAACAATGCTGCAATAAACTTACATGTGCACGTATCATTTTCATAGAGTGATTTGAGTTCCTCCGGGTATTTTCCCAGTAGGGGGATTACAGGGTCATATGGAAGGTCGATTAGATCTTTTAGGAATCACCACACTGTTTTCCACAGAAGCTATACTAGTTTATACTCCTACTAACAGTTTCCTTTTTGCTGCATTCTCTCCAGCATCTGTTGTTTTTTTGAGTTATTGATGATGGCCATCATGACTGGAGTTAGGTGATATCTCAGTGTAGCTTTAATTTGCATTTCTTTGATGAGAAGTGAGACTGAGAAATTTTTCATGTATCTGTTGACTGCCAATATGTCTTTTTTTTTTTTTTGATAAGTGCCTATTCATATCTTTTGCAATAGGGCTGTTTGCTTTTTTTTTTTTTTTTGGCATGTTTGAGTTCCTTGTTGATCCTAGATGTTAGACCTTTCTCAGATGTGCAGTTGGCAAATATTATTTCCCAGTCTGTGGGCTGTCTCCCTGCTCTCTTGATGGTTTCTTTGGTTTTGCAGAACCTGCCAGTTTGATGAGGATCCACTTGTCTATCTTATCTCTTATGGCATGGGCACTTGGGGTTTGACCAGGAATTGGTTGCCAGTTCCAATTTCCATAATGGTGTCGCCTACATTTTCTAAGGTTCTTATACTTTGAGGTTTTATGTTTAGGTCTTTGATCCATTTAGAGTTGATTTTTGTGTATGGTGATAGGTAGGAGTCCTGTTTGAATCTTCTGAATATGGTCAGCCAGTTTTCCCAACCCCATTTACTGAATAGGTTCTCCTATCCCCAGTGGTTGTTGTTGGTGGCTTTGTTGAAGATGTGTTGGTTGGGAAATTGAGGTTTTGCTTCTGGAATCGCTACCCTTTTTCATTGGTCTATATGCCTGTTCTGGTACCAATACCAGGCTGTTTTGATTATTTTAACTTACAATAAATTTTAAAGTCGGGGAGTATGTTATCTCCTGCTTTTTGTTTGTCTGTTTGTTTAGTGTTTTCTTGTTTTGTTTTGGTTTTTTTTGCTGAGGATTGTTTTGACAATTCGTGGTCATTTATGTTTCCATATGAATTCCTATATTGTTGTTTCCAGTTCTGAGAAGAATGCTGCTGGTAATTTAATGGGTATTACATTAAATATGTAGATTGCCTTGGGTAGGATGGACATCTTAACAATGATGTGTCTTCCAATCCATGAGCATGGAATATTTTTCCATTTGTTTGTGTCATCTTTGATTTCTTTGAACGGTGTTTTGTAGTTTTCATTGTAAACATCTTTCACATCTCTAGTTAAAAAGATGCCAAGGTATTTGATTTTGTGTGTGTGTGGCTATTTTGAGTGGGATTGTGCTTTTTTATTTGGGTTTCTGTTTGTTAATTCTTGGTGTATAGAAATGAGACTGTTTTTGTACATTTATTTTATACCCTGAGCACAGAAGTTTTTGACAGATTCTTTTGGGGTTTTGAGGTATAGCACCATGTCATCTGCAAAGAGAGATAACTTTACTTCCTCTTTTCCTATTTGGATATCCCTGATCTCCTTCTCTTGTGTGATTGTTCTAGCTAGGACTTCCAAAGCTATGCTGAACAGGATGTGTGAGAGTAGACATCCTTATCTTGTTCTGGTTTTCAGAGGAAATGATTCCAATTTCCATCTGTTTAGTGGTATGCTGGCTGTGGGTTTCTTATTGATGGCTCTACTATTTTGAGGTATGTTCTATCTATGCCTAGATGTTTGAGGGTTTTTATCAAAAAGGGATTCTGGATTTTATCAAAAACTTTTTTTTGCATCTAATTATATAATCATGTGGTTTTTGTTTTAATGTCTGTTAATGTATTTAATTATGTTTATAATCTTACAAATATTGAACCAGTTCTGCATTCCAGGAATGAAGCCCACTTGGTCGTGATAGATGATTTTTGGGATGGGTTGTTGGATCTGGTTTGCAAGGATCTTGTTGAGAATTTTAGCATGTATGTTCATCAAGGATATTGATGTAGTTCTCTTTCTTTGTTGGATCTTTACCTGGTTTGGGTATCAACATATTGTTAGCTTCATAAAATGACTTGGGGAGAGTTCAGTGTTTCTTTATTGCCAGCAAGAATTTCAATAGGATTGGTATCAGCTTCTCCTTGTATGTTTTGTAGAATTCTGTTGGAAAGTCATCAGGTCCAGGATTATTTTTTGTAGGTAGTTTTCTTATGACATAGTCAATATCCTGGATTGCTATTGGTCTATTGGGATCTCAATTTCTTCTTGTTTCAACCTGAGGAGGTTGTGTGATGTCAGAAAGTCATCTATTCCTTTAGGTTTTTGAGTTTGTTTCCATACAAGTGTACATAGTTTTCTCTGACAATCTTTTGAATTTCTTCAGGATCAATTGTGACTTGATCTTTTACATTTCTGATTGTGTTTATTTAGTCTTTTTCTCTCTTTCTCTTGGTCAGTCTAGCTGAAGATCCATCAATATTGTTTATCCTTTCAAAGAACCAGGTTTTTGTTCCATTGATTTTTTTTTTGTCTTCTATATCTGAAATTGGGCTTTCATTTCGATGATCTAGATTCTTCTGCTGAAGAAGGTTTTGGTGGTCTTGCTTTTCCAGTTTCCCTAGGTAGTTTTTTAGGCTATTAATTTGTGATCTTTCAATTTTCATCATGTGTGTTCATAGAGATATAAATTCCTCTCTTAATACTGTTTTCATGGCATCCCAGAGGTTTTGGTAAGATGTTTCTTCACTTTCATTTGTTTTCAGGTATCTTTTAATCTCCATTTGATTTCCATGTTGACCCGGGAGCTGTTTAGCATCGTGCTGTTTAGTATTCATGTCTTATTGAGTTTTGGGAAAACTTTGTTAGTGCTGATATTTATTTTTATTCCATGGTGGTCAAGACGGTGCTTCACAGTATTTCAAGCGTATGGAATTTGTTTATGCTTGATTTATGGTTGACGATGTAGTTGATCTTAGAGTATGTTCCATATGATGATGAGCCGGGCTTGGTGGTGCAGCCTGTAATCCCGCGCCTTTGGGAGGCTGAGGTGAGTGGATGGCCTGAGCCCGCGGTTCGAGACCCGCCTGGGCAGCAAGACCTCATCTCTACAATAAATCAAAAAATCAGCCGGGCGTGGTAGCACATGCCTGTAATTCTGGCTACTTGGAAGGCTGAGGCGGAAGGATCGCCGGAGTGCAGCAGGTCAAGGCTGCGGTGGCCGAAGCGGCCACTGCACTCCAGTTTGGGCAACTGAGTGAGACTCCAACTCAAAAAAAAAAACTATATGATGATGAGTAGAATGTATATTCTGTGGTTTTGGGGTGGAGTGTTCTGTAGGTATCAATTAAGTTCAATTGGTCAAGCATCATGCTGAGGTTCTGGATCTTCTTATTGATTTTTTTTTTTTTTTGTCTTGATGATGTGTCTAGAATTGTGAGTGGGGCATTTAAGTCCCCAGTTACAATAGTGTTAGAGTCAGTATCTTTTTTAAGTTTACTTAGGATTTGCTTTATAAAAGTTGGTACTCCTGTGTTGAGTGCATATATGTTTAGAATGGATATTTCATGTTAATGAATTGAACCTTTTATCATTATGTAGTGACTTTTCATATCTTTTAAAATTTTTTGTAGCTTAAAATGTATTTTGTATGTTATTAAGATTGTGACTCCTGCTTTCTTTTTTGTTCCATTCATCAGAAATTTTGTTTCCCATCTTCTTACTTTCAATCTGTGAGTGTCCTTTCTGGTGACATGAGTCTCTTGGAGACAATATTGTTGCCTCATGATATGTTTATTCATTTTGCCATTCTATGTCTTTTCAGTGGTGCATTTAGTTCATTCACATTCAGGTTTATTATTGAGATATGAGAATTTATCCCTGTCATGAGATTCTTATAGGGTTTGTTTCTGTTGCTGCTGTTTGTTTGTTGTCTTTCTTTTGATTTTTGAGTTGATTCATATATATTTTCCATCTTTTTTTCTGTATTCTAGGGAAGGACGTTTTCATTCTTTTTTTCCTTTCTTCTGTGTTTAATACTTTCTTAAGTGTTTCTTGTATAGCTGGTCTGGAGGCAGCATAAGTTATTAGGGATTGACTGTCTGGGTAGGATTTTAATTCTTCATCATTGCTGAAGCTTAGCTTAGGTGGATAGTTATCTTTGATAACTTTAAAGATTGGACTCCAAGCCCTCCTAGCCTTAAGTGTTTCTGTAGATAAGTCTACTGCTTGTCTGATTTTTTTTTTTTTTTCTGGCAGGTAGTCTGACCTTTTTATCTTGCTGCCTTTAAGATTTTTTCCTTTATACCTACTTTGTGTAGGTGGATTACTATGTATCTAGGAGTTGATCTCATTTTTTATCTCACAGAGATTGTCTGAATTTCTTGTATTTAAAAGTCATGTCAGTGATAAAATGAGGGAAGTTTTCTTGAATAATTTCATGAAATGTTTGTTCCAGGGTGGTTTCTGACTCTCTATCTGTTTCAGGAATTCCAATTAATCTTAGGTTCAGCCTTTTGAAATAATCACTCATCTCTCAAAGGTTTTGTTCTGTCTTTTAAGTCTCTTTTCCATGTTTTTAACAGTTTGGGTTAGTTCCATATTTTGATTCTCAAGCTCTGAGATTATTTCTTCTGCTTAACTAATTCTACTGTCCATGTTTACAGTGTGTTATTTATTTCATTCACTGAATTCTTTACTGCTGTTATCTCAGTTATCAACTCCTTCATTCTTTCCTCTTGTATCTTCTCAATCCTATTAATTCTCTCCATTAATGTCTTGACATCTGGGTTTGTAGTTTGAGACCAGTCATTCTGGGGACTCTCCATTGTTTGTGTTCCAAAGTCTGTATTCTCAGTGTCTGACCTCCCAGGGGCCTGTGTGAGACACATATTCTTCTTTTGTTTTTTCTCCATTTCTGTAGGTTTATCTCCACACTTTAAAAATATCTTCTTTAATTCTGTTGTTCAGGGATGGGGAGTATATTTTATTTCTGTTTGCCCTATTCTTCCTTATGTGGGTCCTCTGACTTTGTTCAATTCTGAAGTTGGACTGTGGGTGGAGGGACTATACTTTTTGAAGTTTTGGGATTTATTTGAGGGGGGAGCTGTGATTCAGAAACTATCTGAAGATCTCAGTATACATTGATGGGTATGTGGGTCCCCTGGAACCCATTTCCCACTGCCTTACAATCAGTCCATACAGGCCAGGCTCAGTGGCTCAGCCTGTAATCCCGTGCTTTGGGAGGCCAAGGTGAGTGAATTGCCTGAGCTCACGGGTTTGAGACCTGCCAGGGCAACTTGATGAGACCTCATCTCTACAATTAAAAAAAAAATAGCTGGGCATGATAGCACGTGCCTGTAGTTCCAGCTACTTGGAAGGCTGAGGTGAAAGGATTACCAGAGTGCAGCAGGTTGAGGCTGCAATGGCTGGGAGTGTGCCACTGCACTCCAGTCTGGGTGACAGATTGAGACTCCAACTCAAAAAAAAAAAAAAAGAATTTGTCCTGCCAGGCTCAGTGGCTCAGCCTGTAATCCCAGTGCTTTGGGAGTTCAAGGTGAGTGGATTGCCTCAGCCTGTGGGTTCAAGACCCTCCTGGGCAACTTGGCAAGATCTCATCTTACAATAAAACAATCTGTCCATTCAGTGAGGGTATAGGTTTGCCCCCTGAAAGCAAAGTGAGGTAAGAAAAAGGAAAATAATGGAAAAAGTAAGGAGGAGGATGGGAGGAAGATTGACAGAGGGAAGACATTGAGGTAAAACAGACAGACATGCCAACTAACAAATGAAAAGAGACACAAATAAATACAGAATAGAAAAAAAACATACAGATAATCTACAAGCACACAAACTGAACAACAGCAACAAAAAACCTCTATTATATACTCCCCTTCAAAAATACCCAAACACAAACAGGAAGTCTAAAAAACAACAACAAAATAACAGAAGTAAAGCAAGTATCAAAACATAATCAAAATCAGAGAGAAGCAGAAACAAAGACAAAAACTAAAACAAACAAAAAAGCAGAACAGACAAACAAAAACCAAAATAAACAAAACTCACTCTGAGGCAGTTCCTGTAGCTTCAAATTTCTTTTAGTTCTGGTCTCCAGCCCCTCCCCTCTGGTCTCAGGGCAGATTGATAGGATTGCTTTCAATGTGGGTCTAATGTTCCACGGTCTAATGTGGGAGAAGGGTGGATGAGATCTGGATTCACCTGGCTTGCTGCTGCTTTTGTTAAGTCTCCCGCTCAGATCTGATGTGTCTGTGCCTTTTCCAGCATGGACGACAGGAATCTGTCTCTCTGAGTTTGATGAGATAACCTCTGGGTCCCAGGTTGGAGGCTGGATGGAGCCAGGTGTGGCAATGCAGGTCTCTGCCTGGTCCCTTGATGGAAAAAATGGCTCTAGCCAGTGTTTACTCACCAGTGGTGGGGCTTCTCTCCAGCTCTCCCTGACTGCTCTGTCCATGGATCTGGGACTCCAGCCACTTTGCTGTCACAGTTGATGGTGTGAGCCAGGCTTTAGGTGATGAGGATCAGCTGTATTCAGCAGGCTTTTCTCAGGAGAGCCCCAAGAACAGCAGAGACTTCTATACACCATTGGCTCCAATCTCAAGGGGATAGGGGAATGCAGTCACCTTTAGAGGAAAGCCCCACATGCGTTTTATCTAACACTTTTTAATTGACTTCATTATCTTTCTTTTATATGCCACAGAAACCATATTTCTTTGCTAGTTACATTATCACTGTTATAGACTCATAACAATTACTCTTGTATTATGATATCTTTAAATTTATCAATAGTAAGTTAACTATAGTCATTTTAAATCTTGTCACATACAGTTTTGTGTTTTACTCTGTTGCTTTTCTGAAAGCACTTGCAATCAACTACAAATTGTACTCCATATTCAAGCAGACTGTCTCAAATCTACCTGTGGAAAAGGTATTTACCTCATTCAAATTTTTGACAGCATCATTTAAACAACTTTTAGAAGATTCCAGTGAATGAATAAGGATTTCCAGGACTCTAGTCAAGAAGCTGATGGGTTAATAAGACTGCAAACCCAAAATGTATATATATATATATAACTAAATGAACTGATGAAGTATAATTATTATTTTTATTTAGAATATCATTTATGTTTTATTATCTGGATATATAAAGAAGGCATTTTACTTTCCCCTTAAGATATCTATAACTCATAATTGAGCAGAATTTGCTTTTGCAAACTGAAATAAAGCATTTTAAATGATATGCTATTCTCCTGTCTAGTCTCTTTTGAGTTTAAAACTCTTATTGAGTATTTTTATCTTCAAGGCAATATAGCTGTTTGCATGTGTTAAGTAAAAATCTAACCTTTTTTTACTAAGACACAATTGAATACTTAAATAAGCATGCTAACAGGAGAGAAAATTAATCACTAAAAATCATTGAAGAGAAAAAAAAAGGAAAACAAATAAAGTAATAGATTGGACACATTTTTTTTATTGCAACCTAGTAGTTTTTAACCCCAAAATATCAGTTAATCCATACATTGTAAATGTTCTAAACATTTCAAATGAAAGCCAAAGACTGTTAATTTAGAAAAAAATACAAAACCTAAAGCTATCCTGAAAACTAGAAAAACAAGTATTAAAACACAAATAGATTAAAATTTTAAAAATACCAAAATGGGAAAGTATAAATTTTAAATCCTATATTAAATCATACACAAAATTAACTTGAATTGGAACATAAAACAAAATATAAAAATAAATCTACAAACCCCTTGGAGTAAAACATAGAAGTAAATATTTATATTCTTAGGTTAGGTAATAATTTATTTAATATGACCTCAAAAGCACTCAAACACTGAGTGTTTTAGCCAATACAATTTGGCAAGAAACAAAAGGGAATCTGGCCAGGCATGGTAGCTCATGATTGTAATCTCAGCACATTGAAAGGTCAAGGTGGGAGGATCACTTAAGGTCTGGAATTTGAGACCACCCTGGGCAACATAGTGAGACCCATTTCTAAAGAATATTTTAAAAACATCAACCAGCTATGGTATTCCATGCCTATAGTCCTTGGTACTCAGGAGACTGAAGTGGAAGATTGTTTGATCCCAGCAGTTCAAGGCTTCTGTGAGCTATAGTCACACCTCGGCACTATACCCTGAGTGTTAGAGTAAAATTTTATCTGGAAAAAAAAGGGGGAGAGGAGAAGGGATATTTATTGAAAAATAAGAAACAATGGATTTTATTTGAAGATAGCATAACAGATAATAGTTTCTATAGAAAAAAATGTGGTGCGTATACATGATGGAATATTGCATAGTCACAAAGAAGAACAAAATTCATGAACTTCACAGCAACCTGGATGGACTTAAAGTCTGTCATACTGAGTGATCTTTCACAGGAGCAAAGAAGTGAGTATCACATATTCTCACTCATAAGCAGACCTTGAACAATTATTGTAATACTATAAGAAAATGATTAGCAGTAGTGGGAAACTGCCAGGAGGGGGTGGGGAAGCAAGACTGGCAGTAGTGGGAAGCTACCTGGGGAAGAGGGGGAGCACACCTCTTCAACAAGGGTACCTGCATCATGAACATTTGTATACCTAACCCTGAATTGTACTCCATATCTTTAAAATAAAAAATAAATAAATAAATAATAATTTCCCAAAAGAGTGATACTACTTTGCTTCCTATGCTGACAAGAATATTGGTATACATTTAAAAAGAATGATTTGCCTAAAAGAAAAAAAAAGTGAAATTGAATCTGCAGAAGTATACTAAATTTAATAAGTAAGAATAGAATGTAGCAGAATACAAAATTAATATGAAAATTAGTCAATTGCATTTCTTCTACATCAGTAAAAATTTAGAAATTAAAATAAACAAAATAATTTTGCAAAAGGCAGCAAAAATATTAAATACTTAAAGATAAATCTGACCTAAGATTCTTGGATTTCTGGTAGAAATTAAAGAATAGCTAAATAAATTGAAAGCTATATTATGTTCATGGGTTGGAAGACTCAATGATGTTAATATGTTAGTTTTCTCTTAACATGTCTATAAACCCAATATATGAGGGGAACTCCACAAAAAGTTAAACTTTAACTTTCGTGTTGTACAGTGACCCTGTCTCTTAAATATCTTTTGGAATTTCCTATATATTCAGAATGTGATTGTTTTGTCAGGTACACATTCAGAAAATATATTTTCTCCATCTATGGTTAGTTTTTTTTTTTAGTTATTCAGTGGTTTTGCTTTAAATTTTTACATCAACAATAATAGTTTTATATATTTATGGGATATGATGATATACAATGCAAAAGGATTAAATTAGATTAATTAACATACCCATTACCTCTCATATGTATTATTTCTTTGTGGTGAGAATATTTCAAATCTACTCCTTTAGCAATGTTTCAATATGCAACATATTGTTATTCAGTATGGTTATTATGCTGTACAATAGATCACTAGAACTTATTTCTCCTGTCTAACTGAAAAATTTTACCCTTTGACTTTGATGAGTAGAATTTTTTAATTTTAAAGGCAGTCAGTTTTTCAAGGTGTTTTTACAGTTAGTATTTTTAATGTTTTCTATTTGAAAAAAGTTAGAGGATTCAGTTGGAGGCAGGGAGAGGGCCAAGATTATAAACTGGAAGAGATTATATGTTGGCTGCTCTCAGCAAAGGAGTCTGAAAGGGGTAGTAAGCCTGGTGCTTTGAATGTCTTCCTGGAAACACAGATTCAGGTTTATTGGATAGTTACCAGAGGATTCAGAGCCCAGACAACTCCACCCCCAATCAACATGACATCAAGAGAGTGCTTTTGGAGAAGGAAAGTGTGAGTGAACAGAAGAGTTATTATGTACCTTTTGTGAGGTTCTGCAGATATAGCCAAAGGAGATACAACCTAGGCTCTTCTTTTCAACCCCTGTTCACACCAGCCAGGCATGCAAAGCTGCCCAGACTCCGGACAGAGTTACTGGTTGGATCCATGTGGGGCCCAGAAAACTCTAGTTTCCTGTGAACCCCAGTGCTGGCAGTCATTAACCCTTCCATGGAGAGGTCTAATGGGGCACACCCTGTGAGGGTGAGCTGCACTGCATGGGCACTCCCCACTCTCCCCCTCTCCAGTCCCCACTGGGTAGATGCACCCATGCTGGGAATGTTTCTTCAGAAAACCTGGTGCCTGTCCCAGCCCCAAAATGCAGTGTGTCCTCAGGGGCCACCATCACTGTGATTTTGCCTCCCACAAAGTAGGACAGGAAACTAAGAAGATGTGTGCATAGGAAAACTGAAAAGGCAAGGACAATTTCCAAACCAAAAGAACAATAAAATGTATCAAGACAAAGTCAGACCTAAATAAAATAGAGACCAAAAAAATCATACAAAGATTCAGTGAGTCGAAAACTGGTTCTTTGCAAGGATAGATAAGAGTGGTAGATTACATGGCGAGATTAAGAAAAAAAGGAGAGTGAGGACCTGAATAAAAACAATTATTAATAAAAACAAAAAAGGTGATGTTACAACCAACCCAGAAGAAATATAAAAAGATTATCAGAGATTACTATGAACATCTGTATGTAAACTAGAAGATCAAGAGAAAATGAATACATTCCTGGCAACACACAGCTTCCCAAGATTGAACGATGAAGAAATTTAAACCCTAAACAGACTGATAACAATTTGTAAAGTTGATTCAAAAATAAAAAATCTCCTCACAGAAAAAAAGCACTGAATAATATGATTTCTCAGCTGAATTCTACCAGACATTTGAGGAAGAGATGGTAACAATCTTACTGAAAGTATTCCAAGAAATTGAGAAGGAAGGAATCTTTCTTAGTTCATTCTATGAAGGCAATATCATTCTGATGTTCTCCAATGGGAAAGATCCAACAACAACAAAAAAATTTCAGGCCAACTTCTCTAATGAACATAGATGTAAAAATTCTCAACAAGATACTAGCAAATTGCATCCAACAACACATTACAAGTATCATTTATCATGACCAGATGAGCTTAACTTCAAGGGCACAAGACTGACTCAACACATGTAAACCAACAAACGTAATCCACCATATAAATAGATGTAAAACCAAGGATCACATGTTTATATCAACAGATGCAGAAAACGCATTTAAAAAATCCAACCTCACTTCTTGATAAAAACCCTCAAACACCTAGGCATTGAAAAAAAATTGCTCAAAATAATAAGAGCCATCTATGACAAACCTCAACCTTAATGGGCAGCCAATATCAACCTTAATGGGCAGAAGCTAGAAGCATTCTCCCTGAGAATTGGAACAAGACAAGTATGTCCACTCTCACTAAACCTATTTTACATAGTACTGGAAGTCCTCACCAGAGCAATGAGGCAGGGGAAAGAAATTAGAGGTATCCAAAATTAAACAATTACTCTTTGCAGATTAGATAATTCTATACCTAGAAAATCCTTGAGACACTATCAAAATAACTTCTAGTGCTAATAAATGACTTTGGCATAATCTTAGGATATAGAAATTAATGGGCAAAAATTAGTTGCATTTCTATATACTAAAAACAAACAGACTGACAAGCAAATAAAAAACACAATTCTATTTAAAATTGTCACAAAAATAAATATAATACATTGATATTCATCTAACCAAAGAAGTAAAAGATCTTTACAATGAAAACCATTGAACACTGCTCAAGAAACGAAATATGGCACAAATATATGAAAGTCCATCTCATGAACATAGATGTGAAAGATCAATATTGTCAAGATGTATATTCCACCCAAAGCAATCTACAGATTCAATATAATTCCCATGAAACTCCTAGAATCATTTTTCACAGACATAAAAAAGACAAAAATTTATATGACAGAAAAAAGAGCCCAGATAGTTAAAACAATCCTTAGCAAAAAGAAATTAGCTGATGGTTTCATATTCCCACAATTTAAACTTTACAAGGCTATAGTAACCAAAATAGTATGGTACTGGTACAAAAATAGACACATAGACCAATGCAATAGGGTAGAAAATGCAGACATAAAACTAGACTTTCAACCAACTCATTTTTGACAAGGTGAATAGAAACAAACACTGAGGAAAGAAAATCCTACTTAGCAAATAGTGCTGGGAAAACTTGTTAACCACATGCAGAAGTTTGAAACTTAACCTCTATATATCACCACATACAAAATTATTTCAGAAGGATCAAGGACTTAAATGTGAAACCTCAGATTATAAGAATCTTAGAAGAAAACCTAGGAAACACCCTCCTAGATATCAGTCTAGTCAATAAATTTATGGTCACGTCCTCAAGAGCAAATGCAGCAAAAATTAAAATTGAAAGATGGGACCTTATCATGCTAAAATGCTTTTGCACAGTAAAATAAACCATCAAGGGAGTAAAGAGACAATCCACAAAATGGGGAAAAAATATTTGCAATCTATGAATCTGATAAAGCCCTAATATTCAAGATCTATAAGGATCTCAAAAAAATTGACAGGGGAAAAAAAAAATACTCCACCAAAATTAGGCAAAGGATGTAAACAGACACTTTTAAAAGAAAGACATATAATTAACCAACAAACATATGAAAAAGTGCTCAGCACCACGAATCATCAGATAAATGAAAAACTACAATGTGATGCCATTTCGCACTGGTCAGAATGGCTAGTACTAAAAAGTAAAAAACAAAACAACAACAAAAACAGGTGTTGGCGAGGCTACAGAGGAAAGGAACAGTTGTACACCTTTGTTTGTAATTTAAGCTAGTTCAACCTTTGTGGAAAACAGTTTGGAGATTTCTCAAAGAACTAAAAGTAAAGTCATAATTAAACGCAGCAATTCCAATTCTGGGAATATATCCAAGGAATGCAAATCACTCTAAAAAAAAGAGATATACATGCCTAAGTTTATTTCAGTGCTATTCACAATATCAAAACCATGGAGCCAACACGGATACCCATTGAAGGTGGACTGTATAAAGAAAATGTGGTACATATAATATTTGATATAATATATTAGTGTTCCATTTGTGATAAGTTTTAAGATTCATGTATTTCTAGAGAGAGTTCTTAATTTCTTTTTCTGTATTTCATATTATAGAATTTTAATTTAATTTTTTCATAGTTTCCAGTTCATGACTGACTTTCTCGTATGTTGCAATTAATTTACTGCAAGTATTAATCATAGTTATTTTAAAGTCTATGTCTAGTAGGTCGCACACCTGCATTTTCTGTAATCAATTTTTGTTGTCTTTTATCACTTGTTTTTTGTCATTATTTGTCCTTTTTCCGTGCCTGAATATTTTGAAGTGAATGATGAACACTATACAAAGAAGAAAAAATTGTATGATACACTTAGCCCCAGAGTGGTTTACCTTCCTTAGAACAGTATTTATATTTTTGTTCCTGCAAACAATAAGGTTAGAGATAATAGACTTTAATTAAATCATTATTTGGTGAATATTTTAAGATAGGTCTCAATTTTCATAAAAGTTTGTCAGTTTCTTTTATAGTTTATCATCATTATTCCTTTTAAAGGAAATCTCATATGTCCATTATTTGTCCTCCCAGTTTATCTTTCTGCTTCTCTTGACTTCATAGACATATTTTTATATCTGACAAATTCTTCATAGGGAGAGAAGGTATTTCATGTCATGCTGAAATGTGACTTTCCTTATTATAAGAATTATTGTTCTTCAAATACTTTCTATATTGTAATGACATTTGTAAATCCTGAATATCTAAAGATTTATCTATCATGAACATAATAATGTACAGTTCAGTACTTGTGGAAGTATCAGTAAATGGTGCAGAAGAAGCGTATTAAATCAGAATGAAGGGAAGCCTTGTAAATGAAACAAAGAGTTTTAATAAACTGTAGGTAATTGGAGGCTATTGAAGTAAACAGCGTTGAAGTATAATCTGCCTTACATTTACTAAGAATTTATAATAGGATTAATAAAAACAATAAACAAGATAATAGGAAGAAAATAAGTGAAATCATTAGCTTCAGGGTTCTCTTCCCTACATTGGGGGGATTTTTGATTATTGAATCAATCTGTACAAGTTTATTCCATTTTAAAATTCTTTGTGATTTAGTCTTCATAGGTTTTCAGTTTCTAGACATCTGTTTATTTCATCTAGGCTATCCACTTTATTGGCAGACAATTGATCATATTGGTCTCTTATAATCTTATTTCTGTAGAATAACTATTAATACACCCATTTTATTTCCTTATCTTCATAATTTCAGTGTTTTCTTCTTTTTTCTGTTAATTTGGCTACATATAAGTCAATTCTCTTGATCTTTTCAAAAAAACTAATGTTTGTTCTCTTTGATTATCTCTATTATCTATTATGTTTCATTTATCTCTGCTATAATCTTGATTATTTGCATTTTTCTGCTAATTTTGGTTTTAGCTTGTTCCTTTCTTAGTTGCAAAAATAGATTGTTAATTTGAGATTTTATTTCTCTTTTAATGCAAGCATTTATAGGTACACAGTTTTCTTATATCTCTGCTTTTGCTGTGTTCCATACATTTTGGTATGTTGTGTTTTTCTTTCTATTTGTCTTTAAGTATTTTTTAATTTTCCTTGTGATTTGGATCTATTGTTTGTTTAAAAAGTGTTATTTCCACTAATTTTTGAGTTTTTCAGCTTCTCTTCTGTTACTGATTTCTGACTTTATCCTGCTGTTGTTGGAGAATATACTTTGATATCTATCATTTAAAATATATTGGTACTTACTTTGTAGGCTAAGATATGATCTATTTTGGAAAACGTCCTGTGTGCAAATGAGATAAATATGTATTCTGTTGTTGTTGAGTAGAATGTCCTGTATAAGTTTCTTAAATCTAACTGGTATTGTGCTCAAGTTATATATTTCCTTACTCATCAACTGGTTGTTTTCTTGATTATTTAGTGTGAGATACTGAATTTTCTAGCAGTAATTGTAATCCTGTCTATTTCTCCTTTTAATCTATCAATTTTTGTTATTTTTTACATTATTATCATTAATTTATTTTTGAGTTGGAGTCTCACTACTATATCGCCCAGGCTGGAGTACTGTGGCACACTCACCGGCATCCCAGAGTCAACTTGCTGGGCTCCAGCGATCCTTCTGCCTCAGTCTTCTAAGTAGCTGGAACTATGCGCATTACCATGCCCCATTAATTTTTTAATTACTGTAGAGACGAGGTCTCGCCAAGTTGCCAGGGTTGGTCTTGAACCCATGGGCTCAGGCAATTCATTTGCCCCAGCCTCCAAAAGTGCTAGGATTACAGGCTAAGCCACCAAGCCCAGTCTTAAATTGTTACGATGGCCTATGTTTAGATTTGTAAATGTATGTTCTTGCTGTATGGATTATCTTTATTAGCATATAATGTTGTTCATTTTCTCTTGCAACCTTTTTTAATTTAAGATCAATTTGGTGTGGTATTCATATAGCCAATCCTGTTCCCTTTTGGTTGCTATTTGCACAAAGCATCTTTTCTCATGTTTTCAGTTTTAAGCCATGTGTCTATGGCTCTACAGTAACATTTTATTAGATAGCAGATTTCGAGCACATGTTTTTTCTTTTAATCCAGTCTGAAAATCTATATATTTGTTTTAAGTGCTCAATTTATTTATATTTAAAGTAACTACTGAAAATAAGGAAATTACTTCTGTTGTTATGCTCATTTGTTTTCTATATGCCACATGCTTTTTTGTCCTTCATTTCATGCATTACTGTATACTGTTGTGTTTGTTGATTTTTTTGTACTGAGACATTTTAATTACATTTTCATTTCTTTTGCGAATACTGTATAGCTATAGTTTTATAGTTACCATGGGGATTATATCCACCATCTTAAAGTTGTGACACTCTACTTAGAGTTTATACTCTCTTAACTTCAACAAACATAAGTTCTGCTCCTTTACAGCTTTTTTTTTTAGTTGTTTATATCACAAAACTGCATTTTTATATATTGTGTGTCAAAAACATAAAATCATCAATGTAGAGTTACAAATCAAAGTCAAAATAATAGTAGTTTTATAATCATGCATACATTGACCTTTATTGCAATCTTTAGTTCTTTGTTCAACTTCAAGTTACTGTCTAGTGTTCTCTAATTTCAACCTGTAGTACTCCATTCAGCATTTACTTCAGGGAAAAACAAAAAAAACATTATTGTGTGGTCGCAGGAATTAAAAAATTAATTTGTCTTTTCAAAATTTAGAGTCATATTAGACTTAACTGTATAAAAATAAAATTTAGTAAACACTTAGAAATTAATACAAATAAAAATGAAAAGCTCTTTTAGGACAAACATATCTTTGGATATGTTAAAGGGTTGCAATGGATGATTAAAGGTGATAAAAAGTGGAAGTCATGCAATAAGAGAGATTTTAATGACTGAAATACCTGGAAATGAAGCTAGATATATAATATCATCAGAATTATTATGGGGAGAATTCCATGAAAAGGAAGTGCAATCCTGTTGTTTCTTGAATATGACTTAATTCTTCATCTCCTGCTTGTAAGGAGCAAAGGTAGAAAAGAGACTTAAACAGAGAAGTCTTACAGAGCTTCACTTTAACTAGGAAAAAAAATACTTTAAATGTATTTTTTATGCCTATCAACAAAAAATTAACTACAATTAATCTTGTATTTTCAGATGTTTTTCCCTTTAAATATGTGACAATGAGCAAATAATAATTTTTTTCGGTGTCTTAGTATGTTCATAGTAAAGTAAGATATATGGATTGACTTATAAATACTTTGACTACCTCCAATATCTTGTAAATATTTAGAATATATGTGGTTATTAGTTAATTTTCAAATAGTTGTGCTTTTCTTGCTATTTATTTAAACATTTGCGATAAGTTAGACATGAGATAAGCAGAATAAGTTTTATCCAAAAAATTTGTTATTTTTATTTTAATTATCACAAGCTTCTGAAAATCTGCAAGTACCAAGTTTTGCTTAATAAGTCAAATCATTTTTGCCTTGCAAATCACAGTATATTTGTTTTTTGGGTCTTTAAAAAATTTTTTTGTATGAGCAATATTTAAATTATTTTTTACAAATTTTTGCATGGTTTACCTTATTTTGAACGAAATTTAAACTATACATTTTTCAGTCAGGGCTCCCCAGAGAAAAATTCTCTCTCTCTCTCTCTCTCTCTCTCTCTCTCCCCCCTTCTCTCTCTCTCTCACACTCTCTTTCTCTCTCTATGTGTGTGTGTGTGTGTGTGTGTGTGTGTGTATGTATATATGCATATACATACATAAATACATACATACACATACAGATAGAGGTATGAATGTATCTAGAAATACATAGAAATCTATATATGTAGACTTAGATATATACATATATCTATATATAGAAAGCAATAACAATTATTTATTATAATTTGTTAAACTTTTTGCAATGTCTACTATGGAAAAATTAACTGCCCTTGATTTTATTTAGTACATTTTTATTTTGCATATTTTGGGACCAATATTTAAATATTTTAATTAATATTCACATCATTATGTTTTTATGCAATACTTTTTTATAAAATATATTTTATATAATTTACAATATTTTTCTTTAAAACTGGGATTTCTTCACTGTAAACTTTGGAAGTTTAGTTCTGAGTTTATTTTCTAAGTCTTACTATTTGTATTTATATGATGAATTTAATCTTCTGAAGCACAATCAAAAGCCAGCTTTTATTCAATGTACATATCTTAAGTGAAAACAGCTATAGAAAATCATATTTTGATATTCTAGAAGAAGGCATTAAGGGGGAGGCTATTCACAGCAAGCTTGTATTTTAAAAATAACTGAGAAATCTTAAAAATGAATAAGTACTGAAGGCAACTTTTCTTTAAAAGCAACACTTGTTGAAAATTCATTTTAGTTATGAGAAACGAAAACTAGTATTTTTAGTTGAATAGATTTATGCTAATGTGATTCTAAATATACTCCATGATGACAGAAATTAAATGAAGTATTTTTTTAGTAGCTAAGACTACACAAAAGCAAAATGTATCTCTAATAGGAGCATGAATCAGAAACCAGTTAAAATTTTCGCCGGGCTCAGTGGCTCAGCCTGTAATCCCAGCGCTTTGGGAGGCCAAGGTAAGTGAATTGCCTGAGCCCTCAGGTTTGAGACGCGCCTGGGCAACTTGGTGAGACCTCAACTCTACAATAAATCAAAAATTAGTGAGGCATGGTAGCACGCACCTGTAGTTCCAGCTACTGGAAGGCTGAGGTGGAAGGATCGCTGGAGCCCAGCATGTCGAGGTTGCGGTGGCCAGGAGCGGCCACTGCACTCCAGTCTGGGTGACAGTGAGACGCCAGCTCAAAAAAAAAAGTTTAAGTTGTAATTCCAGTTTAGATTGGCTAATGTTAAAATGCTCATATTAAGTGTTTCTTTTTTCTTTCATGAAAAAACATTGCTGTGTAAATTCTGTTTTTCTATTGTTTTATTATTTACAATAATTGCCAATATAGGAAATCCTTTTATCTTAGAAATTGCTAGTACTTGCTCATCTTCCTATGCCATTCCAAGGCTGTTGACTCCCATATCTAACCCCTGCCTGAAACTCTCTCCATGGCAAGATTTTTTAAAGCCAGTTTTCACCTGAAAGTATCCACAAGTTTGTCCTCTACAAAATTCTAATTGTTGGAAGATGAGAATTGCTTGTTGTAGGTAGAAATTAATATTTGAAATATGATACAAGGGAAACATAATTGAAAAAGTGATATTTGAGCAAAAACTGAAGGAAGAGAGGGAACAGACCACATAAGTATTTGAGGGAAATGTTTTCCTGGCAGAAGAGCAGTAATTAAAAAATTTAAATGTCCTAATATATTGTTTATCTGTATGTTAACTTGGGTTCTTCCTTCCCATTCTAAACAGATTGGAGAAAAATATTTGGATAGAAATATTTTATTCGTGAGTAATCTCAGAGAGGAGTTAGGAGTAGGGCAAGAATACAGGAATGAAAGAAATGCCATTAAAACCTGAATTTTGGAACAGGTTACCACTGTGGGCAACTAGGAATCCTCTGAGGAAATGAGTAGAATGTATCTCAAAATAGTCTCACTAAGGAATGAGAAAGCTTAAGTATGTACTCAGTAAATTTTATTTAATGCCTCGTGTCTTATGATAGTCTTTCTTTTGGGCTGAACAAATTTCTAAGGCAAAGAGGCTAAGAGATAGGAGTATCTGAGTGTATATGAAGTGTCTATAGTAGCTGAAGATGAATTTTCCAATATAGCCGTGAGGCTATGGAATGGGCTTCACCAACATCCCTTGCAGTCTTTAACTGCTTATCTTAATCTGCTTTGTGCTATTATAACCCAATACGGGGAGACTGCGTAATTATGAAGAACAGAAATTTATTTCCTTTCCATTCTAGAGTCTAGAAAGTCTAAGATTGAAGTGCCATCATCTACTGAGGTCCCTCTTAGTATAGCATAATATGACAAAAGTCACATGGCAGAAGGCAAGGAGAAGAAAAGAGAGATAGTAAAAGAGGCCAACTTCCCATTTTATAACACACCGAGTCCCACAATAATGGCATTCACCTATTCATAAGGACAGAACCCTTATAACCTAATCATCCCTTAACCTTAATAGTTCCACCTCATAATGCTGTCACAATTGCAATTAAATTTCAACATGAGTTTCAGAGGTAACATTCAAGTCATAGCACAATTCAACCTACAAATCTGTAAGTTGGACAGACTCTCCTTAATGCATGTAACTCAAAGTCCTTCCCTCTTTTGCATGCATATCATTATTGTCCCAGGACTTAGTACTTTACTATGGTCTAAGTCAGTGATTCCCAACCTTATCAGAATGAAACTTCATGTTTACAATAACTTTTTTGTAATGCCCAGTTTACTCTTATGAAATAAAACGTATAAGTAATAGAATCTAGAAAATAATTTAAAAACACCACAATAACATACTAACACATAAAGAAAAAGCTAAAGTAAAGGAGGTTATAATAAAAGGATGTACTTTTCAGAAAGCAAATGCTGAGAAACAGCTACACTTGATCCAATTCAGTCTGGGAATGCTTCCCCTGAGGTAGGACAATTCTCACTGAGACAAGCCTCACAGGTTTTGATGACCAAAGCCAGTCCACAGAATTCTGATATATATGCTTCCCCTTTTCACCCTCAGATTTAAACAACTGGAAACATAATACACCTGCCTATTGAGATGCTCTCCCAAATACCAAAGTTTGTTTGCATCTTTTCTTGCTACTCACAATCCCTAGTGGCCTGATATTTCAACATGAGTTTCAGAAGGGACATTCAAATCATAGCACAATTCAGCCTACAAATCAGCAAGTTGGACAGACTCTGTTTAATACACTTAACTCAAAGTCCCTCTTTGGTGTGCATATTATTATTGTCCCAGGAGTTAGTACATAACCATGGACTAAGTCAGTGATCCTCAACCTTATCAGACTGAAACTTCATTTTTAAGATAACTTTTTTGTTATTATAAAACAAAATAATGTACACCTCCTTAGTTCAGAAGAACATAGAGCAGGGCTGGAAAAAGCTCAATAGGAAGTCAAAAGGCTACATGAGTCACAACCTAATAAGTCAAACCAAGGCTCCAGCTGTGCAGGCCATACCCAAAAGTGAGCCAGAATGGAACTCGAATGACCCCAGACACCAGGAAAAGTTAAAAGCTTCTTGAGAGAATCTTTGAAGCCTATAGGCAATGTACTGATATCGACTCTGAACAACCAGATAGCATGAGACTGGTTAATATGACTTCTATCAGTAGAGTGCTCCTGATACAAGAAAAAGCTACAAAGATTAGACAGTGGGTTGGGAATGCCAATTTGCCAATTTCTCAATTGGTTGTGATTGCCTTTAAAGTGTTTAATAACCAAGACCAAGCCCAGAAAAAGTAAAAATGCAACAGGAGTCAACAAGAGGTGCTGCTTGCCCCTGCTCTCAGCTGTGATAAGCCAGAACACAAGGATGCGTTTTTCTGGAGGAGAAAAAACTGCCAGGGGTAAGACCCGTGGGCATTTACCACTTGGATGAAAGGGCCATCTACCCTTGAGGCCACAGCAGTGTGTAAATTGTAGTTAAAAAGGTCACTGGAAATAGAAGTGTCCTAACCATCTCCTGTGGAGAAAGGAAGAAACTACCAGTTAGCCTACCAGATGTTACAGCTTTGTGATAGCAACCAGGACCTTGAGGTTCCTTTAAACACTATTATCTCTATCAACATTTCTCACAAAAAGCCTAGGTGACAAGCAGCTCATAGTCTTCCTAACTGATGCTAGAGTTACATGCTCTGTCCTAAACACTAGACAAAGCCCCTTTTCCCCAAAGACCATGGCTATGATAGGTGTATCTGGGGAGACCTCACAGAATCCTTTTCTTTAGCCACTCAAATTCTATACAGGAAAAACAAACTTTTACATAACTTTATATACTTGAACGCCTAATACCTCCGTTGGAATGGGATTCAATAACAAAATTAAATGCACAAATAGTTGTGCATTTAATTAAATAAAAAATTAAATGCACAATAGAAGAAGGTGAATAAGCCAGCACTGTCCAAGCTCCCTTTCTATTAGAGAAATAACCTCTGTGGAATCCCTGAATAAGTTCCATGATAAGTAAGTGTGGGCTGATGGGAGCCTAGGAAGAGCCAAGGGTAAAACTTTGTCCTGGTGTAAGAGTTCCCAATTTTAAACAGTATCCCCTAAAGAGGTATGAAAGGGAAGGCATAAAATCTCTAATAGTCACTTTCCTTGAATACCAGTTTATTCAGCTATGCAAATCTCCTTATAATCCTCTCATCTTATCAGGGTCTAAGGAATATCATTTTGAGTCAGACTTGAGAGCCATTAATCCAATTGTAGAAGACCTACATCCCATGATGCCAAGTCCCTACACTTTACCTACCACACTATTTGGAGACTTTTACTGATTGACTGTCTTACATTTACAGGATGCTTTCTAGTGCATACTCCTAAGCACTGAGTTTCAGAAGCTATTTGCTTTTGAAAAGGAGGAGCCAAAGACTGATATAAAACAATAATATTTCAGCACAGTACTTCCCCCATAGGGAAGCTTTGGCTAGAGATTTAAGGGAATTGAAACTAGAGAAAGGGATTCTGCTCATATATGTAGATGATATCCTGGTTGCCAGCAAAACTAAATCAAATTCAAATAAAAATTTAATTCTGACCTTAAACTTTGAGGAAGATAGCACATATAAAGTTTCAGAGAAAAGGGCAAAAAATCTTTCAGTCAACTATAAAATACCTAGGTTTGAGCTATGTAGAGGTCTAAGAAACCTGCTGTTAGACTGAAGAGTGGCTCTGGTGAGAATAGTGATGCCTACAAGCAAGAGACAGTTGAAAGGCCTTTAGAGTATGGCAGGGTTTTGCCATGTCTGGATGCCTAACTTTGGACTCTATAGCCAAGCATTTATATGAGGCCTTCCAGGAAAATGATAAGAGATCATTAAATTGACTGCAGAATGTCATATGACATTTAGAACTATAAAAGAAAGACTTCTAACAGTGCTAGCTCTTGGCCTCCCAGACATGAGAAAGCCCTTTGACCTCTTTGTACGTGAACAACAGGGCATAAGCCTTAGGGTACTAATGCAAAACTTAGACAATCCCTGTAGGTCTGTCACAGACTTTTCTAAACAATTATATATAAAGACTTATGGATGACCAGTCTGCCTCTAGGCAATGACCATTAAATGTGATCTCTTAAAAGTAGCTGAAAAATTTACCCTAGGTCAGTGCACTACAGTGCCCACGACACACTACTTGCTATCTCTCTTGGAACAACAGAAAGGATATCAGTTTATTTTGGGGATATTGAGAAAATATCAGGTTATTTTATCAGATAACCTGCACATAAGACTAAAGGCAGTGTTCACATTAAACTCAGCCACCCAGCTTCTAAGCAATACAGAAGAAGTCCTACATGATTGAATGCAAATAATTGAGGAATACTATTCTAGCAGGCCTGACTTGACTAATCAGCCTTTGGAACATCAAGACCTGGAGGTGTTTACTGGTAGGAGAAGCTTCATGGACCAGGATCTCTGAAAAGTAACATATGCAGTGGTGACTCACCAAAAAATCTTAAAAGCTGAGGTTCTCCCACCAGGTATTTCTGCTTACAAGGCAGAATTATTGTCCTTGTACTGGTCTTTCACCCTAGACCAAAAAAAAGGTAATCACTTATACTGACTTCAAATATGCCTTTTTTGTAGTGCATGCAAAGTGGGCCATGTGGAAGGAGAAGCACTATCCTTAGAGGAAAAGAAAACTCGAACAAGAGATTGGACTTGTTAGATACCATTATGCTGTCAAAAGAAGCGACCATAGTACACTTCCCAGGCCACTGAAAGACTGATAACTATGTGGCTAAGGGCAATAATTTAGCTGATTGGGCAACAAAGTAGGTGACCAGGACCATAGAGCCTGAAACAAAGATTCTGGCACTTACTCCAAGTATGTATCTATCCTTATTTAAACTCTAGTAGTCAAAAATAGATTTAGAAAGAGCAAATGAATCAGGACTTCATACAGGTACTTGGGATATAGATGAGGAACAATATAAGACAATTAAATCAGGCTGGATGTAAAATAAATAAGGAATAGTGCTTGTCCTTGAGCATTTGATGGAAAGGTTTACCGACCGTTTACATCAGGAAACTTATAAAAAATGATGCCAACTATCATTGGTTGCACAAGTTTATTGTCAGGCTACACATGCAAGGACTATCTAAAAGCTTCCCCCAAATGGACTTATTTGTGCTAAAAATCAAAGACAAAACTACCTTCAGTAATCAAAGGAGTCCAAGTCTAAGGAACAAAGTCATAAACAGATTTTCAGATAGACTCTATGCTAAGAGCTAGAGGAAACTATAGATTCTTGTTAGTATTTGGAAACACCTGCACTGAATGGATGGCGGTCTTTTCATCCTAATGGATATGTTACTTCTGTGGTAACTAATGCTTTACTAAAAGATATCATTCCTCACTTCTGCCAATTTCAAGTCAAAGTTGCTATGGGGTGTTTTTAAAGCCAAACGTATCCAAGAAATGTCTAGAACTTTTGGGATACAGTGGAAATTACACCTCTTAATGGTCGCAGTTCACTGGAAGGACTGAAAAGATGAACTATACCTTTAAAAATATGTCAAGAAACCATCCTAACATGGAATAAGGTCTCACCAGTTGCCCTGCTTAGACTAAGAGTAGCCTCTTGAAGCAAGCACCAATTAAATCTACACAATATTATTTGGAAGATACTTCCTTAAGACTAAATGTTAGTGTAATCTTGAATATGTTCACGTTAAAAGGGTGAGATACTATAAAATGCGTGCAATCTCTAGATACAACTTCACTATGCATAAGTATGATTTTAGCTGTTTAATGTTTTCTACGGGTTTCCCTTTACATGGTCTAAACACAGAAGACAGAGTACAACTTAAAACCTGTAAGAACCACCATGCTGAAGACCAACTACAACCAAAATATTTGAAATAGACCCTATTAAGCTTTTTGGTGGCCCAATTATCACAAAAGCTAAAAGGGGTGAGAATTTGGATTCATCATTCACAGGTAAAAGTTATTTCTATTTACAGTCAATTCTCCTTGATGCCTTTATAATTTCTAAACAGGTCATGCCCTTCACGGACAAGGAGAAATAGGACTAGATTGATAAAATATTGGATGACTATACAGGTCCATGACTGACTTGTCCACTCAGAAATATACATGTAAACCTCGCATTGCTTTTTAGAAAATAATAATAAGAAGAAGGAAAAAAAACTGCTCTAAGTAAATGAAAAGTCATTTCTGTCTTTAAAACTAGCCTCTCCCTGATCAAACTGGGATGCCAGAAACAGATAGCAACTGAAGGAGACAACTTGACCAAGATACTAGTCCAGACCTGTGAAATTCAACCTGATCTTTACCTTTTTGCCTTACACACTATTTTGAACTAACTAATCTTCCCTAACTCTTTAATTTAACCTCAAATAATGTTTAAGAACTTCATTTCTTTATTAGATAGAATTTATTCTTAGTCTTTTCTTTTCACAAGTCAATTGTCTTCTCCAGGATGGACTAAATTATTTTCTCTGTTACAAATGGCCTCATATTTTTCTTTACTGTATTCTCACCTCAACATGAAAAGATTATTCTCTCATAAGAATTTTGCAATCCATAACTACCCCCAAGAAATCTATCTAACTGTTGGGAATGTCATCTAAAACATTCCTCTTCTTGGTCATGCTGATCCCTGGGTTATTTTTGTGGCCGATTTCTCTGGCATGCCAAATTTTACAGTGAACTATGATTTTTTAAAAAAGTATATTCTATCAGGACAAATTTGCTGAAGATGAACCACCAGTTCTCTGTTTTTCATTAACATCCCCACAAAGACACCTATGCTAACAGCTCAAAATCAATGTGGGGCCTATGCCCACACAAACCAGAGATTAGCTAATAAAGAGATATAAATTATGTTGAATTAATAATACCTACATTCTGTTTCTATTTCCTACCCAGGTCTGGGAGAGATGCATTAGCACAGTCTCAAAATATAGTTCCACACAATTATACTAAGACTGTAATAGAAGAAATCAAGTATGCCTTCAAGGACCATCTGAGAAATGAGATAGAAAACAAATAGGCAGGCAGACAGGGTGGGTCCTGGTAACAAAGTAACAAACTTGCAGCAAGTCTCTCAACTGAAGAATAAACGCTGGGTTTGGTAACAGACTCCCTGTAAACCCTTCAGACTAGAGCAAAAACACTCAATTTCTAGAATTGAAAAACACACCACAATACCTCCAGCTGACTGATGCTAAGTGCCAACAAATCAACTCACTAACAGGTCTCTAGCTGATTGGTGTTTATTACTAGCCAATCAGCACAGCTAATTCCAACCAATCAGCTCGGTTCTGGGGACTATATAAGGACCTAGTTTTGGTCCCACATCGGCAATAGTCATTTGGGGGACCCTCCTACTTGGGAACTTTTCTTTTCTTTTCTTTTTTGACTCAGAGTCTCACTCTGTCACCCAGCCTGGAGTGTGGTGGCTCACTCAGGGCCACCACAGCCTCAGCCTGCTGGGCTCAACCTGCTGGACTCAGATGATTCTTCCGCCTCAGACTTTCAAGTGACTGGAACAGCGTGTACCACCATGCCCAGCTAATTTTTAAAAAAGTATTGTAGACAGGAGGTTCACCATGTTGCTCAGGCTTGTCTCCAACCCTTGAGGTCTGGCAATCCTCTTGCCTCCACCTCCCAAAGTACTGGGATTACAGGCATGAGCCATCATGCCCAGCATGAGCTGCCACGCCCAGCGCTTTTCTGTCTTCATAATAAACCCCTGCCTTCTCACCCTCTGGTTTTCCTCCCACACTGCAAGTCACATAGCCCAGGCATGCACAATAGAAAAAGCTTTATCTCTACTAACACTGGAAAGCAACAAATTCTCTTCTTGCAAAATAGAAGACTATGGCATAACGGGAACCTGAACACTGGAACTCTTTCAAAAGTGAGGGATCTGTTAGCTCAGAAAATTTGGGGCTAAAAAATCCACCTTTCCCATCAGACATGGTGAAGCCAACACTCTTAAATCAAACCTATGCATTTGTCACAGACCCCCAAACTGGGGAGATGGATTTAAATCCCCTCCTGTCTCCTTGCTGACATGTTTCAAAAATAAAGTTTTTATTTTTTCAAAAGTTGGTGCCATGTGGCATTGGCATCTGTTTGTGCATTGGATAGTGAGCCCATTTGCTCCATAATAATTGTATAGTTGTAAATGAAACAAAGTACATTTCTTATTTTACACATTCTTCTTACATTTCTGAAAATGTGTGTCTATTAAAATTATGCAAAAATGTATATTTATAAAACAAAATATCATTATAGACTCAGATGATTACAAATATATTTTTTATCACATGACTGTTATACAGGTAAAGTTTTCTAGGGCGCAGATCATTTTCTGCTATCTAGGACACTTAAAATGCACAGGAATTTTCCAGTAGCACCACTTCCAACCATTCTGACAACCAAAATTATTCTTCAAGATATCCAAAGTATCTTTCTAGGGAGATATTTTATCTGATGAGACGTCCTGACTTTATTATTATTTTTTGAGTTGAAGTCTTACTCTGTCACCCAGACTGGAGTCCAGTAGAACAATACCGACCACTGCAGTCTCTAACTGCTAGGCTCAGGTGATTCTTCTGTCTCAGCCTTCCAAGTAGCTGGAACTACAGGCGCACATGTCGGCCACTCTGTGAAGCTAATTTTTTGGTTTCATTGTAGAGATGAGGTCTCGCTAAATTGCCCAAACTGGTTTCGAATCCCTGGGCTCAAGCAATCCTCCCGCCTCCACCTCCCAAAATGCTGGGATTACAGGCGTGAGCCACTCATGCCTGGCTAGAGAAGTCCTGACTTAAATTGTTGTCAGTATAATCAATTGTTTGCTTTTTTTTCTGTCTCTAATCCTGCCTAAACACAATGCACTATCCTCTGATGTTACAATTTTTAAAAATAAAATGCATTTGTATAATATGGCTTCATTTCTTTAAAATCTCACCAAATTTCCATGCCACTCACAAAATAAAGTTCTACATGTTTACTCTGGCATTGAATAAACACCCTTCTTAGTGATGCCTGAAACCATCAATTGAGTAAGCCAAATTATTCTGTTGCTTCATTCACCACCACTACTACAATACATGACTTCATTTTCTATAGTCCAGTCTATGGTAGGCAGAAGGGCTTGCTTTTCTTAAGGTTCAATTAAAAAAAAAAATCACTTACAAAAGGAAGATTCATGGGAAAAAACATACAAATTAATGTAACATGTATACCTGAGAACCTTCAGAATAAAGACTCAAAGATGAAAGGAAAGTTGTCAATTTGTATGCTTAAGTTCAACAAAGTATGGACAGCTGTGTAGGAATATGACTGGACAAAAGCGATCTGATCTATTGCTAATAGACAGAGTGGGAAAATCCAGCATGTTTGTCTAGATTATTCTTGGCTTCTCTGAGCATGCTTTCTTTCCTTCTGGATAGGAAGCAGTACTTTCTGTGATGTGAAATGGATATGTTATGACCTACAGTCAAATAACATAGGTCAGATAATTTCCTAATGGCCAGTTTCTGCACAGAAAGGCAGAGGAAAAGTCGGAGTAATAGTTTTTATTTTTGTTTTTTTTATGACTGGCTTTGAGGAAAGGGGATTCTGGTTTCTATGATCCACCCTGGGGCAGAGGGATTCTGAGATTTATGGTTAGTCTTGGAAGAGAATGGGATTGAGAGACATAAGGACAGGAGAAGATCAGAAAAAACAACTTTTGCTTCTGAGGCTCTCATTCTTGGGTATTGTCTTTTGAGATCCATCAACTCCAAGATGGCCTCCAAAAGTTTTGTTCCCTGGTATACATGTCTTGCATAGTTCCCTACCTTTGAGTGAAGTCAACACCTGCATATATAATGGGATATCATTCCTGTCACTAGGTTACTAATCAGTTGACTTTGAGTCAATCCAAAAGAGAGATACACTGGTTGTACTCTCTAACCAGATGAGCACTGAAATGGACTGAGCTTATCAGAAGCTGGAGATGTGACAGGAATGAGTTTCTTCATTGCTGGAATCATGTGGCAAGGACCTGAGAGCAGAGTCCAGCAGCTGATAGCGATCCCTGGTCAACAGTCAGCAAAAAAAATAGGAACCTGAGTTTTACAACAGCAAGCAACTGAATTCTGCCTACCGTATTAAACAAATCAGAAAAGCATTCCTTAATTGAGCCTCTGGATGAGAAAATAATTGAATGATAACTTGATTTCAGCCTCATGAAGTCCTGAGCACAAGACATTACTAAAGTGTATCAGACTTCTGATACAAGAAATCTGTGAGATAATTTTTTATTGCTTTAAGTGCTAAGTTTGTGGTAATTTGTTATGCAGCAATAGAAAACTAGCACCCAAACTTATCTAACGACTTGCCATTTCAGGAACATGCTGTTCTATGCATTTTCTCTGTCTCTTGACATCTAGTATTCCTTCTTCCTAAATGTTCTCTCTAATCTCATAATCTCTTTCACTGTACATCCATCCACCTGATTTGGAAGAATTAGTCTTAAAATCTTATTGCATTTATGAATCTCTCGAAAATGTTGTGTCCGCACTATTTTTCTTGTGTATATCCATTGCAATGCAATCAGTTGTTTTACATCTAAGCTCTCTACTAAAACTTATTTATTGAGGACAGAACTGTGTGATAACTATAATTATAATCAATAACTAGAATATTTATTCATTTAAAGCATCTATGAAGGACTAAATGAATGAAATGAGTTCTTTCTACAAGTTTCTGCTTTAATTCCATTTTATGTCTATGTATATCTCAAAGATTAGTGCCCTGTATTCTCATTATATAATATTCTTAAAAACTGTACAACTTAACTTATCAAATTCAGTGATGATTTAGAAATTATTTATTGCTTCAGCTGTGTCCGTGTGTGTGCATGTGTGTGTGTGTGTGTGTGTGTGTGTGTGTGTGTGTGTGTGTGTGGTGGAGGTAGTATTTTTTTTTTTAATGTATGGAAGCAGTTATGTGTCTCATTTTTTGGAGTTTAGTTTAGAAATATTGATGCAAGAACCTAAAGAAAAAAATTATAACATAGGACAATGACTAAGAAAATACTGTTGTTAAAGGGTATTTCATTCTCCTCGATGATATCAGTCAGAATATTTCAGTTTGTAGCTGTAGAACTACCCTAGGTGACATTATGAAGTTAGACATTTATCAATTGTCCTTTCAAGATATGCACTCTTTGCTTTTGGCTCAGGTACACACAGAAGCAGGACTCTTCTCTGTAGCCCTAACTCACTCCAGGAAAATTTCCCATCTTCCTTCCTTATTCCTAGCATTGTTTTAATCTTGTCTCCACTTCATGATTCCTAACTATGTACTTAATTTTCCAGTATATTTGGCCATAGTTTTGTTTGAAGTTAACATTGTTGTTTAATGATTCCAATTTTCTTTCTTCTCTCTCTCTCTCTCTCTCTTTCTTTCTTTCTTTCAACAAGTTCATGTCTAAGCATACATTTGGTGGTATAAAGGATATTATAAATTATCTCTTTCTTATTGATATAAATGCCATGCCTTACAGCCATTTACAATAAAAAAGTGACTTGTTACTTATCAATATCAATATCAAGATCATTGAGCCAGCCAGGATGAAATTGAATAATAAAACTTGAGAGCTGAAAGGACCTTAAAGATTATTTAATAATGTAGCTCCTGCATTTGCATACAGATAAGGTAAGAGATAAGGTCAGCAGAAGCTGAATTACTTATGTAAGGTCACGTAATTAGTTTAAGTTAGGAAAAACCTGTTCTTTGATATCTTTGCAAAGTTTTATTTTTTTTCCACTATATCCTCCTGTTTCTGTTGGTTTCAGGAGAGTCTCTTAAAAGTAATGAGATATCAATAGTATTAGAAGACACTTATATAGGGATTATCATATAGCAGGGTGTATTAAAACAGAGGGGCAGCCGGGCTCGGTGGCTCAGCCTGCAATCCCGCGCCTTTGGGAGGCTGAGGTGAGTGGATTGCCTGAGCCCGCGGGTTCGAGACCCGCCTGGGCAGCGAGACCTCATCTCTACAATAAATCAAAAAAATCAGCCGGGTGTGGTAGCGCATGCCTGTAATTCCGGCTACTGGGAAGGCTGAGGCGGAAGGATCGCCGGAGCCCAGCAGGTCGAGGCTGCGGTGGTCGGTAGTGGCCACTGCACTCCAGTCTGGGCGACAGAGTGAGACTCCAACTCAAAAAAAAAAAACAGAGGGGCAAAGGAGAGATAAAAAATGTGTGATATGCATTTGCACATAGAATGCAATTGTCATAGAGGATAAAATATATAAAAAGAAATTGGCATATAGCTGAGCTTGAAAGAACTCAAATATTAAAAGGAAGGATAAAAATACATGGGACAGTGGGAGATTTTCTGAGACGAAGAAGTAGAAAGTATTAAGACTCTGTCTCCTCAGTCAACTCTATTATAGGCAGTGCTGTTGAAAAGATGGTCAACGCTGTAAAATACTTTAAGATGGTTTGTTCTTGACCTAAACTTGAGGACTTAAGTCTAGGTACATGCATCCTCAGGAAGTCCTGCAAATGTATGCACGCTTGTGGTCAAATGGTGACTTGACTATGCATACACTTTAGGAAGGCAAAAGTTACAAGAAATCATAAATCAACACATGTTATATTTTCATTGTTTTGGCTGAGGAAGGAGGGACATTTTCACCTGGAATCTGCAGGCCATAGGCAAATTTAAAGATTCCTTGACTGGTAATACATAATTCTTATTAAGACATAAAATGTTTGCAGAGACAAAGGGAGAGATTCTAGGCTTGCTAATATGTAGATAAAGTGAAGATGCTTTGCTGAGACAAAGTGTAGAAAGACTCTAGGTTTGTTAACATGTAAACAATGTTAAGATGTGGCAGACTTCAGAGAGGACAGACAAATGTCTTAAAAGGCTCCCTGGGAATTTGGTAATCCACAAAATTGACTTTTCAAGACCATAAGATACTTTGATTTCCTTTTTGTTTGTTATGCAATGTTATGCCAGAGTCAGGATGGAAAAGAATAAGGTAATAAAACCCTGTTTGGTGAATCCCAGTCAGGCAGTGACTCCCCAAGCCTCTTAGGAATTTGAATAAAAGAAAACAGGTCAGGTTTAGTTCTCAGCAGAATTGGTGTGATGCAGTTATTTTGAAATTCTAGAGTCTGTTGAAGACTCACACATTCCAGTGGAAAGTTTGCATAATCAGAGTTAATTTCAGTCTACTTCAACTCTTACCACAATAGCAACTATTTTTTTTTCTACTCCTAGACTTGGAGCAAGCAACTAAGCACATATTCCTAGAGCATCCTAAATGTAGCTTGTGGGAACCAAGGTGCTGGGTAAAAAGGGCCTTATCTTCCAAATTTGGGGACCTGTGCTCTGATTGTTGATCAGAGAGATACAAGCAAGTGGTTGGCTACTGTTTCTATGCCTCTCTCTATTGCTGCAAACACATTCCCTTCTAGCTGAAGTAACTTCCAGAGGATTTAAAAGACCAGAACTCTTCCCCTCTCTTCACTTTTCTCTTTTCTTCCTTTAAGGAGTCAGACATAAAGAGTAGGACATGTAACTGTAAAAGCAACTGAATGCAAGAAAAAAAAAGTGACCTTGTAAGATTACAGAAAGTTGCAGCTCAGGAAAGCCCCGAGAAGACCTTAAGACCTTAAGTTTACACTTCACATAATTCCTTGGCCCAAAGACAGTCTGAAGCAATTTTTTAAAAACATTAAATAAAAACTGAAAGGACAGACTGAGAATGGGAAGACATTTTTTTGTCTTGTTCTTAAACCCTGACACAATGATGAGAAAGTAAAAACTATGTTTTGGAGAAATGCATCCTTTAGATAAAGATTAATTTTGCCAACTTTGTCTTTTCAGGAACACAGACTTCCTGATGCCAGAGTTATCTCATAGTGGCAATCAAGCTTGCCTAGAGTAAAGGGAATTTACAAGGCCTAAGATCCATGCATTGGGCCAGGATTGTAGAAGTCACAAAATTTGTAATTACAAAAGTTATGCAGATCATAGGCCTTGTGACCTCTCAGAGGGGAAGCAGATAGGGATTCAGTCTTCCAGTAAATTGGGCACTATTTCAAGGAAGTCAAGGATCCCCGAAGCTACCCACTGGGAATGCATGGGTGATAGGGTAAAGTGCACTCTCCTTTAGCTCTAAGGAATGTCATTCGGGAAGGTGCAGGAGCACTGGAATCTTTGTCATGCTCATCTCTAGGGGGATTGATAATATGGACAGACATTAATGGGTCTTTATGCCCCAGGGTCTTCCAGACATTTGGCAGGCGGTCGATAAGGAAGTCACGGCAGTCACGTCTACCTGTTTGCAACATCTCCAAGGAAAAGGATTTAAGCCAGGGCTCAGGGGAGCTATGGGGCCACACTCATCTATAGTGTAGGCCCACCGGGGCCACACTCATTTAGAGTGTAGGCTTGCTCCCTGTCTGTGGAGAGTGAACTTTTCTTAAATAAACCTTTTCTCCTCTCACCTTGTTGTGTGCTGCAATTCTTTGCATTACTCCACTCTCTGGGTTACCAGCATGCACCTCCAGCATGCTGGCTCTGGCGGTGCTGCACCCCTCTCCACCCATCCACTCTCACCCTATCCATACCCTAACAAAAACAACAAGAAATGGCAAATTTTGAGAAACAAAGGGATATTCTGATTCCCAGAATTACTACATTATTAGACTCAAATGTCCCAGAGATACAACATTATTAGATTCAAAAGTCCAATTTTCAACAAAAAAATTACAAGGCATACAAAGAAAAAGAAAAGTATGTTTTTGTATGCTGTTGCAGTTAATAGAGTTATTGAGCAGAATTGTCATATATTATTGAAGTTAAGCTGTTATAAATTCAAATTTAAATATTCTAACTTTAGAATGTAAAATAATCTCCATGGTAATCCCAAAGAAAATAACTATACAAATATATACAGAGGGTGCCAAAAAAATGTACACACATTTTAAATATGATGTTTGCTCAAAAGATGACATTAATCAAATGAATGCTAGCACCACCATATGACTGGCGGTGAGACAAGGACCCTTCTGAAAATGCAGGAGTAAGAAAAGGGAAAATAAGTTACTTCCTGCTTCTTTGTGGTACCTCTTTCACAGGCTTTTACTTTGAGAGAATGCATGTTTAAACTTTAGGTGGGAACCAACCAGAATAATAATCCCATAAACAAATCAGCAAATATGGCCTGTACATGAGAAGATTGTGAAAAGTCTATCAATGTGTGACAAGTAGGGCTATTACCAGCTATAAAGTATCCAATCAAATGTATAATACCAAAAATGTCACCTTGTAAGGGAGACAAAGGGGGTTACAATGTACAAAGGTATATAAGGCAATGCCCCTATTCAGCCTTTGGATGCAAATCCACTGAGACGGTGCCAGCACGAATATACAATGTCTCCTGCCAAAGAAGGTATGGTGCCCCATCTCCCTCTGAAAGATTCCCATGACAGCAGGACAAAAAACTGGCAAAAACACGATTGAGTGAAAGTCATAATACATAATTTAATTTAATGTCAAAAAGTAATACATAGATAACCTCTCTTAAAATGTGGGTACATTTTTTTGGCATATATATATATAATATACACACACGCATATATGCGAATATTTATACATACTCATATAGATATATATACACCAGAAATTCAAAAGGAGAATGAGTTAGAAAATTACGCTTTTTTTTGAGTCGTAGTCTCACTCTGTTACTCGAACTGGAGGGCAGTGTCATGCTCACAGCCACCACAGCCTCAACCTGCTGGGCTCACGTGGTCCTTCCACTTCAGTCTTCCAAGTAGATGGAACTATTGGCATGCACTAACCACATCCTGCTTATTTTTTTGATTTATTGTAAAGATGAGGTCTCACCAAGTTGCCCAGGCTGGTCTCAAACCCCTGAGCTCAGGCAATCCTCTTGCCTCAGCTTAAAATGCTGGCATTACAGGCTTGAGCCACCATGCCTGACAAAATTAAGCATTTTACTACAAAAATTTAACCAAACCACAAAAAAGACAGTAATACAGGGAATAAGGGACAAAATAGCTATAAGGCATATAAAAAACAAATGGCAAAATGACCTAACTTCCTTCTTATTAGCAATTATTTCAAATGCAAACGGATTAAACACTCCAATGAAAAGACAGAGACTGATAGAAAACAAAAGCATGATCCAATGATGTCTTGTCTGCAAGAGTGACTTTACATTTGAAGACACAACTAGGTTCAAATGAAAAGATGGAAAATACACATCGTAAGCAAAAGAGAGTGAAGGTTGTTATTTTAATATCAGACAAAATAGACTTTAAATTTTTATAAAGCTATAACAAAGGGTATTCTGTATTAATAAAAGGACCAATACAGCAAAATATTAAATAATTATAAACATTTATATACCTAATGACAATCAAAATATATGCAGCCAAATTGATAGAACTGAAAACTACCACCATTAGGGCACACTCATTTTAATTTTATATGTTAAAATTTTTGTATTTTTACTCATGATTTTTTAAAGTCCAAGATATTAATCTGAGATCATTAAAAAAAGTAACTCCTGGCTACCATACTCCCACTTTAGAGTATGTGAGGTGTTAATTATACGTAAAGATTATAAATATGTTGCCTATTTTTAGGTGACTAATGATAAGAAATTGATGCCTATTTTAGGAATTGATTTAGCCTAGTGTTTTACTTTACTTTAAAGATAGTTAACTACAAAAATATGCCTTTGAACAGCTAAACTCAGGTAATAACTGGTAGATATTTCTAAAAGAAGTATTTTTTAAAATATAATTTAAGCTATACTTTGATAGCTGGAAGACCACACACAATGCTATATAGTGTTTTCTCTAAGTATTCAGTGGCAAAGGTAAAGAATGTGGAGCAGTTAAGACAATTTTTTTTTTTCAATTGGAGTTTCACTCCATTGGCTTGCTCATGGCCACCCAAGCATTGTCCTACTGGGCTCCAGCGATCCTTCCACCTCAGTCTTCTGAGTAGCCAGAACCACAGGCAAGTGCTATCACACCTGGCTCATTTTTTATTTATTGTGGAAACGCGGTGTCGCCAAGTTGCCCATGTTGATCTTGAACTCTCAGGCTCAGTCAATCCACTCCCTTCAGTCTCCCAAAGTGCTGGGATTACAGGCTGAGCCACCAAGCCTCGCCAAGACAATTTTTAAAATGATAAATGATGATGGCAGTTATTATGTGTTTACAGCTCATTTTGTTCTCAACCCTACTCGTGCATCATCTCAACTAGTACTCTCAGTTACATTATAAAACACATATCTTAGACAAAAAATAATGTTGACTCAGAGAGGATAGCTAACTGCCATAATTTTGTCCAGATAGGATAAGATAAAACAATTTGATTCCAGAAGCTTTGTTCTTAGTTGATATTCTTTATTTAATATGTGCTTACTATGTCTTAAGCAGTCTTCTACTGTCATCACAATTATTGAAATAATTACTCATTGAATTTTTATAATATTACTATTAGGCAAATATTATCTCACAAATAAGAAAATTTCACACTTTTAAAAAGTAGAAGAGTTGGTATACAATTCCAAATAGTCAACTTTCTCTTTTTCTTTCTTTCTTTCTTTTTTTTTTTTTCTGAGTCAGAGTCTTATTCTGTTACCCATACTGGTATGTAGTGGCACATTCACAGCCACCACAGCCTTGAACTGCTGGACTCAGGCAATCTATCTACCTTGGTCTCCCAAGTAACTGGACTACAGGTGTGTGTCACAAAATCAGCTAATTTTTTATTTATTGAAGAGACGAGGTCTTGCCAAGTTGTCCAGGCTGGTCTCAAACCCCTGGACTCAGGCAATCCTCTCAACTCAGCCTCCAAAGTGTTGAGATTACAGGCATGAGCCACTGAGCTCGGCTCAAATAGTCAACTTTAAAATTTGATTTTCTAATCATAAAGCTATTCTGCCTCCCACTAGGCAATACACTTCCTATGATCTAGATATTACAGCTAAAAGAATTATTTTCATCCATTAAGAATGACAAAATATAAGCTCTTCTTATTGGAGGATTTTATGGACAGGCACAAGAACAAAATTTTAGTTAATGTTCTTATAAGAATGTATGTTACCTAATTATTTTCTACAACTCCTGTTCTAGTGATTTAATATGCTGAAGGAGACAAATATTTACAGTACAAGCAAGAATGTGATAAGTGCTCAATAACATTTATATAAAATGAAGGAGAAAGTGATTAATTCAATTTGGTTGAAGGATAGGAAGTGGAAATGCTACATAAACATTTTTAAGCTGGCTTTTGAAGGGAAATAAGAGTCCTCTTTGTATTCTTTGCAAGATATCTCAATCCAAGTCATAGAGACTAGAAATTATAGATAAAGGTGGGTTAGTGCAGTTGTACTTTGTACTGTTGAGCAATTGTGTACAGAGTTGAAGAGGGGATGATGTAATAATAAGTTAAATCAAACTTTTTTTAATGTTCCAGTTGAACAGTCTTATTAGGTATTTAAAATAGTCTATTCAATTTGTTCTGACATGGAGATAAAGAAACTGAGGTATAGAGAAGTTAAATTTTTTGCCCAGCATGGCATAATTTTAAAGATAAATTTAAGTTTCAAAGATAAGTCTGTCTCCAAAGCCCATACACTTTTAATTATGTGATGATGCATCCTTGTGAACACATACACAAAGCTTTGTCATAGATTATATTTAATTGCTAATTCTTTTAGAAAATAAAAATAAGAATGTAACATTTAAAATATAAGCTACATTTTATTTCATTTGTCTGTATATGCTTTTTCCCGGGGCTACTGTGTCTTCAAATAAAACATAATTAAAATTTCTGCAAAGCAAAAGAAACCATCAAGAGAACAGGGAGACAGTCCACAGAATGGGAAAAAAAATATTTGCCAACTGCATATCTGACAAAGGTCTAACATCTAGGATTTACAATGAACTCAAATGCGTCCAAAGGAAGAAAACAGCCCCATTAAAAAGTGGGCAAAAGACATGAATAGACACTTCTCAAAGGAAGATATACGAGCAGCCAACAGACACATGAACAAGTGCTCAGACTCACTCATCATGAGAGAAATGTAAATCAAAATCACATTGAGATATCACCTAACCCCAGTAAGAATGGCCATCATTAATAAAACAAAAAACAACAGGTGCTGGTGAGTAGGTGGAGAAAAAGGAACGCTTCTACACTGCTGGTGGGAATGCAAACTAGGGAAACCTCTCTGCAAGACAGTGTGATGATTTCGGAAAGAACTAGAAATTGGCCTTCCATATGACCTGCAATTCCCCTATTGGGAATATACCTGGAGGAACTCAAATCATTCTACAAAAAAGATACCTGCACACGTATGTCTGTTGTAGCTCTAGTCACAATAGCAAAAACATGGAACCAACCATGTTGTCCATTGAAGCTGGACTGGATTAAAAAAAAAAAAAAATTGGTATATATACACAATGGAATATTATGCAGCCATAAAGGACAAAAATATGGAATTTGCGGCAACTTGGATGGATTTAGAGTTGATCATCAGTGATCTATCACTGAAACAAAGAACAGCTCACCATATGTTCTCACTCATAAGTGGACCTTGAGCAAGTATAATGCTAAAAGAAAGGGATTGACCGTTGTGGGAAACTGTGGGGGAGGGGATTGGCAGTTGAAGGAAACTGTTAGAGGAGGGAAGGGCATACCTCATCAACCAAGGTGCCTGCATAATCAACGTTTGTATACCTAACCCTGAATTGTACCCCACATCTTTATAATAAAAAAAAAGAATTTTTGTCAGTAATTGAAAAGAACAAGCCAGGCTCGGTGACTCAGCCTGTAATCCCAGAGCTTTGGGAGGCTGAGGTGAGTGGATTGCCTGAGCCAGCCGGTTCGAGACCCGCCTGGACAACTTGGCAAAACCTCATCTCTACAATAAAAAAAAAAAAAAAAAAAAAATTAGCTGGGCGTGGTAGTGCGCGTCTGTAATTCCAGCTACCTGGAAGGCTGAGGTGGAAGGATTCCCGGAGCCCAGCACGTGGAGGCTGTGGTGGCCGGGAGTGGCCACTGCACTCCAGTCTGGGCGACAGAGTGATACTCCAACTCAAAAAAAAAAAAAAAAAGTTTTTCATTGCCGGGCTGGGTGGCTCAGTCTGTAATCCCGCGCCTTTGGGAGGCTGAGGTGAGTGGATTGCCTGAGCCCGCGGGTTCGAGACCTGCCTGGGCAACTTGGCGAGACCTCGTCTCTACAATAAATAAAAAATCAGCCTGGCGTGGTAGCGCGCGCCTGTAGTTCCAGCAACTTGGAAGGCCAAGGTGGAAGGATTGCCAGAGCCCAGTAGGTCGAGGCTGCGGTGGCTGGGAGCGGCCACTGCACTCCAGTCTGGGCGACAGAGTGAGACTCCAACTCAAAAAAAAAAAAAAAAAAGAAAGAAAGAAAAGAACATATAAGACATTAGATATAAGGCCAGATAAATAGTTTGAACTTTTCTAGGTAATGAATTATTGTTTTTGTTTTTTTTTTTAATGCAGGAAATTGTTTAAATTGGAGTTTGATGATAGAAGATACTAATCTCTCAATGCAAGGATGAAAGAACTCACCAGAGTTGAATTGTGTTATATATTGAGATTTTTTTGTTTCCACTGATTATTCAACTAATGTCTTATTTCTTCTTTTCAATTAATGACAAAAATTCTAATTATGCTTATTCAATGACACAGCAGCCCTGGGAAAAAGCATATACTTGCAAATGAAATAAAATGTAGCTTATATTTTAAACATAGTATTCTTATTTTTATTTTCTAAAATAATTAGTGATTAAATATAATCAACGATAAAGCTTTGTGTATGTGTTCACAAGGTTGCATTTTTTTGGCTTTATGCAAATTAAATTCTTTATTTTGAGGTAATTTTAAATTTAAATGCAAGTTGAAAGAAATAATACAGAGATCTTCGGTATCCTTTACTCAGTTTCCTCAGTGGTAACATCATGCAAAGCTATCATACAGTATCATAACCAAAATATTCTTGATATTGACATTGGCATAGACAAGATACACGCCATTTTCATCACCACAGTGATCCCTCTTTACCCTTTTATAGATGCACCCAATTCCCTCCTATCCTCCCTCTCCTTAACCCCTGGCAACCACTTATCTGTTTTCATTTCAGTAATTGAGTCATTTAAAATGTTATGCAAATAGGATCATTTGCATAAGCACAGTAAGCTACCTTTTAGAATGGGCTTTTTGTATTCTTGGCATCATTCTCTGGGACTTTTTCTAGGTTGTTGACTTTATGAATAGTCCATCCTTTTTATTGTTGAATAGTATTCCATGGTATGGATATGCCACAATTTGTTTCACCATTCATCCATTGAAGAACGTATAGACTGTTACCTATTTGTTTACTCATAATAGTTTGGGGCTATTATGAGTAAAGCTGATATACACATTTATGTACAAGTTTTTGTGTGAATATAAGTCTTCACTTTTCAAGGACATCCAGTCTATCAGACATGACTATAAATGTTTGAACATGATTTACAAAGAGCGTACTGAGCCACAAGCAAGCCAGAGTGCCAGTACAATTGCTGGGTCATATTGTAGTTACATATTTAGTTTTATAAGAAACTGCAAACTATATTCCAGAGTGGCTGTACCATTTTATAATCCCACCAGCAATGTATAAGTGACAGTTTCTTTGCATTCTCACTAGCATTTGATGTTGTTACTATTTTTTATTATAGTCATTGAGATAGGTAGGTAGTGTTAGCTCATTGCGGTTTTATTTATTTATTTATTACTATAAAAATGTGAGATGCAACTAGGGATTAGGTATACAAACGTTGATTATGCAGGTACCCTTGTTGATGAGATATGCCCCTCCCTCCCCTAGCAGTTTCCTTCAGCTTTCAATCTCACCCCCTCCCCTAAGAGTTTCCCACTACTGTCAATCCCTTTCTTATAGTATTATAATTGCTCAAAGTCCACTAATGAGTGAGAACATATGGTACTCTGTTCTTTGTTTCTGTGATAGATCTCTGAGTATGATCGACTCCAAATCCATCCAAGTTGCTGTGAAGTTCATATGTTTGTCTTTCTTTATGGCTGCATAATATTCCATTGTGTATATGTAACACATTTTTTTGAAATCCAGTCCAGCTTTGATGGGCAACATGGATGTTTCCATGTTTTTGCTATTGTGAATAGAGCTGCAACAAACAAACGTGTGCAAGTATCTTTTTTGTAGAATGATTTGAGTTCCTCTGGGTATATTCCCAATAGAGGAATTGCTGGGTCATATGGAAGGCCAATTTCTAGTTCTTTCAGAAATCACCACACTGTCTTGCAGAGAGTTTGCACTAGATTGTATTCCCACCAGCAGGGTAGAAGTGCTCCTTTTTCTCCGCATCCTTGCCAGCATCTGTTGTTGTTTGTTTTACTAACAATGGCCATTCTTACTGGGGTTAGGTGATATCTCAATGTGGTTTTGATTTGCATTTCTCTCATGATGAGTGAGGCTGAACACTTTTTCCTGTGCCTGTTGGTTGCCTGTATATCTTCTTTTGAGAAATGTCTATTCATATCTTTTGCCCACTTTTTGATGGGGTTGGGTTTTTTTTTTTTTCTCCTTTTGGCATATTTGAGTTCCTTATAGATCCTAGATGTTAACCTTTGATATACAGTTGGCAAATATTTTTGCCCATTCTGTGGACTGTCTCCCTGCTCTCTTGATGGTTTCTTTGCTTTGCAGAATCTCATTACTTTGATGAGGTCCCACATGTCTATTTTATGTCTTAAGGTATTGGCCTTCAGGGTTCTGAATAGAAATTGATTGCCAGTTCTAGTTTCCATAAGGGTGTCTCCTGCGTTTTCTAAGATTCTTATAGTTTGAGGTTTTACGTTTAGGTCTTTGATCCATTTAGAGTTAATTTTTGTGTATGGTGATTGGTAGGGGTCCTGTTTTGCTCTTCTGCATGTGGTCAGCCAGCACCATTTACTGAATAGGTTTTCCTCTCCCCAGTAGTGGTTGTTGGAGGTTTTGTCAAAGATGACTTGGTAGAGGAATTGAGGCTTTGCTCCCAGAGTCTCTATCCCATTTCATTATTCTATGTGCCTCTTCTTGTACCAATACCAGGCTGTTTGATTACTGTAGACTTATAGTAAAGTTTGAAGTCTGGAAGTGTGGTACCTCCTGCTTTGTTTCTTTTGCTAAGGATGGTTTTGACTATTCGTGGCTGTTTGTTTCCATATGAGTTCCTGTATTGTTATTTCCAGGTCTGAGAAGAATGATGTTAGTAACTAAAGAGTACTGTGTTGAATCCTTAGATTGCCTTGGATATTTTAACAATTAACAATGTTGATTCTTCCTATCCATGAGCATGGAAGGTTGCATTTAAAAAAAAAAGTATATGTGAAGGTTCTTTTTTAGTTACTGTTGCTTTGCAGAAAGCAAGGTAAAGCATAATGACCAGTTACTGTTTGGTTCACCTTGTATGTTTTCCCCTTCCATTTGATTTTTTGTTTGTTTTGAAGAAACACTGTAATCATGTATTTGTCCATGTGATTTGGGTGAAACTCACCACACACTTTAGAATCCTGAGTGATAACCGGCTTTATCAGGTCCTCCTGTATACTTGCTCTGAGATAGAGATTACCTTATCTTCATTATCAAATTTCTCCCATGATGTTTTCTGGCTTGATCAACGTAAAGAAGGTCAACTCCTATAAAACGAGAATCTGTGTTCTACTATCCCAGTTTGAGGTCCTGGGTCTTTCCTTGTCTGGGACTTTTTGCGCAAACAAGTAAATAAAGGTCATTCTTCCTTCTTTCATTCTTTTGTTCTTTTTAAAAATATGGTATTTTAAGACAAAATTTTTGTCAATATCAAAAGAGTTCTTCTTAATAAGAAAGCAACTTTAAAAATAAGTGAAGGGTATTTATTGATGGGTTAATGACTTGCTAAAATAATTAAAGGAAGTTTAATAATGATGCAAAGGTAGAGCATTTCAAGGATCTACCATAGAGTACAGATCTCAGATGACTCAACTTTAAAGTATTTTGACTCTAGAAGTATTTACTAAAAAAATACATTGCCAAATTTGCATTGAATAAAATAGTTTGTGAAACATGGATCCTCAGCCTGAGGTGCAGGTCACCCCATTCTCTCACATAAGTTTAGTTCTCTCACATAGTTTAAGGTTAGGCAATGCCAAATAAAACATGGCTGCACCCAAGGAAATTGTAAAGGATTTTATACAGAATACCAATGTTTAGTGAGGTGTATAAGCATATGTACCAAATTGTAGTAAACAGGATATTATAAACCATTTCAAAAGGAACTATTTGTATTTTTTTAGTATTATTTTTAATATATAACCACAGAATTATAGCTCTTTTTAAAAAAAGTCTATCTTTTATCTGTGGAAAGACTTAAGGACAGCTATAGCTAGTCCATTCTAATTATTTTAATTTGAAATCTTTTTTTTAAGTGGCTAAAGTAATCTAAGAAATAAATGTGGAGAAATTAGTGCTACAGTCTCAGAGTCAGAAAACTGCTTCACCATTCAGAGAATGAATGGCAAAATAAGATTTCAATCTTCAGTAGTACTACATATTAGAGATGATGAACAAACCACTCATTAAAAACAACTAAAATATAAAAATATTTCCTTGCCAAAAAAAAATAAAATAAAATAAATAAAAAGAAAGAAAAATAGAAGCAAAAATAAATAAATAAATAGAAAAAATAAATAAAGGCAGTTGTTGACCTGAGCAATGTAGTGAGCCCAGATGCACTGTAGCTGTTAGTCTAAATATTTCAGAAGGCAGTAGAGCTAAAAATACAGATTAAGATTGTCTTAAGTCAGCAAGTGTAAGAGCATCCAAAATGAATGGGGTATTAAAAGGCTTCACCACAACCAACTAAGTGAAGAGACAACCTAAAGAATGAGAGAAAATACTTTAAAACTACCCATTTGACGCAATATTAACTAGAATACATAAGATGCATAAACAAGTCAATAGTAAAAAAAATCAAATAATTCAATTTTTAAAAATGAGCACAAGGTCTGAATAGACGTTTCTCAAAAGAAGACATACAAATGACTAACAAGCGTATGATAAAATGTTTAACATCACTAATCATCAGAGTAATGTGGAGAAAAATAATGAGATATCATCTCACTTCAGTTAAAATGGTTTTGATTTTTTAAAAAATAGCCAATAAAGTATGCTGGTAAATATATGGAGAAATGGGGACATTTGAGGACTGTTAGTGGAAATGTAAATTATTGCAGCCACTATGATGAACAGTATAAAGGTTTCTAAAAATCTAAAAGCAAAACTGCCTTATGATCCAGAAATCCAAGTGCTTGACATATACCTAAAATAAAGGAAATTGCAATAACAAAATATATCTTTACTCCAATGTTTATTGCAGCACTTGTCACAATATCTAAGAGATGGAAGTGACCTAAGTGCTTATCAACTGATAAATGAATTTTTAAATATGGTTCACACACACAAAGGAAAGTTGTTTAGCCATAAAAAAGAATGAAATCTTGTCACCTGTGACAACATGAATGAAGCAGGAGGACACTATGTTAAGTGAAATAGGTGAGGCACAGAAAGACAAATATTACGTGTTCTCACGCATTTGTAGAAATTTAAAATAATGCTGAATTCATGGAAATAGTGGAAGTATGATGGTAACCAGAGGCTGGGAAGGGTAGTGAAAATGGGGCATAAAAGGAATTGGTTAATGGGAGCAGAAGTACAGTTAGACAAACAAAAAATAAGATACTGTGTTTAGTTGCACAATAGGACATCTATAGTGAAGAATTTTATTGTATATTTCAAAGTAACTAAAAAAATGAAATTGGATTGTTCCTAATACAAAGAAACAATAAATGGTTGAGGTATTTGATATCTCTATTGCCTAGTTTGATTATTGAACGTTGTATGTGTGTATCAAAATATTACACGTACTACATAAATGTGTAAATATTACATGACCATAAAAAACTTAAAATATTAAAAAAATTAAGTTTTAGAATAAATAAATGCTTCATCTATATATACAGATAAATATAAGTAAACTCTACCCTCTGATAACACCCAAGTTGATACCAATATTGGGTGAACAGAAAAATAAATTAAGATTTTTCCAAGAATTTGTAGTTATATGTCTGTCCTCATTAGGGTCTAAAATGCAAACAAAGGACATTTTAATGTTAGGAATCTTCAAGCAAACAATTTATTTTAAAGTAAGAAAACTTGGAAATGTAAATCAAATACTCTGTAGCCTAAGATATATACATTCAATTTAGGCATTAAGAAATTCTCACATTAGCCAGGTGTGGTAGTGCATACTTGTAGTTCTAGCTACTTGGAAGGCTGAGGTAGAAGGATCGCCTGAACCCAGTAGGTCAAGGCTGCAGTGGCCATGAGCGTGCCACTGCACTCCAGCCTGGATGATGAGTAAGACTCTTACTCAAAAAAAGAAAGAAAGAAAGAAAGAAAAATGCTCACAAATTAAATTCCAGAAGACATGAAAAGAGGGGAAAAAAAGAGAAAGAAAGACAGAAAAAACAAAAGGAGTGAAAAAAAGGAAGGAGGGAGAGAGGAGCAGAGGAAAGAAGAGAGGGAGGGAGAAATGAAAAGGAAGAAAGGAAGGAGGATAAAAGAAAGAAATTATGAAAGAAACAAAGAAAGAGAAAGAAAGGCTAAAATAATGAGATATGTTAGTAGATACAAGAGACGTGAACCACTAGATTTGAAGAAATAAAAGGAGAATTGAAAATATGAGTAAGGAAAATAACCAACAATATTCGTAAAATCACCAAATGAAACAAAACAATTTAAAATGAAGGAAATTCAAATAGTAATAAAGTCACTAGCTTAAAAATACGTAAAAAGATATAAATAAATTATGTATATCTGCATACATAAATATAAAGAAATGGAAAATTTAATGTTAAAAAATAAGTGCCCGTGGGTTCGAGACCCGCCTGGGCAGCGAGACCTCATCTCTACAATAAATCAAAAAATCAGCCGGGCGTGGTAGTGCGCGCCTGTGATTCCGGCTACTCGGAAGGTGAGGCAGAAGGATCGCCAGAGCCCAGCAGATCGAGGCTGCGGTGGCCGGGAGTGGCCACTGCACTCCAGTCTGGGTGACAGAGTGAGACTCCAACTCAAATAAATAAATAAATAAATAAAGTATAAAAATAATTATACATATGAATCATGTGAGATCTATTCTAGGTATACAAACCTGGCTCAACATTCAAAAATCCTTTAATGTAATCCATTACAACAACGTGCTAAAGAAGGAAAATCACATGGCTTTATCAATGAATACAGAAATAAAACATTTTACAAATACAAACCTAATTCATTACTCAAAAAAAAAAAAAAAGCATGCTAGAAATAGAGAGGAACTTCCTCAACTTGAGAAATAACTTTTACAAAACCCCCACGGCTAACATTATATAGAATAACAAAAAAAATTTGAGGCCCCCTGTCACAGTCAAGAACAAGGAAAGAATGTTCTCTTTCATCACTGTTTTTCGATATTGCACTGGCAATGCTAGCTGATTCATTAAAACAAAAAGAGAAAAAAATTGTATACATATTGAGGAAGGAAGAAATAAAATGTCTTTGTTCACAGACATTTTTCATCTATGTAGAAAATCTTTAAAAATGTACAAAGAAGCTCCTGGAACTAATAAGCAATTATAACAAGATTGCAGGATATATAAAAGGTAAACATCAAAAAGTCAATTACTTTTATATATACCAGTAATAAATAAATGAAGTTTGAAATTAAAAGAAAAAGCATTATTATTCACATTAGTACTCAAACAATAAAAAACTTAGGTGTAAATCTAACAATATATGTACAAGATTTATGAAGGAATCTAAAATTCTCTGATAGCCGGGCTGGGTGGCTCAGCCTGTGTAATCCGGCGCCTTGGGAGGCTGAGGTGAGTGGATTGCCTGAGCCCGCGGGTTCGAGACCCGCCTGGGCAGCGAGACCTCATCTCTACAATAAATCAAAAAATCAGCCGGGCATGGTAGCGCGCGCCTGTAATTCCGGCTACTCGGAAGGCTGTGGCGGAAGGATCGCGGAGCCCAGCGGGTCGAGCCTGTGGTGGCCGGGAGCGGCCCCTGCACTCCAGTCTGGGCGACAGTGAGACTCCAACTCAAAAAATAAATAAATAAAATAAATAAAAAATAAAATTATCTGATAAAAGAAATCAAAGAACTAAATAAATAGAAATATATTAAGTAACTATAAAGACTCAGAATATTCAATTTAATATTGAAGGAGGGCAGGGCACGGTGGCTCACACCTAAAATCCCAGCACTTTGGGAGGCCGAGGTGAGAGGATTGCTTGAGTCCAAGGGTTCTAGACCAACCTGGGCAAGTTGACAAGATCTCTTCTCTACAATAAATAATGGAAAATTTCGCCGGATGTGATGGCACATGCCTGCAATTCCAGCTACTTGGAAGATTGAGGCAGAAGGATCATCTGAGCCCAGCAGGTCGAAGCCGGCAGTGGCCTTGAGCATGCCACTGCACTCCAGCCTGGGTGACAGAGTGAGAATCTGAGTCAAAAAAAAAAAAAAAATTGAAGAAGAATAAATTCACAATGCTGACACAACCTAACTTAAACACTTACTCCTAAAGCTCTAATAATCAAGAAAGTATACTATTGCCAAAATAAAACAAAAAAATAGCTGTGGAATAGAACAGAGTGAAAACTAAAAGGCATAAAATAAGCCAGCACAATGTAGCTAACCAATTGGTGACAAAGAACCAAATGCCACAAAAGGCTTTTAAAAAATCAAATGGATATCTCCATGAAAAATAATGAATCTAGACATAGTCCTTAACCCTTTTTAACAATTAACTTAAAATGGATCACGGACTTCTATGTAAAACAGAAAGCTGTAAAACTCCTAGAAGATAGCAGTATAAAACCTAGATCACTTTGGGTGATAATGACTTTTATTAATTAATTAATTAATTAATTTTTGAATTAGAGTCTCACTCTGTCACCCTGGTGGGAGCACAGTGGCATGCTCACAGCCACCGCAGCCTCTACCTGCTGGGCTCGGGTGATTCTTCCACTTCAGCCTTCCAAGTAGCTGGAACTACAGGCACATGCCACCATACCTGGCTGATGTTTTGATTTATTGTAGAGATGAGATCTTGCCAAGTTGTCCAGGCTGGTCTTGAATCCGTGGGCACAGGCAATCCTCTCACCTCGATTTCCCAAAGTGCTGGGATTACAGGTGTGAGTCACCACACCCGGTCTGATGATGACTTTTTAAATATAACACCAAGGGCATAATCATAAAATAAATAATTAATAAGTTAGATATTATTACAATTAAAAAATTCTGCTCTGTGAATGATAACGTTAAGAGAATGAGAAGACAAGCCACAGATTGGGGGAAAAAACTGGAAAGCACAGATCTCCTAATGGATTGCTATCCAAAATATATAAAGAATTCTTAAAACTCAACATTAAGAAAAAAACAACCTAATTTTAAATATTTAAATATAGTGAAAAGACATGAAGAGAATTTTCACCTTAGAAGATATGCAGATGGCAAGTAATCATATGAAAAGCTGTTCAAAGCCGGGTTCGGTGGCTCAGCCTGTAATCCCGCGCCTTTGGGAGGCTGAGGTGAGCGGATTGCCTGAGCCCGTGGGTTCGAGACCCCCCTGGGCCGGCGAGACCTCATCTCTACAATAAATCAAAAAATTAGCCGGGCGTGGTAGTGCGTGCCTATAATTCCGGCTACTTGGAAGGCTGAGGCAGAAGGATCGCTGGAGTCCAGCAGGTCGAGGCTGCGGGGGCCGGGAGCGGCTACTGCACTCCAGTCTGGGCGACAGAGTGAGACTCCGACTCAAAAAAAAAAAAAATTTTTCATTGCCGTGCTCTGTGGCTCAGCCTGTAATCCCGCGCCTTTGGGAGGCTGAGGTGAGTGGATTGCCTGAGTCTGCGGGTTCCAGACCCGCCTGGGCAACTAGGCGAGACCTCATCTGTGCAATAAATCAAAAATTAGCCAGGCGTGGTAGCGCGTGCCTGTAATTCCAGCTACTTGGAAGGCTGAGGCGGAAGGATCGCCGGAGCCCAGCGGGTCGAGGCTGCGGTGGCCGGGAGCGGCCACTGCACTCCAGTCTGGGCTACAGAGTGAGACGCCAACTCAAAAAAAAAAAAAAAGAAAAAAGCTGTTCAACATAGTATGGTATTAGAGAATTGCAAATTAGAACAACAATGTGATGGCACTGCACATCTATTAGAGTGACCAAAATCTAGAACAATGACAACACCGAATTCTGGAGAGTATTTAGAACAATAGGAAAACTCATTTATTGCTGGTGGGAATACAACATGGATAACCATTTTGGAAGACAGTTTGGCAGTTTCTTACAAAACTAAATATACTTTTATTATATGATCTGGCAATCACATTCCTTGGTTTTTACCCAAATTAGTTGAAATCTTTTGTCTACACAAAAACTTGCACATGGATGTTTATAACAGTGTTAGACATATTTGCCAACTTAGAAGCAACCAAGATGTCTTTCAGTGGGTAAACAAATTATCTATGGCACATTCAGACGATTGAATCATATTCAGAACTAAAAATAATTGAACTCCCAAGACATGGAAATATATAGAAGAAACTGAAATGAATGTTTCTAAGGAAGAAGAGCAAATATGAAAGGCTTATATATGATTCTAACTATGTGACATTCTGGAAAAGGCAAAACTACTGACAGTAAAGGATTCAGTTGTTGTCAGGGGTCAGATGAATGAGAGAAATGACTAGGCAGAGCACAGAGAATAGTGAACTTTTCTATAGTCATTTATATTCACAGCAAAATTGAGGGGAAAGTAGAGTCCCCAAATCCTTTTTCTCCCCATATATGTACAACCCCCTTCCTCTGCGGAGAGCGGCATTAGAAATGTGAACCATGAGGATGTCAGTGAATACAGATGAGAACAAACTAAAGGCTTTTGTAACAACAAAAAAGTTTATGAGTTAAAACATTTAGTGACTCAGTATTTACCAAGAATAGTTAATATAAATAAATAATTTCAATACAATAAACTCTTATACATATAGTAATACACGGGAAACACTTATATGGCAGTAAATAGAAACAAAGACAGCACGAAATCTGTGAGAAAAAGAACACAACATTTCCTTGAAGTAAATGAAAGAGTGAAAACTGACATCTTAGCTAATTTGTAAGCCAGGTGATAATGATGGCATAAAAAATGTTAGAAATTGTCTTCTGGTGACTCCCATGTAGCCACAAATGACTTCAATTAAATGCTTCAACTTATTTAATTTTGTTCTTTCCCTTAGTAATCCTATAGCTATATAATGTGGCTTTTAAAATTTTTAATATTTTAAGTTTTTTAAATGATTTATCTTTATGCAAGAAACTTTATAAAGCTGTAATTAAACCTCAGTTTCTTTCTAAGGATTCAAGAAATGACAAAGGCCGGGCTCCGTGGCTCATCCTGTAATCCCGTGCCTTTGGGAGGCTGAGGTGAGTGGATTGCCTGAGCCCGAGGGTTTGAGACCCGCCTGGGCAGCGAGACCTCATCTCTACAATAAATCAAAAAACAAACAAACAAACAAAAATCAACCGGGAGTGGTAGCGCATGGCTGTGATTCCAGCTACTGGGAAGGCTGAGGTGGAAGGATCGCCGGAGCCCAGCAGGCCGAGGTTGCAGTGGCCGGGAGTGGCCACTGCACTCCAGTCTGGGCGACCGAGTGAGACTCCAACTCAAAAAAAAAAAAAAAAAAAAAGAAATGACAAAGAACTGAGCCCTATTTTCATTGGTGTCTGTATTGACAAACAAGTTATAATTTATTTCAATTATCTTGCTACATATTTTTTTACAATATCAACATTTATTTATTATAAAACTTTCTTATTAATTATATAAAGCGGAGGTAAAATAAATCATTACTAACTCTCTACCCTTTTGTAGGTTCTGTTATAAATGTAGTTTCTGAAAGGGGAAAACAGAGATAAATAACAGTCAAAATCTTACTATGTCATGAGCCAAAAATTAAAAAAATAAAAAAGCAGTCATAAGTAAAAATCTAATGTAATTAAATGAGTATTTCAATAAAATATAATACTGAATATTTTGAATGGAAAAATTGAAAATCTTCCTCAAAAAGAATGCTATGACGTAAAGGAATTGCACACAGAAAACTTTTAAACTTGAGTAATAAATAGATATTGCAAAAGGCTACTTGAGTGAGCTTGAAAGCATTTTAACATGATTAGGGTTAAGTTACAGCTGGAAAATAAGGTAAGAGGTGAATTTCAGTAGTCAATAGCTGCCAGATCATGAAGACAATTTTAAGGAATGAAAGGGATATTGGTATTTATTCTGAATGATATAGGGCAGTCTGTAAAGGATTTTGTAATAAAAATGGCAAGTTAAAAATCTGTTTTTTACATCTACTACTCTGAAGCAATGTAAAAAATAGTAAGGTAAGTACACCACTGATGTTAAATTTTAGTTTGTTAAACCTACAAAAGAAAGAAAGAAGGAAAGAAAGACTTGCTTTACACAATTTCTTCTTTAGACCCATTACTTTACCTTCTCTTTATTCTAAGACTCTTCATCTGTGAACTTTCAGTCACTTTTTGTTTGATTCCCTTTTTTTAACTTCTGACTATTTATATCATTGTTATATTTGATTACAACATTATTTCATTTCTTAGAATTTTATTTGTATAACATTTTAAGAAATGTCTTTGGTGCCAAAATTCACATTTCAGACACACTAATAAATGGTACTGGATTTCCCATTTTACTTTAGACTCTGGTTTCTGGTCTGGATTTGTCATTCATTTACCTGATGTTGTATTAGAGAAGGAAGATTCTACAGGGATTACAAAAAAAAAAAAAAAAAAAAGAAGAATTCATAGTTGCAATGGAGGCACGTTTTATAAGACTGTAGTTGCAGGAATTAGGGAGTGGGAGATGATTTATCATCCTCTGATTTTGGTCATTTGAATTATGTCAATTTTATTCTCTAAAGCAGAGAATAAAGTATCTAGATAACGAAAAAATACTGAGTTCTGCTCTGATTTGTTGATTTCAAAATGTATAGCATATATAGCCAACATTATAGAGGTAAAGGTGTAATTCAAGTGTAGTGATAAAGATCTAGGAATATTCTAAATATAGTTGGTACTTGAAGTTATTAGAGTGAGCGAAATTTCTTAGCAAATGTATCAGTGTAAGAATTAAAGAAGAAAAGAAAAAAAAAAAAAAATAGAAGCAGAGAGGCCAGAAGAAAAGAAGACGACAGCTTAAGAGAAGAAAAAAATAGAATAGACTTTAAAAAATAGAGGAGTAGAAATACCATGAACAAAATCCTGAAATTATCAGCTTTTAAAAGAAGAGCAGTATCTGGAAACTTTACAGAAAAATGTCTGAAAAATAGTTATATTTTCATAGTCACACATGTATCCTTGTAGGAAGAGGAACCAAAAAAGTGCGGTAGAGCAAGGTGGAGCGCAGAATGATTTTTTTTTTAAAAAAAGGTAAACTGGTGTCCTAAGAGGAATTGAAAGAAAATTGTCTCTGTGTGTGTGTGTGTGTGTGTGCGCGTGTGTGTGCGCATGTGTGTTTAAATGCAAGTCATGTACACCACTCCAGAAATACCAATTCAAAAATGTATTAAAAGTAGTTCATTGCATTTCACAACCACAATACCATAGTGTTCTTCAACAACAATAACAAAAATGCTATTTTGTTGGAGTGTTGAGAGAAGTAAATAGATTAAATAGATATCAGTTGGTGGAGTATAGGAGTTATGAGACAGTGACTATTTTGAAGATAAACACTTATCTCAAGGTGGTAAAAAATAAGGAAAAAGAAAACTAAATAACAGAATTTAAACAAGGGCTTATATCTGAGTATTTTTTGTTTAACTATTTATTTTATTTTTTAAAAAAGGGAAGATAATGGAGGGAGGGTAATGGAAAAATTCTAAATGATAAACTATTGAGATATTTGATGGAATGTTGTCACTTGTTTTAAGTATATGCTTCAACTATACTCTGTATGCAAATCAAAGAAAAAACATCTATCATTTTGCGTTTATTGTTTAAAATAAAATGTAATAATTCGTTTCTCTCTTTCCGCCTTTTCCATGGGTTAAATGGAATTACAGTAGATACAAACTGCAAATTATTTATAGTTTTTTTTTTTTTTGAGTTGGGGTCTCACTCTGTCGCCCAGACTGGAGTGCAGTGGCCGCTCCAGGCCACCGCAGCCTCGACCTGTTGGGCTCTGGTGATCCTTCCGCCTCAGCCTTCCAAGTAGCCAGAATTACAGGCATGCACTACCACGCCCGGCTGATTTTTTTTTTTTTTTTTTAATTATAGAGATGAGGTCTCACTGCCCAGGTGGGTCTCGAACCTGCAGGCTCAGGCAATCCACTCACCTCAGCCTCCCAAAGGCGCGGGATTGCAGGCTGAGCCACCAAGCCCGGCTAATTATTTATAGTTTAATTTCCATGAATGAATTATTGCAAATTTAAAAACACAGTTGCTGCTAAATTTAAGAAGTTATTCTCTCTCCAAACAGGAGTCTATAGACTTCTATATAGAAAATTCTTTTTTAAGTTCTGCTGCTTTATCAACAGAGAAGGCAAGCAATGGGAAAAGGGGAGAGTTTTAGGGATAAGAAGTGATTTAGAGTATGAAAGTTAGTTGGATTATGATTTGAAGCCTAGAGTTTAATGTGATGCTCATAGAACCACAAATAGTTGCTAGTAAATAATAGTAGATATACTAATACATACTATATGTAGTATTTCATTAATTCAAAATATGAATGCACATTTATAGAACAGTACCTTGTATACATATGCATTAAATATAATAATATAATAGTTTTAATAAAATAATTTTAGAATTATAAAGACAAACTTTGCTTCTCTTTTTTAATTCAAACTAAAATAACATTTTACTCAGTACTCATTATGAACATGCATATTTTGAAATCCTGATATAAGGGACATATTTTGAAATATTAATCTCTTAAGATATCTATTAAGGGTAATTAACCATTTAATTACAAATCTCTTTCTCAAAAAAATCTCATTATGACATTATAATTGGAGTATAAATTTAGTTGATTGGATAACAGTCTATTCCCAGGCTCAGCTTTATCTTTTTAATTTTTCCTCTCATGTTTTTATTCCAGAGAGGATATCATCATTATTGTAAAGTGATTAGTTATATGGTTTTATGGACTAGTTATTCATGGATATAGTTAAGATCCAAAATTCAGGATCCAAGATTCTTACCCATGGAACTACTATAAATATTTCTGTTTGTAAAGGAGAATTAGCCCTCATTCTTTAGTAAAAAGAAGACATAAGGCAGTAAATATTATTGTATGCGAAGATAAACAGTTTTATAAAGTTTCAGCCAATAGGAAGTCATGAAATTCTCCTTTTCAAATATCTGCCATTGCTTGAGTCAATCAGCTTCTTGGTCTGATAAATATTCTTATAGTTCTTCTATAGTTTCACAACTCTATTTTAATTGACTTAAATAATCCTGGAAGTGATGATAAGCATGATGATATTTTTAGGAAAAAAGATCAGTAAATTACAGATTTGAAAACACTGGCAATTTAGCTTTACATTCATAAAACAAAGGAAAAACTCTTCTCATTTCAGCATGAAAATAAATACTCATCACATAATGTATTTTTTCAACTAAATATGAAAAATGCAAGTCATCATCACCATGGGTGTTTGGTCTTCAAAGATGAAGACAAACTCTATGCATAAATATTTAGAAATTATATAGTTTGTGCAACATCCTCAGCAAGCTATCCTAGCATGGGTATATTTTGCATGAAGTATACAGAGTCTATAGTTTCTCAGTAAGTTAAATTTGATTTTTTTGGTAGAGTAACATAATTTTTAAACTTTAAAATACTGAAGCAAAATAATGCTAAAGGCAATCATTGTTATAGGCATCCCAAGAAGAGAATGATAACTTTAGAAAAAAGTAGTTTAAAAGTCGTATGACATGTATTTTCCATAGAACTAAGGTATTATCTCATGAACACTTGAAGGGTACATACCGTTGTAAGAACACACAAATTATAAGCACTTTATAAAAATATAAACAGTTTGGGGGTCATGGGTATTGTTCCCCTAAAAGTTTTCTGAAAAATCAATGGCATTAGGCAGATTGATTAACAGAATAAAAAATGTATAAATGTATTTAATGTGTATACATAGGAGTCTTCAGTATTAGGACTCAACTTCTTCAATGAGTTATACAAACTTTAATATTATCTTGGGGATACATGATACATGATAGCTTGGATTCTCATAAAACAGGTTATGGGAAGGGGAAGAACAGGAATTCTATTGAGGGAATGACAATTGATTACTAGGAAAAAATAAATACTTGGGGAATGGGTGGATGGAGAGAACAGAGATTGACCTATAAACAGCTCTTTTTGGAGGCTGAAAGACCCTATGAGACAAGTATTACTTTGTTAAGTGGTTGGGGTAGGTATGGTTACATTCTTCTTTTCTTTTCCTGCAGTAGATAATAAGATAACAGAAGAAAGGAGAAGCACCTTCTTTTAGGAGTAAATCTATTGATGGGGATGGGAAAGTTAGAAAGACCCTTAGAGGTTCAGTTCAGCAAGTCAAAGCACCATATATTGGGGTATCAGTTTCTGAGCCCCAAAAGTTCAAAGAAGACAATGTTTAGTATAATATTATATGGTTTAAATACATAACAACTCAATTTGTGAGGGTAAAATATTTTATGGTATTAAAAATTAGATAAAGTAAACACCAAAATTCCATTGAGGCAATTCAGTGAGCTACCCTTCTATGGGTAATGGTCTGATATATTCACTACTGGGCTATATATAGAAGATAGCTTCTGAGTATGAAATTCATTGATTTCAGATTTTATTCTCAGTATCACAACTAATTAAATAAATGCCTTGCAGTTGAACAGCAACTGTTATAACTCAGTTATGCACCATTTTAATTTGAATTTTGCTGCCAAATTCTTCTTTCTAAAAAACATCACCGATGCAGTTTTAACTTATTTATACTGTCATATACATATAACTGACTTCAAATATAATATATCTCGTTCACTTCATTTATTTGCATAGTTACTGCATATTGAAGTTGTTTCTTGACTTTTTTTTAAAAAAAGTATTAAGCCATCGCCTGAGTACAATAAAACAACTAGAGATAGCATTTTATCCAGCTTAACTTCATTTTAATATACAAAATTAGGATTTGTAAAAAAAATTTTGAAAAATTCAGTTTTTCTATCATTAGCAGAAGACATTGATGAAAACTCAAATATTTTACCTCTAAATATATGTCTTTGACGTTTTGAAACAGCTGCCACTTGGCCAGCAGACAGAAATGACTATGCAAAGCTGTCTTGTAGGCAAAAATTTGCATCTGTAGAGAATCTGTATTATCGTAGCCATGTCTCCCCTTTCTTGCTTTTCATGGGATTTAGGAGAGACTGAGAGTCTGACACGTTTATAAGTCTCAAAAAAAATGACCATCTATTCTCTCTGAGGAAGGCTACATAACAATGCCACAATTGTTAATGAAGTTTCTTCCCTTCACTTCCACATAACCTGTCTTGCCACTAAACCTGACTTACCAACATAGTCTGTTTTAGCACATAGTCTGAGCCTTCATTCTTTACTATGGCTTCAGGATAGTATATAAGTTCCTGCATCTCATTGGGAAGTTGGGTCCTTATGCTTAAGGCTTCTGTGTTTATACATTAAATAAATTTGTATGTCTCATCTCCTATTAATTAGTCTGCCTCAGATCAGTGATTTTTTTTTCAGTGAAAATTCAAAAGACCAGTTGCCATAACCCTTGCACTATGCTCAAGAGATTAACTAGATCTATATTTTCTCTTTCTTCTTCCTTGTTCTTTCCTTCCAATTTTTTTCTTGTATCTCCTCTTGTACCATGACCTTGCAGAAAAAAGAAAAAAAAATCCTGCTTAAGAATTTCAGGCAAGGTGCAATGGATCAAGCCTGTAATCCCAGTACTTTGGGAGGTCGAGTGTGCAGGTTGGAGACCTGCCTGAGCAACATGGTGAGATCTCGTCTCTACGATATATATAAAAATATTAGCCAGGCATGGTAGCTCACACCTGTAATTCAGGCTACTTGGAAGGCTGAGGCGGATGGATTGCCAGCAGCCAGCAGGTCGATGCTGGAGTGGTCATGAGCCTGCCTCTGCACTCCAACCTGGGCAAGGGAGTGAGACTCCAACTCAAAAAAAAAAAATAAAAATAAAAAATAAAAAAAGGAATTTCAAAGGCTACCTTCACACATTACGGGAATGAAATTCTGATTTTGTGACCTCCCACTTAGAGGCAGTCATGAGCTGATTAATCTATAACCTGACTACAAGCCAAGATAACACCAACGGAATTTCCAAGAGGACCATCACTCAAGATAAGCCATTAGAACAGGACATACACACTTGCTCCCTATACCACTCCTGCATGTTTCAAATGCATTTTAAAAATCCTTCTAATCAGCCTGAAGATTTGAGATGGTCTTTGTGACTTTAGTCTGTCATCTCCTCAGGTTGCTGGCTCTTGAATAACATCTACTTTTCCTTTCTTCAACTCTTGTCTCTTGAGATTGGCTATTGGTTGGCAAATGGCTGGACCTTGGTCTGGTTACAATTGTGTGTGGCTGGCTCATGACTGTCTTGAGTAGCTTAGCTCACCTGGTTTCCAGTGGCAGATCAGTTGGCTGCAGCAGTGCACCAGAACTTACCCATTCACCTTCCAGGCAAAGTGATGGCTTCTCGTGGACACCAGCTTATCATGGCTAGCTAACCTCACAGCCAAGATTCTAGGGATGTATCAGCAGCTACCAAGAATTATTTTTCATGGAAACAATTATTTTCTTACTTCTTATTTGTAGCATCAGCTGCCTGCAACACATTGTGTGCAAGGAAAAACAGTAATTTGGAAAGTTAGCAGACTTCCAAGTCTGGATCAGTCAAACTGGTATGCACACTTAGAATCCCCTGTTTCTGTCATTTGAATATTTGTGCCATTTGGACCTACTCTGGATCAGTTGCAGTACTGGTTAATTTGAGATAAAATTCTTAAGGACTATTTCCAGTCCCTCCATTGTGGGAATTTATTTGAGAGCACTTTGTCTCCAGCTTTGTTTGTATCCGTAATTGTATCTTTCTCTCTTCTCTTCTCCTGTTTTTCTCCCTCTTAAAGATGGAGGTACAGCTGCTACTTGTTTTCAGAGGCCCTTAGAATGTGTTCTGGCTAATTGGAAGGCCTTTTGCTTTGTCTTTGGTTTGTTAGGCATATTTGTATTATTTTTCTGGTTAGTCACATTTGGTGACCCCTGAGGGAGGGCCAGAGGAAGCTCAGAGGGCCTAGCTCAAGGTGATTGTCTACTCTTGTATCTTGCCTGGAAATCACTCATTTAATTCCCAGTTGGAGGTCATCTCTCCATACCTTGAATGGATCAAAGACAACAGGGCCAAAAGAAGCACATTTGAGCTTTTCCAGGTCAGTATTTGGACACTGGGTGGGGTGACTAATGTCTGTGTTTTGTTATGTGTGTATTGTTGGCTGAAATGGGAAATGTTAATTTCATTTCCCTAACACAACCTCTTGGGGGCATCTTGCAAAATTAGAAGGCTTTGTTGCTTGTGATCCTATGAAATAACAAAGGTTGGTTTTCTTCTATAACATAGGATAATCCCTCTAGCAGGATCACTACAGTTTTTCTGCTCCTTGAGGCTATGGGAGGGAACATGGGAATCTAGCTAGCTAGCTAAAGGGTGAGTTTCCTACCAGTCATACTCCCAGTTACTATCTCCATCTGTGGATTCTGGTTGAGCAAATTTTTCTTCCTAAATTTAAGATCAGTAAGAGAAAAGGTTTGTGTGTGACCAGTCCGGGTGTAGTGGTTTGGTGTACTTTTGGTACTTTCTGTTGAACTGAGTCTCTATTGGAATAAAAACACAATTAAAGATAAGGAAGGATGTTAGAAATCTCTTATTCTAAGCAACTGATGGAAATGTTAAACAAGAACACATAATAGTGTCATGGCTAGTCGTAAGAATTCTAATTAATTTAAAGAGCAAAGAACAATGTTTAACCTAAAACAAGTTAAAATCCTTTGTAAGGTCAAAACTGCCGGTCCTAGATTTCTTCTGGGAAGATCCTCAAAGTCCACTCAACCTCATAGTCCATCCAGTAGCTAAGGTTCTGTCCTTTCATTACAGTGGCCTGGGTTCAGCTTTAGGGCAGCGAATGAAACCTTTTGGCTTGATGTTCATGTCACTTTATTAATGTATTGATCTTGTCTTCCTTCTTTGGACAGCTCTTAATTTCCTGCCTTCCGTTTGTAGAGGCATTCAGGGTCCTCTTTGGCCTTAGCATATAAGCCATTAGCTGAGATGCTGAGACCCTAGAAAATATGGTTAACTAAAAATATTGGTCACACTTTGTTTATGGCTAGCAAAATTTTCCCAACTTTGAGCTGTGTTTTGGGTGATTCTAATTGATCTGCTTTTGTTTTTTTTTTTTATTCGATCAGCTGGTGAATTGGGTCCCCAAGGGATGATGCAGGTCCTGGAAGTGTACTGCCGGCCCGACATTCGCACGGTGGGCGGAAATGATGACCTCCAAATGTGGAACGCGGTGACCCAGGAAAACGTGGGGATACCGGCAGCTGCGGGGTCCCCAAAGAATGCTGCAGCTCTCTTAATTGGGGGGAGGGGGCGGTCAGTAAGCTGAACCCCAGAAGTGTCACAGCTCTCTTGGCTCGATGAGCTGGCAAGCCAGGCTTCCAGAAATGTGGTTGGATGGTCCGGCAAGCCAGGCCCTGTTGGGTCTCATTAGCTCTGTGTGTTCCATCAGCTCCATCAGAGGTCGGCTTGCAGCCAGCTCCACCACTAGCTCCGCAGGGCCACTGGATTCCTAGCTCCACCTGCTCTGCTGACTCCACCCCTCCTTTGGCTTGCAAGCTGGCCTCCGGGGTGTGCAGCTCTCCAAGTCTGGCAGTCTTCAGATCCAGCGATCTTCAGCAGACCTTTGGATTCTTGTCTCACACCCAAGAAGAATGGGGAACGGGACAACCAGAGGTTATGAAAGTAGAAATTTATTAAGAAAATCGAAAAGCTCCTGGCAGCAGGAGAGGTCCCAAAGGGTTGCAGCTGCCAGTAGTTTATATTGTCCCCAAAGCCTACCGATAGGTTGGCAACACCACCAATCAGAGAGAGGCTCCATCAACTGATCTTCGTAAACTATTTATCAATTGGGAGAGAGTTGGAAGGACCAATCAGGAAAAAGTGCACCAAAGGTGAAGTCCAGGACCTGGAAGTAGGTGTGTTTACTCCAGTCAGTGGGGCTGGCAGCTACTAGCCTGCCCTGCCTGTCTAACTTTCTCCTGTCTCATAATCATGAAAAACAGTTTGCCATTGTTTTAGAGGTTAAGTGAAATCCTTGGGAGATATCTCTAGTAAAACATTTGAAACCTAGAAAATATTAACTGTTCTGTCTACAATCTGGCAATTAGATGTGAACTTTTTCTTTTAAAGAGATTTATGGTTAAGAATCAGCTTAGTTAATAATTAATATTCAAGATATATGTGTATTCAAAAGGCCTGGATGAATTTTCTCATTTGGGATCTTGTTTTGGGGAAGATTTTATTCATTTGAAGCTTAAAAAAATAAAATCCATGTGCTTGGTTTCTCTGTTCTCTTCCTTTTTTTTTTTTTTTTTTAATTGTTCTTTCTATCCTTCCTCTTTGCCATCTTTGGTACCAAATGAAAAAAAAAAAAAATCTAGAGAATGTTTCCAGTGACTCTGGCCACTTAAATAACTCATAATAAAGCCACCATCTTCCCCTTTCTAGAGTCTTCTGCATTCTTTTTGTAGTCTCAAGAGTCATGGGCAGAGTCTCTTCAGGTCAAGAGCCTTGCTCTCTTTTGCATTGTGCTATCTAGTCTTTTTGGTTTTGTGACATTCCAGAAAATGTTTGTATTGTGAGAAAATTTGATTTTGATAAATTAAAAAAAAAACAATTTTAAGGATGACTGACAGTTGCTTAGAGTGAATGATTATTAGTCATTTATTTGTATATTTACATAAGAAAAGCCTGGTTAGGCTCAGAAGATTGCATGTTATCTTGGAACTTTTTCCTTAAAAGGGCTTTAACCTGATGGTAGTTATCTAATTAAAAAACAAATTAAAATAAAACGCCAAAATACACTTTTGTGGCCCGTGGCTGGCTATCTTAAGAGCCCTTCTAAAAGAAACTTGCTTCTTTAAGAAAATCTCCATTTGTAAAGGTATCTACCTGTTGTTTTTAAATTTATATTATATTTTTGTTTAAAGTGGTTTTCATAACCATCTTAACTGAAGTTTACTTATGTCCTTTTTCCCCTTGATAGAGTGGAAGAGATAAATTGTACAAATTAGTTTATTGATTATCTTATGGACTTATAAGATATACTTTTGTCTGTGTGTCTGAATGTCTGTATACTCATATGTCATATGTATGTAACATTTCACTACCAAAACATATAAAATAAGCCGGGCTCGGTGGCTCAGCCTGTAATCCCGCGCCTTTGGGAGGCTGAGGTGAGTGGATTGCCTGAGCCCGCGGGTTCGAGACCCGCCTGGGCAGCGAGACCTCATCTCTACAGTAAATCAAAAAATCAGCCGGGCGTACTGGCGCGCCTGTAATTTCGGCTACACGGAAGGCTGAGGCGGAAGGATCGTCGGAGCCCAGCGGATCGAGGCTGCGGTGGCCGGGAGTGGCCACTGCACTCCAGTCTGGGCAAAAGAGTGAGACTCCAACTCAAAAAAACAAAACAAAACAAAAAAAAAACATATAAAATAATGCTAGCTAATTGGATTGAAGAAAAACTGATTAAGTTAAATATTTTAGCAGAAAAATAGAAACTTTAGCTCATACTTTTAATTCTGTGTGATTTTAGTAATCCTTAATAAACAAAATCACTTAAAAATATTGGTAAAATAAAACAAAAACATCTTCAGATTTTAATTTAAGCATATTGTCTGAGTCTATTCGTTTATGGGTCACATACTGCCTGTGCTGAATGTTTTAAGGTCATAAAATGCTTCTGTGATACTTTTTATAATTGTTAATCTTGCTTATTTTAGCCACTGGATTCTAGGCTCTAAAGAGGTAAGATCTGAGGACATGTAAAATTCTCCCTGGCCTGGAATTCCTCTGGCCTCTGCTGAGAAAGGTTAAATATTATCTGCAGCTCTTTTATCCTGGGCTGTGCATCTGGTACAGAGTTAAAATTGTTTACCTCGTTTTTTTCACTAAAAATAAGTTACTAAGAGTTAGCATTGTAGTTAATGTATATAATTACCAGATATAAAATATAAAATAAACAATTTTACATATAAAGTGTGTAAAGAAAATTAGATACTTTTGATAAATTACAAGAAGGTATGGAAATGAAAATTTTGTTAAAAGAAAAATATTTTTGTATAATTTAGAAACTTTTAATTTGTCTTAGAATTAAAACAAAAATGAGGCCGGGCTCGGTGGCTCAGCCTGTAATCCCAGCGCTTTGGGAGGCCGAGGTGAGCGAATTGCCTGAGCCCACGGGTTCGAGACCCACCTGGGCAAGTTGGTGAGACCTCATCTATACAGCAAATCAAAAATTAGCCACGCATGGTAGCATGTACCTGTAGTTCCAGCTACTTGGATGGATCCCTGGAGCCCAGGAGGTCGAGGCTGCGGTGGCTGGGAGCAGCCTCTACACTCCAGTGTGGGTGATGGAGTAAGACTCCAATACCAAAAATAAAAAAATAAATAAAAAATAAAATAAAAAGAAAAATGATGTCTAAAACTATATGGATGTAGAAATTTAGAAAGAAAAATACACTTTTAAGACAAAACTGGAGGTTTAGGCAAAATATAGAAGGTTTGTGGTAGGCTGACGTTATGAAAGGATGTTTTATGTGTGATCAAGTGGTTATTTAAAGAGTATTATTCAGTTTTTCTAAACATTAATATCAAAATACACTGATGTGCACTTGGAATCCGGGACCCTTTGTGAGGATTACAGGGTTTTCTTATAGCATTGATCTGCTTTTTAATAAACAATTGCACAGGGTTATGAGATTTATGAAAATTTTACTTTATGGTCAAATGTATCAAAGTTGGATGATTCTATTTATTAGGTCTTATTAAAAACAGCTCTAGCATTGATAATACACTTATGCAAAGGTTAATTTTTTCTCATTTAAACAAGATATTCATGTGATTTCAAGAGGTAGTAAAAACATTTTGTTTATTTTGAGTACACCGCAACAATAATCTTTAATTCTATTTTGTGATATCAAATGTTTTAAAATCTTTGACATTTAATAAACTCCAAAATTAAAATTTCAAGTTTAAAACTTAATCTATTTGACCTCTATAATTTTTTAAACATTAGAACCTCTGAAGTCCAAAAGAAACATATTTGTCTTACTTAATATGTTAAAAATACATGGAAAGCATTAGGTATAGAAGAGTCTTTAACCTTCTTTGTCTTATATTTAGATATGTTATAATAGTTTCACGAAATTCCGAAATTATAGTATATCAAAGAATATGAGGGAGGACCCCCAAACAAACCGGAATTATTTTTTGGATGGTAGGTTCCTTGTAGTACAGGCTTCCTGTGCTAGGTAAATGTTGTAGGAACCCATTGTCATCAGTGTACCAGCTAGCATTTTTGGAAGAGGCTGCATTTGGCTTCAGTGAAATTTTTTGGAGTTTCTTTCAGTGCATTTGCCCATTTCATGATGGGTGATTTCTGAGTGCACCTGCCCAAAAAGTGCTGAGTGTTTATCAGTTTTTGACCAAGAACAGCATGACTTTTGTGGCCCACCTTCCCTATGTACCTGATCTCATCCCAAGCAACTTCCTGTCCTCGCCCCTCCCCAATGAAAAAAGGCCTCATAGGGAAACATTTTGCTGATGTGCAAGATATGAAGCAAAAAATTGACAGAAGTACTAAAAGGCATCAAAATTGATGAATTCAAATGCTGTTTTGAGCAGTGGAAAAAGTGTCTCTATAGGTGTGTTGCATCAAATGGAGGGTACTTTGAAGGTGACTAAAGTTTACACATGTAAGAATAAATACACAATTTTTATAAATAAATTCTGGTTTGTTTTGCGTTCCATATTGTATGTTTCCAGTAATAATTATGTTTATTTTATGTTTTTATATGCCACAGAAATAACCAAATTTTCTTGCCAATTTTGTCTTTTATCAAATTTAAGACTTTTTTTCATGTACAGTTATTGTTTTGTTTAGATCCTTTTCAAGAGTGGTTTATAATTACTTTTAGTACACTAGCAAGTGGTCTTCATTGCAAGGTTTTGATAATTTTAGAGACTGTGCCATTAGACAGAGAAAAATATTTGAGGACTTTTATTGGAAAGCGTATGTGCTCATGGGTATTGCTGAGAGAATATCAAGAACAGGAGTTAATTGCATGGACTGACCTAATAGAAGACTGAAATAAATTCTTTTTGACCTTTTGTTTTAGAACATTCTGATTATTTTTGTTTTATTTTTTAGAATCAGAATCTCTTTTTTTTTTTTTGGCTATTTACAGCTTCTATCAATTGAGTAAAATATTTACTCTTGTAAGCAAAATTTAAGGCGTATTTTTATCTCTGACTTCTTCAGAATTTAGAAACGATTTGTAAGTATTTCTGATTTATGGCAATATAATTATTTGCATAAATTTAATAAGAATTTGTTTTCTCTTGTAATAGTGTAGCAGGAAAATAGAGAGATTGTGACACCGAGACTATTATAGGAAGTGGCAACTTTATTACGCCGGTGGGCTCAAAGGCTAATGCATCCAAATCAAGCCCCACAGAACAGGAGAAGCGGGGTCTTATACCCTTGTTTAGGCAAGGAAGGGGGTCGTGTTGAGTGATTACATATTTCCTTTGGAATCTTACAAGGTTGTACTCAGCAAAATCAGATTTTTCAAAGAACAAATGGTCTCCAGGAGCTGCAGGGTTGTAAACTATCAACTTCAGAAGAGGGGTTTTGGATAAGTCTGTGAATTAGTTACTCTTTTGCATTTCCATGAGAGCCATCAGTCCTAGCCATTTGGCCTTTTTCAAACAAAACCGGCCTGGCACCTGGCAAGTCTTTAAAACTTGTAGCTTGGCTTTCAAAAGGAAATACCTTTAACTGCTACCAATCCCCCTTTCTGCCACAGGGTTAGTGGGAGACATTCTGTCATCCCAGGTGACTGGCATGAGGTCAACTGTTGATTCCGAAGCAGCTACTCATGTGCTTCTGCGTTCATTCACTTAATCACACAAGAAATATATTTGAGCATTTGCCATATCCTGCCACAATAGGACACAATTGAAGATACTGGCTATTTTATCAAGACTTTGACTGGAATGACATTTTGAGATATAAGCAGACTTTTTTGAGACATTACAATCAACTATAGATGTGATTTAAAAAAAAACTCCTTGGAAAAACTTGTCTTCTACCTTGTTAGTTTCTTTTACAGGGTTTCTGATGTGTGGTAAGTAAAGAAAGTCACTTTCTGACAGACCCAGGAAACCCCCAAGATGTTATGAAACCTTACGAAGAAAGGAATTCACCCAATTTATAAGGGGACTGAAGGCACAGATATGTTTTTGGCTGAGCTCAAGTGACTTTAAAAGTGATTATATGGCAGATAATTATTCATGTTGTTCTTCATGTAAATAATCAGGTCAAAAGTAGGACTAAAACTTATTTTTCAAATAAATTTGACCTACTCCAATTTTTCTTTAGTAAAAATTAGAGAGAGAAAATTATGTTTTTGAAAAACTGTAATATACATTATTAGATTTCTTGTTCATTATATTTTAGTTTTTATTATTTTATGATTTGGACTAAATCCTAAAATCTTTCTTGACTTGACTCCATATTGTCTATGTCTATGAGTGAGCCTGTTAATAAATGTACCCTTGGGGGATATTACCTTTGAACCCCGTGGGCATATTTTTATTTATGGCATGTAGAGACCCTTACCAATTAGACCCAGCAAGCCCTTAAAGACATCTCTAAAAGTATTTCCTTTTATCATGGTCTGTGTTTATTAGTGGAAAGATGTTATTTATAATCTTAGCCATGATATCAGAATTAGTGTAATTTTCTGTATTGCATTCTATTGTCTTATGTATGGGAATGCAAGACTGACTTTCCCAGAGATTTCTGACTTTTTTTAAATGATGCTCTAGCAAGTTTCTTTCATAAACTCAAGAACTTCCTTTTACCTACTATTATCTTTTGTGTATCTTTTGCGTGGCAAGTTAGACTTGGGTTTTGTTAAAGCTTTATAAAAATCACAGATTTTGTTTTTTTTCCTTCCAAGGTGTTTTGTCTCTAAATCTAGAAAGTGAATATAAGTTGTATGCCTAAAGCTGTTAGAAAGCTATTCTGAATATGAACTATATTCACATAATTTAAAAGACAGAGTAAGCTAAAATGCATAGTAAACTAAAGCAATGGCATTTTTAATATGGTTTTTTAACATTTAATCCTTTGAACTACTTGAATGGAAAATTAATCTATGCTATGCTACATTTAATAATATTAAAAATTAGTTTTAATCAGTAAAGCTTAATTTACTATAATCAGGAATATGAGTTGCATCAGGCAGTAGAGAGATCAAATCTTATTTCTAGTGATTATGGTTTTAAGACTTCTTGGTAAAAACTAACAAGTGTTTTTCTGCTTTGTATAAAGATTCTCTTAATATAGTAAAACAAGTATTATAAATCTTCGGTTTTCCTTCACAATTTGGTTTTAAGTTAAAATTACTTTCTAAAAAGATTCACTGTCATGAAAGACAGGTAAGATAAAATACTGAGGTAAGTTTCTCCCTGGGTAAATTTTCCTCTGCTATCCTTACGTTGTTCTTTTCCTTAAACATCAGAGTCTTTATAATTATTGCAAACCCCTTTGCTTATGTTTGCCTTTGTTATGAAGTAATATTCATACATTATTACAAATATTTTCCAAGCTAATTGACTGTTATGAATGTTACTTTTGTCCAGGATATCTTAGAGAGTAGTTTAAAGTTTAAAGGCAGTAAAATCTTTGTTCACAAATGCAAAAATAATAATATTTTGATTAAAAATATATCTGAGAATATAATAATTCAAGTGGAATTTTAGTTGGAATGGCAATTGAAGTATTGTTTAGCATTCATGATGTTTTGAGCTCAAAACTATGTGTTATGCAATAATATTGCACAAAACTACAATAGTGAATTATAATTCCTTTGAGAATACCATTGTAAACCAAGTCTTGTCATTTGTATTGTTGATATGAAGAAGGCTGCCTAATAAAATCCCTCATAAATAGAAACTTTCTTCAAGAGTACATAAGATACTTTAATATGTATTTCTTCTAAAGTGTTATCACCTTGAACAAATTCATGTTGAATTTGGTATTTTATGACAACATAGATGCTTTAACTCTATGGTTCTAAGTCAGTTGTGCTTTTTCTTTCATAATGAAATACAGAAGTTAATAACTTTTATTTACAAAATTCTAAGAATCCCAGAAATTTTTGAGTAGAATAGCAGTACTGTTAACTTTATCAATAGTATGAGCACTATGCTCTATTTTCCTGACATTATCAAAAAGTTGTATGAAAATCACAAATATTCCATTAGAACCATTTACATATTTTCATAATTTGTACTGAGTATGTTATCAATATTTTACTAAATTTTACATATTGTCAAGCTAAATGTATAACTTTAAAAATATTTACTTCTCTATATACAGCGGAGATCAGTGAATTTTCAAGAATTCAGCATCAAAACTTATTAAAAACAGGTTTTAGCGTACAGTACATTAAACCTGCTAAGTGATTCTTTTTTCTTTTATGTTCTCAAGCAATATATTTACTTTATTAACAAATTTTATTTCCAGTAAAACAGAATATGTGGCACCACTTCTGTGCTACTGTTAGGTGATTGTTTAGTTGTCAAGGGTTAAAAAAAAAATCAACCAAAAACAAGTAAGTAGGAAAAAATAATAAAAGTAGACAATAATAAATATAATATGTAAAAGAGCATGGAAGGAAGAGGGAAATAGAGATTAAAGAGATAGAAGATGCCTGTAGAACTTGGGAATAATTAGGCGGGTATAATGGTTAGATTTACGAGGCAATCGAGAATAAAAAAAAAAGGTGAGTGGAAGAAGGTAGACTGGGTAGGTAGGGAAACAATGGGCAAGATTGACTAAAAGGAACTAGAGCCATAAATCCTGTTTAAACACAAAGATCTGACAGAAACTGTACACATAGGAAATCAAGGTTCATTATGAAAGAGTAAAGCAGGTTTGTAAACTGGTATGGACAGTCATGGAATCTAGAAACCCTGTATAAAAGTAACATTCATAGGCATAGTTGGGAAAATATGATTTTTTAAAAAGAGGAGTTGGTTGCTAATTTATTTAAAATTGTCCACTGGGTGTGAGCAGCAATTAACTCTTGTGATAACAAAAGGGCTTCAGAAACCTGTGGCTGATTACATCAAATGTCAGAATTATCTAAAACTTTCAAAATAAAGGGTCAAGATTATTTTAGTATTAGTGCTTATATATTGATGTAGGTATTTTATATAAAGTATTAAAGTCAGCATAAAAACTAAGCTGAATTTTCATACTCGGTGACCTTACTGTATCTATTACAAAAATTTTTCATTAGGAAGATACAATCTATGCTTCAGAGACAAAAATAACCCTACCTGCAAAGTTGCCATTCTCAATTTTTTGATTCTTTGAAGCTAGAAAGTACATCTACCTAGCTTTTGCAATGATTAATCATCTCTGATAAACCAAGGACATGCATTAATGACTTTTTATTAATCAATTAATAATTTTTTATTTTATCTGTCTTTCCAATATTTTTAAAGGATCAATTGTGTGCCAAAAAATTGTGGTAAATATTGATGGAACAGAGGTGAACAGAATTGAGAAGTTTTTAAAAAAATAATTTGCACATGGTTGGAAAGCTGAGATAAGAAGTATGCCTACTAGAAAGAGAACTCATTTCCTGGGTAAACACTTTGACTTAACTAGTTAATATCAAAGTTTATCATTGTAAATAAGTCCCTTTAGCTAGTGAAATACCTCTTCAGTCTTTTATAAATAGAAGCTAAGGATCCATAGACATGGTATGCAAGAAAAATATTCATCTAAGTTGCCTACGAGAAAGTGAACAGGATCCCAGGGATATAACAGGTCAAATGAGAAAAGATAGTGAAATGTGGGAGGAGGGATACAAGGAAACACAATTTGGTCAGCCAGGTGTGGTGGCTCATTTTAACACTTTGGGAGGCTGAGGCGGGAGGGTTGCTTGAGCCCAGTCTGGCATGGTGGTGCATGCCTGTAATCCCAGCTACTCTGGCTGAAGAGGAAGGATTGCTTGATTCCAGGAGGTTTTGAGGCTGCAGTGAGCTGTGAATATGGCACTGCACTACAGCATGGATGACAGAGTGAGACCTTGACTCAAAAAACCGAACCAAAACAAAACAAAACAAAACAAAACTCAACCAACCAACAAAACAAAACAAAAAATTTGGTCAAAGGATGTTAAAGGTCTTTTTTAAGAGCAGGAAAATGGGTGCAAAAACTATTCTCCATATAGTGCTGTCATATAGCATCTCCTGCAAGTTAGACTTAAATGTACAGCCGGTAATACTTTTCCATGGAGTTATTTTTGACATAAGATAGAGGGGGGAAAAAAAGAGAATTTTATATGCTCAAATTGGATCAGCACCGGATCCCTGAACATAGATAAAGTGTTGACTTTGTCAAAATGTGAAAATCAGAGCTAGATGTGAATGGAAAATAGGAATTGAATGAGACTTCTTGAGAAATAATGAGAGGGCATTGAACTTTTCATGGAACTTGTGGCAGAATTTGAACCCATCTTATCTAGATATTAAGGAACATCTGACATCCAGACTACACTAAGTATATTAGGATGCTTATTTTCATCTCAAATTGTAAGTCCAACAATAAAAGTTTTGTAAAATCACAAGACAAATATCGAACTCTATCATTCTCCCTCTAGAAATAATGATTTTTATCTTATATCTTATTTTTCTGCCTCCTCTCTCTTCCAGGATAACAATTGCTGTGAACTCTTTTTTTTTTCTTTTTGTCAATAATAGTGGTATTTCAGAATCAAGTGTAAATCTCTGCTGTAAATTGCTGAGCTTCTATTTCCTTAGAGTAACTTTTACTCTTAGTAGTACAAAGTGACATTCTTATCGACTCCCAGCTGTCCATACCATGGGCCACTAGTCCAGTCTGAGAAAGCAATGTCCTGTTCAGGGGTGACCCTTTGATTTGTCTTTCAGTATTATTTCACTTGTTTTTATAAGTTACTGTTACCTACTTTTGATTCTCCTAGCTACTGAGTCCATTTCCATTCATGTCACAGTGAATGCCTGATAACATAATTTTCACTTTTAAAAAATATTTTTGTAAACTCTACAGGAAAAATATAAAGTGTTTCACCTTAGAAGCAACACTGCAAGAGAAACTACAAGACTGGAAAAATTTTACACACATAAACTATTTCTTGTTTTATTTTAATTTCTTGCAGATATACATTTAACTAATGTAACTTCTAAAGTTTGAATAATTTTACATTAAGAATCAGAATTTCAATTGAAAACTAAACATGCCGTGAACATTATACATCTCAACAAATATGTCTGGCATTTTTTCATGTTAAAATGTTTTTTTAAAACTTTATTAAAATAACTATTGGAATAGATGTGTATGTGGCACCATAAATATCAATAAAAATTACAATGATTAAATGGAACACAGGCCACATTTTATATTAAAAAGGTATTCCATTTATATTCTAGAATATATAGTAGGTGCAACTTTCCTATTATTACATATTCTGAGAAGCAGCTTCAAAGACAGGATTTATATTGGATCTATTTTCTGTAGTCTATTTTTAAAAATTTTTGATCTTATGAGATACATTTATTTTTATTTGTCTTGACATAGAAATATTTTTAAAGTGGTAATAATTAAGGCAGGATTTTTGAAAAAGTTTACATGAATCCTCAATTTTTTTTTCCAAAGGTATTTGCTACTGACAATTGCAGACCTATATAGATAAGAAAAGCTGTCTGACAGTATATAAAAAGGAGCTATTCAATGTAATATAACTGTTCAAGTGGCAATATTATGTTATGGAATTTCAAATTAAAGTATAAATTGTAAGTAAAATCAAATAATTAAATTAACTTTTAAAAACTAAATTGAATTAAAAGTTTGGTTGAAATAATACTCGGTGTCAAGAATAATTACCAAAACAAAGTATTAGAGTCACCAAATATAATTAAGTATGACTTAGCTCTATGATAGAAGAATTGCAAAACATCTATCCTGTGTGTAGGACTGGAAAAAGGCTTTCTAGAAAAAAATAATAGGCAGAGTGACACTTGAGAGATGGAAAGAATTTAGCCTGACACATTTTGATAGTGTGAGGGAATGAGGAGTGCTGACTAGTTCAAATGTAGGAACATGTTTGAATACCAAATCTAAAAGGAAAGACTAGTAATAGAAGATGAATAATGACTGAAATGCATTAGCTATAATGCTGGAGAGATGGATACATGACAAGTCTTGAAGCACTTTGTAAGCATTAAGTATTTGGAGTCTGACTACCATTAAGTAAAAAACACATATCATATTTTTCTTTCTAAGGTCATTGTAATAATAATTTGAAGAATGGATTGGCGATCAATTAAGAGGCTGCTACAGTAACCAAGAAAAGAGCCACTATTAATATGAACTAGTATTGACGAATTAGGAAAGACAAAAAATTGATGGAAATAAGATAGAATCAACTGGCTTGGTGATTTTTTTTTTTTTTTTTTTTTGAGTTGGAGCCCAGACTGGAGTGCAGTGGCACACTTCTGGCCACCGCACCCTCAACCTGCTGGGCTCCAGCGATCCTTCCGCCTCAGCCTTCCAAGTAGCTGGAACTACAGGTGCGTGCTACCACGTCCTGGTAATTTTTGATTTATTGTAGAGATGAGGTCTCGCCAAGTTGCCCAGGAGGGTCTCGAACCCGCGGGCTCAGGCAATCCACTCACCTTGGCCTCCCAAAGCTCTGGGATTAAAGGCTGAGCCACCGAGCCTGGCTGGTGATTGATTTAATGGAAGAAGCTCAGGGAAAGAAAAAATGGAAGTCATAATAATGTTCAAGTTTGTTGCTTGAACAAATGGGGAACTAGCAATACCATTTAATAAAACGAAAAGCAAAAGGAAAGGGATAAGTCTGATTGAGACTGATTTTGTTATTGTTGTGCATGCTGAAATTGAAACATATTTCAGACTTTCAGGTAGAGATATTTAATAGGTTAGCTAAAATGGTTTCAAGGAGCAGATGGACTGAAAATATAGATTTATTGTTCTCTATAATGTTATATGTTTGTGACAAGAAAATCCGTGGGAAAAGATTCCATGGAATTGCATTGTTAAAATCATAAAATAGGCTTGGTGTTATGGTTCAAGCTTGTAATACCAGCAGTTTGGGGGTTCGAGGTGAGAGGACTGCCTTAGCCTTGGGATTCGAGACCAGCCTGGGCAACTTGGTGAGACCTCGTCTCTACAATAAAATTAAAAATTAGCCAGGCATGGTAGCATGTGACTGTAGTTTTGGCTACTTGGTGGAAAGATGGCCTGAGTCCAGCAGGTCGATGCTGGGATAGTTGTGAGCATGCTTCTGCACTCCAGCCTGGATGACGGAGTAAGACTCCAACTAAAGAAAAAGAAAAAAAATCATAGAATAATTTAAAAATGATTAAAAATGTAAGAATTGCTATTGGGTTGGTTATAACTGTTGAACTGCAGTAAAGTGAACACAAACAGAAAGTCATGTCCTAGTTTCTCTGAGTTAAGAACTACCTCTCTGTATTATGACTCTGCTCCTGGAAGTGTGTGACAGAAACTGTTAACGCTCACTAAATATTAATGTACTCATCCACATTTCTCAGCCAACTTGCAGTTGGGGCCAGGTGATTGCATTCTGTGAGAGGCCCATATGTAAAATCATAAAAAACAAACAAACAAACAAAAAAATCCCACACGCACTTTGATAAAGAGAGGAGTCTTTGTATAGAATTGTAAACAAATAAAAGTTAAGAACTGACAATCAACATCCTATATTATAATAAGCATTCCTGTTTTTTACCAGTGTTCTAAGGCATTGACCAATTATGACAGGGCTATGAGAAGATGAGTTAATTGGGAATTTGTATAAGAAGGGAGAGGTAGGGTTGTTGGTAGATGATCTCTGTACAACAGCATGAATATTCCAGGATCGGTAACTATTGACATTCTTTATTGGGCATGGTCATTTGCCGATGTGTTGTTGTCTTTAGTTCATCATAAACCATGACATGAAGGTGCTGCAGATATATTGCCAGGAAAACACCAATCTAACATACAAAAGGCTACATTTAGTTTGTACTAATATCAGTAGCCCAGTGTTTTTCCATTCCTCAAACCATTTACAGATGTAGATACAACAGGACAGAAAAATGACTCCTCCATATACGATATACTGTCACGATAATTAGAGGTAAACAATATCTTTAACCTCAGTCCTCATATTTAATGAGGAGACTTTACTTTGGACCCAGGGATGTACATTATTAGAGTGAAGAATTAAAAATGTTCTCAAAACCTTTTGTTTATTCCTTCTCATTGAAGAAGTGGCTTACCTCATGAGTGAAATTTGGAGACCTTCACAAGGTAGAATGATCCCATAAAGTCAACTGACTGGGGTCACTATATTAAATAGATAATGCATATTTATTTACTGATTTTTTTCATGATTCTTTCTCTTGCTCTATTGAATTGCAAAACATGGCTCAATCTTCTTTTATGGCTGGGAAATTGTTATTTAACACACCCTACTGTCCCAATAGGAAATTGTCCCTATTCTCAATTTGTCTTCAGTTCCAAATTACATCCTCTAAAACAATATTCAATAACAAATGTACTTGGTAGTTGTTGTTTGTTACCTAATAAAATGAAGGCAAATATTATTTCCTGACCCTTATCTAATTCTACATATGAATTGGTGAAGAATCTAGAGGATATTATACAGATTAGCTCTTATCAGTCTTTAAACAAAAGTGTCAAATTGAAGTAGTTTACAATTTAAGAAAGAATCCTCCTAGATGCCAATATTTTATCAGTTGTAGTTGATAATAAACTGCATAATGAAATAACCTTTTTATGATAGAATAGATTTAGATGTACAGACACATTGCAAAGATAATACAAAGGATCTTCTATATAACTTTCACCCAGGTTTCTTTATCATACATCCATGTGGTACATTTGTCACAACAGGTGAAATACTGAAATTACTGGTTTTTTTTTTTTGTTTTTTTGAGTTGGAGTCTCACTCTGTCAGCCAGGCTAGAGGACAATGGTATGCTCCTGGCCACCGCAGCCTCGACCTGCTGGGCTCTAGCGATCCTTCTGCCTCAGCCTTCCAAGTAGCCAGAACTGCAGGTGCGCACTACCACGCCCTGCTAATTTTTGATTTATTGTAGAGATGAGGTCTCACCAAGATGCCCGGATGGGTATTGAACCTGCAGACTCAGGCAATCTTTCTGCCTCAGCCTTCCAAAGTGCTGGGATTACAGGCTGAGCTAACGAGCCCAGTGAAAATTACTATAACTGAAGTCCATATTTACTCAGATTTTTATAGTTTTTGTCAATGGTATTTCTTCTCTTCCAAGATTCTGTTACATTTATCCCTCATGTCTCCTTTGGTTCCTCTAGGTTTTAATAATTTCTCAGATTTTGTTGTATTTGATGATCTTAACAATTTTAAGGAGAAAAAAGTAAACGTAGTATGATCTGCATTTGGGGTTCGTCTGGTTTTTGGTATCATTTTTATATTGGGGTTATTGATATTATTTATATTGGGGTTTTGAGGAGGAAAACCCACAGAAGTAAAGCTCCAGTCTCCTCACAGTATATCAACAATGCAAGTTATCAGCTTAACTTATTACATTAATATTAACTTTGATCACCTAGTTGAAGTAGTGTTTGTCAGAATTTTCCAAGATGAAGTTATTCTGTCTTGCCCCCTTTTCATTCTGTATTCTTTGGGAGGAGGTCATACTTCCTTACCTCACTTTCTTGAGAGCAGAGTATCTATATAAATTATCTGGCATTATTCTGCAAAGATTTATCTACTTTACCCCACTTGTGTACTTATTCAAGCATTTATTTATATCAGTATGAACTCATGGGTATTGATTTTATATTTCAGGTTATAATCTAATACCACTTTACTCCATTGCTAAAATTTTTCCAACTTTGGAGATAACATTGGAGATATTTTTAATTGGCTCACCTGTTTGGATAACAACCCTCATTATTATGTTTTGTTTTGTTTTCTGAGCACTATCTTTCTTTTTGGCATTACAAGATGTTCCAGGTTCGTTTGGTATATTCTCTGCCCCAGTCCTAGAATGAACCAGTTTTTCAAGGAGAAGTGATTCCTTTTATAGTTGAATGGTAATAGAAATCAAAATCTGGGTGTTTGATGCTTTTCTTACCACTGAGATGCCTGTGTGTTGACCCTTTGATAAAGCAAAAACATATGTATACTAATATACAAATGCATGCATATCTTAAAAATATTGCAGAACACTGAAGTAAAGCAAATAAGACAATAAAGTGTGTGGATTTTTTTTTTTTGGTTTCGCAGTGTATTCAAAAGCATATGCATTTTTTATATTATATTATATTCCACTATGTTACAATAGCATTATGTCCAAAAACGTATATATATTAATTAAAATATTTTATTGTTAAAAATTGCTAACAATCATCTTAGCCTCAGCAAGCCATAGTATTTTTTGCTGGTAGGAGGTCTTGACTCCTTTTTTTTTTTTTTAACTCCAGAGCATCAGTTTTTCCTACTCTTCATAAAAGGTATTTCAAAATTATGAACATGCTTTTCACATTTTTAGGTTAACATCTAAAAATTCAAATATAAGTATAAATGATTGCAAAGGATATCATTGCTTGTGTATTTTAAATAATAATTTTAAAAAATTGTTCCGACAGTTAATGTGAGTTAAATCTGTCTAAAGGTGAGAGTAATTTGAAGAACAATTTATTTTTGGTAGTCAGAATTTTAAATCATTACTTTTTATCTCTGAACTTACACATTTTCATTTTTAAATCTCCAAAGAATTTGATTCTTTTTTTTTTTTTAATGATACTGGATACAATTCAGGTTCATGTATACAAATGTTCATTATGTAGTTACCCTTGTTGATGAGGTATGCCCCTTCCTCCTCTAGCAGTTTCCCTCAACTGCCAATCCCACCCCCTTCCCCTGACAGTTTCCCACTACTGCCAATCCCTTTCTTATAGTATTATAATTGTTCAAGGTTCATTTATGCGAGAACATATGGTACTCTGTTCTTTGTTTCTGTGATAGATCACTGAGTATGATGGACTCTAATCCAAGTTGCTGTGAAGTTTGTCTGTTTGTCCTTCTTTATGGCTACATAATATTCCATTGTATATATGTACCATATTTTAAAAATCTCATTCAGCTTCGATGGGCAGCATGGTTTGTTCTGTGTTTTTGCTGTTGTGAGCAGAACTGCAGCAAGCATGTGTGTGCAGGTATCCTCTTTGTAGACAGATTTGGGTTCCTCCAGGTATATTCCCAGTGGGGGAATTGCTGGTTCATATGGAAGGTCAATTTCTAGTTTTTTTCAGAAGTTGCCACACTGTCTTCCAAAGAGCTTGCACTAGTTTGCATTCCCATCAGCAGTGTAGAAACATTCCTTTTTCACTGCATCTTTGCCAGCATCCATTGCTGTTTGTTTTATTAATGATGGCCATGCTTACTAGGTGGATCTCAATGTGGTTTTGATTTGCATTTCTTTGATGATGAGTGAGGCTGAGCACTTTTTCATGTGTCTGTTGACTGCCTATATATTTTCTTTTGAGAAGAATCTATTCATGTCTTTTGCCCACTTTTTAATGGGACTGTTTGTTTCTTTTTGGCATGCTTGAGTTCCTTGTAGATCCTAGATATTAGGTCTTTTTCAGATATACAGTTGGCAAATATTTTTTCCCACTCTGTTGGCTGTCTCCCTGTTCTCTTGATGGTTTCTTTTACTTTGCAAAGTTCGTCAGTTTGATGAGGTCCCACTTGTCTATCTTATTTTTTATGGTCTGGTCCCTGAGGGTTTTGATCAGGAATTGCTTGCCAGTTCCAATTTCCATAAGGCTGTCCTCTCTGTTTTCTAAGATTAATCCTCAACAAGATTCTAGCAAATCGGATGTAAAAATACATCTCAAAAATCATTCACCATGACCAAGTAGGCTTCATCTCCAGGATCCAGCACTAGTTAACATTTGCAAGACCATAAATATAATGAAATACATCAACAGATGTAAAAACAAGAACCACATGATTATCTCATTAGATGCAGAAAATGCTTTTAATAAATTCCAGCATGCTTTCTTGATAAAAACCTCAAACACCTAGGTATAGAAGGAACATACCTCGAAATAGTAAGTGCTATCTACGACAAACCCACAGTTAACATATTGCTAAATGGACAGAAACTGGAAACATTTCCCTGTAAACTGAAACAAGACAAGACTGCCCACTCTCATCCTTCTTGTTCAACATTGTGTTGGAAGTTCTAACCAGGGCAATTAGACAAGAAAAGGAAATCAAGGGTATCCAAATAGGAAAAGAAGTCAAGTTATCCCTCTTTGCTGACAATATGATCCTATACCTTGAAAATTCAAAAGAATCTGTCAAAAACCTGCTTGCACTGATAAAGGACTTTGGCAGTCTTAGGGTACAAAATAAATGTGCAAAAGACAGTTGCATTCTTATACACCAACAACAAGCAGGCTAATAAATAAAAAGCACAATTCCATTCACAATAGTCACACAAAAATGTGAAATACATCAGCATCTTCCTAAACAAAGACATGAAAGACCATCACAATGAGAACTACAAAACACTGCTCAAAGAAATCCAAGAAGACACAAACAAATATGAAAATATTCCATGCTCATGGATAGGAAGAATCAACATTGTTAAAATGTCCATCTTACCAAAGGCAATCTACAGATTTCAATGCAATACTCATTAAGTTACTAACATCATTCTTCTCAGACCTGGAAATGACAATACAGGAACTGATATGGAAACATAAATGGCCATGAATAGCCAAAAAAAATCCTTATCAAACGAGACAAAGCAGGAGGTATCACACTTCCAGACTTCAAACTTTACTATAAGGCTACAGTAATCAAAGCAGCCTGATATTGGTACAAGGACAGGCATAAAAACCAATGGAACAGGTGAGAGATTCCAGAAGAAAAACCTCACTCAACCAACTCATCTTTGACAAAACTTCCAACAACAACCACTGGGGAGGGGAGAACCTATTCAGTAAACTGTGCTGGGAAAACTGGTTGATCACATACAGAAGATTGAAATAAGACCCCTACCTATCACCATACACAAAAATTAACTCTAAATGGATCAAAGACCTAAATGTAAAACCTTGCCTTCATTTTGATTGCTGCTTACTTATCAGCATGGTGGTTGCTAAAATTGGGGGAGGCTGTTGCAATTGTTTTTAAAAAATGCAATAGTAAAATTTGCCTCATCAACTGACTCTTACTTTCACAAAAGATTTCTCTGTAGCACGCAAACCTGTTTGGTAGCATTTTCCCAACAGTATAACTTTTTTCAAAATTGGAGTCAGTCCTCTCCAACCCTGCAACTTCTTTATTATATACTATTTAAAATTATTTGCAGTATTCACATCATTTACACCAGGGCTTGATTCCATCTCAAGAAATCTCTTTCCTTGCTCATCCAAGGAAGCATTTGTTTAATTCATTACAGTTTTATTATGAGATTATAGCAATTCCATATCTTCATACTTCACTTCTAAATAATTTAATATTTAAATTGTGCTTGTTTTCAAATTTATATATTTTACATTTAAGTCCTTATGAGATATATGTTATAAATATTTACTTTAATCTGTGAAGTCTTTTTTATTCTTTTGACAGTGACTTTTAACATTAATCACTTTAATAAAGCCCCACGTATTATGTTTCTGTTTTATGTATCATGGCTTTGATATTGGATTTAAATCTTATCACCAAATCCAACTTGAGTATATATTCTTCTACATTATTTTCTAGAATTTTAATAGATCTATTTTAAATTGGTTTAGTATAATGTATAAGCTCTGTGTCTAGTTTCATTTGTTTGCAGATGGAAATCTAAACATGCCAGCACCATTTGTTGAAAATACTATCCTCTTCTTCACTGATTTTTTTTTTTTTTTTTTTTTTTTTTTTTGCTTGTTTGTCAAAGATTAGTTGATTATATTGTGAATACCTAATTCTGGGTCTTCATTCCAGTCCATTGATCTATGTTTATTTTTTTGCCAAGACCATACTGTCTTGATTACTATGGCTCTATAAAATGTTTGTAATTGGGTAATTTGAGTTATCCTACTATCTTCATCTACTTCAATATTGTGTTACCTTTTGCTTTTACAGATCTTTTGCTTTTCCTTAAAATTTTTACAAAAAGTTGAACAATATATGCAAAACAGCTTGCTGAGATTTTGATTGGTATTGCATTAAATTTAGGGATAATTACACATTGAAACAATTAAAATATTGACAATATTGAGTTTTCCAATCTATGAACAAATAATTTCTTTTCATTTATTTGGATTTTAGATTCCTTTCATCAGTATTTTCTTAAGCGCCTGCAGAAATATCTTATATATATTTTGTTTTTTTATGTATGTCCCTCATTTGCAAATTATTATAATTTTTTTTTTTTTGGAATAAGAATTTCATTGTGTAACCCAGGCTGGAGTGCAGTGGCAGGCTCATGGCCACCCTAGCATCAACCTGCTGGGTGCTGGTGATCCTTCGCCTTAGCCTTCAAAGTAACCAGAACTACAGGCCTGCGCTAACATGCCTGGCTAATTTTTTATTTATTGTAGAGATGAGGTCTCACCAAATTACCCAGGCTGTTCTCAAACTCATGGGCTCAAGTAATCCGCTTGCCTTGGCTTCCCAAAGTGCTGGGATTACAGGCTGAGTCACCTAGCCCGGCCATACATGTTATTTTTTAAATTTTAAATTTGACTGTTTTATTTCTGGTACTCTGAAAAGCCACTGATATTTTAAAAATTTGGTAATATGAACATTGCATACAATGTTTTTTTATTTTAATCACTTAAAAACTACAAATCAGTGGCATTAAATGCATTCACAATGTTGTGCAATTATTGTCATCTTCTAATTCTAGACTTTTTTATTTTCCTAAATGAATGCTCCATAACCATCAAGCAGCCACTCCTATTTTCCCTTTCCACAACTCTTGGCAACCATTTAATCTGCTTTTTGTATTTCTGGATTATAATCTTTCAATACTTTGTTTCCTATTTGTTGCTTTTGGTTTATGTTTCATTTTTTTCTGTAGGCTTTGGGTTTAAGTGTACATTTTAAATAGCTTAATTTTATCCTGTCTTTCTGACCAATTTTACTTTAAAAAAAATTAGTGTTAATATTTTTAACTAATCTTAGTCCACCTTGAAAAACACTATTCCTTCATTTTTAGTGCAAGTAATAAATGACAGTATTCTTCCCATCCAGTATGACATTGCTCTCATTTATTTCACTTCTCCATATACTATAAGCATCCAATACATATTTACCATTGTTGATTTAAACAATTATATCTAGATCAACTAAGAATAGAATATTCTATTTCAGGTTTATTCATCCCTTCCTCAACTTTGTTTACTTCAGCACTCTAAATATTTCTCACCACTCTTCTTCCTTCAGTAGCTATTGATAAAAAGTTTCATGTAATTTTATCCTTGTTCTGTTACAGGTAAAATTTTTCTCCTTTTCTTTTTGACTTCATTCAAGATTTTTCTTATTGTCTTTTACTCACTGTAGTTTGAATATTATATCCCTCAGTGTGCGTGTGTGTGCGTGTGTGTGCGTGTGTGTGTGTGTGTGTGTGTGTGTGTGTGTGTGTGTGTGTGTGTGTGTGTGTGTATTCTATGTTTTGGTTGGTGTTCTCCGAGATTACTGGATATCTGTAGTTTAATATCCATCACTGGTTTTGGAAAGCTCTTGGCTACTATCACTTCAAGTATTTCTTCTGCTTTGTTATCTCTTTATTCTCCTTCTGCTATTCCATATGTTATACCTTCTGATATTGTTCCACATTTCTTGGCTAATTTTCTGTTTTTGTTCTTTTTTTTCTCTTTGTATTTTAGTTTGGAAAGTTTCCATGACTCTATCTATAGATTCAATTCTTTTTTCAGTCATTTTGTATCTGCTGCTGAGCCTATTGAAGACATTTTTTATTTCTGTTACAATATTTCTGATTTTTTTTTTTTTTTTTTTTTTGAGTTGGAGTCTCACTCTGTCACCCAGACTGGAGTGCAGTGGCCGCTCCCGGCCCCGCGGCCTCGACCCGCTGGGCTCTGCGATCCTTCCGCCTCCGCCTTCCGAGTAACCGGAGTTACAGGCGCGCGCTACCACGCCCGGCTGATTTTTTGATTTATTGTAGAGATGAGGTCTCGCTGCCCAGGCGGGTCTCGAACCCGTGGGCTCAGGCAATCCACTCACTTCAGCCTCCCAAAGGCGCGAGATTACAGGCTGAGCCACCGAGATCGGCTATTTCTGATTTTTATTATTTTCATTTTATACTGTCTTATAGTTTATGCTTATAATACACTTCTTTTTCTCACGTTGCTTGCTTTATCCATTAGAGTACTTAAAATATTAATCATAGTTACTATAAACACTCTCTCTCATACTGCCAATTCTATGTCATAACTGCATCTAGTTTTTTGTTTGTTTGTTTTTTGAGTTGGAGTCTCACTCTGTCACCCAGACTGGAGTGCAGTGGCCGCTCCCGGCCACCGCAGCCTGGACCCGCTGGGCTCCGGTGTTCCTTCCACCTCAGCCTTCCCAGTAGCCGGAATTACAGGCGTGCGCTACCACGCCCGGCTGATTTTTTTATTTATTGTAGAGATGAGGTCTTGCCAAGTTGCCCAGGTGGGTCTTGAACCCGCGGGCTCAGGCAATTCACTCACCTCAGCCTCCCAAAATCGCGGGATTACAGGGAGCCATCTAGTTTTAATAATTTTTTCCCTGCTTTTTGACATACTTTGTAATTTTCAGTTGAAAGTTGAAAATAATAGGATTAAGGTAACAGGAAGTTAAATAGACAGATTTTTATTGTAAGATTAATGTTAATCTGGCTAGATGAACCATGTTTAATGTTTGCTATAGTTGTAGATACTGGAGGATTCAAATCCTAATAATTCTTTCTGTTTGTCCTATCTCTTTACTTTCAGGCTCCCCTATGTATTTCATATCAGAGATTCTGAATCTTAAAAATCTTTCATTTGTAATCCACTGTTACTTCACTCGTGCCCAGTTGAAGTGGTAGTAAGGTATGGGCGAGATGGTTTACTCTGTAATATTCTGCTCAGGTCTCAGTCTTTCATGAACCTGTTTTGGGGAGAGATCTGGCCTTTACAAGTGTTTCTTTTTTTCCCATGGTATAACATTTTTTTCCTATTCACTACTTTTCCCCTGTCTGCAGTATTCCCAACTTATTTCCTTCAAACCTTGCGCTTTATTGATAATGATTAGTCACCCTTCAGATGAGACAAGATGACTGGAGAGGGGATAAATTCCCTCTTCCAATTAGGGTATATTTTCAGAATTTAGTTTTGGCAAAGTCCTTTTACCAGGAGATTAGAACTTTCATATGGATAATTTTCTGGCCATGTTTCGCAATATTACTCTTTCTCTCCACCTACAGAGCCAGGAGGAGACTTTCTAGCATTCTGAAATTAAAAACATATTAAAGCTGTTGGAGGGAAAACTCATGACGGTTTAAGTAAAGTTTAACACCATGATCCTCAGAAGTTTCTCACTCTTACTCTATTCTACACTCTGCAGCAAAATTAGAATTTAAGTGCTCCTACAGTTGACAAATCCTGAAGTTTCTGTTCCAGGTAATTAGATCCTGATTGCTCTATGTCTTTGGATGTATTTTCTTTCTAGATTTTGTCACGTTGTGCCCTGAAATCTCAGTTCACTGAAAGACCCAAGAAAATTCAGTGCTTTTTATTTTGTATAGCTTTTTCTTATTCTAAGAATGGGGGTCATGACTGACTAAGCACGTTACATATTGAAGGTGAAACTGAAACTTTGTAATTCTGTTTTTTTCTTCACATCTGTATATATACCACTTTGTGGTAATTTGGTCACTGATAACCCTGAAAAATTATGGGCTTTGAAAAAAGAAGTCATTACTTGCAGATTATGGACTTTAGGATTGACAATATCTAAGGGTTATAGACCCATGTCATCAGGGGAGTTTTCTAAAAATAGCAATACCTGGGCTCCACTCCAAGAAATTCTAACTTAATAGGTTTAGGATGGAGCCCAGACATCAATACTTTTTGATATCTCCCCAGGTGATGGTAATTTTCCAACCACAGTTGATACCACAACCCAAAGTAACTTAAAATAATATCTTTATATAAAATTTAAGATATGACTTTGATTTTTTTTCTGGTAAGGATAGTAAATAGATATTTTGATATTTCCTTTTTGAGATTTGGGACATCTTTTTCATCTAATTGTTTGAAATTGTGTGTGTGTGTGGTGTGTGTGTATGGAAAATAGTGTTTACAGTCATTAAAAAATAAGAGTACTAATTTAATCACTTATGGTAGGTATTTTTCTGACACCATCTTCTAAGGATTGTTGCTTCATTTACAACTCACATTATTCTTCTTTTGGTAAGAGGGAAAACTGATAACATTTTGGGAGGTTTACTACTAACCCAAGGTCAACAATTTTGTATGTATATGTGAACTTACTGTATTTATTTATTAATATATTTTATTTTAAAGATGTGATGTACAATTCAGGATTAGGTATACAAGTGGACATCGTACAGGTAAAATTTGGACCTCTCTTTGTTCCCCACTTTGCCTGGTTTGAGATCAGTTACCTTTATTGGTGTTGGGCTATCTTGCCCCAGCAGTATCCCTTAGTAGTTGAAGAAATTATAGACTCTCAGAATTTGTACCAAGAATCTTGTAGATAAAGAATTTGCTAAATATAATTGGTCAGAAATACAAAATACAATTGCTTAGGAACCACGACGAAACATTTGCAAATTGAAGTTAGTAGATATGGAAACCAGGAGTAGCCTTTTTTAATTAGATGCTATATCATCTACAGAACATGAGAGCAAAGAGCTAAGACTACTGATGAGACCCTTAGAGTCACTTTGAATCTTGTATTAATGTCCATCTACAATTACCAGTCAACCATGCTTCTACTTTAATTTTCAAGTTCATCTTAGATTTCTGTGAAATTTTATATTAATTCTAAAAACTGATCCCTTAAGGTAGTTTGAATACTGTTTCTTGCACACAAATGTGGCTGATTAAAATTTCAAGGCACTCTATAATTTAGTCAAATAGACCACACAATTTTCATTCATTTTAACCTAGGTGTAAATCACCATCTCACCATTGTTGTTTAGGTGCCTCATTTAACTATAAAATGTGGTGGTTCTGCTGGGGACAGTTGTCAAATCCATGTCCTGTGTTTGAGAACTATTGCTGGAACTTTCTTTCTTTTCTTTTTTTTTTTTTTGAGTTGGAGTCTCACTCGGTCGCCCAGACTGGAGTGCAGTGGCTGCTCCCGGCCACCACAGCCTCGACCCACTGGGCTCCTGCGATCCTTCTGCCTTAGCCTTCCAAGTAGCCGGAATTACAGGCATGCACTACCATGCCCGGCTGATTTTTTGATTTATTGTAGAGATGAGGTCTGGCTGCCCAGGCGGGTCTCGATCCCACGGGCTCAGGCAATCCACTCACCTCAGCCTCCCAAAGGCGCGGGATTACAGGCTGCGCCACCGAGTCCGGCTTGCTGGAACTTTCAAAGGTTGAGCTATAGGTTGAGAACTATTATCATAGTAAAATATTAAATCAATATGATAAAAATATTAAACCAGAAAAAATTGATTTTTAAAATGAGTTTTATTAATCCGGTCAAGAAAGTGTTACATCCTTTCTTAGGAATTTTAAGGTTGGAATGGAAAAGATAGAAACAATGTAATACATGAGCTTGTAGTAGAAGGAAACAGAGCTGAAATCAGGAAGATGGAAAGAATATTTGTAAAGGACCTTAACAAGACAGCTTCAAGGACTTTTACTCAGATGGAAAGAACTTTCCTGGAGTAGACATTGTTTTATCTATATGAGAGCCTAAGAATAATATTTCAGACATGGCAGGGACTAGAAAAATAGAAATCTTATTTTCTAATCCAAGAACTTGAGCATGTGAGTATTAGCACGCTCTGCATGACTTGGTTACAGAAGTACTAACTTTTGAAAGAGCCAAGATTCAGTTAAGTAGATTCACTAGAGAGAGCTTGATTACCATGAAAGGAGGGTTATAAATAGTATAGAAAAATTCTGGGGAAAGATGCTTTAAGTAGGTTTCTGAAAAACAAATGCTTCACTGGGCTCCACATGAGGCCAAGTATTGCACAGAGGGCCAGGCTAAGAGATCTATGTAAGTTTTTTAGATTATAATAAAATTGTTTTTGACAACAAAGGAGTTATTCTACATAGATGAGGGTTTTGTCTCACATTTAAAAAAATTATGATGCAATTTATATATCATAATAGCCACATCTGAAATTACAGTAGTTTTTTGCACATTCACAAAGTTGTACAACAATATCCAATGTCTAATTACAATTTTCATCACCTTAAAAAGAAATCTCAAACCAATTAGCAAGTAATTTCCCATTCTTTCTATCTTCTAACTCCTGGCAACACTAATCTATCTGTCTCTATTTATCTGTCTATTCTAGACAATTTATTTAAGTAGAATTATACGTTATTTGTCCTTTTTGTCTGGCTTATTTCATTGAGCCCAAGGTTCATTTATGTTGTGTATGTACTAGCACTGCATTTCTTTTTACTGCTGAATATATTCTATTGTCTAAAATACTTATTTCCTAGAGTTGCCATAATTAAACAAACAGGGTGGCTTAAAACAACTTATCTCACAGTTCTGAAGGATAGACATTTGAAATAAAAGAAACGGCAGGGCCATTCTTCCTCTAAGATGCTGGGTAGAATTCTTGCTTTCTGTTTTCCTAGCTCCTGGTAGTGTCCGTAGATCCTTGACATTCTTTGGCTTACACTTTCATCATTCCGATTTCAATCTCTGTCATCACATGACCATCTCCTTGTTTGTCTTCACATGATTTTTTTCTCTTCTTATAAGGGCATCATTCGTATTGTATTAGAACTGCATAATGACCTGTTTACTTGATAACATTTGTAAAGACACTATTTCAAAATAAGGTCATATTCTCAGAAGCCTTTGGCTGGGACTTCAATAAACCTTTTGGAAACACAATGTACACATAACACACACACACTCACACACATACACAAACACCACATTTTGTTAATTCATGAGTTGATGGATATTTGAGTTGTTTAGACTTTTTGAGTATTATAAATAATGTTGCTATAAACATTCATGTAAAAGTTGTTACATAGTTTTTTACTTACTCATGTAAAAGTTTTTGAGTGAAAGTTAGGTTTATTTTTAGAGTGTATACCTAGAAGTTGAATTGCTGTGTCACATGGTAGTTCTCTCATTATTGTTATTTTTTAAAGTAATTTCCAAATTCTTTTCCAAAGTGATTGTAACCTTTTAATTTTCTATTAGTAAATGTTTCCAGTTTATCTGCATTTACCAATACTTGTGTTTGTCTATTTTTGTTATTATATCTATCAAATGGGTATAAAATGCTATCTCCACTAATGATGATGATGAATTTTTTTTTCATGAGCTTGTTAGCCAATTGTATAACTTCTTTTTAGAGATTTCTATTTTAATCCTTTTCCCATTGTCAAAATAGGATATTTCTCTTTTATTACCCCCTATTTTAACCATCAGGCTGAATTGAGTTATTTTGTTGATGAGTAAGCTAAAACCAAGGACTGGATTATTGAATCAGAATTACACAAATCAGAGATTTTTCTCACTACAAAACTTCACTAACACATGTGTCTTTTCATTTTAATGCTTGAAATTTTAGTAATATTTTATAGCGAGTAAGATCTATAATGTGGGATGAAAAGAATTCGGACAGCACATATGTTTTCTCCAAATTCTTCTTTCCTACTTGGGGACACAGAGTAACAGATCTGGTCTATAATGAGGCATCTTATTACTTATACAGAAGAAGGACAATTTAGATAATGAAACATTTCATATCAGAAACTGGATGATCAAATATTTTATATGGATTCACATCCCTATATCTATAGATTGTAGATTTATTTAACATTAAAAAAAAAATCTGAATTAAGGATCTCCTACTAAAACATGGACTTCCCTCTAATATCATTAGTTTATTTTCCAGGAAATTCAGTTATTAGCAAGTCCCTCTCCCCCAGACAAGATTACTGGGAAAGAATTGACTCTCAGGTTAGCAAGTTTATCTTATCCTCCCCAGTGAATTACAATCATTGGTCCACATATTTTGGATGAGTGGGCCCAATTTATAACATCTTAAGGTTGTGTGTGTGTGCATGCATGTATGTACAGGTGTCCCTGTCTGGATGGTTGCAGCATTATTATTATAAGTCAGTATTTCCTTTTTTTTTTTAAATGTAGAATGAGTACAAGTATCCTACCTAGTCAAATATGCCTGCTCTGCTTGTTAAGTATTTCCGAAGTGAGTTGACCAAGAAATAGACTATGGACTCGTAAAGGTTGTTTTCCAGAGCAGCTGCATCAGTATAACCTGGGTACTTGTCAGAAATGCACATTCTCAGGCCCAATTTGAGGCCTTCTGAATAAGAATCTCTAAGGTTGAGCCCCAGTAATCTATATTTTACAAGCCCTGCATGTATTCTAATGCATGCTCTGGTTTGTGAACCTCTGGTCTAGACTGTGAAACAGGTATTATTGGCAGTCCCATTAAGCAGTACCTTCTGGCTCTCAATTTAAATAACATTTTTCACTAATTCCAATTTTCAATAATTTCTTTAACTGTTAGTAATATTTTAAAATTTATTTTATTTTAAAGATGTGGAGTAAAATTTGAGATTAGGTATACAAGTGTTCATCATACAGGTCAAGTTTGGGCCTACCTTTGATCCCACATTGACTTGTTTGAGATCAAGTACCCTTATTAATATTATGTCCCCCTCCCTCCCTGCCCTGGCAGTTTCCAGCTACTTTCAATTCTTTTTGTATATTATAATGGAAAATGTTCAGGGTTCACTTGTGAGTGAGAACTTGTGATACTCAGTTTTTTGTTTCTGTGAGAAATTAAATACAATACTGAGTATTATAGACTCTAAATCCATCTAAGTTGTTGCAAAATCCATAATTTTATTCTTCTTTATGGCTGCATAATATCCCATCATGTATAAGTACCACATTTTTGTATCCAGTCTAGTTTTGTTGGGCAGCATTATTGGTTCCATTGTTTTGCTATTGTAAATAACGCTACAAAAATGTGTGTGCAGGTATCTTTTTTGTAAAATGATGGAAGTTCCTCTCAGTGTAGTTCCAGAAGTGAGATTGCTGTATTATGTGGAAGGTCAAATTCTAGTTCTTTTAGCAATAGTCACACTGTTTCCCATAAAGGTTGAGCTAGTTTGCATTCCCACCAACAGTATAGTAGCATTCCCTATTCTCCATATACTCACCAGCATCTGTTTTTTGTTTTATTAATGATGGCTATTCTTACTGGAGTTAGGTGGTATCTCAATGTGTTTTGATTTGCATGTCTGATGATTAGTGAGGCTGAGCATTTTTTTCATGTGTCTGCTGGCTGCTTATATGTCTTCTTCTGAGAAGTGTCTATTCACATCTTTTGCTCACTTTTCAATAGGGCTGTTTGCCCCCCCCCCCTTGGCATGTTTTGAGTTCTTTGTGGATCCTGGTTGTTAGGCTTTTATCAGATATACAGTTGTTAATTATTTTTTCCCATTCTATGTGCTGCCTCCCCACTTCTTTGATGGTTTATTTTGCTTTGCAGAAAATTTTCATTTTGATGAAGTCCCATTTGTCTACCTTATCTATTACAGCACGTGCTTTTGGGGTATTGAACAGGAATTGGTTGCTTCTTCCAACTTCTGTAAGGGTGACTCTTGCATTTTCTAAGATTCTTAAAGGTTGGGGTTTTACATTCAGGTCTTTGATCCATTTGGAGTTGATTTTTGGGTATGTTGATTCTTCTGCTCATTGTCAGTCTGTTTTCCCAACACCATTTACCAAATAGGCTCTCCTCTCCCAAGTTGTTTGTGGAGGCTTTGCCGAAGATGAATTGGTTGAGAAATTGAAGTTTTGCTTCCAGAATTTCTACTCTATTCCATTGGTCTATATGCCTGCTCTTATACTAGTACCAGGTTGTTTAGGTTACTGTAGTCTGAAAGTATGATACTTCCCACTTTGTCTCTTTTGCTAAGGAATGTTTTGGCTATTCGTGGTCATTTATTTTTCCATATGAATTTCTATATTGTTGTTTCCAGGTCTGAGAAGAATGATGTTGGCAATTTAATTGGTATAACATTGAATCTGGAGATTGCCTTTGGTAGATGGACATCTTGACAATGTTGATTGATTCTATCAATCCATGAACATAGAATATTTTTCCATTTGTTTGTGTCATCTTTGACTTCTTTGAGCAATGTTTTGTGGTTTTCATTGTAAAGATCTTTCAATTCTCTGGTTAGTAAGTGCCAAGATATTTCCTTTTTGGAGGGTCTATTGTTAATGGGATTGTACTTTTTATTTGATTCACTGCCCATTTGTTGTTGTATAAGAATGTGACTATCTTTTGTGTGTTGATATTGTACCCTGACAATTTGTCAAAGTCCTTTATCAATGCAGGGAGTTGACATATTATCTTGGATTTTTGAGATATAGGATCTTACCACCAACAAAAAGGGATAACTTGATTTCTTCTTTTGCTATTTGGATATCCCTGATTTCCTTCTCTTGTCTGATTACTCTAGCTGGGAAATCCAATGCTTTGTTGAACAGGAGGGGTGAGAGTGGGCAGCCTTGTTTAGTTCTGGTTTTCAGGGGAAATGCTTCCAATTTATGTCCATTTAGCAATATGTAGGCTATGGGTTTATCTTAAATGGCTCGTGATATTTTGAGGTATCTTCCTTCTATGGCTAGGTGTTCAAGTGTTTAAACAAGAAGGAATGCTGAATTTTATCAAAAGTATTTTCTGCATCTATGATATAATCATGTAGTTCATGTTTTTATATATGCTGATGTATTTAATTACATTTATGATCGCAGATGTTGAGCCAGGCTTGCATCCTGGGTATGAAGCCTGCTTGCTTATGGTGAATGATTTTTGAGAAGTATTGTTGGATCTGAGAATTTTTGCATCTATGTTCATCAGGGATATTGGCCATTAGTAATATTTCTTTGTTGAATCTATACACAGTTTAGGTATCAGTGTGATGTTAACTTAACAAAATTATTTGGAGAGAGTTCTGTCTCTCTTGATTGTTGGGAATATGTCCAATAGGATCAGTATCAGCTCTTCCTTGTCTGTTTTGTAGAATTCCACTGGAAATCATATGGTACAGAGCTTTTTTTTTTTAGGTAGGTTTCTTGTGACAGAGTCAATTTCCTGACTAGTTATTGGTCTATTTAGGATCTCAATATATTCTTGTTTCAACCTTGGGAGGTTATGTGTTGTGAGAAAGTCCTTCATTTCATTTAGGTTATTGAGTTTGTTTCCATACAGGTAGGCATAGTAATCTGATAATCATTTGTGTTTCTTCAGAGTCAGTTGTATCTTGATCTTTTGCATTTCTGATTGTGTTTATTTGGGATTATTCTTTTTTCCTTGATCATTCTGAATAGGAGTGCATCAATCTTGTTTACCCTTTCCAAGAACCAGTTTTTTATTTTTTTTATTTTTTTCTGTGGTATTTTTGTTTTTTATGTCCTGTATTTGAGCTTTTACTCTGGTGATCTGAATTCTTCTGCTGAAGTTAAGGTTTTGGTAGTCTTGCCTTTCCAGCTCCCTTAGGTGAGTTCTTAGGCTGTCAACTTGTTCCATTTCCATTCTCTTGATGTATTCATAGAGATATAATTCCCCCTCTTAGTACTGATTTCCTGGCATCCCTGGGGTTTTGGTAAGAAGTTTCTTTGTTTTCATTTATTTCCAGAAATCTGTTAATTTCTGCTTTGATTTCTGTGTTGACCCATGTTGTTCAGCATAATGCTGTTTAGTGTATATGTCTTTGTAGGTTTTGGAAGAATTTTGTTGGTGGTGGTCTTAGAAGGTGCCTGACAGTATTTCAGTCTTGTGAAATTTGTTTGTGCTAGATTTATGGCTGAGGATGTGGTCAGTTTTGGAGTACTTTCCTTGTGGTGATGAGTAGAATGTATATTCTGTGGTTATTGGATGGAGTGCTCTGTAGATATCTTAAAATTCCATTTGATCAAGTGTCAAGTTGAGGTTCGGGATCTCTTTGCTGAGTTTTTGCCTCAGTGATCTATCTAGGATTGCTAGGGGAGTATTAAGTCCTAGTCATGATAGTATTAGAGTCAATATCTTTTTTTAGTTTACTTAGTAGTTGCTTTATAAAAACTGGTGCCCCTGTATTGGATGCATATATGTTTAGAATGAATATTTCTTGTTGATTGATTGAACCTTTTATAATATGTTATATCCTTTTTTGTCCTTTTAAATTTTTGATAGCTTAATGATTGTTTTGTGTGATATTAAGATGGTGACGCTTGCCTCATTTTGTCATCTGTTTACCTAAAAGTTTGTTTTCCGTCCTCTAACTTTGAGCTGTGGCAACCATTGTAGTAATGTATGTTTTCTGGAGGCAGCAAATTACTGGATTATGTGCTTTTATCCAGTTTGCCATTCTGTGTGTTTTCAGTGGTGTGTCTAGTCCATTCAGGTTCAGGCTGATAACTGAAATGTGAGAGTTTGTTCCTGAAATTGTGTTCTTATAAGGCTGTTTTGTTTTTGCTTAACTTTTGTTTTCTCAAATGTGTATGTTTTCATTTTTATGGGTAAGCTGTGCATTCTGCTACTTCTGTGTTTGTTTATGATCTTATGAAATATATGGCCTTTCTTTTGTTTATTTTTTCTTCTGTATACAGTACCTTTTTAAGTGTCTGCTGGAAAGCTGGTCTTGAAGCAGCAGATTCTCTTAGGGATTGGAATTCTGGGAAGGATTTTAATTCTTCATCATTGATGAAGCTTGTTTTGACTGGGTAGGAAATTCTTGGTTGAAATTGCTTATCTTTGAGAAAATTACAGCCTGGGGTACGATTCCTTCTGGCCTGTAGTGTTTCTGCAGATAAGTCTGTAGTAATTCTGATTAGTCTCTCCCAATAGGTAGTCTGACCTTTTTCCCTTGCTGCCTTTGGGATTTTTCTTTTATATCTACTTTGTGTATGCAAATTACTATGTGTCTAGGGGTTGTTCTCATAAGATATCTTGTAGGGTTTCTCTGGAACCCTTGTGCTAATATATTCATCTCTCTGGTTAGATGAGGGAAGTTTTCTTGAATGACCTCATGGAATGTTTGTTCTAAGGTGTTTTCCATTACTTTATTTCAGGTATTCTGATCAGACGTTTGATTGGTTTCTTTTCTTTTTTTTTTTTTTTTTGAGTTGGAGTCTCACTCTGTCACCCAGACTGGAGTGCAGTGGCTGCTCCCAGCCACTGCAGCCTCGACCTGCTGGGCTCTGGCGATCCTTCCACCTCAGCCTTCCAAGTAGCTGGAACTACAGGTGTGCGCTACCATGCCTGGCTGATTTTTTGATTTATTGTAGAGATGAGGTCTCGCCAAGTTGCCCAGGTGGGTCTCAAACCTGCGGGTTCAGGTAATCCACTCACCTCAGCCTCCCAAAGTGTGGGATTACAGGCTGAGCCATCGAGCCTGACTGGTTTCTTAATAAAATCACACATCTCTTGGACAGTTTCCTCTTACTTTTTTTTTTTAAATATACTCTTAATAGATTGGCTTAATTCCATATTTTGTTCTTCCAGCTCTGAGAGTCTTTCTTCTGCTTGGTCAATTCTGCTTCTCATGCTTTTCAGTTTGTTATTTATTTCTTGGATGGTGTTCTTTATTTCTGTTATTTCTAAGTATGTTTTCTCGGACCTGTCTAGTTTCATTGCCACTTCATTTATTTTTAACCATTGCATTTCTTAATTTTTATTCATTCAATCCAGTGATTCTCTGATCTCCAAAAGTATCTTCTGGGTTCTGTTGTTCTGTGAGGTAGCCATTGTTTGTGCCCCAGCAGCTGTTCTTTCTAGCACTGACTCTTTCCTGAGACTCTGATGGTTACTGGCAGTGTATGGATCAATCGTGATTCACTCTTTGTCTCTGCACAATATGACCACAAAGTGAGTATGCTTGCATAGTCTCTGAGTTCAAGACAGGGTATAAGATGGAAAAGACAAAAAAAAAAGAAAAAAGAAAAAAGAGAGAGAAAGGAGGAGACAGAGAGAAAAAGAGGAAAGAAAAAAAGAAAAAGAAAACAAGAAAGAAAAAAATAGTAATAAAAAAAAAAAACAGAGAAAGACCAAAGAAAGAGAAATAGAATAAGGAAAGAAAAGAGAAAACAAAGCAACCAAATGAGATAATCAAACAAATAAACCAATACACATCCTCAGAAAAAAACTGATAAAGCGTTCTCAGCTTTAGTATGTCTCTTTGAGAGGTGGGACTTTCTCTTGTGATGGGTTCTGCAACTGCAGGGCTATTACTGCAGATTCCCTGTTTGCTGTTGGAACTTAAATTGTTAGAATCTTCACACCTTGCTGCCTGCAATTGATAAAGTTCCCATGACCCTGTGAGGGAAAGGGGCTGAAATAACTTGACACAGTAACTGGGGCAATATCACCCTCTTCCTTCCTCTTCCAGCTTTGTGGCAGCTCCCAGGGCATCCAGTTCATGGCAGGGGAATGGGTCATCCTGAGTCTGCTCTCCCCTCCCAGTTTCTCACTTGTTGCTAAGGGTGGGAGGAGTGGGGAGGAAAGGCAGTTAGGCACTCATCAGTCTCCTTCTTGTGTTGTTCTGCTGTCTTTGTTTGTCACCCAGCAGCTGTCTCAGGGTGGAGGGTGGAACGTATGAGGTTCTGTGTCTGCCATTACCCACCAGAACTGTGCACTGGAAGAAATGATCTCTGAGGTCAAAAAGAGCAGCCCGGATGCAATGCAGAGATAGCACCTGGTCTCAAGACACAGTTCTGCTGTTCCACAGAGGCTGCCCTGGAGCACTTCTCTGCCCAGGCATTAGAAAGTCTGGTCAGTTTCTCTGCCGTCTGTTGTTCCTGTCATCAGTGGGGTTGATAGCTCCCTCTCCAGCAGTTACCACTGTCTTCAGATCTTAGGACCTGATTGCAAGGCTCTGGAGCCCAGTCCAGGTTCCAGTAACTTCTCCCCACTGTTTCTTTGGGACTCTGCCTCAGGCTTCTTTGCTGCACTCCCTCCGTGGCTCTGCTGCCAGCATTCAGCCCAGCACAGTAGTGTTGGATTTGGAAATCACTCCAGACATTCTTCCTTGGAAAAATTCTGCTGATTTTAGAAAATGGTGCACAGCTTCAGTGCTCTAGGAAGCACTAGGGTTCAAGCAGAGCATCTGCAGCACCAGTCACTACACCAGGAGAACCCTGGCCACTTGCTCTTGAGTGCCCACTCAGTCAGCCTCTCACACTCCTACTTACACAAAGAAACACACGCAGTATTGTCCATACAATCACTCACACACAGAGGGACTAGCACAGTCTGATTGGTTACACTGCCATCTTCCCAAGCTGTTAGTAATTTTGGAGTTAAAATATATGCAACCATTTTGACTTTTACAAATGTTATTGCTTTTCTACTTAATGAAAAACAATTCTCACATGTTGAAAATAATTCTGGGGCAAACCCTTCGGGTCCCCTCCCACTGTGTGAGCTTTTCTGTCCTCTTAATAAATCCTGCTTTCTCAAAAAAAAAAAAAAAAAAAACAGAAAGAAAAATTAGACCTGTATTCTCATTCCTTATAGACATCAAGTTTTCAATTCTTTGACTTTTATGTTTTTTTCTAATAACATATTTAATCTTAGGAGTCAGAAAAACCAATCTTTGCTTCAGTGCTTCCTAACTAAAATCTATTTTTCAAAGTTTACTTTTTTCAAAACTCTCAAGTATAAGATACAACAGGAATACCAGTACCAAGTCTACTTCTATGGTCTGCAGGTCTAGTCAATATGCCTGTGCTGATTTTATCCTATCTGTATTAATTTCCATGTATTATTATGGTTTCCAGTGGGTTCATGTTTTCTCCTATCTGTACATTGTTTTCAATGTGAAATCTGTATTTTAAAATGTCTCTGCAATTTCTCATATTTTAGTGTGTAAACAATTCAATCTTGTATTGCTTATCTATCTAAGCAAAACCAGCTTTCTTCGTTTTTTTTGAAACATAAAATTCTAATATATTTTACATTTTAATGTAGCAGAGATCCAATCTTAAACCTAAATTAGGTTCGCACTAGTATTTCAAAATATCTGGAGGAGTTTAAGGAAAACACAAAGATATGCTTTATTTGAGAGGTCCTAATATATTTGATGTATCAAAAAAAAATGTTACATACAATAATCTAATTCTTATGTAAAGAGAGATCTACCAGGGCAGTTTTCTAGAGTGATATGAACATAACTATAAAATATTGTATATGTTTATTTTTTAAAATGGTTACTTTAATTAAATCTGGCAGCATTTATTATTATATCTATTCTACCTTTAGAAAAATGAAAAAGTCTCAAATTGCACAGTTTACAAAGCAATAAACAAGAATAGAAAAGTAGAATAAATAAAGAACATTGATTAAAGGAAAACCTCTTAGGCGTTTAACTTAAACTGTTTATAACAACCCACATTTTTCCTAATATAGTAGTATCTAGAACTCTTAGAAACAATTGTAGTATGTATATATGTGTGTGAAATATATTATATATATATCACATATTATAAATATACCCATATACATGTATGTGTGTGTGTAGAGAGAAAAAGAGAAGGAAAATATATTATAATCAAATAATGAAATATTTTACTATATATTTTAAAATATTTTAAGACAAAAATGTTTTTTTATTGTGGTATTTCTTTAAATCTGTTTTCTTTTTGCAATTGCAGAAAAACACATTTCCTTTAATAATAAAATTTTAAATTGTATTTAATTCTTAAAAGCATCTATTAAGGTTATACCACTTAAAATTTAAATAAAAATTTCTAGAGGATGGGAGGAGAAAAAAAAATCCAGATACATTTTTACTTTAAACAAAGTTCAACAGATATTAAAAAATATCAGGAATAAAGCTATGACACTGACATTTTTGTTTTAAAATCAATTAAAAGCATGTAATAGTTTTTTTGCATTTTGATAAATTATTATATTTATCTAATCACAATAGTAAATATGATTGTCATTTTAACTCCTCTTAATATCTTTTTTCTTATTATCTTACTTTCTTATACTTATCATTTGTATTTTTTTTAAGGTTAGGTTTAGTTTGTATCTATCATAGCATCATAGCAAAATCTACACATATGCAAGGTGTCCTTGATTTTTATAAAACAAGGATTAGTGCCTATTATATTCCTGTGCTCAGCCTCATTCTTTCATATGACAGTTTCAGTCCCATTTAATGCTATTTTTTGAATCAAAATAAGATCCTTTCATGTGATTTAGCACTTTAGCCTCTAAAGTCACTTTGCTTAATGGGTCTGATTTTGATTTTTAGTCATTTTATTCAAAAATGTATCACCGTGTTCATCATTTTATGAGGCTTATGATGAATCCAACCACAGATCACTGAAAATAAGGCAAGGAGTCAGATAGCAGGCCACCTTATTAACACTTTTTTCCAGTCCAATAATCGTGTTACTATTTGAAATTTAGTAAATTGCTGTCATGTCATCCATTTCAAGCCCTTTTTAAAATGACCCTGTCAGATTATTTTGCTGCTAGGTTGAAGCCAACCATGATAATGCTGGTAAATGTGAATTTTGGAAGTACACAGCTATTGCTTCACACTATGGGGAAGAAAAATGTATTTTATCACCACAGTGCAATAAAGTGCTGTCTAAATTTATTATTTTTAATTTGTATTTGAAAGACTGGTATTCCGTAGCTGGGTATCTCTTTTAGCTAGCAGTCAAACTTAAATAATAGTAAAATATGAAGTATTATCTGAAAGTTCACAAAGTCATTAAAAAATATCCAGTCACATCTCTGACTTCTGGTGAACTTGTGTATCTGTGTCTGAAACTTCACTGTTTTCAACAAATAAAACAAACACACACACACACATACACATATACACACATACACACACCACATGTTATTGTATATATTGGCATAATAAGGGCCATAATTTATTGTAAAATAAAATTACTTTCCCAGTATTTTTGAAGTTTATTAGAAAGGGAAATAATTGAGATTTTATTTTTTACATTCTAAAATAAACATTGCATTCCACTGAGTTTCAATGGTTTAGATAGCAAATATGCATAAATATGATTTTTTAAAAATCTCAGAATGAAGCAAATGAGAAATTGTTTTCTCTAAATGGAATAGTGGTACCCAAATTCCTCTAAATTGTGAGAAACAGAGTCATGTTCTTCTCATCTAAGTTACAAAGCACTTTCTCTAAAATTATTTAGACAAGTAAGAAAGATGGAAACAAACATTAACCAAGTCTTTTTCAAAGGGATGTTTGCTCAGGTCACAATAGTAATTCTAAGAGTCAATAGCAATTTTAGTGGATCAACTGGAACCTTAGTAATATTTCTTTCAGGAATAGATAAACCATGTTCCCGAATAATATTCTAGCATATATATACATATATACATATATACATATGTATATATATATAATTTTTAAAATTTCCATCTTGAAGACTGAAAAAATCCCTGGAGGAGACTCTGATTTGTTTCTCAACTGTAGCTGGTATCTTAAACAGTGATTTCTCGTATAGCTTCTTCTTGATATACTTGTATTTAATTAAACATGCATTTCTTGCTCAATTAACTGAGGCCATAGTGTTAAGGCCTTGAGCTGACTAATGTCCAGTAAACAATTCAGAAAGTAGTATGGCCATGACAATAATAAAGCAATTTCTTATATGGGTATGGAGTTGCGTGTAGCATTTACATCATGACTCTCATTGTAAGGTGAATAAATTTTGATCTCTTAGGGATTACCATTTAACAATATAACCTTGAAATCACTGAGTTCAGAAGCTAACTGAAATCTTTAGAACTGCAAAAAAGTTGTTAGACTGACCAATACTCTTAACCAAACAGCATATACTCACCTTATGAGTATGTTCTAAAGTTAAGAATCTTCTTAAAATTGCCTTATTTCTCTCTCCAGTTTATCTACTTGGCTCTAATATTTCAACATGGATAGGATAAAGAAAACAAAAAATTAATGTGAGACGTTTTGTACATATTGTAACAATATTTAATGCCAAATCTTCAACAACAGCAATGGAATTTTTGAGCAAAGAACAGGTCTTGGGGGAAAAAAAGCAGGACACTCTTTGCAGGATGGATTCTGCATACTTAGAAAACCCAATCTCTGAGACATTGTCTCCAAGTCCAGTGGGGTGAGTACCAATATCTATTGTGTAACGTATATATTAATCTATCTATATACAAAGAGCAACTCAAATTCAGAGTACAGAGATTTGGAAACAAGTATCTCTACAACAATAGAAGAAATTTACATAAGCTATCCATATTAATTAAATTAGTTTTTAGAGCACCAGAATTCAGAAATAAACCAATAAAATGAAAGATAAAACCTAAGATGAACAAACAGAATATTAGATATAAAATTGAATCTAATTCTGATAACAGAAGTTGATAAATAATTGGCTCCTCCAGATATATTCAAAAACACATAAAAGATAAGCAAAATGCTGTGAGAAAAATAATTACTAGATAAGAAATTATGGAAATCAAATATATAAAATTTAAAACAAAAATGTTGGAAAAACTGAATTACAAAAGTCCATGAAATCTTTCAAAACATAAAATGATATTACAAAGCTAAAAAATTTGAAGAATAAATTGACAAGACAAGGATCAAAATATGAAGTACAACATGATTTCATTATGCTTGTGAAAGGAAAAATAATGTATCAATGGGCATATTATAAGTAAATAACAAAATGACTTTTTAAAATCTCCATTTCTCATCCCCAAATCAGTAAAACTCAGAGTAGGATGCCTCATTCTTTTGGAGAAGCAGGCTCTCTCATATGTTGCTGATAGGAATAAAAATTATCTTTTTTAGAGACAAATTTGGCAATGTCTAACAAAATAGCACTTGCAACTAACTTTTGACCTAGGAATTTACTGTAAAGCTACATTTTCAATAATATGAAAATATATAAATACACATGTATTCATTGCAGAATTGTTTGTAAATTATTGGAATCAACCCGAATAGTAATGTAGGAGAGTGGTGAAATATGTTAATAAAAGATTAGGGAACCCATCACCCTGAACTAGTGTGGCTTTTGAGTTATATTTTTAAGTGGAAAAAAGCAATTGTGCCAAAATTGCATCTAGTAAGATAAAAGGAAAGATAGAGTACTCACGTTCTCTCTTTAATTCGGGGGAGCAAAAAAGAAGAAAGGGAGAAGGGAGGGGGAGAAGAAAGGAAGGAAGGAAGGAAAAGAAAATACACGAATGGGAAGAAAAATAAAACAAAAACTAAGAACACTGTTACTTACAAAAGTGGTGAGATGACAGAAAAGCAAAGAAAGTAACAGAGATGATAGAGGTCAGGGGCGGTGACTCAAGCCTGTGATCCCAGCACTTTGGGAGGCTGAGGTGAGTGACCTGCCTGAGCCCATGGTTGTTGGAGAACAGCCTGGGCAACTTGGCGAGACCTTGTCTCTGCAGCAAATCTCTCTCTCTCTCTCTCTCTCTCTCTTCTCTCACACACACACACACACACCCACACACACACACACACACACACACACACACACACACACACACACGCCAGTTGTGGTAGCGCGCGCCTCTAGTTCCAGCTACTTGGAAGGCTGAGGTGAAATGATTGAGCTCAGCAGGTCAGTGCTGGTGTGGCTGTGAGCCTGTCACTGCTCTTCAGCCTGGGTGATGGAGCGAGACTCTACTCAGAAAAAAAAAAAAAAGATGATGGAGAGTGACATTTTTAAAAATATGTCTAGCTATGGTTTTTTTTTTTTTTTTTTTGAGTCGGCGTCTCACTCTGTCGCCCAGACTGGAGTGCAGGGGCCGCTCCCGGCTACCGCAGCCTCGATCCGCTGGGCTCCAGCGATCCTTCCGCCTCAGCCTTCCGAGTAGCTGGAACTACAGGCGTGCTACCACGCCCGGCTAATTTTTTTGATTTATTGTACAGATGAGGTCTCGCTGCCCAGGCGGGTCTCGAACTCCCGGGCTCAGGCAATCCGCTCACCTCAGCCTCCCAAAGCGCGGGATTACAGGCTGAGCCACCGAGCCCGGCTCAAGTTATGTTTTTAAAGAATCATTTAAATATATGAAACATATTTAAAATATAAAGAACCCATTAAAATTAAGGATGATGAGGGCTGTCTTAGCTTGCTAGAGCTGTTACAATAAAATATCACAGACTGTTTTAAACCCAGAGACTTATTTTCTCATAGTTCAATGACTGCCTTTTCATTGTGTCCTCACAGGGTCTTTTCTATATGTAGAAGAATCTCTGGTATCTTCCTATTTGTCCAATTCCACCCTCTTATAAGGACATTGGTAAAATTGATTTAGGACCCACTTTAATGATTTAATTTTTACTTATCTCTTTAAGGCCGTATCTTCAAATACAGTGATATGCTGTGGGCTAGGGCTTCAACATATAAATTTGGAGGGGCACACAATTCAACCTATAAAATGACCTACATTGATGCAAAGAAGATGTGAATGGCATATTGAGCAAATAAATAGCATAATTATAATAAAAGGGTGGGGAAGAAAATCACTAAGAGTTTTGAAAAAAGTAACATTGGAAAAACAATATTTTTATTGTATACTCTAAGTCTAACAGCAATAAAAAATACTGTCCATAAATGTGGGACTTCAATGCATATGTTTTTTGCAGAGGTATTTTTATGTGCTAGAAATTCTGAAATTATTTGGTATAATTTCTAGAACTGTGAAAGTAGGTAAATATATTGATAATAATAGCACAGTTTTTCACTTTCAGAAAAAATAGTTACAAATAACCAGGGTAGGCTGGAATAAATTCTGCAGATTTGGACTTGAGTTGTCAGTGTAACCTCAGGGAAAGGGAGATTGATGCAGAAAGAGATGTAACTGTGTTTACGTATATAAATGAGTAAACTGAACTACTTAACTCTACCTAGCATCAAGTTACCTTTACTCCTTGAAGATAAGAATACCATGTCTTGGGAAATGAAGAAAAGGTGTTCATCACCAAAGACAAAAGTGTGGAACAAAACTGAGCAAGAAAGTGGTTGGCCCTAAAGATGAGTGAATAAGGTAGGGTTCTTGGAAATTTACTTTGAAGCAAATCTCGGAAGTCATAGATATCCGTTCAATAGGATTGAAGTCTATATGGTAGATATTCAGAAAAAAAAAAAACACTGAAGATAATAACAGTGTGACTTAAGACTCAAAATTGATTTTTATTGTGAAAATTAGCAAAAAATCTAATAAAATTATTAAAGGCAGGAAAAAAGTAACTGTAACAAAGTGGTATTTCCTAACTATTGTTCATTTGACAGACTATAAATATGCTTGAAAATGTATCCCAGAGATGAACCTTCTTTACAGTTGGTAAGCCTTTCAAAGTACCTCATTTGCCAGAATTAAATTTCAGTGCACTTGAAAACAGAATTCAGTGGAGTTTTAAGACCCACTTCTCTTTTTCCTCAGGGGAGTATCTGTGTTTTAGGGAGGCTAGACGTATTACAATTCCAGATTTTTTAGATGGGGGCAAGGTTAGGCATCTGGTCTTCAGTTTTTGTTGCTCCAGGGTTAACTCAATACTGTTTCTTATGCGTATAACACTTTGGAAATGCCAGTGCAAGTCCCCACTCACATCCCAGTTATTAAAATGACAAAAACACAAAATATAGACTGAGGCATATAGTATAACAACCCTCCAAAAATAAATTAAGGTCAACTATCAGAGCAAATCTACAATCAGCAAACAACTGGAGAGCAGTTTGCCCAGCTCCACAAGCTCTCAGAATTTCTATTTCTTTTCTAATTTTGTATCAAATAATGTATCTGTTTGCATTAGTAACCATTTCTGAGGGGTTCGATTGGTATGACCAGTTAATACCAAAAAGGATGGAATAGGTGGTATTGCAGAACTTGTAGCTGAATCAGGGAGAAATCACTTATGAAAAATAAAATCCCAAGTATAAAAAAAATGTAGATTACCAAAAATTTAGACTGTTTGAAAGTCAACGTCCATCCTTTGAGAATGAAAGTTTGGATAAGTAGCAAATCTTTGAAGTGCTAAGATAGGTACTGAAGTGCAAGTTGAGCATCGATGGTTCTGTTCTAGGAGGATGAGAGGTGGAATAATCTGGATCAAAAAGAAAGGAGCATGGAAACTCCTTGCCCCTTCTCACATGCCTTATCCACAAGCCTATCTGTATCCTGTATAATAAAGCAGTAAATATATTTTTTTAAAAAAACAAAAAGTAAGGTGTATTAGAGAAGTGCTTTGAGATAACTTTTTCATCCTGATGAAGGTGCATTGGATTGATATCTTTCATCATTTTTATCCCAGTTCACACTTTTATGAGGAGACTACTTTCCACTCATGTGATTTCCCTACTTATTATAAACCTTCTCTGAGAGGCTGATGTGTTTTTATTATTGTTATGGAAATTCCAATGAGAGGCTTTCGTTTCACTTTGTTAATATGCATGGATTTGAAAATAGCTGCTTAACTGATCGTGATAATATTAGCTGACATTAATCAATAGGGGATGAGGCTTTTATGTCTGGGTGGTAACCAGTCTGACACTTGTGAGTTATCTGGCGTGAAGTAATTATTTTCTCAGAAGATCTTATCATTGCTGATCTAATATGAACTTTAACCAAGGTAAATATACCCTAGTGCTTCTTATTTCTTCCAGTTGATATTCTGGCTGTTAACCTAATGAGAACAAAAAACATAACTATGTACAACTATATACAACTTTGTACCAATTTTTTTTCACTTTTTAGAAATGTTTTTATTTTAACCATTTTGATTTCTTTAAATGCTTACTAATATAAATTTTATTTCTTTATATAAGCTGCCAAACAAAGCATGTGTTCACATCTCACTGAAGAATGTCTAACAAACCCTGGTATCTGAAAATGTGATTTGCCAAGTTGGTACCTTATTTTCCCCCAGCCAGCATTTTCCCTAGCTTCTGCATCATTTAGGTTCATGGAAATATATCTAATATCTAGACTTTATAGTACATGCACCAGAAATGTTTTGTTTCTCTCATCTATGCCTTTAAAATATATGTTATTAAATAGAGTGATGGCTCAGCTATAACACTGAGTCAGAGTTTTCTGTGCTTAAGTTTTTCGAAGTGATCCAAGTCAGCATTTTAAAAAGCAGAGACATTTACAGCTTTTGAAATACGATTTGATAAAAGACATGCTGATATGCTAAAAGGTAATGCAGCTTCCTACTGTGTCAAATTTACATGAAGGAAGTATCTTACGCATAAGGAGAATCTGACCCGACAATTTCTTATTTAAGGTCAATAGATTAAGCTCTACTAGAATTTGAAGAAGCAATCAAACAAGTCACATAGGTTGATTAAGTCAAGTTTCTTGATATTTAAGCTTTTGGATTGGGAACCAGTGACAAAAGTACACTGTATGTGAAGAACTGCTGAGAGAGACAATCTTTGATCGTTAGAACAAAGGTTAAATAAAGATTAAACTCAGAGCAGCAACAAGAGCTCTGGAGACTTTGGGTAGGCAAGATGCCCAGATGTTCTTTCCGTCGTTTCAGCCTGGCATGTGAACAAAGGTGAAGGAGGTCAAGTAGGTATGCGGCTGATGGTGGAGAAGATGATGGCACAGTCATCAGTTATTCTGTAGAGACTGAGAATAAAATTGCTTCTGCTAGCTAGTTAATTAATGATTTCCTCTGCATATTTAAAAGTCTTGTTGAATTTTGTCTTAATTTATCCTTATGTCCAACTGATCCTGATAATGCCCCTTTTATACATCCTGCTTTTTTATATCTACATGTAATTTGGCAATATGGGCGCTATTACATTATATTTTTGCAATAATATAAGAATATAATAGTAAATATCCTGATGAAGCAAGAATTTTAAGACTGTTCCTAATGAACAATTTATATTTCTCACTTATAAGATTACCATCAGCTTATACAAATCTTAGTGATGTAAATATCTCTGGTTTTTGGCCTCATTCCTTCTCCTTATTATCTTAAGTTTAGTACCAATTATAAAAGGAGTCATGGTAGATCAGGAAATAATGTGGATTTTTAGTTATAAACATGTGCAATATTTTTTAGTCTCCCTCTTTTTTTCTGTTCAAGTTACCCTTAGGAACAATTATAAATTTGGTTGGCAATCAAATTGATAATTAACACAACTTTATTTTTGTTTCTATGCTACCAAATTCACAAGCAATTTCTTCACATTTTATGTCAACTTGGACTGTCCAGAAAAAAAGTTTTGAAATCCAACATATTTTGAGTTACTGGAATCCCACTCAAAATGTCAAATCAAAATGATCAAAATAACAATACTAGCCACTGCTTCTTTAATTATACATTTTTATAGTGATGCTTCCTCATCCATGGTTACTTCTAAGGGGTAGATTTGGGTGATAGTGTTTAACAAGTGACTTTGCCTTTTCACCTACAGTGGATAAAACTAGACATGAACACCAAGTTCAAGCTCATTTAGTCCAACAATTTTTGGTGAAAATTTGGAATCAAGACCCTTAAAAAGTGTGTCAGTTTATGCATTATTGAGGTGACAATTGGAGCAATGGCAACTCAAAAACTACTCCCAAACTGAAATTAGATGACAATAGAAACTCAAAGATAGTCCATATATATATATATTTTTTTTTTTTTTTTTTTTGAGTTGAGTCTCACTCTGTCGCCCAGACTGGAGTGCAGTGGCCGCTTCCGGCCACCGCAGCCTCGGCCTGCTGGCTCCGGGATCCTTCCGCCTCAGCCTTCGAGTAGCCGAATTACAGGCATGTGCCACCATGCCCAGCTGATTTTTTGATTTTTATTGTAGAGATGAGTCTCGCTGCCCAGGCGGGTCTCGAACCCGCGGGCTCAGGCAATTCACTCACCTCAGCCTCCCAAAGGCGCGGGATTACAGGCTGAGCCACCGAGCCCGCTTGATAGTCCATATATTAAGGAAGAGTAAATTTTCAGCCCGGCTCGGTGGCTCAGCCTGTAATCCCGCGCCTTTGGGAGGCTGAGGTGAGTGGATTGCCTGAGCCCGCGGGTTCGAGACCCGCCTGGGCAGCGAGACCTCATCTCTACAATAAATCACAAAATCAGCCGGGCGTGGTAGCGCATGCCTGTAATTTCAGCTACACGGAAGGCTGAGGCGGAAGGATCGCCGGAGCCCAGCAGGTCGAGGCTGCGGTGGCCAGAAGCGGCTACTGCACTCCAGTCTGGGTGACAGAGTGAGACTCCAACTCACAAAAAAAAAAAATAAAAATAAAATAATAATAAATTTTCAGAGATGCAGATGACAAACCATGAACAGAGAAAGCATATGTGTGTGTGTGTGTACACACACAGACACACACACACACACACACACACACACACACACACACACACACAATGTTAATGATGAAAGAGAAAGTGGGTGGGAGAGGAAAGAGTTTAGAAGCTATAGAAACGTATAGAACATAAAGAGACTAGGAAAAAAGAGGAAAAACTGAGATAGGAGTTTTAAAAATAGAGACTCTGGAATATGAGAGAACAGAGAGGTAAAAAGAAAGATAATATAAATAGTGAGTGATATTCCCATTTTTCGGAATAACAATAGTAGTGGCTTCAATCATACCTGATGACATTCCTTATACTCCTTCTCCTAAATACTTTAACCTATCACCTTCCTGCGTATACTCCAGACTTTCAGATTATGAGGTCTCTCTTCTCCTCAGTATCAAAACAAACTATCCCAGGGAGTACAATGACAAAAGCTTCAATTTCATGCGCTAGCGGGAAAACTACAAATTTCAATGATTTCAAGAACTTTGGGGTGTTATATTTTTCTCAGGAACTTTTGCTCTGTTTCTGTTGAATTCTTGATTTTATATAAACTTTGACTTTGCCTGCCCCTTTTTTTCTTCAACATATGTTGTTGTGAGCATAACATGCATCTCCCTTTTCTTTTTTTTCAATTTAGCAATGCTATCTAACAAAAAGCAGTACTGTTGAAATAATTGAGGATTACAACATAAATCAATTCAGTCTGCATTTTCCAACCAAATAAACAAACAATCCAGTGCATTTTCATCAGTTTTATAGCCTAGATTTCTTCTTTACCACACCCCCCCCACGCTTATCACTGTAATTTTCAGTCCTTTTTTTCCACCAAGAATAAACAGTGTTTCTCCCTCATTTTCCCTACACTATGACCTTTTGGGGGTACTTCCCAGAAAACTTCAAATTTATCTAATGTATTTTGGAGAACAAGAAATTTGAATAACTTGTGCCTAGTACAACTTGAGGTCACCCTTTTTGATATGCCTGTAAGGGCAATTTCTGCAGTATCCATTATTATTTTCTGACCTTAATTCCTCCAGAGTTTTAATCTGCTTGCTCTGGGTGCTGTCAGTTCTAAATCCCTCTTCAAAGATTCTCCCAAAAGCCTAGAAGCAAAATATAATTATAACTTCTGTTAGCCACAGATGAAACCTCAGAATTCCTAAGGAAGAGGAGTAAATGTAACTCTTGCTAGAGTTGCAAAAATAATAATTTTGAGGAAGACAACTGTCTATTTCTCAAGATGGGTAGCAAAACAATGGTAGACATAGATACACAATTTTTATTATGACTATTTTGACAAAATGAGATTGGCTTATTTGAGCATATTTCCATAAATAAATATACAGTTAAGCAAAAGACGATGATTTCTAATTAGGTTCTCGATGTCAATACTAGAGAAAATAAGCATTGACAGAAACTTGTCTGCAGTATTTTGGTTGATCTCTCCCTGACATAGTTGTTTACATATTTGTTACTGTAGCTTGGGCTACATTATTTTGTTTGTATCCAAAATGAATGACTTTAAGATTGTAACTACACATAGATTGCACACGGTTATCTCAAAATTACCTTAATATGAATATGTTAGACATTCTAGAAAAATTAAGCTCATAACTACCAGAATACTTCAGAATGCACTTATCTTGACTGATTGCTTTATGAAAAAAGTAGTGTCTGATTATTCAGAGAAAATTGGTGTACTTAAGCTTTTCAAAAGACATAGTACTAAGAACATTTCCATCATTCTGGAATGTTACCAATATCTTATTTTGAAAACTCTATGTGAAGTGATGCATTTTATGCATGAATAGTTAAACCTCCATGTTGAAGGTAAGAAATAAATGCAGCTTAGCAACAACCCTAAGTGACATGGAAAAATTGGTTATTGAGTTGAAACTCTGAGTTAACCATCTGTAACATCAAGGACCTTGCACATGGTATCTTGAGTGGGGAGGTAGTTACTTTTTTATTTTTCTTTTTTTTTTTTGAGTTGGAGTCTCACTGTTGCCCAGACTGGAGTGCAGTGGCCGCTCCCGGCCACCGCAGCCTTGACCTGCTGGACTCCGGCAATCCTTCCGCCTCTGCCTTCCACGTAGCTGGAACTACAGGCGCACGCTATCACGCCCGGCTGATTTTTTGATTTATTGTAGAGATGAGGTCTCGCCTGCCCAGGCGGGTCTCGAACCTGCGGGCTCAGGCAATCCACTCACCTCAGCCTCCCAAAGGTGCGGGATTACAGGCTGAGCCACCAAGCCCGGCTTTTATTTTTATTTTCTTCTGTCTCTTTCTGTCATTTGGAAATATTCGACACTTAAAGCTGCAGTTGAGAATGTTGGAATGGGCAGAATATGCCATTTAAATAAATTTCATATGAACCTGAATGAAAACCAATTTTAAAAATTAACACTAATTGCTGACAATAATGATACAGTTTTATTTCAGCTCAATTTTTGTCTTTCTATCTTCATGTGCACACACATGTTATAGTTTTAGTTAATAATCTTTATTTTACTTACAGATCTTCAGAATAAGTATTTAAATTGCCATAACAAGTACATTTTATAGATTCTCTACTATAGAATTGATATAAAATCATGATTAAAATGGTAAGGTTTTGCTTTTTGTATAAACCTTTTTGTATTTTTATGATACCACTGTCCATTAAAGTTTTTATACTATTTTTCTGAACATTGTATTGACCTTGGTTGTCTCTCTAGCTTGCTTATTTGTTTGTTTTCTTACTTTCCTTAGCCGTTCCTCATGAGTCTGTTGTTCTAATCTCCTCAACTTTAAGCATTCCCAATATTCCTTATCTTTGTCTTCACCCCTCAACCCAATGAACTCATGACTCGGACAATTCCAAAAATCACAAATACAACAAACCACATATTTATACTTTCCCACATTAAATTAAGCAATAAAATATAATATATATGGATTATTTATATAAATAAAAATCAAGAACATTTTAAGATATTGAAAGATTCTAAATATAATCAACAGTGGACATTATAAAATTATTTCAGTAATGCTAACCATAATTTTGTATCTGAAAATCTGAAGATTAATAAGAAAATATAATCAATGTTTCAATGAGAGTTATAATAAAACTCAGTCATAGCACACAGGCGATTTCACATAGATAACATAGTTCTTTTTTTAACTTCCTTACTGGTCAGAAGAAACAGTAAGGGTTAACTTATGCATATCATAGGTTGTTTCTTAGAGAACAATGACTGATAGTCATTTTTATAAATATAACACTCTTTACAAATTATGATGTATAGATTCAAGGCCAATACAATTTCATGCATTTCATTTAATTAATAGACTGTAGCTCCTGAGATGTCATTTGTCAAATTAAATCCGGACATTTACTTTCCCCCTTCTATTAATAAATGTTTAAGGAGCCATTACAATCTATAAGGCTAATTCCATTGATTTGAATATTTATTTCAGCCTACAACCATTTTAATCTATAAATCTGCTTGGAACTGCTGTATATAATTATTTGATACATGAGCAGATAATGTGTTTCTTCCTATTTTAGTTTTTATGGAAATCTCTTTATTATCATATTAGAATAAACACTCAAGGTAATGTTTACTTCAGTGCCCCTTTCTCTGACTGAAATATCGTGAAGTCTAAGATTTGTTTTTGTTTTTGTTTTTTTTTCAACTAAAACTCTAATTTTAGCAATTTACATTGTCATGTGTACATGTTCTTATTACATGATTAGTGCTTTTTCAACTTTTACTAAAATTTCCCCTGCTATTCAGTAATTGTTATGCTAAGTACATTCCTTCATAATTTTTATAATGTATGCTCCACTTATTTAAGTCATCATTATGAAACAATTTTAGATACAGTAAGGATAGTCCATCTTAAATTTGTTTTTTGTTTTTGTTTTTGTTTTTTTTGAGTTGGAGTCTCACTCTGTCACCCAGACTGGAGTGCAGTGGCACATTCCCGGCCACCACAGCCTCAACCTGCTGGGCTCTGGCGATCCTTCCACCTCAGCCTTCCAAGTAGCAGAACTCCAGGCCCGTGCACCACATCCGGCTAATTTTTTGATTTATTGTAGAAATGAAGGGCTTGCCAACTTGCCCAGGCAGCTCAGACAATTCACTCACCTCGGCCTCCCAAAGCATGGGATTTAAGGCTGAGCCACTGAGCCCGGCCATCTTAAATTTATTTTGAGCTATTTTCTTGTGAAGAACCAATATTTTCCTAGTATTTTTGATTTTTGTTTCCTCTTTTAATTTTTATTTAAAACTGTGAGGTATAATTCACGGCTAGATATACAAATATTCACCATGCAGGTACCCTTATCGATGAGGTGTGCCCCCTCCAGGCAGATACCCGCTACTGTCAATCCCACCTCCCCATCCCTCCCCAGCCCCCTCCCCCAGTTTCCCACCACTTTCAATCCTTTTCTTATAGTAATACGGTAGTTGTTCAAAGTCCACCTACGAGTGAGAACATGTAATACTCAGCTTTTTGTTTCAATGAAAGATCATTCAGTATTATGAACTCTAATTCCATCATGATTTTGTTCTTCCTTATGACTGCATAGGATTCCATTGTGTATATGTACCACATTTTTTTTATCCAGTTCGCTTTTGATGGGCAGCACGGTTGCTATTGTGAACAATGCTGCGATAAACATACATGTGCAGGTATCTTTTTTATAGAGTGACCTGAGTTCTTCTGGGTATATTCCCAATAGGGGGATTGTGGGGTCATATGGAAGGTAGATTTTTTAGAACTTTTAAGAATCACCACACTAATTTCCACAGAGGCCGCACTAGGTTACACTCCCACCAGCAGTGTAGAAGTGTTCCCTTTTCACCACGTCCTCTCCAGCATCTGTTATTTTTTGAGTTATTGATGATGACCATTCTGACTGGAGTTAGGTATCTCAATGTAGTTTCAATTTTCATCTCCTTGATGACTAGTGAGGCTGAACATTTTTTTCATATATCTGTTGACTGCTCTTATGTCTTCTTTTGAGAAGTGTCTATTCATATCTTTAGCCCACTTTGTAATGGGGTGTTTGTTTTTTTCTTTTCAGCATGTTTGGGTAGCTTATAGATCCTTGATGTTAGGCTTTGTCAGACGTGAAGTTAGCAAATATTTTTTCCCAGTCTGTGGGGTGTCTCCCTGCTCTCTTGATGGTTTCTTTGGCTTTGCAGAAGCTTGTCAGTTTAATGAGTCCCACTTGTCTATCTTATCTCATATGGCCCGGGCACTTCGGGTTTTGATCAGAAATTGGTTGCCAGTTCCAACTTCTATAAAAGTGTCTCCTGCATTTTCTAAGGTTCTTACAGTTAGAGGTTTTACACTTAGGTCTGTGATCCATTTAGAGTTAATTTTTGTGTATGGGCATAGGTAGGGGTCCTGTTTCAATCTTCTGCATGTGATCAGCCAGTTTTCCCAGCACCATTTACTGAATAGGTTCTCTCTCCCAGTAGTGGGTGGTGGAGGCTTTGCTGAAGATGAGTTGGTTGAGAAATTGAGATTTTGCTTCCAGAATCTCAATTCTATTCCTTTGGTATTTATGTCTGTTCCTGTACCAATACCAGGCTGTTTTGATTATTGTAGCTTTATAATAGTTTAAAGTCTGGGAGTGTGATACCTCCTGCTTTTTATTGCTGTTGTTAGCTGAGGATTTTTTTTGACTATTCTTGGTCGTTTATGTTTCCATATGAATCCTTTATTGTTTTTTCTATGTCTGGGAAGAATGGTGCTGGTAATTTTATGAGTATTGCATTAAATCTGCAGATTTAATGGAAATCTTAACAATGTTGATTCTTCCAATCCATAAGCATGAAATATTTTTCCACCGGTTTGTGTCATCATTGATTTCTTTGAGCAGTGTTTTGTAGTTTTCATTGTAAAGGTCTTTAATGTCACTGGTTAGGAAAGTGCCAAGGTATTTCATTTTTTGTGGTTATTGTAAATGGAATTGTGCCTTTTATTTGGGTTTCTGTTTGTTTATTATTGGTGTATAGAAATGTGACTGTCTTTTGCACATTTATTTTATTTCTTGAGGCTTTGCCAAAGTCCTTTGTCAGTGCAAGGAAGTTTTTGGCAGATTCTCTTGGGTTTCAGGGTATACAATCATGTCATCTGCAAAGAGAGAGAGCTTGACTTCCTCTTTTTGTATTTGGATCCCCTTGATCACCTTCTCTTCTCCAATTTCTGTAGCTAGGACTTCCAAAACTATGTTGAACAGGAGGGGTGAGAATGGGCATCCTTGTCTTGGTCTAGTTTTCAGGGGAATTAGTTCCAATTTTTGTCTGTTTAGGAGTATGCTGGCTATGGGTTTCTCATAGATGACTTTTACTATTTTGAGATATGTTCCACCTATGCCTAGATATTCTAGAGTTTTTATCAAGAATGAGTGCTGGATTTTATCAAAAGTTTTTTGTGCATCTAATTATATAATAATGTGGTTTTTGTTTTTATGTCTATGGATATATTTAATTACATTTATGGTCTTACGAATGTTGAACCAGCCCTGCATCCTGGGGATGAAGCCTACTTGGTTGTGATGGTTGATTTCTGAGATGTGTTGTTGAATCCAGTTTGCTAGGATCTTGTTGAGAATTTTAGAATCTATGTTCATCAAAGATATTGGCCTGTAGTTCTCTTTCTTTGTTGGGTCTTTACCTGACTTGGTATCAGTGTGTTGTTAGCTTCATAAAATGGTTTGGGGAGGAGTTCCATCTTTCTCAATTGTCTGGAATACTTTCAATAGGATTGGATCAGTTACTCCTTGTATGCTTTGTAGAATTCTGCTGGAAAACCATCTGGTCCACAAAGTTTTTGTAGGTAGTTTTCTTATGACATATCAATTTCCTTGATTGTTATTGGTTTATTTAAGTTCTCAGTTTCTTTTTGTTTCAACCTAGGAAGCTTGTGTGACATCAGAAAATCCTCCAGGTCTGCTTCCATACGATTGTAAATAGTAGTCTCTGATAATCTTTTGTATTACCTCAGTGTCAGTTGTGACTTCATCTTTTGTGTTTCTGATTGAGATTATTTGAGCTTTTTCTCTCTTTTTCTTGGTCAGCCTGGCTAGGGGACCATCAATCTTGTTTATCCTTTCAAAGAACCTGCTTTTTGTTTCACTGATTTTTTTTTTGTATTATCTTTTTGTCTTCTGTGTCCTGGATTTGGGCTTTTATTTTGATTATGTGGGTTCTTCTGAAGTTAGGATTTTGGTGGTCTTGCTTTTCCAGCTTCCTTGGGTGACTTGTTAGGTTGTTAACTTGTGATCTTTCCACTTTCTTCATGTGTATTTGTAAAGATATGGATTCCCTTCTTACTACTGCTTTCATGGCATCCCAGAGGTTTTGGTAAGATCTTTCTTCATTTTCATTTATTTCCAGGCATCTTATAATCTCTGTTTTGATTCCATTGTTGACCCAGGAGTTGTCTCGCATCATACTGTTTAGTATCCATGTCTTTTTTGGTTTTGGGGAAAATTTGTTGGTGTTGATATTTGTTTTGATTCCACTGCAGTCTGAGAACATGCATGGCAAAATTTCAGTCTTATGAAATTTGCTTATGTCTGATTTATGGCCAATGATATGGTCGATCTTGAAGTACGTCCCATGTGGTGATGAGTAGAATGTATATTCTGTGATGATTGGGTGGAGTGTTCTGTAGGTATCAATTATTTTTTATTTTAAAAATATTTTTCCTTGGAATCTTTGCCAAAGAGAAATACACTTATTATCATTTCATAAGAGGCTCAATTTCAGTGACAACAACCAAAGAACAAAAAACTATGTGAGTGTTGAATGCTAGAATAAACTTATTCAGGAGACTATTGAAACTCATTTCCTAACCATACGTTTTGGCTCTGTGAACTGTTGGATATGCAACTAAATGTAATTTTAAAAATTTATGTCATGTTCATATGCTTTCTGTCTCTAAATAACAAAACAATGCAAAGACATGACATATTCTTAGAATATACCTCACATCTGATTCAATTTCTAATTTTGTATTTGAACATATACAGTTAAATACACATATACATAGAGAAAATAACTACTTAAGACAATTTCTAATTCAAATTCATCACTCCAAAATAAACTTTTCAATCTCCTCTACTGAGAATCACACTTTTTATCAGGAGATCCAATGATACCATAGTTGTTCATGGTTTAGTTATTAATTTTTTATTTTCTTTTAAACTTTGTGACTCATTAAACACTAATTTCTTCTGATTTTTCTTTAAAATGACTCTCAAATCATCTCCATTCTCAATGGAATCTCCATAAACCTTTTATATTTTCTAATTTCATATTTGGAAAAGCCACAGTTATGTAATATATATTTCAGTTATCTCTAAATATGCATGTAATATATATTATGGAGGATTGGTTCCAGAATTTACCCCCCTCCACCTGAGATCAAAATCTACAATGGTCAAATGCCTTATAATAAACGACGCAGTATTTGCAAATATATAACTTACACACATCCTCCCATATACTTTCAATCATCTCTAGCGGACTTATAATACCTAATATAATGTAAATGTTTATAAATAGTTGTTACATTGTATTTTAATTTCGATTATATTTATTTTTATATTGTTATTGCTTTTTTATCCCAATTTTTTTTTTTTTATCTGCAGTTGATTGAATTCACAGATACAGAATCTATGGGTACAAAGGGCCAAAAATGTATTAAAATGGAATTTTTAAAGAAATTTGTGCTATATTGCTTTCAAAAGAGTAAACAATAATTGAATTTATTTCCTGGGCACATAAAATTAATAACATTTATGTTAAAATACACGTATCAATAGTAAATGATATTTTAAAGACTTTTTATTGGCTAAACTCGGTGGCTCAGCCTGCAATCCAAGCGCTTTGGGAGGCCGATGTGAGTGGATTGCCCGAGCCTGCGGGTTCGAGACTTGCCTGGGTAACTTGGCGAGACCTCATCTCTACAATAAATCAAAAATTAGCTGGGCGTGGTAGCGTGTACCTGTAGTTACAGTTACTTGGAAGGCTGAGGCAGAAGGATTGCAGGAGCCCAGCACGTCGAGGGTGTAGTGGCCGCTCCCGGCCACTCTACTCCAGTTTGGGTGACAGAGTGAGACTCCAACTCAAAAAAAAAAAAAAAAAAAAAAAAGACTTTTTACTTTTTATGTTGTTTCTTCATTTTGAAAAAGTGGGTGATCTGAACTATTACTTCATCATAAACAGGTTAGATTAGAATGTATGTTAAAGAATTCAGACACACAGGTTTGTTTCTTTGTGTGTGTATTTTCCTTTGTTTTATTTTGTACTCCCTGTAGGTAGTAGAATGATGATCGTGGAATTGGCCAAATGAGGTAAAAAAGGGGAAGCAGATTTTTAAATCAACACAATGGTTATGGCTTCATAAGCTTATCAAATTGCAGCATTGATTTGACTCCCAAGGATCATTGCCAGAACCATCAATGCTATATTTTACAATAATCTATCAGGTCTAATTGTCAAAATAACTCTATAGAGACCCAAAAGGTAAGAACTGAAACATGAGAAACCCTCTGTTTATCTTTGTTTGTTTGTTTTAAATCAGGAAACTGCATTCATGAGAATGCCAAAAACACAATAAATAAAGTTGAATGTAAAAGAAAAATGATGCATTTCCTAATGAAATGACATCCAGAACACTACAATACTGATTAAATTGGGAGAAAGAAAAAAAAAGTGGGGAAAATTTGCCAGAGCCCAAAGCCTTTTCTTTTCTGTTATAAAGCATTCTCCACGACCTTTTCTGACAGCAAAACCTTCTCTCATGAAGTGATCTCCAGGCTTTTTGGTCCCTTTTCCTCTAAAATAGTTTTTAGATCTTCAACATAGCATATAAATAGACCAAGACTTTTTTACAAAATACAATAGAATTTTTCAATATTGGTATTCCATTGTTCCATCCTGTCTATTCCCATTATAATGACTCACCCTTTTCTCCAGAAATGCACAAGAGTGCTTTTCTGTTCTATTCTTGGAAGGGCTGATGTTTTCCTTTTGAAGAATAGTATCTGATGCACTATAATTCTAATAACATAACACAAATTATAGTAACATATGGTTAGTTTTAAAACTTCCTTGGTGAGAAAATTTGATAACTGAAGGTTTAAAATCTTTAAGTAAATCTATGAAATATTTTATAAATATATGTTACTAAAATAAAATGATACTCAAAATAAATATCATATTTATAATAAATGGTATAATTAGTTATAATTTTAATAGGAGTAGTTTACCATTAATCACCTTGAGATGATTCTGTTAGGGAAAAGATGATGCTTTGGTTCTCTTACATGTCTGAATAATAATGCATGTTCTTTTTCTGAAAGAACTTTATCTTCCATTTAAAAATAATTTATAATATAATTTAAAGGCTATCTTATTCATATTCTTCTCATGTACATTTATACCAAATCATTCAAGGTTTATTTGAAGTTCTTTATTCAGAATTGGCTTGTATAATTTTTGAAAGTATACTCCCTAAAACAAAAGTTGTATCAGTTAATTTGCTTAAAATATGTCATTTATCACAAATTTCTCTTACACAACTTAACTTACCTGATTTATTGGATAATGTTATTTTGCTCCAACCCTCAAATATTAAAGCTGTGTTACTCTTTTTTCTAGCTTTTCATCTTTTTACTTTGAGATCATGGAAAACATATAAAACACATATATAAATATTTTCCATAATACTATAAGAAAGGGATTGGCAATAGCAGGACACTGCCAGAGGAGATGAGACACATAATGTCAATAAGGGTATCTGACCTCAGAAAGAGTTGGAAAAAGAGTTACATTTTTTGTTTGATGTTATTGATAAAAACAGGTTCTCCTAATGCTTACTCTACAGCAGTCCCTATGTTAAGCTATTATACATTAAATAACAGCCCTTATGGACTTTAATTCCTTGAATATTGTATGTTTCCAGAATTAAATAAATTGAAAGGTATAACATATGCAAAGATTGCAAGAGTATTATTATAAAATTGATTATCCTAAAATGTTATCTAAAGATTCACCATAATCCCAATCAAGTTCCCTTATGTCATTTCTATGTAGTTTAAAAGTCCTATGGGAATGAAAATGACATCAAACCATCAAGGACTTTTTTTTTTTTTTTTTTTTTACAAACAGCAAAACTGGAGGAGTTACATGATCTAAATACAAGATTTAGTATAAAGCTGCAGTAATTAAAATTCTGAGACTCCATGGTATTGATGAGATGATAGCTGTATTGATGAATAAGAATTATATGTAAAATCTGTATTGCTTTGACAATATGTAGAATGAGTGGGGACAAGCAGTAGAGACTTAAGAAAGAAACACAAAACTGATTTTCAAACAAAATACCAGGACAATTAGATGGGTATAAGAAAGTCTTTTGAACAAATGCTACTGTAACTGAGTATCATTATGGAAAAAATGAGCATCAGTACCTACCCGATAGCCCTCATGACAATGAACTCAAATAAATCATAAAGGAAAATATAAAAGCTAAAGAATATAAAGCTCTTATAGCACATAGAACTAAATTTGTGAAGCAGTTCTGAGATGGAACACAAAAAAAGATAAACCACAAAATAAAAATTGATATATTAGAATCAATAAAAATGTAAAAGTTTTGCTCCTCCTCAACAACAAAAAGATACCTGCACATACATGTTTGTTGCAGCATTGTTCACAAAAGCACAAAACATGGAACCGACCATGCTGCCTATCGAAAGTGGACTGGATTTTTAAAATATGGTACACAAGCCGGACTCGGTGGCTCAGCCTGTAATCCCGCGCCTTTGGGAGGCTGAGGTGAGTGGATTGCCTGAGCCCGCGGGTTCTAGACCCGTCTGAGCAACTTGGTGAGACCTCATCTCTACAATAAAGCAGAAATTAGCCGGGTGTGGTAGCATGCGCCTGTAGTTCCAGTTATTGGAAGGCTGAGGTGGAAGGATCACCTGAGCCCAGCCGGTCAAGGCTGCAGTGGCCATAAGCATGCCACAGCACTCCAGTGTGGGCGACGGAGTGAGACTTTAACTCAAAAAAAAAAAAATATATATATATGGTACATATACATGATGGAATGCTACACAGCCATAAAGAAGAATAAAATTATGGGCTTTGCAGCAACTTGGATGGATTTAGAGTCTATAATATTGAGTGATCTATCACAGAAACAAAGAACTGAGTGTCACATGTTCTCACTTACAAGCAGACCCTGAATATTTATCACAATACTATAAGAAAGGGATTGACAATAGTGGGACACTGCCAGGGGAAAGGGGACACATAGCATCAATAAGGGTACCTGATCTCATACCAGGCAAAGTGGGACAAAGGGAGACCCAAAGCTTAGCTGTACAGGCACCACTTATCTATCTAATCCCGAATTGACCCCACAACTTTAAAATAAACACAAATAAATAAAATAAAAGAAGAAAAAAGTTGAAGAATCAAAATGGTAGAAAAATGCTCAGTGTGCATTTTTATTAAAGCCTTGTATTTAAAATTTATAAACAAGTCTTCTCATTCAGTAGAAAGAAATACTATTCCCCACAAAATAAGATATACAAATGGTCAATAAACAAGTAAAAATATGATCAATACTATTCATTAATCATCAGGAAAATACAAATTAAATCCACCATGAGATGCTAGCACATATCCATTAGCACGGCTAACTTTTTATTTTATTTTTAAGTTTGACTTTATTTTAAATTGCACAAATTTGGGGGATAGGATGTGATGTGTTAATATATGTATACATTGTGTGATGATCAAATATGGGCAATTAGCAAATTCATCAGCTCAAACATTTATCATTTCTATATAATGAGAACATCCAGAATCCTATCTTCTACATATTTTGAAATATACCATGCATCATTATCAACTATAGCCACCCTACTATGCAGTAGGACTCCAGAATTTATTTCCTTATTTCTAACTATCACTGTCTCTACCCCTTGACCAACCTCTCCCTGTTCCCTCTTCCCCCTTCTTTCCCTGGTCTCTGGTAATCACAAGTGAGAGCATGAGGTATTTATCTTTCTGTGTCTGACTTATTTCACCCTACTAATATCACTTATGTCCTCCAGGCTTACCTATGCTATTGCAAATGACAACATTTAATTCTTTTTGATGGTTTATTAGTGTTCTATTGTGTATGCATATTTACTGCATTTTCCGTATCTATTCATCTGTTGCTGGACACTTATGTTGCTTCTATATCTTGGCTATTGTGACTAGTGCTGCAGTAAACATGGCAGTACAGATATCTCTTCAACATACAAATTTTATTTTCTGTAGATATATACCCACTAATAGAATCACTGGATCATATGGTAGTTTTACTTTAAATTTTTAAAGAAACATCCATATTATTTTCCAATGGTTATACTAACTTACATTTCTACCAATAATGTGTAAATACCCCCTTTTCTCCATATCATTGCCAGAAGAGCTATTATATAAAACACAAGGAATAGCAAATGGTGGTAAAGACGTGATGGAACTGGAATGATCATAACTACTGTTAAGGACATAAAACAGTGCAATTACTTTGGAAAAATATGTTCATCATATGCTTTCATTATATGACTCAGTCATCCACTCCTAGTTTTTTAGCCAAAATAAGCAAAAATACATAGTCACAGAACGACAGGACAAATATTAACAATTTTATACCAAATACTCTAATACTAAAACCAAGACAAATCTTGAAGAAATGATCAGTGACACAACATAAATCAACATGAAAATTCAAGGTAGTGTTTAGCATCATCATCTATCTTTTTTTCTTTGTAGCACTTGTTTTCTAAAAGTAGCTTATTTATTTTACAATTTTCTGAATTCCCTGGGAGAATGCTACCTGCTTAGAAGTTGTACCTTGTTGTGTTTTTATGTGTCAATTTCCTATAGCAGTACTTGACCTATATAGTTGTTTATTAAAAATTATTTTTGAGTGTACAAGCAAATGACTTATAGTTATAATTTTATTTGATAATTTTTGTTATTTTAAAAAATATTGAATATAATTGTGTTCCAAGCAGTTATATTTCCTGGAAAGAATATTTTCTCAATAAGTAACACTGTGTTTTCAAGTGAGTTAAATTAATATCAAGATAGATTTAGTGCCCATCAAAGCTTTATTATCAGGCTTTTCTAAGCATTATCTTCATTATTATTCTTTTCTCATTTTCCACTCATTACTATATTAGTAACTGCCAAACGCTAGGATTTTCAAGAAAACAATGTGCTGTTAAAGGCTGAATATATAATGAAGATAATATAATACATTTAGCAAATTAGATAGCTGGAAACCTGTTTTTTTAACATAAATTTATTATTGCTTAAACACATTTTATGTGCAGTATATTTAAAAATTATAGCACTTGTAAATATAATCCTATTTATATTAGAGGATATAGAACTGCTACATATTTTGTGCTTAACTTCAGCTATATAACATTTTGATATTCATTATTTTATCATCAAATATTAATTAAGAATTTGAGTTAAAAATACAAAAGGCATGACAGTGTAAATTTAAATAGCATACTAGACATAAGGTCACTTTCACTGTTTGTGGTATAATATATTATTATTTAAACTCAAAATGGTGCATGGAATTTTGTTTTGCAATTCCATTTTAATCTTACATTTTCTTCTGTCAACAATACTTCTACACATGTAAGCTTTATAATAAGGACTAATACGGCTTTTTAAATTTAAAAATGCTTCCTATTATATTTATGCTAACATCATGTTTTTCCTTGTCTTTGTACCTCTTCAGGAATTATTTGCACAATGACACAATTTTGATATCAAGTTCTGCATGTTACAAATACAGATGCTTCTCAAGTTATGATGGGGTTACATCCTGATGAACCTATCATAAGTTGAACGTATTGTAAGTTGTTTGCATTTAAAGGATAGTCTAGTCAAGATTATAGATTGTAAAAGTCCTAAATCTCATGTGATTACGATGGCCATTACTAATTTGCTGTCTCCATACTAGGCATTTATCTTGAGTTTCATATCAAGAGTCATTGCCTTCCTCTTCTTCTTAACAGAAGCAAGAGACATAGGTGAGCCTTTTGTAGATACGTTGGGATGTGAAAATAGAAATCATAACAACCAAAAATTTCTGGCAACATGCACACTGTAGGGTATCACTTGTTTACCATGGTGATTGTGTGTTTATTGAGAGCCTACCTGTTGCTACCCAGCATCAGGACAGAACATCATACTGCATGTCACTAACCTGGGAAAAGATCAAAATTTAAAATTTGAAGGACAGTTGCTACTGAATACGTTTTGCTTTCACATCATTGTAAAGTGAAAAATTATTAATTGAACTGTAGTAAATCAGGAACTGTCTGTATTTTCTATTTTATACGATTCTAAAACATAGTTCAGTATTTCTGTCATATTTCTTATAAAAGTACCTATATTTTTAATAAGGTAAAATTAAAAAAATTGAAAGAATGGTGCAATTTTATATTTTACCTTGCAAAGTCTTCTGTACACTCACCTTTTAGAATTTGAATGATTACATTATTTATATTATTTGTTTAGAATTCAGTCCGACAAATTCTTGAACACCTATTTTACTTTTAATAGTTTTTTTCTATTTTCTAGTAGATGACCTAACTTTTAATATTTGTTTTTAAAAAAAAAAATTAGCTTTATTGAGGTTCAATTGCCAAATAGGAAATATATATTTAAGTATACAACTCGATGTTCTGATATATGTATACATTCTGAAATGATCACCACAATCAAGCTAATTAACATATTCATTACCTCACATAGTTGCCAGTTTTAAAAATTTCTCTCTCATTTTTTCTCTCTCTTTCTTTCTTTTTTTTTTTGGAGGGCAGTGAAGGGGGGGTTAGAGTTATCACTCTGTTGCCAAGGCTGGAGTACAGTGGTAAAATCCTGACTCACTTTGACCTCTTGGTTTCAGGCAATCCCTCCATCTCAACCTCCCAATTACCTGGAACTACAGACATGCACCACCTATGCCCAGCTAATTTTTTGACTTTTTGTAGAGATGCAATCTCGCTCTGTTGCCCAGGTTGGTCTCGAACTCCTGGGATCAAGTGATCCTCCCACCTCAGCCTCCCAAAGTGCTGGGATTACAGGTGTGAGCCCCTGCTCCTGGCTTCTCTTTCTCTCTTTTGTTACAGCAGTAAAAATGCTTAAGATCTACTCTCTCAGCATATATCAAATATGCAATACAATATTGACAACTGTAGTCACCATGCTATGTATTAAATCTTGAGGATTCATTCATCTTGCATAACTGATACTTTTGACCCTTTGATCAACATCTCCCTAGTTCCTCCTCTCGCCAGCCCCTACTAACCACATTCTATTCACTGATCTTATGAGTCTGACTATTTTAGATTCTACATATAAGTGAAAGCATACAGTCTTTGTCTTTTTTGTGCCTGACTTATTTCACTTAGCATAATGCACATGGATGAACCTGGAGGCTGTTTTGCTGAATGACCTTAATTTTTTTAAAATCCAAATTCAGTCATTTCATAACAACTAGTAGGTAAGAAGTAATAACAATATTTTATTTTTTGCTACAATATTTTACTAAAGATTGTCTGACAAATCCTCACCCCCATAAAGGTTTTGTTTAAGAAATCTATTTATTTTAAAATCTTCAATAAGATATAAAATTATTATCAAATCAGTCATATGTCCTCTCAAAATTCAAATCCATAGCGTAGTAGATTTTTAACATATATCATCATTTATAGTCACTTAAAAACATCCTTTCAAATTGAAAAAGCACCCTTGGGGTACAATATTACTGTAATTTATAATATGTATTTTTCCTCTACCAAACAACTCCTCATTCTTAGAATACTATTCTAGGTCCAGACATTTTCACAATTCTGTATAGACCACATTTCCTAAAATATGCTTACATTTAAGCTTTTCAAAATACCTTTTAAGAATCTATTTTTAGCTTTGTTTCCCAAATGTGAGTTAGAACCACCTAAGGGGGTTTTGAAAAACACTGATACGGAGGCAGTTTCCCACATTAAATCAGAATCTGGTAGTATGTCCCAGGCATTAGTGATTTTGAGCTCCTCAGGTGATTCCAGTATAAACTTAATCACTGACACAGAACAGTACTAATCAACCTTTAACCTTCATAGGAATCATCTGGGCATGTTGGTCAAAATGCAGGATTTGCTTTAGTAGTTCTCTGGTCAGGCCTGAGATTTTGCATTTAACAGTTTCTAGGTGATGTTCTTGCTACTGGTCTGTGAGCTGTGTTTTACATAACAAGGGCATGGAACATAGATGGCTGCTGAGAAGGAAGAGAGCTAGCTTGTGGTTTTCATGTATTTTGAACAAAAATAAAAACAGAAGAAAAAAACAGGGAAAAGAAAGCAGAGGCTAAAAACTTGCAGAGACGGGAACGCTTCTTAAGAAAATACTAATCAATGATTGTCTTTGTATTTATCAACTGTATTTATTGAATGAACGCTAACTGTATGTGTAGGTTAATCATAGTATTTGAATTATTCTTTGCTGTATTTTTTAACGTGTACAGTAAAGCTCTTGAAACACCAGTTCTGTTTAAAAAAAAGACTTGTTCACATACATTGTTCCTATTTATTACTTTCTAGAAGAATTTGAAAAACAAACGCATAGTGAAGAAGCTTTTGTTTACACTGATTTACCTAGTTCACACTCACTGGTTTTTCCACCCAGCACTTCTCTGTGTCACAATAGAGCCATCTTCAGCAGGGCAGCTGGCGAGTACTGTTTGTATAGCTCCCAGGGGTAATGAAGCAGGTGAGGAGAATGAATAGCAAGTGGTTAGCTGGCAAAAGGAAGAGGCATCTTGGCTCAGGTTCAGAAGTTATTAGAACGTAAGCGCTTATTCCATAAGCATACTTTGGTAGAAATGGTTGCCACCTGCCCCTATTCCCAGGGGCTAATTTTCCTGCTGCCTAGTCAGCTTATAGTTCACAAGGCTGTTAATGTCTGCAATATCAAGAATCTGGAGACATGCCCTTGCTGTCCAGATGGTGGATTGTGGACATCAGGTACAGTACATTTAGACTGGCAGAGTTCCCTGCTTAGCAGTCAGGGCTCTATATACTTTTGCTGCTGTTTGGTGGCAGCTGCCCCAAATATAATGAGATCAGCACACCCCATAAACACCTGAAAAGGTTTGTACATAAAAATGTCAAGTTAAATTTAGTTTTAAATAGAATAACACATTACATTTCAGGAAAAATGCAACCATTTTCTATGAAAAAGGTGGAATTGATATAATGAGAGTAGACAAAATGTCAAAATTATAATAAGAAGGCTAGTTATTTATTCATATTTTATATGTATATGAATATATAAACACATGTATAGTATGCTATATAACATATAATATTTTATAAGAGGTCTTCAAAAAGTTTGTGGAAAAATAGAATTAAGAGAAAAAAATAAAAAATATACGTAATCTTTGCTTCTCAACATGCCCTCCATCAAGATCAAGAAAATTTTATAAGTGATGCTACCAGTCATTTAGTCCATCCCTAAAGAATTGAGGATCCTGATAATTTAACCAATGTAAATATTGCTTTTTGAAATTATTTACTGATGAAAAATGAGTGTCCTTTACAGATTTTTTTTTTTTTTTTGAGTTGGAGTCTCACTCTGTCGCCCAGGCTGGAGTGCACTAGTATGCTCACAGCCTCAACCTGCCAGACTCAGGTAATCCTTCTGCCTCAGTGTTCCAAGTAGTTGGAATTACAGGCACATGCCACCACACCCAGCTATACAGATGTCTTAAGGTTAGAAAATAAAAAGAAGTCAAAAATGGCAAATTAGGACTATAAAGTAGATTCCTAATGATTTCCCATAGAAACATTCACAAAATTGCTCCTTTTTAATGGGACGAATAAGCAGGAGCATTGTTATGGTGAAGAATTCTGGTGAGGGTTACCTGGGCATTTTTCTGCAACAGCTTTGGCTAACGTTTACAAAACACTCTCATAATAAGCACACATTGTTGTTCTTTAGGCAACCATAGTCAACAAATACAATGCCTTAAGCATCCCCAAAAATTGTTGTCATGATCTTTGCTTTTGTCTTGTCTGCTTTTTCTCTGACTGGACCACTTTTATCTCTTGGTAGCCATTGCTTTGATTGTGTTTTGTCTTTGGGATTTTACTTGAGAAGCCATATTTTATCTCCTATTACAATTCTTCAAGTAAATACTTTATGATCTTGATCCCACTTGCTTGAGGTTTCTATTGAAAGTTCTGCTCTTGTCTGTAGCTGATCTGGGTGCAACAGTTTTGTAACCATTAAGTGGACAGTTTTCCCAACTTTAATTTTTCAGTCAGAATGATGTAAGCTGGACCAATTGAGATGTCTATGGTGTTGGCTATTGTTTTTGTTGTTAAAAATCAGTCTTTTTCAGTTATGGCACAAGCAAGACTGATTTCATCCTTGCAAATTGATATGGATGTTCTGCCTCTGTGGACTTCATTTTCAACATTGTTTCATCCCTTTTTACAATGAGTTATCCATTTCTAAACTACTGATTTTGGCGGGAGCAGTGTTTTCATAAACTTTTCATAAAGCAACAGTGTTAACACTATTTTTCCACTCAGATTCACTATAAATGTGATGTTTTTTCTTGCTTCAGTTTTAGAATTCACGTTGCTCTAAGAGGGACTCTTTTCAAACTGATGTCTTATCCTTCTTAATGCCTCAGACTCAATCCAGTCCAGACATGTTATAACAAGTTAGGATGAGTTTATTTTGCTGCAAAAATGTTTGAAATTCATGTATTGTTTTTATTAACGTGTATTTTTCTTGAACTTTTAAAAAATATAATTATGTTTTTAGAGAAAATTATTTTATATTATCTACATGAACTTACTAGCGCATATTTTCTGTCTTGGTTTTACAGAGCATCGTTGTCACTGAAACTTAGTTAATAATCCACCTACTTCATCTGTACATAAGGCAGAATTCTTTACAACTACTGAAGAATAGATACATAGGTCAAGAAGAGTGATCAGTTCAGTAAATATATATGTCTATGTAAGAGATGATTAGGACCTTAACAAGCATACTGACTCTGAAATAAAACAAAGAATGGACAATTGTAGATGTTATTTAAATAAACTAAATTCATGACTCTATAAATATGATCTCAAGAAACACTGTCTCATAATCTTTTGGCCATTATTACTCAGCACTCCCTTACCCCCAATACTCAGTCCCCCAGCATATTACTTTAAACCTGGTAAAGTAAAAGGCAAGAAAATTAATGTTTCTAGCAAGACTCATTCATGTGTAAGATTTTGCATTATGAAAATCAACTGTCTTTTGAGATGCATCCCATTCGTGTTTGGGAATAAGACAAAAATCTGCTATTAGCTGTTCCATATTTCAGCACAAAGCAGAGAAAGAATTTACCAAAAACTAACAGCACAAGCAATGTGCTTAACAACTGGAAACAAAAGTTTTCAGTATTACCTGAAAATATCTATTATGACAATAAAAACAGCTGGAGTAAGTCCAAACTTACATTGGATAATATGATTTTTAACAGCAGTAAAATTTTTTGTACATCATAGCGGCCTCCATTCCTTCCATGTTGCTCCTAGCTATGAAGTGATAAATAAACAGTTAAATAGGAAAACACAGTTCTGTGATTTGGTGATAGATTTCATACTGGTTTTTAGGGAGAACTTCTGTATTATGAATGGAAATTAAAAAAGGGAGGTAGAAAAAAGAGAAGGGAAACAAAGAAGTACAATAAACTGTAAAGTAAAAGTGGATATAGAAAGAAAATATCAGAAAGAAAGACAAATTTTTTTTCAATTTAATTCCAAATTACTTCATGAGGTCAGAAAACATACTCATGTAACTTAAGTTCCACTTAAAATTATACTTCAAGAAATTTTCAGATGTTTTGGTCTGATTAGTTTTCTTATCAGTGACATGACCATTCAAACACAAGAGATTCAGAGAACCCCTGTAAGACAACAAATGCGACGACCAACTCCTAGAGATAGTAATTCACCTACACTAGGTATGTACAAAATAAAACAACCCTAAAGGCAAGAGAAAAAAAATCAGCCAACTTACCAGACTAATTAGAATAGCAGCAGACTTATCTACAGAAACACTACAGGCTAGGAGACCATGGAGCCCAATCTTCAAAGTTCTCAAAGATAAAAAAAAAACTTTAACCAAGAATTACCTACCCACCTAAGCTAAGCTTCATCGGTGATGGTGAATTAAAGTCCTTCTGAAGCATTCAGTCCCTAAGAGTTTATGCTACCTCCAGACCAGCTCTATAAGAAACACTTAAAAAAGTATTAAACACAATTAAAAGAAAAGTAATGACAGCACTCATCTTAAGAATGCAGGAAAAAGATTGAAAACGCACATGAATCTACCCAAAAATTAAGTGAAAGACAACAAACAAACAGCAGTAACTACAACAAACTCTATAAGAACCACATGACAGGGATAAAATCTCACATCTCAACAATTAACCTGAATGTGAATGGACTAAATGCACCACCGAAAAGATACAGAATGACAAAATGGATAAAATATCATGAGGCAACAATACATTGGGGAGACGAAGAACCTATTCAGTAAATGTTGCTGGGATAACTGGCTGACCACATGCAGAAGATTAAAGCTCCCCTACCTATCACCATACACAAAAATCAACCCTAAATGGATCAAAGCCCTAAACATAAAACCTCAAACTATAAGAATCTTAGAAAATCCAGTAGACACCCATATAGAAATTGGAGCTGGCAATCAATTTTTCACCCAAACCCCAAGTGCCCAGACTGTAAGAGATAAGATAGACTAGTGGGGCCTCATGAAACTGACAAGTTTCTGCAAACCCAAAGAAAGCATCAAGAGAGCAGGGAGACAGCCCACAGACTGGGAAAAATATTTGCCAACTTATGTCTGACAAAAGCCTAAAATCTAGGAGCTATAAGGAACTCAAATGTGAAGAAAAGAGAAAAAAAAAGCCTCATTACAAAATGAGCAAAAAGATATGAATAGACACTTTTTAAAAGAAGATGTAGGGGCAGCCAATGATGTATGAGAAAATTCTCAGCCTCTTTAGTCATCAAAGAAATGCAAATTAAAACTACACTGAAATACCACCTAACTCCAATCAGGATGGTCAACATAAATAACTTAAAAAACAGTAGATGCTAGAGATGATATGGGGGAAAGAGGGACAGTTCTACACTGTTGGTGGGAGTCAAACTGTGGGAAACAGTGTGGTAATTTCTAAAAGATCTAAAAATTGACCTACCATATGAACCCGCAATCCCCCTACTGGGAATATACCCAGAGGAACTCAAATCACTCTATGAAAAAGATCCCTGCACATGTGTGCTTATTGCAGCATTGTTTGCAATAGGAAAAACCATGCTGCCCATCAAAAGAGGACTGTATAAAAAATGTGATATGTATACATGATGGAATATTGCACAACCATAAAGAAGGACAGAATTATGAACTTCACAGCAACTTGGATGGACTTAGAGTCTATAATACTGAGTGATCTATTAAAGAAACAAAGAACTGAGTGTCACATGTTCTCTCTCATAAGCAGACCATGAGAAAAGGATTGGCAGTAGTGGGAAGCTGCCCAGGGCAGTAGTGGGAATCTGCTGGGAGAGGGAGACCCACCTCATCAACAAAGGTACTTGAGTAATGAACAAATTAAATGAACATTTGTACACCTAACCCTGAATTGTACCCCACAATTTTAAAATTAAAAAAATTTAAAAAATTAACAAAACACTGGAAAACAAATCATACTGGAAAAAAGTATATCCATAACAGTGAAGCCTCTCCAGGCCCTTTAACAGTCAGATTTTTCTGATAAATAAGCGCAATTTTTGTTTAATTCATGCCATTGTGTCAGGTGATTTGGAGCCCCACTAGGATATCAGAAAAGTCACTCCAAACAACTGAAGCACTAACAATAGAAGAAAACTGGCCAGATAAAGGGCATTCAGTGACCAGTAAAAAGAAAAAACCCACAAAAAGTGGTAAAAAAATTATCTTTCTAAATAAATGTACTAATACTGAAAAATCATCATAGATTTGGAACACACTAACTTGTAATTCTTAAAAATCTGGACAGAAATAATGATGCAAATTAATATTATACTAATTTTTAAAATATTGCTGAAATAATGGAAGAAATATGATAGAATGGCATGTTAAACCTACTTATAAAAATTATACACTGTAGCAACACTAACTATAATACAAATGTATGAAGATGCAAATAATGTCATTAAAAAGTAAAACTTGCTAAAAAAATATGCATGATCTGGGGGAAAAATTCTTCTCAAGTAGCTACTTAGGAATGATTTTTTTTTTTCAGTTTTCTATTGCTGCATTACAAAGTGCCTCAAAATTAAAGCACTTGAAAGGACTACTCCACTATTTATCCATAAAAAAGAATAAAATCCTGTCATTTATGGCAACATGGATGGAACTGAAGGACGTTACATTAAGAGAAATAAGACAGGAAAAAAAATGAAAGACTCCATGTCTCACTTACATGTGAAAGCTAAAAATGGTTGAGCTCATAGAAGTAAACAGTAGAACAGAGGATACTAGAGGCTGGGAAGGGTAGAAGGAAAGGAATGATAGGAAGAGATTTGTTAAAGGATACAAAATTCTAGCTAGACAGGTGGAATGATTTCCAATATTCTAGACCACTTTGGGATGACTGTAATTAACAATAATATATGATATAGTTTCAAATACTTAGAAGGTAGATATTGAATGTTCCCAACATACAGAAATGATACATTTTTGAGATGATGAGTATGCCAACTACCCTGATGTGATCACTGTCTTCCATGTATTGAAATATACTACATGTACGATTATTATTTGTGAATCAAAAAATAAAATAAATGACAAAAAAATAGTTTCTTGAAAGTCACCCTAATTAATAGTTTTATTTAATTGACTTTTCACTGAACCCCATTCTTGCAGGAGATTAGAACTCCACTGTCTGCTTAAATCTTGAGTTCTTGTCCCACAATCAAGAAGATTAAGGAATGTGGACACCAAAAGGTTGAGGGAGAGAAGTTTATTAAGCAACAAAGTTCTCCAGAAAAAGAAAGGAGGCCCTAAATGGATAACCCAGTGCTAGGAGCTTTTTTGTGGTTTTTATGATATCTTTTCTGGGAGTGTTTCTCTCATTTACATCTTTCACACCTTACTTCCTGAGACTCAATTCTTATTGCACATGTGGGTTCAAAGTGACTCCACCTTGAATGTTACCCATAAGTACCACAGAAAAGTTCACTCAGGGGAGTAAAACCTCAATGCTCATGCAATGTTAATAATATTATAATAAGTCAAAGTTATTTAGGACATTTAGTTAAGCTACTGCACCTGTGTTTACAGCAAAAAGAAAATCCCTTTTAGCAGTGCATCCTGGTTGAAAGGATGTTCTTAACACATGAACCACATTTACAGCCAACAGTTATATAATGGGGGTGTATATTACAAAATGGATACCTCCAAAGATGGCTAGCCAAAACTTACTAAGGTATATTACAGCATTCTCTTGTTTCTTTCTTTCCTCCTTCTTTTTTTTTTTCTTTTTAATGTGTCATTGTGATATCTTCTAGGACAACATTCCTTTTTGTGGAATTATAACCAGAAGATGTTGTGTTATAGAAATATGTTTAACAGTTATAATTTGTAGTAAAGACAATTTTTGTAGGGGAATTTTTCCTATAACCGACTTTATCTAGTTTTAGTTAAGCTTCATACTTGGCTATAAGTATTCTTGACTTTCTTTATTCTCCTTGTGTGTGCTTAAAAGATCATTCTAGGAATCTTATAAACTGCAATTTGACATAATGTTTAAAATATAATTCCATTCTGCTAGCAGTTTATCTAAATTTTCTTAAATTTATATCCTTTCATTATTTTCATATTTTTACAAAATACTTTTGTTAGATAAGCAAGCAAGCAAAAACATAATCAAACAAATTATAAAATTTATTTCTAAGGATGGTAAAGATTTGATTTTCAAAAATATTTAGAATCTCCTTTATTAAAATGATAATACTAATGCATCAACACCATTTTAAATAAAATTCCTAGGAATTCTGAAAGAACATCTTAAGCCTTAATATGTTTTATGACTCAATGCCAAGAAACCATGCTTCAAATAGTTTACCAGTGAGAACAAACAAATAAAATAAACCTCAAATTTTACTAACAACAAAGACATCAGGCTCGGTGGCTCAGCCTGTAATTCTGCGCTTTGGGAGGCTGAGGTGAGTGGATTGCCTGAGCCCGCGGGTTCGAGACCCGCCTGGGCAGCGAGACCTCATCTCTACAATAAATCAAAAAATCAGCCGGGCATGGTAGCGCGTGCCTGTAATTCTGACCACTTGGAAGGCTGAGGCGGAAGGATCGCCGGAGCCCAGCAGGCTGCGGTGGCTGGGAGCGGCCACTGCAACTCCAGTCTGGGTGACAGAGTGAGACTTCAACTCAAAAACAAAAAAAAAACCAAAGACTTTTTTACTCATGGATGTTTAGATGATCAGATAATCATACCAAAAGTAAAAAAAAAAAAAGAAAAAAATTAATGGATTATTGTAACTGAGGATTTTGAAAAGAAATGACAGATTTTCATCCAATTTGAACTGAAATAATTATTTGAAGTAATCAATAATAACTATTAATAATAACTCCAATTCCCACTTCATAAATTGTAAGCCTTCCAACTATTTTCTGACTGATTGTGTGAGTCATAGAGGACTTACATTCTTACGGCTATCTTGGGTTCTGTGTTCTATAAATTTATTTTAATTTATGGATATCTTCTTCATTCTGCTTAAGCTGTATACATGCTGTCTTTCATTTTTTTTTCAAGAAAATTATGCTTGGCCTACTTAGTTAATTTCAACTGCTATGAATAAAATATACATCTAGTTTTTTGTTCTCCACTTATTTCTAATTCATACTGAAGGCCTGTCTCATATCACCTGCACCTCTCTATTCCTCACATTGTTTTTTCCCTGACCCAAGCTGGTAGATAGTTCCTATTTCAAACAATTAGTATAATGAAAGGAAAAAGATCAAGGTGAAGCATATCTTGACTTGTAAAACTTTCAGGCTGAAATGATGCGTCATTTTGCTAGTATTCTATGGCCCAAAGAAAGGCAAGTCACCTGTCTGTGATTGAGTTCAACAGAGTGGGAAAGTATTATCCTCTTACATGGAAGCACATAATAATTGAGAACAGTAATCCACAGTTCACTGATGACTGAGAGGGGATTGCATTCCACCAGGTAAATAATTTAGCTGTTTATGCCATTCCACATTGTTTCAAACTCTCTACTGTTTTTTTCTCCCTCTCTCTATCCATATAATCTTTCATCATCTCTGTACTACATTTTTTGTCACATTATTTATTCCTAATATATGTGTTTTATTTGTGAGATTAAAAATGGCTTATTTTCTACTGTTTATAATTTTCTGGGATTTGTATTTTTAAAATAACTATATGCTTAGGATTTGTCTGTGTTTCATGTAACTGCAGTATGTTAATTTTAACTCAGGATAATATTTTGTTATTTATGTGTCCATTCTCCTGTCATGGACACATGGGTTCTTTCATATTTTTCCTAGCTCACAGCTGCTACTCTAAACATTTTCATACTTTCTATTGTATATTCATGTACAAGATAGAAACTTCTGGGATTGCAATGTATGCACGTCTCTATGAGATAAGAACAAATTGTTTTTCAAAAAGTTTGAACTGATTTGTACTCCTCAGCAATAATTCTATTGTGCAGTGTCCTAATCAACATTTGATATTGTCAGAACTTTTAATGTTGCTAATTTTGTGTTATTAAATGAAATGCTGTTGTGGCCTTAATTAGAAGCTGGCTATGAAGCACGCAGGTGGGGGTGGAAGCTACCCTCACAGTCCAGATTTTTTTGCCACTGTACAATATATTCATGTAACCAAAAGTAATTTGCACCCCTTAAAGTCATTGAAATAAAAAAGAAAATCATAAAAAAATCTACAGTTAAAAGAAAACTTTTAGGGGAAAACAGAATCATATCTTTATGACTTTTAAAATTGGTTATTAAATAAGATGTAAAAAGCATTAGCTATAAAAAAGATTAATAAATGCAACTACATTAAAATGAACAAATGGCCAGGCTCGGTGGCTCAGTCTGTAATCCCGTGCCTTTGGGAGGCTGAGGTGAGTGGATTGCCTGAGCCCATGGGTCTGAGACCCGCCTGGGCAACTTGACGAGACCTCATCTCTACAATAAATCAAAAATTAGCCGGGCGTGGTAGCACACGCCTGTAGTTCCAGCTACTTGGAAGGCTGAGGTGGAAGGATCGCTGGAGTCCAGCATGTCGAGGCTGAGGTGGCCGGGAGCGGCCACTGCACTCCTGTCTGGGCAACAGAGTGAGACTCCAACTCAAAAAATAAAAAAATAAAAAATAAATAAATAATAAAAAATAAAAATAAATAAAATGAACAAATGAAGTCCATCAAAAGACACTAGAAGGAAAAGACAGCCATAAACTGAAGTACACATATGCCTACCAAAAGATTATTATTTTAACCATCAAGAATTCCTAGAAACCAATAAAAATGAGTCAGAGAGCACACTAGGAAGATGAACAGAAGACAAACATGGTATTTGACAGAAAAGAAAACAAAAATGAACAAAATAAGCTGGGCATAATGACTCACACCTGCAATTCCAGCACTTTGGGAGGCTGAGGTGGGAGAATTGCTTGAGGATAGGAGTTTAAGATCACCCTAGGCAACATAGTGAGACTCCTCCTCAAAGTAAAAAATTAGCCTATAAAGTAAAAAATTAGCCAGGTGTGGTGGCTGGTTCTCAGGAGAATCACTTGAGCCCAGGGGTTTGAGTCTGCAGTGAACTATGATCATGCCACTGCACTCCAACATGGACAACAGAGAGAGATTCCATCTCCAAAAAAAACACACACACACACACACACACACACAAAAACTAAATCTACTTCATTTCACTTGAGAAAATTGAGCGTTTTCTGCTATTCAGTAAAATATGATATGATGCAATTAGTTGAATAGGTCTATAATCAATTAAGAACATAGGCATTATAGAAACATGCAAAATATATTTGCAAAAGAGCTCTTCTACAGTTGAAGAATGCAAAATATAGTTGAACATATATGTATATCATTAAAATTTGTATTTAAAAAATATTATACAAGTTAATTCCAAATTATGTTGGTCATTTTTAGTTTTTTTATATTAAAGATGTGGGGTACAATTCAGAATTAGGTATACGAATGTTCATTATGCAGGTACCCTTGTGGATGAGGTGTGCCCCTACCCCTCCTGGCAGTTTCCCTCAACTACCAATCCTGACCCCCCTCCGCTGACAGCTTCCCACTACTGCAAATTCCTTTCTGACAGTATTATGATAATTGTTCAAGATCCACTTATGAGTGAAAACATATGTATATTCTGTTCTTTGTTTCTGTGATAGATGACTGAGTATGATAGACTCTAAATCCATCCAGTTGCTGTGAATTCCAAATGTTTGTCCTACTTTATGGCTGCATAATATTCCATTGCGTATATGTGCCACATTTATTTTATCCAGTCCAACTTTGATGGGCCACATGGTTGGTTCCATGTTTTTTGCTATTATGAATAGAGCTGCAACAAACATATGTGTGCAGGTATCTTTTTATAGAATGATTTGAGTTCCTTCGGGTATATTCCCAAAAGGGAAATTGCTGTGTCATATGGAAGGTCAATTTCTAGTCCTTTCAGAAACTGCCACACTGTCTTCCAAAGAGGGTGCACTAGTTTGCATTCCCACCAGAAGTGTAGAAGCGTTCCTATTTCTTTGCATCCTCACCTGCATCTGTTGTTGTTTGTTTTATTAATGAAGGCCATTCTTACTGGGGTTAAGTGGTATCTCAATGTGGTTTTGATTTGCATTTCTCTCATGATGAGTGAGGCTGAGCACTTTTTCATGTGTCTGCTGACTGCCCATAGATCTTATTTTAAGAAGTGTCTATTCAAGTTTTTTGCCCACTTTTAATGGGGCTGTTTTTTCTTGTTTTTTGTTTTTTGTTTTTTCTTTTCAGCACATTTGAGTTCCTTGTAGGTCCTAGATGTTAGGCTTTTGTCAGATATACAGTTGGCAAATATTTTTTCCCTTCTCTGGGCTGTCTCCCTGTCCTCTTGATGGTTTCTTTGCTTTGCAGAAGCTCATCAGTTTCATAAGGTCCCACTTGACTGTCTTATTTCCTGATCAGGAATTGGGTGCCAGTTCCAATTTCCATAAGGGTGACTCCTGCATTTTCTAAGATTCTTACAGTTTGAGGTTTTACATTGAGATCTTTAATCCATTTAAAGTTAATTTTTGTGTGTAGTAATAGGTAGAGGTCCTCTTTCTATCTTCTGCCTGTGATAAGCCAGTTTTCTCAGAACCAATTACTGAATAGATTCTCCTCTTCCCAGTGGTTGTAGGTGGAGGCTTTGTCAAAGGTGAGTTGGTTGAAAAGTTGAGATTTTGCTTCTGGAATCTCTATCCTGTTCTTTTGGTCTATATGCCTGTTCTTGTACCAATACCAGGCTGTTTTGATTACTGTAGCCTTATAGTAAAGTTTGAATTCTGAAAGTGTGTTACCTTCTGATCTGTTTCTTTTGCTAAGGATTGTTATGGCTATTTGTGGTCATTTATGTTTCCATATGAATTTCTGTATTGTCATTTCCAGGTCTGAGAAGAATGATGTTGGTAACTTAACGGGTATTTCATTGAATCTGCAGATTGCCTTTGGTAGGCTGGACTTCTTAACAATGTTGATTCTTCCCATTCACGAGCATGGAGTATTTTCCATTTGTTTGTGTCTTCTTGGATTTCTTTGAGCAGTGTTTTGTAGTTCTCATTGTAAAGATTTTTCACTTCTCTGGTTAGGAAGATGACAAGGTATTTGTGTGTGTGTTTGTGGTTATTGTGAATGGGATTGTGCACTTTATTTCATTTTCTGCCAGCTTGCTGATGATGTATAACAATGCAAGTGTCTTTTGCACACTTATTTTGTTCCCTGAAAGTTTGTCAAAGTCCTTTGTCAGTGCAAGCAGGATTTTGACAGATTATTTTAGATTTTCAACGTATAGGATCCTATCATCAGCAAAGAGGGAGAACTAGAGTTCCTCTATTCCTATTTTGATACCCCTGTTTTTCTTCTCTTGTCTAATTGTCCTAGCCATGACTTCCAACAGCATTGAACAAGAGGGGTGATAGTGGCCAGTCTTGTTTTGTTCCAGTTTTCAGGGGAAATGTTTCAAGTTTCTGTCCATTTAGCAACATTTTAGCTGTGGGTTTATTGTAGATGCCACTTACTATTTTGAAGTATATTTCTTCTATACCTAGGTGTCTAAGGGTTTTTATCAAGAAGGAATGCTGAATTTTATCAAAAGGTTTTTCTGCATCTAATGATATAATCATGTGGTTCTTGTTTTTACATCTGTTGTTGTATTTAATTACATTTATAGTCTTGTGAATGTTGAACCAGCCCTGTATCCTGATGATGCAGCCTATTAGGTCATAGTGGATAATTTTTGAGATTTTTTTTTTATCCAATTTTCTAGAACCTTGTTGAGGATTTTTGCATCTTTGTTCATAAGGGATATTGGCCTGTAGTCCTTTTTTGTTGGGCCTTTACCCAGTTTGGGTATCAGTGTTGTTAGCTTTGTAAAATGATTTGGGGAGAATTCTGTCTTTCTCAATTGCCTGGAATACTTTCCATAGGATGGGTATCTGCTCCTCCTTGTACATTTTGTAGAATTCTGCTGGAAAGTCATCCAGTCCAGTAACTTCTCTTTTTTGTAGGTAGTTTCTTATGACAGAGTCAACTTCCTGGGATGTTATTGATCTATTTAGTGTCTCGATGCCTTCTTGTTTCAACCAGAGGAAGTTGTGTTGCATCAGAAAGTCCTCCATTTCATTTAGCTTCTCAAGTTTGTTTCCATCTAAGTATATATAGTAATCTTTGAAAATCTTTTGTTTTTCTTTGGGGTGAGTTTTGATTTGATATTTTGTATTTCTGATTGTGTTTATTTGGGCTTTTTCTCTCTTTTTCTTTGCCATTCTGGTTAGTGGGTCTGTCAATCTTATTCATTCTTTCAAAGAACCAGTTTTTTGTTTTGTTGATGTTTTCTATATTTTTGTCTTCTATGTCCTATATTTGAGTTCTTATTTTGATGATTTGGATTCTTCTGCTAATGTTAGGGTTTTGGTGGTCTTCTCTTTCTAGCTCCTTTAGATGATTTGTTAGGCTACCAATTTGTGATCTTTTCATTTTCTTGATGTATGCTTGTAGAGATATAAATTCCCATTAGAACTGATTACTGTCATCCCAGAAGTTTGGTAAGATGTTTCTTCATTTTTGTTTGTTTCCAAGAATCTTTTAATTTCTGCTTTGATTTCAGTGTTGACCCAGTAGTTGTTCAGCATCATGCTGTATAGTGTCCATGTCTTTGTGGACTTTGGGAAAATTTTGTTGGTATTGATATTTATTTTTATTCCACTATGGTCTGAGAATGTGTATGGCAAGATTTCAACTATATGGAATTTGTTTATGCTCAATTTATGGCTGTGAATGTGATTGATCTTGGAGTACATTCCATGTGGTGATGAGTAGAATGTATATTCTGTGGTTGTTGGGTGGAATAATCTGTAGGTATTTATTAATTCCATTTGTTTGAGTGTTAAGTTTTGGTTCTGGATCTCCTTGTTGATTTTTTGCCTAGGTGATCTATCTAGGGCTGTTAGTTGAGTATTCAAGTTCCCTGGTACAATACTGTTAGAGTCTTTTTTTTTTTCTTTTTAGTTTACTTTGTAGTTGCTTTGTATATGCTGGTGCTCTTGTGTTGGGTGCATATATATTTAGAATGGATATTTTTGTTGACGGTTGAAACTTTTATCATTTTGTAGTGTCCTTTTTTATCTTTTTAAATTTTTAATAGCTTAATGATTATTTTATCTGATATTAAGATAGCAACTCCTGTCCTCTTTTGTGATCCATTTGCCTGGAAACTCATTTTCCATCTTTTAACTTTGAGTCTGTATGCATACCTTGTGGTGAGATGATTTTCCTGAATGCAGCAAATAATTGGGTCACGGTTTCTTATCCAGTTTACCATTCTGTGTCTTTTCAGTGGTGCACTTAGTCCATTCACATTCAGGGTGATTATTGAAATGTGATTGTTTATCACTGATAGGAAGTTCTTATGAAGTTTTTTCTTTGTTTACTTGTTTTCTCTTGGCTTTCGGGTTGAGATTGTGTGTGTTTAGGTTTGTTGTTGTGCTGTATTCTCTGTTGATTCTGTGCTCTGCTGTTCTCTAGGGAGTGTGTGTTCATTTTTCTTTCTTTCTTTCTTTCTTTCTTTCTTTCTTTCTTTCTTTCTTTCTTTCTTTCTTTCTTCTGTGCTTAATATCTTTTTAAGTGTCTCCTGTAGAACTGATCTGGAAGCTATATAATCTCTGAGGGATTGAATGTCTGGGAAGGATTTTAATTCTCCTTCAATGATGAAGCTGAACTTGGCTGGATAAGAAATTCTTTGTTTAATTTGCTTATATTTGAGGACTTTGAATATAGGACTCCCATCCCTTCATGCTTGTAGTGTTTCTGCTGATAGGTCTGTTGCTATTCTGATTGGTTTTCCTCGGTAGTTAGTCTGACCTTTCTCTCTTGCTGCCTTTAGGATTTTTTATTTTGTGCTTATTTTGTTTAGGCAAATTACTTTGTGTCTAGGGGTTGGTCTTCTCATTTGATGTCTTTTGGGGATTCTCTGTATTTCCTGTGTTTCACTGGTCACATCTCTGTTAAGATGGGGAGTTTTCTTGGATGACCTCCTGGAATACTTGCTCCAAGGTATTCTCCATTTCCCTTTCTTCTCCTGGTATACAAATCAGATGTAGGTTTGGTCTCTTGATATAATCATACATCTCTTATAGGCTTTGTGCTTTCTTTCTGGGTTTTCTTTCTATGGTTTTTATAGATCGGCTTAATTCCATGTTCTGGTTTTCAAGTTCTGAGATTCTTTCTTCAGCTAGATTTATTCTGCTCTCTAAGCTTGTCATCATGTTATTTATTTCCTGAATGAAATTTTTTATTGCCAAAATCTCAGTTACAATTTCTTTCAGTGTTACTTCTTTTCTTTCTTGAGTCTTATTCACTCTTTCCCTACATTCCCTAATTCCTGTTGTATTCTGGGGCCAGTTTCGGATGACTTCCACTCTTTGGGCTCCTGGTTCTGATTTTTCAGGAGTTTTCTCTTTGTTGCTCTTAAAATTACCTGTGGTCTTCCTTTGGTTTTTCCTCATTTGTGACAGATCTCTTGCTTTTCTCTTTAGTTCCAATATTCAGTGTCAGTGGGAGAGGCTTTAGCTTCTGCTGTTTTCTCTGCCCTCTCTTCTTCCCTTATCTGGGCTCTGAATTTGTTCTATTTTTAAACAGTACCATGGGTGAGAAGCTTTGTTGTCTCTTGTAGTTTTTAAAGCCAAATAAGGTAAAGGATGGGGAACTAGGATTCAGAAACTTCTTGCAAATTACAATGTTCACTGATTGTGGTAGATGTTCCTTGAGACCCATTCCCCACCACCACTGTATATGATGATGCAATGGGTGCATGTATGTACCTCGTGAGTCCATAATACAGTGACAGCAATGAGGAACACAGAGAAAAATAGAATAAAATAAGATGAACAAGAGTTTTTAAAAAAGAAAAAAAAAAACAATAACAGCAGAAACCAAAGCAATTAACAACTGAACACACACACTCACAGACATAAACACCCACCCTAAAACAAACTGGAATAACAACAAAATGAAACAAAACAAGCAACAACAACAACAACAGCAAAATAGGAAAACTAAACGCACACACATACACCTAGCACAAAATGAAGGGAGAAGAAAAAGAGAAAGACCAGAAAAAATAATAATAAATGAATTCAGATTGAACCCTCACACATATAGGGACACAGCCTTAAACTAAAAATTAAAATAAAAAGAGAAGATACAAAACAGCAGAAACAAACCAACAACAACAAAAAACTGAAAGATGAATATGCAATCATTCACATACGCATAAACAGAAAACAAAAAACAAAAAAAAAATCAAAAGAAAAAAGGAGGGATGCAGATCAATACCTCACATACACATTCATGCACAAAGAAAAAATATTTAAAAAAAAATTTTTTAAGGATTAAAAATATATGCATAAAAAAAAAGAAAGAAAGAAAGAAAGAAAGAAAAAGAAAAAAGAAAAAAAAACAAAAACAAAAACAAAACCCTGCCCTCTTGTGTCAAGCTCTGCAATTTTTCCTCTCATCTGCTCTGCGGTCTCCTGCATAGCTTCCACCTCTTTCACTCTCTCCCCAATATCAGGAGAAAGGAAGGAGGAGGGACAGTGGAGGTGGGTGGGGCCTTAGTCCTACCCTCCCATTCTCATATGGTCAGGGAGATTCCCTCAGGTGGGGGCAGTGTGAGATTGTCTCTTCCTCAGGAATGTACTAGCTACTCACAGGGGTGTCCCAGCCAGGCCTATCCTGGAATGGAGTTCTCCTATTGTGACTAATGCCCAGGCTCCACCTGGATTTGTCCCTCTCAGTCATGCCCTAGCTTTGTGGGTCTGACCTTCAGAGGATTGCTGGGAAGGAAGGGGGTTGGATCAGGTCTGAACTCCCTACCGATCTCTTTGGAGTTCTTCCTCATCCTTTCCTGGCCACACCCTTTATCCCATTACTGGATCAGGGTAGGGAATGGGGCACCTGAGACTCAACACTTGTCAGGTCCCTCTGAAGTTTGTGCTTTAAGGTATTTTCTCTGGGTCATGATCAAAGTCTGCAGAGTTGATCTGCTAGTCACAGAGATCGGGTCTGTTGCTCCATGATGAGCAAGTCAGAGCACTTTCCTGGCTCATTTTCAAGATGTTGGCAGGGTGCCTCTTTTGTTGTCTCCAGTGTTACTCTGCCTCTGAGTTCCTTCCTCAGCCCTTGTTGCCAGTGTCCGTTCAGGTCCTAAAGTGGTGAAGTAAAGCCTGGAGCTAGCAGTCTCTCCTACTGTAATGGTGAAGCAGAACCTGGAGCAGGTAGTCTCTCCCCACCGCTTCTTGCAGGAAAACTTTTGTCCGTTTAAAAAAAATGGTGCTCAGCTTCTGCTACCTGGGAAGTTTGTTAAGGATCAAGCAGAGACGCTGCAGTACCAGCTGCATCCCCAAGAGGGCCCTGGCCTCTTGCCCACAAACCCCCACTTCATCAGTATCTCTCAGCATTTTCTTCCCAGGAAGGGTATTGTTGACTTAAAAAAAAAATGGTGCTCAGCTTCTGTGTCCAGGGAATCTCTAGGGTCCAAGCTGAGCAACTGCAGCACCAGTCACTGCACCAGAAGAGCCCTGGGTGCTAGCTCCCTAGCCCTCACTCATTTAGCCACTCACATGCCCCTCACTCACCAGCACGTACAGTAAAATTTTCCATAAAGTCACTCACTCACACTGGGATTCACAAAGTCTGAGTGGTTCGGCTGCCATCTTCCTGATTCCTCTTCCATTTTTAGATTAAAAAAATTTTTAACATTAAATATGTTCCTGAAATTAACAATAGATATATGCAAATTCTAAAAGATAATTTTCATGTAAGTTGGTTTGTTTTCATTATTTAATAATTGAATTAAAATTAATTGGCCAGTCAGTACATCTAAGCACCTCTATGTTTCTATAGTTGGCAAAAAGATATACAAATGATTTGTATTATTTAACATGGACTGCTAGGAAAACTCTTATTTATATGCTAGTTTTAACATCACAGTCTTAGATAAAAGATATTTTGCTGTTTAAACTTCACTTTTGCTTCATTGATTGCAGTAAAATAAAATTATAGAAATACACAATTTCAAAAATCAATCCAAAATTTGTACTTTCTTGAATTAACGTTTTCACTAAAGTGAGCAGCCATGTAACATCAATCATTGATGTGAGTTCATAATCACAGATCTTGTATCTGTGCCTCTGCCTCTACCTGCATGTTGGTCTCTACCTCTATGTTCACCATCACCTCCACAGATCTCTCTCTCTCTCTCTCTCTCTCTCTCCTCTCTCTCTGTCTCTCTCTCTGTCTTTCATCTCTATCTCACTGTCTAGTAGATAAAGATGTAAGTTTAAAGTTGTAAGCAAAGTGGTCACATTTATTTAGGTTTTAAAGTAAGAACTGCAGTGGTGGCAGATGTGAAATCAAAATTAATAAAAATAATATTTTTATACTTCAATTCATGTCAAACTGGGGAAAAATACACCTACAAATAATTGGTTGACAGCTTTTGTTTAAATTTTTATTGTAGGCCAGATCATTTTGTTTACTTGTTTCTGAATGCTGTGGTTTATTTATGCTGCACAACACTATATGATGAATGCAAAAGTGGAGTACCTGGGGAAAATCAGCTGTCAAGCTGAATTCAAACATAGTTACTGTGATGTAAAAAAGAAAAAAAAGTCAATTTTGTCACACCCAAACATTCGTAAGACTGAGAAATATGTTTTTGCTGTGTGCTTTTCCCCTTCTCTAGGTTATAAGAGTTTTAAAATGCTGAAGACACAATGCCCTCACACAGTATTTTACTAGTTTGTTATGTGGGTGATGGTGAAAGAGGTGGGTGAGACCATTGAGTTTTCCACCTCATTTGTTTACTCATTTCTATAGACTAGTAATGGTAAAAAAAAGTCACAAAAGACAAAGATTTTATAGTACTCTCAAAAATTGTACAGCTGAGTATTTCTCCTTTGTGAAACACAAAATAGAAAGATGATTTTTCAGGTCTCTCCAAAGCATTTTTCAGATGTATTGTACTTTTCCAATAATATTTTAAGAAGAAAATGCAGGCTCTGGAAGTTTTCTACATGAAGAAACAAGCTAGAAATACAGAAATAGAAATAACATTACAAACAACATAAAGTCTAATTATATTAAAATCTAACCTTTACCTAACAGTTTTGATTTTTCTGTTTTCTATTTGTTTTCAGTGTGGTTGCTTTGTGAAGCAGTAACAGAACTTGTGCATTACAAACTCAGATTTTTACTTATATATATATTAAATATAAAAGTATATATAATATTCTATACAATATCTCATATATAATTATATAACATATATACATATGTGATTATATTATATAATATGTTATATATACATATTTGTGAGGTATTCCATTGAATATTTTTTTTTCTTTTCATTTCATTTCGTAACTCCCATTCTACTCTGCTAAGTGACCTGCTGAGGTTAACATAAATTGCTATTGTAACTTAAAATGAATTTCCCTACCTATAAACAATTATCTGTGATAAACCTTAATTTGCCCACATTGTGTCTGTGCAATATTTTAGGTTAATAATATACTGAAAGATAAGTTTTGAAAAACAAACTTCACAGCAATATTTAAATATTGTAAGAGTTGTTTACTTATGTTATGAACTAAAGGTACCCTAAAGAAAATTAAGGGCTAAAAACTGGATTATAATTTATGCTTGCTTCTTGGATGATATCTAGTTTTTATGATCCACTTTCCAGCAACAATTCTGTGATACCCCTTCATTCCTTTGTATAGGGAGATGTGTCTTCTACCTCTACTGTCTCTTCTATCTCTCCATTCATATATCCATTCTGCATCATTGCAGTTATTTGGTGCAACACCTTCTGCTAGCTGCTGGGTAGCCCTTTAGCCTGTCTTCGTTTATCAATTTAATTTATAAATGTTGATGAATGACATTAAGGCATCAATAGATGTGACATAAAACTTACGGTTTGCATAGTAAATAGCTAAAGCTCACCCTAAGATAAGGGCTCAAGTTCAGTCAACAATGAAACGAGAATGGAAATAAGGTATGGGGAGGGCGGTAAAAATGGAGGAATGAGTAGCTTTGGGTTTAATTGCTGTTGTGGTAAAACATGGGTTGAGATGCCCTTCTGTGGCCTTGATCTCATGTGATTTAAAATTTTAAGAAATGCCAAGGGAACAAAGAAGAATGGGCTTTCTTTTTAGATAACACAGATGTGGGGCAAAGGATAAAGGGAAAGTTTGAAGGTTTAAAAGCTCACTGAGAATAGAGTCTTTCTTTTTCTTGCAAGTGGACATTTTTGTTGCTTAATTTATCTCCTGCCTAAATCCAACCAGAGAAACCTCATTTTCCTTTTAGATCCCTTTCAAAAATAGGAAAATAAGTCAGTCCCAAGGTAGTCTGCTCAGTTTTCTAAGTATGAGTAGTAATTTTTGGAAGAGTAAATTATTTCAATTTTTATATATTTTTAGCTAAGTATTAGTTATGCCAACCAAAGCAATTCTAACTGACTTAATAGACACTGGTAAAGATGGTAGCTCTTATAGTAGTCGTCTTAATGACTTGAGCATTCAAAAAATATATGAACCATAATCTTCATTGACCCTTCCTCCACTTTATCTTCATCATGTTCAGTGTAACTTTTTGTAAGAGTTTTAGTATAAAGGTATAAGTGTAAGTGGGAAGCAAAATAGCATTTCCATTTTAAAGTTGAGCTAATGGCAGTGCTAGGACAACTGGTTACCTTTTCCTGAGAGTAAGTCTTACCAATCTCTAGTTGCCTATGTGGTATAGAAAATCAAATAATGATTAGCATGTTATATAGGTTGTAGGTTAAAATCCTTTATATATTTATTGAAAATATGTGCCGTGAATGCATATTTTGAATGCTTACATTTTTATTTACCCACAGATATAATTTTTGCAATAAAATAAAATTCTCATAATTATTTTTATTACTAGTTTCCTCTGTACACAGTCCAGTCAGTGCCACCTATAAATTGCCTAATTCCAATCACCTTCGGGGATTGTCTTCAAAATTTTCACTAGATGTATTGTTTTTCCTTCTTCTTTAAATCTCTCCAAGCACCAGTATCCCTCCATGACCTTAAAAAAAAATGGAAAACTGCCCTTGCTCCTTATTCCAATCTATAAAATTAATTAGGTAGGGGTTATTCTCCTACAGTAAAAGTAAGACCATACACTCTCAATTAACAAAATTTAAATCATGTCATTCGCTAGAACACAAGCTTGAAATATTAAACAGCAACTCATAATTATGAGTGTAGATAGGAAGGATGCAAGATGTGGTAAAAGACAGGAAAACAAAGAGTCATTTAGATTGAGGACAAATAAGAAATAAATACATTTATGTGAACTCAACATGCATTGATCTTACCAAATATTAAAGTGATGGCTATGATATTAAGAATTCTCTGTTCTGGAAAGATAGAAAGGAGGTGAGAAGAAATAAACAGACCTCTTTTTTTTTTTTTCTGGAAATTAGTTAAGGTGTAAGATTTCCTGGAAGTCTTTTTTTTTTTTTTAAATGTACTCAGCAAGAATAAAAAGACTCTCATTGAAAGTGACTTTAAAACATGAGATGTTCCAGGAGATTACAGTTCTCAAGCACAGAGAGTGCATATAAATTACCATATTCTACACCACCATTGAAAGATTGCAAACTTCTGTTCTACTAATCAGTTCAAGGTGTGTATTTGTGTGTGTAACTTGTATAACTTGCATTTTGAGTTTTTAGTACAGTAATTATCACCAATTATAAAATAATTATTTTCTAAAGATCACATTTTAATGACTAAATTGAGTGTGCAATCTAGCATAATTTGGAGGACTCTAAACAAAGCCACTAGTGAGAGGCCTTCAATTAGGAAAACATTTAGAAGCATTATTTTAGTTAGTTTCTAAGGAGTGCTTAAAGTGGGAACAAAATAAGAACAATATTTCTTATAAATCTGCATTATTTTAAAATAAGAACAAACAAGTGCTTAAAATTAGTAAACATGAAGAATATGAAAAATATAGTATTTAAAAAGCATTTTTTAAGCTTTTCATACTTTCTATATTAAATGGTAGCAATTGTCAAGATGTAAATATACCTTTCTATGATGGAAGTTCCAGAAAACAAATCATTTAGTTAGGTGTGATTTATTTACACTTTCAGTTTTCCTTTTAAAATTTTTGTGTGGGATGTCCCGAATAGCCTAATCAGACCTCTTACGTGTAAAATATATAAAAAATGATTTGATTCTGTTCAGAAGCACTGAAGAAAAAGTGGTTTAAAATAATGCTAGACTTTCTGTTTCTTCGCTACCTGTAATGTAGCAAAAATAGCTGATGTGGCTAAAGTGAAAGCACTTCTTGTATCCCTCTTTAAAGCACCATTACAATTCTCGCTTATATGCATTCAAACTTCTAGTACAAAAATGAAGAATACTGTTTTAGATTTGAAGGTCTACTTCTTTGATCTACCTGAAATATCCAAGTTGCATCGCTTCTAATAAGCATTACACTGACAAGTGTGGCTCCAAATTAGCTTGCTGAAACCAAGGCTAAGAAGCATCCTGAATTTTTAGCCACCTTAACTCTAGCTCTTCAAATGATTATGTAATTTAAGTGGAATTTACTTAACGTTATCCACTTTTTCTTTTTACATGTAAAATAACTATAAAACATATTGGATATTTTTCTTAAAAGGACAGAATGAAATGACTAATATCAGAAGGCTTTTAATATTACTTTGCACAAGAAAACATTATCTGGTTTCCTACTGTCATATAACACATAGGGTAGAGACCTGTAGTATTTCCTTTTTTGGTTGATAGGTATGCTCCTTTTGAATGCCAAATAAGAGTTACTGATTCTTCCATACATAGATAACTAACTCCAGTCACTAGTGTGTCACCTATGTTGCACAGATATAGCCTCATATTCTATTTCTAGCAATATGTTTAAATTGCAGGTTACATATAAAATGAAGTATAAAAAGAACCAGGGATAAACTCAACAAAACAAACTACTAAGAATGTTGTTTTTCTACAAGCAAGTATAAGGATAGCGATTTTGAATTCTTAAACAGAGATTTAGCAAATTGATGACAATAAAAACTAAATAGGATAAGATTTATTATTAACAAGTAAACAAGAAGCAAGGCTATCTGCCTCTTATAATATTCATAACAAATAATTTTAAAAATCTTTGACTAACTATATCCTATGAGAAGACTTTGAAAGAATGACATGGAAAGAATAACTACTCCACATTCTGGCAAAAAAAGCCCAAAATAACTTGAAAAGTAAAGAACATCATCACAAAGTGTGTTCAGTAAAGCAGTTCATATTAAGTGTACCAAACTTTGTGACACAGGGAAGGCAAGAAAATATACATCGCTTTTAAGAAAAGAGTCAATTGCTATGAAAAGTCTCCTTAATGTTATATTTAGGACTACAAGTGGATATGTTGATTGCAAATGTCTGTTAATCTGTATCTGTAAAAGAACTCATTTGTCATCTAGATCTTTCATTTTCACATAGAATTTATTTACCATAAAAAAAGAAAAGAGTCAGTAAAAGGATACTTAGGGATAATCCAAATTTATAAATTATTAGACAAAGATCAATAACCATGATAAAGTGTTACAGGATCTAGTCAGGAAATGGACAATACGGGTGAGAAAATAAATGGGCAATCCACATAGCTTCAATACATATATTTTTTTAAAATTTAATGTCATATTATATTTGCAAAAACCTACAAAGCTCCATGAAAAAGCAATTGGCTTAGGTCTTATTTTTATATAAATGCATAGCAAAGATTATATCAAAAATCATATGATGTTCAATTCAACAATGTTGTCAAGTAAATGCAAAAATGAGATATTGCTATGAAAGAACCAAGGAGGCTAAATTTTAAAATGAGCAATTCCAAGTTTTGGCAATAATCGTTCATATTTATTGTTAGTAGGAATGTAAACTTGTAATCTACTTTGAGAAACTGTTTAACATTATCTAGTAAGTTTCTGTAAACATCTTCTCATTGACCAATTGACTCTTTTCCTGGTTGTTTACTCAAAATAAATTTTAAAAATTTGTTCACCAAAAGACTTGCAGATGAATGTTCAAGAAGAGAATGAATTAGCAAATTGTGGTATGTTTGTACAATGTAATATTGGTCAGTGATAATGTGTATATATATATATATATATATATACACGACTACTACAAAAGAAGCCAAACACAAATGGTTACCTAGTCAATAATTTCTTTATATTAAGTCCAAGAAGAAACTAAGCCAATCTAGAGTTACCAAACGTCATTTCTAGTAAAACTGGTTAGTGGGAATTAGTAGGCTATAAGTGCAAGGAAATTTTCTTCAGTGATATAAATAATCTATACTTTGCTGTAATAATTACATAGGCATGTATTATCATCTAGACATATTAAAAATTTGAAAAATCTGTACTTACTGTTAAGTAGGAACTAATTTTATATTGGGTGAGAATCAATGTACACTTTTTCAGTTATACGTCAATTAAAATATTTAAACAAATAATTTTCTACCCTAAATTTTTCTGAGCTCTCTATTTTACATGTACCACTGTTTTATTGTCTATTCTTATGCCATTTTGAAACTGCCTTAATTACTACAGCTCTATTATGATTCTCGATACCTTACAAAATTCTCAGAGGACAATTAGTCCTCTTCCTCTAATCACTTTCTTGGTCTAGCACACATAATAGCTCTGTCTAAACATTACTATATATTCCTTAAAGTCCTTGCCCTGGCCACTATCCCCATTACACTCAGCAGAATACCCTGAGTCCTGCTTAATAGAGAATGTAATGGCTTCCAGGCAACCACCTACAAACCTATTGGCATCATCAATCATTCTTATTGCCTTCCTTCCAGTTTTAGGAGAGCAGATGTTACTGCCGTGGAATAGCAATAACTGCAACTGTCGTCTGATTCTCATCTCCTCCCAAAGTGTCAGGAGCCATATACCAACAATTATCCACTCTTGTCACATATTTTCTTCTATTGGAAACATTTTTTCTCACTTTTTGGTAACAAAGTTTGTGTTTTAAATTTTTTTTCAAAAATAATTTATTTTAAGAATGAAACATTTCAAAAAACATCTTGATGCTCATCTCTCTACTGTATGTGTCTCTCTGAGTTCACTTTATATTCGAAATAATTTTTTACTTAAAATTTTCACCAGTATGCATATGGCATACAAGTACCCCCTTTGTTTTGCATTTCAAAATTAATACAAGTGTTTTGAATTAAGAGAACACAAGCAAGAATAATGAACATTATGCTTTATTTGCAACACAGCTATTTTCAATCAAGTTATCTTTCTTAATCATTTCACATGTTATCATGTGTAAAATGGCAAGTATTTCCTAATGCCTGTATAAAATCCCCAAACTATACCATAATTGATTAACTACTCTCCAGTTTTTAATTTTCTATCTTCTATAATATTTATTCTTCCTCTGACTCTCTCCCAGTCTACCCTGCTGCTAATGTTTCAGAAAATTCTAATTTTGAATTCTATTCTCAATGGATGTACATTTTCCATACCAATCACTGATTATTCACTAATCTCCATGCTAGTTTAATCTGCTTTCTCTTTCTCTGTTAAATCTTATTGTATCTAACAACTGATTAGAAGTTGGCTTATCTTGCAGACATTTGAAAACCAATATTTCTGAACAACAATGAATTTGTTTTCTTTAAACCTGAATGCAATATTTTTCCTTACTCAGGTCTGTTCTTCTTCTAGACATTATCCCTCCTTTGGTAAATGTTTATCCTATTGATCTAGTTACCTAAATCAGAAGTGAAAGTCATCTTTGAATCTATTTATGCTCTTACATTCAATCAGAAGCAAAGTACAACAGATATTGCTTTCTTAGTGCCATTCAAATCTGTTACCTCTGATCTCTCCTCACTCCTACTGTTTTATTATCCGATTTGCTTATATCTAAACTTAATTATTAAATGGGAATTTGAATTGACCTCTCTGAAGCCATTCAGATTCCTCCAATCTAAGATTTCACGCTGTACACTGCTATTAGTATGATCTTTCCAAAATATAAAATTGATGATGTTACTTATCTGCATAGAATTTCTTGAAACTATTTTGCTTCACAATAATACCTGATTTATTTAAGTTCACATAATAAAAATCTCTGTTGCTGTCATAATTCAAAGATCTCCTCCCAAGATTATCATCTGGCTATTTAACCAAACACTAATCTAGGCACTTCTGTGAAGTATATCTTAAAACAGTTGACTTTAACGCAGGAAAATTATCCTGGATTATCATGGTGGACCCAACATAATCACACAAGTCTTTAAAAAAGAAGAGGAGGCAGAAGAGATATGCAGATGAAGAATCAGTCATAGAGAAATGCTAAAAGGGAAAGTCAGAGAGATTCAAAGCATAAGAGGAATTCAACTCTCCCTTACTGAAGGAAGACCCATGGAAATCAGATGAAGGAATGCAGAGACTATACTGGAGCAGTGTGGTCCTTGCTAGCAATCAGCAAGAATATGGGACCTCAGTTGTATAACTATAAGAAACTGGATTCTGCCAAAATCCCAGTGCAATCTTAGGAACAGACTTTTAAGAACCTAGAAGGCTGCAACCTTGGTATTGGCCTTGTGAAACACATAGTGCAGAGAAACCAATAAAACCAAACCACACTTCTGACCTACAGAACTGTGAGATAATACATTTGTATTGTTTACACTGCCAAAGTTGAAGCAATTTGTTCAGCAGCAATAGAAAACAAATACACTTTTATAATCTTATTCCATCCTCTTAAACTTTATCCTTTGTCACTGCACCTTCCCCATATTACCTTGAGGTATTCTGAAATATTTTATGTTTCCAAATCATCAAGCCTTTCACTGTCTCAGTGTACAAACATTCACAGTCTTTTTTTTTTTTTGGCCTGGCTAATTTTCATTTGCCCTTCACAACTCATCATAGCTATCATCTCTTCTGGAAGCCCATCTGAACTATCAAGTTTATTTTGGGTGCTCTAGTATTATTACCAATGTACTTTGATTTATTTCCATCAAAGAGTATGAGACATTCTCTGGCAATTGTCAATGTCTGTCTCCTCATTTTTTAATGTAAGTTCTTTGAAGACAATGACTATAAATCATATATATGTGAGTTGCCTGGACCTAGCACAAAGTACAGCACAATGCTTGTGTGCAATAATCATTTCTTGAATAAATGCCAGAATCATGGGTTTGTATTTTGCAATTAATTATTAGGGAGAAGTTATTAGGGAGAAGTGTATCAATAAAAGGTCATTCTCCTTTTGGTAAAGTTATTTTGGCAATAAAGATTAACCTAAAGATATTTTACTGTATCCTGGTAATATATTTTTTATTGATAAAACTAATGTTTAATTGTGGCACTGAAAATAGTTTTTCTTATTTAATTAAAATACATTATTTATTGAAGCTAATCTTTTAGGGAGCATATCTTAAGTACTTTTCCATATTTGTATGCCCCTTTCCAGGTAGATAATTTTTTTTTTCTCCAGAGAAATGATTAATTGCGTTCCTCTTCAGGGAAAAATATTAGAGGATCTTTACATGCCTTGATTTTTCTCCACATTTCTAATTTATTTCTTCTATAATTGAAGGAATGCTTATAACTAGAATGAGCCTAAAACCCACTGACCTCTTAGGTTCAGACTCTTCCTCCTTTGCATTCATAAGAACCCAATTTTCCAAAGCAACACTAGTTATATTTGCCACTATTTCTGTCAGTGAGATTGACTTTATCCTGTGGGGGAAAGCTTGCATTTTCCTAACTCTTCCTTTGTGATAGTTTTAGTAGAAGTTCATTTATCTAAAGGTAGAAAGTAGCAGAAAGCCCACGTTGGCCTTAGGGAAAAGCAGAGAAGCAGCATATGATGTGCCATTTGCCCTGTACAATGGTATCTAGCATAGAAAACACCGAGTATGGGAATGTAACCTACACTTGACTTTTCAAATTCTGTACTATACAAGGTAAAGGCCAGAGGGGTGCCTTAAACTCATTCACACAAAGATACAGCAAGAGCATTCCTGTGTGTAATTTACTATTCTGGATTCCATTGTCTATTTTCATTTGGCTCACAACCCATCATTAAAAGATCTCATGAATTAGCTAACTTAAAATCCCACACCAGTCAATAAAACTAAGGGAAACCTAATTTTCAGCACTATGCCATTATCTTAGAGATAATGAGCCTATCTAAAATAATTTTGTCACAATCTGTAAACGTCTTTTCTTGTGTTAAATCTTAGAAATGTACTTTTTGGTCATACTACTTGGTGACTAGTTTACAGAATCTCTGTGCTAGTTATGTGTATATGATAAATATATGCACATACACATGGATAAGTAATCTCACAGGGTACTATTTTTAATGTTATAGGTTCCTAGAAGAAAGATCATGGTCCATTGTTTATGCAAATAACTTATGCTTTTTCTTGCAATGGTAGCAATACTGGCTTAATTATGTGTTGCTCTATTTGAAATATATTTTGTTTATACATATGAAATGAAAAACTTTGTATATTAACATGATTAATAATGACAACTTTAAGTTTATAATAAAGTTGCATTATACCAAAATGCTCATGTTTTGGGGTATTTTTTTTACTCATCAATCTTTTAAAGTACTCAATTCCCCTTACAAAATATTGTTTGGATAAGGAAAAAGAGTAAAGTGAGGCTGGATGCCAGATGTTTAATTAGTGCCACTTCATCTAGCCACTTCAAACAGCATAATGCTCTCATGGAGGAAGGAATTTTCTGTCAGTATTTCGTTCAAAGTATACAGTAAATACTTCTAAATGATTTAATGACAAAGTATGGCAAATCAGTTAATGCATAAAATGAACAGGAAAAAATATGTTTTTTCCAAGTCAGTTTTACAAAATCATGGCAGGTCAAGAAAACAAGTTTGTGATATTGTGGGTAAATAAAGACCAATGTAAATAGGACCATCTTCAAATATTTGTCTACACAATCTTATTTTTTTATATACAAACAAGATTAGAATGTAATTTACCTGCCTTAGCAAAACAAATGCACAATCAATTTTCAATTAAACTCTTATATTGCCTTCGTCCAAATTTTAGCTTCCCAGTTTATTAGCCATGAAATTTTGGACAATTAAGTTGTAATTTTCTAATGTGTAAATCAGCACAATACTAAGAATTTACCTCCCAGAGCATTGAATGAAACAACTGAGGTGATTCCTTGAAAATGTTTAGCCTAGAGCTAGGCACATTGATAGTGTCCAATTAATGTTACATATCAATATTACAATTATTTCTGAAAGTTCTAATTAGATATTATCAATGATCTTATTTTGTAAACTTCTATTTTTGCATTAAAAATACGTAATTCTGGTTAGAAATACCAAATGATGATCCAACTTTTCTTCTGCCCTAGTCAGTGATAACTGATGCATTTGTAAGAGAACACACTTCTAAAATTATTTTTAAAAATTAAATAAAAGCTTTCTCCCTGCTTACACTACTCATTTAAGAGACAATTAAATATTATTTGAGTGTCTGGATTAGCATTACATTTAATTACACCTTAAAAAAAAGATTATCTTATCTGCTTTTTAGACTTATGTATTTAAGATGTTGGTACTTAATGTAGAGATATTTTGGTTACAAATCTGTTGTTAAGTTTTAAAACCAGCATTAAGTTTTAGGACCAAAGTGAAAAAAAAAAAGATGTTAAGAGTGTTCAATATTTTCAATCTGCTTAAATATTCAGTTTTACTTAAGTATGGCATAAATTCAACTAAATTCCAAATATCACAGATAGACATTAGCAATTGCCCTATGCAATAAAAAGTTTAATACATTATTATTTTGGTCACATAATCAATGAACTGCATATATGATTCCATTTATTTTAATTTTTTAAGTTCTACTTAACATAGAAAATTTTTTTCAGGACATAAAAAATAAATTTTTCAGGGTAAAAAAGGAGATTTTAAAAAATCCATGTATTTCTCATATCAATGTTAAACATTATACATATTATCTAATATAATGCTATCAACAACAGGTGAGTCTCTTAATTTGTAAAGAAAATGCAGAATTCTGCTATTCAACATCTTAACCAAAGTGGAAAGAGGAAAGCCTGGATATGTATTAAGGACTCTCTGACATCAGAGCATGATTTTTTTTTACAATAAAACACTTCATTCTTCCTTTTCAGTTCAATGCTTACAAAAAAATTGACAATCTATTTTATTAGATATTACCAGATATTTAAATTTTCTATGGCATATGCGGAATGTTTTATATATATATATATATATATATAATCAATAACATTATTGGGCAGACAAACCATAAAGTTGGTCAAAATGTGCCAGGGTGGATTCTATTTTGGTAAGTGACAAGGTTGAGTAAATGACCGGAGACAGATGTCTAATGAGCGAAATTAGAGAAAGAAGTTTCAGTGGGTGAATTTTGCAATAATTAGTCTCAATCTCCATTATTTCTCTTGATCTCAGCATGATAATGAATAGAAATGTAATATTTTTGCGCTCATTTAGTACTCTGATCTTTATGATTTCTACATGAAGAGTCATGATCTTTGCATACATAGTTATTCCTAGATACCATTTTCAATGCATAAAATACTGTGTGTTTTCCCAAGTTCACTGTAGTATTATTATTTATGCCTCTTATTTCTTTCTTATTTAAAAGAAAGAAAACATACTTAATAGATTTATAATTTGATAATTTTGTAATATGTTTTAGTGGCATTCTGTGTGGATCCATATTATTTTATGCATCTGCCCATCTTGCTACTGTGAGAGGATGAAGGGCAGAGAATGCCTTATTAGAATGTTGGTCACATTGTAGGCACCAGAAAAATGGTTTTAATGAGAGAAAGAAAAAATTAAGAGTAGAAAAAAGACAAGAGAAATGAAATAAAGTTAACACATTTATAATTTAATGGTTGCAAGAAGTTATAAGTTAAAAAAATATTTTTAACAGTATTTGCAAATAAAAAATGGATTTTCTAATGCCAGGAATATCTTTACAAATATTTATTCTTGAATTTTTTTGTATATAGAGCATTGACAATATTTATAATTATACTTACCTTGAGTAAACTTTATTGAGATAATTTGTGAAAAATAATTTCAGAAAGAACACAAAGTATAAACATTGTACGTTTTGGCATATAGATCACATCTCTAATATTGAAAATTTAAATATGAAAAAGAAAACAGTAATTAGAATTTATGAACAATTCTTTTAAAATCATATTCTATAACATAATTCTCATGTTAAGGAATTTAATTGCAAAGTAATTTAAGTATATTAGGTAATTATTTTAGAATTGTATAATAGTTACAAATGAAAGACATTTCTGCAAAATTTTCTTTAAGCCTCACTTTTTTTTTTTTTTTGAGTTGGAGTCTCACTCCCTCGCCCTGACTGGAGTGCAGTGGCACGCTCCTGGCCACCATATCCTCGACCTACTGGACTTCGGCAATCCTTCTGCCTTAGCCTTCCAAGTAGCCAGAACTACCGGCGCACTACCATGCCAGGCTAATTTTTGATTTATTGTAGAAAAGAGGTCTCGCCAAGTTGTCTGGGCGAGTCTTGAACTGCAGGCTCAGGCAATCCACTCGCCTCACCTCCCAAAGCTCTGGGATTATACACTGAGCCCGGCCAAGCCTCACATTTTTCAACAAATTCACAACTTTCACTCAAGGTTGATAGTGTAATTAATGAATTAGTAATGAGGTTTGTAAATTTGATGATGGCTTTCATTTTGCTCCAAAACACTGAGTGTAAGAAACCACCAATTGTTAAAACACATTTAGTCTTGTCCAAGTTCATTATAAAGGGAACAATAGCTCAGGTTAAGGGCACAGCAAAAAAGATGCTCTGTATAAACAGGAGCAAGCCCTTACCAGACACCAAATCTTCCAGTGCCTTGGTCTTGGACTTCTCGGCCTCCAGGAATAACAGAAATACATATTTTTAAATGCTAAAAAAGAAGAAAGAGCAACACATTTTCATTATCATCATGTGTAAAAGAGGAAAATAAAGGCATTCATCTCCGATGCCCCTTATTTGCTCATTGCTAATTGCAAAAAAGAAAAAAAAGTACAAGTTGTTTACATTGTGAACATATCATTTTAACTTTTCAGAAGTTTTTAAATATTACTATTTAAATATAATGAGGTAGAGAATCAAATATAGTCAAAGAACTTTCATAGGAGGCCAAATTTTGAAAATCAATATATTATGAATAATTCTGGTTCAGGGAAAAATGTCAAAATTCATTTGAATACTATAAAATTATGTGTTATAAATATTTGCATGTTTCTCAGGTAATTACTTTCTAGTTGTAGAGAGAGAAAATGAGATGAATAGGAAAAGGTCCCATGCAATAGATGAGTGCAGTTACAATCCTGAGGACTTTTGTGTCACACCAAAATAGAAAGTCTTCCACAATTAGGTGATCTATTCTACAGAAACTGGAGAATTCTACAAAAAATAAATAAATAAACCTGAAAAAACAAAACAACAACAACAAAAATTGATCTTATAGTTTATGTTTCGTGAGCTAATTTTTAATTTATTTCTGTTTATATCTATCTGTAATGTTGCAATATTACAATTCATTCTATTTTTAGAACTGTCCAGGATACAAGAGTAGTTATGGAAATAACAATTTTCTGAATTGTTAACCTAGTATTTTTATATCAATTGCCATCTTATTTGCTACATTAGCATCATTATGATCATAATCTCCTTTTAGTTAACTTTCCATTTATTTAAAGTAAATTTTTACAAGTAATTTAAATATTTAGAAGTTAGAAGTATAAAGATCATTTGAGTGTTTATCTATAAATTTTTAATAATTATTTTTTCCACAAGGCTATTTTCTCTTACTCTACAAAAGAACATGTAATTTGTTTGTAAATACTCAAATGACTTCTATATTGATGTATCATCTACATCTCAATATTTTTGCAGTATTGTTTCAATATCTAGCTTTAATTTCATGCCTATCAATTCTAGAAATAGCAAAGAATTATATAATAAAAAATGAAATGAGCATCAAAGGTTATGTTTTATATCACAAAATTAAAGTGAAATATACCTAGCCCAAATTGTATTTGATAGAATAGAAAGTAGTGCTAATGTCTTAGTCCATTATTTTATTCGAAGTAAAAATTTTGAATTTTTTCTACCAAAATATTTGATATTCAATCCTACCTTGTTAGAATTGATATGGATTTGAAAAACATGCCAGCAAGTGTAGAAAATAACCCATAACTTCCTCTTTCCAGAATTCTCATAATTCCAGAGTAAAAATTCAATATTGTCTTTGTTTTCTCAATTTTGCTTTTTTGATGTCTTAGACTATTTTTTAAATGTAAGACATAGCTCTATAAAATGTTTTCTACTTTACAGCAATACAGTATATTGTAGAGGATGTCTGTTGAAATTCAACACCAGGTAGCCATGAACTCCAGCAAATATGTATGTAGCATTTGCTATGCCAGGCACTTTTGTCCTGAGTGTTCCACATAATCCTTGCAACAGCTTGATGAGATAAATTTTGTTTTTGTCTGCAACTCTCAGATAAGATAATTTAGTCACAAAAAGAGGGATTAGATGCCTCCTTAGTATCACATATCCAATAACTGATGTAAACATGTTTTAAGTTTGGACAATCTAGTGCCTGATCTAAAACTTTACCACAGACAGCTTCTGTAGATTTCTTTCTTATATACGAGTAGAAAAAAATGAATCTACATTTTGTGAAGGCCTGAAGGTAATATAATTTTGGAAGATTCACTTAAAAAAAAAGAATACAATTTATAAATATCAAATTAATTATAAAAATAAACTTTTGGAATGAGAAAAATTTGCAACAAATATGCTAAAGACAGTTCAGAATGATAAAATCATGTTTAGTAATCAACTGCCAAATGTGTACTTTTCTATAATATTTTATTTTACATTTTTATTACCTCTTTAAAGGAAAATATATTAAAATATATATTTTATGTAGAGACTAGAAAAGTAATTAAGTACTGACATTGTCATTCTTGATAGAAAAAATTATAGATAATTTATGTTAATAAAACATACTACTTCACTCAGATAATACACTTACATTTTGTACTACCACTAACGGTTTCCACTTTCCAAAGAAATAAATATGATAAATTTAATATTTCACTATTCTTTCCTCGGTTTTGCCAACACAGGTAAAGCAAGTAACAAACTTTATTATGCACTTTATTTTGATTGAAATACACAGACATTTCCTTCTATTGATATTTCTATTAACTGCATGTATTTAAAAAATAATAATTTTAGTAAATGTTTTGATATGTCTTACTATGAAATACCTGTCCTCTTACTCATTGGAAAAGGGGTAATTAGTATCTTTAAATCAAATCAGATTAGCAAATGCTAATCCCAGGAAACCCAAAATTATTTCAGAAAATGTATTCTTAATATTCTTCTTCTCTGGGATCAATTTTAGCACAAAAATCAATTTCAGGGTTCAACAAGAAAAACAGAACTGGATTGCATCTATATCTATATCTGTACTTATATCTATCTATAAATTGATGTGTATTATATACCCATATCTGACATCTATGTATGTATGCATGTATGTATTTATCTATCTAACTAAAATTTATTAAGAGAGTTTGTTATAATAAATTGGTTTGTACACTTTTGAAAACCAAGAATTTCATGGTGATGGAATGGAGCCCAGGTTGGAGTGCAGTGGCATGCTCATGGCCATCCCAGTATCGACCTACTGTGCTCAGGTGATACTGCCTCAGACTTCCAAATTGCCAGAACTACAGGCATGCACTACTACGTCCAGCTAATTTTTTGATTAATTGTAGAAATGAGGTCTTGTCAAGTTGCCCAGGCAGTTCTCGAACTTGTGGGATGAGACAATTCCCTCACCTTGGCCTCCCAAAGTGCTGGGATTACAGGCTTGAGCCACTGTGCCCAGCTGCCTAATTCTTTATTATTCATTAACTTGTTTTGTTTTGCTCTTCCATTCCCAGACTCAGACCTACTGATTGATAGGAGAGGAAGTGAAAGAAGAGAAAGAATAAGAAGGAGGGGGTGGGGAAGGAGGAGAAGGAAGAGGAGGAAAATGATGACACAGAGCAAAAGAGAGAAAGAGAAAGGAAACTCTATGGTGAAATCCCTTTGTTATATTAAAGAAAATTGAAAATATTACTATGACTGACTTAAATATCAAAAATAGTTTCAGTGGTGGATAGTCACAATAGACATATTGCATCCATTCATTATATGCATGATACATAGCACATGGAAAAATTAAGCATAAGGAAAATGTTGATAAAATATTTAAAGAGATTTTGTTTGACTCTCAAGGTCCTTCTTCAAAATCGTCTTATCTAATGTAATTCCAGCATCAAAGTATACTTTTTGACATGTTGAAAACAAAATTATTTTTTTTGTAAATATATGAGAACAGGTAAAATTTTAATGTTAGTAAGGGGTAACCGCAGAATGGCAAAAGTATTTCAAAGAAGGATGTGGGACCGAGGGAACAAAAATGGTCACCATGGAACAGCAGACTGACAATACTATTGCCAAGCGAAGCAGAGAGTAGAAATCACATCATCAATAGATGGATACACTCCAAAGACTTTTGGATGGGTAAAGCACCTTGCAGCTAGCAAATGTATCTTTGCATAGATAGGGACCAGAAAACAACAGAAGATGTGAGAATCTGGGCATTCCATTCCCCACTGTGTGCCAGACTCACAGAGGAACCGAAGCCATGTCCAGCAAATGAGACTGGGAGAGTGTACCTAAGATACATTGGGTCCATTAACTCCCTCCCTTTTGTGCATGAGTGTTGATCCTATGTAGGAGTCCTGGTCAGGACATAGCAGTAGGCAACTGGAACCCAAGTAGAATGAGGGAAAAATACACTGATACAGCAGCTCACAATGTGGCTTCCAGCTGGATCCCAGGCAGGAAAAGTCTACCTGCAGAGTGAATATTGCTGTCCCAGCCAGTTCACAAAGAATCACCTCCAAGCCCTGTGTGTTCACAGGGTGGGTGCCTTCCCCCACCTCCCATGGCAGGGAAATCACTCTTTTTCAAGATCAGAGAGTGGACTTGAATGTGGAGGGAAGGATATGAAAGATACCTAAAGGTTTTCTCAGTGGGAAGGCTTCTGAACTACAAACCAAAGACAGCAGACATGGGGGGAGCATCCTCCCACCCATTTTGCAGAGTGCTAGCAATAGGGACTGCTACAATTGAGAAACATGCCACAGGGTGAAGCAAGAAGTAGAAATGAATCCCTCTCTCTCTCTCAGTCAGTGATCTAAATTGAACCACAAAAACGGTCTTAGATCAGAGGATCAGTGACTAGCTTCAGAGCAACAAAAACAGAATAAAGTACAGAGAGGGAATAAAGGTCTTTCACAAATAAGAAAAATTCAGCAACAACAAAAAAGTCAATTCTCAGAGTACTAAAGCAACAGTATCCCCCCCCAAAAAAAACCAATTATCACAGCACAGACAATGGAATCCCCCTAAAAGACCTGACTCATATTACAGTTACAGAAATCAGAGGTTGATGGCTAAAATGAACAGAGAGAACCAAGAGAAACTAGAAGGGAAACTCATCAACGACATACGGAAAGTAAAAGTGGAGTTGGCCAATTTCAAAAAAGACTGTTCGAAATCATGGAAATAAAGATCTCCATTTTGGAATTTAAAAGCAAAGTAACAATTATAAGAAGTAGAATAAACAAAGTAGAAGAAAAAAATCTTGGAGCTTGAAGATCAAAATATGGAATTAGTCCAGTCTGACAAAAGCATAGAAAAAAGTTCAACAAGAAGGATCAAAGCCACTCTGAGATACGGGACTATGTCAAGAAGCAAAATCTACACCTAATTGGTATAGCTGAAGCAGAAAGGGAAACTGAGAACACCAAAACAAGCATTCGATTAGGTCATTCAAGAAAACTTCCCACATCTAGCTAGAGAGTGACCAGTCAAGTACAAAGATTCAGAGAACCCCTCCACTAGAAGATCATCTCAACAACACATAGTAATCTGCCTTCACAAAGTAAGCATGAAAGAAACAATCCTAAAACATCAAGAGAGAAAAGTCAGACTACCAACAAGGGGAGATCCATCAGAATTGTTCCAAACATATTGTCAGAAACACTATAAGCCAAAATGAGCTGTAGTTCAAACTTTACTCTTCTTCAAGATAGGCTATTCCAGCCAAAAATTTCCCATCCCACCTAGCTAAGCTTCATCAGTAATGGAGAATTAAAATCCATCCAAAGTATCTAATCCTTAAGAGAATATATTGCCTCTAAGTCAACTATTCAGGAGACACTTAAGAATTTTTCGAACATCAAAACAAAATCACACACATCATAAAAGCACAGGCAAGCATAGAGTCAACAGAGTATACAGAACACTCACAAAAATAAAAATGTACACACATATAAATACAAAAGTAAAAAGGAAACAAAGCAATCTCCTGAGTCCCATGACAAGGATAAGCTCTCACATTTCAGTAATCAATTTGAAAAGTAATAAACTAAATGAATCCTTGAAGAGAAACAGAGTCAAAAACTGGGTAAGAAGCACAATCCAACAGTTTGCTGCCTCCAGGAAACTCATCTCACTGCAAAGGACACCCACAGGCTCTAAGCTGGAGACTGGAAAACAGTCTTTCAGTCACAAGGAAAACAGTAGAAAGCATGAATAGCTATTTTGATATCAGACAAACCAGACTTCAAACCATCAAAAGTTAAAAAGGACATGGAAGAAAAGTGCATAATGATAAAACTAAAAGAAGATATTGACTCACACAATCATTGTTGGAGATGTAAATATCTCATTAACAACTCTAGATAGATAATTGAGACAAAAAGTCAACAAGGACATCTGAAAGCTTAACTCAATGCTCAATCAAATGAATTTAGTAGACATCTACACAACACTCTACCCAACATCTACAGAGTATATATTCTACTCATCATTAGATGAAACATACTCTAAGATCAATCGCATTCTTGGGCATAAATCAAACATGAACAAACATCAAAAGATCAAAATAATACTATGCACTTACACAGATCACAATGAAATAAAAATAAGTATTGCCACCAACAAGATCCTTCCCAAACACACAAAGACATGAACACTAAACAGCATGATGCTGAATGACCTTGGGTCAACATGGACATCAAGATAGAAATAAAAAGACTCCTGGAAATGAACAATAACTAAGACACATCTTATCAGAAACTCTGAGGAGCTATGAAAGCAGTGTAAAGAAGAACATTCACAGCATTGCATGCACATATCCAAACAGATTACAAGTAAATAGCCTAATGTCACACTTAAGTGAGCTGGAAAGGCAAGGTCATCCTAAATCCTAACTTCAGCAGAAGAATTCAGATCACCAAGATAAAATCACAGTTGCAGGATCCAGAAGAAAAACAAATATCATAGCGACTATCAGCAAAGCCAAAAGCTGGTTCTTTGAAAGGATAAATAAGCCGGGCTCGGTGGCTCAGCCTGTAATCCCGTGCCTTTTGGATGCTGAGGTGAATGGATTGCCTGAGCCCGTGGGTTCGAGACCCGCCTGGGCAGCGAGACCTCATCTCTACAATAAATCAAAAAATCAGCTGGGCGTGGTAGTGCCCGCCTGTAATTCTGGCTATTTGGAAGGCTGAGGTGGAAGGATCGCCGGAGCCCAGCAGGTCGAGGCTGCGGTGGCCGGGAGCGGCCACTGCACTCCAGTCTGGGCGACAGAGTGAGACTCCAACTCAAAAAAAAAAAAAAAGAAAAGGAAGGATAAATAAGATGGATGGACCACTGACCAGATTAACTAAAATAAGAGAGAGAGAAAGTCCAAATAAACACAATTAGAAATGCAAAAGGCAAAGACACGACTGACCCTGAAGAAATTAAAAAGATTATCAGAGATAACTGTGAACATCTGTATGCAAATAAATAGAAAACCTAATGGAAATAGAGGACTCTCTGATATCACACAACTGTCCAAGGTTGAAAGAAGAAAAATTGAAACTCTAAACACACCAATAATGATCCAAGAAATTGAACCATCATAAGAAATCTACCTACCAAAATAAGCTCCGGACCAGATGGCTTCTAAACTGAATTTTATTAATACAAGACATAGAAGGAGAAGCTTGTACCAATCTTAGTAATAGTGTTCCAGACAATCAAGAATGATGGAATTTTCCCCAGCTCATTTTATGAAGCTTACATCACACTGATACACAATCATGGCAAAGACCCAACAAGGAAAGAGAATTACAGGTTAATCTCCAAGATTAACATAGACACAAAAATTCTCAACGAGATTCTAGCAAATCAGATCCAGCAATACATATCAAGGTTCATCCCCCTTGATGAGGTAGGCTTCATTCCTGGCATACAGGGCTGATTCACCATTGTCAGGCAAGACCATAAATGTAGTTCAGAACATTAACAGATATGAAACCAAGAACCAAATGATTATTTCATTTGTTTTGCAGAAAAATCATTTGACAAAATCCATCATCCCTTCTTGATAAAAACCCTTGAAGACTTAGGCATAGAAGGAAAATTTCCCAAAACAGTAAGAGCCATCTATGGTAAACCCACAGCCAAAGTTTTGCTCAATGAGCAGAAATTAGAAGCATTCCCCCTGAGAATAGGAATAAGACAAGTATGTTCACTCTTAGTCATTCTGTTCAATATAGTTCTGCAAGTCCTAACTAGAGCAATCATGCAAGAGAAGAAAATCATATATACAAATAGAAAAAGAGGAAGTTAAGCTATCTCTCTTTGTGGATGATACAATTTTATACCTTTAAAACACTAGGGATTCTGCCAAAAGCCTCCTCGCACTGATAAATGACTTTGGTAAAGTCACTGGTTAAAAAATTAATGTGTGAATGACAGTTGCATTTCTATACACCAGCAACAGGCAGGCAGAGAACCAAATAAAAAAAACAATCCCATGCACAATATCCACAAAAAATTAAAATACCTTGGCATTCACCTAGCTAGAGACATCAAAAGCCTTTACAATGATTACTACAAACCACTGCTCCAAGAAATCAAGAATGACACAAACCAATGGGAAAACATTCCATGCTTATGGATCAGAAGAATCAATATTATCAAGATGTCGATCCTACCCCAGGCAATCTACAGATTCAATGCAATACCCATAAAATTACCAACATCATTTATTTTTCAGACCTGAAAATGACAATACAGAATTTCATATGGAAACAGAAAAGAGTACAAATAGCCAAGACAATCCCCAGTAAAAGGAACAAATGGGAAGTATTGCATTTCCAGACTTTCAACTTTATTACAAAATTACAGTAGTCAAAACTGCTCTGTATTGGTACAAGAACATGCATATAGAACAATGGAACAGGATAGAGATTCTGGAATCAAAAGAATAGTATCTCAATCTGCTCATCTTTGAGAAACTCACCAGTGACAATTATAGGGAAAGGAGACCATACTTAGTAAACAGTATTGGGAAAAAATGATTGACAACACCCAGAAGAATGAAACTGGAACACTACATATCACCATATATAAAAATCAACTCAAAACGGATCAAAGACCTAACGTAAAACTTCAATCGATAAGAATCAAGAAAGAAAATGTAGGAAAAATCCATATGTACATTGAAGTAGGCCACAAATTATTGACCAAGTCCCCCAAAGCAAATGCAAGTGGGACAACTGGGACTTTATCAAACGGGAAAACTTTTGCATAACAAAAATACTATCATAAGAGAAGGGACACAAACCATAAAATGAAAAAAAAATTGCAAATTATACATCTGACTAAGGCCTAACATCCACCATCTACAAGGAACACAAACAAAGTGAGAGAAAAAATACCGAAAAACAACCTCATTAAAAAGTGGACAAAAGACATGAACAGACACATCTCAAAAGTTGACATACAAGCAGCCAACAGACACATAAAAACAATTCTCAGTCTCACTAACCGTCAGAGAAACACAAATCAAAACTATAATGAGATACCACCTAAAGTTGATAAGGATGGCCATTATTAAGAAATCAAAATCAACAAATGCTCCAGGTGTGGAGAATAGAGAGTGCTTCTACACTGTTGGTGGGAGTGCAAGTTACTTCAACCTCTATGGAAAACAGGGTGGCAATTCCTAAAAGAACTACAAATTGACCTTCCATACAATTCATCAATCCCATCCTGGGAATATCTGGAAAAACATATATCCTTCTACAAAAAAGATGCCGGCAAACACACGTTTATTGCTGCACTTTTCACAAATAGCAAAAACATGGAACTAATCCTACTATCCTCAAAAGTGGACTGGATGAAGAAAACGTGGTAGATATACACAATGGAGGACTACGTAGCCATAAAGAATAACAAAATCATGGACTTTGCAGCAAATTGGATGGAGTTGGAGGCCATCATAATAAGTGAATAAGAAACAAAAAACTGAACATCGCATATTTTCACCCATAAGTGGGACTTGAAGAATATTCACATTAGCACAAGGGAGGGATCATCAATCACTGGGCAATGCAAGGGGAGGGAGTAATGGGGGAGATTGGAAAACAAGTGGCAACACAAAGATATTTGGTTCATTACCAGGGGAAGTAAAGACCTGTTAGAAACCCAAACTTCATCTGCATGCAGCTTATTCATGCAGTTAATCCTCACTTGTTCCCCCACTTTCCTATAATAAAATAACATTTTAAAAATGGAGGTTATGGGAAACATCTATTTTCCAAGAAAAGAAATAATGCCAGAAAACAATTGTTAAATCATAAAAATTATTTAATGTCCTTAAGGACAATAAATATATAATCTTTAGAGTTATCACTTCTGCTTGACAAAAATCAGTGAAATCTTCTTTAACAAAAATTACTTGTGTTTTGTCAGTTTTCTATAATTTAATTTGTAACTTTAGAGTTTGGCTCTTTGTCAGTATATAGTAACCCAGACAATGTTATACACCCTTGGGGAGGTGGATAATTCTTTTGCAAACACCTTAGACAATGCAATGCTCTACTAAAACATATTAAAGATGTATTTACTTTATTACAAAATTTTACTATTTAAAAAATACTAGACTATGGGTACCCAATGGCATTATATTTCCTTGTAACTGGAGAAAGACAACATATTTCCAAAGAATGTCTTGGTATAATCCATAATAATTTCTTTGCACATCTATATATAATCAAACTTTAACCATAAATGGAATCAATCTCTGGAGATTTCTTGCTTACATGACTGTAGGAAAAACAAACAAAACAGACAAACAAAAGCAACAAGAATAATACAAAATTATGTGCAGATAACAAGAGATTAAAATTATATATAGTTATAAAATAAAGAATTTATATGAAATACTTTCTATGAGGCTTACTGAAAGAAAACACATTTTCTGTGATAACTGTGTTCCCAGATAAAATATGAAAGACTAACTCATATCAGAACAAGATAGTCATAAATTCTGTTCAAATAATGTTTGGGACAGTTATTAAAATAACACAGAAAAATAACCTGTAGTGGCCTATATCTTGATCTTTTAATTGTAATTCCTGGCTTATCTCTGAGAATCTAGGACTTTAGAAAATGTAACTTGTGTCTTGACCTTGCTATCAGATATGCTTCTTGTCAGACAGAGCTAGAATAAGATGAATTTTAAAATATCAGTTTGACTTTTCCGAAGTGTTATCACCACATAGATTCCTAAACACAAAATCTCTTCACTGAAAAAAAAAAAAGTTCAGTAATTTATCTTCAATTTCAGTCAGTGTTGTAGACCAGTGAAAAACACAATAGGGGCAAGGTTGTTTGTAGATGTAGAAATGTTAATTTTATAAATGTGTGTCTGATTTAGCTTTTCTTTTTCTTTTTCCTTTTTTAAAAAAACTCTTTCATGATCATTGTCTCTTGTGATTAAGGATAATTCTTAGAAAAAGGAAATAGTATAATCAGAAACTATAGTAATTTCGAAGTCATAATTCAAATGAAAGAGTTATAAGTAATTAAATGTGCATTGATAATTACTAAATTAGAAGAAAACTATTCTATGACCAATATTTCTTTGAAAATTGTAAAATTGTGGTTTAATTGACTAATGCATGTTAAACACTTAGTATGAACATTTCAGATTGGGGAAGTATTTTCAGTATTTGAATAAATTAATGTACATGTTAGTCGAGATAACAAGCTAGCTTTTGATTAGTAAAATCTAAGTGGCCTTGATGTTACATCTGTGCACTAATGAACTATGCAGGTAGGGATCTGCCTTATGGTGAAAAGGGTTGAGGAGAGACACAGAGTAGGTATGACCAAGTTTGTGATTCCCCTATGGTCTCTCTTTCAATTTCACTTTCTTTCCTCTTATCTCTTCAATGATTTTTATAATAAGAGTCAGAAAAAAAGCATAAGCCACATAATTACTAAAAATAATATAACAGTATATAGTTAATGACAGAACACTTATGCTAAGTTTAATGTGTTCCCCAAAGTTCACATGTTGGAAACTCAATCTCCAGTACAACAACAATGAGAGGTGGGACCTTTCAGAAGAGAGTAGATGATGAGGGCTCAGCAATCACAACTAGATAAATGCCATTAAAGTGAGATTGCGTTCATGAGAAAAGGAGTGAGTTTGTTCCCTTGCTCTCTTGATCTCATGCAAGCTTTTTTACCTTTTCACCTTATGCCATGCAATGGCATGGCAAAAAGTTCCTCACCAGGTGCAGACCCCTTAAACTTGGATTTCCCGGTCTCTATAACTGTAAGAAATATTTTATTTTCTTTATAAATTACCCATTCTGTCATGTTTTTATTCAGCCACACAGCAGACCAAGACACCTTATCAAGCATTGCTTGGTTTTCACAGTTGTAAAATGAAATAGTTAACCATACTATGGGTAAGGGCATTCTAGTATTTCCGTTTTTCAAAATTTTTAATTAATTGCACTTTCTGTCACACACTAAATCCTAGATTAAGCTAAACACTCTCAATGGCTGTCAGCATTTTCTTTAGCTCTGGAAACTTCTATTGGAATAACAATGCCTGGCAGTCAAATAAGCAGTGGCAATCAGAAGCATAGACAGATAATAATTCAGAAAAACAAATAAATAGATAAAAAGTAAAACAAAGAAAGGCAGAGGAATGAGTGAAAACAGAGTAAAAATAATAAAAACAGTGGGGAAAGCAAAATGTCATGGTATGAAGTGATTATAAGGTATAGATCATTATTTCAATGTTTGTTTCATAAAATAAACAATAGGATATTTAAAAAATAATAAGAGGATTGGGAAAGAATCAATCTAAAAGTTAAAAATTCAGACTCATTCTTAATGTTAAAATTTTCATATCTGTGTACTCTTTACAAATAGAGAAAACAGAGCTATTTGAAAGTACCCCAAAGTCATGTACACCTCAGTTGATACGTATATAAATAAAACGTAAGAAAGAAATTGTTTGCTGGGCTCGGTGACTCAGCCTGTAATCCCGCGCTTTGGGAGGCTGAGGTGAGTGGATTGCTCTGAGCCCGCAGGTTCGAGACCCGCCTGGGCAACTTGGAGAGACCTCATCTCTACAATAAATCAAAAAATTAGCAGGGCATGGTAACGCGCGCCTGTAGTTCCAGCTACTCTGAAGGCTGAGGCGGAAGGATCACCGGGACCCAGCAGGTCGAGGCTGTGGTGGCCGGGAGCAGCCACTGCACTCCAGTCTGGGCAACAGAGTGAGACTCCAACTCAAAAAAAAAAAAAGAAAGAAATAGTTTTATTACATATAGCAGAGAGTCTATCTAGATCCAGATTTTTGTGAGACTCACTTACTAGAAAAACATATATGTATAGAGTAACAATTTGATGTAAGAGCCTACTAAAGTGAATAGATTATAAAAAGACAAAAATATATTTTAGGAAAGTATATAAGAATCAGAAATGTAAAAAAATATTGTTTTCAAATGAATATGAAAAAGTGAACAGACATATTTAATTATGACTTCTATAAAAAAAATAGAACATTTCCAGCACTTGCAATGTCTGCCCTCCTTTTGTCATACTATATCCAATTTCTTCAAAGGTAAGCACAATTATGACTGAAATTAATATTAACTTTTTCATATTTGAATACCATATAATTGCAACCATTATTTTTCTCAATAGTTGTGCATATTTAAAATTATTTATATATTATGGAGCAGTATTTGACTTTTGTTAATAAATAATATTCTGTTACATAAATGTACCACAATGAATTCATCACTATAAAATTAATCAACATTTATGTTGTTTCCATTTTTTGCTAGTACAAATATAGCAGCTATACATATATGGCTATACACACAAACAACAGACACAAACACGCACACACACAGACACACACACACACACACACACATGGTTTTCATACAAGTTTTGGTTCATTTAATTGCACATATTTACTAAGATCTACTGGTCAATTTCTGGATATAGATGTTCATATTTAGTAGTTAGTGCCAAGCAATTTCCTAGTTGGTGGTACTAGTTGATAGACCTAATCTTAGTGTATGAAAGTACTAGTTGTTCTAAATATTTATCAATAATTATTGTCTAATCACTTCTTGAATTTTGACTAAGAATAAGTTTAACAATTGTGCTGCCTACGTTTTTATGTGACTATATGGTGTGTATATAGTGTTAGCTCACAGTGATTTTAAAGTGCCTATTTTTTTCTTATAACTAATGAGGTTGAACACTTGGTCAATGTTTTTGAACATTAGGCATTCAATTTTGGGAAGTATTCAGAGTTCTTTGCCTTTTTTGTTACCAGTTGTTATTTTTCTCTGTTATCTCCATTTCTTAAAAATTGCTTTGCAGAAATTCTTTATAAACATCTAGATAAGAGTCCATCGTTGATCTCATTGACTGCAAACATGTTTTTCTACTCTGTCACTTGCCTTTTCACTCTATTAGGATTATATTGATAGATACAACTACTCAATTTCAACACAGCCACTTAAATTTATCATTCTCTTAATTAAAATTTATGTTTTAAGAAATTTTATTGTCTGTAAGAATAGAAATGTTATTATTTATTTTATATATGCTTTATTGTCTTATTTTCTTTTTATCTGCAATTCAACTGCAATTATTTCTGTTTAGAGTAAAGAAAGGAATAAGGATGACATTATTTTTTGTATGGATATCCATTGGATCTGACACAAATTTTGAGATGTCTGTCCTTTCTTTGTTCTCTAGTGACAACTTTCAAAATATGTTAGATTATTTATTTTATTTGGTTGGTTTGGTTGGTTGGTTGTTATTTTAGAGGCAGGGTCTCACTATGTTACCCAGGCAGGAGTACAGTGATTGCTCACAGATGTGATTATAGCACACTACAGCCTGAAACTCCTGGACTCAAGAGGTTCTCCCACCTTAACCTTTAGGGTAACTGTAACTATATGTGCACACCACTGTGCTCAGCTTAGATTATTATTATTATTATTTTAAGTTGGAGTCTCCCTCTGTCACCCAGGCTGGAGTGCAGTGGTGCACTCACGGCCACCCCAGCATCAACCTGCTGGGCTCTTTTGATCCTTCTGCTTCAGCATTCCAAATAGCCATAGCTATAGGTTCACGTTACTGTGCTTGGCTAATTTCTTGATTTATTGTAGAGACGAGGTTCTTGCCAAGTTGATCAGACTGGTCTTGAACCCTCAGGCTCAGGCAATTCACTCCCCTCAGTCTCCCAAAGTGTTGGGATTATAGGCTGAGCCACCGATTCCAGTCTTAAATTATTTTTGTAAAAATTTATACATGGTAAAAACATATAATATTATTTATAGGGATAATTTAGTCACAAATCAAGTTTCTCAAAATATGCTAGTCTATTTTTTAATCCTTTTTCATTTTTTTGATATACTTTTCAACCTAATCTGTTTTAAATTGTCAATCTGTATGTTACTTCTAGATATCTGATTGAGTCGTTCTCCAATTTCTTCTTCTTTTCTTCTTAGAATATCATTTCTTTTTCTTTATAAAATTTGAAGATAAATTTGACTCCTGCATGTAAATTTACACACACACACACACACACACACACATACACTCACACACGCATCTGTATGCACACCAGCAAAAACAAACCATGATAAGATTTTGGCTTTTGATTGGAATTGCATTGATTACTGATCAATTTGTGGAAAATAAACTCAGAGCATCGGCTTTCCTAATCCATTAATATGTTCTATCCAATAGAGCATTTATATATTTATTTATTTAGTTAAATTTTTTTTACTTTATTGTGGAGATGTGGGGGCACAAGTGAGAATAACTACATAAGCAGGCTGAGTACAGGTAGAGTTTGGCGTTCTAACTGGTCCTCACTCTACCTGATGGTGGACCAGGTACCCTTCATGTTTTTATGTGCTTCCCACCCTTCTCTCTTCCCCACATCTCTATAGCAGGGCCCAGTGGCTGCAGATCATTCCCTTGTGCTGATGTGACTATTGTTTAGGTCGCGCTTAAGAATCAGAACATGTGGGATTCAGTTCTTTGTTTCTGTGATCTGCCACTTAGTATGATGGTCTCCAACTCCATCCAATTTGCTACAAATTCCATGATTTTACTCTTCTTCATGTCTGTGTAATACTCCGTTTTGTATATGTACCACATTTTCTTTATCCAGTCCACTTTTGATGGGAGTAGGGTTGGTTTCATGTTTTTTGCTATTATGAATTTGCAGCTATAAACATGTGTGCAGGTGTCTTTTTTGTTAAACAATATAACTTCCTCTAGGTATATTCCCAGGACAAGGATTGCTAGATCATATGGAAGCTTAGTTTTTAGTTACTTTAAGAATCACCACACTGCTTTTCATAGAAGTTGAACTAGCTTGCACTCCCACCAACAGTTTAGAAATAGTCCCTTTTCTCCAGATCTGTGCCAGCATCTGTTTTCTATCTTCCTTCCTTCCTTCCTTCCTTCCTTCCTTCCTTCCTTCCTTCCTTCCTTCCTTCCTTCCTTCCTTTCTTCCTTCCTTCCTTCCTTCCTTTGAGTTGGAGTTGCACTCTGTTGCCCAGGTTGGAGTGCAATGGCACACTCATGGCCGCCACAGCCTCAACCTGTTAGTTTCAGGTGATTGTTCCACCTCAAACTTCCAAGTAGCTGGAACTACAGGCATATGCTACCACGTCTGGTTAACTTTTTGATTTATTGTAGAGACAAAATCTCATCAAGTTACCCAGACTGGTTTGGAAACCCTGGGCTCAGGCAATCATCCTGCCTTGGCTTTACAAAGTATGGGAAGACAGGCTTGAACCTCCGCACCCAGCCTTGTTTTTTGATTTATTAATGAAAGCCATCCTTACTAGAGTTAGATGGTATCCAATTGTAGTTTTGATTTGCATTTCTCTGATGATTAGTGAGGCTGAGCATTGTTTCATGTGTCTGTTGGCTGCCTGTATGTTGTCTTCTTTTGAGCTGTGTTTGTTCATGCCCTTTGCCAGCTCTTTTAAGGCTTTTGTTTGTTTGTTTGTTTTCTTTTCCTTTGTTTGAGATCCCAGTAGATGGTGGATGCTATGCTTTGGTCAGATGCATAATTTGCAACTATTTTTACTATTCTGTGCGTTGTCTCTTTACTCTCCTCTTTTTTTAATTTTTACTTTTTATTTTTTGCAATTACTGAAAGAGTTTGGTATTGGTGGAATAGACACATAGACCCATGGAACAGTACAGAGATTTCAGAAGCAAAAACAGTCTCTCAACCAACTCATCTTTGACAAACCCACCAATCACAATCACTGGTGAAAAGAGGCCATATTTAGCAAATGATGCTGGGAAAACTGACTGACCACAAGCAGAAGAATGAAACTGGACCCCTACCTATCATCATATACAAAAATTAACTCAAAATGGATCAAAGACCTAAATGAAAAATCTCAAACTATCACTATCCTAGAAGAAAATGTAAGGAAACACCCTTATGCACATTGGAGTAGGCAATGAATTTCTGACCAGTTCTCCAAAAGCAAATTTCATAAAAACTAAGTTAGACAAATGGGACCTCATCATACTATTTAGGTTTTTAATTTTTTCTTCTTAGCTCTATACTTTATTAAACTCAATCAATTTATTAATTATACACTAGTAGAATTTATATAGATCCCCATGTCCTTTTTTATATATAGGCAGCAAGTATGTATAGGGATACTCAAATAAAATACAATCATGCATTCCTTAATGATGAGGATATGTTTTGAGAAATATGTTGTTAGGCAATTTTGTTTCTGTGTGAATATCATAGAGTAGACTTACACAAACCTAGATGGTATAGCCTACTACACATCTAGGCTAAATGGTATAGCTTATTACTCCAAGTCTATAAACCTGTACATCATGTAATTGTACTGAATACTTCAAGCAATGTTAACATAGTGCTTGTATATCTAAACCTACTCACGCATAGAAAAAGTACAGTAAATATGCAGTATTATTATCTAATGGGACTATCTTATTATATATGGTATCTTATTGACTAAAACATTGCTATGTGATACAAGTTATGGATTTAATATCTTATTGGATTCTTTAAACTGATTTGGTTAACAGGATAAAACAATCTTCAAATGCATGGAAAAATATTTTACTGAGTTACCAATAATATAATTCTTTTCCTATTCACCAAACACTTATAAAACAAAATAAAAAACATTATTATAATATGAAAAGTAAAAGTAATTATATCTGCTGTTTTCTAGTTCCTTTGCTAGTAAATGGATAATGTAAAAATTATAATTATAAAATAATAATAATAATAATATTAGTATTCCATGAGTGATATATTTTAATCCTGACAACAATCTTATCTAATAAATACCATAATCGATATTTTGAGAAAAGAAATTTGAGACATTGATACTGTGTATCATAAATTAAAAAACTAAATTATAATGATTTATCAAATTAGTAATTTATTCATTGCTCACATAAAAGTCCTAGATAATTTTCATCACAGAAGGTCTATTCTTATAGGTTACTTTGCATTCTAATTTCCTTCTACCTTGTGGTTTTGTCATATCCTAGGACTTCATTGTTTCAAGCAATTTGTTGGCAGAATTAAGAAAAGGATAGGGAAAATATTGTTCTTTTAAAAGCCTTGAAATAATGAATGGTAACACCTCTTTATCCCACAGTTGTTTAGAAAGAACTAGTTATATGTCATATATAATGAATTCAAGGAAGAGCAATAGGTATATTATAGCCATGTCCCTTCTTACATATATTAATATAGAAGAAGAGAAAGGACTAAAATAAAAAATCTATCTGTCTCTAATAGACTTTTAACTGGTCCAATGCTGCATAGCTGGAATATGATCAACTATAGATAGAAATTCAATTATACATGATTCTCTATACTTTTCAATTGACTAAACAAACTAATGAAAAATTAACCAAGAAATTATGTCAGTATTATTTGTCATATATATTTAATGTAAAATAATTATGCTATTTTGTACTCTAGTTATTTGAAATTTGGAGTTTGGACAACTGGTTGGAAATTTATCTTTTCTTGGAAAATTTCATCTCAAAAAGAACCTAACAACTTGGATTAAACAATATTCTAAGAGATCATTCACTGTATATTATGAAACAAAAGCTGAAAGCATCTTGGAGGTTTTCAAAGGTCTTTATTTTGCATAATATAATTGATGCTATAATTAAAAATAACTCATATTTATTTTAAATTAAGTTTTCTAAGGATTTCGTGTAGACCAACTTTTATTAAATTAGCATTGTTAACTAGGTAGTTTAGGAAAACAAATTTTAGTTCATTTAGCATGTTCCTTTATTTAAATGTTTAAATCATTTAACATGGCTGACAATTTAAAGTATAAATTAAAACTTAACTAGTTCTGAACGGATTACTCTTCCTTGCCATCTAATTTATCTGCCCTTGCCTCCTTTAATCTAAACTCTTCACTATGGTTATTAAACATTAAGTTTAAATTCTCTATTTATGATCTCAATATTAATTATTTGCTCATTTCTACATCTCTCTCTTTCCTTATCATAATACTTTCCTGTATTCTCACTTATGCTATTTTCAACTGCACAGGCATATAGATAGATATCAGATGTGTATCTTTAACATCTAAGTTTACTTTTGTTCTGCACTTGTTTGCACTTGAATATAACTTCTCGTGGGTACACCTCAACCAGTGGATTTTCTATTAAAATTTTTTTGCTAGCATTTGTTTTTAGAGTTTAGAAACAAGCCAAACTGGTTTCCAAAACTATAAAAACATTTAATCAGTTAGTTAGAACATCCGTGTCTTTTCAGTTGACTTTAATTTAAGAAAATTTTAATAAAACAAAAAGTCCTATGACTAAAAATTTATGAACAATAAAGATAATTTTATTTAACCACATTTGATACATGAATGCTTCTAAAAATAATTAGCTATATTTTAATATTTACATTTATATTTAACTAAAGATAACTCTGTAAGGGAGGAAAAATAATAGATCACTGATAATATATGAGAAAGTGATTTGTAATCAGTGATAGCTCATATGTGTTATAAACTTACTTTTTTACTAAAGCCACCTACACTTGATCTTGCCAGAATTTCAATGAATGTGCTGACATTTGCACACTTCCCCTCTGAACCAGATTGGTTGTATCTTTACTAGAATACGTATGCTTCCTCCTCTATCATTTCTTATATATACAGATATTTTTGATAAAAAAGAAAACATTCCAGCATTCTCATTTTATTTCAGCTCAGTGTTTATCAATATTTTTCAGCGGTCTACATAATATTCATGTCACTTCATTTATTTTTTTCCAAGACACTAATGATGTAATACCACATACTCACTTCTTTGTTTCCTATCTGAAATGTATGCCTCCCTAGAATCCTCTTCTCAGTATCATCTGGGTGTGTACTTTCAATGGTCTACTCCAATAACACCCTCACTCAGGACCAAAGAGTTTCCAGGGTCAAGAGGACACATCTACACTAAGGAGATCTTACTAGCCACTTTCTGAACTTTACCGTTCTGAGCTCAGTTCTTATTCAGGTCTGTATTCCCAAAGGCAATTATTGCTGCTGATATGGCTACCTTACATTCAAGCAAGAAGTGGTCAAGGAGCAACTGCCTGTGAGGGTTTGGATGGACTTTACCTATATGGCCTGGGAAGTCTACGTATGTATATTAAGCCCCTGTGGCACAGGCAAACTTTCCTTTTTTCTACATTAAAAAAAAATCAGGCTATGACTCTCTTTTACAAAATATTGCTCTTTATCTTGTTCACCTGTTATCTGCATAGTCATTTTTACCCACTCTTTTTAACATAAGTTGCTCGAGGCCATAGATTATATTTGACTATATATCTGGCTATTTTAATACTTGTATTTTATTCACAATAACGATATACATTCATTTTCTACCGACATCCCTCTCCCTATGGTAATGCACACAATGAATAGTCTACTCTAGTGTTTATAGAAGATTTCAATAAATTGTGTTGAATTGAAAGATTTATAAATTATTTCAACTGTGCTCACTTTTCAAAGTAAATATTTCCTGTCATTTTTATGATAGACTTACCTTTAGAAAATGAGGACTTATCATAGGCTTGATTTAGTTCATATAAACCTATAATAAATACAACTTGCTTCAAACAAGTTTAAAGGAAATAAATACAATCTAAAAGCTCTGATTTGAATTTTTAGAAATGTAATTTTATATGTATACCTACTATCATTCTTCTTTCTAGCACATCACAGAACCCTAAATTAAATTTAACTATGGGTTTTAAAATATAGTTTACTTCTCCGATGAATCAATTAGTATAATTGATTGACTTGAACCAAAATTATCTCTATTGCACACCCCCAAAATTACCAGTTGCCAAATTATTCCATGGTTAATTAAAATATCACTGGCATGAAGTTTATGAAGCAGTCATGAATATTTTAAAGAGCCATTTTTTAATAGCTTTTTCTTACTGATGAGTCACAAACTTTAGAATATTTCTCAGAAATGTGGGTGGCTGTGCCTGATCTAAGTGAGGATAGAATTTCTGTAAGTTCAAATAGGAATTGCTGAAACTATTATTTTCCGCTAAATTCATGAGAAATTAGATTTAGGAATTATGATTCTTTATTTGCAAATCAAGTCTATAATAAACAATGTTTTGTTTTAGTTGTAATGACATATTTACTATTTATTTTAGCTTGAAATGCCACATATAATTCATAGAAATTGAGCAAAATTAATGTTTCAAGGATACGTATGATTAAAATGTAAATTAGTTAGATTATCCTAAACAAAGTTCAAAACAACACTGTGCTAAGATTATGAAAACATAGTTTCCAATTTTTTCACTATGGTAGTATGTAATTCACTTTAAATAACAGTTTTATCTCAGTGTTTTTATATACAAAATGAGACAACGTAAGACTAAGTGCACAATTACATGTTCAATAAGCGGTAGTTATCAATACTATTTTACTGTTAATATTATCTCACTTTTCTCATATTTTTTTAAACTACTAACATGAGGGCATTTATTCATAAATCTCTAATGTTATTTATTACCTTACATTTTCACTATGCTATTATTTAAATATATGTTGACTTATTATCTTTGGAATGGAAAATGAGCAATATGTCTTTGGATCTTTTCATCCCTGGAGGCAGGGGTCAATTTTTCTATTGCTTGCTACTCTCATGAAATATAAAAATAGCATTTTATTACCTACAGTTTTATGGATATTTTACCAGAATAATATTTAAATTTATGAAATTCAATTTGTTAGCATTTGACTGGGAAATAACATTTAGTTTAGGTGACAGTGTTTTATTTTGTTATCATAGATTGAAATATCTACTTTCATTCACTTAGTATAAAATTAATGTAAATATGTATGGTTTAGAGACTGCTACCTGCTTCACTTTTACTTATCATGATAATATTTTTTAAGACTTGTTGGAATATTGCTATAGACCTCAAAAATGGGAGACGGGGGATTAGAAATGTAACAGGAGAAGTTTCTCAGTCAATATCAGAAGTGCTTTCTCTCCAAAATGGGGAAACTGACAGAGAAGGAAAAGAAAAAAGAAAGCAATCTTAAAAAGGTGACAAAAATAGGGTGGCTTACCACATAGAAAAGTCAACGATAATCTATTCATATAAAACCATAGGTGTGCTATATAAATGTACTTATTCTCCTTGCTGTTGGATGGAGTGAAGAATAGAAAATCTCCATAAACAGAACTTAGGACACTGGCGGTAGAACAATAGCAGCTATGTTGGTATGGATTCTAGCGTGTTTTCAGTGCACTTTACAGTTTCCGTCTTCTCCATACGAGAGAAGTTAAAGAATATGACTAATAAAGATATGTCCAGTGGGCACTTAGGAGAGAATTAAATTAACAAATTAAGTTCTCTGGATCACATACTCTATGAAAGAACAATAAAATAAAGCTCAGAAGTCATGATTTTGATGAGATAATGCAATTATTTAGTGAGGTAAGTAGTGTAGTAGAAAGTCTGGAAGTTAAGAAAATTAGCTTGTTGCTCAAGCACAAGTTGCTTAGCCCTCCTTTATTCTCACTGCAAATGAAAACTTTAAAAAATTAGATGAGAGGGCTTAAATGCCTCCCCAATTTCACTAATGTTGATTCTATAGTGATAGAGATAAAATTGAAATAAGCAACTCCTGTGTTAGCTTCACTACTTCACATTGAACTACTTGGAGAATTAGAATATAATAAAATTTCATCTTCAGTGTCACATAACTCTAAATAATGTACTTTTACACATATTTTATTCACAGGAAAAAGGTTCATTTTTAGTGACTGAAGCATGTTTAGAGTAGAAGTAAAAATAAATTAAAAAACAAAGGGACATTTGATTTAAACAACAAAATAAGTGCATGGGGAAGGTGTCATGGGAGGATCAAGTGAAGCAGGGAATATTGCAGTGCTAGAGAAAAATTGTAGAATGTGAAAATGGAAAGTCTGGTTACTGTGGTTCGACCTAACTGTTACCATGCTCTACAAGCCTTGGGTTGGCTAGCACAGCTGCAATCTTGTCATAAAATATATTTTTTTATGAATAGACATCACAGTTTGAATCAAATGAACTTACCACAGCTTAATTACTATACTAGGAAATGTTGTTGAGCCTTGAAACAGCCATGTCTACTCTGACCAACAGCCTACATGATGGTCTGACAACTGAGTTGCCTTGTAGGATGATTACCAGCTAGGTTCATAAGATATTTTGGTTTGGGAATTTAAATATGAGTAGTAGAAAGAGAGTTATTTAATCCACCACGGAGTTAGAAAAAGAAGCAAGTAGAGAAATTATCTAATGATGGGACTTTTTTCCGTTCTTTCTTAAAAACTGTAATATCTTAAAATATATTCTCAAATCAAGAGGTTGACTGAAGTTTTCTGGGCTTTTTAAATCAGAGTATAGAGCACACACACACAAAAATGACATTTCTGAGAATGTTCAGAATGTTGAAGGAAGCCCTCACACAGGACTCACCTGAGCTCTCATTCAGACTAGGTAAACACAATACTTGCTTGTATTCCAAGGAAGATTGAAGGAAGACTGTAAATCATAAAAAATGTATGTAATAATAAAGTGCAACAAATAGAATTCACCAAAAAACATATTTAAAATTAAGTGAAATAACATGGACCAGAGAGAAGAGATGATAAGGAAATTGGAATTAAGAAGCTGGGATGAAGTTTTCTCAAAAGTAATCTTAACATAAGGCCTCTGCCTCACTGGTATATACCACATTTTCTTCATTCATTCAATGATGGACACTTAGGTTGATTCTATATCTTTGCTATTTTGAACTATGCTTCAATAAATATGCAAGAGCAGATATCCCTTTGATATATTAATTTTTAAAAAATTCTTTTTCTTTTTTTACTTTTTAAACTTTTATGTTAAAAGCTAAGATGCAAACACACACATTAATTTAGAACCACTCAGGGTCAGAATCATCAATCACACTGTTTTTCATCTCTACATCTTCTCCCACTGGAAGATCTTCAGGGACGATAGCACACATTAAGCTGTCATCTCCTGTAAAAGCAAAAACTTCTTTTGGAATACCTGCTGAAGGACCTGCCTGAGGCTGTTTTAATTATACTTTAAACCAACAATACCTTTTTCAAATATGTAAAAGGAGTGGTACACCCTAAATTAACAACAAAAATATAATGCATAATACACACATAAATCAGTAGCATAGCTGTTTATTATCACTATCAAATATTATGTATTATACATAATTGTATGTGCTATACTTTTATATGACTGATAGGGTTGTTTACACCAACATCACCACAAACATGTAAGTAATGTGCTGCATTATGTCAACACTAAGCATTAGGAATTTTTCAGCTCTTATATTTTAATGGGACCACCATTGTTTACGTGGTTTGCTGTTGACCGTAATATTATTCAGTGTTTGACAAATACATATATATATTTATACACACATTTATTTACTTGTTTTTACTTTTTTGGAAAGCTTAAAATACATTTTTCTTCCTCTGAACTTTTTACTATGCTAACATTCTTGTCAAAGACTTTCATCTCTCTTCTATTTATCCAAATTCCATGCATTTTTCACCACCAAGTTCCAACAACAAGGCCAAATTGAAGCCTCATTTTCTACTCTGAAATTCTTTATGCTTGTCTTGTTTGGTTGAATATAATTTGATAAATAAAAATCAGAGTGTTTCTATAATTGTTAAATCTAAATATTTTTACCTATTACAGTTGATTAAATTCTATTTGTATTTGGGTGATACATTAAATTATTATTAACAATATTCACACTCCTCTTCTGTCTCCATGAAGGGGAGTATATCATCGGAATATCTACCTTTTGACTTAACCATATGAATTTACATGGACGACAACAAGATCATATGATAGCAGATATTAAGCGGATAGATGTTCAAAATATGTATGTTGTCAGTGTGCTCTCTTAGGCCTCTGCCATTGCAGAGAAGGGCTTCCTTATGTAGCTCTTGCCTCTTTATCATGGGCTACAGAATAAAAACCCAGAGCAGATACAAATAAAAGCTGCAGCAAAAAGTAGACCAGAGCCAACTAGCAGCTGCCTCCAAGATACTTGAGAAAGAAAACTAATTGTTCACAGTCACTAACATTCAGTGATTGTTCATTCAGCAATCACTAACAGATATCTTTTCTCCTGCCAAGCAAATAAAGTCTTGGGGGGGGGAAACTATAGAAAAAAATAAGTCAGTGATCAGGAATAGGAGCGAGAACAGTAAGTTAGAATTCATTAGCATTTTAAAGAACGTCAGGATGGCCTCACCATGATGGTAAGATATAAGAAAGTGATTGCAGTACTGGGGAACTGTCAGAGGAGGAGGGGTGGGATTGGCAGTTGAGGGAAACTGCTAGGGGAGGGAGGGGCATTCCTCATCAACAAGAGTAACTGCATAGTCAACATTTGCATACCTAAACCTGAATTGTACCCCACATCTTTATAATAAAATAAAAATTTTTTAAAGAATTAAAAAAAGAATTTGTTGAGAAGAGGAGCTATATACACTTACCTGTGGGAACATAATTTCAGTTCAAGAGATCAACAAGTGCCAAGGTTCTGAAGCTAGAATGTGCCAACCACCTTTAAGAAACAGCAAAGACATAACCAGGTTAGGGAGGCAGACGTCAAAAACCTTTACTCTGAATTACATGGAAAACCATTGAAGGATTTAAAAAAATATAATGGTGAAATAAAATAACAGACTTTCCTTTTAAAAGAATGACTTTGTCTGTTATGTTGATAATTCACTGAAGAATGGAAGGCTAGGCTACAGCATAAACAGCCAGTGTGGCTAAAGCCTGTTAAATAATTCAGAAGAAAGTGAAGGGTAGCCTAAGCCAGTGTAGTAGTGGTGTTCCAGGTGACAACTCTTCACCTCTGAATATTTGAAAAGGTACAGGCAAAAGCGTTTGTTGGTGAATGTTGATATGAAATAAGAGAAAATTAGAAAGGTCATTAATTATTTCAAGTTGTCAAGAAAAGCTGGAAAGTGAAATTTCTACCTACTGAGGTAATGATGGCAATATAGGAAGCAGTGACAATAGGAGAAATTGTAAAAAAAAAAAAAAGAAAGAAAGAAACGGAAAAAACAAAGAAAAATAAAGATAAAAAAACTTTTCTTAGAATAATAATGAAGGGGTATGTATGTGGCAGATTATTGCATGGAGTTTTCTACACTGCCATGCCAAAAAAATTTTACTATCACCACCATAAATAATATACAATAGATATTCCATATTTTCAAAAGAGAAGATTCATTAATAGCTAGGGCCAAAAACTATCTTATAGTGCTTTCAAAACTAGACCAAAAATTATCTTTCACAAGGAACTCTTTCTCCTCACCCTCTTACGTCATATGCAATAAAACACTAGGTAGGAAGAATAAACAAAGAATACTCTACGTATCATTCAGGAGAAGATAGTGTTAGAAATGAAATGGATTTTATCTTCTCTGCCTGTTTGGGAAAGATGTGGATTCTTCCTCACCAAGGAGAGTGAGAAGAAGTTGTAGTTAGAGATGCAGTCTTGGAGACAGACCCTGGAGATCTCTGTAGAATGAAAGACTGGTCTCTCATTCCCCTGTAGGAAAGTTTACTAGACTATTATGTCTCAGACTCACCTATATGCTACTATAAGGGAGGTGTTTGGACAACTTGGCATGTGTTGTAGGATTTGGTTGTCAGTGATTTTTTTTTTTTTTTAAGTGGTATAGGTTGAGGGAAAAGCCTAAAGCAGTGAAACAAGAAGAATCTGTGGCATCTGTATCTGGGAAGAGGACAATGAGGAGCACTCAGAGGTTTCTTGAACTTCAGTGTGGATATGAGATTAGAGGAGCATCTTGTGTCTGGTTTCCCAGTGGTCTGTTGCATCAGGAACCCTGTGGCACTACTCAGATGGTGTTAAATGTACCACTACTGGAGCCATATTGAGACGAAATGAATATTTTATAAAGAGGTTCCCAAAGAAAGATGAAACTAGTATAAGGGTAAACATGACTCCCTGAAATTCATAAACATTGTGGTGTGAAGCCACTAACAGAGGATATAAACAAAGCAAGCCAGATTGAAAACATAGATGCTTTCTTGCCAAAAAAAGAACAGACTATAAATGAAGTTAACTGTCTCTTCATTTGCTCAGACTCAGTCTTCTCAACCTGTCTCTCCATCCCAGCATGCTCAGATTTTCAAAACAGAGAGGAAGAAGGTATTCAGAACCAATCATGATACTTTAACTCTTTTTATTTAAGGTATTGGAGTGAGAAAAAGATAAATGAAAGAGTAGTCAAATGTTCACTTTCTCCTCCAACTATATCACCAAAAGAAACCAGCTTGGACTATGCCTGAGGGGGTAAGTTGCATGAAATTAATTAACTGTAAAATTAAACAGCATATTTTCCAACAGAAATTAACAGAAGATTAAACAGTGCTTAAACAGAAATACTCCAATATTTAATGAAAGAGAGTGACTGGTAACCTACAGAATCTTGCGGCAATGTTTTTATGAGTCAAGAGAGAACCTAATGATCATAGTTACAAGTAATATCAGTAAAAATTTTGAGTTTTAGCATTCTAATGAATTGAGGCCTAGAAATTCTATTGTGTATGTGTATATTTTCCTGCCATTCCAAATAACCTTTTTTCCCAGTAATCTTCTGTTTGTTTTCTTCTCTTCTGTAATGTAAGTTATACGACTAAACTTCAAAATTATGCTCTTAGCTTTTAAAAGAATGTATAGGGTAATAACAAGTTGAGTGCTTACCTAATATATTAATGCAAAATGTAGATTTAATGAGAAATGCATGTTTACTCTGAATTTATACAAATTTTGGTTGACTCAGTAAAAAAATCTTTTCTGGTTTAAAGAAAATATTTATTTCAGTTAATCCACCTTAAGGAAAGTGAGAAAACAGTACATAACAAAAAGCAGTAAAATACAGTCTTTAAAATTATTATAGTTAATTCTCCATGATATTAAATGAATAACTTTAAAATGAAAATGATACATAGATTTTAGAAAATTTTGAATTGTCAAAGCACACACCTTGTTGTCAGTTGGATGTCAGCTTTCATTTGGAAATGCACAAATATATTCCTGTTCTCCTTTAAGCTCCACTTTTTTCTCTATTGTCAGATTCTCACAGCTTTCTACATCCTCACAGGCGTCTTTTGTTTTTCTTAGACCCCTTTTCAGAAACCTTTAGCTGTTAGATGTCCTGTGCCATATTGACTATTTATTGATGTTCTAAGACCATCGAAAATTTCAACTGTTATTTTTCCAAAAGAAATGGCCAGCAAGTTAACACAAATCTAAAAAACCCAAAGAAACAATAGGAAATAAAAATAATCAACAATTTCAAAGTTTGGGCATTGCCAATTTTAATTATTCTTTTATTTTCCTTGATTAATCTGTAATATCATGTGATTTTAACTATCAATACTGCTTATCAAAGCTTAATATACTGAGAAGACCTAATCTCCATTTGTTTCAAATATCCAGCACACCATCTTTTCTTCTTGTATATTCTTGTTAGATTTGACTTCATTTTAAAAAACTTAACTATTTATGAACAAACAGGCAGGATATACCTAGATCAACCATTGCTTGGTACAACTAAAGACAGCTTTCAAGAAGTATTATACTATAAAATAACACTGAAAAGAATAGCATTAACTCTGTGGTAGGTCTTGAAGAGCCTGAGGCCAACAAGTATTCAAATATGCTCAGTGTTTTTGGAAATATCTAGAGGCATCTAGCTGCCCAGATAACTGCTCTGAAGTTTGAAGCCAAATAGCTGTATGCTTCAAAAATTATAAACAGTGGTGAGAATGCACCTCAACTGGCACAAAAAGCTTTAAAAAAAGATACAAAGAAGTAAATAAAACCTTATTCAAACATAATTTGTTGGGTGTAGTTAAATAAGCACTTTTTTCCCCCTGGATCAGTTTTAGTGATTAAATTATAATAATGGTCCTGTTCCAGAACTAAAGAGGACACTTCCCAAGGTATAACTTTTCCTGCCAGGTTTTGAACTGGTGGCTATTCTGCTCACAAATTAACTGAGATTATTGCCAAGTCTGGCTGAAAAGAAGCATTATGTAGCAATGATGTTATCAGTCTCTGCTTTCCCTGGCTCTGCTCAGAAATAGCTGCTAAATCAGTGCAACATGCTGCATTGGCCAAACCTTTTATAATCCAGTACTAATGATGCTTGAGAGTTTTGTTTTGTTTTGCTTTGTTTTTGTTTTCTGTCTTCTCTGCTGGTAACTTTGAAAAGTAGTTAATGTTCCTCATTCATCCATTTACTTAGGAAGTACTTAGGAAGTACTAAGTTACTAGGGAAATTGATTAACAATAGTCCAATCAGAAAATGGTAACCACATAGTTTGAATAACAAAAGTTTAATATAAATAATAATTAACTTTAACATGGGCTTATAATAACGTCTTTATTAGGAAATAATGAGATCTGAGTAGTACAAGAAGAGTAGATGTAAGAGCACCTGCTGAAGGAGGGCTGAATATGAGTATGCAAGGACAAGACACCTCCCCAAGGCTGAGATCCAAACACTGTTGGAGAAGGAACAGCTATGACTCACTGAAGGGCAGATTTGTTACAGTAGTGCCACACCAGTGGAACCTGATGGAAGTTCACACTCTAGATTGCCATGGCAAGCAGTTCAGAGGGGAGGTATCTTATGAGATTCTATCTGAGGGAGTAGCTAGTAAAAGCTGATAGCACTAGGTACTGGTGGCGTCATGGGTTACCAGAATCAGAGAGACGTCCAAATTTCAGGAACCTCTTGATCAGTAGGAGTCTTATGCTGGTTTTCTATCTCATTCTTCTAAACTGCTTCATGATTTTCAAAGTATGTTATACCGTGCATTATTTTGCAGCAATCCTATGTTTAAGTATGAGCCCGTGAAGATGATTGTCATGAAAGATATTGAGAAATTAGAAGTCCTCAAGTCATGGGTGAATTTTTTTTTTTTTTTTTTAACAACAGCTGCGATGCCCAGTAGTGATGAAGTCAAAGTATGAGTGAAATTCTTGGGTACAAGCCTTCAGTGTGAAATATAAAATCATTAGCTTTCATATGGATTAATTCCAAAAGCTTCTTTGAGGTTCTCAGCACATCATACAGGTATTATGTGCATAAAAACGTGAAAAAAAGCCGGGCTCGGTGGCTCAGCCTGTAATCCCGCGCCTTTGGGAGGTTGAAGTGAGTGGATTGCCTGAGTCCATGGGTTCGAGACCCGCCTGGGCAGCGAGACCTCATCTCTACAATAAATCAAAAAATCAGCCGGATGTGGTAGCGCATGCCTGTAATTCCGACTACTTGGAAGGCTGAGGCGGAAGGATTGCCGGAGCCCAGCAGGTCGAGGCTGCGGTGGCCGGGAGTGGCCACTGCACTCCAGTCTGGGCGACAGAGAGAGACTCCAATTCAAAAAAACAAAACAAAACAAGAGCGTGAAAAATATCTACCTTGATCTTTCTTTGTTAGTTGTAACGAGAATGGGATGGAACAATGTACTTTGACTATTTGAGACATTGTATTCTGAAATAAATAATATTACTATTGTGTTTACTTTTTAATACATTGGAAATTGTAAAATTAAAGCTATTAAATAGACTGTCTCGTTATTCCAACAACACTCTTAAATAAAACTAGCATCCCATTCTTCCTTGATGAGAGCTAATATTATAAGTCCTTTTCAGTTTTTGTTGGCTGGAGACTTCTAACTTCAATGCCATAGTATGCTAAGTTCTTGAGAGGATTTTCCATATGGGAATACAAGAATAAATGGGAACTCCATATTAGTTTTCTGTTGTTGCTGTAATAAATTGCTACCACAAATGTGGTGACTTGAAGCAAAATAAATGTATTATCTTGCAGTTCTAAGAGTTGGAAAATTGATATGGTTCTTATAGGTCTAAAATCAAGGTGTCAGCAGAGCTGCATTTCTTCTAGTGGATCTACTGCAAAATACATTATCAGTTTCCACTGGGCACTTGTTTTCCCTGGTTTATGGCCTCTGCCTCCTCCGTATTCAAAGCCAGCAGCAGCATAATATCTTCCAATATGTCTCTGTTTCCCTCTGTTTCTCTCTGACCTCTGCTTTTGCCATCACATCCTCCTGTCTGACTCTGACGCTCTGTCTACTTGTAAGGACTCTTGTAAGACACTAAATAATCTTAGTATAACCCCCCATCTCAGCATCCTTAACGTTTGTAAAGTCCCTTTTGAAATGTAAGGTTACATGTTCACTGATTGAGGGAATTAGAAGGTTGTTGCCTTTGGGGGAGATGCTTTATTTCTTATACCACAAACACTCATTTCCAAGAAGATATTTGTTCTCTACTTTTCTTGGAAAGTGGGTTCAGGTGCATAAATGATCTTATTAGAATCATCTAGAGATAAGATAAACTCTCTGCCATTTTGAAGGCATTAATTTTGATGGCACAAGGAAATATAGGACAGTCTATGACAGATTAGAACAAAAGGTAAGCAGACTCTTTGGTCACCATATGGCTGTAGTCACCACCAAAGCATAGACAGTTTATGGTCTTATTGAGGAGGTAACAATTCTGAAAGTAAAACAGAAAATTAGCTCAAGTACACAAAAGGTTCAATGGTTTTATTTAACAATCTTGCTGGATTTTTGAGATCCTAACCTACAAATTTAGGCTACCGATTTGACTCAATCTTTAGGAAATTTTCCTCTGAATTATCAAGTATGCAATCTTAAGGTGATCTTGAGCTCATTCCATAGCAGGTGTACTAAAATAGTCTAGAGAAAGGACAATTGGTATATTATGCAAAAATATGTTGTTTCCCAGTCAGTCCTGATACTCAGTCCAGAAGGATATATAACTAGATTTGGTTAAGCAGTTTTATTCATATGCAATTTATAGACATTAAATTTAACCATTTTAATCATATCATTCGGTGATAGAAGGTAGGTAGGTAGATAGATAGATAGATAGATAGATAGATAGATAGATAGATAGATAGATATAGAGCTGTGAAGCCATTTTCACAATCTAATTTCTGAAAATATCCATTCTCCTCTAGGAAAAAAATCTCCTAGCCATTAATTCCCCATCTTCCCTCCCTCATCAAACAATCACTGTCTACATGTGTTTCTACCATCTAGCCAGTTTATACCCAATCTTTGCTCTAGCTTTTCTCACTCAGAATACTGTATTTAAGGTTTCATCATGAATTTCTATGTATTCATTTTTATTGTCACAGAGCATTCCATTGTAAAGTTACTTTCTTTCTTCATTTATTACTTAATGCACATTTGAATTGTTCTTACTTTTAGATTATTAGAAATAATGCTGTCCTGATATGTATAGACAAGTTTTTTTCTTATATACACATTGTATGTATACAGACACTTTTCATTTTTAATTAGTAAATATTGATATGAAACATTTCAAAACAGCTTTCAAAACAAGGAAACTCTACATATAAAAACTACGAAGTTGACATCTTAGCTACAGTGAATAAGTCACTATAATCAATAAACTAAGTAAATTTCTTCATTCTCAGATCAAAGTCTCTCATTGTTCTTTATATGTGATGATCATTTTAAGTAGGCATGTGGGTAACCAAAGAAAGCATGGAGTTATCACTAATTTCATAAATTCTTGTTATTGTTTCCTTAAACCAAAATAAAGGAACTCTTGAGAAAGTGAACAATATCTGCATGTAGATAAAAAATACAATTAAAATATTAATCTCTAGATGACTTTTCTTTCAGAGTATTTCAGGTAACAGACAATATTTTTGTAGCATCCTTTAATGGCAACAGAAATAAACGACTTTGCACAATCTGTTTTTCTCCCTAGGAGAGTTGTTGTGTTATTATTAGAACTACCAAGGGAAGGAAATTTTATGAGAGTGGATAAGTTGGCAGTCTGAATCACCTGCATGATTTTACACAGTTAGATTGTAACAGACAAATTGCATAATAATACAGATAGCCTGTCTCTATGAGTAATTTGGTGTCTTTACAAAGCATCAGATGATAAATAAATATAGTTAAGTATCATCAGCGAAAAATTATTATGTTTACAAAATTAAGTTCTAATATACATAATAAATTGTGCAGTTTCTTACATGCTCAATTTTCATTTTATCTTCCTGGCTCTTTCATCACATAAAAAGAGATTTGACACATCACACTTAGGTCAAATGTTTTATGCAGCTCTGTTTTACCATTTTTTTTTTGAAGGTCAAATTCATATTGACTGGTATACAGTAGAAATTAGTGTATTTATTCCCTAATTGTTTCTCACTACTTTTTCTTACATGACTGCTTAACACCTTGTTTTTCTTTCTTCAGATTACTAATTCATTGCATTCTCCTAGATTTCTCCTATAAGAACCTCTGTTCTTAATTTTGTTTCCTAAGCACTTACTCTATAAAAATTTACTCTGTATATTTTAGTGCACATGAGCTTTGGCTGCAGATGTTTACTTCTCTAAGTTTTCTTATTTTCTAGGTGGTTTTTATTTAGTCATTTAGATTTAAATTGTATATATATACACATATACTTCCAAATTAATACTTTACTTCAAAATTTTTCTAGAGTAATTCTACATTATCTCTCCTTTATATCTACTTTGAAGTCTTACAGTCATCTAAAACACACCATGTCAAAATGTGTGTTCTCCACTGAATATCTCAGGTGATCAATAAGAATCTTTACTCTCAACCTTGGCTGGTTAGAGCACAAGTATCTCCTGGCTCTGTCTGGGCCCTAGAAATTAATTAGTTAATATTTATCTTGGCCGGGCTCGGTGCTCAGCTTGTAATCCCGCGCTTTGGGAGGCGGAGGTGAGTGGATTGCCTGAGCCCATGGTTCGAGACTCGCTTGGGTAACTTGGCAAGACCTTATCTCTACAATAAATCAAAAATCAGCCGGGCATGGTAGCGCGCGCCTGTAGTTCCAGCTACTTGGAAGACTGAGGCGGAAGGATCGCCAGAGCCCAGCAGGTTGAGGCTGTGGTGGCCGGGAGCGGCCTCTGCACTCCAATCTGGGTAACAGAGTGAGACTCCAACTCAAAAAAAAAAAAAAAAAAATATATATATATATATATATATATATTTATTTATCTGGCTGAAGTTTTTATTGAATTATTTTGTGTCATTAAAATACTACAGCATATAGATACTACATTTCTTCTAAATGTTAAATGCCTTTCATATGATTTAGAATTATGCCTTTTATGTTCACTTCTTATATCCCTCTAAAGCTGAATAATAAAGCAGAGATTCAATATATTTTTTGTGCATAACTAATTTTCTCAGCAAAATTAATTGAATAGTCCATTCTTTTCTCTTAATTTGTAATAGACTCTCTGTCAAATAAAATGTTTATATATGAAAATGCCTTATTTTGGACCATTTATTGTTTCATTTCTCTGTGTCTATATGACACTGCATTAACTACTAGAACTTTATGAAATCATGATATCCTGTAAAGACTCTTCACCAGCAGCTTACTTGTTATGAGTGCTTTTGAAATTCTCAGACTTGTTTTCTTCTTATTTTTATAAACATATGCATGCTAGAATCACATTGTTAGTTTCATAGCATATTATATTATTACTTTGCTAGGTATTAAATTGTGTCGTAGAGAGTATTGCAAGAGATAATTGTAATAAACATGTAATAATTACCCACCGTATTTAGTTCTTCTTTAATGTATTTAAATATTCTCTTTTTCCAAAAAGTTTTATACCTTTTGTTCAACAGTGAAGTAATCTTTTCTGCTTCTTATAACGAAAAATGTTTAATGAATGCATTTCTTTTTAATTTTGTAGACTTACATGTATCTTTTATCATCGATCAATTTGTCCTCTGCATAAATATATTTAAGATTCAGATAGTAAAGTTCTTGATACTATTAAACTATGAATATCTTTATTTTACTTTTATTCTTAATATTATTTTCTGAATAAACTGTTGTATACTGGCAGCTAGATATTATCGCACTTTGTTTAATTTGTATTTTAATTGTTAACAATTCTGTGATAAATGTTTTTCCCTAGTTTTAGGGTTATCTGTTTTGGTGTTTTTTATTTTTTTTTTATATCTGCTTTTAAGATCTTCTTTCTTTCTTTAGCATTAAATAATATATATACAAAGTTATGCATTTAAATTCCTATTTTTAATAGTTCTAGAAAATCTTAACTTTTTTAAATTGCTTTTTTCCATTTTCTGTCTTCTCTACATCTAAACTATAATGAATAGTTGTCTAAAATTTAATTTAATCCTCCTTTTCACTTAGTCACTATTTTATGTTTGTTATCTTCTGAGTGTCATATATATCTTCAAAATCTCCAATTCTTTCTCAGCTATGTAGTCTTTGACAGGTTTTGCTTTTGTTATGCCACTTATTATTTATTAAAATATTATACTTCAATGAGTTTTATATATGTCTGTACATAAACATTTATAGTACATATATGTTTATATGTGTGTACATACAACGACATATGTTGCAAATACGACTTTTTCTGTCACCATCATTTGAATTTGTTACAAAAGATACTATTTAGTTTACTATAATTTTTATGGTACATATTACCAGTCAAAAGTATTTCTCAGGTGATTTGATGTATATATGTACTTTTGTTTCTCTGTTTTGTCATTTTTAAATTAAACTAAATATGTACATATTCAATTATGTAATCATAGTTTTATTAATTGATGTAACCTAGAATTTATTTTATGATTTTCAACTAATCACAGATAATATAAAAGTCCATAAAGATTCATATTTCTTGGTAGCACTTAACTGTAGTGATTTTATCTCTAGAGCATACAAAGTTCTCCTTTCTCACTGAATAAGTAAAGGAATGAATGAAACCAGACATTAGGATTATGTGAAGAGAGATGGGCGATTGCCAGAAAATAGCTCATGCAGATCGAGAAAGAAACAAAAAGAAAATTTTTTTAGAAATAAAACTAAAATCCCGTTTCCACTGGATTTAATTTCTGGCAGTCATACCAATTTATACAACTATGATTACATAATTGAGTATGCATATATTTTTATTTAATTAAAAGTCATAAAACATGATGAATTCATAGGTACATATATTCTGATCTCACATTGGTTGCAGAGATATTTAGGGAACTTTTAATATGAACAACCATTCAAACAAAAGAAAGAAAAGAAAAGAGGAATATAATCAATGTATTAATGAGGAAGACCTACTAAATGAACCTATGCCCAGGAGTGATCATGAGACAAAGGTCATGCTCTTCTCTCAATGGTTATCACTTCAAATTTCTTTCAGAGGCTGAACACCATTGATGCCTAAAATGTAGTACATATAATATTTTATTTTACATATTCATCTTTTCATATATTTTTGGAATATGCATTTATATATAAACAAACATTTACATATTTATGAACACATTGTCAGAGTGTTTACATAAAACTAACTTCATTGTGCTTTACTGGTGACTGAAGAAGTACCGAGAGTGATTTTTACCATGCTAAATGTTTCCTTGATTCACTAACCTGGATACAAACCATTTGTATATGCTATCTTTTTGCTGTTTGTATAGAGGTATAACAACCAAACCTGGAAAATAAGTGGCCTAAATGAACAACCACTTATATGGTGTTTATGGGTGTGTGGGTCAGCAGCATCTCTACTTGACTCAGCTAGTCTTTCCAGGAATCACTTAGGCTTGTCAGTAAGCTGTGGATTGGTCCTATATATGTTTCGGGTGTCTCAGTATTTCAGGACCCAATATGAAATAGCACAACCTGTCTGAGATGTGAAATTCTCATACCCGCACACAAGAGCACAAGCGAGAACAGACAGATCCATACAAGTACATATAAACCCTCTGCTTGGATGTGTTTATGTGTGTAGCTTCCAAAATTCACACAGTGAGTCACATAGCCAAATGCAATATCCAAAGGGTGGTAAAATAAAGTACTCCCAAAAAGGCGTTAAGAAAAACGACCATTTTCTAAACCATAACATATTACATATGATTGTCAATTACATGTGATTATCAACTAAATTTTTCTTGTGAAAAAACCCCTGAAATGCTCAGACATGACTATGGTAAGGATCATGCTATTCACATAAAAATTAGGAAAATGTTATATTTCAGAGACATCTGTATGGTATTTTTCCCAAGCTTATATTCTTTTGATTTCAGAATTTTAATGAGATCTTGAGCAGCTTTTTATAACTTCTTTGCGTTGCTTTATTTTTTGACAAAAATGTTAAATAAGTTGTTTGCTGGAGATTTCAACATGTAACATGATTTGGTCTGCTAATTAGCATTACAGAAGCAGAAGTGTTGAAGTGCCATAGAAGTGTTATTAATAGAGAATCTAAATTTCTTCAAAGTAAATTTGTTTGCTATTAACTGTTCTTTGCAGAAAACATATTGCTATCACTATATTTAATGAGATACATAAATCACACCTAATGGACTATGACTCAGATTACCATCAATTTATGATACTTAGATATAGACTTAGGCATCTATCTTTCTGACTAGTTAAATATGGGTTGAGATATTTATAGATGGGGAGAAGAGTTTTGTTTTTTTAAACAGTAGCAAAAGAACGTTTCATGTTTCTGTTCTGGTTGGTTCATAAATACTGAAATAATAAATACTGCTGATCAAAACTAGGAAATGAAAATATACAGACAGGCAAGCATGTTAACCTAGAAAACTTGGCTAAAAACAAAAAGTAAGAAAAAAATAGAGAAAGGAAAAGTTTTGGAGAGGAGTAAGATGAAGACAGTAAAATAATTATGTGTATTATTGCTTGATTAATTATATTAGTTCCCTGTTTGCAGTGCTTCTGACACTTGGGTCTTTGGCAATATACCAAAGGCTAGATCAAGCTGGTGTTCAAATTCTTAGGTGATCATTTTAATGCTTGCAGTCTTGAGAGATATTATGTTAATATCTTTAGCTCTGTTAAAAAAGAATGTGTTTTAAAACATAACAAATATGCAAATTCTTTTGAAGCATTTCAATATTTTACAAAGCCTAGTTTTGGACTTTTCTTGTCATCAAAATAACTAGAGTTTCGATCAGCTATTTTGACACTTCATGCCAAATCTACCGTGATTGGTGAGTAGCTTCGCCTGGTTTTAGCTTCTTTTTCTTGTTTAGTACACAGTCATAAAATAATTGATTAATCTATTGACAGTTACATAGAGGTTATTCTACCTTTTATTTTTATTATCATATTAATAATACATAGCTATTACTTTACACATGTACTTTGGTATTGTTGAGAATGTGACAAATGGTACTGATCGAGTGCTAAACATCAGGCAAGTGCTTTCCTATTTATTTTTCTTGCAGGTAGACTAATTCTTTTTTATTTATTTATTTTTTTTGAGTTGGCGTCTCACTCTGTCACCCAGACTGGAGTGAAGTGGCCGCTCCCGGCCACCGCAGCCTCGCCTGCTGGGCTCCGGCGATCCTTCCGCCTCAGCCTTCCGAGTAGCCGGAATTACAGGCATGCGCTACCACGCCCGGCTGATTTTTTGATTTATTGTAGAGGTGAGGTCTCGCTGCCCAGGCGGGTCTCGAACCCGCGGGCTCAGGCAATCCACTCACCTCAGCCTCCCAAAGGCGCGGGATTACAGGCTGAGCCACCGAGCCCGGCTGACTAATTCTTTTTTAAACATTAGACAATGTAAAATACATTGAGTGGATTTTACTCAAAATCCACTTTTTTACTCAATCTTACTTTTTTACTCAAAAAGTAAGACATTTTACTTTCTGACAGACGTTACAAATTTTAAAAGAGAAATAATTGCTGCTGTCCTTCTCTCCTTTTTCCTTTCTGTAGTGTAGACTTGAAATCTGGAGGGAAGTTAGGTATATCGAAATCATAATGAAACCAATACAAGAGGGAAAAGAAAAAAACACAAGTTACTAATGATGCCAGGAAAGCATGAGAGAAAGTCTTGCAACTCCTCAAATTTGGAACTACCTTACAAACATCAAATTAATCCCATGTACAATTATCGGAGGAAAGCATAAGTCTCTATTTTTTTAACCATGATTTATCAATTTTTCATCCTTTTTCCTGCCAAAAGCACTCTTATATTTTGTAGAATACATAGGTAGAGTAAAAGGTAAAAGAGAATTTCCTGGTTTAAAAAAATTATCTATTTTTAACTATAAGCATTCACTTCAATTTTCCTTCAGAAAGTTATATAAAGTTAACACCAAACCAACAGCAAATGAAAATCTTGTTTTCTTAAAAATGACTTTCCAAGGTTTAATTTTATAGGTTATGTGTTCTTTAACACTTACTGAGTGCTTAACAGATGTGCCTGGCACTGTGCTAATTATATGGTTCGGTCCATTTCTTCCATGTTTCCACATACACTTTTTCGAAAATTTTATAGTTTTCAATAAAATCCGAAATATTCTTAAGTTTAGTGTTGGTATTTTATATTTTATGTCACTACTGTAACTGGGAACAGAGAAGAGTATAGGAAAAAGTTTAATGAATAAATTCTAGAATTAATCTGCTTGGGGTTGGAATCTGTTAGCAAATTAATAGCTATGTGGTCATAGCTAATTTAACCTCCATAAGCCTTAGTTCCTCCACCTCAAATTAGAGATCATAAGAATAGCTGTTACAAGGTCCATGAGTTACCTTAAGTGTCTAGAAAAGCATCTAGTAATACTTGGTAGTGTCAAAATAGTTTAAGATATTTCATAATGAGTATAGATTTGCATATATATTGCAAACTTTGTTGTATTAGTTTGAATTTCATTGCTTTATTAAAACTTGTGCTGCTTATATTAGTTTGTTGATACTATGTTTCTGTATTATGTGAAAAGAATTACGTTTTTTATTTCTTTCAGTATATATATATATATATATATATATCTTATCTTTTTCTTATCTAGTGAATTAACCAGAACTTCAGAACTTTCAGGTCAATATTATATTATTTTAGGAGAGTTTCTAATTGAAATACAATTTCAACTATTTTAATACTGCATTTGATATTAGTCTCAGTGTTAAAAGACATTCACTACATACTGTAATCTTTCTCTGTAACACCTCTTTTATCATTAGTAAACTCGTCTTTGATCACCTTTTTAAATAGCCAGCTTGCTTTTATATCTTTTGGAATATAAATTTCTATTTTCATATATAAAATTTTCTGTTTTATAAAATAAAAATATTTCATAAACTTTTTTTAGGAAATCTTTTTTCCAGAATACATTAACCATTCATTTTGATAGTGGCATCTATTCTTTATTTTTCTCTCTATTTTGTCTCACTTTATCTTTTATCACTTTTTGTTTTATTTTTTTTTGCATGACTTCCATATGACTAACCAACTTTTCCATAACATTAAATAAATTAATTGGTTATTATTCAATTTGTTGGTTGAATTAGCAATTCAAATTAAGTTATCCATTATGTCAGATTAATCTTTTACTGAATAAAGGTGATATCTATTTCTTCTACATGCAGTGTAATAGTGTGGGAGAATTTTTTTCTCCCTAACTTCTGTCTTGCAAGGCCTATGTCTTTGAACTAGGTCAATATACCAGTCAATCTCATGAATATCAGTTATCTATTGCCATCAATAATAGTACATAAAAAGTCAGTACAAAACTATAGTTAAAAAATTAGGCATATTGACCAATGGAACAGGACAGAGATTCTGGAAACAAAAACTAAACTAGGTCTCTTAACCAACTCATCTTCGACAAAGGCATCAATAATAACCAATGAAGCAAAGAGACCTTATTTAGCAAATCATACTGGCTGAGCACATGCAGAAGAATGAAACTAGACCACTACCTATCACCATATACAGAAATCAACTCTAAATGTATCAAAGATCTAAAAGTAAAACCTCAAACTAAGAATCCTAGCAGAAAACATTTAAAAAAATATATGCACATCAAAGTAGGCAACCAATTTTTGACCAAATTCCCAAAAGTGAATACCATAAAATCTATGATAGACAAGTGAGACCTCGTCAAACAAAAAGCTTCTCCACAGCAAAAGAAACCATCAAGAGCATGGAGAGAAAACACACAAAATTGGAAAACACTACATTTGCTAATTATGTATCTGACAAGGGCCTAATATCCAAGATCTAAAAGGAAGTCAAATGAGCTGAAAAGAAAAAAAAACAAAAAGCAAAAACATGCAACCCTATTAAAAAATAAGCAAAGGACATGAATAGACACTTCTTAAAAGAAGACATATAAGCAGCCAACAGATATATGAAAGAAATGCTCAACCCCATTAATCATCAGAGAAGTGCAAATCAAAATCACAATGAGATACCATCTAATTTCAGTAAGGATGACCATCAGTAATAAATTAAAAAACAACAGATGCTGGTACAGGTCTAGAGGAAAGGGGATACTTCTACACTGTTGGTGGGTGTGCAAACTAGTTCAACATCTATGGAAAACAGTATGATTTCTAAAAGAACTAGAAATTGAGCTTCCATCTGATACCATAACCCCCCTTCTGGGAATATACCCAGAGGAACATAAATCATTATACAGAAAAGACACTTGCACACACATGTTTATTGCCACAGAGTTCTCAATGGAGAAAACATAAAACCAACCTATGGCTCATTGAAAATGGACTGGATAAAGAAAATGTGGTATATATACACGATGGAGTATTATGCATCCATAAGGAAGGACAAAATTATGAACTTCAGTATAAATTGGATGGGGTTGGAGACCATCGTACTTAGTGATCTATCACAGATACAAGGAGCCGAATTCCACATGTTCTCACTCAGAAGTGGGGCATGGACATCAATCACAATAGCACAAGAGAGAGATCAGCAACCGCAGACCACTGCCAGGGGAGGGAGGTGAGAAGGACACCTAGCAGTACAAAGGGTACCTTGGTCCTAAACCAGGGGAAGTGAGGACACATTGGAGGCCCAAACTTCAGCTACACATAGACTGCTTTTTTTTTTTTTTTTAATCTCATCCTGACTTGTAACCCACATCTCTATAAAAAAACAAAAAACAAACAAAAAAAAAACCTTAAACAAATAACAACAAAAAAGTCATTTACTTATTCTACTGTTTCAGAAATTGGCAATTTGTGTTCAGCTTAATTTGGCCACTCTGACTTCATCTGTGCCATCTCATACATTTGTGGTCAGCTGCTAGGTTGGCTGGAATTGGCCAAAATGTTTAAGATGGCCTCATCCTTGACAACATATTTCTTTTCCATCAAGAGATTCTTGAAGTTGTCATTGTGTTCTGGGACATAAGGATGAAGCCCAGTTTAAAAGATTTGAAAATGGAGAACACCTTTTTGTGGAAGGAACTGCAAATAAAGGTACATGGGTACAAGGATAATTGCAGTTACTTTTTGCAAATAATAGATGCAGTGAATCTCATTTTGCAGTGAGTTTTTTCTTTAGATCCTCATGTATACTGTAAAGTATTTGAATCATGTAGAACTAGATATAATTTATAATACTTTGGAAATTTTAATTTAAGCAATACTACTTGTTTGATATGTAAATGTTGATTTATACTTTTCTATATGTTTGAAACTCATTACTACATCATTATTTCTTGGACAGGTCAACATCTTAATGACTATAAACTTTAATTGATTAATCAGATTTACAACTAAATACCAGGACACCCTTCAGATATTTATAAAACCACATACAGCTGGTACACACACACTAAGCAAACAAATTCTCATTTGGTTAGTGCATACACTGGGACTTGCTGAAGAAACACACTTTTTTCCTTTTTTTTAAAAAAAAATCAAACAGAAAATAACCATATTTTCTTGATAATTCATAGGTTTTAGGAATGACTATTCCTACCTCTATACCTACTAAGCCCTTGCTTAGATGATGAAAAGGCATATTACTTCATAATCCCTTTTGACTAATCCTCCCCATCCCCATCAGACGCAGTGAACTATGCTCCAAATTTCTCTCTAGTAAGTATTTGGAATATCATTGGCAACAATAAAGATTGGTTTGAATTTTTTTTTTATATTTCATGATTTTGAATTCATGTCTCTTTAAGGTATATACATTTAGAGAAAAAGGTAACCTAATGTAATTCCATCTCTGACACATAAAATATAATCATTTTTAATAACAAGAATACGTTCAATATGTCCAGTTATAAATTTGAACTCAAACTCTGTACCTAAAGACAAGTCTAGCAGCTAAGAAAAGGAGATATCAGCATTAAAATACTGGGAGCAAACTATATCTGTAACACTGACCACTCAACAGAAATGGCTGATCATAAAAATTACAGAAATAACAGGCTAATTGGCCACATTAAAGGGAAGGTCTCCTGAATTATAAAATAGACTTTTGAACTGGAGGGATGTGTGTATATATGTATGGAGAAAAGGAGTTCATACACAACAACTTCAAAATAAAATTAGAAACACAGAAGTGAAATGCATATTTATTAGAAAACAAAGCAAACAGACAAAAAAGTTCTCAATAGTAAAAATAATCAGTGAATAAGAGTCACTAAAAGAGTGAATTCCATGGTGATGAAAAGCTTAAATCTGATTTTCTTTTCAACATTCTCATGTATAGATACATATACATATGCATATGTATGGTTCTCTCTTTTTTTGGTCCTCTTTTATTGTCACTTTCACTTTATGCAACACTAGGATTAAAAAAGGGCAATTTAAGATACTGGTGTCTAATGTTATTGTCTGTGTGGTGACTTTAAACAAATCAATATGCAGGTCTGGTGTTTTCTAGTGCACTGTTGTCAATAATATTGAAGAAGACTTAATCTAGGTGTGAGATGAAAGACTGTTAAAATGATTTCTGATGAAAAATCACCCTGTGACTTTTAGCATATAAATCAGAAGAAGTCTAAAGTATGAATTGACTTTACTGTAGAAAATTATTTTATTTAAATTGAATTATTCATGTGAAAAGGTTTTTCAGTTCTTACATACTGTAACATTTATAAATTATCATCCAAATACATAAACTATGAGGAAAAATATAACATCTATTTTATTAAATGAGTAACTTTCAGCAAATATAAACTGTATGTACTTATATATTATTTAAATATATTATGTTTATAATGTTTTGAGCAAGTGTTTACTAATAATAATTATATAGATTACCAAACTCACATAAAATTTTAAAGACTAAATGTAGGCACATAGCAATATGAAATACTTGAAATGTTAATGAGTACCCAAAGTTTTCAACAGTGATACATAAGATGGTCAGACTTTCAGGAATAACATCAGAACACATCTGTGGTCAGAGTAGAATAGAATCCTAAGTACGAGGAGAAAAGGAACTTGCTTTAATATTGTTCTAAATAAATGATTTTCAGTCTACAGTTTAGCCAAACTCTTGTTCTTCAAGATAATAAAGATAATAAAAGGTTTAGAAAGAAATATTATTGGGTTTGCGCTAATTGGAAGAGAGAGGGACAAATATCTACGGACCTGTCTGTCTCTAGCTTCCTTGATGGTACCTGAAGCTCTGTGAATCATAGTTTAGAGCATACTGCATTTGATGATCTTTATATTCCTTCTCAAGCATCATTATAAGTATGATTAGAAGATTGTATCTGAAATGTAAAATTGTGCTTACATTTTATTTCAATAATTGAATGAATTTAATTTAAACAATTTAAATAATTTAAAATTGTATTAAAATTTTCATAAGCACTTCTGTTTATAAAACAATTTAAATAATATGGAACCACCATCTCATGCTAATCTTTATATTTCTTAGAAATGAATACTGTTACCAGTTTTGTGTGTATTATTCTCCATTTTAACACACATATAAATGTATTATTTGTATAAATATATAAAAAATTGTGTGTGTGTGTGTGTGTGTGTGTGTGTGTGTGTGTGTGTGTGTGTACAGAGAGAAAGAGAGAGAGAGAGGGAAAGCAAAATGTTTTCCAAAACTTAGAGATGTGAACTACATGGCACAGTGTTTAAAATAATGCTCTAGAATTACAAAAACAAACAAAAAACTGGGGAAGACAGAGCCAATAACTTAAAAAGCACTGGAAATCAAGTGCTAAGCTAATGCTGGAGAAGCCCTTGAAGTGAGAGAGGATATTAATCAAAAACTTTATTTTATTTTATATTTTTTTTGAGTTGGAGTCTCACTCGGTCGCCCAGACTGGAGTGCAGTGGCCGCTCCGGCCACCGCAGCCTCGACCTGCTGGGCTCCAGCGATCCTTCCGCCTCAGCCTTCCGAGTAGCCGGAGTTACAGGCGTGCGCTACCACGCCCGGCTGATTTTTTGATTTATTGTAGAGATGAGGTCTCGCCAAGTTGCCCAGGCGGGTCTGGAACCCGCGGACTCAGGCAATCCACTCACCTCAGCCTCCTAAGGCTTGGGATTACAGGCTGAGTCACCGAGCCTGGCCAATCAAAAACTTTAAAAGAATGAACGACGAAGACTGCCCACCCAAGGGAAGAAGTTGCTATTAAAACCCTGCACAAATACAACACTTGTAAGGCTCTGCACTTTCTATCAATCTGTCCAAAATAAGTCTGGTCCAAAGATCCCTAAATAATGATTTTAGAAAAAAAGTTGTGTAGGAAATAAGAATAAGTAACATAACTAATAAATGATAATAAAAATGTTAATAGCTAAATTATAATATTTATAGAAAAGTGTAACAGTGAAATACAGGCAAAAAATAAGAAATTTGAATGATCATATAGATTAAAAAATCAATTATTATTAGAATATATCTGGTAGCAATCTCTAGATATCTTCAAAGTCAATTTTTTTTACAATAAATAAGCTAGAGTGGTCTTAATATATCACACAATAAAGAAGTTGGTAGAAAGAATATGTAGGAGAGCACAGATACAGATTCACACATATAAAATCAGTTACTTGACAGAGGACCACTAAGTAGTGACAAAAAAATTAATTCTTAATAAATTATCTAAATCAAACTGATATCTATATGAGAACACATAATTTGAGCCTTTACTTAATTCATTTTACAAAAGCAATCACAGATAACTTACAAATATAAGCATACACATTAAACAAATAATAATTTTAAAAGAAAAAAGGAGAATATCTTTGTTATCTTGAAGCAAGCAAAGGTGTTAAACAGAATGAAAACTTTGCTATTCATTAAAAAAACATTTGTTTAGCTATATAAAATTTAAAAATTTTATTTATCAAAAGTCACTATATAAATTAAGAAATGTTCAAATTTTCTCCCAAGGTAATTTTATAAAATTAATGTGATCTAAAAAATACCAGGTTTAAAAAATGGTGCTTCACAGGTTCATAATAAGATTTATATGAATATGTAAATATACAAGAATATTTGGAAAGTACCTAAAAAAGAAGACTGTGATGGGAAAAGTACCCTAGTATATATTAAAATATAAAAGGTTCTAAAACTAATATGGTACTGGCACATATAAATGGACAACAAGACAAATGGAATGGAAGAGAAACTTGAGAAAAATAGTTCTATCTGCATTTTTTTTTTTTTTTTGGAAATGAGAAATCATTTATTTAGGGCAAGAGATTGTTTTCCTACAGTCAGCAGTTTTAATACTGGGTTGCAAGAATTCCAACGACATTTTACTTTCTTTTTTAGAAATTATTATTATAAAGCCGAGCTCGGTGGCTCAGCCTGTAATCCTGCGCCTTTGGGAGGCTGAGATGAGTGGATTGCCTGAGCCCGTGGGTTCGAGACCCGCCTGGGCAGCGAGACCTCATCTCTACAATAAATCAAAAAATCAGCCGGGCGTGGTAGCGCATGCCTGTAATTCCGCTACTTGGAAGGCTGAGGTGGAAGGATCGCCGGAGCCCAGCAGGTCGAGGCTGCGGTGGCCGGGAGCGGCCGCTGCACTCCAGTCTGGGCGACCGAGTGAGACTCCAACTCAAAAAAAAATATATATATTATTATAAAGATGTGGGGTACAAGCATTTGGCAGTTATGGAAAACTGTCAGGGGATGGGGATGGGACTGGCAGTTGAGGGAAAATGCTAGAGGAGGGAGGAGCGTACCTCATCCACAAGGGTACCTACATAATCAATGTTTATATACCTAACCCTGAGATCTCAAATTCTTGAAGCAAACATGATATTTTAAAATGACATGGCGCATTAGAATGGATGACCATTAAGAAAAAAACAACAAACTTTATATTTAATTCTTATTCAATACACAAATACAAATTCCAAATGTATCAAAGTACTAAATATAAAAGAGCAAACCACGCTAGAAGAAAATAAGAGCAAGTTCTTTTATATCCCCTGTGTTGGGAAAGCTTTCTAGCCATGATTTTAAAATTACAGACATAGGAAAAGAAAAACAAATGACAGAACAGATCACATAAAAACTTGCATATTAAAACACAGCAAATACAAATGAAAACCTATTGTTACTAATATATGAACTAGCAAGAATTGAAGAAATAAAAACAAAATTTTCACAGAAAAATTGAAACATTTACATTCAACAATTCACAGTTATAAGAGTGGTTCTTCAACATATGAAAATCATCAATCTCATTTACAGTAAGAGAAATATTTTAAGATGAACAATTAGATATAATTTGTCAAACATCACATTAACAAAAATTTAAAATATACTCTGCTGGTGGGACTACAGGAGAATAGGCACCTTTATACATTGTTACAGAATATAAAATAATTATATCCCTAAAGGAAGAAAATGTTTGAGTAACTAATACAATTGTTTGTTTCCTTTAATTCAGCAATATAACTTAAATGGTATTACCCAAAATCTATGCTTCTAAAATAGTGGAAATACATATGCACAAGACTATTCATTGCAACGCTATTTGCAATTACAAACTACTGGAAACCATGTAAATGACCAATTTTAAGAGACTGTTTGCATAAACTATAGAACGTCTGCATAATTTAATACTAGACAACTGAACAAAAGAGTGAGAAATAAATCAGCAACCTGATTAGAAGTGACTTCCAGGATATTTGTTAAGTGAGAAAGGAAGTATACAAGTCAAGCATATTTAGCATGTTACTCTTTGTGTACCCAAAACAAGGAAATAAAAAATATACATAAATACATGTACCTGGTAATCTTTGCAAAAAGAAATCTAAGTAAAGCAAAAATCAATAAATTCACTTACCTACAAAAACTGAGAGGTGAACTCAGTTGGAATAGAAACAGGAGAGAATGACATATTCCTTGGTGTAGCTTTGTAATTTTGCCTTTGAAAGTATGTTAATGTTTTGCATATTCAAAAAACAAAATTAAATTATTAATCAATAATGGGAGAAGGAAACTAGCAATGAAACCGACAAAACCAGTCCATCAAATAGTATGTCAAATATATAGCCACATTCGAGGTGGGGAATACGTAAAAAGAACCCCAAAGCTTGGGATTCATGTTCCCAAACTGGATTATTGTTCCTAACTACAATTAATCAGTATTTGTCAGGTTTAACGGGTGTTGGAGTAAGGTAGGAAAGCAAATAAGGCTTAAATTCTCTTATTTTTAAAAAAATTGTGGTAGGAACAGAACAATTCTCCATATATTAAAAAGTTGAGCAAATGAGCAGATATATAGACATTGAGTGAGAGAGAGAGAGAGAGAGAGAGAGTTCTCACTGTGATAAGGAAATATCAATATGAAATTGAAAATGGTAAGAAAGAATGCATGACAATACATTAGAAGATACCAGTGTGTGAATACATTATTTCAGACTATGTTTCTTTAAATATAATTAAAAGATACCAGGACTCCTTTGAAGAACGGTTTTCCAGGGTAAAGAAAGGGTATGTACTAGATGAACAAGTCTATATTGTATCAAACAATGAGACTGCACTTAAAAACTGATGAGAATATGTCACAAAGACACAGAGGCAAAATTGAAGACACTCCCAATGTAAAATCCAAGACAGTTTGACCATAAAAATAAAGTATGGTAATAAAATAGAAATCTTAAAAATTGAGAAACTCATAAGTGATGATACAAATAAATGAATTAATGAAGATGCTCTTGCTTAGTAGAATCCTGAATGTCAACTGGTAAACGTGAAATGAATCCTGGAGTTGGGGGGAGTTCATCATTTTGTATCCATCAAAATTATAATTCTTTTTGCAGCAAGAATCATCAATAGTTACTAATTCCATGCAAAAATTTAGAGAACTATAATATTTTAAGCTCTTAATATATATTTCTCAGGTTGATTTACAATAACATTCAAAAAACATTAATTATACACTGGAAAATTTTAACAGTACCATAACAGAGTGATGAAACTTCATATCACCAATGCGAGGGGCAGATAGACATTATATGCCTCCAATTGTGAATTCTGAGCGTGATGTACAATCGCTTATGCAGCATTCAGCCTGAGAATACATAACTTGAATCTAAACATAAAATCCATCAATTATGATAACCCTAAAGGAGCAATGTCCTATGGGGGGGGAGGGAGTCTTCAAAATATCAGTATCATAAAAAAATAAAGTGCCATGAAAATATTCCAAATTTTAAAAGACAAATAAGATATGACAACTAAATGTTAGATTTGATTTCAGAGTGTATTTGAACTGGAAGAAAACAAAAAACATCTATGAAGTACATTAATCTATTTCCAAATTAGAATACTTAATAGGATTCATAATGCCAAATTCACAAAGTGCTCTCAAGCTTAAGTAGTTCAACTCAAATATATAGATTGAGGAAATAATAATTTTTAAATGGCAACATGTTAACAATGAGCAAGTCTAGGTAAAAGGAATATAAGTATTATTTGCATGATTCTGATTGCAACTTGACTGTAAGTTTGAAATCAAATGCACACCACTGAATGTGAGAAGATATTAGTAATATAATTGATTATTTGAAAAATAACTCACACCCCAAATTAAACAACTTCTAAAAAGCAATTAGCAAAACAAAAGCAAAACACCACGATCACGAAAATAAAAGGCTACTGAATAAAAAAGAAACTAAGTCCTTGAACAAAAACTTGATAGAAAGACTATCTAAATGCTCAATAAACACACAAAAAAAGTGTTTCATCAGAGAAATTTTAAAAAAGAACACTGCAATAACATAATATTGTGTACCCACCAAAATAACTAAGGTAAATAAAATTATGACTATCATATGTCAGTGATGGTGAGAAATAACTGACACAATATTTTAATGAGGTAGTGTAAATTGGACAACCATTTTCGAAAAATGAAATTGTCTACCAAAGTTAAAACGTGCATATCCTATGACTTAGAACTTTCATTTTTATGTATGTATGTGTCCGAAATACATAATTTCAGCAAGGAAAAGTACAAGAATGTTATTAAACTTGTTCATACTGTTTGCAACAGTGAAAAACTAGTACCAACAACGTAATGGACATATGTTTTTTTGATATCCATACGTTACCTATGAAATGGAATGAAGTATGAATGGGGCTTTATAGGATGCTTGATATATTCTATTTCTTGATCTGAGTGCAATCTGAATGGATGTGTTTGCTTTGCAAATGTCATTAAATTTTATATTTACAATCTTTTCAATGTATTATGCATATCATTATATTATTTTGCTTGAACTGCCTTAAAGTATCATAGATAAGGTGGCTTAAATGACAGATATGTGATATTTTTAAATTCTGGCGGGTAAAATTTCAAGGTCAAGGAGTTAGCAGGATTCTCATTTCTGCAGTGAACTCTTTCCTTGGTTTCTATATTGTCCTCTCCTCGCTATATTTTCACATGTTTATTGCTCTGTGTGGGTCTTTATTCAAATTCTCTCTTCCTAAAAGGACCTCAGGCAGATAGGATTAGAGTCCACCCAAATGATCTCATTTTACATTAATTACCTTTTAAAACACTGCCTCCTAATACCGTCACATTCTAATGTTACTAAGAGTTAGAACTTCAACATATGAAATTTTTTAGACACAATTCAGTCCATATTTTAATAAAAAGTTTGGAAATAAATCACCAAGTGTCTTCAATAGCTAATTAAGAAATCTGAGAGAAGAATGTTACAGATGTTGGAAGCAACAGAAATCTCACTAAGGCCGAGCAAATGCTTTATTTTCAAGGAAAAACAAACAGGTAGGGATGGTTGAGCAGATGCAAAAGATGAGACAAGAGAGGGCCAGGGAGCCACATTACTTAAGACTTTAAGGGAAACATATTACTGCATTCTAAATATTTTTCAGATTCACTGAATCACTGAAATATTATTCACTGAAACATATTTAGTGAAAGATTTCAATTTCAAAGCCAGCACATTTTGCCCTAATTTAACTTTGATCATAGTACAATGACTCTAACTTAAGTGTGTCTGACCACTGAACAGAGTAGGCAAAATATTTAGAAGACCACAATAAAAGGACATGTGGAAGAGTTTGTTGAAATTTTTTTCTTAAGGAAGTTGTTTATCCAGATTAGTGGAGAGATTTTTAACTTGAAGGCACACAAAACTATTAAAGAATAAAGAAAGAAAATCCACCCTCAGTCTTTTTTGCCATCTATAGCTGTGAGGTTGCAACCTTGCATTCTGTATGAACTGCATATGATGTTACTATTGTAAGAATTGACATATTAGGTCACAGAGAAAATTCAACTAGCGATTTAGGCCAAGACGTAATTAGATGTGAACAGTTGCTTAGAGAGAAATACCTACAAAAGTCAGTACCACAAATTTCCAATATAAATTATCTTAAGGCTGAATATGGTGGCTCACGCCTGTAATCCCAGCACTTTGGGAGGCAGAGGCAAGAGGATTACATGAGCTCAGGTGTTCGAGACAAGCCTGAGGAAAATGGTGAGACTTCGTCTCTACAATCAATAGAAAAATTAGCCGGTCATGGTGACACATGCCAATGATTCCGGCTACTTGGAAGGCTGAGGCAGAAGCATCACCTGAACCCAGCAGGTTGAGGCTGTGGTGGCCATAAGCGTGCCACAGTACTCCAGCCTGGAAAACATAGTGAGACTCTGAATCTAAAGAAATAGGTAGATAGATAGATCAACAGATACATAAATAAAAATTATCTTAAAAGACTATTCTACAGTAAGTTGTTTAAAAAATAGAAAATATTTCCTATTGTTACTAAAATTAGTTTTTAAATAATATTTTTTAAAATAAATACTTAAATACAATTTATTTGAAATCATAGTACTGTAAGTATAAGGGACATTAGAGATATTTTTGTATAGCTATTTCGTGTTTCAAATTAGTAAGAGTGGGGTTAAACACTATTCCTCAAGTTTACATTAATTGACAACAAAATTGGTATTAGAAACAACCTTCATGGATTCATTTTCTCTTCATTTAAGTTGCAGTTTGAAATCTATTTGGTCTAAGAGGAGTATCATATCTCAGAAACTTTCCTGTAGTGTTCATTCAAATTGGAGGTAGAGTTGTGAAAGAGTAACTATCGCAAAATGGAAAGAACTTAGGCAATTTACACTCTCCTTCCCAGTAGGAATTCACAGAACAGTATATTCCCGTGAAGTTCATAAAGAAGAAACAGTAGAAAGAATCAGAATTCATGTAAAAGGCAGAAATCATTAGACAGTCTGTGAGCATTTCTGTTGAAGTGGTATTTTGGTAAATTTTTAAAACATATTTGAATCACTATTTGGCTGACAAAATTAATTATTTTTCAATCAGCCATTAATGATTGAGATATAGATTCGATTTTGCATAACAACAATAGAATGTAGGCAATTTTAAAATCCATAATTCTCAAATTTAATATGCGTAGAAATCACCAGAGGAGTTAAAATGCGGAGTTCAGGGATTCCACACTCAAAGGCTGCTTCAGTAGGCTATTGTGGAACTGGAAACTGCATTTATAAACACATATCTAAGATAATTCCATGCCACACTTTAAAAGCTGTTGTAAGGAATTAGACTTCTATAGGAGTATATTTTCTACCTTTTGCTACCGGTTGTTGTTAATTACATTTGTTTTCAGTTTTGACACATGGCTATACTCATTCATCACAGACAGACCACATCCAATATTCATCATTGTATTTCATTCATATTTTCCGTCAGTCAAAGCATATTGCAATATATCTTAAGAGGGCCATATTCATCACAGGTACTATGTTTGAAAATATGGTTGTAAATTGAACATAGCAATGTATACATATGTACTATATGATGGACCTACACAAAACATAATTTTATTATAAGGATGTAAGTTAAATAAGTTGTTGTTATGCATATATGGCTTCTGGAAAGAGATTAAAAAACAGATATTAATTTCAAATTTACTGTAAAAATCTCTTGCCCATTAGCTATGCTATGCTAGAGTTTTAGTTAAATCATGGAACAAATGATGTATCCTGGAATGCATTTTTCTTTAAGGAGGGGATTGATCATTAATAAAATGCAGTTTTTGATACAATAGGATTGAGGCTGGGCATGATAACCTGAATGTCTACAATGCTCCTTACTAATACCAATACATCTGGTTTGTGAATCATGTTTTTAACCATGATGCTTTAGAGAACATTTCTTTCGTCAATATATGATATCACCGTGTGATGAAATTATTTATTATACTATTCTGAAAGTGTGTTACAGTAAAGTTTTGTTCAATTAAACTGTAAAATTCATTGACATCATGTGTTGGAAATTTCTTTTGTCAGTTTTTCATCATTTTTGGTAATTATTTTCTTCGTACCGGCTTATACATGAGATGATGTCCGTTTGTATTATATAGAACTTGCTCTAAAATCAGAATCACTGGACTCTTCCATTTGCACTGGGCAAAAGTGAATTGCACAAACTTCACTACCCATCAGTTATTTGGTAAGAAATAAGAAAAGATCAAAATATTTGTATTAAACTAAATGCCTCATCCCGAATTTAAAAAGAAAAAAACAATATTCATCATTTCAGAATCTTCTAATCAACAGGTCAAAAACAGAAGTTTCATATTTTGTATTCTAGAATAGACTAGATGGAAAATATTAGAAATATATTTTTATTTATTCAATTAAAAGGACAAAATAAAAGAGTATGGAGAATTATCCTTATGGAAGTCCTAAAATGTGCTATTAAAAACCACTCCTATGTTTAAGAGAGTCCCTAGACATATGAGGTCTTGAGAAATACACGAGTACCACCACCGTGATAAAGTCAGGATATTATGGCATCTTTATAATTTAATGTCGAGATATGCCTTAACGTTTTGCCTCTAGCTTGATTATTCTGCCTCCTGCTGTGTCCTATGACCTAAAGGAAAAAGAATGTTATAATATGTAATGCTATGCAACAGATGAAAGGTAAGAGGCTATGTGGAGTAAGAAGGCTTATTTTTGGTTCAGTTTGTCCCCACAACGTTTTGTGAAATATCTCAGAGAGAATAAATGGAATCAATTCCTATCTTCAGGGGAAAAAAAAAATTCTACTGAAATCTCCATCCTACCTTTTGTAGGTTTCCAGAACCTGGAGCTTGTCTGTACAATAGAAAACTACCTGAATATTAAAAAGTAGATGCAATTTGCACTGCAGTCAAAGGTCTCAGTTTCAAAGGTGCACATCCTTTTGTCCATTATGAACACTAATTAGAATTATTATTATATCTGCACTGTGTGAGTGCTTTCTAGTTTACTTCCTATTAAGGACTATCATGAATGAAAAATATGTTGATTCTTCCCTAATTGAAACCTCTAAACATGTAAATGCTTTGTTGTGCATAGTAATATACTTAGAAAGAACAGAGGGGGGAAAATCATGATTCCTGTTCTATAGACAACACAAACATATGCAATCACAATGATAGAAAGATTAGCATTAATATTGATAGAACACTGTTCTATTGTTAACTAGGAAACAACAAAAAATCTACTTCAAAAATTTCATTTTTCTCTTCACAAAATGAGACTAGTTTATATCAGCAATCTTTTTACTCTTGGGATGCTGTGGGGATAAAATTAGACAATATATCCAAAGTTGTTTGATAAGTTGAAAAATATAAAGTATTTTTTAACTTATTGTATAGAATTACATATTATCAGGTTGCAAAAAGTAAGTTTAAAAATTAGTTCTTGTGCTTCGCAATTTACTGTCTTTAATCGATCATCATATCTTCATCTCACACATGAAAATTTAAAAGAAAAACAAAAAAATTAGAACTGATGATAAAGAAACAAAGCAAGTAAGTGGTAAGGTGATATAGAATAAAAGATACATTGTTAGAAGTCAGAAATTTGAAAAAATATATCAAACTAATAAAAATAATTTCACACATCTTTAACTTGCTATATCTAGAAATGAGTTTTGTCAAAACTCTAATGTAAAGAACTCCCAGAAAAAAAGAATAATTGACCTTACACACCCTCTGCTGCACTAGTCCTTAAAAAGTAAGTTACACACAGAAATTATGATAATTATAATAGTTGTCACTTATGCCACAAGATTCACCTTACAGATTTCATATCAACACACAATTAACATATAATAAATAATATAATTTTCATGTCCTTTATTACTTCTAATTTTCTTAATATAGTATTTTCAGGCTGAGATTTGCCAGTAATTCCTAGGGAACTAGTATTTTTTAATTGCTATTTTATTTACATGACATTATATTATGTTCTTATAAAAGAGTTTACACTTTTTAAATTTTATTTTATATTTTAAAGTTGTGGGGATTCAGGATTAAAGTTCAGGATTAGGTATATAAGAGGTCATTTTACATGTAGGGTTTGGGTCTCCCTTTGGTCCCTATTTCACCTCATTTCAGATCAGGTATCCTTGTTGTTGTTATGTGCCCCTCACCCCTGGCAGTATCTCCTGCTACTATCAATTACTTTCTTATAGTATTACACTTTTTTCTCTTTAACGCTTACTTTTTTATTTATTTTTGTTGTTGCTCTTGTTTTAAAATGTTCTGGTACACTTGCAACATAAGACAGCAGGCATATTATGAATATAATTCTAGATAAATGAAGTTTACTAAGACTGAAATCTTCAGTTATCCTATAAACTGTGCTAAAATTTATTAAAAGCACAGTAAAGCCTTTTTTTAAAAGTTGTGGTCTATTAATCTTTGTTGGAGATAGTAAATCTGCTTTCTAAAAAATAGATTCGTATCTTATTCTCTGCCTTATTCTCACTGAATCAGATCTCTTTGAATAGCTCTCTTGAATATCTTTTAAACAAATTTTACAGTGAGTCTTCACACACTAAAGTTTGAGAAAATTTTGACAGCTTCTTCTTAGCTTTCCGTAAAATAATTCCTCACAAGAGAGACTTTCTCTATAGAAAACATAAGGCAAAGTTTAAAACATGGTGAGAGAGATTATTGCTCAGTGAACTTTGAAGAGTATACAAAAGAATAAAGAGCAAGCACGATATTTTTTTATTTTAATCCAACGCTTTTCTCCCAGTCTGATTTCAACTCATGAAGCAGATGAAAAACTTACCTTTACAATACCTTAGAATTCTAATGAAAGGTAGCATTACACTGATAGGTTAAATTGCCAAGCTGAAGAAATTTACTAGTTTTCATATAATTGATTTGTATAGCCCACAACTGAGAAAAACAAGTCATCAGTACCCTACATTCTCAGTTCAGAGAACAGCAAGCTGTGAGATCAAAGCCTGATGAGAGGCACAATTTTAGCAGAAGTGTGATTGCATTCTTCCCCCACCTGCCTTCTCTAATTTAGGAGAACTACAGTTGGGAAGCAGGGACACAGGTAGTCTTCTGAGGGAGGAAAGATCATGAAGATAAGTTATCCCATTTTCCTTTGCCCTCAAGGAAGGGTTATTGACTGGTTCTCATTACCAACACGGCATTACGTGGTCACTGGTGGACAGCTGGTAATATCTGTGGGTGTCTATAGGGCAGGACTAATTATTTACTTCCCCAGTAGGATATCTGCTTGGCCATTGGGCTTAATGACTTGCACTTGTGAAACTAAATTGGAATGGGATCAGGGTGAGCCATAGGATTCAGGAAAGATGGTATGCCCAGGCTGAGATCAGGAAAGGTAAGTCCTTAAATGTATGTTTCTGAAAAGTTGCAGAAAAATAGATTGTACCCTTGCCTAATTACAGTTGCAGAGGACATACAGGATTGGTGCTTGCACTTTTGCTGAGACTACCAGAGGGTGAATCACAGTTCCAGGTGTACCACTAGACCTCCTTTCTAGATGCCACTCTAAGTAAGATGACTCTTCTGAGTGACCAGGGATATTTGGTGCTGATAGTTGAACCTGAATCAGTGAGTTCTGTTGTGGCCTATATTTTTCCACAGCAAGACCAAAGACATCAGCTTAGATCAATTATGATAAGTGAAAAGGTGCGGGATGGAGAGCAATTCATTCTCTCCCAACTTTGTAAAATTTCTGTTATAACTGGCAACAAGAGATGGCCAGCTGACACACACCCAAAAACTTATAAAATAAATATCTTTTATTTAATACCTCCTCCTTCTTCCTAGCCTTTTATCAAGAAAATAAATCAGTGGACAAAAAAGGTGACAGTGAAAGAGTTTCACAAACCCCTGACTGCTTCTCATTCTCCCAGACCACTGGAGGTACACGTTTAGCCTACACTAGTAAGACAGATGCTTTGAGTTCAACGTGAAACTTATGCTGTATATCATATTACTGTAAATTTTGAAAGCTAAATCAAGATAATCTAACAACTAAAACCAACTGAACAGTTAAATATTTCTACTGTGATACTAGTAAGAAAATCCATGAGCCAGGTGGAATAGCATGACAGGGTGATAAGCTAAAAAGGTTAGGGAGTACATTATATTAAAAACATAAATGGAAGAAATTGTTTCATTGTTATACTTCAAAGAGTTGAGTGAAATTAATCAATCTGTTCATGTTATCCTGATTTTTACTAATTATTTCTTACTCCCCATTTTTGCTTCTTCACAAGTGAAAATACTAATAGTCCCTTGTAGAAATAGTAACAAATTGGAAAAAGTATTTGATTTGTCTGTGTCACATAACATCTCTAAAGCTTATTTTCCTCATTCTTATTATGGTAATCATATTTCTTACCTCCTAGAAAATATTATACTTAATGCTTGGTTTGGAATATTTTGTAGAAGCCTAAGATGTTTCTGATTGATCTCTTTAAGGTTTGTATAGATAGAAAACAGACTACTTGATTGGTGACTTGATTGACCATATGCAAAATTGTGGATCAATTCAAATGCAGGGTAATATATTCCTAGTCTTCCAAAAGTGTCAGATAAATTCATACTCAAGAGACATTTTGACTCCATATCCTATTGTTACACTCTTGCAGTTCACATCACAGAAAGGTCCCGGTTACTTGCAGCCCATTAAGACACTTTAAGGGATATCCCTTCCATTAATTAGATTTCATTATATTGTTGTTAAAAAGTAAGCCATCATAATGACAAAATTTTTAAAGTATTTGTCCTAAGACCACAGTTCTACTATTAAAAATATTTTCTATCCAGATATGTTAACTAACTTCTCAAACAGTTTGACCATGAAAGAAGCAATTAAGTTGTTTTCCAGGTGATATTATATCAGCCCAGAGTCACTTAAATTCAATGTCTAATATAACTTATTTTAGAGAATATAAGTTAACTATGATTTTTATTATGCTAATTTTGAATTGATGTGCTTATAATATCCATCAACATTTAATTAGCTTGTGTCATTGAGCCTTCATTAGCATATCAGGTGTCATATAATGTGCCACATGTTATGGAAAGTGAATAAACTTGTTCACTTTCTTTAAAAATTTTATAACCTGTAGATGTTTTGTCTTTTAAAATTCTCCAGTTGATTGAAGCAACTGTTTTTATATTCCTGATTATGTATGAAATAAAATTTCTTAGCCTGTTTAGAAACTGAATCTTGTTATAATTATATTATATCTAATAAGAATATTTTGACAAACAGAAATAAAATTCCAATTTTCATATTCCTTAGCTCAATTAGTATGCTGGTGAATAACATTTTAAAAATTCATTACATAAATAATAAAATAATAAATCATAGAAATACCATAGTAGACTGCCTTAATTTAATTATTTTTGAATAGACGTAAAGAAAATTCAGTTACATAAAAATAATTTCTGGAAATGCTTCCAGTAATCAATTCTAATATTTGTGTCTGTTTTTGCCTCATACTTTCTAGGACAGAGTAATCTAAATATAGGGTCATTTTTCTATGCTAAACAAAGATTCATTATAAATCACCTATTTTTTTCCTACCTCATTTGTATTTTCGAATTCTATTTGGTATACAATATGAGGTAGTCTATTTTTTTGTCATTCCAAGAATTGGATGACTAATTATTAAAATTACTAAAACCTTACTGTAAGAGATAATGTGAAATTTTTTGAGATCTGTAATGTGTTTTAAACAAAAAAGAACCATGCTAATGCAAATTATTATTATGATGAAAAGCTTGACTTCAATATCAATCTCATATTCTAATGAATATGAGAATTGAATGGAGATGATGAAGCATATGCATTTTCAACTGACACTAGAGGAAAAATTGCAAAAAAGTTACAGTTCATTGAAATTGGTTGGCAGAAGCATTTGCTTATAAGGTCCAAAAATATAATGTCTAATATTATGTTAGCTAAATTTTGGATGCAAGTGGATTTAACTGGCAATTATGTGAATTTTTTCAGATATTGCTGTAGATGAACCCTTTATGAATGATAATCTGTTTAGAATAAAGTGCAAATATCTTTCTTAGCAGAGCCCTGCTTTTTATTTTTGTGTGTTATGCCAATTTTAAAACATATTGTTCCTGGCATGCTTGAGAAAAGCAGTTGAAAAGAATAGAAGCATTTATAAAAATTACCTGGAAGGAAACATTTTACTGCATGTTTACAATTGGACACTTACAGTGCACTTTATGAATAAGAGCATATGGTTACATTAATTGATTTTACTACTTTTCTATGTAGGGCCTGAAGTGGGGCAAGTTTATGTAGCAATTCCTTGAATAAATAAGTTGATGAGTTTAAGAAATATTAACACATGTTAAATGAATGCATATAATTTTCATTTTGGGGGTCCATTAGACTTATCTATCAATGTAGTTTTTGCATAGTATGTATTTCAGGTGCCATTTATTCCCATTCCCTGACTAGAGAAAAGCAAATTTTTTTGATTGTTATTATTCTTAATGTGAGTTACACAGTCCTGTTGGAAACCCAGATATGAAACTATTATTTTATTTTTAACACATTGTTAGCCTCAGATAAATTCTATTGAAGTTACTTGGTGTTCTGGAAAATAGAGCTCTTATCTAACCAGCACCCGACAATGTTTTTAAATGTAGAAATTGAAATCTGACCTATTCTGGTATAGGAATTTGTAAGTAATAGTAAGCTACTACTTACTGAAGGCACATTATGTCTCATATATTGAAGTATATGTCATTCATGAACTTCCTCATTCATTTTTGTAAGAATCTTCAGTAGTAGCATGCATTCCAAATTTATAACTAAGAACTGATGATAGAATTGCTTGATAGTTTATTTTAAAGCTCTTATGTTAGAATGAAGATAATTATCTCATTCCAAAACATGTTATAAGAATGCCATAACAATCAATTGCTGTAGTCAAAGTCCAATTTATAGAAATTTGGATATTTAACAAATAGAAAAATAATTATTGAAATCAAGGTTTTCAATGAACAACAAAAAATATATGTCCTGAAGATATGTAATTACAAATAAAAGCTTGAGAATAATAGGCCTAAATTCAAATTCAAATATTGCTATGAAATAACTTATGTATTACTTTATCTTTCTGAATGTCAGATTGTTCTCTAAAGTGCAGAAAATAATACTTGACAAATAGATTATTCTGTGATTTACATGATAGAATATGTAAAATATCATATCTACTGTAAAATATAAATAAATACTATTATTTAAAAAAATCTGCAGCACAGTTATGAAGAAGGACTGTTTTATTCAGTTTAAAACCGTAATTACTTGTCTAAAGCAGGGCTATGATAAATTGTCAAGTACAATAAAACTTACATGTTCCCAGTAATAGAGTGAAAAGTTTTAACAAACATGTTTCAAAAAATATAATGAGAAAAAGACAAATAATTGGTAAGAATATGTTATGGAAGCCAATTCTTCATAAGTCTATTACATTTCTTCATCTTGCGAGCAAAGGCAATGACTCTTTTTTTTTCTTTTCTTTTCTGTTTTTTCTTTTCTCTCTTTCTTTCTCCCCCCAACCATCTTGAGGATATTTCTACAGCATACAACTTTGAAAATAGAGAAATAGAGATAATGTTTTCCTTTAGAGCAAAGGGCAAGTTTTCTTACAGCCTTTTAAGACAAGGACAGTGTTTCTTTTGGAAAAACAGACTGATATTCTTACGGTTCAGAATAAAGATTTGAATTCTGTAGACTCTCAGTTTCTCTCTTGTAATACTTACTGCATGGCTGGACATCACTTGGTGTTACTTAGTTGGCCTTTGCAAATTGTGGTATGGAGAAGTGACACCAAAATAATGATTCTCTGGCTACTCCCATAGTTGGTACTAATAAACTGTCTGTTGACCCAGAAATCTTTTGTCTTCTGTCGTTATTCATGAAACTGTGGTAGGTTAACCTGTTAACTGGCATGTTGGTTAAAATTTCATACGCCTCAGCAGTTTTTACAGTTTTAATGATGAGGATAAGAAAATGAAAGGAATGTGACTTTTCAAAAATGAAGAATGGGGACCTCATAGCTGATTAATAGACTATATGAGAAAGGCACAAGATTCAGCATTCAACATGTTGATCAAATTATGTTGTCAACTAGGCAATAAATCACTTCATTTTATTGCCTATTTCCATTTACCAAAAAGAGGTTCAGTGATTGTTGCCTTAACAGTGCCTTGGTCATGCTATCTCTCTTCCATATGGTTAAATTCACTCATCAACCTAGCAGTGACCTTCCTGTTTACCCCATTGCAACAATGAAGATTGCACAAAGATATATCTTGGATGGGCAGAAGATTATGCCTCCTTTCAGATAACAGTTACAGAAATAGAGTGAGCACGAAAGGAAGGAAACTCACACCATTATGGGTATAAATCAAGTAATAGAACTTCAGTTCACTTAGGAGAAGTGAGCGGAGGGTATTGAACACTTGTTAAGGAGCAGTCCCTCAGCTATTTTGTTTGATGGCCCTTTCTATCTTGCATTTATCATGTCAACCTTAGATCATTTTGGAGATGGCAGCACATGGTCTCATCCTAATTTCAACAAGAGAGCTTTGGCTCTTTCAAGGAATTTTCTCTGAGATGGGCAGACTCACACAGGAAAGCTTATTAGAGGAATAGACTAGATTTTCGGTTCTTGCTGCCCTGGATTAGGTTTATAATGCCCACTAAAAATTATCCACTGGAGAACAAGAAGGTGATACAAAGAATTCTAGATAAATTATTTCTGTTAGCTCTATCCCCTAAGGAAGCTCCGCTACCCTTTACATTAAAAAGTGAATGAAAACTTAAGAGATGTAAGTTTAGCACAGAAGTAGCAGGTAGGTGCCTCATATTAAAGAATTAAAAATAGTTGCTACTATGTGAGTTAAATCCAAGTCAGTTACATGGCACAAATCCACTGCTCTGACCTGAATGCATGCAGTTAATGCTGCTTAATACAGGGGTTTTCCAAAGCTAAGATAATATATATAAGTAATAACAACCTTGCCACGATTAAGAGCTTTGAACACTCCAAATATATTTGAAGTTTGTTTATTTAGTTGTGCTAAGAACAGTTGCCACAATGTTGGAAGCCAAAAGCAAATGAACTTAATATAATGGAATGAACCCAATCTCTCCTGTGCTCCTATCTCTGTCCTCTTCCTAATGGCCTTTGCTGCTTTAAGAAGAAAAAGGGAAGAAAAAAGAAGGAAGGAAGGAAAGGAGGGAGGATGGAAGGAAAAAGGAAGGAAGGAAGGAAGGGAGGGAAGGAGAGACAGAAGGGAAAAGGAAAAAGGGGGGAACAGGGAAGAAGAGGAGAGGAGGAAGAGAAACAGGAAGGAGGAGGAAGGAAGGAGGAGGAAGGACGGAAAGGAGGAGGAAGGGGAGAAGGAGGTAGGAAGGAAGGAAGGAAGGAAGGAAGGAAGGAAGGAAAGGAAGGAAGGAAGGAAGGAAGGAAGGAAGGAAGGAAGGAAGGAAGGAAGGAAGGAAGAGAGTCCAAGGTCTCACTTTCCTCAAGAAGGACCAAAGCAATATGAATTCATATGAGTATGCTGGGAAATTTCTCAAAGCAAAAGGTCTGAAGCATTTCTGAATATGTTGAATTCAAATGCCTATTGCTTTTGGAGAAAGGAGAGGCCCAGATTTAACTGACCAAGGTGAGTAAAGTTCACAAATGGAAAAGATAGGAAATATCAAAATGTAAGTAGTGCTCCTTGGGCCAACTCAATAGTTTCTAGCTTCTATTGCTTAATGAATAATTATAATTGATGCTTTACTTGCTTGTTCCATGATAAAGGATTCTCTTGATCAGGAAGAACTCATGTATAAAAGAGTGAATGGAATCCATCAATAACTCCACCACCTGTCTCCCAATTTACTCTCAGGCAGTCCAACAAGAACATTATAGAATCTCATGGGAGAAGAGGGAAATCACAAACTAAGACTCAAATGTTACAGGTGTAGTAAAATAATGTGCTATCTACGTATAAACCCCCGTTTGGCCAGTGGAAATGCCAAATATAGGTAGAGCTTTACAGACGATTATCACCTACTAGCATAATTTGGATTAGTCTCATTTGTTCTAGATGTTAGGGCTATAACTGAATCTATTGAACAATTTAATAGCACCTGGTGTACTATCTTGGGCATTGCTAATTCTTTTTCTACAAAACTGGCACCTAAAAGCACCATGATCAATGTGCATTCATATTACAAGGCCCCTGGTATATATTTACAGGACCCTCCTCACAATACCTAAACCCCTCTGCTACTTGCCTCCAATGGCAAGGTTGGAATTAATATAGACTCTATCTTAAGATGTCCAAAGTTTTCACTCTATAAATGATGATTATTGGTTGACAAATTAGAAGTCTTCATGTCAAGAGCCCTGACTTGTTGCAGTATCACACTTCCACCAGCAAAAATAACTGAAAACACCTGAGAAAATTCAGGGGACTGCTTTCCAAGTAATAATTGTTGGGACAAAGTGGACAAATTCACACTGTCAATTCATTGGACAGTCAGGAAAAATATTGCTGCCTTTTCAGACTCTACCACCTAAAAATAATTTTATGGAATTCTTGAGGTAGCATGTGTTTCACTTGGACATTCTACCTCATCCTTTAAATCAGTGAAATCTCAAGTCAGCATTCCTTGAATGGAGATCACACCAATAGACTGTGTAATATGTCCATCAATCTGTAACATGCTCTCTACTTTTAGGGTCCAAACATTATTATCATTGAAATGTATGCATAGTTGATCAAATTATAAGAACAAGTAAAAAATTATAAAAAAACTTTTATTTTAGTAAATATTTTTTATTTGAACAATTTATATGTAAATCGACTGATTTCAGATAAGTATTTAAGTGAAAATTAAATGTCAATGGGGGTCGGAAGAGATTTTATAGATCCTGTCATGCTTTTCCTTTTTTGCTCTTTGATTACATGCTGTGTTCAATCTACTCATATTTTAACTTAACGGAAAATATTTTGGACTCCGGAAAACCTAGGAACAAGCAAAGCTTTGGTATATCCCAAATTGCTCCTACAAAAATTTGTCTTATTCTAGGCAAATCTGCAATACAAGTTCCCTAGCCATAGTTGAGACAATATTGTACATCACTGTGGAACTATTAAACTTTTAAGGAAATTGTAGATGCATTAAGTCCAATACTTAACATTGATATTCTCTACAATATTTTTGGTCATGGATCCCCAAATGAGTACTTTAAAAGTGCTGGCTGGCAGAAGGAAAAAAATACATGGTGTTTTCTGACCTACTTCCTATATGAGATAAATAGCTGCAAATCAGCAAGAGAGATTCCTGCTGTGTTACTAACAAATACAGAGAACTAAAAAAGGAACTCCAAAAATGAAGTTACAATATTTATTTTAAACATATAATTAGACTATTACATATATTGTGAAAAGGCTATTCTCAGATATTCTTTCATGATCATTATCTTCAAGATAACACTTTCCAAAACTAAATAAAGGGAGTAGAATTTGCAGAAATGACAAGTAGAAAAAGGAATTTGACTCAACACAGTGCCTGAGGAGAGACATAAGCAAGAAATGGACTAGGTTGGAGACTGGATCATTCTCCAATTTCTTAAGCTTTTAATATTTTTTAAGTGTTGTTTTTCTTTATATACAAGGAGTACACAAAAAACCAGAATTTATTTATAAAAAAGCTGTGTATTTACTCTCACATGTTTAAACTTCAGTCACCTTCGAAGTACTCTCCCTTTGATGCAATAAACCTAATAAAACACTTTCTCCATGGTTCAAAACAGTTTTTGAACTCATCAACTTTGATGCCTTTTAGTATTTCTGCCATTTTGTTTCATCTCTTCCACATTGGCAAAACGTTTCCCTTTGAGAACTTTTGTCATCTGGTGAAACAAACAAATAAATAAATAAAGGGGTGAAATGTGGTTAACAGAGAATATAGGGCATGGGGGTTGTGCTGTTTTTGACCAAAAACGCTGGACACCCAGCATTGTGTGGGCAGGTGTGCTCCTAAATTACCCATCATGAAATGTGATAACACGTTTTAATTTAGAGTCAATCATACTCATCTCTCAGAAACAAAGAACAGAGTACCATATGTTCTCACTCATAAATGAACCTTGAACAATTATAATACTATAAGAAAGGGATTGGCAGTAGTGGGAAACTGTCAGGGGAAGGGGATGGGATTGGCAGTTGAGGGAAACTGCTAGGAGGGAGTGGCACACCTCATTAACAAAAGGGTACCTGCATAATCGACGTTTGTATACCCAACCCTGAATTGTACCCCACATCCTTATAATAAATAAAAAAGACTCTCCAAAAAAAAGTTTGCCGAAGTCCACCACAGCCTATCATAACAAAGCTAGCTGGTCCACTGATACTGATGGGTTCCTAGAACACTTACTGAGTGTGGGTAGTACATACTGCAAAGGGCCCACCTTCCAAAAAATAATTCCTTTTTTCCCCCCTGGTGGCAGGAAATCATTCTCATAAGTAAATTAGAAGCAGGATCAACATATGTGTGCAGGTATCTTTTTTTATAGAGTGATTTGAGTTCTTCAGGGTATATTCCCAGTAGGGGAATGAAAATGTGGTACATTTACACGATGGAATACTACGCAGCCATAAAAAAAGAACAAAATCATAAATTTTGCAGCAACCTGGATGGAACTAGAGTCTATAATACTGAGTAACCTCTCACAGAAACAAAGATCTGAGTATCATATGTTCTCACTCACATAGTGGACCTTGAGCATCCAATGTAATACTATAAGAAAATGACTGACAGTGGTGGGAAACTATGGGGTGGAAAGGGAAGGGAGATGGGATTAACGGTAGTAAATATCTGTCTGGGGATGGGGAGACACGTCTTATCAACAAGGGTACCTGAATGAAGCATATTTGTATACCTAACCCTTAACTGTACCCCACAATATAATACAAAATGTTGATTAAAAAAAAGAAAAAAAAAGAAATAGGATCAGACATGCTCATTATGTCCACCAAAATATTCATTATTTTAAAGGAAATCTTACTTCTTCAAAAAAGTCTGTCCTCAAGATATATTAAAAATCATTATAAATTTGAGAATTAGGAAACCACATTTGTAGAATACCATCAATTGCTCAAAAGCAAGAATAATGCCTTTTTTAATATCTGTATTTTGCAAATTTTCAAATTTGTACCAAAATATTAACATTCTGTGTAAATAAATATACATGCTTTGCTACTCGAAGAACAAAAAGGATAGTTTGTGACAAAGGACCATTTGGGATACTGTTCAGCATGGTTCAGTTCTCTCAGGACATAGCTTACGGTCTCATTTCTCACTTTACCTTCCATTTTGCATTGTCATTGAAGGTAAAGTCACTTCTCTCAAGTGAATAGGTAAAAATATTGAGCTGATAGGGCAACCCCTTTGGATTTCCTCCCACTGTGGGAGATTTTCCGTCCTCTCAATAAATCCTACTTTCTCAAAGGAAAAATAAAAAAATACACACAGACACACACACACACACACACACACACACACACACACACACACACACACACACACACACATATACTATAAAACATGGAAATATCTAGCCCAGTGTTTTTCAAGCATTAACAAAATGAAGATTCTGATGTAGTAAGTCAAGAATGAGGTCTGGTAGCTAATATCACTAACAAGCTGCCAAATAATGCCAATACTACCACTCATGACTCACCCACATCATTTTTAATAAAAAAGCAAAATAAGCCGGGCTCGGTGGCTCAGCCTGTAATCCCGCGCCTTTGGGAGGCTGAGGTGAGTGGATTGCCTGAGCCCATGGGTTCGAGACCCGCCTGGGCAGCGAGACCTCATCTCTACAATAAATCAAAAAATCAGCAGGGCGTGGTAGCGCGCGCCTGTAGTTCCAGCTACTCAGAAGGCGGAGGCGGAAGGATCGCGGGAGCCCAGCAGGTCGAGGCTGCGGTGGCCGGGAGCGGACACTGCACTCCAGTCTGGGCGACAGAGTGAGACTCCGACTCAAAAAAAAAAAAAAAAGAAGCAAAATAAATCGGTTAAAAATTAACTGGCTTCCAAATAATGAAGGCACAACAGGCAGAACACATCTGGGCCACTGACGTTCACTACAACACTCGTCTCTGGATGAGGAGATCACTTCATTAAACCAAACTAAGAAAGCACCTAAACATAAGACTTAAGGGTCTCGGAGGAGCAATCCTCACCTCAAACTCAGAATCACTGTAAATTTCTAAACAGTGTTCTTTTAAAGCTTTGTCTGCTGTAGGGAACTTCCATTACCCAAAAGCCACAACTACTTTCATTTCAGCGGTGGTGCTTCACATCTGCCAGTGGTAGATTTATTAAATACTGCATGGTTTAGAAGGAGAGGGACAAAAGTGTGAAAATAATGGACTATAAATGTAGGGAAGATAAGTTGCCTCTGCAGCTTGCATTTTCTATAGCAAAATCTGGACTTAATTATCAATTAACACTAAATCAAGTCTTTCCTGATGCTTCTTGTAAATGCTTGTTGTCTATCTGAGTATCGAAGAAATTAATTTTGTTGGATTGAGATTTGACTTCTGGAAACCCAGTATTCTCAACTACTTTCTTGTGAACGTTATTGTACCGAATAATTCAAATACTGGAATAATGAAACCTGTTTTAAAGTGGTTTGTACTTCCAATGAAGATTTTTGCCATTAGGTAAAGCAACTTTCAAATTCTTAACAATAATGCTTTTGTTACTGATATATGTTGTACATAAAGGATATTACATTTCAAGTACATACTTTTTTGTCTTGAAGTATAGGAATTGCAATTTGTCTTTTTTGCTTGTTTGTCAGATGGCACTTAGTAGACTGCTATAGACTTTGTGGTTGCTCAGGAAATGGTTATGGACATACTGAGAATTTAAGTCCAAACTTTATGACTGATCTATTATAAATCTGAAATTTCTCTGCTTGCTTTTCACATGGTTTTAATGCTTAAGGGAGTATGAAAAGAAACAGCTGCCATCTCTATTATTATACAACCAGTTGCTGAAAATCATAGGACAGGTGGTTGATGGACCCAGGGCAATTCTGAAACAAGTGTTAAGGCTTAAATTATGTTAGGTCACTTTTCCAGGCTTGATGTCCTCCATTTGTTACAAGCATTTAAAAATGTTATTAAAAATGTCATAAAGCATATCATGTGCTGAAGTCATTTTCTATAGTTAGGTTTGGTGTTAATGCATTTTAGTTGCACAAAGAACTCAATTTGTATGTTCAGTCCATTTTCATGTTTTCTATTTATCTCTGGGTTTTTTGGCTGTAAATGCAAATTTTGCCATGCTTAACTTTATATAAACATGCAACACAATTTGTACATATATAGCGTATATAGATATATAAGATGCTATTATATATGTATATACATATATAAGATGTAACAAATTTATTTTTCAGTCCTAATTTATGTCTACTTCCTTGCACATATTTATTTATTGTTATCAATTGAAAGGCTAGGATGTTTAATCATGCCAAACACCATGCAAATTGACCCTGTAGTCAAAATTATTTTTGAAGTTTTAAAATAGTTTTTGCAGAATAATTTGGACAAATGTTACTTTTTGTTATAAAAATAATATATATTTGCAATGGAAAAATTAAAAATACTGTAAAACTTATGTGAGGATAAATAAACCCTATATTTCTGTTGTCCATTGACAGGATTTATTAGACTTTTATATCTTTCTTTGATGTGCTCCATCCCAGATGTACACACAGATATTAAAAATCAGCTTGTGTTTTGGGGATTACTTTCTACACAAAGACTTAAATCATTTTTTTTTTATTGTTATTACCTGGTGTGTGGAGTAGTATTTAAGATTGGCTGCATGATATTTTCTCTTGTGAATGAAGAATAAATTCTACAATTATTATCTATGTTTAAAACTTTCCAACTTTTACATGTGATTACCACTTAAATGCATATCAGATATTCAAGATTTTCAGAATTTGGAATTTTGTTGACATGATAAATACTGCTTAATTTTTTCCAGTATAGTCAAGTCATTTGCTCCACCACCATCTAGTAAAAGTGCTTCTTTCAATTCATCATAATAACATTTAATAGCAAATAGTTTCTGGTGATTACTGTATGCTTGATAATTATATTTTAAATTTAATTTTAAGTGATTACTTTCTCAAGCCTAGTAAGTATATTTTATATTTTGTTGTTATTTTTTATTTACTTAAAAAGCATTCCCAAGCCAAGATCAGAAAATATTCACAACTTTTTTTTTCTTCTCTGGCTTGCTCGTTACATTTAGTGGTTTGCTTTATGTAGAATTTGGAAGAGATAAGTATGTATTATATTTTTATTATATATCCACAATTATCTCATTTACTGAATTTTCTATAAATTTTGCATCATTTTAATGTTTTTATTCTTTAAAAATGTATCTATGTGCTTTTCTGGTTGTGATGAAATAGGTCAAAACAGTAAAAAAATGAGAGCTAGGAAATTACATACAATTTTTTTTTGAGACATTCCATGAGAATGAACACTGTGTTACAATCTTTGAGAGATGGGAAGCACAGGAGGTAAACTCTACCTACATTCAACTCAGCTCTTTCGTGTACAGCATTAGCCAAACCTTAGAACAGAAAAATAACAGCCAATCATCAAATAATGTGACTTGGAAGGAAAGAAGCAAAGCTCAAAGACTGATGTTGACAAAGGTATTTGAGGGAGTATGCAGCAAAGGTAACTGGGACACAGAGAAGGAGTTCCAGAGTTATGCATGGAATTACTCTCGGTTCCTGGCCAACTCCCAAACTCTGTATGTTCAGAGTATGACCCACATGACCCAGCAAAAAACTGTTGCCTAGAGACAAACTATCAACAGAAATTTCAGAAGCTAAATAGTTTTGGAAGCTTACATAGATTAGTTCTATTAGGGTGCAAAAAAATTAGTAGTCAGGGCATTTGAAACTTTTAGTAATAGTCAATGCACTGTCAGTTCAAGATGTAGTTCTTCATAACATTAAAAAATACTTATTTCTCCCCTGAAGCCATGTTGGAGAACAGTGACAAAAAGGTGTAAGGTCGTTCCATCCATTGACAAGTGGGAACCCCAGAGCAATGATGAAATAATACTGTCAAGGACATACAAATAGCTCCTATATGATAGAGGACAAGGGTCTTGATTGCAACATGTATCTGTTTCTTGTAAAAGTTGTCCATACATTTTTATTTCTACATGTAAAATAGTCATTAGGGATTATTTCCTTTAGACAATTGTATAGATTTCTCAACCCACTTTGTAAGGCAAGTATGAGGGCCTCAATAGTTTCTTTAAACATTCTTTTGTTGTTGTTGCTTTATTATTCTCCTGGTTTCTTTGAAAAAACTGAGTTAGTGCGAATAAAGTGAGAATAGGTTATTGTCTTTTGAACTTGAAGAGGTAGAACCTCAGGAAAAATAATTAATTACAACCTTTAAAACAGACAAAAAAATTATAATTAAGGACTTTTTTTGAGTCACTTTGAGAACTGCAGTTATAGAGAAAACAACTAAAATGAAAATTGGAGGGAAACAGGCATGTACTGGGAGAAACAAGATTGGAACATTTGCTTGCCTAACCCAGAATTTGTAGAACTTCATGTAACCCCATAAGAATATTTAGCTAGACATTTTTAACAAATTGATTAAGAGCAAAGTGAGAGTGCAAAACCCCTGGGAAACACGGATATAGGGGATTAACATCCCCTTGTAGGGTTTTCTATCTGGAGTACTTATAGGGAAGGTTAGGAAGAATTCTGAGAAATATTCCACATGTTTCTGGATGAGGGACAAGAATAGTAGCTATTGCCAAGACTTCATCCCAAATAGTCTCTTTATATTATACTTAATTTGAAACTAACATCTATATCTAGTGGAAAGGAAAATTAAAAAGTGGATTCTGAGAGTGTAAGTGATAATCCTCTGCAGCTGGAGAAGAGGACCAGCAAAAACAACCTGGCTTCTCCCCAGATCTATGCCATCTGTCTCTCCTAAGTAACAAAATCTCAAACATAAATGGTCAAGGGCAGTAGAATTGCAGTTTGAGCCTACTGTCAGAAACCTGCTGCAACTGTGAGAAGGGAATGGGGAAAACAGCAGTGGTTCTTGCCTATGGAATGGTGGGAATGTGTGCTGGTCTCAGCATTGCATCTGGGGAAAGAGCAGCAAAGGAATTGGAATACCGACCTCCCCAAACTGTCCACATCCTAAGCCCAGAAACTGTGTCATGTAACCTTACACAACATAAGGGACTTTGAATATGCAATTAAGTTAAAGAATTTCGAAACGGGGAGATTATTCCAGGTTACCTGGGGGTGGACCAAGTGAAAACACAGGGATCCACATAATGGGGAGGGAGGAGGATCAGAAGCAAATAAAGGAGTGATAGTGATGGAAACAGAGAAAAAATATTGTATCATGAAAATGGAAAAAGAGACCACAAGCTAATTAATGCAGATAGACTCTAGTACCCAGAAAAGCTAAAAATTATCCTGTAAATCCTTCAAGAAACAAGATATCAAGCTCTGATGACCCATTTGGAAATATAATCTCTAGAACTGTAAGATAATAAATTTATGTTGTTTTAAACCACCAAAATAGTGATAATTTTTTTACACCAGTGATAGGAAACTAATAAAGAGTCACCAATCACTTACTACCAGAATCAAATTTGATAAAACTTCCTCTAGTAGGCCTATCATATTACAAAAACAAAATGTCCTTTGTGTTAAAATATTTTAACAATATAGGTCAGAGAAAGGAAATAACAGAACCACGAGTTAGAACAATGCAAACTGAAGATGCAGGGAGTAATTAGCAGCCAAGGAATTTCCCTAAAATCAGGAAAAGGAAAGGAAATATATTCTTTCCGGAATCCTCTGGAATGAACACAATCCTACCAATTCCTAGGCTAGCGACTTCTGATAACCAGAAAAAGAAGATAGCAATAATGTATAGTGTTTTATGCCATTAATTTTGTGCAGCTTGTTACAACTGCTATGGTAAGCTCATACAAGTAAAACCCCTTGTGAAGGCAAGACTACAAAGAAATGGTTTCAGAGAGCTTCCTTAGGACCAAATATTTGTGAAAGATCTCAGCAGCATCCAACCCTACCACCAGGTAAACAAGCACGAAATAAAAATGGCAATGAGTATAGCAAGAAGAATTGTAAGAGACAGACTCTGGTGAGCAGCAAAAAAAGGAGGGAAGGGAAATGCTGGAAGTCATGTGTGGAATAAATTTCAACCTCAGTCTAATGTTAGATTAGGACAATGTAAACATTTACTATGAAAACCTAGCAACTCCAACATATGTTTATATCAATATGATTATACAATATAAAATGTCTAGATTTCAACACAAAGTAATGAGGCACACAAAAAGGTGAGAAGAGTACACTTATATGGTAAGAATCATATATATTAGATAAATATTTTATTCAGACAACAAATGTATAAGAAAGAAGAAAGTGGAAATGCTATAAATGAAGACAGTGAAAGAGAAGGATGTCTTTATCAGCAAATTAGTTATAGTAAAGGGAATAATTCTTAAGCTTGAAGACAAACTTAGGAAATAGAAATTACCCAAGTTAAAATATAAAAACAGACAATTTTTGCGAACTAGGCACTGTTGGCAGCACTGTACGAAAAACTCGGTAAGTTTTCATAACCTTGGTATATGATTGTCTCACAGCTGTGTTTGTGTTGACGTGTGGTGGTGTCTTGCTGAGTGGCATTTATTATTGTTGCATGTTCTTATATGCTGTGGCGAAATGTCAGACCTTTAATTAGAGCAACAAAGTAACATTAAATTTCTTGTTAAACTTGGCAAGAGTGGAAGTAATATCAAGGACATGTTAGTGCAAGTTTATGAAGAAAATGGCACCATACAAATGGATTAAATGTTTCTTTTCTTTAAAGATGTGGGTAACAATTCAGGGTTAGGTATACAAATGTTCATTATGCAGGTACACTTGTGGATGAGATGTGCCCCCTCTCCCCTGGTAGATTCCCACTACTGTCAATCCTTTTCTTATAGTATTATGATAATTGTTCAAGGTCAGCTTATGAGTGAGAACATGTGATACTCCGTTATTTGTTTCTGTGATAGATCACTGAATATTATAGATTCTAAGTCCATTCAAGTTGCTGGGAAGTTCATAATTTGGTCCTTCTTTATGGTTGCAAACTATTCCATTGTATATATGTACCACATTTTTTTATCCAGTCCTTTACGATGGGCAGCATAATTGGTTCCATGGTTTTGCTGTTGTGAACAATGCTGCAATAAACGTGTGTGCAGGTGTCTTTTTCAAAGAGTAATTTGAGTTCCTCTGGTATATTCCCAGTAGGGAGATTGTGGGGTTGTATGGAAGGAAAATTTTTAGATCTTTTAGGAATAACCAAATTGTTTTTCAACAACAGTATAGAAGTGTTTCCTTTCCCCATATTCTCTCCATCATCAGTTGTTTTTTGAGGTATTGATAATGGCCATCTTTGCTGGAGTTCGGTGATATCTCGGTGTGGTTTTAATTTGCATTTCTTTGATGACTAGTGAGGTTCAGCATTTTTTCATGTATCTGTTGGCTGTTCATATGTTTTCTTTTGAGAAGTGTCTATTCATGTATTTTGACCATTTTGTAACAGGGCTGTTTGTTTTGTTCTTTTTGACACATTTGAGTTCCTTTTTAACATGTTTGAGTTCCATTTAGATCATAGATATTAGGCTTCTGTCAGACATAGAGTTGGCAAATATTTTCTCCCAGTCTATGGGCTGTCTCCCTGCTTTCTTGATGGTTTCTTTGTCTTTGCAGAAGCTTGTCAGTTTGATGAGGTGCCCCACTTGTCTATCTTATCTCTTATGGCAAGGTCACTTGGGGTTTTGATCAGGAATTGGTTGCCAGTTCCAATTTCCATAAGGGTGTCTCCTACATTTTCTAAGGTTTTTATATTTGGAGGTTTTATGTTTAGCTCTTTGATCCATTTAGAGTTGATTTTTGTGTATGGTGATTGTTAGGGATCTTAATTTAATCTTATGTGTGTTTCAGCCAGTTTTCCTAGCACCATTTACTGAATAGGTTCTCCTCTCCCCAGTCGTTGGAGGTGGAGGCTTTGTCCAAGATGAGTTTTTTGAGAAATTGAGGTTTCACTTCTAGAATCTCTTGTGCCAATACCAGGCTGTTTTGATTATTGTAGCTTTATAATAAAGTTTAAATTCTGGGAGTGTGATACTTCCTGCTTTGTTTTTTTGCTGAGGATTGTTTTGGCTATTTGTAGTTGTTTATATTTCCTTATAAATTCCTGTACTGTTGTTTCCAGATCTGAGAAGAATGCTGCTAGTAATTTCATGAGTATTGCATTAAATCTGTAGATCACCTTGGGTAGGGTGGACCGCTCAACAATGTTGATTCTTCCAATCCATGTACATGGAATATTTTTCCATTTGTTTGTGTCATGTTTGATTTCTTTGAGCAGTGTTTTATAGTTTTTATTGTGAAGTTCTTTCACGTCTCTAGTTAGGAAGATGCCAAGGTATTTCATTCATTTTTGTGGTAATTGTGAATGCGAGTGTGCTTTTTATTTGGGTTTCTGTTTGTTTATTGTTAGTGTATAAAAATGCGACTGTCTTTTGAACATTTATTTTATACCCTGAGACTTTGACAAAGTCCTTTATCAGTGCAAGGAGTTTTTGACGAATTCTTTTGGATTTTCAAGGTATAGAATCATGTTGTCTGCAAAGAGAGATAACTTGACTTTCCTTTTTCCTGTTTGGATTTCCTTGATCTCCCTCTCTTGTCCGATTGTTCTAGCTAAAACTTCCAATACTATGTTGAACAGGAGGAGTGAGAGTGGGCATACTTGTCTTGTTCTGGTTTTCAAGGGAAATGGCAATTTCTGTCTGTTTAGCAGCATGTTGGTTCTGGGTTTCTAGTATATGGCTCTTACTATTTTGAGGTATGTTCCTTCTATGCCTAGAAGTTTGAGGGTTTTTATCAAGAAGCGTTGCTGGATTTTATCAAAAGCTTTTTCTGGGTCGAATGATATGATCATGTGGCTTTTGTTTTTATACCTGTTACATTTATGGTCTTGTGAATGTAGAATCAGCCCTGCATTGTGTGAATGAAGCATACTTGGTTGTGGTGAGTGATTTTTGACATGTATTGTTGGATTTGGTTTGCTACTATCTTTTTAGAATTTTAGCATCTATGTTCATTAAGGGTATTGGCCCACAGTTCTCTTTCTTTGTTGGATCTTTACATGGTTTGTGTATCAATGTGATGTTAGCTTCATAAAATGATTTGGAGAGAGTTCAATCTTTCTCAATTGCCTGGAATACTTTCAATAGGATTGTTATCAGTTCCTCCTTGTACGTTTTGTAGAATTCTGAAGAAAAGCCATCTGATCCAGAGTTCTTGTTTTTTAGATAGTTTTCTTATGACATAGTCAATGTCCTGGATTGTTCTTGGTTTATTTAGGGTCTCAGTATCTTCTTGTTTCAACCTGAGGATGTCAGAAAGTCCTCCATTTCCTTTAGGTTTTCAAACGTGTTGACCCACAAATGTGCATAGTAGTCTCTGATTATGTTTTGTAGTTCTTCGGGATCAGTTGTGACTTGATCCTTTCCATTTCTGATTGTGTTTATTTGGGCTTTTCTCTTTTTCTTGGTCTGTCTGGATAGGTGTCCATCAATCTTGTTTATACTTTCAAAGAATCAACTTTGAAAGTATAAACAACTTTGGTTCAATTTTTGTATTATCTTTTTGTCTTCTATATCCTGAATTTGGACTTTTGTTTTGGTGATCTGTATTATCCTGCTAAAGTTAGAGTTTTGGTGGTCTTGCTTTTCTAATTTTCTTTGGTGATTTGTTAGGCTGTTAACTTGTGTTCTTTCCATTTTCTTCATTTGTGTTTGTAGAGATATGAATTCCCCTCTTACTACTGCTTCATGGCACCCCAGAAATTTTGGTAAGACATTTCTTCATTTCATTTGTTTCTAGGTATATTTTAATCTCTGTTTTAACTTCCATGTTGATATAGGAGTTGTTTAGCATCATTTTGATTAGTGTCCATGTCTTTGTGGGTTTGGGGGGATCTTTGTTGATGTTTATATTTATTTTTATTCCACTGTGGTCTGAGAAGGTGCATGAGAGTATTTCAATCTTTTTTTTTTTTTTTTTTTTTGAGTTGGAGTCTCACTCTGTCACCCAGACTGGAGTGCAGTGGCCGCTCCCGGCCACCGCAGCCTCGACCTGCGGGGCTCTGGTGATCCTTCCGCCTCAGCCTTCCGAGTAGCCGGAATTACAGGCATGCGCTACCATGCCCAGCTGATTTTTTTTTTTTTTTTGATTTATTGTAGAGATGAGGTCTCACTGCCCAGGCAGGTCTCGAACCCGCAGGCTCAGGCAATCCACTCACCTCAGCCTCCCAAAGGCGCGGGATTACAGGCTGAGTCACGGATCTTATGGAATTTGTCTATACCTGATTTATGGCCGAGGATGTGGTCAATCTTAGAGTATGTTCAATGTGGTGATGATTGGAATGTATATTTCATGGTTGTTGGGTAGAGTGTTCTGTAGGTAAAACTTAAGTCCATTTGGTCAAGCATCATGTTGCGGATACTGATCTTCTTGTTGATTTTTTTCGTCCTGATGATCTGTCTAGGGTTGTGAGTGGGATATTTAAGTTCCCAGCTGTGATAGCGTTAGAGTCACTGTCTTTTTTAAGTTTACCTAGAAGCTGCTTTATGAAAGTTGGTACTCCAATGCTGGTTGCATATATGTTTAGGATGGATATTTCTTGTTGATGGGTTGAACCTTTTATCATTGTGTAGTATCTTTTAATTTTTTTCTAACTTAAAGAGTATTTTGTCCAATACTTAAATCATGACTCCTGTTTTCTTTTCTGTTCCATTTGCTTGAAATTTTGTTTCCCGTCCTCTTACTTTGAGTCTTTGAGTGTCCTTTCTGGTGAGATGTGTATCTTGGAGACACCATATTGTTGCCTCATGATATTTTATCCATTTTACCATTCTATGTCTTTTCAGTGGTACATTTAGTTCATTCACATTCGGGCTGATTATTGAGATGTGAGAATTTATCCCTGTCATTATGTTCTCATAGAGTTTGTTGCTGTTGCTGCTGTTTGTTTGTTTATTTGTTGTCTTTCTTTTGACCTTTGGATTGATTCATGTGTGCCTTCAATCTTTTTCTTGCATTCTTGGGAAGGGTATTGTCATTCTTTTTTTAAAAAATCTTTTTCATTTAATACTTTCTCAAGTGTTTCTTGTAGAGCTGGTCTGGAGGCAGTGTAAGCTTTTAGGAATTGAATGTCTGGGAACAATTTTAATTCTCCGTTACTGATGAAGCTTGCCTTAGTTGGGCAGGTAATTCTTGGTTGAAATTGTTTATTTTTGAGAACTTCGAAGATTGGGTTCCAAGTTCTCCTAGCCTGCAGAGTTTCTGTAAATAAATCTGCTGCTTTTCTATGTGGTCTTTCCTGGTAGGTAGTCTGACCTTTTTCTCTTGCTGCCTTTTATACCAACTTTGTGTGGGTGAATTACCATGTGTCTAGGAGTTGGTCTTCTCATTTATTGTTTTTCAGGGGTTCTCTGAATCTCTTGTGTTTTAACGGTAGCATAATTGATAAGATGAGGAAAGTTTCCTTGGATAATTTTGTGGAACGTTTGTTCCAGGGTGGTCTCTGTCTCTCTATCTGCCTCATGGAATTCCAATTAATCTTAGGATTGGCCTCTTGAAAATAATCACTCATCTCTTGGAGGTTTTGTTCTGTCTTTTTATGCTTCTTTTCTGTGTTTTTCACAGTTTGGGTTAGTTCCGTATTTTCATCCTTAAACTGTGAGATTCTTTCTTCTGCTTTCCATTTTTATCAGTTTACTATTATTTCATTCACTGTATTCTTTTTTTTTTTCTTCTTGAGTTGTAGTTTCACTCTATTGCACAGGCTGGAATGCAGTGGCATGCTCATGGCCACTGCAGCTTTGACCTGCTGGGCTTAGGTGATCCTTCTGCCTCAACCTTCCAAGTAGCTGGAACTACAGGTATGCGCTATAACACTTGGATGATGATGATGATGATGATGATGATGATGATGATGATTTATTTTAGAGATGAGGTCTCACCAAGTTGTCCAGGCTGGTCTCAAACCCCTGAGCTTAAACAACATCTCACCTCTGCCTCCCAAAGTTTTGGGATTACATGCTTGAGCCACCATGCCTGGCCTCATTGACTGTATTCTTTATTGCTCAGTTATCATCTCCTTCATTCTTTCCTCTTGTCTCTCCTCAATTCTATTTATTCTTTCTATTCATGTCCTGATATCTGGGTTTGTGGTTTGAGACCAGTCATTATGGAGTCTTCATTATTTGCATTTTGAAGTCTGTATTCTCAGTGGCTGATCCTCCAGGGGTCTGTGTGAGACAATGCTTTTCCTTTGACTTTTCTTCATTTGTGTAGATTTTCCTCTCCCCCCTTTTTTAACCTCTTCTTTAATTCTGTTGTTCGGGGATGGGGGGTAGCTTTCATTTCTATTTACTCAATCTCCCATTCTTTCTTGTTGGATCCTCTGGCTTTGTTCAGTTCTGAAGTTGGATTATGATGTGAAGCTGTACTTTTTGCAGCTTTGAGATTTAATTGGGGAGGGCCTATAATTCAGAAACTGTCTGCAGATCCCAGTATTTTTTTATTTTTTTGAGTTGGAGTCTCACTCTGTCGCCCAGGCTGGAGGGCAGTGGCCGCTTCCGGCCACCGCAGCCTCGACCTGCTGGGCTCCGGTGATCCTTCCGCCTCAGCCTTCCAAGTAGCCGAAATTACAGGCATGCACTACCATGCCCGGCTGAGTTTTTGATTTATTGTAGAGATGAGGTCTCACTGCCCAGGCGGGTCTCGAACCCGCGGGCTCAGGCAATCCACTCACCTCAGCCTCCCAAAGGCGCGGGATTACAGGCTGAGCCACCGAGCCCGGCTAGATCCCAGTATTTGCTGACAGGTGTTTGGATCCCCTGGAACTCATATCCCATTGCTTTATAATCTTTCAATGCATTGGGGGTATAGATATGCCCCCTGAAAACAAAATGAGGTAAGAAAAAGGAAAAGAATGGGAAAAGGAAGGAAGGGGATGGGAGGAAGGTAGAGAGAGAGAAGAAGAGGGAAAACAGACAGACTCCAACTAACAAATGAAGAGACACAAAGAGAGTGAAGATTTAAAAAATAGTGACAATCATACAAACAGGTGAACAGACAAAAATTCCCCTATTTATGTATTCTCCCTCAAAAATACCCATACACAAACAGGAAGTCTAAAAAAATATAAAAGAAACAATGCAAGTATGAGAGCATAGAAGAGGGAAAAAAAATTAACTAAAACAGAAACAAAATATAAACAAAAAACCAAAGCAAATGAAAAACCAAAACTCACTCTTAGACTGTTGCTGAATCATCAACTGCCTTTCAGCTCTGGTCTCAATCCCCTCCCCTCTGCTCTCAGTGCAGGCTTCTAGGTTTGCTCTCAGTGAGGGTCAGATGCCCCATGGACTACTGTGGGAGGAGGGTGGATCTGGACTCAACTGGTTTGCTGCTGCTGTGGTCAAGCTTTCCACTTAGATCTGATGTTTTCTGTGTCTGTTCCAGTGGGGATAGGGGTGTCTGTCTTTCTAAGTTTGATGATATAACCTAGGTCCCACGTGGGAGGCTGAGTGAAGATGGGCAGCACAATGCAGGTCTTTGCCTTGTCATGGGGCAGAGAAAATGGTGCAGGTCAGTGTTTCCTCACTGGCGGTTGCACTCCTCTCCAGCTCTCCCTGACCTACTCTCACCATGAATTCAGGGTTCTCGCCACTCTGTTGTCGCAGGTGATGGTGTGGGCTGGGTGCCAGGTGGTGAGGATCAGCTATATTTGGCAACCTTTTCTCAGGAGAGCCCTGAGGACAACAGATGATCCTGTTCACTGGCAGCTCTAATCTGAGGGCAGAGGGGAGCTGCAGTCACCTCCAAAGCAGAGCTCTGGGTGCATGAACCCAAGTCTCCCCTCAGACGGATTTTCACTCATCCACCAGCTCACACTCAATCACACAGAGTCTTTATGGACACTCACTTTTGCAGAGACTCTCACAGTATGACCTTTTTGTCATCTTGCCAGAAATTATGTTTTTGTTTTTGTTTTTTTGAGAGGAGAGAAAGCGTCACTGATCAACAGAGGCCAGGATCAAGCAGAAATTAAGAAAACATTGCAGAAATTTGGTAAATTGTGCATCAAAATCATGAGCTGACTGTGAGATTCATAGCAGACCAAATAAACAACCATACAGAAACTGAAAATTTTTGCATGAAACAGGTGTGTGCAAAAATGTTGCCAAAGAAGTTGTTATATCACAACAATGCACCAGCTCATACAGCACTGTCTCTGAGGAAGTTTTTAGTCAGTAAATAAACAACTGTATTGGAACACCCTCCCTACTCATCTGATCTGTCTCCCAGTCACGTTTTTTTTTGTTACCCAAAGATAAAAGAAATATTGAAAAGAAGACGTTTTGATGACATTCAGGACATCAAGGGTAATGAGACAGCAGATATGATGACCATTCCAGAAAAAATTCAAAAATTGCTTTGACAGATGGAATAGGTGCTGCTGTCAATGCACAGCTTCCCAAGGGCTATACTTTGAACATGACCATATGTAGTGATATTCAGTAATGTGACATGTAGCACTTTTTCTAGGTTAAGTCCATGAACTTAATTGTCAGATCTCGTGGAAAGAAAAACAAAAATGGAATAAAACAGTGCATCTAAGAGTTGTTAAATAATAACCAATTGTCATATATATATAATGAGGATCCGAGATTGAGGAGATAGAGAAGGAGAATAAAACAAACTTCTCAAGAAATAATTTGTGAAAATGTTTAAAATATGTGACAGATCTATTGAAGGTCAGAGCACCAAACAAGGTTTATGCCAAATGCAAAGGAAACTTTGAGGGTATTCAGAGTAAGAGGGAACACTGCTCCCTAAAATAAAAAATAAATAGAAACTATAGCAGAAGTTCCATCATAAGCTATGTAAACAAAATTAAAATAGTGTGACATCTATAAAGTGCTTAAAGAAAAAGGAAAGTCCAAATAAAACTACCTTCCAATAAGACATTTTAAAAATGAAAGAAAAATCAAGAATTGACAAATCTCTAGCAAGAAGATAAAAGGAATAAAAGAGCTATAGATCATGAGTGTACGAAATGAGACAACAGATTATTTCTTCAGATCTATGGATTCTCCAGCTATTTAAAGGACAACAAAGAAGATAAATATAGATATAGATATCACTCATCAAGTCAACAATTTAGAAGAAATTGACCAGCTATTCTAGAACTACAATATACCAAAATAAAATAAAAATGAAATAGATAATTTGTATGGTTTTGTAGCCATTCAATTAAATTGTAATTTAAAATTTCTTATAAAAAAAATTCTTACCAGATAATTTTACTGGAGAATTTTTACAAACAAGTAAAGTATTAGTACTAATTTACCACAATTTCTTCCAGAATATAAAAGAGGATGAAACTCATCTGAATTCATTTTATGAGCCCACCGATATCCTGGTAGTAGAATAAGACCAAAACATAACAATAAAGGAAATATACACCACAATATATATTATAAAATTAAATGCAAAAGTTCTTCACAAAATACTAGCAAATTGAACCCAGTGTTGTACACAATGATTAAGTTGGGCTAATTTTAGGTATACAAGACTGATTCAATATTTAAAGCCAAAGTAATCAATCATAACATGATAAGGAAGAAAGAAAATCACATGATAATATTAATTGATGGAGAAAAAGCATCTGACAAAACCCAACACCAATTTATAATAAAAGCTATTACCAAAATAGGAATAGAAGAAAACTTCTTCAACTTGATATCTATTAAAAATCCTACAAGTAACATCATACTTAATGGTGAAAAACTGAATCCTGACTTTCTACGTTGAGAGCAAATCAAGAATGTCCACTCTTAATCAACAGGGTACTGCATGTTTTAGCAAGAACAATAAGGCAAGAAAAAACAATAAATTCCTCTAGTTTAAAAAGAAAGTCATTTTTTTTTAATTTGAAGATAACATTTGGTCTACATGAAAAATCCCAAAGAAACTTCAAGAATTTCTGGGACCAATAAATTGTTTCAGAATGTTTACAGAATAAAATACTACTGCACAAAAAATAACATTGGTACATTTGCACAAGAAACATGTGGAAATCAAAGTACATAGCACCACTCTAAATTACTTATGAAGAATAAATTATTTTGCATAAATATTATAACACTTGTACAGGACTCTTTATGTTGAGTACTTTTTCAAAACACTGATGAACAAGAAATCAAAGACTAACAAAATAAATGGAGATATGCTATGTTTATGAATTGTAAGACTGGTATAGTAGGTGTCAATTCTTCCAAAATTAGTGTACATTTGAACAGAATCCTTACAATATTTTTTTAAATTTCTTTTTTATTTTAAAGATGTAGGGAACAAGTCAGTGTTTTTTAAAAAATATAAACAAACAGACATTATAATATAAATAAACAGACATTCTAAAAATTATATGCAAAGATAACAGACCTAGAATACCTAAAACAATTTTATAAAATTAGTCAAAACCCACAGAAATATAAATCTAAAAAGGTGACATTTACCATATGCAATTAAAAAAACATAAACAGTGTGTTGGGGGAATGCTGGGATAGAATGTAGACTGCCACAAATGAAACCAACTGTTTACAAATCTATGATATTACCATACCGAAAAGAGTAGCTTAAAAAAAAAGAATAAAATTATTTTAGTTAGTTCTATAGTGACTGGATATTCAAAATGTATTGTCAGAAATGCCTACATATAAAAACTGCATTCGTTAATAAGTTTATTGCTCACAGTGGTATGGATTAGTAATTTCAAAAGTATGTTTATAATAGTATTGAACAAATAAGCTCATATATATATATAATGTATCTAATATATATAATGTACCTATGGTTAGATGTTAGATTGTTAGATGTACAGATTTAAATAATGGGAATCATGTTTGTTACAGTCAGAGAAAATAGTTACAATAAGTGAGGAGTAAGTTTGTAATAAACCCTGAGTAAGCTGCATTATAGTTGAATGTGTCAGTATCAATTAATTTTATATTTCAGATAGATAAATAGATGCTAACATAATTACAGATATATGTATACGTGAGTTAGTTATATACATATATTTATATATTTAAATATATATATTTATATATGTATAAACATATACATATATTTTCTAGAACCATTCATTGAAAGGATCAAAAAACAGTAATCACCCAGTGTCAATGACCATACTAAGTGCCCACACCTTAGGTTTTTTTTTTTTCTATCAAACAAGAACATTCCACTGCAAACCTGATTTCTAAGTCATAGTTACGTTTTATTTGTATCATTTTATATCCAATTAAAATGTTTCCCCATAAATAAAAAAATATTTTTTTTACCATTTATTCTTCATATACCTCTCCTTTTCTTCTATTTTTTAGTTGACATGTAATAATTGTACATCTTCATGGACTACACAGTGATATCTTTTTTCTTTTCTTTTCTTTTTTTTTGAGTTGGAGTCTCACGCTGCCACCCAGACTGGAGTGCAGTGGCCGCTCCCGGCCACCGCAGCCTCGACCTGCTGGGGTCTGGCGATCCTTCCGCCTCAGCCTTCCAAGTAGCTGGAACTACAGGCGTGCACTACCACGCCCGGCTAATTTTTTGATTTGTTGTAAAGATGAGGTCTCACCAAGTTGCCTAGGTGGGTCTTGAACCCACGGGCTCAGGCAATCCACTCACCTCAGCCTCCTAAGGCACAGGATTACAGGCTGAGTCACCAGCCCGGCTTACAGTGATATCTTGATATATGTATACAATATGTAAATATCAAATTAGAGTAATTAACATATCCATCACATCAAACATTTATCATTTATTTGTGTTGAGAACATTCAAAATAGTTTCTAGCTTTTCAAAAATATACAATAAATTATTATTAAATATATTTTGCCTAGAGTGTTAAAGAATATCAGAACTTATTTCCCCTGTCTAGCAGTGATTTTTAACTCATTAACCACCTTCTCCCTAGACTCTTCTTCCTCCCTACCCTTCACAGTCTCGAATAAGCACTATTTTACTTTTTACTTTCATTTGCAAAATTATTTTACATCCCACTTATCAGTGAAAACATGTAGTATTTATCTTTTGATGTCTGACTTATTACCCTTAACATAACATCCAGGCTCATTTATGTTGCGACAAGTGACAATATTTCATTCTTCTTATGGTTGAATGGTATTCTATTTTGTATATATACCATACTTTCCTCATCTAGACATCTTTTGATGGGGATTGAGGTTGATTCTGTATCTTGGATATTGTGAATAGTGCTTTAACTTATGTGAGATGGCAGATATATTTTTGAGATACTGATTTCCTTTCCATTAGATAAATGTCTAGTGGTGACATTTCTAGATCATATGGTAGTTCTATTTTTTTTAGCAAACCTTCATATTATTTTTCATAATAGCTGTTCTAGTTTATATTCCCATTAACAATGTATAAGAGTGACCTGATCTCTGCCTTCTCACCAGCATTTTTTGTTTTATTATTGGTTATAGCCATTCTGAGATGAGATGATATCACTCTATAGTTTTTATTGGCATTTTCCTGATAATTAGTGATCATGAACATGTCTTCATATACTTGATGACTATGTTAATGCCTTTTTTTGATGGAAGTCTATTCACACTTGTTACCCATTTTTAATCAGCTAAGTTGTGCTCTTTTCAGGCCTTGAGCTTCTTGTATATTTTTGAATATTCATTAGTTCATGTCAAAGAAATCTGATTTGCAAATACTTTCTTTCATTTTGTGACTGTCTCTTTATGCTACCCAATGCCTCCTATGTCATGCAGAAGCTTTTCAATTACAGAGAATACCATTTTTCTATTTTTGTTTTTGTTGTCTACACTTTTGAATTCTTAGCATGAAACCTTTGTCTAGACAATGTCCTGAATCAATCCTCATATGATTTATTTGGTAGTTTTATAGTTTCAGGTCTTACATTTATCTTTTTTTCCATTTTGAGTTGATGTTTGTATGCAATGAGGAATTGTATCTAGTTTTATCTTTCTGCGTAAGAATATTTCATTTTCCCAGCATCATTCATTCAAGAGAGTGTTCTTTTCCCAATGAGTGCTCTTAGCACTTTAGTCAAAAATAAGTTGACAGTAAAATAAGGGTTTATTTTGGACTGTTCTTTAAATTGTTTTTTAATAAAAAACTGTTCCGGTGATTTGTATTTTTAGACTCTATTTGTTTAGTTCTACTCTGATCTTTATTTCTTTTTTCCTTCTGCTAATTTTAGGTTTGCTTTTTTCTTGCTTTTCTAATGCCTTGAGATGTGTTTGTCTAAAAGTGTTCTAGTTTTTTGGTAAAGGTGTTTATTGCTATAAAATTCCTTCTTAGCATGGATTTTGCAGCGTCCCATAAGTTTAGTATGTTTTGTTTGTATTTCATTTGTTTTCAGAATTTCTCTTTATTTCTTGATTTCATTATAAACTTATTTTACATAAGTCATTCAGGAGCATGTTGTTTAATTTTTATGTACTTTTAAAGTTAATTTGTTGGTATTTAGTTTTATTCCATTGTGGTCAGAGAAGATACTTGACATAAGGAAGGTTTTTAAAAATGTAATGAGACTTGTTTTGTGGCCTATCATGTAATGTATCTTGAATATGTTCCACATGCTGATTAGAAAAATGTATATTTTGCATGTTTGGATATAAATGTTCACCAAATATCTGTTGGGTCCATTTGATCTATAGCACATCTTAAGTTCTATTTTTTTTTTTTATTTCCAATAAAATAAGCTCAATCCTGAGAATGGGATGTTGAAGTTCCCAACCATTATTGTATTTTGGTCTACCACTCTCTTTAACTCTAATAATATTTATTGGGTATATCTTTGGTGCTCTTATGTGGGGTACCTATATACTTAAAGGTGTTATGTTCTCTTAATTAATATCTGTATTATTACATAATGACCTTCATCTCATTATATGTTTTTTGACTTAAAGCTTTACTTTGTCTGTTACTTCTGCACACTTAGTTTCTGTTTGTGTGGAATATTTTTCATCCCTCCACTACAAGTCTGTGTGTGTCTTTACAGGTGAAGTGAGTTTCTTGGAGGTAGTATATGTTTGGGTTTAATTTTTTTATCCATTCAACCAATCTGTATTCAAGATTGCTGTTGATAAGTGAAGACTTGTTCCTGTCACATTGTTAAATGTTTTCTGAATGTTTTATATGCCTTTTGCTCTTTTCTTCCTTTTTATTGTTGGTCTTTGTCGTTTGGTGGTTTTCCATAGTGCTGATATTTAATTCCATTCTTTTTCTCATTTTTGAATCTGCTCTACCAGTGAGCTGTATGTTTTCATGGGTTTTCATAATTGCTGTGTATTTTAATATATTTTCGTCATCATCCATTTACTTGCAGAAGTAAACTCTCTTAATTATTTCTTTTAGGCCCAGTCTGGTGGTGATGAATTCCCTTAAATTTTGCTTCTCTGGGAAATAAAGTATTTTTCCTTCATTTCTGAGGATAGCTTTGCTGGTATAATACTCTTAGCATTTTTTTCAACACTCTTTATACATTATCCCATGGCTAATAAGGTTTCTGCTTTAAAAAATCTGATGTTACTCTGATGGGGATTTCCTTATATATGATTTTTCACTTTTCTCTTTCTGTTTTCACAATTCATTCAGTCTTTGACTTTTGACAATATGACTAGAAGGTAGCTTGGAGAGAAATTTTTTTGGTTGACTCTATTTGAGATTGTTTCAGCTTCCTATATCTAGATGCCTACACCTTTCCCAAGACTTAGAAAATGTAAGTTATTATTTTATTAATCAGGTTTCTATTCTTTTCCCATTTATTCTACTGGAAATTAAAAAATAGTTCATATTTTTTCCTTAATGGTGTTCCATATGTCACCATTGTTTTCTCTCTTTTTCTTTTTTTCTTTTGCTATATTTTGTTTGTTTGACTGGGCTATTTCAAAAGACCTGTCTTCAAGTTCTCAAATTATTTGTCCTGCTTGATCTCATATATTGTTGAAGTTCTTTATTGTGTATATTTTCTACTTTATTCTTTCACTTATTCAGTTCCAGAATTTCTGTATGGTTCTTTCACTGTTATTATTATTATAACTATCTTTTTGTTGAATTTCTAATTTATATCTTAAATATATTTTTTTAATTCTTTCATTTTCCATTTGTGTTGTGTATCTCACTGAGTTTTTTTTAAAGACAATTATTTTAAATTTATTTGTATGCATCTCATGAATTTCTTTGTCTTTGGTGTCTGTTACTGAAATTTATTGTGTTTCGTTGCTGATGTTTTGTTTTTTTCTTTGTTCATATTTCTTTTATTTCTATGTTAATATCTACACATCTGGTGTAACAGTCACTTCTGATTTTGTAAATAATTTTTGTAGAAAAATGCATTTTTCTGTAGGTGTATCAATAATGATATTTTAATAGGGTGCTTTGACTTTAGTTTTGAACAGGCTCAGTATTTAAAGTCTCTGAATGACTTCTTCACCAACAATTAATGTCAGTTGTATATGTGAGTTCCTCAGTGATTTATAGTGCACTTTGTTTTTGTTTTTTTGTTGAGGCTGTGGCATGGCTTTAGTGGATTCAGGGATGCTGAGCAGACTTGTCTTCAAGGCCCTGAGGGGAGAGGTGTAAATGTATTAGGTATTCCCACCTCTGGAGAGCCCAGTCTGTTGGTGATGGATGTGCCCCTGATTTCTGATGCTCAGATCACTTTCCAGTGTACATGGGTTGGAGGACCTTCCCTGATATACTGGCTGCCTGTTCTCTGAGGTGTAGAGCACATGCAGGGATTTGTATGCTAGGAACTTGGCAACACCACTGAGTCCAGCTGGTGTCATAGCACTGCAGCCCTCTGGGTGGATGCGGGAAAATATCAGTAGGACCACAGAAATGTAAAGATGCAAGAACTATTGGAATCCAGGATAGGATGTAGTCTGGTGGTGGCTTTGCTTTCAGAATTGTACTGTTCTGCAGCAGCCTGGGTTCCGTGGTGTGAGAGAACACAACTTGAATTTCTTCTCTGGCATAATGCAGTCACATGAACCCCAGACAGCACTTTATGCCACACTCAGGGCCTATGAAGGCTAAGGGGCTTTCCTGTAACCAGAATTGTGGGTACCGCTGATAGGAATGTGTACTTCTGGGATGTCCTGCTTACCTTTTTCCTGCAATAGGGAGTCCTTCTTGACTCTAAACTGACCCCAGTTAGCTTCTGCACTTCTCTCTCTATGTTGCCATTTCAAGTTTCTGTACCATATAAGGTCTTTGTTGCTTTTTTTTTTTTCCTAAATCCCAGTGTTCTTTAGATATGCTATTCCATGTGCAGTGGTAATTTGCTATTTTAGTTCTTTTTTGTGGAAAAGACAAGTGCCTCTAATCAGCCATCTTGATAATGTCTTTTGTATCTCTCCTCTGATGACTTTAGATGGGTAAATTACACAACATTTTTCAGAAATTCAGAGAGGAAAAAAGGAGAGTGAGGAATGCAGTTAGGGAAAATATAAAAAGACAAAGAAAGACCAATGTGATACAGGACAGAGCAGAAACAGCTGGTATTGAGGATTCTAAACATAATTTTCTAACAAAAGAAACCAGTTATCCCTAGAGAAATCATTGACTCTAGGGCTGAGGTACCAGATATACAAGATTAGCTTGGAACATCTTTTGGAGAAAATATTTTTAAAGGGATAGAGGCATGTAAGAAAGACATGAGACCTAAGTAAAAGAGCTCCCAATTAAAAAACAAAACAAAATAAAACTTTCATTCAGCAAATAAATAAGTACCAGAATATTGTACAATAATCAAAATAATAAAACATATATTCATGAATCCATATTTATACAAATGAATGATTAAATATGTAAAATAAATATGGAAGAAAGTACATATCTTGAAAGTTCAAATAATAAAATTTTGAGGTGTTTCTGTCCATGTCTTGGGTTACAAAACTATATGCCTTTCTATAAACCCACAACAAGCAGATGGAGACCAAATAAAAACATAATGTCATTCCCAATAGCCACACACAAAAAATGAAATACCATGGCATTCTCCTAACCAGAGAAGTGAAAGACCTTTATAAAAAGAACTACAAAATGCTGCTCATAGAAATCAAGAATAGCACAAACACATGGAAAAATATTCCATGCTCATGGATTGGAAGAATCAATATTGTCAAGATGTCCATCCTACCCAAGGCAATCTACATATTCAATGCAATATGCATCAAATTATTGACATTTTTCACAGCTCTGGAAATGACAATGCAAAAAATTCATTTGAAAACAAAAAAGAACATTAATTGTCAAAACAATGCTCAGCAGAGGAACAAATTCAGACTTTAAATTTTCTCACAAAGCTACACTATCCAAGATAGTATGACATCGGTACAGGAATAGGCACACAGACCAATGGAATAGAACAGAGATTCTGTAAGTGAAAACATAGTCTATCAACCAATTCATCTTCAACAAAGCCGCCAGTGACAATCATTGGGGAAACGAGAACATATTTAGCAACTGGTGCTGGGAAAACTGGCTAGCCACATGCAGAAGAATGTAACTGGATACCTACTGAGAAGGCAGGAGGAAAGAAAATGGAAGGAGGAAGAAGGGCTTGTGACAACACAAAATGCACCTGGTCGACTACCAGGGATAGTGAGGGCCAACTAGAAGCCCAAACCCCACCTGCATGCAACTACTTATATAGTAAATTCTTATTTGTACCCCACAACTCTATAATTAATGCATAATTTTTTTCTTTTACAGAAACTATATTTTTCTGTTATTTTTGCTCTCCATTAATAAGTGACTAATAAAACATACTTTTATTTTTTTGCCCCCCAAGTCACAGGTATCAATTCTGCTTTATTTCATTGCTTTATCAACTTCTCCCTTTTCTTAATTTAACAGAATATTTTAGACTATGTGAAACAATAACCAGTGTGAGAAGTAAACATACTTAATCAGAGTTTGCCTCAAGGCTAAGGGCCTTTGTTTTTAGGGAACTTGTAATGAATCTTCTTGCTTCATAACCTTTTTTTCAATTATATTTCCTGTTGTTTAAATCCAGAAGAGGTTAGCTTCTCTCTCTCTCTGAAATGTCCCCACATTTATAGATGAAACTTACTTTTATTTTTGCTTAAAAACTGACTAATTTTGACAGAGCTAATCTCTTTCAATAATATTAAACACAGCAAGCTACAGTCAATATTCAGTTATGCACCAACGTTTTCTAATCTCTTTCTTTTAAGCGCTACAGGTTACGCACTTGATTTGCTTTTCAAGTTGTTGAAACCAGCACATGTACTAAATATTTTGTTACTGATTCACTTATTCTTCTTTTCATCCTCCAGAATCAGTTTATTTGCCACATAAGACCATATACTAAACTAATACCACATAGTTTCTTATATTGTTTTATTGTTATTATAACACCTGTCTTTTAGTACCAATTTATATCTTAGTCAGTGTAGGCTGCATTGCAGTAACAAATACATCCAATTCATTAGATAGCGTGAAGAAAAAAAGTTGGTTTCTTGTTCATATAACAAGCCAAGGTGGGAATTCCTGGTTGGCCATAACTACAGAGCCTCATGCTGGCTTTACTTTTCTCAAGATGTTGTTGAAAAGTTGCCTTGAATGTCACATGTCACCTCCATCTTTAGCTTCCTCAAAATAATAATTATATACAATTATACAAATGTACAATTATATATATTCTATATTTTAATGTAATATATGTTATGTAGAAACATAGTATATTAAATATATCAATATTATAGAATTAATATAACATAAATATACTAGTAGTATATATAAATATGATTTATAAATATAACAATATTATATATTAATATAATATATAACACACAAAATACATGTGAATGTATTATATATTTAATGTATGATATTTTGCATATTAAATGTAGCATATTTAGATATTACTATATTTATTTATTATACACTATCACATATTATTATATACTATATTTATATATTAAAGACTAATTTTGTTTGTATGAAGAAGACAAGAGATCACTTGCCTGAAAAAAACATTCATTGATTGCACCAGCTGCTTACCTTACATTTCTAGAACTCAGTTACATGATCACATCTAAGTAAAAGGGAAGCTTGAAAACAAGGCCTAGATCTGTAATAACAGGTATTATTGTTATAAAAGTTATTGTTTGCTGAACAAAAATATGTGACTGAAAAATATTTAGCTTTTGTCAAAATCCCTTTAAGGCTCTACATTTTGAAATAAATTTTATGTAGAGAAGTATGTCTTAAACAGGAAGTCAGTATTGAGTGACTTTACTCAGTTTTCAAATTTGTGGAAACACTGAAAATAATATAGGTACATATAGTCACCTATGATACATAGAGTGATACATGTACAAATAGGTACATAAAGAAATAATCTTTCAAGCACACCTCAAAGTAATCATTTAATGTTAACATTGTTTTCTCGAAATCTTTACAATTAAATCTATTTTGTTTCTAATTGAGAACACTGAAAAAATCCAGATGTCTAAATTTGATGTTAGTGATCAATTACTTATATATATTATACACAGTTTAAAGTTAAAAAATAAAATAAAATAAAATAAAATAAAAATATATCTACTTATTGGTAACTATAAAAAAAAGTCTCTCACACTATTAAATAAAAATATAATAAAGAACACATAAATCTCTTAAATACAACTTTTTGGCTAGATATTAAACAGTAATTTAAAAACAATAAAATCTTGCCAAATAGAAAATTGATATGTAAGCTATCCTTGAAAGGTATTTAATATCCACTAGAAGCCGGGCTCGGTGGCTCAACCTGTAATCCCGCGCCTTTGGGAGGCTGAGGTGAGTGGATTGCCTGAGCCCGAGGGTTCGAGACCCATCTGGGCAGGCGAGACCTCATCTCTACAATAAATCAAAAATTCAGCCGGTCGTGGTAGCGCATGCCTATAATTCTGGCTACTCGGAAGGTTGAGGCAGAAGGATGCCGGAGCCCAGCAAGTGGAGGCTGCGGTGGCCGGGAGCGGCCACTATACTCCAGTCTGGGCGACAGAGTGAGACTCCAACTCAAAAAAAAAAAAAAAAAAAAAAAAAAAAAAAAAAAAAAATATATATATATATATAATATATATATATATCCACTAGAGTGTTCATAATCTGGCATGCATTTGTTATTAAGACTAAATCCATGGGAAAATAATTTCAATAATTTATGTATTTTGATATGTAAACTAAGATAGTTATAGATATCTGTATGCAGTCTATCTTACCCTAATTTTCTATAAATATTATTAATTAATATCTATTTAAATGTCAGTATCTAAAATATTTCAAGTATGTAAAAGCATGTATGTCATTCACACACTGTTGCTCTGTGGTAAAAATTCAGGATTTTACTTTTTAAAAATATATCCAAATATCAATTTTTTTGTTCATAATCATATCAACCTGTTTGAATTACTTAACATATATATTTATCGTTTCTAGTTTTTAAATTTTATTATAATCAGAGATGTTGTGTGTTAAATAATTATTCCTTTTTTGTCCTGATTTAGGACTTTCATATTAGAATTTTTTTCATATACTACTCTAAATAGGATAACACTTCCTTGTGACTATTCTCATCTGATAATGCTCAATAAGCATGTAAACATACTAGAGCAAGCATTTATTGATTTATCATATTTTATAACATCAAAGAAATTGGGAACAAGTAAATTGTTAGTCACACTAATAATGGTAGTAGCAAGTACTGTGATAAGACATTGAATTCAGGTTGTCAGATATCCAATTTATCTAGTTGTTCCATTTAACTCTGTGTAAGATATTTAACTGCCTAGTTTTCAAAAGCCCATAATTTTAGTTAATTATTAAAATATGTTTTTAAAATTTTGCTGTAAAATTGTGTTTATATTGCATAATGAAATAGTGGGGGAAACCTACATTCAAGTGAATTAAATTCTGTTTCTAACTCTACCTGGTTGAAGTTAGGTGACCTGTGGTAAATCGCTTATCTTTTATATTTTAAAAAAACTTAACTGAAAATAAAGTAACTAGAGCCCTTTGTTCTAATTCTTTTTCTGCTCCAAATTTATGTAACTTTATTTAATCAATTTTATATACTTCGTTATTTTAAAGTTTTATGAATTATATTGTTTCTACCTATTGTCCACTTTTAATTATCCAAAAAGGAATCACATGCATAATTATATGCCCCCAACACACACACTATTACACATATGGAAATGAGTAAAACAAACAAACAAAAAAGAAACTGCAACATAACTACGTCAAAATATATAACTAAATTAGATATTATAGCTGATATCTGCACTAACCTAGAATATTTGGAATGACCAAAGGCCCCTAGGAAAACAAATACACTATCAGACAGGACATCCCAAAGAATTAGATGTTACTTCCCAAGAGCTGGGGAAAAGAACCAGCTATTCTTGGGAGAGGTTAATTTACTGCATAGCTGTAGCTCAAGTGTTATTTTGATCCACTTGGTCACTTGGTGGCAGTTGGATTTATTTATGTGGTTAAATGTATCTGTGAGATTAGTTGGATCTTAACACTTCAGGTGACTTTACTCATTTCCCTGGAATCTTGTCTGGGACACCTTGTAAATGCTGGACACCAACTGGAATTCTGTGCAAGAGTAGTCATCATCCCAAGAGTCTAAGAGGATAAAAATGTGACCTGAAAGTTTCTTAGCACACAGATAGATAGGCTAGGAGTCTAAGACAGTCAAAGTCATTCAAGATTTAAAATATGAAATAATAATATTCACCACTTACTGGGAAGAGAGACATGCTAACATAAAGATAAGAGGAATTGTTAGTCATGATATTTGCAGATAATTTTATCCAGTAGTACTTTACAAAGGCAATGATAAATTTAATAGGGCTTTCTTTGTTATCATAAAATCCAATAATGTGTTGGGAGAAATAAGTTTTAGTTTATTATCCAGAATGAATTATGTCAGGTAATTTTCAACTTATTTTTTTCCACATCAAATGAAATAAGTAGCTATCTTTTAAAGTAAACAACTTAGTAGTTTCAGTACTAACATTGCCAATACAATTTTTGTATTAAAGTGAGTTTAATGAAATAATTTGTAAAACTTAAATTGCATAAAATTTTTTGGAATAATGATTTAGAAACTTACAATACCCTTGCAGAAATTCCAGATCATAAATTTAAACAATTGCAATTTTTTATATTGAAGTATTTTTTCCACATAAAAAATATTGTGGAACATTTGTAACATAGTAGTGACTCTTTTAGCTAAAATGTTAGGCTTTTTTAAAAAAATTCTAGAATTTTTAGAAATTAATTAAAAGCTTCTTATTTAACATTAGAAATATACCTGTCATAAATTTAATCATGAAAAAAAGTACCAGAATGTATAATGAACTTTCATTTCAGCAACCTAAAAAACATTTAATTATGCAACTTTTTAGAATAGATTACTCAATTTACAAAAGTGATATTATTTTAGTTAACAATACTTTAAAAATCTCTCATAAAATTTTCTAATGACAGTGATAAATTCATAATCAAATCGGTTCTTGCAAGAGTCATTTAAAGGTATATGCATATCAAATTATATTGCAATTGAATTTTTAATAAACATACCATTCTGAGATTTACTGATATTAGTTTAATATTTAGTAGATAGTTATGTCATATATATCCATCAACAGTTACAAAAGTAATAGCATCAAAGATCACAGTTATATTTGAAATTGCCCTTATTTGTATTACCTTTTCAATGTAATACAAAATACTAAATATTTAATTACCCTTAAATTATGGCTCAATTTAAATAATTTAATTGTCTTTTTAATATTGGAGTTGCAACTCTCTGAGCATAGATACCACTTACATGTACACACAGATTTTGTGTATAATTTCAATCACTCTGTGCTCATCCATAAACCTAAGGAAAAAATCCAAATTTGGGTTTTCAATTAGGTGAAGTAGTATGAGAAGGAAAACTATAATATGATACAAAATATTAAAAATTATGGTCATTTCAATTTGACTTGTCAGTCAAAGAAATGGGTCAATCAGAAGTATTTAGAAGAATGACTGAGTACTAACCATTTCTTATTGTTTTGAAGGATTTATGCCTTAATCTGTGTTCACTCATCATATTTTGTCTTTGCTTTAATTCTTATAAGATGGATGTCTAGTTCAAAATTCATTTACATTGTCATAGGTTTTGCTATAATTAGACTCTGAAATTTTTATATGAGATGTTTTACTTACCAAATTCCAAATTATTGTTAACAAAATTTATTAAAATTATAGAGCTAACTCTATAGATAATAGAAATGTAAATTTTATTTTAACGTATATTTATGTCACTAGAATCAATAGAGATAAATGTGCAGATAAATGCATGCATTCACATGGTCTATAATTATCTTGCCAAAACACTCATTTTTCCACAGATTCTGTTATGATTCAGGTTTCTATACTGCTACCTAACTTGGAATATTATTTCCCTTTGAAATAAGTGAATATAACATGTAAAAGTTACAATTTTCTTCCATTAAAAATCTTTGAAAAAATTCAGTCATTTCTCCCTTAAAAATGTATATAGTCAGCCGCACTGACTACTTATATAAGACATTTTATATTCTGAGAAGTACATTTGTATTATTTTGTAATACAATCAGAGCTTTTGCCTTAATGATCAGATTGAATCATGAAATATTATCTGAATTCCAGCTCAGAGTCTCTTAAATGGAAACAATTATTCTCATTTGGAATAATGTGGGGTAGAATTGAAAATACGTGTATTAAACTTAGAAACTCAACAATCTTGCTTAGAAGAAAATGATTATTACAGACTTTTAATATTTGTTGAATATGTAGATAATAATATTCTTAAATGTTCGAGCCTTTATCACTAAGTAGGGAAAAATCCACTAACTAGTATTCAGATGTTAAATTCTAAATTCCACATCTGGTTTGTCACTAAGTAAAAGTTAAGTTCCCATAAATTCTCTAGACATTATATTTGTCTGTAAAGTTAGCAGTTTGCATCAGATATTATCCCAAAATTATTTCAATTCTAATTATATATAATAATATAATTATAAGTGGAAAAAATCAAAAGTCTACTCCTTACTATCACTCTCCCTCTGTTCTGCATTTTCACCTTGCATGAGTAAGAGGTGGACACACTGTTGTCATGTTCAGGTACTGAAAACAAAAACCAGGAAAAAATATTTTTAAAGCTTGTAGCAAGCTGGGCTCGGTGACTCAGCCTGTAATCCCGTGCTTTAGGAGGCTGAGGTGAGTGGATTGCCTGAACTTACGGGTTTGAGACCCGCCCGGGCAACTTCACGAGACATCATCTCTACAATAAATCAAAAATAAGCCGGGCATGGTAGTGCATGCCTGTAGTTCTAGCTACTTGGAAGGCTGAGGCGGAAGGATCGCCAGAGGCCAGTAGGTCGAAGCTGCAGTGGCCGCTCCCGGCCACTGCACTCCAGTCTGGTGACAGAGTGAGACTCCAACTAAAAAAATTAAAATAAAAAAATAAAAACTTGTAGCAATTGTGGTTATATAAGAGGCAAAGTGTCTTCTCATGATCAACACAACCTTAGTCTTTTCATACTTTCTGATGATTTGAACAATAATAATTCTTGGACCATAACTGCATTTTTGCTTACTTCCATAATCCATTTAAGAAATCTTTAACCCTCTTTCCCTGACCTGCAAAGCAGTGATCTTAAGCTTTCCGACTTTAGAGCCTTCTAATAAAGCCTTAAACTTACAACTATTTGTTGTTTTGCTACTTTACACTATAAACGTGAATGACACATTTCTACATCTAGCCTTTATCCAACTCAAGATTTTCTCTGTTGTTTCTTCACTAGTACGCCAACCTTACTTGGTTTTGTCAAGTATTCAAAACAACTGAGCTCCTTCTTGTGAAAAGGCTTTCACTTTAAGTCTATTCACTTCGAGTAGAATATTTCGGTCTGATTGATCAGAATTATTTCTGTTCAGTCATTTTATAATTCAGTTCAAATATCATTATCTTTGACTGTTTGCATGCGTTATTTTGTCTTCCTCTCATATTACATTGCCAGTTCTTTATAACAGTAACTACAATTGCTCTTTAACAAGTAATTAAAAAGTAAAATGAGTTAAATATTCAGCACAAGAATTTGGAAAAAAGAGCAAACCATTAAAAAAATGAATAAATGACACAATAAAGAAAGAAATACAACAAAGTTTAAAAGAACAAGTAAAGGCAGGCAAAATCAAAAAATCGTCTGCAAAATGAAAAAGAAAAACTGGAAAGACTTAATTAAATAAAAAGTTTGGAGAAATGAGAGAGGGAGAGCAAGAAAAAAGAGAAATGATATACCAAAATATACAGAAAATATATACATAAAAATGACAGCAGTGATATAAAAGAAATAGATTACTATGAACAGCCATATGTTAAAATCCACACTACGCTTCAAAGTTATTCTAATCTTTGAGATATTTGTTAGGTCTTAGTATTGCAGATGAGTTGACTTTGTATACACAAACTTGTTCTAACATTTAAATCCTTCCTCACCTATATTTATTAGAGAATCTTAGGCGTACCCAACAAAAGAAGGTTAAAGAATGCTTTGGTTAAAAACAAAGAGATTAAAAAAATGAAAGAAAGAAAGAAGAAAAATAAGAAAGTAAGAAAATAAGGAAGAAGGAAAAGGAAGGAAGGAAGGAAGGAAGGAAGGAAGGAAGGAAGGAAGGAAGGAAGGAAGGAAGGAAGGAAGGAGAAAGAAGTAAAAGAAAGAGAGCATTTTAGATAACTTTGCCTTTGAAACAAAATCATTTGCTTCCTTAGAACTAATGGCTCTTATCTTGTAGTACAAAGAATTTTGTCTCTTAAAACTTATTAGATACAAAGAATGGTTATTTTATAAGAATTACCAAAAGTGACATATTTTGTTTATGAGCATTTATTTATGTATACATGTTCTCTTGTGTGTTATTCTTTTTTCTTCTTTCTCTTTTTTATTTGTTTGTTTGCTCATTGACAGGGTATATTAACCATAGTCTTTTTTTTTTTAATTAGAGATGAGCTATCAGAAAATAAAGCATTCTTTTTTGGCTAATGCAATGATATTTTGGTAGGTTTAGCAAAATGTTGGAAATGTATTCTTTAACAATTTAAAAAGAGACATTATTGAAGGAGGTGGAGAGCTCTAACTGTGATTTCAGTAGCCAACAGAGTTATTTTTTTTTTTAATCTACACATGTATTTAAGTTATAAAATTGTCTACATTTATTTTTGCAGATTTATTTTCTAGATGGGAAAACATTGCTAACAATAATTATGAGTTCAATTTTTCTTAGACTACTAGGAAATTTTCTTAGACTACTAGGAAAATTTTCTTAGACTACTGGGGGCATTGTTTGGGAAAAAGGAGATGTTACTCAGAGTATAGTACAAAGTTTCAGGTAGACAGAAAATACTCTTTAGTGGTCTCTTAAACATAATGGTGACTATGATAAACAATAATTCATTGCAGTTTCAAAATTGCTAAAAGAAGAGATTTTAAATGTTTTCACCAAAAAAGTAATACATGTATGAGGATGACTAATTTTTCATCACTTAATTTAATCATTTCACCTTGCATGCATATATCAAAACATTATATTGTATCTGATAAATATATACAACTATTATCTATCAATTAAAAGTGAAATTTTAAATAATAAATGAGCAAAAATAATACTAATGGTTATTTCTGCAGGTAAAATAAATTAGTTGATTTAATCTATCTATCTAAATATCTAACCCATGTCAAATTTTGAAGCCTAATACAATTTTAAAGTCTCATATGACACCTGGTCAAGAGAGAGAATATGAAGAGATACCTGTGGTTCAAGGACCTGACCTTAAAGTTGATCTCCAAGAATAGACCAGTGAAATAACCAAGGAGATAATCCTGGTTTCAAGGGAGGAGATTCTATCAAATCCAGATCCCATAAAATGCCAGAAGCCGGTGAAAGGCAGCCATAGGTTTAAATATAGGCAATTTGAAACAGTTCTTGCCAGCCTTGTGTTAGATATATAAAACTTTGAATTCTTTCAATAAAGTCTTATAATTTTCTGCAAAATCTAATTCCATCTGACATATGATTATAGTGTCTTATAAAGTAAGTAATATTTTATGAAATCAGTAAGTACCACTTTAGGAATTATTATTTAGTATAATTCCTTATTTGGATAATTGTGGTTTTCACAAAGTAGTTGGCTCAGATAATTCTTACAAAATTATGAAAGCAAAATGGAGGAAAACATACTAACTTTAATTTTTGAATTATATTTTTAAATGATATCAAGTCTGAACTAAAATTGTAAAAATATTAAACCTTGAATCGCAATTTTAAATTATTTTTTATATTATGAACGTAAAATATGATCCTTAGAGACATAATTAAAACATTGGCATAAAAGTCAACTGAAAAAATATTTCTACTGTTTTTAATATATATCTTTTTAACCAGGACAACTAAATACTTTCCATTTTATCTTAATAGAAATTAACTCATAGGTAATCTGACATTTAAGTCAACCAAATTTGTAAAATATTTTATTAAAAATATTCAAGTGCATTACAAAAAGAATTAATAATTTATTTTAGGTTACTCATTATAGTATTTTAAAAACTCTTATTTTCTCAGCTTTGAATGAAACTAAACATTGCTTTCCATGTCTTTCATTTGTGATAATGAGTGGATGAGGCATTAAGTATTATTACAGGAACAAAAAATATATAAATGCTAAATATGACTCAGCAGTTATTACTAATGTCTTTTAAGAGCTAAACATATTAAAATAATTAGTCTTTGAAAATAAGTAATAAGTGAAACCAAAGTAGCTATTCTAGTTAAAAAAAAATTATTACTTATGTAAATCTTTGAGGTATTATCATATATGACTTTTATTGTTTTGAGGAATGTTCTATCTATGCTTTGGTGTTTGAAAGTTTTTATCAAGAAAGGATGCTGGATTTTGTGGAATGCTTTTTCTGTGTTTATAGAGATAATAATGTGATTCTTGGCTTTACACCTGTTAATGTGCTGAATTACATTCATGGCCTTGTGAAGTTTTTAAATTTAATTTAATTTTAAAGTTGTGCGGTACACATCAGGATTGCACACATAAGAGGTTTAGGTAGAGGCGACGTTTTGTGCCTCCCGTTAGACCTCACTTCACCTGGATTAAGATGAAGCACCCTTATTAATATTATGTCCTATTCTTTTATCAGGCAGTGACTCGCTAACACCAAACTCCTTTTTACAGTATTATGACAGGTGTTCAGGGTCTATTTATGAGTGAGAAATTGAGGTACTCAGTTCTTTCTTTCTGTGATAGATCACTGAGTATGAAAGAGTCCAAATCTATCCAAGTTGCTGTGAAGTCCAGAATTTTGTCCTTCTTTATGGCTGTAGAATATTTCATTGTGTGTATGTACCACTTTTTTTTTTTTGTTTTTTGGGTTTGTTTGTTTTTTTATCTAGCTCAGTGTCAATGGGCAGCACTGTTGGTTCCATGTTTTTGCTATTGTAAATAGTGCTGCAATAAACGTGTGCACAGGAATCTTTTTTTTTTTGTAGAATGATTTGAGTTCCTCTGGATATATTCCCAGAAGGGGATTGTTGGGTTGTATGGAGGGTCATTTTCTAGTTTTCTTAGAAATTGCCACACTGTTTACTATAAGGGTTGAATTAGTTTGCACTCTCACCAACAGCATAGAGGCATTCCATTTTTTCCGCATCTTCATCAGCATCTGTTTTTTTTTTTTTATTAATGATGGCCATTTTTACTGGAGTTAGGCGGTATCTCAGTGTGTTTTTTATTTGAATTTCCCTGATAATTAGTTATGCTGAGCATTTTTTCATGTTTCTGTTGGCTGCTCATATATCTTCTTTTGAGAAGTGTGTATTGTTAGTTTCTGCACACTATTAAATAGGGCTGTTTTTCCCCCCTTTTGTCATGTTTGAGTTCCTTGTAGATCCTGAATTTTAGGCCTTTGTCAGATATACAGGTGGCAAATATTTTTTCCATTCTGTGGGCTGTCTCCCCACTCTCCCAATTCTCTCTCTCTCTCTCTCTCTCTCTCTCTTCTCTCTCTCTCTCTCTCTTTTTGAGTTGGAGTCTCACTCTGCGGCCCAGACTGGAGTGCAGTGGGCGCTCCCAGTCACCGCAGCCTCGACCTGCTGGGCTCCGGCGATCCTTCCTCCTCATCCTTCCGAGTGGCTGGAACTACAGGCGGGCGCTACCATGCCCGGCTAAATTTTGATTTATCGTAGAGACGAGGTCTCGCCGCCCAGGCGGGTCTCGAACCCGCGGGCTCAGGCAATCCACTTAACTCAGCCTCCCAAAGGCGCGGGATTACAGGCTGAGTCACTGAGCCCGGCTTCTCCTGATTATTTCGTTTGCCTTGCAGAAGTTTGTCAGTTTGATGAAGTCCCATTTGTTTTTCGTCTCTCTTATGGCGTGGGCATCTGGGGTTTTGATCAGAAATTGGTTGACTACTCTAATTTCCATAGGATGTTTCCTGCATTGTCTGAGATTTTTATAGTTAGAGGTTTACATCTAGGTCTTTGATCCATTTTGTGTATGATGATAGGTTGGGGTCCTGTTTAATTCTTTTGCATGTGATTAACCAGTTTTCCTAGTAAAATTTACTGACTACATTCTCCTCTCCCTAGTGGTTGTGGTGGAGGCTTTGTCAAAGATGAGTTGGTTGAGAAACTGCGGTTTTGTCTCAGGAATCTCTATCTTGTTCTATTGGTCTGCATTCCTGTTTTTATATCAATATCAGTCTGTTTTGATAATTGTAGCCTTATAATAAAGTTTAAAGTTTGGGAGTGTGATATCTCCCACTTTGTTTCTGTTGTTGAGGATTGTTTTTGGTTATTTGTGGTCACTTTTGTTTCCATATGAATTTCCGTCCTGTTGGTTTCAGGTCTGAGAAGAATGATGATGGTAATTTACTGGGTATTGAGCTTAATCTGTAAACTGCCTTGAGTAGGATGGACATCTTAACTATGTTGATTTTCTAATTCACGAGCATGGAATATTTTCCCATGTTTTTGTGTGTGTATTATTTTATTTCTTTGAGCTATATTTTGTATTTTTGTTGTAAAAGGTCTTTCACTTATCAGGTTAGAAAGATGCCAATGTAATTCTTTATTTTTATGGCTATTGTGGGACTTTATATTTTATTTGAGTCTGCCTGTTTGCCGTTGGTGTATAAAAATGTAACTGTATTTTGCACATTTATTTTATACTCTGCAACTTTTCTAAAGTCATTTATCAGTGCAAGGAGATTTTTGACAAATTTACTTGGGTTTTTCAGGTGTAGGATCATAACATCCCCAAAGAGGGCTAGTTTAACTTCCTCTTTTACTATTTGAATACCGCTGATATTCTCATGTCTCATTGCTCTAACAAGAACTTCCAACTCTGTGTTGAACAGGAGAGGTGACCATGGTCAGCCATGTCTTGTTCCGGTTTTTAGGGGAAATGTTTCCGATTTATGTAATTTAGTAATATTTTGGCTTTGGGTTTATCATGGATGACTCTTACTATTTTGAGATATGTTCCCTCTATACCTAGGTGTTCAAGGATTTTTTTAAAAAATCAAGTACGGATGCTGGATTTTGTCAAAAGCCTTTTCTGCACCTAATGACATAATCATGTGTTTCTTGTTTTTATATTTGTTGATGTATTTAATTACACTTATGGTCCAGTGGTTGTTAAACCAGCCCTGCATCCCAGGGATGAAACTTACTTGGTCATGGTGCATAATTTTTTAGATGTGTTATTGGATCTGATATGCTAGAGTATTGTGAATTTTTGTAATATTGCTCATCTGTAATATTGGTTTATAGTTCACTTTCTTTGTTGGGTCCTTGTCTGGTTTTGATATTAGTGTGATGTTAGTTTCCAAAAAAATGATGTGGGTTGAGTTCCATCTTTCTCAATTGCCTGGAATACTTACAGGACTGATACCAGATCCTTCTTGTATGTTGTGTAGAATTCCACTGGAAAGCCATCTAGTCCAGGATTTTTTCTTTTTTTTTTTTTTTTGGTAGGTTGTTTTCTTATGATAAAGTCAATTTCCTGAATTATTGTTGGTCTATTTAGGGTCTCAGTTTCTTCTTGTTTCAACCTTGGGAGTTTGTGTGATATGAGAAAGTTGTCCATTTCATTGAGGTTTTTTAATTTGTTTCTATATAGATGTACACAATAATCTCTGCTAGTCTTTTATATTTCTTTACATTTGGTTGTGACTTGATCTTTTGCATTTCTGATTGTGCTTATTTGCACTTTTTGTCTCTTTTTCTTGGTCAGTCTGACTAGGGTTCTGTAAATCTTATTAAATCCCTTCAAATAATTCACTTTTTGTTTCATTGAATTTTTTTCCTGATACTTTTGTCTTCTATGTCCCATATTTGAGCTTTTACTTTGGTGATCTGGCTTCTTCTGCTGAAGTTAGGGTTTGGCAGCTTTGTCCTTCTCATCCCTTAGGTGATTTGTTAGCTGTTGACTGTGACCTTTGTATTTTATTGATATGTGTTCATAGAGATATGAATTTCCATTTTAGTACTGATTTCATGGCATTTCAGAGGTTTTGGTAGGATGTTTCTTTATTTTCATTTGTTTCCAGCAATCTTTTAATTTCTGTCTTGATTTCTGTGTTGACCCAGGAGTTGTTCAGCATTACAGTATAGTGTCCATGTCTTTGTGTGTTTTTGGGGGATTTTGTTTTGGTGACATTTATTTTTATTCCACTGTGATTTGAGATGGTGCATGGTAGCATTTTGATCTTATGAAATTTGTTTATGCTTGATTTATGGCCAAGGATGTGGTCAATCTTCAGGTATGTTCCATGTGGTGGTGAGTAGAATTTATATTCTTTAGTTGTTGGGTGGAGTGGTAGGTATCTATTGTAGGTATCTATTGAGTCCATTTGATCAAGTGTTAAGTTAAGGTTCAGAATCTCCTTATTGATTTTTTGCTTTGATGGCATATCTATGGTTATTAGTGGAGTATTTAAGTCCCCTGTTATGATAGTGTTAGATTCAATATTCTTTTTTAGTTTTATTAGCAGTGGCTTTATAAATCTATGTGCTTCTGTGTTGGGTGCATATATCTTTAGGATATTTCTTCTGATGGATTGAATCTTCTATCATTATGTAATGTCCTTCCATGTCTTTTTAAATTTTTGATTGCTTAAATGTTGTTTTGGCTGATATTAAAATCACAATTTCTGCCTCCTTTTGTTTTCCATTCACCCGAAATTTTGTTTTCCATCTTTTAACTTTGAGTCTGTAGGTGTCCTTTGTAGTAAGATGTGTTTCTTGGAGGCAGCATATTGTTGGGTCACGTTTTCTTTTTTTTTTAATTTGTTTGCGATTCTGTGTCATTTCAGTGGTACGTTTAATCCATTGGTGTTCAAGCATTTTATTGAAATGTGAGAGTTTGCCCCTGTCATGAGGCTCTTATAAGGCAGTTTTGCTTTCTTTTGACTTTTGTATTGATAAATGTGTTTATTTTCAGTTTTGCAGCACAGGGTGTGTTGTGTTGATTCTGTGTTTTCCTGCATTCTTGGGAAACACATGATCTCTTTTTTCTTTTGTGCTTAATACCTTCTTGAGCATGTACCGTAGAGCTGGAAGTAGCATAATATTATAGGGATTGGATGTCTGGGAAGGATTTTAATTCTTTATCACTGATGAAGCTGAATTTGGCGGGGTAGAGAATTCTTAGTTGAAATTGTTTATATATGAGGACTTAAAAAATTGGGCTCCAATCTCTTTTAGCTTGTATTATTTCTGTTAATGTCTGCTGCTATTCTCATTAGTCTTCCCCAGTAGGTAGTCTGACCTTTCTCTCTTCCTGCTTTAGAATTTTTTTCTTTTATACTTACTTTGTGTAGGCAAATTAATATATGTCTAGAGATTGACCTTCTCATTTGATGTCTTGTGCGGGTTCTCTAAATCTCTTGTGTTTGGATGATCCCATCTTTGGTGAGATGGGAAAAGATTTCTTTGATAACTTCCTGGAATATATGTTCCAAGGTGTTTTCCATTTCCCTTTCTTCTTCTGAGGGGTACTGATCAGGTATAAGTTTAGCCTCTTGATATAATCACACATCTCTTGAAGGCTTTGTTCCTTTTTTCTCCGTTTTTTTTTTTTTCTGTGTTTTTAACAGATCAAGTTAATTTAATGACTTGGTCTTCACACTCTTAGATTTTCTTCTGCTTGATTGATTTATTTTCCATGATTATCATCCTGTATTTCCTGGTTGAAGTTTTTTATGACCAAAATCTTTGTTACATGTTCTTTAAGTGTTGCATCTGGTCTTTCTTGAGTCTTATTCACTCTTTACATTCATTCTCTAATCCCTATTGTATCCTGGTACCAATCATTGGTGATTTCCATTATTTGGTCTCTGAGGTCTTTGGTTGTTGCCTCTTTGGTACACTGGGAATTATATATGTTCATCTGTTGATTTTTCCTTTTTTGTGACAGATCTCTTTCTTTCCTCTTTCATTTCATTATTCAGTGGTAGTGGGTGGGTTTTCATTTCTGTTGTTTGCTTACCCCTCTATTCTGCCTTGATCAGAGCTTCTGAATTTTTTGTTTTTAAACAGGGCAGGGGGCTGGAAGCTTTGCTGTTTCCTGTCGTTTTGGAAGTTGAATAAGGTGGATGGTGGGAGGAGTTAGGATTCAGAAACTACTTGCAAGTTACAGTGCTCGTTGATTGGAGTATGTGTTCTCCACCACCATTGTATATGATGATGCGTGTACAACCTGAGTCCATTATAAAGTAACATTAATAAGAAAAGAGAAAAGGAGAATGAAATAGAAGGAGCAGAAATAATAAAAAATAAAATAAATCACAGAAAAACAAAAGCAAAAATAGGAGCCAAATCCCAAAAAGGACCAAAAAAAAAAAAAAAACCAAAAAACAAACCAACTAAACCGACAAAAAACAAAACACACACAGAAAATAAAATCCCAAACCCCCAAACCAAGAAAACCAACACACACACACACACACACACACACACACACACACACACACACACACACCAAAAAACAAAAGAGGAAGAGGAAAACAAGGGAAAGGTTGCAAATCATACCCTCATATACATTCACATACACTATACCAAAACAAAAGAGGAACAAAACAAAACAAAAAAAAGGGGGAGGGGGAATGCAAATCAAACCCTCACACACACTAAACCAAAACAAAAGAACAAAAAAGAAAAAATAATTTAAAAAGAATTACTGGGCACTAACTTCCCTCTTGTGGCAGGTTCTGTAATTATTCCTCTCAGCTACTCATAGGTAAACCCAACCGCTGTCTCCTGTGGTACTGCAGGCTCATTCCCAATCTCCCTAGTGAGCTGCCTGGGGGGAAGGGTGGGTAGGACATTGGTCTTCCCCTCCTAGTCTTGCAAGATCATGGGGATCCCTTCTGGTGGGGAGGTGTGGGGTTGTCTTCTTTCCCCCAATTGTTGGTGGTGGGCACCTCAGTCAATCTCATCTTAGAGTAGAATTATCTCAGTGCTGCTGCCATTCAGGCTCTATCTGGATTTGATCCTCTCAGTTGGGCCCGAGCTGTGTGAGTCTGACATTCAGAGAGGGGAGGAAAGGGTTGAGTCGCCCAGGACTCACTGTTGATCTTTTGGGGTATCTTTCTTGTCCTTTCCTGGTTGCACCCTTTGTCCCACAACTGGATCAGAATAGGGGGTGGGTCGCCTGAGACTCTTCACTCATTCTGTCCCTCTGAAGTTTGTACTTTCAGGATATTCCCTCTGAGTCATGATCAACCCCTAAGTAGTTAACCTGCCAGTCACAGAAAGTGGGTCAGTTGTTCCATGATGAGCAACATGCCCAGTTTTCAAGATGGTGGCAGATTGCCTGCTTTGCTTTCTCCAGTGGAGCTCTGTCTCTAGCTCCTTCACTTAACTTCCTCCACAGCCCTCACTGCCAATGTCTGACCTGCTGCTGCAGTATTTGGGCAGTCTGGCAACAGCCATCTCTCCCAGGAGACTCTCCCTGGGAAAACAATTGTTGATTTTGGAAGATGGTGCTTGGTTTCTTCATCCTGGGAGGCACTACAGTCCAAGCAGAGCAGTTGCCAGCACCAACCACTTCAACAGGAGATCCATGGCTGCTTGCTCCTGAGTCCCCACTCAGTCAGCTACTTACATGTCTAGTTGCAAACAGACACACATGCAAATTCATCCATACACTCACTCACTCCTCACTCACACAGGGGCTCACACAGTCTTACTGGTTCCACTGCCATCTTTTTTTCTCCCCTTGTGAATGTTAAAGCATCCCTACATCCCAGGAATGAGGCCCATCTGGTCATGGTGGATGATTCTTTAAATGTGTTGTTGGATCAGAGTAAGCAATGAATTCATGACCAAGTCCCCAAAGTGAAGGCTGCAAAAGCTAATATAGCTAGGTTGGACCTCATCAAACTTAAAAGCTTTTGAACAGCAAAATAAACCATCAAGAGAGTAAAGAGACAACCCACAGAATGGGGCGGGGGGAAGCAAATTATACATTTGACAAAGTCCTGACATCCAGGATCTACAAGGAACTCAAGTGAGGTGAATGGGGAAAAACTAACAACTCCATTAAAAAGTGGGCAAAGGACATGAACAGACACTTCTCAAAATATAATATACAAGCAGCAAACAGACACATTCAAAATGCTCAGTCACACTAATCATCAGAAAAATGCAAATCAAAACTACAATGAGATACCACTTAACTCCAGTAAGGATGGCTATCATTAGTAAGTCAAAAAAACGAGACACTGGCACAGGTGTGGTGAAATGGGAGAACTTGTATACTGTGGGTAGAAATATAAGCTAGTTCAGCCTTTATGAAAAGAAGTGTGGTGATTTCTAGAAGAACAAAAAATGGATCTTCCATATGATCCACAGTCTCTTTCTTGGGAATATACCCAGATGAATATAAATAATTCTGCAAAAAGACAACTGCACATGTATATTTATTGCCACACTATTACCAATATCAAAACATGGAACCAGTCTTGCTATCCATCAAAAGTGTACTGGATAAAGGAAATGTGGTACATATACATGATGGAGTATTGCACAACCATGAAAAAGAACAAAATCATGGCTTTTTTTTGCAGTAACTTAGATGCAGTTAGAGATTGTCATACTAAGTGAACTATCAAAGAAACAGAGAATTGAATACCACATGTGCTCACTAATAAGTGGACTTTGTACACTAGTCACTTTAGCATAAGGGTGGGATTACCCGTTGCTGAGCATTGCTGAGTGAGGAAGGGAAGTAGAAGGATGGGGGGGGGAGGCTATAACAACACAAAGATACCTCGCCCACTATGAGGAGAGTGAGGGCCACCTAGAAGCCTGCATTTCACCTCATGAAGCCTGCTTATGTAGTAAATCTTCACTTGTACCGAACATTCTATTCTAAACAAATACATTATATTTTAAAAAAGAACTACATAGTTCTTTCATTATAAAAGCCAATGGTATTTTGACATCATAAAAGTGTATTAAATCAAGATAAAAGGCATTTATTTCTGAAATAAATACATAAATAAATGAATATAATTAACATCGTTTGTAGGATATGGATTTTCATTTTCTTTATTTACTTCATAGATACCAGGGATGCATAGATTTTTGTTAGGCTATATTTTATGAAATCTGCCATTGATTTAAGTCAGTACCTTTGTAGTTTTGTTTGGTTTTTTTTTAGTCTTCTTTGTTTTAATCACAAAAAATATTAAGAGATTGCTGGGGCTTTGGATATTTGCCAAAAGTTCCAACCTTAGGCTTCAAAAATGAGAAAAAGATAATTCCAGTTTTTTTTGCATGTTTAGAAAATTTTTGCTTTATATTCTGGAACAACATGGCCATATACACATACAAATAGATATAGCTTTATAAAAACATACATTAATATTTGCATTATATTTGTAAACTGTTATTTATAATGCAATGACAAAAGCATCTATGTATGAAGCCTTGACTGGGTTAAAGTGTGAGAAATTCTCTATTGAAACGTTGTCATCTACATATTCACCAGAAGTCTGTTTTTTCTAAAGCACTATTTATTTTCAAAGCTCTTTATAATGAATGAATTGATTGTCTAATTATGAGTAAAAGAAAATTATAGTCAATCATTCTGCTTCTGGGCAAAGTGAAAATTTTCTGTATATTTTATTTGATAGAAATTATGTATTATTTTATAAAACTTGATTATGTTGGGCTTCTCCTCAATGAAGTAAATCTGGTAATATAAGAAAATTTGCATCAAAAAACTCTTGACACTTTTGCACTTTATTATTCCTTGAAAAATAACCTTTCTGAATTTGAAAGCAAACTGAGTTATAATCAATATCAAACACATCCAAAGAATTATGAAGAAAAAAATAGAACTCAGATAGGAGGTAGAAACAAGCCCTGGGTATTTACTTGTTAATTATGCAGCATGGCTTATCCCATGCAGTTATTTTTAAATGTTTTTTTTTATTTCCTTCACACTCACCCAGTTGATCAGGAAAAATATAGAGAAAGATACTTTATCTTTTTTTCTATTTCTATTACTCTCACAGCTAATACAGCAGTATATTCTAGCTTCAAATTCATTAAAAATATCTGTCTACTCCTCACTATCTTTAACATTAACCACCAATAAAACCAGCTTTATCTCTCTTTTGGTCTATTTAAAAATATTGCTTTTACAGTTGTCCCTGGTAAAGAGTTTTGTACCTCCAATAGTGATTAGGGTATTGTTTATGAAGAAAAGAAAAACCTGATTATATTATTTTATTGTTTTCATTTATTCTAACGGCTTTCTATGCATTTGTTGATTTAAATATTTTAGGAGATATGATTGTCAACTTAAACGGCAGCAAATGAAGAGTGAATAATTAAACTCCTGTCTTCACAGATGTACATGACTTCCATAATATGTGAAATAAGAGGCAGTTCAATTTGTGACATCTTATCCAAAAAACCAAGTTCTTTTCCCCTCCATCTAATACATTTGAATTCCTACTACAAAGGAATACATTAAGAACTTGGAAAAGTTACTGAAAGGAAACCACCAAAGGGCAAGTAAGGGAAAGTAGCAATTAAGAAGTGGAGTAACCTCTTTCAGGTCTCCTCCCGCTCTGGGAGTTTTTCTGTCTTCTTCATAAATCCTACTTTCTCACCAAAAAATACAAAAATAAAGAATAAAGAAATTAAGAAGTGATGTAAAATAATCTAATATTTAAATTGTTATTAACTGCTTTTTCATATCTTCAGAATATTATAAAACACAGTCACTTACATAACTGTTTTAGATTATTTAAAAACCTTATTTATTTTTTAGTCTTCTATGCAAGTGTTTGGAAGCTGCTTATGTTTATATGAAATGAAGCTGTTATTAATATTTTTCTGCAATAGTTGCTTCACATCAGGAAGGCCAAGATGAACACAAATCAAGGAATGGAGTTCTCCCAAAGCTGCAGTGTGATAAGACTATAAACAGTTGACTTCATGCATGTAATTTTTTTTTTTTTTGCTATAGGAAATACAAGTGTTGTAAAGAATGTAAAAAGTGTAAAAAGGTTTTTTGAAGGGAAGGAGGATGGCACCCTGTAGGCACTTAGTTTTGCACCCCTTCTTTTGCATCATTCTCCTGCACAGTCTGATGTCCATACCACCAGGTCGTGTCTAAGCAACTGCATAATAAGTGTGCTGCTGTCTTTGTAGGAGTCTTCATTCAGTGTACCGAGTTCTGCCAAGGCCTCTTCTAAAGCCACTTTAGCCAGCAGACAAGCATGTTCTTGGTTATTAAGGATCTCATAGTAAAATACAAAAAAGTTAAGAGCCAGTCCCAGAAGGACAGGGGGTAGAGTTTGCATGTCTTCACTGTTTATATCAAATGCCTCTTGGTAAGTTCCTTGGGTATTATCTAACATTTGTTTTTCATCATTATCACATGCAACTTCATCAAGGTACTGGAAGTAATCTTCCTTTATTTTCAGATACAAGACATTGCTCTCCGGATTAATTGCATTGATTATTAAATACTTATCCATCAATTCCAAGAGAGTGGTGCAGATGGGTCTCAGCTCAGACTCCACTTTCCAGTAGTCCTCAATCTGCTGAGACTTCTTGTTAGAGGTATTAGTTTTCTGCTGGAGATGACCCTCCAGAAGTTCTGCAGCCATGACCACCAGTTTGTAGGCCACTGGGAGCAGATGGCTCTCTGAACAGCTCAGCACCCTGCTAGATGACAGCCTTTATGTAAGTGTCCGTGTCATAATAGTGCTAGGCCAGCTCTGCCAGCTTAGCCTGCTGGATCAGTCCTGCTTCTCCATGGCAAGTGGGCAGCATGTGGGGCCAGGACCAGGCCACAGCCAGGGCCGGGCTGGCCAGATCGAGAAGAACTAGGATGAGCGGTGACCCAGATCAGAAGTTGTCCTCCTAAAGCGCTTCAAGTCTCCACAACCACAAAACAAGTCCTTCTTGTATTTATAATGAAGCGTCCATTGTATTTACAATAAATACGAATACTTTTTAAGGTTCACCTGACCATAAATTATTTGACCTTTGCCTGCTTCATGAACCTCTGCAAATCTCCTTTTCACTCTAGTACAGGATCGAACTGTTTTTGGAAACAATGTGATCTTTCAAACTCAGAACTGCTATACTTTCTCTTCCAACTGCTGACAATGTTCTTCCTCCAGATCATCACATGTCTGGTCTGTCCATGCAATTAAAACTGCTTATCACATATCACTGCCTCAGAAAACTTCCCAGAAGGCACCATCTAAAATGCTTAATGTTCCTCCCACTGCCAAGTCAAGATCTATTTTATTTTATGTTTTATTATATATTTTTTACAATAAAGCACAGCCTACGATTTTGCTGTATTTTTGTCATTGTATTATTGCATGCTTTTCTCTAATGGGCCCTTTATTTGACAAGACCCTTGTCTGTTGTGTCATCATTGTGTCTCATCATTTAACGTTCATTCAATAATAATTATTGAATTCCTGTCAAAATATAGGGAATCGGCCGGGCTCGGTGGCTCAGCCTGTAATCCCGCGCCTTTGGGAGGCTGAGGTGAGTGGATTGCCTGAGCCCGCGGGTTCGAGACCCGCCTGGGCAGCAAGACCTCATCTCTACAGTAAATCAAAAAATCAGCCGGGCGTGGTAGCGCATTCCTGTAATTCTGGCTACTCAGAAGGCTGAGGCGGAAGGATCCCTGGAGCCCAGCAGGTCGAGGCTGCGGTGGCCGGGAGTGGCCACTGCACTCCAGTCTGGGCGACAGAGTGAGACTCCAACTCAAAATAATAATAATAATAATAATAATAAATTGTTTTTAAAAATAGGGAATCATTAAATAATTTCGTAGAAAATGAATAAATTCCCTGAATAGTTATACTTCTGTATTTACCTTAAGCAAAATACTTAACACTATAAATACTATCTCATTTCCTTCATTGATAACAGGTCTATCGTAAACAGGTTTATAATACATTTTTTCTATAAAATAAAATAAATAGAAACTTTTCACACTACCCAGAAACAATTTTGTTCACTGCAATTTACTTTTATTCTTAACTAGCAAATCAATCCAATAGTCATAGAGAGCTTTAAAAATTAATAATGCTTTAAGAAAAACAGATATTATAACTTAGAAAATTTCAAAATCGTTAGTCAAAATACACTTAGAATATCAAACTTAATGGGGATAATTGAATTAAATTAAGTAGCAATTCTATTTATGATTTCTATGTTGATTATATGAAAATTGATTGCATAAAACAAATATTTCATATGTATATGCCAATGAGCAGCATAAAATGGAAAAAATAACTTTTTAAAATTTATCTACTTTGACACTTTATCCAAAAAGCTAAAACATACTTTTGAAAGCTTTTATTAAAGAAAGAATGTACTATTTGCATGAAGGAGACAAAGCAATGTGTTTTCATGGACTTTAAATTATAACCTTTTTGTTAGGTAGTTTTTTCCAATGATTTTTTCACTTGTGGGACAAATAAATAGTAAGTTGTTGCTACTATAATGTGTCAGTCTTTTTTGCTTCTTTTAAATAAGTATGTGTCAACTTCATTTGTGCATAAAATTCAGTCAGGAGGTTTTGTAAGTAAATCAAATATTTTCTTATGCTATAATTTTTTTATTTGATTACATAAAAATTTTAGAGTAGTCTTTCCAACTGTACATATTGCTATAAAAATGTAAAAATCACATAGGCACTGTAAAATTTAAGTATACTTTGGCTTTGGCAGTGGCAATGCAGTGTCTTTTATCTCCTAAGGCAAGAAAGAAAATATACAGTCTATGTGACATGTGTACAAATGTATTGTACTTTTGTATTGAATCATTATATAGAAAATTTTAATTGCTTTCAATTTTTAACATTACATGTTTAAACATGCAGGCAGATTATATTTTGCAAAGGCAACAATGCATAACTTGTTGCCTTTGTCTATATCAGTTTATTCTTGTTTTTAAAATATGTAGACTGTTAGTAGATAGGATAATTAAATTTGACATCAAAATTTTCTTCTTGACAATTTAAAAATAGCTTACTTAATAACAGACATATCTATTTATGTAATTCACTATTCTAAAGGCATACAGGAGAAAAATCTTATGATGATCTTAATATAGATAGATAAAAGTTTTTGAGACTGGGTACGGTGGCTCAGTCTCTAATCCCAGCACTTTGGGAGGCCAAGGCAAGATGATTGCCTGAGCCCAGGGTTTCGAAACCAGCCTGGGCAACTTGGTGAGACCTTGTCTCTATAACAAATCCAAAAAAATAGTCAGGTGTGGTGGCATGTGTCTGTAGTTCCAGCTACTTGGAAGGCTGAGGCAGAAGAATGCCTAAGTATAGCAGTTCGAGGCTGCGGTGTCTGTGAGCGTGCCACTGCACTCCAGCCTGGGCTATAAGAGTGAAAATCCAACTCAAAAAAAAAGGACTTGATAAAAATTCTGAGGAAACAGAAAGACAGGCCAGTCTGCTTGCAACCAGGAAAGAATAGGCAAAAGGAGCACTGTAATTTATTATCAAATTTATAACTATACAGTTGATCTGTGTTGAGAGTGCTCTGACAACCAAACCTCCAAAAAGGCACTTGGGGAAAAGATAAGAAAACATACTCAGGGCACAGGAGTCAGTGATAATCTAATTACCATCTCCTACATCCGTTTCAAGAGCACAAATCTCTAGCCCATGAAAGTATCTTGTCATGAAACAAAATGGGGGAGGTCAATTGGAAAGATGAGTGTCACATACTTCACTAAAATCAAACTCATTCAGTAGGCTTATATTTTCTTTTGCACATGCTTGTGAAAAGACTGTTTAGTTTCTAAGTCTCGTGAATATTCTAGGAACATTTTCAATAAAATTATCTTGTTTATTCTACTTCTATCTATACATGCACACATACACATCTAAATTGTTGTTTTAAAAATAAGTGCAATTTTATAGTATGAACATGACATAATTGATGTAAATACATTCTTATATTTCCAGATATTTCTTTGATTTAAAATCTTTGCTGCTCTGTTTAGAATACATTCATATACATAAATATATACTCATATAAATGAACTTAAAACTTATTACTTTTTAAATTATGAATTATTGGTAATGTAATTCCCAGACTTATTCATGTGACACTCTGTTGAATATTGAATATTATAACTTTACCTTTTGGGAAAATTTAGACTAATGTAATTTGTATTACCGCTGATTACTACAATGCTTCTATAAAATCTAAGTATACGCATTTTAACTTGCAATTTTTGCAAGATGAATAAATGAGAAAAGATCTTCATTATTCTGGATCTCTTTGGTCACTAAGAATAGTTAGCATATATTATTTGTTTATTGGAAATTTTGAATTATTTTTTGGAAATTGAGTGTTAATATATGTCCCCAGATTTTCTATATGGGGCATATTTTTTCCCTTTGTTCATTGCAATTTAAACAAACTTAATGAGTCTTTTAAATATGAAATTTACAGTACTGGGAGAGCAAGTAAACAAACATACACAAGCTTTTAATTTCAATTGAGATGATTTAGAGGTACATTTGTATATTAAGGATGATAACTTTTGTCATAGGTCTAAAAAATTGTTTATTCATTTCCCCTCAAACTTGTTAAAATTTTTAATTTTGTTTGTTTCTAAAGCTTTGTCTTTCTACCTTTATTTTACTTTATTTCTCACTACCAATATATCTTACAATTAGTTTTCTGCAGCAGTATTATTCATATGTTATTTTATATTTTTATAACTCTACTGTGGCTTTGAGCTTAAATTTTAAAGTTTTAACACACTATGAATCTATCTTGGAATAAAGTTGTGGTAGGTATTAATCTCCAAGATTGCCTCCTATAGATGTGTAGACTACGCAAATGTAAACTTCCAAAGGTATGTCGGACATATTACGGCTACTTTCCAGAGTAGTGCAAAGGACAGTCTATATATTTAATTTTTACTAAATCTTTAGTTAGTGCTCTAAATAATATTTGTTGAAAATGAATCTTCTACTCACTGATTATAAAATCCACTTTTATTATAAAACATTTTATATTCTATGAATTTTTACACTTTGTATGAAATCTACTGTTTTCAGTTATATGGGTTATATTTTATTTACTCTGCATTACATAGTACAAGGGGGAACCCCAAAGTAAGTATTTATATATAAAAAATCTGTATTTATTCTTACATGTTTAAATTTCTGTCACCTTGAAAGCACTCTCCATTTGAGGCAATGCACCTATTGAGATGCTGTTGCCACTGCTCAAAACAGTTTTGGAGCTTGTCAGTTTTGAAACCTTTTAGTGTTTCTGCCATTTTTTATTTCACATCTTCCATATCAACACAATATTCCCTTTGAGGACTTTTTTTAACCCGGGGAAACAAAAAAAAAGTTGCTTGGGGTGAAATAGGGTGAATAGGATGGGTAGGGCATGGTGACAAGCCATTTTTGATCAAAAACTGTTGAACACCCAGGGTGTTGTAAGCAGGTATGCTTGTAAATCATCCATGATGAAATGGACAAACATGTTAAAGAATCTTTTAAAAAAGTTACAGAAGCTGAATTTAGTCCCTAACAACAACTTAAGCTGGTAAATTGATGCCAATGGCTTCCTAGAACCTAGTAGGGGAAGTTTATACTACAAGGGACCAACTATCCAAAATAATTAATATCTGTTTTTTAAAATTATCAGATGTTAAAGTAATCATTGACTTTTAGATTTAGACTTATAATTATGTAAAAGTCAATTATTTAGATTTCTCAGCATTTTAAGTAATTTATCTGCTGCCTGAGATTTAAATTGTACCAAAGAAAACTAATTTTTCAACTTTTCACTGGAAATCCATTTTTGAATTCTTGAAATTTTGAGCATATTCTTTTGCTGCCTTCCCAGATGAATGAGTTTCTTGGCTAGGTCATAATCTTATTTTCTTAAAATAATAATGTCATTATTAACATATTTTGATATTTAACATATCAGATAAAAAATCTAATTTCACTTTTTTGTTAAAAAAATCAAAATTGAAGTAATTAGTTAATGAAGGAACCATTGAGATGTCACAGAAAATTAAGAAAAAAAGAAAAAAGTTAAAGTAAATTTATAAATAGATAGAAACTTGTCAATATTGACACTGCAATATTCAGTTTTATCTCAAGATTCAAAATTAATTTGCATTTCTATTAACAAGAACCACTTGCATTATTCTCTTTTTTTTCATTTTTTTATTATAAAGATGTGGGGTACAATTCAGTGTTAGGTATACAAATGTTGATTATGCAGATACCCTTGTTGATGAGGTATGCCCTCCCTCCCCTAGAAGTTTTCCTCAGCTGCCAATCCCACCCCTGTCCCCTGACAGTATCTTATAGTAGTATAATAATTGTTCTAGGTCCATTTATGAGTGAAAGCATATGGCACTCTCTTCTTTGTTTCTATGATAGATCACTGAGGATGATAGACTCTAAATCCATCCACATTGCTGTGAAGTTCGTATGTTTGTCCTTCTTTATGGCTGCATAATATTTCATGGCGCATATGCACCACATTTTTTCATCCATTCCAGCTTGGGCAACATGGTTGGTTCCATGCTTTGGCGATTGTGAACAGAGCTGCAACAAACATACATGTGCAGGTATCTTTTTGTAGAATGATTTGAGTTCTTCTGGGTATATTCCCAATAGGGGGATTGCTGGGTCATATGGAAGGTCAATTTCTAGTTCTTTCAGAAATCGCCACAGTGTCGTGCAGAGATGTTGCACTAGTTTGCATTCCCACCAGCAGTGTAGAAGTATTCCTTTTTCTCCATGTTCTCACCACATCTGTTGTTGTTTGTTTTATAAATGATAGCCATTCTTGTTGGGGTTAGGTGGTATCTCAGTGTGGTTTTGATTTGAATTTCTCTGATGATGAGTGAGACTGAGCACTTTTTCATGTGTCTGTTGGCTGTCCATATATCTTCTTTTGAGAAGTGTCTATTCATGTATTTTGCCCACTTTGTAATGGGGCTGTTTGTTTTTTATCCTTTCGTCATGTTTGAGTTCCTTGTACGTCCTAGATGTTAGGCCTTCATCAGATATACAGTTGAAAAGTATTTTTTTTTCCCAGTCTGTGGACTGTCTCCCCATTCTCTTGATGGTTTCTTTGGCTTTGCAGAAGCTTGTCAGTTTGATGAGGTCCCACTTGTCTATCTTATCTCTTATGGCATGGGCATTTAGGGTTTTGACCAGAAATTGGTTACCAGTTCCAATTTCCATAAAAGTGTCTTCTGCATTGTCTAAGGTTCTTATAGTTTGAGGTTTTACATTTAGGTCTTTGATCCATTTAGAGTTGATTTTTGTGTACAGTGACAGGTAGAGATCTTGTTTTAATCTTTGCGTGTGGTCACCCAGTTTTCCGAGCACCACTTACTGGATAGAGTCTCCTCTCCCCAGTCTGGTGGTGGAGGCTTTGTCAAAGATGAATTGGTTGAGAAATTTAGTTTTTGCTTCTGGAATCTCTATCCTGTTCCATTGGTCTATATACCTGTTCTTGTACCAATACCAGGCTGTTTTGATTATTGTAGCTTTATAACAATGTTTAAAGTATGGGAGTGTGATGCCTCCCTCTCTGAGATACCACGTAACTCTAGTCAGGATGGCCATCATCATAACTCAAAAAACAAAAGATGCTGGAAAGGATCCGGTGAAAAGGGAACATTTCTATACTGTTGGTGGGAGTGTAAACTAGTACAGCTACTGTGCCTCTGTGGAAAACCGTGTGGCAGTTCTTAAAAGATCTAAAAATTTAGCTTCCATCTGACCCTACAATCCCCCTATTGGGAATATACCCAGAAGAATTCAAATCACTGTATAAAAAAGATACTTGCCCACGTATGTTTATTGCAGCATTGGTCACAGTATGAAGAACATGGAACTAACCATGCTGCCCATCAAAAGAAGACTGGATTAAAAAAATGTGGTGCATATACACGATGGAATATTATGCAGTCATAAAGTAGAACAAAATCATGAACTTCACAGCAACCTGGATGGACTTAAGAGCCTATAATACCTAGTGATCATTCAAAGAAACAAAGAACTGAGTATCACATGCTATCACTTATAAGCAGACCATGAACAATTATTGTAATACTATAAGAAAAGGATTGACAGCAGTGGGAAACTGCATGGGGAAGGAGGAGGAAATGGGATTGGCAGTAATGGTAATATGCCTGGGGAAGGGGAGGGCACACCTCATCAACAAGAGTACCTGCATATTACAACAACAACAGCAAAGGCTGAGCTCCAAATGCAGCAGAGAGTGCCTTATATTATATTTTAGCTCTTTTGTCTCCCTTATATGGAAACCTGCATTTTTTTTAATAGGGATTTTATGGAACAGGGTTGTAACTGGGTTACTTATGTGCACTTAGACATTGACTATGTCACGTCACTTTCTCTCTAGCACATTCCTTTTTTTATTCTGGGAAGACCCTTATCTCTTTGTTTTAGAGGGGCGCCTGCCAGTTCCTGCCTCAGGAGGAGGCACATGACATTCATAAGGGTAGCTGATTCCAACCAGTTGAAGTGGGAACCAAAGAGAGGTTCAAACTTTACCTGTATGATGAACACTTATCTACCTAATCCTGAACTGCACACCACATCTTTAAAATAAATGGAAAGAAAATGAATTCAATATTTTTAATAAATAAATTTTGGGGGGAGTTTCCCTTAGTACACAAGAAAAGGGAAAAATAAAATAATTTCAATATTTCAGACAGACACCACAATCAAATTACCTTCACAATTCATTTCATTGTATGTAACCACATCTTGTTTCACTGGCTCTTGTGGAATAAGAACAAACTACTTTCTTAAGGTCCTCTAGAAATCCTCACTCAGTTCACTAGTAGCCGTAAAGTTATTTAAATGATGTGATTTCAGAAGCATGTACCCAGGAACATACTTGAAGTTGCAACAGTTTTGAATATTCAATACAATCCTGTTCCATGAGGAAATCACAAATATAATGATGATGTTGAAAATACAACTAGTCTGTTACTTGTAAGAGAGTCTTTAATGTAGAATCAGAATAAAATAAAATCTATCAGAAAATCTGTCTGTAGATATAAGAAAGTTTACATTTTAATAGCTATCATTAATTAATCACTGTAACCAAAATATTAACAACAACAAAAGAAAGCAAAATTCTTTATCATGCTGTGTCTTTATTTCATGGATACTTTTAATCTGTGTTTAGCCTGAAATCAAAAGCATTTTATGAAAAGTAAGGGCATTGATAGATCTTCAGGGACTTCCAATGCAACATAGAATTTCTGAATTATTTATACTAATAACATTTTACATACACAAATTTGATTTAGGGCAGGCTGAGAACTTTTTATAATTTTATAACTCTTCCCATGTTACTCTTTCAATAGTAACACATCAAACAATTATTCAGTCATCTTGAACAATCACATTAATCATTTTGGAACAATTATTTCAATAATTTCTCTTCTTGAAATGTAAGAAAAAAATTCTGATTTTCCTGTACATTGTAAGACATCTTAAAAATAGTTTTAATGTAAAAGTCTATTATTTTCCAGGAGAGGTTTTGGTAAAGAATTTTTTTTCAAGTTGTGAGAAGAGAATTCAACAATTAATTATCACAAGAAACAATATTTTGGTAACTCTTGATTCAAAGTATAATAAAAACATCAAAAAGCATAAAAGTTACTGTTATTGAAAACACCTTATATCTTCTATAAGCAAAGAAACTTCATTTAAACTTTTTTGTTAAACAAAAATCGAAGACAAAATGAAGTCATCATAATATGTGGTAATGTACTTTAAGACAGAATATTTTTTAACAAAGCAAATTATTTATAAATCATTTCACATTGTAGTCAAAATTATTAATCAATAAAATAGAGAGGCAGTGCCATCAAGTTTAAGCAAAAAATGCTTAATAGTAACACAATGTCTTGTTTCTAAATTGATTCAGTTATTCTAAGCAAAATAGAAAAATATTCACTTTCAAAGTTTAATTCTTCATTATTTTATATTCTGAAACAAACTGATACATGAATTTAGGTACACAGTTCTTTGTCAGGAAGTCAAAATTATTTAAAAATAATACCAAGATTTTTTTATTAAAATGCACTATATTCATGATTACTTTCTTCAGATAATTCTAAAATGTATTTAAAAGTTTTACAGTTTACATTTTCAGCATGGTAAGTAAGCAAAAGTCTTTTAGAAATTTCAATAATTCCAAAAGTGGAATGGAGGCAGAGACCAACAATCTGAGATTCAATGCTATAGAACCAACCAACCAATTTTTTTTTTCCTTGGGGAAAAAAAAAAAGGACATGCATATTTTTATTACTTTGTCACTACTGCTCTAAGTGTAGACCTAACTACTTGTATTAATTAACTTTAGTCAAAATAAATAATTTGCATTTCACTGAGAAAACTGGTTAAGAGAGATAAATCTATGAGAACATTCTGGCACCACCCAAGCATTTTAGCAGACTATCATAGTCATGGGCACACATAACACACATATGGCCACAAATATCACTTTAAAAAATTTTTTTAAAGTGGCAAAAATAAACACAATTAGCATTATGTCCCAAAGACATAATGTCTCTATAGAACAAAAAATTAAGGAAAAGCATTTAAGCTTAACTTCATAATTTATACTGAATATATCAGAATTCTCACCTTATATGAAATTTTATAGATATCTAGTGCTTATTTATTAAGTAAAATTAATTTTCTGTATCAACTTAAGGTTTTGGTTAGCCAAATATCTTAAAAATTATCAAGCTGGGATACTAAAAAATATGATTACTAATGGCATAATGTTAAAAATTATTTAAAACTAATGTTACCTTATTTGAGCAATAATCCTGTGCAAGCTTAGAAAAGTAAGAAATAAGTAGAAAAATACGTTTTTTCTTTTGAGTTGGAGTCACTCTGTCACCCAGACCCGAGTGCAGTGGCCGCTCCCAGCCACCGTAGCCTTGACCTGCTGGGCTCCGGCGATCCTTCCGCCTCAGCCTTCCAAGTAGCTGGAACTACAGGTGTGCGCTGCCACGTCCGGCTTGTTTTTGATTTATTGTAGAGATGAGGTCTCGCCAAGTTGCCCAGGTGGGTCTCGAACCCGCGGGCTCAGGAAATCCACTCACTTCAGCCTCCCAAGGCACGGGATTACAGGCTGAGCCACCGAGCCCGGCTGAAAAAGACATTTTTATAATTGTTAACAATGATAAATCAGAGAAAAGATAGAAGTTGTATTAAACACCAAAATAATTAAACTACATTGCAAACAATTACCTTAATTATATGAATGTGGATTCCTAAACTATGTATGAATTAATTTCTTTAATAAGAAAGTTATTTTCAAGTCTATTGCACACTGCTAAAGTTTCCAACAGCTTAATTTTCTTATTTTGAGGTATTTAGATTGGGGAACACAGCCTATGTGTGCTTACTTATCACTACATGTCAATGTCAACAGATTAGGTATTTTTTGAAGATTTTGTAATTCACTGATACTCTCTGAAGAGAGAAAAACATTACAAGTTTACAAAATGAGAGGTAAAGATATTTTGAATACAGAGTACTTACAATTTCATATCTAATACTTCGGACACAGGTCAAGAGTAGACAGAGACATAGAAATTCAAGGCCCCAAATATCAACAAAAATGTTCCTTTACTGTAAGTTTGAAGTTCTGAATTGACTTGAGCTACAAATAGACAAGCTAAATACAGAATTCTAGCAAATCAGATTAATTGTCATTATGCTTTCAACAGAGTTTATTGTTCATTTACAGATATCATCAATTGGTCAAACCATAAACCAAATCACTGGTGTCACCAGTGAGGAGAAAGCTTATTGGTTGCAAACAAAGAACAATCAAAAGCAAAACATGCAATCAGAAGAAAAGTCAAATAGAAAACCTAGAAACATTGAGTTAGTAATGTTAAGTTTTATTGATACCTGGAATTCAGTTCTCGTAGCCAGAGTAATATTTACCTCAATTTAAGTTATGTGAGTTGCACTTCTCTGACAATAACATCTCTCTGACTTTGACAGGTGTGTCAACTACTCATTTGAGTGCATGACCTCTAAAACTATTAAAGAATAAATTTAACAAAAAGCCAAAATTATTACCCTCGTAATACATGTTAGTGTCCAAGATTTAATGCATTAATTGGAACTCGTAAGTATGAGTATGTTTTCTCTTCTATCCTTCAAACAGTTAAAACAATGTTGTTTTGTGTGAGTTTTTGTTTTTTTGTTGATTTTTTTTTACTGTCTATAGACCTATAATATTTTCATTTATTTTTAAAACCACGCTATATTTAAGTTGTGCTGTTTTCTTTATATTCTCATTGTCTTCCTGGATTGTATAGAGGTTGATACTATTTACTCACAAAATTCTCTAGTTGATACTTATTTTCTCCTACTGTGCTGTTGACTATAGATTTTTCCATTATTTTTTTTTGAAGAGTAAGATAGCAGAATTTTTCTATGCTTAACTTTGCTCTTTGTTTTATATTTTTGTTCTTCACGGCTATCTTAATATGGCACTATTTACTTTATTGGTCCCATTTTCTGTGCCTTCATTTTTATATTTTAATGATTCTGATATGAATTTTCTCATATTTTTTTGCTTATATTCTGTAAGCCAGTTGTCTTGCTTTTGATTTTTTGTATGTTTCCTCTATTTATACTACTATTATTTTCATGAAATTGCTTTTAATTACAAAATGTATCCTAAATATTTCAAAGTCATGACCCAACACCCTAGTAGACCCTAATTTTTAGACATATCATCTTCTTAAATATCCAGAATGCTCTTGGTTTTTTCTTTTTTTGCAATACAATGTACATAGGACCTTTTATTCTTTGTGTTAAATCTCAAATAAACTATGTGATTCCTACACTTATTCTGTTAAAATACAGGCTAGGTAGATTTATTTTAGTTCAATTATCTTTTCATTTTATTCCTGAATTTCCAGCAGGTCATTTCCAGTTGCTTATTTCTGTCAGAAATTGAATATCTCAATATACTTGGAATTACATCATTGTACTAATTTCTTTGCCTAATCATCTATGAATGAATTAGACTTGGGGGCATTGCAGTTTTTCCTTTTTAAATTTTTTTTTTATTTTAAATATGTGGGGTACAACTCAGAGATGGGTATACAAATGTTCATTATTCCAGTATCTCCTTTTTTTTAACCATCCTACATTACTTAACAAACAGTATATATCTTTTAGAATGCAATCTACTCCTATTGTATTTTTTTCTTAATTTCTGATTAAGCATTTTCTGAGATTTATAATATTTAGCAGATTTTGGGATAGTGTAGGTCTTGTCATCCTGAAATTCTAGTAAAAAAAAAAATTGGGATAGTTATGTCACTTTTTCTTAGATGGTCTCTTTTATAAATTGAAGTATGTGTCTATTACTATAAATGATGCAAAAGTCTATACTACTGCTCGTTGTTTTCTTGGCTGTAATTATCTTAAATTTAAAATATATTCATATGTGTTTTATGTATATATATATATAAACCTTTTAGATTCTTGCATTACATTCTTCACTCATCTCACTTCAGCTTAGAAATTTTGCTTTTCTATGGAGCAATATAAACCTATATTGACACTAAATTTAGGGTTACTGTAAACTCACCATTGGAGGTAAGCTATTTCTAAATATCAATTTTAAACAAGGTGTCAGTGATTTTTAAATAAAGTAACAGTTGTCATTTAAAAAGTGTTCCAAAGAATTATCTTTAGATGATTGGTTTATGAAAGTAAACTCATGTGAGCTCTTTTCTTTACTATTATAAGACAAGGATTAGCATATACTAGCCACTTTCTTAAAAATATGACATAATTATGAGGACACATACTTCTGTACTATATTAAAATCTCTGATTCCACTCTATTGTTTCTCATTATAGAATTATCATTTTGGCATACTTATAGCAGAATACAACATTTATCTTGAATTATATTAAAATATAATATTCACCTATTATAATATTTATCTGGTAGCAACAAACTACATTGTAAATAAAGTTCTCTATGCAAAAGATAATCAAACATTTTTCAGATATGCAAAGATTTCAAAGACCAATTTCAATTGTTTTCTAGTGAGAGACAGGCAAGTACTAAAGAAATGATGCAAAGTACTAAAGAATGTAATAAATACACATTAACTATGTATTTTTATTTTTATTGGATTTTAAGTATATCTTACGGGTTCAGAATAGTACAACTTGCAGAAAATTAATTATGGGAAAAATTATTAGAGATTTTAAAATAAACTGAAAACATATTATAAGAAATACTTTCTGCTTCCACATGAATTTCTGTGTTGCTGTTTCCAGTTCTGAGAAGAACGATGATGGTAATTTAATAGATATTGCATTAAATCTGTAGATTGCCTTGGGTAGGATGGGCATCTTAACAATGCTGATTTTTTTCAACCATGAGCATTGAATATTTTTCCATTTTTTGGTCTCTTTTCTGATTTCCCTGAGCATTATTTTGTAGTTTTCATTGTAAAGTCTTTTACTTTTCTGGTTAGGAACAACCACAAATAACCAAAACAATCCTCAGGAAAAGAAACAAAGCAGGAGATATCACAACTCCCAGATTTTACTTTTTTTTAAATAAGGCTACAATAATCAAAACAGGCTGATATTAGTACAAAAACAAGCATGTAGACCAATGGAACAGAATAGATATCTGGAAGCAAAACTTCAATTTCTCAAACAACTCATCCTCAACAAAACCTTCACCAATAATCACTGGGGAGAGGAGAACCTATTCAATAAATAGTGCTGGGAAAACTAGCTGACCACATGCAGGAAATGGAAACAGGACCCCTACCTATCACCATGCACAAAAATCAACTCTAAATGTATCAAAGACTTAAACCTAAAACCTCAAACTATATGAATCCTAGGAAATGCAAGAGACACCCTTAAGGAAATCAAAGTTAGGCAACCAATTCCTGATCAACGCCCCAGATGCCCATGCCATAAGCAATAAGGTAGCTAAGTGAGACCTCATCAAACTTAAAAACTTCTGCAAAGCAAAGTAAACCATCAAGAGATTGGGGAGACAGCCCACAGAATGGGAAAAAAATATTTGCCAACTGTATATCTGACAAAGGACTAGCATCCAGGATCTACAAGGAACTCAAATGTGTTGAAAGGAAAAAAAGTCTCATTAAAAAGTGGACAAAATCATGAATAGACACTTTTCAAAAGAAGATATACGAGCACCTGACAGATTAAGAATAATATGATCAACCTCATTAATCATCAAAGAAATGCAAATCAAAACCACATTGAGATGCCACCTAACTCCAATAAGAATGGCCATCATTAATATTTCAAAAACCAACATATGCTGGCAACGATGTTGAGAAAAGGGAATGCTGCTACTCTGTTGGTAAGAGTGCAAACTAGTTTATCCGATATGAAAAAAAATGTGGCAATTTCTAAACAAGCTAGAAATTGACCTTCCATATGACCCAGCAATCTCCCTCCTGTGAATACACCTGGAGGAACTCAAATCATTCTACCAAAAAGATACCTGCGCATGCATGTTTATTGCAGCACTATTCACAATAGTAAAAACTTGGAGCCAACTGGGCTGCCCATTGAAACTAGACTGGATTTTAAAAATTGTACATATACATGATGAAATATTACGCAGCCATAAAGAAGGACAAAATTATGAACTTTGCAGTAAGTTTGATGTGTTTGGAGTCTATCATACTCAGTAATTTATCACAGAAACAAAGAACTGAGTACCCCATGTTCTCATTCATAAGTGGACCCTGAGCACCTTTCAAAATACTACAAAAAAGGGATTGGCAGTAGCAGAATACTGCCAGAGAAGGAGGGGACACATAACACCAGTAAGAGTGTCTGATCCTAATCCTGGTGAAGGGAGGTCCAATGGGAGGCTCAAAACTTCACCTTTACTTAGACCACTTGTGTACTCAATCCTGGTGTGTATCCCACATCTTTAAGATTAAAAAAAACAGGACATATTTTCTGGATGGACTTGAGCTGGACTTGAACTGAACTTTAGGGAAAAAATATAAATAATTGTTATTAAGTTTATTATAAAGTATTCTTATTGACCAAGTAAATCTTATTTAAATTATTTCAATCTGAAAATTAGTACACTTTATTTTATATCAGTCATATACTTGTGACTGACAATTGTATGCATTGTGAATATAAAGAAGATTAATTTGGAATCCATGTCCTTGAGAAGTTCAAATAATAATTTCTGAAAAAATAACGTTATAAAGTCACCGGGGATTATGGGTATTGTTAGGCTATTCTGGTATGCATATTGTTCTACTGAAACAAAAATGCAATTCTCAAAAAGTAGGAGAACTGGTACACATGACAATGCACTAAGAAAATGCTGATCTCTATCAAGAATAAATTAAAATGATATGGGTTTAGAGCATAGTTTCTGAAGTCAGTGAGACAAGAGTTCAAGTCTAAGGTCTAACTCTTGTTAGGAAAGCAATCATAACCACATTGTTTCCCATTTCTAAGATTTTCTATCCTCTTTGTGTTGCACCTCTGGAATAAAAATAATACCTACAACATGTAGCTGTGATAATTAAATACAAATTACACACAAGTATCCAATCTGTATATTAAAACTTTTAAGTACCTCACTAAATCATAGCTTTGCATATATTTTTAATTTCTGTTCTTGGACACCACCGAGGAAGAATCATTCAAGTCTGTCCCCGCACCACTGTCATGTTTAAGTCAGAGTCTCCTGAGGAGTCCCCAAACCACAGAAGCTCTTCATCTCTTATCATGGGACTGAGCTTGGAAACCATATACAAGAGATTAAGGAACCATTTTGAGTAATGAGGGAAGGCTCACAGGCTGCATGGTGATGAGAGAATCGAATGCGTAGCTCTCAAGCGGTTTTGGGTTTGTCACACATGCCACTGTGGAAAGGGTGGACGCAGTCATGAATGTGAGGACACACAAGGCAGATGGAAGAGTTGTGGAACCAGAGAGCTGTCTCAAGAGAGAATTCTCAAAGCAAGAGGCTCACTTAGCTGTGAAAAAGATATTTGCTTATGGCACTAAAGATGATAATGCAGAACATCACCTAAAAGCTTATTTTGAACAGCATGGGATAATTGAAGTGACTGAAATCATGACCGACCAAGGAAGTGGCAAGAAAAGGGACTTTGCCTTCATAACCTTTAACGACCATGACTCTGTGGATAGATTGTCATTAGAAATGCCATACTGTGAATGACCACAACTGTGAAGTAAGGAAAGCCCCGTTGAAGCAAGAGATGGCTAGTGCCTCACCCAGCCAAAGCGGTTGAAGTGGTTCTGGAAACTTCGATAGTGGTCGTGGAGGTGGTTTTGGTCGGAATGATAACTTTGTTGTCTAGAAAATTTCAGTGGTCTGGTGGCTTTGGTGGCGGCCATGGTGGTGGTGCAGGATACAGTGGCAGTGGTGATAGCTATAACAAATTTGACAATGTGGAACCAGTTTTAGAGGTGATGGAACCTATGATGATTTTGGCAATTACAACAGATAGTCTTCAGATTTTGGACCCATGAAGTGGGGAAATATTGGAGGCAGAAACTTAGGCCTCCATTGTGGTGGAGGTCAACATTTGCTAAACCACAAAAACAAGATGGCTGTGGTGGTTCAAGTAGCAGCAGTAGCTATGGCAGTGGCAGAATATATTTATATATTTTTTTCTGGAATGTTATTTTATAATAGAGATGTCAGGTACAAGTCAAGATTAGATACATAAGTAATCTACATGCACGTGAAGTTTGGGCCTCCATCTGGTCCCCATCTCCCTGGTTTACGTGCAGGAACTCTTTGTGTTGTTATTTGCCTCCTATCCCCTGATAGTGTTCCAGGACTGCCAGTTTTTCCCTTGTGTTATTGTGATTAAAACTTAGCAGGAAAAAAGAGCCAGAGATGTAACAGGGAAGTTACAGATTCCAAAAATTTGTGGCCTCAGCAAAGCATACTGGTGGCAGGACCAACTGCTACAAAGAAGACCTGATTTAGATAGTACTTATGTGTATGAGCAAAAAACTCAAGGACTATATTTGTGACTAATTGTATAACTGATTATTTTAGTTCCTGCTTTGTGGAAAGTGTAAAGAAAGCATTCCCAAAATGGATTTTAATAGATTTAGTAGATTTTTTTTTGCAACATGTGGTTTTCAGTTCTTTGTTTCTGTTATAGGTCATTAAGTATAATGGTCTCCAGCTCCATCCCGTTTACTGTGAAGTCCATGATTTTGTCCTCCTTTATGACCATATAATACTCCATCATGTATGTGTACCATATTTTCTTTATTCAGTCCACTTTTAATGGGCAGCAGGGTTAGTTCTGCGTTATGCTGCTGTGAATAGTGAGGCAATAAAGTTGCATGTGCAGGTCCCTTTTTGGTATAGTTATGTGTGTTCCTCTGGGTATATTCCCAGATGGGGGATTGCTGGATCGTATGGAAGGCCAATGTCTAATGTTTTTAGAAATCATCTCACTTTTTTCCATAGAGACTGAACTAGTTTGCACTTCCAACAACTGTATAGAAGCATTATCTTTTATTTGCACCCATGCTATGTGTGTGTGTGTGTGTGTGTGTTTTGTGTTATTTATTTATTTATTAAAGATGGCCATCCTTACTAGAGTTAGGTGGTATCTCAATGTGATTTTGATTTGCATTTCTCAGATGATTAGTAAAGCTGAGCATTTTTTTCATGTATCTGTTGGCTGCTGGAATATCTTATTTTGAGAAATAACTATTCATGTCCTTTGCCCACTTTTTAACAGGGCTATTTGTTTTTTTTCCTTTTGACTTGTGTTCCTTGTAGATCCTGAATGTTAGACCCTTGTCAGATATATAATTAGCAATTTATTTTCCATTCTGTGGGTTGTCTCCCCACTCTCTTAATGGTTTCTTTTGCTGTACAGAAGCTTTTGAGTTTAATGAGGTTCCACTTGTCTATCACTGCTTTCGTGGCATTTGCTTTTGGGGATTTGATCAAAAATTGGTTTCCTATTCCGATGTGCAAAAGTGTGTTTCCTATGTTTTCTTCTAGGATTTTAATAGTTTGAGATTTTATGTTTAGGTCTTCTATCCATTTAGAACTGATTTTTGTATACAGTGATAGGTAGGGGTCCACTGTCATTCTACTGTCAGGACACAAAGCTTAGCAGAAAGGAGAGCAAGAGATGTAACAGGGAAGTTACAGGTTCCAAAAATTTGTAACCTCAGCAAAACATACTAGTGGCAGGGCCTAGCTGCTACAAAGAAGACATGGTTTAGACAGTACTTATGTGTATGAGCAAAAAAACTCAAGGATTATATTTGTGACTAATTGTATAACAGATTATTTTAGTTCCTGTTTGTGGAAAGTGCAAAGAAAGCATTCCCAAAATGGGTTTTAATAGATTTAGTAGATTTTTTTTTGCAACTATGATGTTGATTGCTAAATGTAATAGTCTGATCATGATGCTGAATAAAAGTGTCATTATATATATATACTTTTTTTTTTTTTTGAGTTGGATTCTAACTCTGTCACCAAGACTGGAGTACAGTAGCATACTTATGGCCACTCCAGTGTCGACCTGCTGGGCTCCAGCGATCCTTCTACCTCAGCCTTCCAAGAAACTGGAACTACAGGCACGTATTACCATGCCTGGTTAATTTTTGATTTATTGTGGAGATGAGATCTCACCAAGTTGCCCAGACTAGTCATGAACCTTCAGGCTCAGACAATCCACACACCTTGGCCTCCCAAAGTGCTGGGATTACAGGCTGAGGCAATGAGTCCGGCCAGATATATTTTGATAATGTCAAATATCCTGAAAAAATGGAAAGGATAGAGTACTTTTCATATATTATCTATCTATTTATTTATTTATCTCAGGACTCAGTCTCAATATTGCTTAAAAATAATAATAATTTGATATATAATTTTCTATCCTATAATGTTTCTAATACGATTTCTGAGATGAGCAAGCAATGCTATATACCACAGAAGCCTTACTACAGAAATTCTCACCTTACCACCATGAATAAAAATGAAAAGTTGATCATTCTTTTACTTGTACTGTTGAAAATTCCATATTTCCTCTGACAATATTCTCAGTTGTCAACTGAGACATCAAAACTTTGATCCCAATATAGTGATTGTCATCAGTAGCCACATTTTGAAGGCATTCCCATTGGAAAACACCCAACATATTGCAGCATTTACCGAGTGTTTCACATGTGGTCAAATTCTAAGGCGTTTGTCTAAAAATAAACCTAAGTTGCCTGCATTGAATAATGACAGATTTCTGACCTCACTGCCTCCAAAATAACTTGCCTATATCTACTGGATTATCTCACTCCTTTCCTAATCTGCACCCCACTCCTCAAGAAACAGAAAGGTTTCAGTTACCTCGGCCTCCTAAAGTGCTGGGAATACAGGCTTAGTCACTGAGTCCAGCCAATTTTTGTATTTATTGAGCAATTATTGGGTTATAGTTTCATTCTTCTGTATATGGATATCCAATTTTCCCAGCATCATTTATTCAAGAGGAAGTTTCCCCAATATATATTCTTCACAACCTTTTTGGAAATTATTTGGCTATAAATATGTGGATTTACTTCTGGGTTCTCTATTCTGTTACATTGATCTATGTGTCTGTTTTAATACTAATACCTTGCAACTTTGGTTACTGTCACTTTGTACTATATTTCATAGTCCAATAGTATGATACTTCAAGCTTTGTTCTTTTTTCCAAGTATTGCTTTTGTTATTTGTCTTTTGTGGTTCTCTACAAATTGTAGCATTTTTTCATATTTATTTGTTGTTTTGGTATATTGTGGTATTTTGATAAAGTAATATGATGATTTAACCAAAATTAATTATTGAGGTTCATGGTCATAATATGAATTTCCATTTATTTGTGTCCTTTTACATTTCTTTCAATTGTATTTTTTAGTATGTGTTATAAAGTCTTTTCACTTCACTGGTCAAATTTAATTTTATGTGTCTTTTTTGTAACTATTGCAAACAGGATTGCTCTTTAATTTTCTTTTTTGGCATTTTTGTCATTAGTATTGGAAACACTAATAATTTTTGTATGTTGATTTTGTCTTGTGCAATTTTGCTAAACTATTTTAATAGTTCTCAGAATTTTGGGTGATGTTTTAAGTTTTCCATATATAAAATTACATTGTCTGCTAAGATGAAAAATTTGGCAACCTATTTCTATTTGGAAGCTCTAAAAAATTTATTTCTCTTGCTTATTTTCTTTGGCTAGAACTTCTACTATTTTGTTGAATAGGATTAGTGAAAGTGGTTACCTCTGGCTTTATGCAGTTCTTAGAGAAAAGGATTTCAGCTTTTTTTCATTCAGTGTGATGTTACTTGTGAGTTTGTCACATATGATCTTTATTGTGTTGAGTATATTCCATCTATTTCCAATTTATTGAGTTTTTTTTTTTTTTTTTTTTGAGTTGGAGTCTCACTCTGTCGCCCAGACTGGAGTGCTGTGGCAGCTCCCGGCCACCGCAGCCTCGACCTGCTGGGCTCCGGCGATCCTTCCGCCTCAGCCTTCCGAGTGGCCGGAATTACAGGCATGCGCTACCCCGCCCGGCTGATATTTTGATTTATTGTAGAGATGAGGTCTCTCTGCCCAGGCGGGTCTCGAACCCGCGGGCTCAGGCAATCCACTCACCTCAGCCTCCCAAAGGCGCAGGATTACAGGCTGAGCCACCGAGCCCGGCTATTGAGATTTTTTAATCACAAAGGATGCTGAATTTGATCAAGTGTTTTATTGACATCAGTTAAGATGATCATATGGTTTTAGTCATTCACTTTGTTGGTATGGTGTATCACATTTACTGGTTTGCATATATTAAGCCATCATTGCAACCCTGGGAAAAATACCATTTGATCATAGTGTATTTTTTAAATGTGTTTTTGAATTTACTTTGCTATTTTGTTGAGGGGATTTTTACAACTATGTTCATCAAGAATATTGGTTTGCCGGGCTCGGTGGCTCAGCCTGTAATCCCGCGCCTTTGGGAGGCTGAGGTGAGTGGATTGCCTGAGCCCGCGGGTTCGAGACCCGCCTGGGCAGCGAGACCTCATCTCTACAATAAATCAAAAAATCAGCCGGGCGGGGTAGCGCATGCCTGTAATTCCGGCTACTCGGAAGGCTGAGGCGGAAGGATCGCCGGAGCCCAGCAGGTCGAGGCTGCGGTGGAGCGGCCCTGCACTCCAGTCTGGGCGACAGAGTGAGACTCCAACTCAAAAAAAAAAAAAAAAAGAATATTGGCTTGTGGTTTTTGTTGTTGCTGTTGCTGTTTTGTTCTTGTCTGGTTTTTGTAGCAGGGTAATACTGGTCCCATAGAATGAGTCAGAAAGGAGACACTTGTCTTCAACTTTTTCGAATACTTTGAGAATAATTTGTGTTAGTTTTTCTTTGTAAGTATGGTGGAATTTAGCAGTAAAGTCATTTGATACTGTGTTTTTTTGTTGGGATAGTTTTTATTACATATTAAATCTGGTTACATGTTGTTGGTCTATTGAGGTTTTCTAATTCATTCTAGTTCAGTTTTAGTGTGTTGTAAGTGTCTAGAATTTTACCCATTTCCTGTAGGTTTTCTAATTTGGTGACAGTTGTTCATAGTTGTCTTAATTGATGCTTTGCATTTATGTGGTGTCAGTTATAAAGTCTCCTTTATTTTATCTGATTTTGTCTATTTTATTCTCTTTTTTTTCTTGGTTAATCTAACTAATGATTTACTGATTTTGTCTTATTAAATCAAAAAAACAGATTTTCATTGGATTGATTCTTTATATTTTTAGCCTTTGTTTTATTTGGTTCTGTGCTAATTTTAAAATGTGTTTTCTTGTATTAATTTGGGGTTTGGTTTGTTTGCAGATTTATAGTTCCTTCATGTCTATCAGTAGCTATTTAATTTCAAATATATCTACTTTTTTGAGGTAGGCATGTATTGCTCTAAGCTTCCAAGTATGACTTTTGGTGCTTCTCATAAGTTTTAGTATGTTATGTTTTTATTTTTCTTTGTTTTAAGAAATTTTCCAATTTTTTTCTTAGTTCCTTTATTGACCCAGTAATTGTTCAGGACCACCTTGTATAATTTCCATTGACTTGTACAGTTTCAAAGTTCCCTTTGTTTTTGATTTCTAGTTTTATTGTATTGTGGTCTGAGAAGATACTTCATGTAATTTTAACTTTTAAAATTGTTAGGAATTTTTTTGTATCCAAATTTATAGTCTATTCTGGAGAATGTCCCATGTACTATTGAGATTTTTAAAATTATTATTATTCTATAACAATCCTCAAAGAAGCTTACTTAGGAATGTAAATTATCAGTATACAATATTAGTTCCTTTTATTGTTTCTAGTGTGCATCAAATCAATATATACAGAAAAATATGATAATGACAATTAGCACTAGGTTAAATTGTTAATAATGCCAGAAGAAAAAGCTCCCATTATAAGCACTAGAAAATGATTCACAAGCCAGCAAAATCACTAGTACTGTATGTATTTTTTAGCATTATAACTCTTTTCTTTGTTTTTTTTCCCTAAAGCGCAGCACCAAATGCCAAATTCTCTGCAGATGTGAGATTGATTGAACACTTTTCATTCAATGCAAATATGAGTCATTAAAATAAGATGAGTGTTTTTGTTACATAAAATACTTTCTTCCTGCAGAATTAGTAGCCCATTGTATCTAGAAGTAAATGAGGTTTATGAATCATTTCCATTATACACTTTGTCACATTACAAAATCACATTATAAATTTAGAGGATAATAACAGTGTGAAAAATGTAGCATATTAACTCTGTATTTAAAAAGTAGCCACTTATTTTCTGCATGATTCTATAAGATTGCCTGATAAAATTTTTTTTATTTTCAGCAAAATCATATTTGTTTGACAAATTTAATGTGTACATGTGATACTACATTTGTGTTTACACAGACTTATCAATATTCATGAATGTGGCTAATAATTTCTTCCCATTTGGCTATAGCAAACTTCTTTTCCTTATGACTTTTGATTTAAATATCTATTTATTTAATATCCAAAAGTAGATAACTCTTCTAGTAGTTTCACAATTTAAGGTCTTACATTTAAGTCTTTAATCTATTTTGAGTTGATTCTTATATAAGGGATAAAATATGAATGCAACTTCATTCTTCTGCATGTTGATAGTTTCCCCAATACCATTTATTGGCAAGGCTGTCCTTTTTTCATTATTTGTTCTTGATATAAATCTATTGACCTTAGGTACATGGGTTTATTTCTGAGCTGTTTATCCTATTCCATTGGTCAATGTGTCATTGTGTTTTTCAGCATTGTGATGTTTTATTTTGTGTGGAATTAAAATAGGTTTTGAAATCAGTTAGTGGAATGCCTTTAACTTTGTTCCTTTTACTCAAAATCGCTTTGGCTATCTGGGACCTTTTATGGTTGCATAAGAATTTAAGAATTTTTTTTTTCTGTGAAAAATGACACAACTTTTCGCTGGAACTGCATTGAATCTGTAGATTACTTTCAGTTTGTAAATATTGGGCAGTGATTTCATAGATATGATCCCAAAAGCAAAGGCAGCATGAGCAAAAAATAGACAAAGTTACATCAAACTTAAAAACTTCTGCACAGCAAAGAAAACAAGTAATGAATGAAACAAGTAAAGAATGAAGAGAACACCCAGAGAATGTTTTAAAAAGTGAAAGCTATAAATTAGATAAACAGTTATTACCCAAAATATATAAGGAAATTAAATTATTCACTAAAGCAACAACAAAACACTATTTAAAAATTGGCAGCCGGGCTCGGTGGCTCAGCCTGTAATCCCGCGCCTTTGGGAGGCTGAGGTGAGTGGATTTCCTGAGCCCGCGGGTTCGAGACCCGCCTGGGCAGCGAGACCTCATCTCTACAATAAATCAAAAAATCAGCTGGGCGTGGTAGCGCATGCCTGTAATTCCGTCTACTCGGAAGGCTGAGGCGGAAGGATCGCCGGAGCCCAGCAGGTCGAGGCTGCGGTGGCCGGGAGCGGCCACTGCACTCCAGTCTGGGCGACAGAGTGAGACTCCAACTCAAAAAAAAATTGGCAAAGCAATCGACTATACATTTTTCAAAAGAAGGCATAAAAATTGTCATCAGATGTAGGAAAAAAATAATATCACTCATTAGGGAAGTGCAAATTAAAACACCAAAGCTCTTTTACCTCACACTTGTTAAAGTGACTATTACCACCCCTTAAGAGATGTGTCTGCAAGAATGTAGAGAAATTAAAAAAATAAAAAGAACTTGTTTAATGTTGGACACTATTTTAGAAAATATCATGGAGCTTTCTTCAAAACTAAAACTAAAATTACCATATGATCTAGCCATCTCACTTTTGGATATATATCCACAGAAATTGAAATAAGTATGTTTAAGGGATTTCTACTCTCTTGTTCATTACAGTATTACTTATAATAGCCAAGGTGTGGAAACAATGTAAGTGTGCCTCAATGTATGCAGTTAAAAAAAATGTGGCCTATATATATACTATTCAGTCTTATAAAAGAGGGAAATTCTGTCATTTGGAACAGCATAGATGTATCTAGTGGATATTAGTCTAAGTGAGAGGCACAGAAAGACAAAGACTGCATGATTCACACTGAAATGTATAATTCAAAAAAGTCAGAATCATAGGAGTGGGTAGAATGGTGGTTACCAGAAACTGAGGTTGGGCTAATGGTTGGAGAAAGGAGAGATTTTGATCAAAGGGTACAATGTTTCCATTAGACAAGATACATAGTTTATGATAGTCTAATACACAGCATGTAGATTATACTTAATAATGCATTGTGTGCTTGAAAATTACTTAAAGGACGAATTTTACATGTTCTCATTGCAAATGGATATGCTAATTAGCCTGTTCTATCTTTCAAAAATGTATACACTATATAAACATCACATCATACCACATAAATATATAGTTATTATTGTCAATTAAAAATGAAATATATTTTTAAGCAGTGGTCACTCTGGAGCTGCCTCAGACACTTGTTGAATTAATTCATTATTGTAGAGCAAAGTCTGATCATCTAGTATATTAGCAATATTACATTTCAGTACTACTTTCTGAAAATTTTATTTGAACCAAAGAATTTTAAATTTTTCTACTGTTCCTTCATTAAAGTATTTAATGTTTCTTTCTGCTGGACTGTATAAACCCAAAGTCAAGTAAAGTCTCCTAGGAAGGGATGAGGAGTGAAATAAGAGTTCTCTATTACAAATTTTTCATGATGGTTTTCTCATATATTTTATTCCTACTCTATAGCAAAAATCTTTACTAACGTGTTATGTATATTCTGACAAAATATTTAGTGTGTATAATGATTTGTTCTTTAATATATTTTTGGCTCCCATTACACCAGGACTAAGCATTTATTTATGGTGGCTATTAAGGGCTATCGCTAATAGAACCCTTGTCTTTTTTTTTTCCCCCCACAGATATATAACCAGTTACCTTCATCAAATCTTTGGTTTCTTTCTGGAAAATAGATACTAAGCTTTTAGCATGCTCACAGGCATACCACCACAGATTAACATATACAACATCTCACCTCCTCAACATAGAGAAAAAAATATATTTCCAAACACATAAATGCATAGAAATATTTAGTTTTTCTCATCCTCAATAGTTTCTATTTTGACCAATGAAACTAAAGAAAATAGAAAGGTTCAACTTTAGTTTCTGGATGCCAAACTAGATAATTCATACTAATTTTGCTTCTGAAGATCATTTTTAAAACAGTTTAAATATGTTTTTTTAATTACCTTAAAATATGGCATAAAGAATATAGAATGATGGTGACAAATTCTTATACTATAGCACAGAAGAGGGCAGAGACATTAAGACGGAAGACCAGCATAGGTAGTTCACTTGCCTTAAGCAAGTTTGATGATATTAATGAGACGACTAAGAGAGTGAGCTGTACTTTTGAGGCCTTAGAGCTGTAGAAATGACATATCCAGAGACTACCAAGAATGGATTATTGATAAATCATCACCTAACTTGAAAATGGGACACCAAAACATTTATTAGCCAGCTCACTCCAGGCTACAATACTCCAATAATTATCTAAGGCTTGTATACTTGGATTATGATATCTGGAGTTGCTGGTGGCCTGAGGTACCAAAAAAATGCAAAGAAAGGTAAATTCTTTTTTTTTTTTTTTTTTTTTTTTTGAGCTGGAGTCTCACTCTGTCGCCCAGACTGGAGTGCAGTGGCCGCTCCTGGCCACCACAGCCTCGACCTGGGCTCTGGCGATCCTTCCACCTCCTCCTTCCCAGTAGCCGGAATTACAGGCGAACTACCATGCCCGGCTGATTTTTTGATTTATTGTGGAGATGAGGTCTCCCTGTCCAGGCAGGTCTCGAATCCGCGGGCTCAGGCAATCCACTCACCTCAGCCTCCCAAAGGCGCGGGATTACAGGCTGAGCCACTGAACCCGGCTGGTAAATTCATCTTAATTCTCATATTATGACATGTATGTTTTAAACAAATGACCAGATTAAATTTAAAGATTAACTGATCAGATTAAGTAAAACAAGCAAGAGTAAGTAAAAATAACAATCATTTAAAACAATCAACAGAAAATCAACTTACTAATAAAATACTGAACAGTATACAAAATAACTATGTATACAATGTCAAGAAGATAAAATACAAGCATAAAAATTTCAAGAAGCACTCAAAATTATTTAAAAGCAACATGACACATTTGAAAATAGGCAAAATAGATAATCTATGTTAAAAATTCAATAATTAAAATCATTGATGAATATAATAGCAGATTGCACATAGCTGCATAAATAATTATTATAGTGTTAAAAGAAATTTCTTAATTTGAAGTATGAAGAGATCAAAAGACAAAAACACAACACAGAATTCAAAGTACACAGAAAGGTAATGTGGAGAGTTTAATATAGGTGCAAACAAACTCTCATAGTGACAAGGAATAATGCAACAGAAACAATATTTTAAGTGATAATGACTGAGAATTTTTTAGAATTTGTGAAAGATTTTTAGGACAAAAAAATAAGAAGCCCTGAGAAGTCAATAAAAATAAATAAAAATAACTTTAAATATAGATACACAGTTTCATGCGGTTGCTGAAACTGTAAAAAACCAAAGACCATAAAGAATGTCTCATAAATAATTAAGGTTAAGAAAAACAGATTACACTAAGGAGAAAATGGTTAAACTGAGAACTGACTTCTAAACAAACACTAGAAACCAGAAAAAGTGAAATAACATCTTCATTGGACAAAAAGGGGGTGGAGGGGGAATGACAACAGCAAAGGACCTACATTAACATAAATTATCTTTGTAGAAATTAGAAAAAAGTAAACAATTTTAGTAGAAACCTGAGAAATTTGGACCAAATGTACTGCAGTGAGTGAATTTATAGAGTTTTCCATTACGTTCTTTAGAATTTTAGGCAGAATAGAAATGACCTAAATGAAAAGTCATAGATTAAAAAAGAAATTAAGGAAAAAAACTGAAAAAACATGTTACATCTAAGTTAATGCTAATTTTAAATCAGTACTGTGGTTTTTTCATATACTGTATATATACATACATAATTGAAAACAAAGAGATATTTAAATGGATTAATACTTCTCAATGTGTTTCATTTCCTTGGAATGAGTAAAAGTTTTCATTAACATTAGATTAAGTCAAACTTTCATTGGTAAATTTTGTATGCACCATTCAAGATAGTCTAAGTTATATGGCAATTACAAACAGCTACATATTTTACTAGCTTATAAATAACAGGTTACTTTTTTTCTCATAGAGCATAATGCTTGCCAGTTGCTTAGGGCTATGATCCAAATAAAACATTGCAAATTGTCATGCTAAGGGAAAGGAAAAATGGCAAACACAATGAATGGTCATAATAACTAGCCCATACTATTCTTCTCTTTACGAAGCAATGAGTATGATCATATTAGAGAAATTTCCCTTTAGCGTCACAACATTTGTCCACAACTGAAATACAATTTGGAGAATATACTCTCGTTGATGCATGAGAAGTTTTCTCATGCTATACATGTATAACATGTAAGGAGTTTTCTCATCAATATATGTGAAGGATCTGAGATTTTTACCCCATGTGAAAACTAGCATCATAGACACTGACAGAATACACAAGACTCTTGAGTCAGAGATAAAAGACAATTTGTTATTCACATAACTAGCAGTACTCAATGTCAACCTTTTTTTTCCTCCAGTATACTGAGCTCCAATTCTCACACGGCGACATGACAAAGGCAAGATAGACGACACTGCATGTGCAGTGAATTGTGACTCCAAAGAGGATCCCAGGCTTAGTGTACCCTGTCTCTTATAATGGGAAGTAAGTGTGTGTGCCCTTTGTTCTGGAGGGAGACATTAAATCTTTCAAGACTAGAAATATGCCTTCTGTTTGCTACAGAGAGACCCACTATATCTTTCAAAGATGTTTGCTACACAAGCATCCTTGAAAAGACATTCTGAAACAGAGGACAATCTGTACACCACTTCACAAGACTTGTGACAACACTAGAAACCTATTGGGCATTGCTCACCAATGGTTTCAAATTACAAACAGTCACAGTAGCTTACAGTCCAAGTTGAATCCTTTTTGCCAATATAAGTCTAAAAACTTAATCAATTTTATATTTACCTCACTCCAGAGAGTAACCATAGCCAGAGTTACTCTCAAGTATATATGTATTCTTAAAATTAATAGTTTTATTGAGATTTATTTTATGTATAATAAAATTCACTTGTGCTAAGTGATATTTCGATATTTTTAACATATTAGGCCGGCCTCCGTGGTTCAGCCTGTAATCCCGCGCTTTGGGAGGCTGAGGTGAGTGGATTGCCTGAGCCCGCGGGTTTGAGACCTGCCTGGGCAATTTGCCGAGACCTCATCTCTACGATAAAATAAAAAAATCAGCCGGGCATGGTAGCGCGTACCTGTAATTCCAGCTACTCGTAAGGCTGAGGTGGAAGGATCGCCGGAGCCCAGCAGGTGGAGGCTGCAGTGGCAGGAGCGGCCACTGCACTCCAGTATGGGTGACAGAGTGATACTCCAACTAAAAAAAAATTAAAAAAAATAAAAATAAAAAAATATATGTATAGCATTTTATAGCTGTTACTGTAATCTAAATCTATCACCTTCACCTCAAAGAGAGATATCATCCATTCCTCATTTTTACCTTCAGCACTAGGCAACCACAAATATACTTTTTTCTCCATATAGTGTTCTTTTTTTGATTATTTTGTATAAATGGAGTCATAAAATGAGGATTTTTTGGGGTCAGCGTCTTTTACTTAACATAATATTTTAAAATTTCATTAATATTTTAACATCAATTAACTTATTGTTTTGCTAAATAATATTCCATTGTATGTAAAAGCCACATTTAATATCAGTTCATTTAATTGCAGACATTTGTGTGGTTGTCACTTTTTGGTTTTGGGCAATGATGCTGTGTTATCATTCCTTTTCAGTACCCAGGAATGGAATTTCCAAATCATGCAATAATACTATGTTTAATATTGAAAGAAACAGACTGTTTTCAAAAGTTACTGCATCATTTAATGTTTCCAGCAATAGAATATGAGGTTATAAATTTGTCTACATTCTTCTACACACATTTTTTATTATAGCCATTCTAAAGGCTGTGAAGTGATATCTCACTGTGGTTTTACCTTGAATTCTCCTAATCACTAAGAAGTCTGTGAGTATTTTGATGTACTTATTAAACAGTTGTATTTCTTCTTTGTGGATATATGTGCTCCTATCTTTGGCCAATTTTTAAAGTGGACTGACTTTTTATTGTTGAGTTGTTAGAAATTTTTATATATTCTGGACATAGATACTTTATGAAATATAGAATTTTAAACTGTTTTTTTCAGTCTGTAAATTTTCCTTTTTAATGCTGTATTTTTGAAGTGCATTATTTTTACTTTTTATAAAATACTATTTATTATGTTTTTAGTTGAGCCTCTGGTGTAATATTTAAGTAATAATTGCTTTCTAAAAAAGCCTAAATTTTTGAAGAATATTGTTGTTTTCACTTTTACATTTAGCTCTGTGTCAAGTACTTCTTATATTTCTGTGATTCTACCTCTATGATTGTCTCTATAATTAATTATGGTTAAGTTTAATTATCAGGCAATTGTAGGAAAGCCTGATGATTAATCCTTTCCACTTAGTCTTTTGTTCTAAGTGAAGTAATTTATTTCATGACACACAAATAATTGGACCTTAACTCTGAAAAATTTTTATAGATTTAGTGATTATTATAACTAATGGGTGTGACCATAGTATACTTAATTCGATTCCTAGTACAACATTGAGTTTAAGTGGTAGTTATTACTGAAAGTAATACACATTTGACTTCGACTATTTGAGAATTAGAAGCAATGGAATCTATAAACCGGCAAGTTTCCAAAATGTGGGTTTATTTCAGTCTTTTTTATTCTTGTTTCTAAACCAGTTAATTATTTTCTAAGCAAATTTGGTTCTTGCATTACTTTGTATTATTTTGCCAATTATAGTCAAAAAATCAAATCATATGGTTAGCATTCTATGACCAAACTTCTCCCCTAGAACTACAAGTATATTATATACCTGATGTATTTTCCAAGTTTCCAAACACAAATGCTTACCAAAAAATATACCACTATGTAAACAGGGTCATCATATTTTCTTCTATATGATAGTCTTATCATATTTACTTCTTCTTATATCAATTTTTATAGAGAACATAATACATACACACACACACACACACACACACACACACACACACACACCCCTGACTTTCCATTTTTTACTAATACTTACCCTTGATAATTTGTGTATTAAACAAACTAGATTTAATTTTGTGGCAGTAACAATACACAACTAACTCATAGTGGTTTATAATAAACAAAGTCTTTCTTGTATACACCACAGACAGTGAAGGTGGACTGAGTAATCTAATTTACATGCTTGACCCCAGAGGCCAGCCTAACAGGACAGATAATATGAAATGTTTCTGGTCATGCTTTAAAGAGTCTATTGGTTTCCACAAAAAGATAACTTAAAAGATATAAATAGATGCTAAATAAAATTGACACACCACTAGCAAGGTAAATTAAAAAATTTAAATGAGTACAATCAAAAATGATAAAGGTAACATTATAATTGATACCACACAAATGAAAAATATCACCAAAGACTACTTTATAAACCTCTATGGCAATAAAATATAAAACCTAGAGGAAATTAATAAATTCCTGGAAATATATAACCTTCTTAGACTGAACCAGGAAGAAATAGAAATCCTTAACAAGCCAATAATGAACAATGATAATGAATCAGTAATAAAAAAAATTTCCAACAACAAAAACAAAAAGCCCAAGACCAGATGAATTCACAGCCAAATTTTACCAGACATACAAAGATGAACTTTCTCTTTAGGGTTGCGTAATATTCCATCATGTATATATATCATTTTCTTGTCCAGTCAAGTTTTGATGAATAGCATGGTTGATTCCATGTTTATGCTATTGTGAATAGCGCTGCAGGTATCTTTTTTGTAGAACGATATCCCCAGTAGGGATATTGCTGGGTCATGTGGGTTTCACAGCAACTTGGATGAATTTGGAATCCATAATACTCAGTGATCTGTCATAGAAAGAATTGAGTACCATGTATTGACTCATAAGCGGACCCTGTACACTTACCATAATACTGTAAGAAAAGGATTGGCAGTAGCTGGACATTGCCAGGGGAGAAGGGACACATAACATCAATAAGTGTACTTGATTTTAAACCAGGCAATGTGAGGACCAAAGGGAGGCCCAAACTTTACCTGTATGATGACCACTTGCATACCTAATCCTTAATTGTATCCCACGTACGTGCAATAAAAAAAGAAGAGGAGCTTGTTTCTTCCACCTCAGCCTTCCGAGTAGCCGGAATTACAAGCATGCGCTACCACGCCCGGCTGACTTTTTAATTTATTGTAGAGATGAGGTCTCACTGTCCAGGCGGATCTCGAACCCGCGAGCTCAGGCAATCCACTCACCTCAGCCTCCCAAAGGCGCGGGATTACAGGGTGAGCCACCGAGCCCGGCTCTTATTCTTTCATGTGGTTATTGTAAGCATCACTGAACTCTTGATTTTGTTCTAGACAGAAATATTATAGGTATATAGAAATGGCACTGATTTTTGCACATTGTTTTGAATCTTGAAATTTTAAGTTGTTTTTCAAGTCTAGAAGTCTTTTGGAGGATGTTCAGGGTTTTCTATGTATGCAATTGTGTCATCACTGAACAGAAAGAATTTGATTTCCTTCTTGCCATTTTGGATACCTTTAATATTTTTTTCTTACTTGATTGCTCTGGCAGGGACTTTCAGTACTATGTTAAATAGGAATGGTGAGAGTATGTATCCTTGTCTTCTAGTTCTTACGGAAAATGCTTTCAGTTTTTCCCCATCTAGTAGGATGTTGTCTGTGGATTTGTCACATATGATTCATTATTTTTGAGACATAACCTTTAATGTCTACTTTGTCGAAGGTTTTTTTTTATGATAGAGGGATTTTGGATTTTATTGAATTTCTTTTCTGCATCTATTGAAATGATTATACAGTTTATGTGGTGGGTTATATTTATTGATTTGCAGGTGTTGAACCATCATTGCATTCCTGGAATAAAAAAACACTTGATCATGATAGATTATATTTTAGTGTGTTGTTGAATGTTAATTTGTTAGTGTTTTGCTGAGGATTTTGGCATTCATGTTAGGCCAGTAATATCGGCTTGTCTAATTTTATTAGTGCTATAACTGCATGATTTTGATGTCAGAATGATACTTATTTTGTAGAATCAGGTAGGGACAAGTCTCTCCTCCTTTTGTTTGAATAGTTTTAGTAACACTGAACTGGAGCCCAGCAGGTCGAGGCTGCGGTGGCCGGGAGTGGCCACTGCACTCCAGTCTGGGCGACAGAGTGAGACTCCAACTCAAAAAAAAAAAAAAAAAAAAAAAGAATAAAATACCTAGGAATAAATTTAACCAAGGAGGTGAAAGAGCTCTTTAAGGAGAAGTACAAAACCCGATGAAAGAAATTGTAGATGGCACAAACTATTGAAATAACATTTCATGCACATGGATCAAGAAAATTATTGCTAAAATGATCATGCTGCCCAAAGCCATCTACAGATACAATGCAATCCTTATCAAATTATCAACATCATTTTTCACAGAACTAGAAAAAATGATTCTAAAATTCACATGGAACCAAAATAGGGACCCAGAAAGCTAAAGCAGTCTTAAGTTACCAAAAAAAAAAAAAAAAAGAAGATATCATATTTTTTCACTTCCAATTATGTTATAAGACTATAAATAATGAAAACAGCATTGTAGTGGTACAAAAATAAGGAGACAGATAAGTTGAACAAAATAGAGAGTCCATAAAGGGTGTTAAGAAAATTGGCTAGGCATAAGCAGAAGAATAGAAATGGAACTTTACCTCTCATCATAGGCAAAAATTAATTCAAGATGGGTAAATGACTTAAAAGTATGACCTGAAATTATTAATATCTCAGAAGAAAACCTAGGAAAAACTTTTCTGAACATAAGCCTAGGAACAGAATTTGCAATGAAATCTCAAAAACAAATTAAACAAAAATAAAAATAAATGGGACTTAATTAAACCAAAAAGTTTCCCCATGGGGGGGGCAGAGTGAACAAAAAAACCTACAGAATGTGAGAAAATATTTCCAAGTAATTCCTCTGACAAAGAACTACTATCTAATATTTATGGTATAAAAGACACTCAGAGAACTCAATAAGAAAAAAAAAACATAAAAAGTGGGAAAGAATATGAATAGAGCCGGGCTCGGTGACTCAGCCTGTAATCCTGCGCCTTTGGGAGGCTGAGGTGAGTGGATTGCCTGAACCCGCGGGTTCGAGACCCACCTGGGCAGCAAGACCTCATCTCTACAATAAATAAATAAAAAAATCAGCCGGGCATGGTAGCGCGTGCCTGTAATTCCGGCTGCTAGGAAGGCTGAGGTGGAAGGATCGCCGGAGCCCAGCAGGTCGAGGCTGCGGTGGCCGGGAGTGGCCACTGCACTCCAGTCTGGGCGACAGAGTGAGACTCCAACTCAAAATAAAAAGAAAAAAGAAAAAAAAAGAATATGAATAGATATTACTCAAAAGACACACAAGTTGCCAACAAACACATGAAAAAAAAATCTCAACATCATGAATCATAAGAGAAATACATATTAAAAACCACAATGAGGTCTCTTTCTTATACCAATCAGAATGACTACTATTAAAATGTCAAAGAACAGATATTGGCATGGATATAAAGACAAGATATACTCACACATTGTTTGTGAGAATATAACCTAGCTCAACCTCTACAGAAAACAGTACGGTGATTTCTTAAATAACTAAAAACAAAATTACCATTTGATTATATATCTACCCAAAGGAAATTATTATGTAAAAAAGTCATCTACACTCATATATTCATTACACTACTATATACAAAAGCAAAGTCATGAAACCAACCAAAGTGCTCATCAGCATTTGACTGTACACAGACAATGTAATATATATACACAATACAATACTAGGAAGCTATAAAAAGAATTACATAATGTTCCCTGCACCAAAATAGAAGGAGCTGGAAGTCATTATTCAAAGTAAACTAACTCACAAACAGAAAACCAAACATCACATTTTCTTATATGTGGGAACTACACAATTAGTATCCCTGACATAAAAATGGAAATACTAGAGTGGAGACAGCAAAAGATGGGAGTCGGGGGGGGGGGTGAGAGTTTTAAAACATCCTATTGGGTACAAAGTTCATTGTTTGCAGAATGGGGACACTAGAAAACTGATTACCACGAGTATGCAATATGTTCATATAACAAACATGCCCTCATATTCTCTGAATCTAAAATAAAATAACATTTAGAAAGAATAGAAATATAGATTATAACCTTTGTATATCATTGTATAAACTGTGACAATAGAACAAGTACTTCATCTTTCTTAAAGAAGATTTAAAAAAGAATAAAGCATAAACAGCACATGTAGAAAGCACTTAAATAAATGATAAATGTAACTTTATATATACGATAGGAGTAACTTCAATAAATGTAAATAGATAAAATGCTCTAGTAAAAATGTTTTTAAAATGTATGAAAGAGCAACCTTATAAGATTTTTACATAGGCACAATAATTATTTTACATGTGAAAGATAAAAACATACAATACTTAGCTAAAAGAATATGGAGGCTGCTTTACTAGAATAATTTAAATTTAGTGGAATAAATGATAACATTTAAAATTAAAAACATTATTAAAGACAAATAGATCACTTTCTACAAATAAAAGGCTTAAGTTAATACTACACAATTAGATTTTATATATTCACAAAATAACATATAAGCAAATAAGGAACTAATAAATTCAAATAAGGAGATCATGAGATCAGAAATTGCCTGTCAATCTTATTCTGGAGTATAAATCCTAAGTAAAGTATTAGTAAGCATCAACAGTAATACATAAATAAAATAATATGTCATAATCAAATGGAGCCTTGCATTCGAAGAAATGCAAAGTAACAGTAGCAAATATATTAATTTAATGTGTAATATTAACAACTAAAATAGAAAAATAAAGTTACTTCAGTAGATGCAAAACAAACTTTTTAAAAATAAGCATCTATTGATTATTGAAATATTACTTATTGGCAAATGATTAAATGTTTATTCTGTATGCATTTGAAAATCATTTCTGTCTAATATTCTATTACAGTTCCAAGTAATTGCAACAATATAATAAAAAACAAAATATATAAAGATTGCAAAAGATAAAATTTATGACATAATTATAACTGTAAAAATTTATAATAATATATGAGTATCGTGGTAATATTACTGAATACAAAATTTTATATATTATATATATTTTTGTTGTTTTAAAATTGTGGGGTACAGTTAAGGGTTAGGTATACAAATATTCATTGTGCAGGTAGCCTTATTGATGAGGCGTGCCCCCCCTTCCCCAGACAGATATTGACTACCATTAATCCCACCTCTCTACCCCTCCCTACTCCCCCATAGTTTCCTGCCACTATCAATCCTTTTCTTATAGTACTACATTGGTTATTCAAGGTCCACTTATACCATAAACTCTAATTCCATCCAGGTTGCTGTGAAATTCATGATTTTGTTCTTTTTTATGACTGCATAATATTCCATAGTATCTATGTACCACATTATTTAAAACCAGTCCTCTTTTGATGGACAGTGTGGTTGGTTCCATGATCTTGCTATTGTGAACAATGCTGCAATAAACATACATATGCAGGTATCTTTTTTGTAGAGTGATTTCAGTTCTTCAGGGTATATTCCCAGTAGGAGGATTGTAGAGTCATATGGAAGGTCGATTTTTAGAGATTTTAGGAATCACCACACTGATTTCCACAGAGGCTGTATTAGTTTACACTCCCATCAACAATGTAGAAGTGTTACCTTTTCACCACATCCTCTCCAGCATCTGTTATTTTTTGAATCATTGATGATGGCCACTCTGACTAGAGTTAAGTGGTATGTCAGTGTAGTTTTAATTTTCATCTCCTTGATGATTAGTGAGGTTGAACATTTCTTCATGTATCTGTTGGCCACTCATATGTCTTCTTTTGAGAAGCATCTGTTCATATCTTTTGCCCACTTTGTAATAGTTTTTTTTTTTTTTCAGCACATTTGAGTTTCTTGCAGATCCTTGATGTTAGGCCTTTGTCAGACATGGAGCTGGCAAATACTTTTTCCCAGTCTGTGAGCTGTCTTCCTCCTCTCTTGATGGTTTCTGTGGCTTTGCAAAAGCTTGTCAATTGAATGAGGTCCCACTTGTCTATCTTGTCTCTTATGGCCTGAGCATTTTGGGTTTGCTCAGGAACTGGATGTCAGTTCCAACTTCCATAAGGGTGTGTTCTGCATTTTCTAAAGTTCTTATGGTTTGAGATTTTACATTTAGGTCTGTGATCCACTTAGAGTTAATTTTTATTTATGAGGATAGATAGGTGTCCTGTTTGAATCTTCTGTATGTGGTCAGTCAGTTTTCCCAGCATCATTTACTAAATAGATTCTCCTCTCCCCAGTGGTGGGTAGTGGAAGCTTTGCCGAAGATGAGTGTGAGAAATTGAGGTTTTGCTTCTGGAATCACAATTCTATTCCATTGGTCTATATGCCTGTTCTTGTACCAATACCAGGCTGTTTTGATTATTGTAGCTTTATAGTAAAGTTTAAAGTCTGGTAGTGTGATACCTCCTGCTTTGTTTTTTTGTTTTGGTTTGTTTTGTTTTGCTGAGGATTGTTCTGGCTATTCTTGGTCATTTGTGTTTCCATATGAATTCCTGCATTGTTTTTTCTAGTTCTGAGAAGAATGTTGCTGGTAATTGAATGGGTATTGCATTAAGTCTGTAGATTGCCTTAGGTAAGATGAACATCTTAACAATGTTGATTCTTCCAATCCCTGAGCATGGGATATTTTTCCACTTCGTTGTGTCATCTTTGATTTCTTTGAGAAGTGTTCAATATAAAAATTTTAAATGTGTGAGTATATATCAGGAACAAGCAAATAGAAAATAATCCATTAGATAATAAAAAATTAGTAAATGGTGATCTTTAAAAAAAGTATATTCCTAGTAGGAAGAATATGGAAAGTTAATTTTTAGATTTTCTAGGTATCGCCACACTGTTTTCCACAGAGACTGTACTAGTTTACACTCTCACCAACAGTGTAGAAGTGTTCCCTTTTCCCTGCATCTTCTCCACCTTTTGCTGTTTTTTGAGTAATTTGATGATACATCCTGACTGGAGTTAGGTGGTATCTCAGTGTAGTTTTAATTTGCATTTCTTTGATGACTAGTGACACTGAGCATTTTCATGTATCTGTTGGCTGCTCATATGTCTTCTTTTGGGAACTGTCTATTCATATCTTTTGTCCACTTTATAATGGGGCTGTTTGTTTTATTCGTTTTGGCATGTTTGGGTTCCATGTAGATCCGAGATGCTAGGTCTTTGTCAGACAAACATTTGGCAAATATTTTTTTCCCAGTCTGTGGATTGTCTCCCCATTCTCTCGATGGTTTCTTTGGCCTTGCAAAAGCTTGTAAGTTTGATGAGGTCCCACTTGTCTATTTTATCTCTTATGGCATGGGCGCTTGGGGTGTTGATCAGGAATTGGTTGCCAGTTCCAATTTCCATAAGGGTATCTCCTGCAATTCCTAAACTTCTTATAGTTTGAGGCTTTACATTTAGGCCTCTGATCCATTTAGAGTTGACTTTTGTGTATGGTGATAGGTAGGGACCTTGTTTTAATCTTCTGCATGTGGTCAGCCAGTTTTCCCAGCACCATTTACTGAATAGGTTCTCCTCTCCCCAGTGGTTGTTGTTGGAGGTTTTGTGGAAGATGAATTGGTTGAAAAATTGAGGTTTTACTTCTGAAATCTCTGTCCTGTTCCATTGGTCTCTCTGCCTGTTCTTGTACCAATACCCAAACTCAAATCACCTATACAAAAAGATACCTGCACACGTATGTTTATCACAGCATTGTGCATAGTAGCAAGAACATGGAACCAACCATGATGCCCACCAAAAGAGTACTGGATTAAAAAAAATGTGGTACATATACGCAGTGGAATATTATGCAGCCATAAAATCATGAATTTCACAGCAACCTGGATGGACTTAGAGTCTATGATACTGATCTATCTTCACAGAAACAAAGAAATGTGTATCACAGACTCTCACTCATAAGCGGGCCTTGAACAATCATTGTAATACCGTAAGAAAAGGATAGGCAGTAGTGGGAAACTGTTGGGAGGGGAGTGGGGATTGGCAGTAGTGCGAATCTACCTGGGAAAAGAGGGTCTACCTCATCAATAAGGGTAGCTGCATAATGAACATTTGTATACCTAACCCTGAATTGTACCACATATCTTTAAATAAAATAAGATAAAATAAAATAAAAGTGACCAACAAAGAAAAGGAAAGAAAATATACCCACATATATATAAAGGCATATACACATGCACACATATGTGTGTGTATATGTCTGTATGTTTACCTTCTGTGCCATGCCAGAGATTGTAAGATATGATATATCATATATCAGAAGGAAAATAAGCACAATGCTAATTAAAGTATTACACAATACTTTCTTACTAGCTACAATTTTTATTTTATAGATATTGAAAGTTCATTTTTACTTATATAGATTTACTTTTAATCATGTGTAAGTTTTGCACATACATATAAATAAAATGCAATCCACAAAATGATTTTACAAAGTCCTAAAAGGTCTTATACACATGGAATTTTAAACATTGAATACAACTTGACTCAGATTTGTTTACATTTGTGTTTTTTATATTTTCTTTGTTCCAAGATTTCTAGAGACTAAGGATTTCACATGAAATTCAAAATTCCAGTCATTCTAAAAATGTGATGTTCTCTGTTTAATTTGACAGAATTTCCAGTTTATCTTTTACTTTAATGGAACGAATGTTATAATTTTTTTAAAAGATTAGCAATAAGTTTTAGGGAAATGGCATTCAATCACTCTGTTCACTGCAGGTGTTGTTTACATCAGCTCTTATTGGGGCTTTGGCAATTATTCTGTTTATTCTCTGGGATTCGTCAATTTCTTCAATCATCTGTTGTATGGTTTTGGTGAAACAGGCATTTCATCAGTTTGTAACTCACTAGGAGAGCATTAACACATCATTACCTACCCACTGGTCATTATTAGTTCTCTTTAAATCATTTAGTTATTGCCACAGGAGAAACATAAGGAATTGCCATCATTCTTTCAATGATGAATCTTTGTTTCATAGCATCAAATTAGCAATTCATTTCTCTGCCATTTTGTCTTCCTTGCACAGAAACTTTCCATTCAAATATCAAACACAGTTTAATTTTTAAATACACTTTAATATATTTTATATTTTTAGATTTACATAAAATTTGCAGAAATAATACAGAGATTTCCATATACCTCTCACTCAGCTTCTTCCATTGTTAACGTCTTACATTATCATCATAGTTGTTGAAACAAAAATCACTAGTACAATACACTACCAAATGTCAACATCCAGGTTTGATTTGGATTTCACTTGTCTTTTAAATAATATCATTGTTTGTCCCAAGATCCAATCAGGTACTACATTTATTTAATTTTATGGTTTTACAGTTTCCTCTGATCTTAGACACTGTCTCAGTCTTCCTGAAAATCTCAAGGAGTACATAGATAAGAATATTCTCTAATCTAAATTTATCTGTTATTTTCTCAATATTAACTGTGTTAGAATGTTTTTGAAGACAATTTAGTTCCACTATCTTAATATATTTAATAAACAAAATGCATATAACTGCACATAATTCAAGTAAAATTCAACTATATAAATACCTATGATCAAGATGATGTGGCCCATTTAATGACAAATGTCTATTATAGTCACCTGCCAGACAGTGCTTGTAAAATATTATTGATTATAAACCATTTCTTCTCTTCAAACATTAAAATGGGTTAAAATGTACACCTTGAAATATATGAAATAGATTATAGTTTCATCTCCTTAGATTTATTTGCGGATCAGGTTAATAGACAACTGGAAATAGGAGTTACTTGACTGCTATCTACGATACTAGTTCAATAAATCATTTTTTTTAATTGGCAAGAATAAGCATGTCTTAGGAACGATGGGAGTTACTAATGTCAATACATATAGTCTTCTGGATATTTTCTTTCTTAGTATAAAGCACAACAAAACGATGGGGTTAATTATAACAATCAAGAAATACAATAAAGAGTAGGCAGAGATGGAGTTTCTAACAAAAAGAAAGGACCAGCAAATACAGAAGTACTTTTGTCCCCCTAGGTTTCCTAATCAATACAATTGCATGAAGTTAGAGATTATCAGTGATACCAGTGAAGAGAGATGTGGTTTAAACCTAAAAGCTGTTTATTGAATTTTACTTCCAAAGTTAAATACTTTAAAGAAAAAGATATTTGAATGTCTTTAACAAAAGCAGAAACATAGAAACGATTTTACTAGGTAACAGAGAAAAAAATCTGGATTGCATTTCATTAAGTATTTCACAGACACTTATACTCAAGTTATTTTAAATGATAAACAACTGAGAATATGTACTAATAAGTATATTGTAAGGCAATATAAAAAAGAGATAAAGTAACAATTACCATAAGAAAATAAGAATGGGCTTATCATATCTGTACATGGGCTCTATTTTGCCCACTATGCGTAATAGCAAAAGATCTAAATTTGAAGAATAACTTAGGTCCATTTATATGAGAAAATTTTGTTAACAATAAAAAGTATTTAAATTGTAGGTATCATAAATTCTCAAAATGACAAGTGTACTCTGCCCCAGAGCCATGGCATAAAGAGAACATTTTGGAGTAAAGTGGATAACTTACCTGGTCTGGGACCGATATTTTATTTTTAAACCACTAAGGCATAAGTTGCACATAAAAAAAGATAATAAAGCAATGGTAATTATTGAATAATTTAATTTGAATGAATATAGAATCACGAAAGAAGAAACGAACAAGATACATAGAAAATCTTCAATGGAGAAAGTGGCACTTGAATATAAATTGAATTTAAATTGAATATTAAATGGAAAAAGTTAATTGAAGAGTAAAGGAAAGATGAATAGGTAAAACAGTTTTTAGATCAGTGAAACTACTCTATATAATACTATAATGGTGGAGTCATGTCATTATATCTTGTCCAAACTCATGGAATGTAAAACACCAAGAATGAATCCTAATGTAAATCATGGATTCTGGGATTAATGATGTGTCAGTGTTGATACATCAATTGTAACATATACAGTATATCACTCTGTTGGGAGATGCTGGTAATGAGGAAGGTAACGCATGTATGGGAACAGGGTTATGCAAGAAATCTTTCTAACTTCTGCTCAAATTTGTGGTGAACTTAAAACTACTCTGAAAAATCAAGCCTATTAAAATAAGTTATCAACTGGAATTTTGAACTCAGAGTCAGTGACCAAATGTTTATCAAGTTGGTTGCATTAAAAAAAAACCTTTATCTAAATGAATATGGCTTCAGAAATCTATGAAATTTTAGATATACAAAGTATTTTTGAAAGAAAAAATGGAATATCATGTTAAAAATTGAGTTAAGATAAATATGTTGTTTACCTCAAAAAAATAGAAAAAATGTAAGCCTTAATCATCTTGATGATGACGATAAATTGGAATGAATGACTTTTTAATAAAAATTGATCTGTTAGCCGGGCTCGGTGGCTCAGCCTGTAATCCCGCGGTAGATTGCCTGAACCCGCAGGTTCGAGACCCTCCTGGGCAGCGAGACCTCATCTCTAAAATTAAAAAAATTAGTTGGGAGTGGTAGCGCGCCTGTAATTCCGGCTCCTCAGAAGGCTGAGGCGGAAGGATTGCCGGAGCCCAGCAGGTGGTGGCTGCGGTGACCGGGAGCGGCCACTGCACTCCAGTCTGGGTGACAAAGTGGGACTCCAACTCAAAAAAAAAAAAAAAATTGATCTGTTTAGGAAAGGCAGAATACCACAGAAATGAAAGATGCAGCAACATACTTTAACTCCTTCTTAAAGAATAAACATGCTGTTTGGTGGTATTAAGAGGCATTAAGAGTCATTTTGCTAGTTAGTGACATGATAAAATAGCTACAAGAATAAATTTGGAGTTTATTTAGGATAAATAATTTAAAAGGTATACTGCTACTCAAAAGTTGTTGCTAAAATTGTTCTATTGGAAGTGAACATGTAACCAGTATTCTCTCCTGGGAGTGAAAACATTCCTAGGAGGCAAAATTTCCTTTACATCTTGTGCTTTTTCATAGCGGCTTACACTTGTTTATATTTTACTGCATACATATTGTGTTTAACATAAGGGCATGAATTTATACTTTTATGAAAAAATGTTCATATATTCTCTAGCATTTCACTGTGTAGTCAGGGAGCATGCATGCTAATTTACCAAGCCAGAACCAGAAACACATTGGTGTTTGAATTAATTGAAAGTTTATTATTAATATATTTATAAAATAATTAATAAATGACTATTAATTAATATTAGTAAAATGCGGCAATGTCCAATGCACCATTAGAAGTAATAAAAAGGAATAGAAATTATGTTGAACAGATTGCCACAGAAATCCTAATATCATTAGACAGTACTTGAATGTAGGAGTGGTCTGAATCAAAGAAAGTTTCTAGGTGCTAAGCTTGCAAGTCTAAAGGAAAGTCTCTCCCCAAATGGACTGCTCAGAACAACAGTATGTAGAGAAAGTTTTATGGTTCTTTTATAGCCTTCACCTGATGTTGTCTAATAAATAATGTAATTTTCTAGATATTTAGCATACAGATATGCTAATTTTAGAAATGCTTAAAAAATAAATGAATACATTATTTTTAAACATATTTTCTTTAAGTCATTGTGTCCCAAATCAGTTATATTTCCTTCTCTGCCATTATATTTCCAACTTTCACCAAGTTTTCAGGATAGAGCATCAACTAGAACTATCTTATTTACCTTATATTGCCCTGCTTTGAATTATTGCAATTGAAATCATCACATAAAGCTGAAACATATACTCAGCTGTTTAAACAAAATGTAATACAATGGACTGTAGCATACTAAAGTTATCAAAATTAAACAGAAGCATCAATACAACTTTAAATATAATGAAAATGAAATATTTTTCTATGTTTAGAATATGTCAGATAATAGTCTGTTTTAAATATATTAACCTATTTTATCATTACAACATTTTTATTAAGTTAGAAATGATACTCTTTACATTTTTTTTTTTTCTTTCTGAGTTGGAGTCTCACTCTGTCGCCCAGACTGGAGTAGTAGCTGGAACTACAGGTGCGCGCTACCATGCCCGGCTAGTTTTTGATTTATTGTGGAGATGAGGTCTCGCCAAGTTGCCCAGGTGGGTCTCAAACCCGTGGGCGCGGGATTACAGGCTGCGCCACCGAGTCCAGTGATACTCTTTACATTTTATAGATTAAGTAATTGAGAGGGAAATTTGGTAGCCACAGCATTAGTAGATGTTCAATCAGTGCCCCATCACAGAGAGAAACACACTTAAATTCTAAGATCTGAACAAAGTAGATTGCAATTACGCTTTCATTTTACTTCTCAGGTATATTTTAATGTGTTTTTTTTTTTTACAGAATATGATTTATAATAATTTGCGTTATGTTACATGAGTCACATTTATTTTCTAATAGCAAAATTCTATATAAGCAAGTCAATATTACAAAATCAATTTTGTCATTCTGCTGTGGGCCACAATACTGTAACAAATATGCTTAAAGTCATCATTACTATGTCTTTTAAACATTTCTGATTAGCACAGATTATTAGAAGAGAAAATATCTTTTTGGATTTAATTCCCTTGCCCCTATATGTCTCCATTTTCTCTCTCCCTTTTTCATGCTATTTTTCATAATATATATCTTCATATGCATTTACAGCAAATCATATAAAATTTGTGTATTTGAAATACAATGTAAAACATACCATTAACTGTTTTTATATCGGTTTTTAAATTTAGCTGTATTTTGTGACTACCTGTATTATTACATTTTCTGATATTCCTTAACATCTACCATCACATCCTATCAACTTAAAGCATCAGCTAGAATGTCTTTTATTTATTTATTTTTTTGAGTTGGAGTCTCACTTGGTCGCCCAGACTGGAGTGCAGCCCTATCTGCTGGGCTCCGGCGATCCTTCCGCCTCAGCCTTCCGAGTAGCCGGAATTACAGGCGTGCACTACCACGCCCGGTTGATTTTTAGATTTATTGTAGAGATAAGGTCTCACTGCCCAGGCGGGTCTCAAACCCTCAGGCTCAGGAAATCCACTCACCTCAGCCTCCCAAAGGTGCGAGATTACATGGCTGAGCCACGGAGCCTGGCTAGAATGTCTTTTAATGTACACTTGTGTTAAATCTGTAGATTTCTTTGATTAGGATGGACATCTTAACAATGTTGATTCTTCCAATTCATAGCATGGAATATTTTTCCATTTGTTTGTATCATCTTTGATTTCTTTGAGCAGTGTTTTGTACTTTTCGTTGTAAAGTTCTTTCACGTCTCTGGTTAGGAAAATGCCAAGGTATTTCATTATACTTTTGTGGCTATTGTGAATGAGATTATGCTTTTTATTTGGGTTTCTGTTTGTTTATTGTTGGTGAATAGGAATGCGACTGTCTTTTGCATATTTATCTTAAACCCTGAGACTTTGCCAAAGTCCTTTACCTGTGCAAGAAGGTTTGTGACAGATTCTCTTGGGTTTTTGAGGTATGGAATCATGTTGTCTGCAAAAAAGGGAATAACTTAACTTCCTCTTTTCTTATTTAGATAACCCCAATCTTCTTTCCTTGTCTGATTGCTTTAGCTAGGACATCCAATACTATGTTGAACAGGAGGGGTGACAGTGGGAACAATTGTCTTGCTCTGGTTCTCAGGACAAATGGTTCCAATTTTTGTCTGTTTAGCAATATATTGGCAGTGGGTTTCTCATAGATGGCTCTTACTATTTTGAGGTATTTAATGCAACGCCCATTAAATTACCAGCAGCATTCTTCTCAGAAATGGAAATGACAATACAGGAACTCATATGGAAACAAACGACCATGGATAGCCAAAACAATCTTCAGCAAAAACTGAAAACAAAACAAAACAAAAGCTGAAGACATCTCACTCCCAGACTTTAAACTTCACTACAAGGCTATAATAATCAAAACAGCCTGGTACTGGTACAAGTACAGGCATATAGACCAATGGAACAGGATAAAGATTCCGGAAGAAAAACCTCAATTTTTTAACCAACTCATCTTTGACAAATCCTCCACCACCAACCACTGGAGAGAGGATAACCTATTCGGTAAATGGTGCTGGGAAAACTGACTGACCACATGCAGAAGATTAAAACAAGACCTTTACCTATCACTATACATAAAAATCAACTCTAAATGGATCAGAGACCTAAACATAAAACCTCAAACTATAAGAACCTTAGAAAATGCAGGAGACTCCCTTATGGAAATTGACTGGCAACCAATTCCTGATCAAAACCCCAAGTGCCCATGCCATAAGAAATAAGAAAGACAAGTGGGACCTCATCAAACTGAAAATCTTCTGCAAATCTAAAGAAACCATCAAGAGAGCAGGGAGAAAGTCCACAGTCTGGGAAAAAATATTTTCCAACTGTATATCTGACAAAGCCCAAACATCTAGGATCTATAAGGAACTCAAATGTGCTTGAAAAAAAAAAAAAAAGACAAAACAAAAAAAAAAGCCCCATTACAAAGTGGGCAAAAGATATGAATAGATATTTCTCAAAAGAAGGCATATGAGCAGTCAGCAGATACATGAAAAAATGCTGAGCTTCACTAGTCATCAAAGAAATGCAAATTGAAACCACACTGAGATATCACCTAACTGCAGTCAAGGTGGCCATCATCAATAACTCAAAAACAACAGATGCTGGGTAGGATTCGGGGAAAAGGGAACACTTCTACACTGTTGGTGGGCATGTGAACTAGTACATCCTCTATGAAAAACTGTCTGGTGATTCCTAAAAGATTTTAAAACTGATCTTCCATACAGTCCCACAATCCCTCTGCTGGGAATATACCTGAAGGAACTGAAATCACTCTTTGAAAAAGATACCTGCACATGCATGTTTATTGCAGCATTAGTCATAATAGCAAAATAATGGAACCAACTGTGCTGCCCATCGAGAAGACTGGGTAAGAAAAAGATGCAACATACACGATGGAATATTATTCAGCCATAAAGAAGGAAAAAATTATGAACTTTGCAGCAACTTGGATGGACTTGGAGTCTGTAATACTCAGTGATCCATCACAGAAACAAAGAACTGAGTATCAAATGTTCTCACTCATAAGCAGAACTTGAACAATTATCATAACACTATAAGAAAGGGAATGGCAGTAGTGAGAAACTGCCAGAGGAGGGGGAGAATGCCTCATCAACAAGGGTACCTGTATAATGAAGATTTGTGTACCGAACCCTGAATTGTACCCACATCTTTAAAATTAAAAATTAAAAAAAAAAGTACAAATGTTGGCAAAAACTAATTTGGAGGTTTATCTGTATATGGGTCTGTTTTTCAACACGTAGTTTTGCTCTAAATGAAATTCTTGATTTACATTTGTGCCTTTTCTGTTTCCTTATATGAAAGAATAGGTTATTAATTGGATAATTTTTATAGGCCTTTCAACTTAAATTTTCTCTAAGCATTGCTTTAGCTGAAGCTCCTCAATATTAAAATATGTTGCATTTTCGTTTTAATTCGTTATAAAATATTTTTCACTTTTATATTTCAGATAATATTAACTTGATTTTAACAGCTTATTACTCTTTTTTTACAATTCTGCCTGCAATTATATATGTGTGTGTGTGTGCACCAAAAAATTTATACACATTTTAAGAGATGTCATCTACATATTACTTTTTGAAGTTGAATTAAACTACAGTAGCAATATGTAAGATGATGTTCGTTCAGCCATGCTTCCAACATTTTCTTGGACTGTCCTACCTGTTGCATGGTGACATTAGCATTCATCGATTAACACCATCTTTTGAGGAAACTTAATACTTAAAATGTGTATACATTTTCTGGCACCCCTGTATATACAATTATCCCTTGGTATTCATAGAAAATTTGTTATGGAACTCCCTGCAGATACCCAAATTCACAGGTATTCAAGTACATTACATAAAATAGCAGAGCACTTGTGTTTAACTTATGTACATCCTCCAATATACTTTAAATCATCTTTAGATTACTTATCATAGTTAATACAATGTCAATGCTAGTTAAATAGTTTTTAAACTGTATTGTTTATGGAATAATGGAAAAAATTCTATACTTTTTTGGTACAGATGGAGTCATATATTTTAAAATATAATTTTGATCATAGTTGACTGCATCCACAGATGCAAAAGCCATGGATAGAGAGAAACTATATGGGTCTACAACTTACACGCAAATTATCTTTTTTTATATAGCTAATATTTATTAACTCTGTACTCAAGGCATCAGGAGATACTGAAGTGTGCTAGGAGACAACACAGCAACGGTTAGGATGCAAGTCAACTTAGCTGTGGGCTCTCCACCATTTGTCCTTCCTAGTAGACAATGGTTGAAAGGCTTTGGTAAATGTATGTCCTCTTTGTTTTGACAAATAGTAGGAGACAAAACTTTTCTTGTTTCTGTTTCTTCTCAACTGCCATCAGCGTGAAATAATACTTCTTTCAAGGTGGCATATCCTGCTCTTCTATAATGTTCTCAACCCAGGTTACTTCTTCCTCAATGTCATTAATCTTTTCAAACTCTTCTTATTCCTGTTAGCACAGTCAGGGTATAACATATTATCTTCTCGGCCTAGGAATGGGGAAGTGCAGGCTGGCAACAAGAAAGGAAAGATCATCCTCCTGGGAGTGTCAGGCACCCAGGCCTGACCTAAGTGAAACTGCAGGTGAACTCAATCCTTCCTGTTTGCTGAGAGAGGTCCACACACCACCTGATACCAGAGGCTGGCATCAAAAAGGCCTCGACAGAAGCAGGAATGGACCATAAATTCACAGCCTCAGGCTGAATGACTCTTGCAGTAATTTTTGCCCATGCTGCCAGCCTGGCTTCCTGAGCTGAGGTTACCACTTCAACAGTAGTAGTCTCTAATGCACTCTCATTCATCTCACAGCTTTTCTGAAACCTTGCTCTGTTAATCAGTGCCTTGTGATCCCTCAAATACGACTGTAATTTGGCCTCCTGTGATGTTGCAGAATATGATTTTGTTCAGGGTACACAAGCCTCTAGAGCCTCAGATAAACATCCATTTTCTTGCCATCGGTACTAAAATTGAGATGTTTGCACCAGTTCCACAAAGTGTCCCAACACACCTTGGTAATGGGAGGCAAAACGATGGGCAAGGGGAGGACTGGGACTTTCTATCTGGCTTTTGGGTGTGCTTCAATTGGTTCATTCACTTGAGGTGAATGAGCACTGCTGTGTTTCCTGGGCTTCTTAGGGTTGATATCAGAAGTTCATTTGTCTTTCTATATCTGGTACATCTTTCACTGAAACCAATGGTAATATCACACTTGCCTCGTCATCTACTTCCTCCTCAAAGAAATTCTTTTGTTGCTATCATAGTTTAGACCTGACATTTTTCAGCAATATGCAGGGCAAGGCAAAGGCAGCACTGCAGAGGGTACCTGCAGTTTACTTCTTGCAACCTGGAATTTATATATTAACAAGCTATGCATTTATTCTTACATGCTTAAACTACAGTAACCTTCAAAGGATCCTCCATTTGAGACAAAGTCAAGATGCTTTTTCCATTGCTGAAAACAGTTTTTGAATTTGTCAAATCTGATGACTTTTAGTGCTTCAGCTGTTTTTTATTTCACTTATTCCACATTAGCAAAACATTTCCCTTTGAGGACTGTTTTCACCTAGGCAAACAATCAAAAGAGTCTCTCAGGGCCAGATCAGATGAATAAATAGGTTGGTACATCACAAAGGTAAAGAGGTTGGTACATCACAAAGGTCATGGTGTTTTTGATCAAAAACTGTTGAACACTCAGCATTGTGTGGACAGGTGCAACTCGCAAATCACCCATCATGAAATAGGCAAACATGATAAAAGAATATCTAAAAAATAGTCATTGAACCCGAATGCAGCCTCTAACAACAATGGTAGCTGGTACACTGATGCCAACAGATTTCTGGAACACTTAGCCGAGGAACTATGTACTACAGGGAGCCCACCATCCTCCCTCATACATATTTGTTTTCAATTACCAATAAAAAATTAAGCAGACCTTGAACAATTATCATAATATCATAAGAAAGGGATTGGCAGTAGTGGGAAACTGCCGGGGGGGGCGGGGTGGATTGGCAGTTGAGGGAAACCACCAAGGGAGGGAGAGACACACCTCATCAACAAGGGTACCTGCATAATGAATATTTGTATACTTAAACCTGAATTGCACCCCACATCTTTAAAAAAATTAATGCAACCCATCCATTAGGATCAATTACATGAACTATCAGTCATGCATTACTTCTGGAAAAAGTTCACTTTATCTGACTCACAGCAGTTTTCATTCTAACAGAGAAAGGGATGAGTCTAAACACTACCCATGGCATTTTACCTCAGGTCTGATTTGTTTAACTTTGTTGAACATTGAGTATGGACTAATACTTATATTTTGTTCATATAAACTCAGATTTCAGATTAAGATGCTCCTCTTTTTCTATGATAGATGTATAGGAGACAGAGTGAGAAATGTGACAAAGATAGAGTGAGAGGGAATAGTCTATTATTTGTAGCTCTGATTCACCTTATTAGCAGGTAGCTGACAGCTGAACTCGTATGCTTTCTTTTACATCCGCTGATGTTTTGTACCTTGTGACAACTTTCTAAGATTTATTTATGTCACAATCTTTCTTTGGACGGTCTCACAAAAAGATTTAGGGACAGGAGAAGGAAAAATAACTGTTTCTATTAAGTCTTATCACTTGACGTGTAGAAACTTCGGGGTTCACCTGTGTAGTGTAAAGTTAAGAAAATCTGTGAGGCAATCTATTAGTACTGGGGTAACTTAGCTGTGTTCTATTCTACAGTTATAATCTGTGCCTCTGAGCTTTCTCCACTGTCTGTTAAGTATATGCTTTTAGCATCAACAGGGACTTTGAATTATTAGAGCTAAATTAATTTTTATAGAAAATAAATCCTGGAAGCTTAATTCTGTGGTGCTTTATTGTTCTGAGATAAAGAACCTTATCCTACCAAAAGGTCAATATTTATCAAAGGTTTTCCTATGACCATCAATTTTGCTAATTATTTCCTTGCTACTTGATGTCACCTGGGTTTAAGCCATTTTTCTTTAAAAGTTGTTTTCTTATTATTAGTTGTCATGACTAAACAATTTGAAACTCGTCATGGGACTACAAATAATGTATTTATCAGCCAATTTCCAAAGTTCATAATATTGAAACATTTTGATTATTCCCTCATCCTCCATCCTTCCCTAAAAATTTTAAACTGATTTTATTCACTAAAATCTTAAAAACAAATCTGGGATTTAAGCCAAAATGTGATGCTATTTGAAATCTGATAAAAATTTCAACCTTATATTTGAATGAAATATTCAATAACTTACCTACTAGCAGAGTTAGTATTGCTGACTAAATTTAATTAGAAACAAAGAGTCTTAAAAAAAAACAAGACTTGCCTTCTCTCACCTGACTTGAAAACTCATATTTAATATAGAAATTTACAGTAAATACTTGATTTTCAAAGACAGCATCGTCTTTAATATATAGACAGCTGTTTTCTGTTAGTCAAAGCATTTTAAAAAGTATCACTTTAAGAATTAATTTGCTTTTAAAACTTGGTACTGAAAACAAATGTGTACTTTATGTATTAATAATATAACCCATTAAGAATCTTGTAAGAGAATTATGTGGAGTATTTTAAAATGTAAAATCTGAGAGTACTCACTTGCTGTAAATGTCAACCTCAGCTTTGTAATTCTATATGTCACTAAACATTATACTAGTCAATAACGAATCTACAAAGAAAGTAAAAATGAGGCTCATTCCTATTTTATTGTTCTTCTGTGCCAGACACAATATACTGACTACCCTATAGGTATTTGCCCCTTCCCCCAATTTTTTTCTTACTAAGAATGCCCGCATGTGTTTAGCTCAACAGATTGCCCAAATCTCAAATATAATAATTATCAGTTTATGCTAGTTATTGTAATTGTGTTTCCCTTTATCAGGTATACCTTTGACTAACCTCCCTGACTAGGTGCTGCCATGTTACTCTGATCTATTCAAAGAAAGATAAATAATAACTGCAAGGCTTCTGAGAAAATTTTACTTAAAAAACAAAACAATAGCAACAACAGAGCAATAATAGAAAGACTGACCCCTGGTTTTTAATATTTAGGGTGATAATCGCAATAGATTATATTGAACTTTGATAGCCTGGTATAAAGTTTAAAGGCAGCACACTGAGATGGGAAGGGCAGAAAGCTGAAAATGGCTTAGGTTCCTACTAACATTTTTGAACTGCTTAATAGCCCTGAATTGCAAGTCTATTTACTGGTTGAGTTTACAAGTGCTGCCATATTCTATGCTATAATTTGCAACATTTTCTACTGCAGCTAAAAACATTCTTAAGATTAAATTACTTTCCAATTCATAGTGGAGAAACATCTCATATGTTTCTAAATGCTATCATTTAGATAACATTTTATTGTTGCTATAAGAAATATGGGCTTTCATTCTTATATAATGAATGCATACATTCAAGCTTTAATTCATAAAGATGGACTTCAAGTTTCAAACCCTAAAATTTTGCTAAGAAATTTTCTTATCTGTTATTTATGCTACACATCAAACATTTCAACAAACTATGTTTTAGTTACCTATGAAAGCCAACATTAAAACATTTGGAGAAATAACTCTTCAGAGAGGAAGTAACCAAGTTTAATAATGCCTTTTGGGGGCCTTTTAAGTGATGTAGGAAGTTTTATTATAACATGAGCCTTCATGTGTTTCAAAATGAAAAAAATAAGAACAAGATTGAAAACAAAATATTACCAAAGTTCCAAAAAATTGTAGCTTGGAATCCTTAGAGGCATAGATGATACTTATTACTCTTTGTAATTACTAGTTTTGAATGAAAGAACGAAAGAATGTTTCACATATATTTTATTAAAATCATATTCCATGGAATTTCTTATGTATTATCTTATATGTATTATTTAAACATGAATGAATTAAATTTGCTACATAATTATTAGACATGGCTTACTCCAAGGCCCTACAAACTATATTCCTGAGAAGGGCCAGATTATAACTATAGGCAAACCTCAAAGGTATTGCAGGTGTCATTCCAAACCATTGCAATAAAGCAAATATCACAATAAAGCAAGTCACACACATTTTTGGTCTTATCATGCATATAAAATAAAATGGCATGTTTATGCAAAGTACTCACAGCTAACCTGAGAATGTCATGGTTTATTTTTCCATTTCCCACTGTGCCATTTGGCCTTTTCTAACATATGCAATTGCTAAACTCTGAAAGCACATCAAGAATGCTTTCTTTCACTTGGTTGTAAGTTACTAGATATTGCTTGAGTAATAAATGATATAAGTATATTCACTCCTTATTTGATTTAGAATTATGTAGTTTAGTGTTTAGACATAAGGTTTTCTAAAAGCACAAGTTTATAATAAGTTCATTATGAATTCATTATAAGTTCTAACACTTATCTAAGAGTTATATAGGTGATTTATATAACACTGTTTTCACAGACTTAGGATAAAGATTAATCGTTAAGGTTTTTACTTAATTCTATAGTTAAAATTTTCAGTAAACATTTATATAGTGGGTTTTTGCTAAATTCATAATATACTAATTAGATACTTTTATGATAATTAACTAGAGACAAAAAACAACCTTGGGGGCCTAAAGAACATCACTAAAAGCTTCTTTTCAGTTCTCTTTAAAAATAAACACTGAAGGATAAGAGAAAAATAACAAAGACACTTGGACAAGAGAGGCGGTTACAAAGCTCTAAAGGTCACAAAAGCCCCAGAAGAAAAATTACTGCTACATAAAAAAATGTACACTTAAAAACTTTCTTAAGACATTTCATGGACTATAATAAAGGACTTTAGACTAAAACTATCATTTTTGGCTTTATAAATAAGACTCATTGTCTGAATGTTTATAGGGTTCTTGGCTTGTTTGTTGCTAAGACCACTAGATGGTGGTAACTTTTAAAGATATATACGTAAAAAAATTTTCTTTGTCTTGCCCCTTTACAAATGGTATAAAAGCTTTCCGTTAGCCAACATTAAACATTATCTGTTCAACAAACAGGTGTCCGAGTATAATATTTTCATCTTTTGCCTATTCGTCTCTTCTTCAAAAAACCTCACAATCTTGGCAGGGGCAGGACCCTCGCACCAAACCATTGCAATAAAGCAAATATCATGATAAAGCAAGTCACACACATTTTTGGTCTTACCATGCATATAAAATTATGTTTTCACTATACTGTAGCTTATTAAGTGTGAAATAGCATCATATCTAATGAAATACATATTATAATGTAAAATACTTTATTGCTATATATGCTAATGATCTTTAGATTGTTCAGCGAGTCATAATTTTTCAACTAGGTGGGGTCTTGCCTCCATGTCAATAACTGCTAAATGCTCAGGGTGGTACTTGCTAAAAGTGTGGGTAGCTAGGACAACTTCTTGAACTAAGACAACAATGAAGTTTGTTATATTAATCGATCCTTTTGTGAAAACGTTCTTTGTAGCATGCAGTGCTGTTTGATAACATTTTCCCTATAGTAGAACATCTTCCAAATTTGGAGTCAACACTTGCAAATCCTGCTGCTGCTTTATCACCTAAATTTATGTAATAGTCAATGTTTTTTGTTGCCATTTCCACATTTTGCAGCACCTTCATTAGGAGTAAATTTTATTTCAAGAAACCCCCTTTTTTGCTCACACATAGAAAGCAATTTCTCATCTCTTAAAATTTTACCATGAGATTGTAGCAATTTAGTCATGTCTTTTGTCTTCACATCTAGTTCTAGTTTTCCATTTCCACCACATCTTCGGTTACTTTTACCACTGAAATAGTGAGTCTCTTATACTCATAAAGGAGAGTTGAAGTAAACTTCTTCCAAAATCCTATTAATGTTGATATATATTGTGCCCTCCTCTCATGAATCATGAATTTTCTTTGTAACATCTAGAATGGTGGCTACATACTGGAGATTTTCAATTTACTTTCTCCAGATCCATCACAGGAATCACTGCATATGGCAGTGATAGCCTTATGAGATGTATTTCTTAAATAATAAGAATTGAAGTAAAAAATTGTTCTTTGTTATTTGGATGGTAGAATGAATGCTAGTTTAGCAAGCATGAAATAACATTAATCTTCTATTTGTCTCCATCAGTATTCTTGGCTGAAAAGATGCATGGTCAGTGAGCAATAATATTTTGAAAGAAATATTTTTTCTGAACACTAGGTCTTAACAGTGGGCTTAAAATATTCAGTAAGCCATGTTATTAAAAGATGCTATCATCCAGGCTTTGTTGTTTAATTTATAGAGCACAGGCAGAGTAGATTGAGCATAGCTCTTACAGGCCTCTTAATATTTGATGTAGTAAACGAGCATTGGCTTCAACTTAAAGTCAACAGCTGCATTTGCCTGGAACAAGTGTTGGCCTATCTTTTGAAATTGTAAAGCTAAACATTGACTTCTCTCTAGCTATAAAGACAAGTTCTTCCAATAGAAGGTTATTGCATTTACATTAAAAATTTGTTGTCTAGCGTAGCCACCTTTGTCAATGATCTTAGCTAGATCTTCTAGATAACTTGCTGAAGCTTCTGCACTAGCATCTACTGATTTACCTCTCACTTTTGTGCTATGGAAATGGCATGCTAGCTTCAAACATTTCTTTTGCAGCTAGGAGAAATTTTTCTTCTTCATCTCTCTCAGTCTCCATAGATTTGAAGAGAACTATGGCCTTTCTCTGGTTTAGGCTTAAGAGAATGTTCTGGCTGGTTTGTTCTATCTGGATCATTGAGACTTTCTCCACACCAGTTATAATTTGTTTTGCTTTCTGATTACTTTTGCATCCATTGGAGTAGTACTTAAATTTTCCTTTAAGGACTTTTATTTTGCATTCCCAACTTGGTTGTTTAATACAAGAGGCTTAGGTTTCAGCCGATGTTGGCTTTCTACATACCTTTCTCACTAAGTTTGATAATTTTTAGCTTTTTATTTAAAATAAGATGGGGAATCTTCCTTTCACTTAAACACTTAGAGGCCATTGTAGGATTATTCATTGACCTAATTCCAATCTTTTCATAGCTCAGGGAATAGAGAAGACTGAGGAGAGCAGCCGGTTGGTGGAACAATCAAAACACACATTTATTAAGTTTGCCATCTTATGTAGTTCATGGCTTGTAGTTCATGGTGCCCCAAAGTAATTACAATAGTCACATCAAAGATCACTGATCATAGATCATCATAACATATACAGTGAAAAAAATTAAAATATTGTAAGAATAATCAAAATGTGACAGCTATGTGAGCACATACTGTTGGGGGAAAAAAATGGTGCCCAAACACTTGCACAGTGCTGACTTGCCACAAACCTTCAATTTGTGAAAAATGTAATATCTGTGAAGTGTAATGAATCAGAGTGGGAAAAAAATGCAGCTGGGCTCGATGGCTCAGCCTGTAATCCCACACCTTTGGGAGGCTGAGGTGAATGGATTGCCTGAGCCCGCGGGTTCAAGACCCGTTTGGGCAGCGAGACCTCATCTCTACAATAAATCAAAACATCAGCCGGGCGTGGTAGCATGTGTCTGTAGTTCCGGCTACTTGGGAGGCTGAGGTGGAAGGATCACCGGAGCCCAGCAGGTCGAGGCTGCAGTGGTCGGGAGCGGCCACTGCACTCCAGTCTGGGCGACAGAGTGAGACTCCAACCCCCCCCCAAAAATGCAGTATGCCTATGCTGAGACTCCAAAGATCATTCAAGTATCAGCTCTAATTATTCAATCCCTTTGTAGTAGAGGCAACTTAGGTATTTGCTACAATATCTAAGTAAATGGGTATGTCTGTTTTGCAATAAAACATTTTTACAAAAAAGAATCAGCAGTCTGGATTTATCTTGAAGCTCCAGATAAGACTTTTCCTTAGAATGAAACATCTTGAAAGCTGTCATGATTTTTGAATGACTTTCTTATAGAACAGTCAAGAGATTTCGGAAAGGGCATGCTGTAGTGAAATTATAGCAAATGACATGCTTTCAAAAACCTTCCACCCAAGGTTTATGAAGTTTACAAATTAAGCTTTTTCAGCAGCGTTTGTATAAGAGAAGAAAATATCGACCAGGCTTGGTGGCTCAGACTGTAATCCCAGCACTTTGGGAGGCTGAGGCTAGTGGATTGCCTGAGTCTGCAGGTTTGAGACCCGCCTGGACCACTTGGCAAGAACTCATCTCTACAATAAATCAAAAACTAGCCGGGTGTGGTAGTGCACACCTGTAGTTCCAGCTACTAAAAGGCTGAGGTGGAAGGATCCCCGAAGCCCAGCAGGTGGAGGTTGCAGTGGCTGGGAGCGTACCACTGCATTCCAGACTGGGCGACAGAGTGAGACTCCAACTCAAAAGAAAAGAAAAGATCCTAAAATAAATAGAAAGCTACAAGCATAATAAATTCACAGTTATCTTTTTCAATTTATCCTTCATCCTATTTTACATTTGATCAGAAGAAATAAATTATTTTTAATATAGAACAAGCATAAAGCCTAGTTCTACTAGTTGTTGTATAAAAAATTACCCGAAATGAATCCACAACTTTTGATTTTCTCATTTAGTCTAAGGATTCAGAATCAAGGAGCATTTTAGCTACATGATTCTGGATTAGGCATGGTGAGTTTCTTTTAAAATCAAAAGAAAATCATAATTTTATAGATCATAAAATATTTTAATATATAATATTGATAGATCCATTGTTATATTAATGCAATAACTATAAGGATGTATGTGAAAGCAATCTCCAAATGCTGAAGGAGGCAGTCAAATTTAGTGTGCCAGTGTTGGGTGATCTATTGAAGAAAGTTACAGAAGCATGGTCTTAGGTGGCAACAAGACTGGTAGATCACTACATTCCTCAGATATGTCTTATCTATCATAGGGAAAGTGTGTAAGTGTTCTGTGCAAACCAATTGAAGGCAACCTTCCAGAACAGGCAAGAATGCTATATGCACGATAACTTATAACTTGTACCATGACATGAATAGGGGAGTGTCCTTACACTAGAGACAGTAAATAAAGAAATAAATTAGGAATTTGGAGCTAACATGGCTGATTAGCCTCCATGATGGAGTCAATATTGTCTCCACAATATATATATAGTTATATAGATAAAATATTGTTGCAAACAATTACATGGGTTGGTTTAAAAAATGCAATACATACTTTTGTACAGAGATTGCTTATTGTTTCACTTTTTCCTCTTCTTCCCCATTCAGATGTGCAATATATGTATGTGCATGTATGATAGAGAGCAAAAAGATCCCACAGAGTCAAAAAGAAAAGGTGCAAAAAAGTGCTTAAGGCCTAGGAAAGTCATAATGCAGCAGTGTCAATGTGTCTCTGGTATCAGGGTCTGCCATGCAATTGGTTAAATCAAGTTGTAGACAGGAACTGCAGTTTCTGAAAGTATGTCTGAGGCTAGGGATACCCTCTCAAGCTTATTCTCAGGGCTTTTGGTTGTAGACTTCAGTTCCTTTCCATAGGGACTGCTGCTCATAATTGGTTTCCCTGAGAGTGAGTAATCTCAAAGAAAATGTGCATGAGTAAGTGAAACAAAAGCAACACTGTTTTTTATAACCTAATCTGAAAAGTGGAGTATCATCATTTTTGTCATGTTCTACTGTTCATAGAGTCTACCCCTGGCAATTCTGGAGAGACTATATAAGAATGTGAATAGCAGAAAGCAGAAATTATTGTGTGCCATCTTGGTGTTTAGCTACCACACCAGGGAAGTCAGGACAACCGTGGGATAATGCTATTCTCTGTGGGATAGAAATGGTAGGAATGAACCTCAGATAGTATTGGACTCACTGGATATACAACTTCAAGTCTAATTTTTGCTATGAAAATTTATTGAGAAATAAATTCACTAATCAGAGTTTTGTATATTTCACATTGCTAAATTTAAGTAAGATAATGTTATAAAGCAATTAAAAACTATCACTGCTTACCGAAGATACCTCAACTGACAAAGTTTTCATAAAATCCTATCTACTGGGAATAGCTAAGCCACATATTTTATAAACCAATTATTCTAATAGGAAGACTAATATATGTGTCAGTGTTTGTATCTTTCATTTGTTTTGTGTATAACTTCTTCCAATATTATGTAGAACACAAAATAGAAAAAAAAGAGCAAAGCTTAATTTAAATGAAATATACTTCTATAATATATTTATCTTAAAATTTCTGTGAAATTAAAATGCTGTATGCTATTAATACCCAGTTAATATTTATATATTCAACACAAATCTCATAATTCCCAATTTCTAAACCTGACTTTTCTATTGGCTTGCTATATCTGAACAGACTTATCTTTCTCAAGAGACTGCACATGGAGGTGGTGATTAATCTGTCTTTAGTCATGAAAAAATGAACATGCTTCTAAGTGAAACCAGGGCAAGCTTTTTTTTCTTCTACTTCCTTTCTCTTTTTTGCTATAATTGCAGACTTCTTTGCTGCCGAACTCAGAAACTAAGAAAGCCATTACTCCTTTTCTAGCTAATAGAAAGTGTATGTGTCATTTGGTTGCTCCAAAGGGAGAAGATAAATACAGACAGGATTTTTTAAAAAATTATCAGTCAGAACTGGAAGATGTTGACTCAGGTTTGTACTTGGCGTACAAGAGCCACTGTTTCTTCATATGCAGTTGTTAATAGACACTGGAATTAATTCTTTCCAGCATGAACCTTCAGGAATAAATTGGAGTTGCAAACAATTGATAGTAAACATTGCCTATGTAGTTAGGGGTTTTGCCTAATTTTCTATAAAATAAATGATAGATAAAGCACAACCATTTAAAATGTTATAGTCATTTACATGGAAAAGTTAACTGTACCTCAAAAATATCTTTGCTATCTACCTTTATACTTTCATTGTCTTCATGTCTTGTGACCCTTCTGATGAAATCAAACAATAATTTTCTTTCCATGAGATTTTTGCATGCTAATTTTCATTTTCTCACTGTTACATTTCTCTACTTTATAAATCAATAGATTTATTTATGCATGTATTCAACAATGTAACATTCATTTAATGTATATGAAGTGCCAATATAAACTATAGGAAATACAAATAAAAATAAGGCATTAATATACTCTTCTGGAGCTCAAGCTACTTATCTAAAGCATGCTGTCTTTTAACTAGAGTGATCAGGGATTATCAGGCTGTATTATTGTTTAAACAATATAAGTGTTGCTAAGAATAAATATAACACAGTTTTTGCAGGTATCACTCACTCATCCCTTTTCTGCTCCATCTGTATGTGCTTTGAAATTACTAAAAGTGTGTAAATATCCTACTGACGCATAAAAATAAGAGAATAGTATATTGCACAGGCCAGAAAATTTTGTTGTTGTTTTTCATAATCAAATGCAGAGGGGATGGACTGATTGAAGGCAATACATTCAACCCACCGTTTCACTTACTGAGAAAACAGCAAAAGAGATACTGGCAGGAGCTAACACCATCTAATTGGAGGAGAAAGAGCAAGTCATGGGACAGATGGAAAACAAACTACTTGGATCAGTTTTTATACTGCAAATCAACAGCTTTGAGAAGCAGCTGTGCTGGCAACCCCAGAGTTTTTTAGTTGTTTTTTGCTTTTTTTGTTTGTTTGTTTTGCAATGCTTGAACCAAGTAGAAAGCTGGTAATTCTGTGGTTCCTCCTTCACAAGGCATTAAACAACACTGTGAAGACCAAGAACAGCCACAACTTATGATGTTATAAAGACAGAACAACAAAAGAGATAGTGCTGAAATCGGACCTTGGCAATGAATTTAGTGCACCGTGAAGCCAAGCAAAAAGAAATGCCTGCTTTGGAATTGGCAGCTCTCTGCCTATACTCCTTATGGCTGCTGGACCAGTGAACTCAAAATGTCTGCTCTAATCAACCAGCCCTTTAGCGTGACTTCTCTGTTGCAGAATATATTTCAGGTTAGTTTTAGTATTTTCTATTTTACTTATTTTCTTCCTTTCCCACCTTTATATTTAAGTCCATTGAGCTTTTAAAAACTATGCAATTTAAAGTATAAGCTTATTTATAGACGTTGTACAAAAGAAGTTTGCAATATCAAAGATGGGAGTCTGTATTATTCCTGTCCCTGGACCCAGGAAGTTACCACCATTGACCGGAGTGGCCTTTACCTCAACTTGGTGTAATTTATGGTTCATGCAGTATGGATGATTCCTCATGGAATCTAGCTGAGCTACCAGAATTTTCAACTTTATTGTCCACTTTAAAAAATACATTGAAAATGAAGTGCCATATTTTTTTCCCAACAAAGATGAATAGAGTACTATGAATGCCAAGAAAGAAATGGTAACTATTGTCAAATTTGTGTCCTGCAACATTTGACATTATGTTTGTACTTTGATATATTTAAGTGATAAACCTTTAAATTAAAATATTAAAATCTGTGTGTGAACTATTTAAACTCAGCCTACAAGAGACAAAGCATCAACAAAAATCTATATATTTAAAAAATATATATTGAGTGTGGCTCAGAACCCACATACTACCAGCTGGTTAAGAAAATCAATCTCAGTCATTATTGAGGTTCTTTCATACACCCTATGATTGCCCAAGAACTAAGAAGTCTTAATAGATACCCAGAAACTGGAGACAGTACTTTTATTCTTCAGCTCATCATGGTTTCCTATATTATAATTGCTTCAAAATATAAGAACTATTGAAGTTTTTGGTTTTACTGCTTATAAGCCAAACTTGGGACTGGAAATCTTTGCTTTTAGCAGTAGCCATGATTTCCAAGCTCCAGGTTCCCTAAGGGCAATACTTAGGTATGCCCTATTTATTCTCGCTCTTCCTGGTGTGTGGCAAGGGCACACTTTTTGCACTGCCATCTCTTTGCAGTCTTAGGGAATCTCTCCTCCCTGTCTCACAAACGTTGAAGTAATCCACTTCTTTCTCCTCTGTATGACCAAAATAACCACAGGAACATCAAATGTCTAAAATTCAGAAACCAGAAACATCATTGTACACATTCTACTGTTATTTAGTCTAACAATGACAAATCTCTTCTGGAGCAAGGAAACCGACATTCTTACTACTTACCTTAAAGGGAGAAGGCAAGTACGGTATAAGATGAATAAAGCACAAATTTATATTTTATCAAATTATTCTGCTCCCTTGTATCCTTAAATTTTTTTAAAAAATAACATTGAAAACATTCTAATTTTAGCTGAATATTACACATAATTTTTCAGTATTTTGTTTCCACAATGAAAAAGAACTTGTTTATGGCAGTGATATATATTCCTTGGAAACTTATAACAGCTTACCTACTAAATATGGAGTCTCATACTCTTATTATAAATGATTCACTGGCAAATTATGATTATAATAATTGTAACCTTAATAGTATCAATCATTAAATAAATGCCTGTTATGTGCCAAAATATATCAAGAGATTTGCACATTATTTCATTAACTCTCAACAATGCTGAAGCAAGTATTTTTATTCAAATATCTCATATTAAGCAGAATTAAATTACATTTACATAGGTAGTGAGTTAGAGGAGCCTTGATTCAATCTCATGTGTATACATTGCAAAGTATCATTTTCTAGTATTTCATCATAGTGATTTTTTTTCAAGGTTAATTTTTATCCAAGCCAGGTTCGATAGCTCAGCCTGTAATCCCGCGCCTTTGGGAGGCTGAGGTGAGTGGATTGCCTGAGCCTGCGGGTTTGAGACTCGCCTGGGCAGGCGAGCCCTCATCTCTACAATAAATCAAAAAATCAGCCAGGCATGGTAGCAAGCGCGCCTGTAATTCCGGCTACTCAGAAGGCTGAGGTGGAAGGATCGCCGGAGCCCAGCAGGTCGAGGGTGCGGTGACCAGGAGTGGCCACTGCACTCCAACTGGGCGACAGAGTGAGACTCCAACTCAAAAAAAAAAAAAAAAAAAATTTATCCAAAAAAAGAGTTCTTGTATTAATTTTGAGACAACATATTTTTCTTAGAAAACATTAATTCATTATTAATTTTAAAGCTTATAATGTGGTTATACATATTTATCTTTCTTTTTTAAAAGATCTCCTGAGCATCTTTGATATTATAGCCAGATCTGTTGTGTGTGAGTCTGTGTGTGTGTGTGTGTGTGTGTGTCCCTGTGCATGTGTGTATACTTGAGTTTTACCAACACTCTGATTAAAATAGCAGGGTTGTTTGTGATTGTTTTATGAAAATATAATATTGTTTTATGTATTTTTAATTTATCTCATCAATTTTTGTCCTACATTTATTAGTTGATTTTTTACAATTATTTTTCTGTTTTTGATAACAACCATGAAGTGCTTATTCACTTATTTTCTTGATTACTTATCGGATAAATAAATCTTTCTCCAAAGTTTTTTTTAAGCATTCAATGTATTTTGATATGAATTGATATTGATTGTTATTATTGATATCGAGCTGAAGAATATCAGTACTTTTGTACTTTCTCTAATTTCTGGGTATTGTTTAGTACTTCTTGATTCTTGTGTAATCAAGAACCTCAATAATGACTGAGACCGATTTTCTTACCAAGCTGATAGAACATGGGTTCTGATATTATCTGGTCATATGAGTCTTGATTATGTCTTTGGGCATTATGCATTAATTCACTAATTTTTTGAGTCTTTTAATCCAGTGGCTATTTCTTTCAGCCACAGATACTATGAAATATATGACACAGAAGTTTACTTTCTCATGAATCTTAACTTTTATGGAAAACAGATGTTGAGAATTAAATAATAAGCAATTTCTTCATTGTTCTATATATTGTCCCAAACTGAGTAGCTGCCATTAAATAAGTCTGTGATTGACATTCTACCATCTTTTCCCTAATTTTGATTTGAAGGGCAAGTCAGCAAAAGAGCAGTGACTGAGTGTTCAGATTATGGTGATTTAGATCTCCCTAAGATCCAGGTCAAATTCTGAGAAAATCTCAATAAAGCATTGTTGGAAATCAACGGAGGATTCACCTACATTCTGAATATGTACAGTTATAACTCTTCCCAGATCAGCTTTAGTGAAAAGACTTCAAGTACATCCATTAGCCACATCTCTCCATGGGTGTCTAATGCCCTCAAATATTCCTTATCCTTGGGGGAAAGAAGATGGGTTAGTTAGCTTCCTTTAGCCCCTTTAGTCATTATATCCCTTAATGGAGTGATCTTCTAAAATTTTGTATGCTTACTCCATCACAGGAGAAAAGCATGTTCATTTAAGAGTTTCACAGTGTCTAGTTCATATCTCATGCATGGGGCTGTAAACTGAAAACATGCTTCAGAATAATACAGATGGATCACAGAGGGAAATCAGCCTTAAATGAGTAGCATCAGCTGGTAAGGAAGGCATGGGTATGATCTTGAGATCCTCAAAAGCTTCATAGTTGCATCAGTTTTGCTGGCAATGCCGTCTTTCCTAGTTTTCCCCATATTGAGATGAGCAAAAATTATAGAGTATTTTGTTATCTCCCTTCTTGTTTACTTTCATCAGATCAACACCTTGTTTCATTGCCTTTCCCCAAGTGATTTGTGCAGCTACTCTCCATCTTGTTGCCTTTGTTCAGGGCATAGTCTTTTACTCAAGTTCTCCATTATTCTCTGAACATTAACATGTCTCTTAATTATGCCTGTGATCTCATCTATAATGTGTGTGAATAAGGGACTCTTGGATATGGAATACGAGCTAAGATAGGAAGTAGAATCAGGGATAGGTCATAATACACACAAATCTGTCCCCTCCAACAGAGCAGGTGATTGCTTACAAGCTAAACAAGTTGTGCCTTTGTCCTTCATTACAAGAAAATCCATAAATCAAAAAAGCCATCAGCCGGGCACTGTGGCTCCCACCTGCAATTCCAGCACTGTAAGACTAAGAGAGAATTGCTTAAGCCCAGGGGTTCCAAACAGCCTGGGTAACTTGGCGAGAACTTGTCTTTACAATAAATCAAATATTACCTGGCATGGTGGTGTTCTTGTAGTCCCAGCTACTTACTTGGAAGATTGAGGTGGAAAGACGGCCTGAGCCCTGCAAGGCAAGGTTGCAGTAGTCATAAGTGTTCCATTGCAATCCAGCCTACGTGATAGTGAGAGTGAGAATCTGACTCCCCCCCCCCAAAAAAAAAGAAAGAAAAGAAAAGAAAAGAAAAGAATTATCGGAAATATCATCACTGTCCCCTTTCCTGGAATCAAATCGGGACAAAGAGGGGGAAAAAGAAATGCAGAGGCTACACAGGGAATAGAGACAGTAGAGAAAAGAGGAGGAAGTTTCTGTGAAAGGTATAGCACCTTCAATTCTTGCATTTTCTGTTCAACTGTTCTCTCTTTTTTCTCGGGCTGCCCCAAATTATTTTTAGAATTATATTTATCTCATCAATACCAATAATTAATTTGCTTGGGATGAGAACTTTCTAAGTTACAACACTAATTTATTCAAATCAAATGAACCATCCTTAGGACATTATAGGACTAGATTTTTATATATTTATTTCAAATATGACAGAAAGATATGAGCTCTAAAAGTGAAATACTTGTGGGCAACATTCTTGGCTTCTCATATTTTTTAATCAAATAGTGATCCTGATGGGATTTTAGAATTTGTATTATTCAATATTAAAATCTTCTATTTGGAATGGTTTAAAAAATTAGTATTCTAAAAGAGCAGAAAGCTAGAAAAGACACTTTAAAATTCAAAGTCTCTTACTTGGCAGTAGGAAGGCCATAGACTTTTAGCTCGTCTGCCCAGTTCAGGAACTGTGATCCATTCATTCTTAATCACCAGAACTGTTAATATATATATATACACACACACACACATACACACACAGACACACACAGTTCCCCTCCCACCCAGGAAACTTCTCCACAAAGGAAGAGAGAAAGAAAACAATTTTATTAGTAAATAAGCATTAAAATAAAATGTGATACACATCACAGAAAATAACTAAAAAGATTGGAAATCCAGAAAAACAATTTTATACAGCCAAGCAGATAAAACCTATTATTATCCAAATAAGAAATAACTAGGCCTTAAGTAAGAAGACTTGACAACACCATTTGCCAGACATTATTCAATCTAAATATACTTGGAAACTGGGTTGACCATTTGTATTGACTCATTGGTTTTATCAAAACAATAGCAGCAACATCAACAAACAAGCTTTTCATATCTCTATTAAAGGAAGAAGTTTTTTCCGAGAAAATTGACTGATCACATGCAGAAGATTGAAACAGGACCCCTACCTATCCTCATATACAAAAATGAATGCTAAATGGATCAGAGGCTGAAACATGAAACCTCAAACTATAAGAACCTTAGAAAAACCAGGAGACACTCTTATGGATATTGGAACTGGCAACCAATTCCTAATCAAAACCCTAAGTGCCCATGCCATAAGAAATAAGATAGACAAGTGGGAACTCACCAAACTTACAAGCTTCTGCAAAGCCAAAGAAATCATCAAGAGAGCAGGGAGACCACCCACAGACTAGGAAAAATTATGTGCCAACTATGTATCTGACAAAGGCCTAACATTTAGGATCTCCAAGGAACTGAAACGCGCTGAAAGGAAAACAAAGAGCCCCTTTAAAAAGTGGGCAAAAAGCCGGGCTAGGTGGCTCAGCCTGTAATCCCGCGCCTTTGGGAGGCTGAGGTGAGTGGATTGCCTGAGCCTGCGGGTTCGAGACCCGCCTGGGCAGGGAGACCTCATCTCTACAATAAATAAAAAAAATCAGCCGGGCGTGGTAGCGCATGCCTGCAATTCCGGCTACTCGGAAGGCTGAGGCAGAAGGATCGCCGGAGCCCAGCAGGTCGAGGCTGCGGTGGCCGGGAGCGGCCACTGCACTCCAGTCTGGGCGACAGAGTGAGACTCCAACTCAAAAAAAAAAGGGGGCAAAAGACATGAATAGACACTTCTCAAAAGAAATCATACAAGTGGCCAACAGATACATGAAAAAATGTTCAGCCTCACTAGTCATTAAAGAAATGCAAATTAAAACTACACTGAGATACCACCTAACTCCAGTCAGAATGGTCATCATCAATAACTCAAAAAAATAACAGATGCTGGAGAGGAAGTGGCAAAAGGGAGCACTTCTATACTGTTGGTGGGAGTGTAAACTAGTACAATGTCTGTGGAAAAAAGAGTGACAATTCCTAAAAGTTCTAAAAGTCGACCTTCCATATGACCCCGCAATCCCCCTACTGGGAATATACCTGGAAGAACTCAAATCACTGTGTAAAAAAGATACCTGCACACATATATGTTTATCATAACATTGTTCACAATAGCAAGAACATGGAACAAACCATGTTGCCCATCAAAAGAGGACTGGATTAAAAAAAAATGTGGTACATATACACAATGGAATATTACGCAGCCATAAAAAAACAAAATCATGAACTTTGCAGCAACCTGGATGGAATTAGAGTCTATAATACTGAGTTTTCTTTTGCAGAAACAAAGAACTGAGCATCACATGTTCTCACTCATAAGTGGACCTTGAACAATTATTGTAATACTGTAAGAAAAGGATTGACAATAGCAGGAAACTGCAGGGGGACGAGGGGAGGGGGTGGGGAGGTGGAATTGGCAGTGGTGGGAATCTGCATGGGGAAGGGGGCCACACCTCATCAACAAGGGTATCTGTGCAGAGTATTTGTATATCTAACCTTCAATCATACCTCACAATTTTAAAATAAAAAATTTAAAAGGTAAAGAAAAGAAAACTATGATATTTATAATATGTGTAATTTTTATCAGTGAACCCAGGATATCCCTCAACTTATTCAAACATTTCAATATCTTTTAGTAACGTTTAATAATTTTATACAATACTTACAATATTTTGTTATTCATGCTTATATACCATATAGATTTTTTGACATTAAAAAGCAAGTAAAACTATGTAATCTAATTATTTGAAAAATAATATATTATTTTTACATTATGCAATCTAATTATTTGCTGGCTAATAATTACCTTGTTTAAAAGAGCAATTGACTTCATACATTAAGATACATTAAGTACATGAATTAATTTTAGTAATTTGACAATAAACAAATTTTTAACTTTCTACATAAACATATGATTCACAAATAATGATAGATTTATTTTCATTCTTTGAACCTTTATGCTTTAATCTTTTTATTTTCCTATTATACTTGATAGAAGCGTGAAAATAGCGTTGAACAAACTCACTGGTAAATATTGTCTTATCATCTTGATTTTAAATAGAATGCTTTCCTGTTCATCTAAATTAACATAATTTAAAATATCAAAGAGTCCTCTTCACTCATAATTAGCCACAGGTTTTATGTTCATTGTCTGTTTTATAATCATAGTATTTTTAAAAATCAAACATAAAAACCACCTTTATAATTTTCAAAGAACACATATTCAGCTAGTCTCTTGTATTTCTTTTTTTTCTATTTCATTGATTTCTGCTGTATATTTACTAAAAATATTCTTCAACTTACCTTGAGTTTAACCTTCAATTATTTATCTATATTTTTGTGTTAGAAACTTTGCCTGCCAGATTATGAATATTTAAATTTCATCCTTTAAATGTATCATTTACTACTAAACATTTTCTGTGAAATCTCAGTCCTGTGGACCTAAGTAAATTAAACTTAAAGCTGTTGGAACTTTATTTTGAGTCATAAGAGGAATGTGACTGTGCTGCCTGGGTTACATAGCATGAAGCTCCAACTTCTGCTTTTTCTGATAAATGGTTAGGGAAGATGAAGTCGCCTCCCTCCCGCCCCCCAAGATCATTACCCTCTTCTTGGAATGTTAGAACAATCTCCCTTGGAGATTTATTTGGAATATGTTGTAACCCTATTAAACGTCTTCGTTTCTGCCTGTATAAGTGGAACCTTAATTTCCTCACTTTGGAGTACTGGCCCTATTTCTTTGTAGTCTATGTTTTCTCAGTACCTATCCTTAAGCTCTGTGCTCAAATGAACTCAACACTTAATCATATTTTCAGAATGTTATTATTTAAGGCTGATACTTCCATGATATAAAAACAGATTTGATATGCAGTTTTAAAAATATTTTTGATTTTAAATATTTTAAATGTAAATTTTAATTCATCCTTGACACATGATTTATTATTGCATGATGCAATAATTTCCGTTTATTTTCATTTAAAATATATTGAGGTTTATATCTTATTATTTGGAAATTAACTTCCAATTAAATCACATTGCAGTCAGAGGATATATTATGTATAATAAATTGTCTATGAAATGTACTGAGACTAATACAAAATACATGTATATGCTCCATATCTGCTTTAAAATAAAAGTAACTTATAATCATTGAAAGGACAATTATTTACATGGGACAAGATTAAATTTGTCAATTTTTTTCTATATTGCTTTGCTGATATTTTTTTTATCTGCCAATTAATGCAAAGTTTATTTAAGTCAGCTACTTTATTGACAGAATTCTCAAATTATCACTGCAGTGCTACTAATTTGTGCTTTTCGTATATTCAGGTTATGCTTCAAGTACAACCCATTTAAAATGCACACTTTATACAGTAAATTGAAACATTTTGTATTTTATAGTATTTTTTTATTCCGAAAAATTTTAAACTGTAAAATTATTTACTCTGATATTGTATGAATGTATCAGATAGTTTTGTTTTCATGTATACCTTTCTCATTTTAGCATGAATGTGTAAAGATAGTGCTACAGACATCTTTTTTTCCCAGGAGAAGCCAGAGATATCCTTGAGAATGTGTTAGCCCTGCCTCTACTTGTCATAGAATGAAAGGCTAATTCATACTTTTAATGCCTCATTATGCTGTGAGCTAAATTTTCTAGAAATTTCTGAATGCTCGGGATTCACAATTTTAAACAAGCTTCAACAAGAATGAATGCTCATCTTTTCTTGAGTGCCAACAATCATAAAAACAAAGCACAAGGCTGAGTGCACAGTTAACTGTATTAGATGCTTTTTATTGTAGAGATCAGAGAGATAATCTCAGCCAACACAGTAAAGCTGGAATATCAGGATTGTTTGAAGACTGCTTAGCCATGCTTAGCCAGTCTAGCTGTCACATTGTACATGATGTGTTTTATTGACTGCCTTTCACCTTTGACACAAGCGGGAAGTCTTTCAGTGGGCTCAGTTTTGATATTAAAGGTTAAATTGATCTGAAATTACCTGGTGCCCTAAATGCAGCGTTGTGAAGACATTTGTCTTCGGGCAGAGAAAACATAGTAACACTGAGAGTGGCACAGGTTTTACAATATATAACTGACAATAAGGAAAAAAAATTTTTCTTCAGCTATTTGGCCTTCTAAAGTTAATTATTCTACCATATTGCCTAAATCATATTATAAACATATGGTATATATCATTTTTTCAAAACTTTTGACAAAGAACTAACTATATATTTAAAAAGTTAAAATAATTTCAACCTTCTAGTTTTATTACAAAGCTGAACAAGAAATCATGTTTTTATAATGGGGCAAAGATAATACTATGTTAAACCCAAAAACAAGAGTAGGAAAATCAGCATAGCTGCAGCAATCATGCACTATAGGACCATAAACACAGACCCAAATTTTCGCAAAACTGAGATGTGGACAAGATTATATTTCACATTGGACATTCAGTACCTGTAACTATTAATGGTGAATAGCAAATATCAATAAATTATATTAAAAAATAAGTGCTTGGACAGAAGACCAAGTATACTTCTAAAATAAAATCAAATAAGTACCAGTACAGAAACTTTGGCTTAATTGTTTTTATTTTTAGTCAATGGTTGGCAGGTGGGAAGGGGTAAATACAAGATTTATTATTATTTTAATTCTAGTTGAAAAATTGTGTTACTTTTACCTTTTGAAAACACAAAAACAATGCAAATATAGATGTTACATGCAATTCAAGCTGGACTAAATTGAAATATACTCTGCAGCTTCATCAACACTCAGTTTTAATATGTGATTTAGGATTCTAAAGAATACCCCAGAACGATAATGAGGGTATATTTTATATCTATATCTACACTAGTATCTGTATCTATACTTATTTATCTACCTGAACATATACATGTGTATATGTGATATATATATAGTATGTGCATATTGATAATTACATAACAATAAAGTTAGTTAAAAGTGACAATAAAGTAACTTAATTTTAATATATTTTTAATTTCCCAAAAGCATTACTATTGATACTGTTTCCATAGACTGTTAGAATATTGTCACCAACCTTAAAATGGTAATACTATTTTTTCAACCAATGACATAATATTTCTACAAATATTTAAAAATATTAAAATTTTAAATTTTAAAGTCCTATGCATGTGCAAAAATAAATTAATATATTAAATTAGTAATGTGCAATGCAATGAGTAATTTATAACAAAAGTATCACAAACGATAGCACACCTAAGATTCAAATATCTATTCCTAACATTTGGTAGGCTATCCTTTATTTAATAAATTTAAGGAGAGAAAGACTTATATTTTTTAAATTCAGAAATTTGTATAAATCATGCAATCTTGTTTTTTAATTTTTAGGAAAAGTTAAAAACTCATTAGTTAGTTATCATCTGAATTTCTATCAATGGTTAAAAATAGTAATTCTCAACTTTTTGACTTTGGATACCTAGAGGTCCTCTAGACAGTTTTAGAGGTTCTATAGCAACAAAACTACATTAATAATAATGTAATTTACTGTTTTACACTCATGCTCTTACAAATATACAAAGTATGAAGAGCTTATTGAAATTATTGTCATAATTTCCATTTCCATAATTCATGAACTTTTAAAAACACTACCTCTTTTCTTCCAAAGAGGATTAGTCTTGAGACTGAAAATTTTGTGAAGTTTGCTTTTTAGTTTAGGCTACCTTGGGATTCATGACCCCTTCCTTCTTTCCTATTTCTCCCCTTTAGAATAGAAATATCTATTCCACCTATACCTGTAACATCATTGTATTTTGGCAACACATATCTTACTTGTTTTATAGGTTCATAGTTGGAGAAAAACTTATCTTTAGCATAAATCATACTTTGAGTCTCACACATATTTGATTTAGATGATACATAGATGAGGTCTTGGACTTTAGACTTTAGGATTGATGTTGCAATGGGTTAAGATTTTGGTGGCTATTGAGATAGTAAAATGTGTATTTTAACATGTGAGAAAGACACACATTTTGTAAGGTCAAAGGAAAAATGTCATGGGGTGAATGTTTCTGTCCCTGTAGCATTCATATTTTGAAAGCCTACTCTTTAATAGAATGGTATTAAGAAGTGGAACCTTTGGGATGTCATTAGTATTAGATGAGGTCATGAAGGTAGATCTCTCTTTAATGTAATTGGTACTCTTAAAGAGTCCCTGGAGAGATTTTATCTTGCAGCTCTTCACTTTGTAAAGACACAATGAAAAGCTAACAATCTGTAGCCCAGAAGAGGGCCCTAACCAGAACCCAATCCTATTGACACCCAGATCTCAAATTTCTAGCCTCCAACTGTGAGGAATTACATTATTGTTGTTTATAAGACACCTAGTCTATGGTAATTTGTTATGTGAGTCTGTAATTGACTAAGGTAATCCATTGCTTCTATTGGTCAATCAGTAAGACTTTCATCCCTTTTTCAAAATCTAATACATAATCCAAGTGCCTCAAGTCAATGTAACTCCCAAAATTGTTTCTGGAGCTATTGAAATAGTATTTTTTCTTTGGGATTGCTAGCTATGAAAATAATACAGACCTCAAATAATTCTACAAAAAATATACCTGTACATGCATATTTGTAGCAGCTTTATTCAAAAATAGCAAAAACATGGAACCAACCATGCTACCCATTGAAGCTGGACTGGATAAAAAAATGTGGTACATATACACAATGGGATATTATGCAGCCATAAAGAAGGACAAACATATGGATTTCACAATAACTTGGATGGATTTAGAATATATCATGCTCAGTGATCTATCACAGAAACAAAGAACAGAGCACTATATGTTCTTACTCATAAGCGGACCTTGAACAATTATCATAATACTATAAGTAAGGGATTGGAAATAGTAGGAAATCATAGGGGGAGGGGGGTGAAATTGGCAGTAGTGGGAAACTTCCAGGGTGGGGCAGGGGCACACCTCATCAACAAGCATAATGAACATTTGTATACCTAACCCTGAATTGTACCCCACATCTTTAAAATAAAATAAAAATAAATAAATGGAAAATAATATAGACCAAGGGCTACCAGAGACACTATTAAACAAAAATCTACCTAGGGATTGAGCCAACAAGTAAAATTAAGGGAGAAGAAAGAGTAATTTCTGCTGACATCTCATGAGGTCTTGATTCACACACATGAAGACAGTAGTTTGGTTTTAAAAGTGTCATATATAATAAATTTCCCCCTTCTCTTCTTTTTCCTTTCCTTCTTTCAGTTATTTTCTTTTCAATTTGCTCTATTTGCATTTCTAACATAAGTTTTAAAAATGTACACTATTATAGTGATGGAGATACGATATGAAACTATGTGAAAGTAATTTCAACTCAAATATTCTTTGAAGCACATTGTATTGTAAGCATATAGAAAATATGATAAAATATAAGATTTAGTGCTTTAGTTGGGCTAGGAGACAGAATGTGAACTGAGAAGAGCCAGGCTTTGGTTCTGATATTGAAGTCTATGTATTTTAACTTTGTCTTATTGTTTTGGAAATTTGGATGTTCAGCTGCATTCTTTCTATGGAACTGTACATGATTAAATTACCAGGTCCAGTGTATTTTATATAGAAATTTCTAAGTCACTGAATACACTAAACATAATTAACCAATAATTATGACTTCAACTCCAGAGTCCACGAGAGTTTCCATTTTTGTAAAGAAGCACATTTTTGCTTTAACTTAAATTGCAATATACTCAGAACAACTAATGTCAACATGAGTTTTATTAGTCAGTGTTCTCCAGAGAAAAAGACCAATAAGAGATACACATACATACATCCTCACTCACACACACACACACACACACACACACAGAGAGAGAGAAAAAGAGAGAGAGAAGAAGGAGGAGGAAGAGGAGGAGGAGGAGAGAGGTTTTTAATTAAAAACTGACTCATAAAATTATAAATATTGAGAAATCCCATGATTTGCCATTTATATGTTGAAGACACAGAGAAGTCAATGGTATAATTCATTTGAAATCTAAAGGTCTTAGAATATGGGAAGTCAGTGGTAAAATCTGAGTCCAATAGTAGGAGAAGATGTGATGTGCTGTCCCGGCTTAATCAGTAAGGCTGATATCTCCTTTTTAAGTTTTTTGTACTACTCAGACCCTCAACATATTAGGTGATGCCCATCCACATTGGGGAGGGCAATCTGCTTTTCTAAGTCCATCAATTCAAATGCTAATGTCATAAAGAAACACTCTCTCAGACACAGAAACAATGTTCAATCTGAGCATCTCATGCCAAGTAAAATGGTACATTAAAATTAACCATCATAAAGTTATTATCCATTTCTTATATTTTTCTAATTTATCTTTGATTATATAGTTGTATCTCATTTTCTTCTTTCTCCCACATTATAAACAAACATTATAGAAATACTATGTGTTGGTAGATTTTATGTATTGTCAAGAAAAAGAGATATATAGTCTAAAACTTGCTGCAGTAAAACTTATGTGTCATACAAGAGTAGTTTTTTCTACAAGAGTCCTGGGGGTTGATTGTTTGCATATTGGCAGCAATGAATACCTAGAAACCTAACACCAACCAGTATAACTTTTTATGGTATTATAGCTTATAAAATGTTTTGCTAAATCAATGAGGAAAAAATATTTTCATAAAATTTTAATTTTTTAAGTAGGATACTTAACATCTCTGAATATGGATTTATGGGAATGACAGTTGCTCATATCTGTTACCACTAATCAAAAAACAGTATTCCTATTCTGGATCATGTACAAAACCAAATATTAATTTTTTACCTACCTACAACATCTAGCTGATATAGCCGTGTTCTACTATGTGACAGTAATATGTACATTGAATACATCACTCATCCATCTGAAAGTGGAATGGAAACTTTACTCACAGCTGGTCTTGGCGTGACTCAGCTCTGTACCTCCTTCATCTTCATTTCTCATTCTTCTCCAGAATCCAATAGGTTAGTTTATGAATATGTGTCTCATGGCAGCGATAGAAGGGCAGGAGAGCAAATAATAACTCAAAAGGCACCTTGGGTTCCAGGACTGGAATAGATACACCATCACTTCTGCTCAATTTATTCTCCTAGTCATACCAAGGCCCAAATTCCATAAAAGCGAAAACAAATTCAACTTTCTTATGAGAAAGAGTTACTAAATCACATGACACAATGTATAAATAAAGGAAAAGGTGATATGTCAAAACCATCAGGACAATTTATCACAGTCTACTTTATTGGGTGCCATAATTATATTCCTTTCCATGCAAAATAATATAATAGATATACCAGGAAATTCAAATTTGTCTATTCATGATCAGGGTTGAAATTCATAATCTTATTATTGATATCCAGTTCCTTGTGTTGTACATCTTCATCTTATGGTCTGCACAGAGCATGTATGATTTTGAAATAAGAACAGATAAACACAATGAACTCATTCATTTAGAAAAGTAAAAAATGTGAGACACAGAGCAGTGAATGGCCAACAGAATTTCTGAGATCCCACTGATTTTTACCAGGCAGGCCCTTCTAGTGGTGAAAATGGTTATAGTTTAGGTATTGCTCTACTCTGTCAGCATTTGCACCCATGTCTGTTGTCCTATGTCCTTTGGGATGTTCTTTTCTCCATAGTTCTCCTTAACCATTTCCCAAAAAAAGGCATTGGAAAATAGATTTTTGTGCACATTTCTCAGCCTACTTGTTACCAGTAGAAAGTTAAGGACCCAAATGACTTAATGCATACTGAATAATATCAGATCTCGATTTTAGTAGAGATGACGTCTTGCAATGTTGTCCAGGCTGGTCTCGAAGTCCTGGGCTCAAGTGATCCTCCTACTTCAGCTTCCTAAAGTGCTTGAATTACAGGTGGGGCTGCCATGCTCAGCCTTGAATAATGTCAGACTTTGATATTGTCCAGGTTGGCACTAATAAATTATTGGGGGGGTCTGAAAACTCATAATAAATTTCCAAATAATCTATGGACAAAAGATAATTAGATAGTTTTCTCAATAAATACCATTGAAAACAAAACATATCCAAAAGTTGTAAGATAAAGCTTAAGGAAAATAGTGATTTGAGGGAAATGTATAGCATAGGAGAAACAAGAGTCCTGAATAAATGGACTAAGCTTCCAATGTAAGAAATCAAAGGCAAAAGAGCCCACTAAATGGAAAGAAAGCAGAAGAGTAAAAATAATAAATACCAGAGGAGATATTAGTAAAAAAGAAAATAAATAAACATTGAAGAAATATAAACATGAAGTGCATAATTTGAAAATATAAAATACAATGCATTTATATAGAATTAATATGAATACAAAATATTTCAATGTAAATATTAAATAAAATCAATTGATATCTAGAAGAGTTACAAAGAAAAAGGGAGAAGTCACAAATTACCAGTCACCACAGAGATTCTATGAATAATAAAATAATAATATGGAGAATACTATGATGATGTATTTTGCCAATAATTTTAACTAATTAGAATCAGGAATAAATTCCCTAATATATAGACCTTAGTGAAGCTTAGCAAAGAAGAAATACATAATTTAATTAGCTTTACATTTAGTTTTAAAAACTTCAAAATGTTAATAGTTTAACATTTTTCTGCAAGGTAAAGTTTGACTCTACCCAGATGACTTCACTGGAGCAGTACACCAAATATTTAAGGGAGATATAATACCATTTCTATCCAAACTCCTTCATAATTTTGAAGTTACAAATTCATTTTGTGAAGTCAACATCACTTTGATACCAAAACAGAAAAGGCTTTTAAGAAAAAATTAGAGAATTCCAAGATGAAGATGTGTCAGTCAGTGTGTAAGTCTCTATATAAGTGAGTGTGTGTAAGGACAAATATGGCCTAAGTTCTACTGCTGAGGTAGCTGTCCTGAGTCCCTCTAAATGGATCCCAGCACAATAAGTAGCCTAGAAGCATACATCATCTTTGGGACCCTATCCTGAAGAAAGTAGCAAGGAACAGCCGCTGAATGGTACCGCTGGTCACCACAGCCTTCGGCGCAGGATCAGACATTGGCAGCAGGTACCATGGAGAAAATACAGTGAAGGGATTAGTCACTGAATCCCAGGAGAGAAGAAAGTGAAGAGGCACTGCCACCACCTCTTTCTTAGAACCTGGGCAGAGACAGGCTCCTCCATGCGCACTTGAACAATGGAACTAGCCCCAAGACTGAGTGGTAAATTCAGCATCTCTCTGAGGCTGATCATCATCAACCCAGAGAGGACACCCTGGGTGCATTACCCCTGAAGGGACAGATCTGGTGCAGAGATCCAGTCATTCCACCCCTACACTGGACCTCTCACAAGACTACAGATGCAATCAGAGGTGAAGAATCCAGCCCACAGTAGATGGATGGGGGTGAGTTTTAAACTGATTCAGCCCCCTTCACCCAGCAATTCATGAGGCATGTGACTCACATGAGAAATGACCTGATTGGCATGCAGAGAGGGTTGAACAGAGGTAGACCTGTTGGGGATGGTTCATAGCCTTCCCCTGACTGCACAGTGTAAAGGGAGGCAGGTCTTGAGGATGGAGACACTTCCCTTCTGCCATGAGACAAGTGCATCAGTGCATGAGTCAAGGGGCACAAAAGGAAGCCAAAGTTTCAGAAATTGTGACAGGAGAGAACTCATGAATTACAAGTTTATTTTTTATCTTACTTTTTTTGCCTTCTGTATATACTTTGGTGTTTGTGTGGGGGGGTTATGTGCTTCATTTTGTTTTGTTCCTTCTTTTTTCACATAAGGGTATATATGAGTGTGGAGTTGTTGGTTTCAGTTTTCTTCTTTTTTTACTTTTTTTATTGGTTTCTTTGTTTGTTTGTTAGTTTGTATTTCCTTCTCTACTTCTTTCTCTTCATTGTCTTTCCTTCTCCCTTCTCTTTTTCTCAGTTCTCTTCCTTTCTCTTATGTTATTTTATGTTTTTTTTTTTTTGAGTTGGAGTCTCACCCTGTTACCCAGACTGGAGTGCAATGGCACCCTTACAGCCGCTGCAGCCTCAACCTGCTGGTCTTAGGTGATTCTTCTGCCTCAGCCTTCCAGGTAGTTGGAACTGCAGATGTTCTACATGGACATGTTGTGAGGTGGAGAGAAATGGGTCCCAGGGAGCTCTCACCCCATTCAGTGAACATTGTAATCTGCAGGCAGCTTTGGAATCTTAGCACTCCTCAATACACCTTATTCAGATCTGAATACTGCAAAAGGACAGTACAGAACCCCATCCCCAACCTAGCTTCAAAAGTGAACAAATTCAAAGACTGTACCTGGGGAACAATAAGGGGTTGAGCAGATAGAAGTGAAAACCACCACCCCCCTCACTAAACAATGGAAGTGAAGAGAAAAAACCCATCACAAATGAAGAGCAATAATCAGAAAACACAAGCACCCCACAAAAGATAGTGTAGGAGAATACAGACTCAGGTACTTAATCAATAAAGAGAACCCAGAATGACTGGTCACAGACCATAAATGCAGAGATCAAGGAATGTTTGGAGAGGATAAATAAGAATAAAGAAAGGCAAGAGGAAAACATGAAAGAATTAATTTCTGAGATGTTGGCCATAAAGCATACTGCCCATGACATTAACAATAGACTAACAAGCATTAAAGTAGAATCAAACAAGCAGAAGAATCTCAGAGCTTGAAGACCAGAATGTGGAGTTAACCCAATCAATTAAAAACAGAAAGGAAGCTTAAAGAGAAAGAATAAAGCCTCCATGAGATGTGCAATTAAATTAAGAGAACAAATGTACACCTGATTAACATACATGAAGCAGAAAAGAAGACAGAGAATACCTTGAAACAGACATTCCATGAGGTACTCCAAGAAAACTTACCTTATCTCATCAGAGACATGACCATCCAAATAGAAGAGATTCAGACAAACCTTGCAAGGCATCTAATGAGAATACCAACACCTAGATACATAGTAATTCACTTACACAAAGTAGACATAAAAGAAACAATTCTACATGCAGTGAGAGAGAAATGTCAGACTACCTACTGGGGAAGACAAATTAGAGGAGCAGACTTATCTACAAATATACTACAGTCTAGAAGAGACTGCAGCTAATCTTCAAACTTCCAAAAGATAAGCAATTCCAACCAAGAATATCCTACTCAGCAAAACTAAGCTTCATCATAGGATAATTAAAATCCTTCCCAGACATCCAATCTCTAAGAGTTTATGCAGATTCTAGATCAGCTCTACAGGAGACACTTAAAATGGTATTAAGCACAGAAGGAAGAAAAAAAAATGACCATGCAATTTGCAGTGATGCAGAAAAACATAAAATCAACACAGCATACATTGCAACTGCAAAATTGAAAACACACATATATACTGATCCCCAAATTAAAAGAGAACAAACTAACAAACAATGCTTTATGAGAGTTTCATGACAGGAATAAACTCTCAGATCTCAATAATCAGCCTGAATGTGAATGGACTAAATGCACCACTAAAAAGACAGAATGCAAAACTGGATAAAAAAATCATGAACCAAAAAAATGCTGCCGCTGGAAAACACATCTCACAACAAAGGACACATCCACAGACTCAAAGTTAAAGGTTGGAAAACAAGCTATCAGGCAAATGAAAAACTAAAAAAGGTAGGAGTTGCAATTTTAATGTCAGACAAAAATAACCTTTGAACTTTCAAAAAAATATATATATATATGAAGAACCCTACATAAGGATAAAAGAGTCAATCCATCAATATGAAAAATTCAACGTAAACATATATGCTCCCAACACAAGTGCATCAGGTTTTATAAAGCAACTACTAAGTAAACTGAAAAAAGATATTGACTCTAACACTATAATAACAGAGGGCTTATATACACCACTAACAACTCTAGGTAGTTCATAAATACAAAAAATCAACAAGAAGATCTGAAACCTCAACTTGACATTTGACCAAATGGACTTAACAGATACCTATAAAACACTCCACCCAACAACCATGGAATATACCTTCTACTCATCACTGCAGGGAATATGCTCCAAGATCAATCACATCCTCAGTCATAAATAAAGCATAAACAAATTTTGTAAGATCAAAATACTAACATGCCCCCTCTCAGTCTAGAGTGGAATAAAAATAAATATTGCCATGAACAATATCACCCCAAAACACACAAATACATGGATACTACACAGCATGATGTTGAACAACTCTGGGGTTAAGACAGAAGTCAAAATAAAAACAGAAATTAAAAGATTCGTGGAAACAAATGAAAACAAGTGCACATCCTATCATTATCTCTAGGATGCCATGAAATCAGAACAAAGGGGGAAATATATAGTTATACACAAAAATATCAAGAAATTAGAAAGACCATGAGTTAGCAGCCTAACAAATCACCTAAAGAAGATGGAAAGGTAAAACTGCCAAAACTTTAACTTCAGCAGAAGAATCCAGATTACCAAAGTAAAAGTCCAAATATAGGACATAGATGAGAAAAATATCATAGAAAAAATCAACAAAACAAAATCTGTTTCTTTGAAAAGATCAACAAGTTTGATGAACCCCTAGCCAGATTGGTCAAGATAAAGAGAAAAAGAGTTCAAATAAATATAATCAGAAATGCAACTGACCTCAAAGAAACACAAACGACTAACACAGGTTACACCTATATGGAAACAAACTTGAAAACCTAAGTGAAATGGAGGATTTTCTGACATCACACAACATCCCAATGTTGAAACAAGATGAAATTGAGATCCTAAATAAAAAAATAATAACCCAGGAAATTGTATACATCACAAGAAAACTGCCTACAAAAAAACAAAACAAAACAAAATTCCTATCCAGATGACTCTCCAGTGGAATTCTACAAAACCATCAAGGAGAAGTTGATACCAATCCTATTAAAAAGAATTCCAAGAAATTGAGAAAGATGGAACTCTCTACTAATCATTTAGAAAGCTAACATCACTCTGATACCAAAACCACATAAATATCCAACAACAAAAAAAAGAAAACTACAGGATAATATTCCTGATGAATATTGATGCAAAAATTCTCAACAAGATTCTGGCAAATAGGATCCAACAACACATCTAAAAATCATTCATCATGACCAAATAGGCTTCCTTCCTCGGATCCAGAGCTAGTTCAACATCTGTAGGTCCATACATTTAATTGATACATCAAAAGATTTAAAAAATTAAACACATGATTATATTATTAGACACAGAAAAAGTTTTAGTCAAAATAGAGCATTCTTTCTTGATAAAAATCCTTGAACACCTAGGCATTGAGGAAACATACCTCAAAATAGTAAGAGCCATCTACAATAAACCCACAGCTAACATATTGCTAAATGGACAGAAATTGGAAGCATTTCCCCTGAAAACTGTGACAAAACAAGACTGCCCACTCTCATGTCTCCTGTTCAACATAGTGTTGGAGCCTTAGAGCAATTAGATAAGAAAAGGAAACTAGGGTATCTGAATAAGAAAAGAGTATATTAAGTTATCCTTCTTTGCTGGCGATATTATCCTAGACCTTGAAAACCCTAGAGTGTCTGTCAAAATTCTTCTTACACTGACAAAAGATTTTGGCAAAGTCTCAGGGTACAAAATGAATGTACAAAAGACACTTGTATTTTTATACACCAACAACAAATATACAGAGAACCAAATAAAAAGCACAATACATTCATAATAGCTAAAAAAATAATGAAATATTTTGGCATCTTCCTAATAGAGAAGTAAAAGACCTATACCAAGAAAACTATAAAATATCGCATAACAAGACCTTTACAAAGAAAACTACAAAATACTACATAAACAAACAGAAAAATATTCCATGCTGATGGGCTGGAAGAATCAACATTATTAAGATAGCTATCTTCCTCAAGGCAAACAACAGATTCAATGTTACACCCATTAAATTACCAACTTCATTAACTCAGACCTGAAAATGACATACAGAAATCCATATAGAAACATAAATAATATTGAATAGCCAAAACAATTCCCAGACCAAGAAAAAAAAAAAAAAGAAAGAAAGAAAGAAAGTAGGAGATATTACACTCCAGACTTTAATGTGAGGCTGTAATAATCAAAACAGTCTGCTATTGCTATAAGAACAGGCATACAGACAAATAGAACATGACAGAGTTTCCAGAATGAAAATCTGAATCAAAATCTCAATTTCTCAATCCACTTATCTTTGATGAAGGCTCCACCAACAACCAATATTTAGTAAATGGATCAGGGAAAACTGGCTGACCACATGCAGAAGAATGAAACAGGACCCCTACTTTTCACCATACACGAGAATCAACTCTAAATGGATTAAAGACCTAAACATAAAACCTCAAACTATAAGAATCATAGAAAAGGCAGGAGACACCCTTAAATAAATTGAAATAGGCAACCAATTCCTGATCAAAACCCCAAAAGCTCTTGTCATAAGAGATAAGATAGACAAGCAGAACCTCACCAACTGAAAATCTTCTGCAAGCAAAAGAAACAACTAAGAGAGTGGAGAGACACCACATGGAGTGGAGAAAAAATGGTACTGTACATCTGAAAAAGGCCTAACATCCAGGATCTACAAGGAACCCAAATGTGCCAAAAGAAAAAGAAACACACAGCCCTATTAAAAGGTGTGTAAAATATATGAATAGAATCTTCTAAAAGAAGACATACCGGCAGCCAATAGATACATGAAAAAATTCTCAGCCTCAATAATCATCAAAGAAATGCAAATCAAACCCACACTGAGATACTACCTAACCCCAGTAAGAATGACCATTATTAATAACTAAAAAAAACAACAGATGCTGGAGAGGATGTGGGAAAAAGGGAATCCTTCTTCATTGTTGGTGGGAGTGTAAACTAGTACAACCACTGTGGAAAACAGTGTCACAGTTCCAAAAGGATCTAAAAATCCACCTTTCATATGATCCAACAATCCCCCTTCTGGGAATATACCCAGAGGAATCCAAATCATTCTACAAAAAAGATAACTGTGCATACATGTTTATTGCAGCACTACACAATAGCAAAAACATGGAACCAATGATCCTACCCATCAAAAGTGGACTGGATAAAAAATGTGGTACATACACACAGTGGAATACTATGCAGTCATAAAGAAGTACCAAATTATGAATATCTCAGCAACTTGGATCTATTTAGAGTCTATCATACTCAGTATTCCATCACAGAAATAGAGTTGAGTACCACATGTTCTCACTTATAAGGGATCCTAAATATTTCTCATGATACTACAAGAAAGCAATTTCCAGTAGCAGGACACTGCCAGGGGAGGGAGGGAGGTGGGCACATAACATCAGTAAGGTTACCTGATCCCAAAGTAGGCAAAGTGAGGACCAATCGGAGGTCCAAACTTGACCTTTATGATGATCACCTATGTATATAATCCTGAATTGTACCCCACATCTTTAAAATTTAAAAAAAATTAAGAGAGAAAATTAAACTCACACTGCTATCATCAGCAAAGAAATACATATATACATATGTTAGAGACACACTCTGTCACCTAGGCTAGAGTGCAGTGGCATGCTCACAGCCCCACAGTCTCTGCCTGTTGGGCTCAGGCAACCATTGTGCCTCAGCCTTCCAAGTAGCTAAAACTACAGGTGTGTGCCACCATGACTGACTAATTATTTGATTTATTATAGGAATGAGGTCATGCCAAGTTAACAAGTCTGGTATGAAACCCAGGGTTCGGGCAATTCTCTGACCTCTGCCTCTCAAAGTACTGGAATTACAAGTGTGAGCCATTGCATATGGCCAATATGCAAAATTTTCTAATAAAATAATACACATTCACATTCAACAATATATAGAAGAGACAATATACCATGACCAAAATGAGGTTTATTCCAGGAATGAAGGATTGATTTTACTTTATCTAAATATATTAACAGATCTAAAAAATAAACTTCCTGAGATTCTTTTGTTAAATAAAATATCTATACATGATAAAATCTCAAAAAACTAGCTATAAAACGCAAATTGCTCACCTGATAGAGGATATACCTGTGAAAAATCTTTAGGTAGTATCTTGCTGAATTGTGGAAGCTTGAGTGTTTTATCCTCTAGGCAAAAAACAAGCTAATAATATATAATCCAATCAATTCTATTCAACATTTAATGAGGCAACTCAACAAATGATAATAATTATAATAATGTAATAATGATCATTGTAGTAAGCACACACATAGAAAGGAAGAAATAAAATTTTATTTATTCACAGATAGCATTATTGTTTGTGCATACAGAAAGTTTCAATGAATTCATATACATATATTAAATAAACCCTACTAAAACTGAAAATAGATTTGTATTATTAATGAATACATTGTAAATATAAAATTATTTTATGTGTCTGTATACTAACAATACCTTACCTTAAAAAGTTCTTACCAAACACCTCAGATATTTTATTCCTGTGATGGTTAATTTATGTGCCAACTTGATTGGGATAAGGGATGTTCAGATAACTGGTAAAACATTATTTATTTACATGTCTATGAAGATGTTTGCAGAAGAGTTTAACATTTGCGCTAGTAGACTAAGAACATCTATCTGCTCTCACCATCTTGCACAGACATCATCTAATCCTTCGAGGACCTTAAAATAGTACAAAAAGGCAAATAAAGGGTAATTTCTTTCTCTTTCATTTTGAGCTGGGACATCCATTTTACCCTGCCCTTTGACTCCAGTGATACCAATTTTTGACTCTTTGAACTCTGTAACTTATCCAATATGTCTCCCTTTCTTTCCCACCTTGGGATAATTGATGCCATTTGCCACAGGCTATCATGGTTCCTCAGCCTGTATACAGTGAGATTTGCTGTTATTCTAATCATTTAAGCCAATATCCATAATGCATCTCTTTCTCTGTCTGTCCCTGTCTGTCTGTTTCCATAGTCTCTCTCTCTCTCTCTCTCTCTCTCTGTATGTATATATACACCTTCTACTAGTTCTTTTTTCTGAATGTATAATTCCTATACTTTTCCAAAGAAAAATAGAGATAAAAGTATATAGAAACATTTTTATACAACTGAATAAGTTAAAATGTTATACTATGTAATGTCTATTAAGAGAAAAATGAATAAACTAAAATATTCTTTTATATTTTTAGTATTTTTAATGATAGAAGTGTTCAATTATATCTTCTTATGAAGCCAAATCTATGCCATTCTATACATAACTCCTGAACACATTGTAGCATATCATTATTCAACAAAGACCAGCATTACTTAATGATTTCAATATTATCACATTGCAACAATTATTTTAGTGCATATCCAATTGAGCTTTTGACACAACTGGCACTAATCATTAAATTCAACCTATAGTTATTGAGCGCCTAACTGAGTACACTCAAGATTGGAATCTCCATCCAAACTATATTAATGTTCTAATCATTCATATTGCCTCTATATGCCAGGTATTTATTATTATAACCTGTTCCAAAATCCTCCAGGTTTTTTTTTAATGATTTGCAAACAACAAAATTCTGATTTTCCATCATGATACAATACTGACAGCTTTTAATTTGATGATAGAATAAATTGGTTTCTAGTTCTTTACATACTGTATAATCTTAATCATCTATTTTTTCATCTCATTATAGGTATTATATTTAATTATCCTTCCCTTTTGATTTCTGGTTGGGCTGTAAAAGAAAGAGCATTTACACTGCTTTCTTAATAAGTGACTCTTATGAAAGGCCTGCTGTGTCTCTTGCCACTTCCCTCCCTATTTCTCTTCTTAAAGAGATGACTAATTCAACTAAAGAAACTTCATATTTATAGGTCTGAAATAATTATTTTAAGAAGTCTTCTTTCTTTTTAATTTTAAAGATGTGGGGTACAAATAAGGGTTAGGTATACCAATGTTATTATGCAGGTTCCCTTGTTAATGAGGTGTGTCCCCCACCTCGCCTGGCAGTTTCCCACTATTGCCAATACCAACCCTTTCCCCTGGCAGTTTTCCACTACTGCCAATCTCTTTTTTACAGTATTATTATAATTGTTTAATGTCTGCTTATAAGTGAGAACATGTAGTACTCATTTCTTTGTTTCTGTGCCAGATCACTGAATCCCTCAAAGTTGCTGTGAAATTAATAACTTTGTTCCTCTTTACAGCTGTGTAATATTCCATCATGTATATTTACCACATTGTTTTAATCCAGTCTTCTTTCAGTGGATGGCATGATTGTTTTTGCTACTGTGAATAATGCTAAAATAAACATGCGTGTGCAGGTACCTTTTTTATAGAGTGATTTGAGTTCCTTCGGGATATTCCCAATAGGGAGACTGTGAGGTCGTATGGAAGACTGATTTTTAGATATTTTAGGAATTACCACGCTGACTTCCACAGAAGGTGTACTATTTTACACTCCCACCAACAGTGTAGAAGTGTTCCCTCTTGCCCACATCCTCTCCACTCCCCAGCATCTGTTGTTTTTTGAGATATTGATGATGATCACCCACTGGAGTTAGGTGTATCTTAGTGTGGTTTTAATGTGCATTTTTTTTGATGTCTGGTGAGACTGACTTTTATGCATCTGTTAGCTGCTCATATGTCTTTCTTTGAGAAGTGTCTATTCATATCTTTGGCCCACTTTGTAAAGGGGCTGTTTTTTTTTTTCTTTTTAGCACATTTGAGTTCCTTGTAGATCCTAGATGTAAGGACTTTGTCAGATATACAGTTGGCAAATATTTTTTTCCTTGTCCATGGGATGTCTCCCTGCTTGCTTGATGATTTATTTTGCTTTCTAGAAACTTATTAGTTTGATAAGGTTTTACTTGTGTATCTTATCTCTTATGGCATGGGCACTTGGGGATTTGATCAGAAATTGATTGCCAGTTCCAATTTCCATAAAGGTGTCTCCTTCATTTTCTAAGGTTCTTATAGTTTGAAGTTTCACGTTTAGGTCTTTGATCCATTTAGATTTGATTTTTGTGTATGGTGATAGGTAGGGGTCTTATTTTAATCTTCTGCATGCGTTCAGCCAGTTTTCCCAGAACCATTTACTAAATAGGTTCTCCTCTCCCCAGTGGTTGTTAGTGGAGGCTATGTCAAAGATGAGTCTGTTCATAAATTGAGATTTTGCTTCCACAATTTCTATCCTGTTTCATTTGTCTATATACTTGTCCCTGTACCAATACGAAGCTGTTTGAATTATTGTAACTTTATAATAAAATTTAAGTCTGGGAGTACAGTACTTCATGCTTTGTTTTTTTGTGTGTTTTTCTGAAAATTATTTTGGCTATTCGTGGTAGTTTATATTTCTATGTGAATTTCTATTTTGTCATTTCCAGGTCTGAGAAGAATGCTGCTGGTAATTTAATGGATATTTCATTAAATCTGTAGATTGCCTTGGGTAGGATGGATATCTTAACAGTGTTGATGTTTCCAGTCCATGAGCATGGAATATTTTTCTATTTGTTTGTGCCATATTTTATTTCTTTGAGCAGTGTTTTGTAGTTTCCATTGTAAAGGCCTTCACTTGACATCACACAACATCCCCAGGTTGAAAAAAGAAGAAAGTGAGACCCTAAATAGATCAATAACAACCCAGGAAATCAACTATGTCATGAGAAAACTACCTACAAAAAAAAAAGTCCTGGACCAGATGGTTTTCCAGCAGAATTCTACAAAACATACAAGGAGGAGCAGATAGTAATCCTACCGAAGGTATTTCAAGCCATCATGAAAGATGAAATTCTCCTCAAATCATTTTATGAAGCTAACTTCACATTGATACCTAAACCAGGTAAAGATCCAACAAAAAAGAGAACTATAGGCCAATGTCCTGGATGAAAATAAATGCTAAAATTCTCGACAAGATTCTAGGAAACCAGATCCAACAACATCTTAGAAATCATCCACCATGACCAAGGAGGCTTCATCCCCAGGATGCGGGGCTGGTTCAACATCTGCAAGACCACAAGTGTAATTAAATACATCAATAGGTGTAAAAACAAAAACCACATGATTATATCATTAGATGTGGAAAAAACTTTCAATAAAATCCAGCACCCCTTCTTGATAAAAACACTCAAACAAGCCAGGCTCGGTGGCTCAGCCTGTAATCCCACGCCTTTGGGAGGCGGAGGTGAGTGGATTGCCTGAGCCCGCAGTTTTGAGACCCGCCTGGGCAGTGAGATCTCATCTCTACAATAAAATCAAAAAATCAGCCGGGCATGGTAGCGCGTGCCTGTAATTCCGGCTACTCGGAAGGCCATGGTGGAAGGATCGCAGGAGCCCAGCAGGTCGAAGTTGCGGTGGCCGGGAGTGGCCACTGCACTCCAGTCTGGGCGACAGAGTGAGACTCCAACTCAAAAAAACAAAACAAAACAAAAAGAACCACCCAAACATCTAGGCATAGATGGAACATACCTCAAAATAGTAAGAGTCATCTATGAGAAACTCACAGTCAACAAACTGTTGAACAGACAGAAATTGGAACCATGTCCCCTGAAAACCGGTACAAGACAAGGTTGCCCACTCTCACCCCTCCTTGTGAACATAGTATTGGGTGTCCTAGCTAGACAAGAGAAGGAAATCAGGGGTATCCAAATAGGAAAAGAGGAAGTTAAGTTATCCCTCTTTGCAGATGGCATGATTCTATACCTCAAAAACCCAAGAGAATCTGTCAAAAACCTCCTTGCATTGATAAAGAACTTAGGCAAAGTCTCAGGGTATAAAATACATGTGCAAAAATTAGCTGCTTTCCTATACACTAACAATGAACATATAGAACTTCAAATAAAAAACATAATCCCATTCATAATAGTCACAAAAAATGAAATATATATTTTTCTTTTTAGCTTGTTTCCTAAAAACAAGACTGTACATATTTTACGTAGTAGTATAGGTAATAACTTAGCAAGGGATGGTAAATATTTAGGAATAAATATAATGCTGATGATTACACGATTTCAAGTGTGGACTTTTTTCTCAAATGTGGTTGTCTTAGACGAATGAACATTAGCTAGCTATTTTGAATCTAAAGACATAAATCATTCCTGAATATCTTAAAAACATGATAAAGATTTTTAAAGCCTTTGAAAACTACTTGGTTGTTACAGTTGCCGACTCTCCTAATTAGAGTTTATGATAATTTTGTCTAGCAAGTGCAGATTCTAAAATATAAGATTTTATTCTTACAAGTTAGCAATTTTCTTTTTTGGAAATTTTTGAATTAGTAAAAATTAGCATTTGGAGGAAATGTTGGCATGTAGTGATCGTTCAAAAGCATAATTCATCTAAACTTATCAGGTTGATTATTATAACAGGATTCCACTGTGCTTTTTATATTTTGTATGAAGAAAATATCAGACTTTTCATAATTCATATCAGACACATGTATTCATTACCTTTTCTGAGAACATAGTTACAAAGGCACTTATCTCTAATAATGGAAAAATGAAAAGAATTCAAAGAATTACACAGATTGGTTAAAATGCAAGAATATTTTGTCACATTATACAATGTGCCTGGTTCAATTGTGTCATATAATTCTTCAGGAAAAGTATTGCTAAGTGAGAGCAGGAAAAAAACATGCTTTATTCGTAGAAGACTCTTAGTCAGAAAATCATTATTTCCATGAAGAACATAATTTTAAGGATCTTGATTTCCTCCTGTGAATATAAAAGCAAGAAGCGTACCATAAATATATCTATACATTATTTGAGAAGGCCACATTTGAGTTATGTTCTGAATTTGGCAGTGTCTTAAGGTAATTATCTAGAAATATACATTTGAGCAATTCTTAACTTGCAGTTATAATTATTCTAACAAAAGAAAATATCATTTTAACTCAAAAGAGACTGCTCTATTTTAAGTATAAAATTAGACAGTTTAAATTTGTGAGCTAATTTGATCATTCAATCTAGAATTATGACCTCAAAGCTGAATTTGATGCTATTCTTGATCTCTGTCTTCCCCTATGATATTTTTTGGATTTTTTTGCATTAATTTTGTGTGATAATAGGATATCAGTTGCCTGGAAATACATTTGATAATTGCTTTCCCTGAAAAGGGAAACCGGAAACACTAGTAACAACCACAGTTTCTTGTATTGTCTTCCTCCATAAATGTATATTAATGCTCAAATAGGATTTGTGATAGTCATAGATTTCTTAAATAAAATATATTTCTACATTTTCCAAAGTTTTATAATAGCTTTGGGACAAACAGGAGCTGTTAGTACAAAAACATTGACTCAAAAGGGGTATGGACACATTTACAACTACTTAATATTGTATTTACTGCAAAATGTTATTTGGGCATTTCAAAGTAGCCAACTTGAACTTTGAAAGAACAATTTGACTTCGGTGTTAGTCGGGATAGTACTTTCCAGACAAAATTTCACAATAATTTTCATAACTTTTAAGAGATAATGACAGTACTGTAATACAAACACCTGGCTTATATTTTTGTATTTTTATTCTAAAATCTAACACATATTCTAGAATGTGGTAGACAAAATATATTTGAATAAAATACATGATAACACTTGTATATAATAATAATAAAAACTTTACTAGAATTCCCTGGCTTTTCACATGAAGACCAATATGATATACAAGGGCCAATATATATAATATGGCATAGAAATGATGCCTAGTACCTTATTAAATGTTAAAGTTTGTCATATGACTTCTCCATCCCAGATAGATTGCCCTTCTTTTAGTTTTGTTTCCAATTATTTAAAGAATTTTATTCTCCCTTCGGGCTAATGTTTTCTATAAAGAGATTAATATTTAACTCCCCAAAAAACTGTAATTTTTGAAAAGTCGAAATTATCTGTCTTTTGCATGTGACCATCTTATTCCCAGTAACTGGAGGATTATGCAGAATATAGTAAATATTGAATAAATATTATTTTAAACATATAGATAAATAAATACATGAATAGAAAGTAGTTAAGCCATTAATGAGATCAAAATCCTTATTTACTTTATTCCATGTGGAGAAAAGTGTACTCTCTTCTAAATAAACTCAAAGATATACATTCGTACAGAACTGACTGGCAGTCAAGAATTCAAAGCAAACATATAATATCTTATTTTGTAAATAAACTTCAATTTTTATCTATAAAAGTGAATCAATAAATCCAGTGACACATTTTACAGAAAAAATTATCGATAGTATTATAAAGTGCATTTTTACATTTCAAAAATATTTTGCAATATAGTGTTCGGACTAGTAAACTCCTAAGTTATTTGAAAGACAATATATGTACACATTTCATATCACATCGCAGAATATAGTGCTTATAAGCACAAATTTGTGTATGTAATAAACTCAGGCTATAGACTCAGCTTTACAACTTACTAGTGCTATGGTAATTTAAATTTTTTTTGATTTCCCAGCTTTTGCCAATCAGGGAAGCTGTCCTAAGCTTTGGTATCCAGGGTCTTTACTAGGAGTCAAATATATACAGGCAGCATCTGTATAATTGGTAATCAATCATATTTAACTTCTTAGAGAAAAGAATAGGTATTCACAATAAATTACATATTAGAATAAACTATCTGAAAAACTGATATCACATGGCCCAAGGCTTCAATCACACAAAATTGAAATACCACCCTAAATCATAATATTAGCATAACTTATTTGATGAAATTGATAGTGCATGGACATTTCCTCATAGAAGACATGCAAATGAGGAGGAGGCGGTATTTGCAAAGATGCTAGACAGTTCATTGTAGCATTATTCACAGTAAACAACATCGACAACAAGAATGAATAAAAAATGTAGTGTATATGTACAATGACATATATTCACTTTTATAAAAGAAGGAAATTCTGCAATATGTGACACATGAATAAACCTTGAGGACATTAGGCCATGTAAAATAAGACAGTCACAGAAGAAAATATACTGAGTGATTCCAATTACAAGAGGGTTTCAAAATATTCAGACTAATAAACAAGAAGTAGAATGGTGCTTTACAGGGGCTAAAAGGAAGAGGGGAAATAAGGATTTTCTGTTCAATAAGCATAAAGTTGCAGTTATAGGATAAATATGTTCTAGAGGTCAGATTGTAGACATAAACATATTGTAAACAAAAACAACTGTGTTCATAGTTAAAAATATTGTACCGTGTGCTTAAAATTTGTTAACAGGGTAGTTCTTGTGATAACTGTCCTTATGATAGTAAAAGAAAAAAAAAGAATAATTCTTATCTCTATCTATGGACAATTTGGTGATTATTCTAATTTTAATAATATAAATTGCCTGATTCATGAAAACAGAGTGTCTTGCAATTTAATTAGATACTTTAAAATTTATTTAAAATACATAATAGTCATGAGTGTACAAGTTTTGCATTCATTTAAAGAATTATAACTGTTCTATTATTTTTGATATTATTATAAATCAAATAATTTCCTTGATTTCATTTTAAATTGAGAAGGTATAAAAATAAAGTTTATTTTTGTATATTTATTTTGTGTCTCAGGAAATTCTTCTATAAGAAGAATTAGTACAGAATTGTTATAAAGAATTTCCTTCTACTCATTTTTGTAGTGTTTTTAATCACTATATAAATTCTTCATTAATATTTTGTCAATTTTTCTCTCTGTATCTCACACTGCAAAATATCTATCAAACCATCTTCAAGTTCACTGACCCTTTCTTTGTTAGTTAAAATGTATTATTGAGATTCTAGAGTCAAATTTTCATTTTGGTTATTTTACATTTCAATTACAGAATTTTCATTTAATTCTTTATAATAGTTTCTATATCTGTATCGATATTTTTATTCGATAAGTCATTGTCATCATACTTTATTTTACTTCTTCAAGTATGATTTTCTTTTGTTCTTTGAACACCTTTACAATAGAATCCTTTGAGTAATTTTTTGTATCCTTTGTCCACCATATGGGCCACTTCAAAGGGAATTTCTATCACAACATTTTCTCCCCTATGTTTCAGTTACACTTTCTTTACATGCCTCAAAATTTTTAGTTAAAACCGAGTATATTATATGAAATATTTTAGCTACTTTTGATACTGATTTCCCTTAGAGGCTGTTGTAATTTACTTGAGTTTATTTTTATTTTTTTACTTTTAATTACTTGATTAAAACAATTACTTAAATTGTGCTTTCTTTGCATCAGAATTTCTCTAATATTTCTCCAATATTACTGTTTTTTATTATTTGTTTTTAATCTTTTAGCTAAACTACCTAGCTATCTGATCTTACCTCTGGTTTGACATAAACAATAATTTGTCAAAGATTTCATTAACCCCTCTACCCTACACACTCACACCAGTTAGTCTTCTAACATTTTACCACTGGTGATGTACACGTGTGACTTGACGGTTGCTTTTTCAGTTCAGAAAGTTTACTTTTTTGTATTGTTACAGATTCAATTAAGGACTGGTAAATTGGATGTTCTTTTCCTGTTCACTTTTGACAGGGAACATGCTTGAGTGTTGTGGTAGTCAGAATAATGCCATCCCCAAAAATGTCTACCTTAATGTTTAAAACTTGTGTTGAATATGATTGGTCATATGGCAAAGGAAAATTAACATAGTAGATGGGGTGAAGGTTACTAACGATCTGCCTTTAAAATAGTAACATAATTCTGGTTTATACAGGCAGTCCAAATGTACTGATGAGAGTGATGCAAAAGAAAACCAGAGATAAGACAGAACGAGAAGAATTCTATCAGCCGTCGATGAATGGAAAGATGAGAAAGGAGGTCATGAGTCAAGGTATCCAAGCAGCTTCTTGAAATTGAAAATAAATAAACAAAAGCCTCAAACAAACAAACAAACAAAAAACAACCTAATTATTCTTTAGAGCTCCAAAAGTAATGCAGCCCTGGTGACATCTTTATTTTAATCTACTGAGACCAAAATAGATTTCTGAACTAAATAACTCTAAGATAATAAACATGTATTGTTGTAAGTTACTAAGTTTGTGGTAATAGCAGCCATATAAAGTGAAAACAGGCATGCACATTGTCTTCCAGATTGCCAGTGATGGCCATCATAATATTTTCAAGTTTGTCCCTTTAGGAGTATCCCTTAGAAATAGTAGCATATTGTTCAGTCAGTGTTTAGTCAAAGGTTGTTTCTAAGTCCCTTGTGCTAGTGAGATTTCTTCTTTGCCTTTATGGATCTCTACATGTACTGGAGAAGTCTTACTCTGATTGCCTCTAAGTGGGCTCAGCTTAGCATATAATCACAGCTTTCTTGAACTCCAAAATTGACTCTAAATCCAGGAAAAGTGTTCTTGAATACCTTTTCCTTTGATTTTATCTATTACATTTCTGGCTGCTCTGCTGTTTTGACTTTTATCAAATCTATTAAGCTTTTCTTTAGTGTTTTTCACCAAAATATTTTTTCTCTACAATACCTTTAGGAATAGAGTATTAAGTGAAATCAGTTCCCTCAGTAAATTTTGCACAGAGCTCTTCTTGCTTATGGTTTGCCTTTTCCTTTGGACAGAAACCCCTTAACACTGGATCCAGAGACGGAATCCTTTGCCCCTAGAGTGACACCCAATTACTATTAGTGAGCAATAGAGTAGGGGGAAGCTCCTGATATTTTCAGCTTGTCCTTGATTGCATAGAACCACAATCTTATGACTGATCATAGTGGTGATTGGATCTCCAGTATTCTCAGCCTTTCTAAATTTGAACCTTCCACTGTAGGAATGTGTCTTGGTGAGAAAAGACAGATCAAGTACTCTTGATCACTTCCCTCTAGAATAGATCTTTTGTACCATGGGGCTGAGGGTATGAAATATGGGAAATCCTACCCACAGTCTACCTACTACATTCTTGTGAAACCTTAGTCCCAGACTAGGAGCTTATGGAAGAAGGAGCCTTTTCCCTTGGATTGTACATTCTCTATACCTTCCATAACTTGGAGCTGGGGAAGAAGGTTGTAATAGAGTGTGCCATGGTTCAAATACCATGGACTCTTGATAGTCTTACTGAAATTTAGCAGCTTTTCTTGAATGACAATTTCTTTATTTGCTGTATGATCCTTGGATAGTTCCCAAAGACTTTAAAGAATTGCTTTTTGGTTTATCTTTAAAATAAATTTTACTACTTTTTTTAAAATCAATATTTTTTATTTTAAAATTGTGGGGTACAGTTAAGGGTTAGTTATACAAATATGCATCATTCAGGCACCCTTGTTTTGTTTTTTTTTTTTTTCTTTGCAGGGAAAAATGTGTTGAGCTTTCTACTCCATTGTTTTAGAAATATCATCCTTCTGCTATCTTGAAGCTTGCTTTAGCCAAATGGCCCTTTTCATGTTAAGTTACAAATATATCACTCCAGTTTGTGATGGTATGCCTTTGGTTCTATCTGAGGCAACAATTTGTTTGGTATAACACTACCCAAGCCTGTCAATGATGTGTGTCTCTTACCATGACTGGAGTTATTGTACAAATAGTGTAGAAAATTATCTGCTGAAGATGATGTTGTTTTTCTTCAGAGCAGTGAAGATATACATTGCAATTAAAAGCTTAAATTATAGTATATAAAGTCCAGATTTCATATATATGTGAATATATGTGTTTATATATAATAATTTGGTAATGTATAATGATTGTATTTACTTTTGGAAGTATTAAAAGTTTTTTTTTAATATCGATTTTTTTATTATGATGTTGTGGGGTACATTTAGGGGTTAGGTATACAATTACATTTCATTCAGGCACCCTGTTGATAAGAGGTGTTTCCCCGTCCTCAGACAGATATTTGCTACTGTTAATCCCATCTCCCCCCCCCATAGTTTCCCAGTACCGTCAGTCATTTTCTTATAGTATTACATTGGATGTTCAAGATCCATTATATGAGTGAGAACATGTGATACTCGGATCTTTGTTTATCTGAGAGGTCACTCAGTATTATAGACTCTAGTTCCATCCAGATTGCTGTGAAATTCATGATTTTGTTCTTTTTTATGACTGTGTAGTATTCCATAGTGTATATGTACCACATTTTTTTAATCCAGTCCTCTTTTGATGGGTAGCATGGTTGCTTCCAGGTTCTTACTATTGTGAACAATGCTGCGATAAACATATGTGTGCAGGTATCTTTTTTATAGAGTGATTTGAGTTCTTTAGGATATATTCCAAGTAGGGGGATTGCAGGGTCATATGGGAGGTTGATATTTAGAGCTTTTAGGAATTGCCACACTGCTTTCCACAGAGGTTGCACTAGTTTACACTCCCACCAACAGGGTAGAAGTGTTCCCTTTTCACCACACCCTCTCCAGCAGCTGTTATTTTTTGAGTTGTTGATAATTGCCATTCTGACTGGAGTTAGGTTGTATCTCAATGTGGTTTTGATTTGCATCTCCCTGATGATTAGTGAGGTTAAACATTTCTTCAGGTGTCTGTTGGCTGTTCGGATGTCTTCCTTTGTGAAGTGTCTGTTCATATCTTTTGCCCATTTTATAATGGGGTTGTTTGTTTTTTTCTTTTCGGCACGTTTGAGTTTCTTGTAGGTCCAGGATGTTAAGCCTTTATCAGACCTGGTGTTGGCAAATACTTTTTCCCAGTCTGTAGGCTGTCTCCCTGCTCTCTTGATGGTTTCTTTGGCTTTGCAGAGGCTTGTCAATTTAATAAGGTCCCACTTGTCTATCTTCTCTCTTATGACCTGTGGGTTTTGGGTTTTGTTCAGGAATTGGATGCCAGTTCCGATTTCCCTGAGGGTATTTCCTTCATTTTCTAAGGTTCTTATGGTTTGAGGTTTTACCTTTAGGTCTCTGATCCATTTGGAGTTAACCTTTGTGCATGGGGATAGACAGAGGTCCTGTTTCAATCTTCTGCATGTGGTCAGCCAGTTTTCCCTGCACCATTTACTGAATAGGTTCTCCTCTCCCCAGTGGTAGGTGGTGTAGGCGTTGTCGAAGATGAATTGGTTGAGAAATTGAGGTTTTGCTTCTGGAATCTCAATTCTATTTCATTGATCTATATGCCTGTTCCTATACCAATACCAAGCTGTTTTGATGATTGTAGCTTTATAGTAAAGTTTGAAGTCTGGTAATGTGATACCACCTGCTTTGTTTTTTTTTTTTTTTTTTTTTTTTGCTGAGGATTGTTTTGGCTATTCTTGGACGTTTGTGTTTCCATATGAATTCCTGTGTTGTTTTTTTCTAGGTCTGAGAAGAATGTTGCTGGTAATTTAATGGGTATTGCATTGAATTTGTAGATTGCCTTAGGTAAGATGGACATCTTCACAATGTTAATTCTTCCAACCCATGAGCATGAGATATTTTTCCACTTGTTTGTGTCATCTTTGATTTCTTTGAGCAGTGTTTTGTAGTTTTCATTGTAAAGGTCTTTCACGTCTCTGGTTAGGAAGATGCCAAGGTATTTCTTTTTTTTTTTTTGTGGCTATTGTGAATGGAATTGTGTTTTTTATTTGGGTTTCTGTTTGTTTATTATTGGTGTAGAGAAATGCGATTGTCTTTTGTACATTTATTTTGTATCCTGAGACTTTGCCAAAGGTCTTTATCAGTGTAAGGAGGTTTTTGACAGATTCTCTTGGGTTTTCAAGGTACACAATCATATTATCTGCAAAGAGAGATAACTTAACTTCCTCTTTTCCTATTTGGGTACCCCTGATTGCCTTCTCTTCTCTGATTACTCGAGCCAGGACTTCCAATACTATGTTGAACAGGGGAAGTGAGAGTGGGCATCCTTGTCTTGTTCCAGTTTTCAGGGGAAATGGTTCCAATTTTTGTCCGTTTAGGAGTATGCTGGCTGTGGGTTTCTCATAGATGGCTTTTACTATTTTGAGGTATGTTCCCCGTATGCCTAGATGTTTGAGGGTTTTTATCAAGAAGGGGTGCTGAATTTTATCAAAAGCTTTGTCTGCATCTAATGATATAATCAGGTGGTTTTTGTTTTGACATCTGTTGATGTATTTAATTACTTTTATACTCTTCTTTTGGTTTTTCTTCATTTGTGTAGATTTTTCTCTATCTCCCCCTTTCCCTCCCCTTCTTTAATTTTGTTTTTGAGGGAAAGTGGGGTTGCTTTTATTTTCTCTTCTGCAATTCACTTTTCAGGTTGGAGAAGAGGCTGCAATCTGTACTTTTTGCAGTTTTGAGGTTTAATTGAGAGGGAAGCTGTGGTTCAGAATGCTGATTCTAGCATCCACAAACAGGTGTATGAGCACACTGGAGCCTATTTCCTTCTGCCTTACAATCTGTCCATTCAACAGTATGTAGTCTTGGTTCCTAGATTAAAAAGGGGGGTATGAAAGAGGAAAATAATAGAGGAAGAGGGGGTCAATAGGGAGTTAGAAAGAGAGAAGAGCGAGAGGGGAGTTAGAAAGAGAGAAGAGCGAGAGGGAAAACAGATATACATACCAACTATCAGGTGAGAAAGAGACACAAGGCCAGGAAGAAGTGAAGAAAGACACGTAAGAAAGATTCCCTAAAGAGTACTTATAGCTACACAGAAACAGGCCAATAAAATCAAGAAACAGTGTAAGTCAGAAGGCAAACAACAAACATGATCAAAACCAATAGTTACAATGATAAAATCATAAGTCAAAATAAGCGATCAGACTAAAGTCACTTATCTGATCTCCGATTCTGGCCTCTCCCCTTTGTTTTTCGTTGCAGTGTAGGGGTGGGGCTTTGTCTCCTGTTTCACCTGTTACCTTAGGAACTGAAGTAAAGTTTGTTGATAGGTGGGTGGGGCAGTGGAAGTCTCTGCCTGGAGAATGACGAGGTAGTTTATGCAGATCTGTTTTTCTCCACTTGTCTGGGTCCCCCAGCTTGGGGTCTCAGGCTGAATTCCTCAGCCAGGGTGGGCCCGGAGTTCCAGAGCTCCAGAGCTCCAAAGGGCAGGTGGTGAGTGGCGAGAGTGGGCCTGGGCCCCCACAGGGTATTTCGGCCAGGAATGGGACCAGTGTCTCTGAGGGGTGGACGCCCAGAGCCTCCCTGAGTGACCAGCGGCTTGATGCCGGGTGCCGAGCTGGAAATGATGTAGCCAGGAAGGGAGCTGGGAGGGGGCTGGGACCTGAGACTCCCACACACGCAGTGGAACAGCAGCAGCAGGGGGCCAAAATATCTGGCCCTGCGTGGGACCGAAGGTCCCGGGGCCTCGCACCAGCGTGACTGGTGGTGGGCTGGGGGATGGGGGAAGAGAGGTAAGAGTCTTTTTGGGAACTCACATTTGGAGAATCTCACAAGTTCACCTATACTGTCGCCATCTTGTTCCCAAGTATTGAAAGTTTAATGAAATGAAGCACCACAAACCATCTAGAACTTATAAATTTAATATTAACTAATATTAAAATATTTATCTGTTTTTAGACTAGAAGATTATGACTTTAGAGCACCTTTGATCACAACCATCGGTCTCCCTCAAGTTCTCAAATTTTGTTCTATTTCTTGTTATATTTTATAAGGTACGAAGTAACCACAAAACCAGATTTTACTCTCAGGTCTCACATTATGTGATCTCCCTTTTTGTGATAATATTTAACTTAACTACATAATTTAGAATGCTGTATATAAACTACAGGATAAGAATTAAGCTTTGGATACACTGCAAGATTAAGATATTAAAGGAAGACGCTCTAATAAAGTGTATTATCATTATTATATTTTGTCAAAGAATGCATGTTCTTGATTTTATGCTTTATAGCTGTTTACATTAGAAATATTTTATAAGCATAATTTATTGTTTTAAGGTTTTGTGAACAAAGATGTTAGGAGGTTAAATTAAATGCAAAATCTATAGAATGATCTAAACTTGAAGAAATACAATTTTTAAAAGAATATTAAATCTATATTTTCTAATTATGCAATAGGAAAAGTAGTAGATTAAATGACTAATCATATTGAAATACAACCTACCTGTGCCAAATCTTTTAGAAATTATATTCCTGGTAATACACTAATTTTAATAATGCTTACTTTCTCAGTCTCTCTAAATCAGTCTTGATTGGATTTAATAAAGTTTTAGGCATATTTTAATAACACTCTAAAATTAATCCAACCCAAGTAATTTAATATTTGAGACACTAATCAAGAATGAAGACTACATCATTGTTAATTTACCCACATGGTACTTCTGGTTTGCTACTGTTCTTTATAAGACAGTGTGCAAAGGACATTGAAAAACATAAAATTTATTTAAAATTAGCATCATATTTGTGTGTGTTTACTGTATTCAATTAATACAGGTTTATGTGAATACAGAAATACATTTAAACTAATACTTTCAGTGAAATTGCCAGTAATATTAATTACACAGTTGACATATAGTCACAGAAAATTCTTACTGGGAATCTTATATTATCAAATTAGCTATATGAGAAAATGACTTTGAGATAAGATTTAAATTTAAAAATCCTAATTATATTTTATTAAGTGAAAAAAGATGAGACCATAACACATGATTGCAAATACCCAGATAAATTGAATAAACTATTTCTTAATATTGAACAATTTTCAGTGTGTTTTATGGAATAGTGTAACATGAACTATCATTATTAAAGTATAATAAATTAGAAGTACACACTATAAAAACTAAATTGAAGTGGGTATTCAGAAATATCACCATTATATAATCATAACCCATTTCAACAAGAATTGCTTGAGTTTGTATAAGAATGGCAAACAGAACTACTAAAATATCTTGAATTATCAGAAACTTATGTAGCTCAATACTTAAAAGTTCTTTTAAATAAAATTTTATTTCAATCAGTAAATCACACCTCTTGAGAAATCATTGGAAGATGGAAAACTGTGTCAAATTTATTTTAAAAAAAGGGAACATTTACTTTAAAAAAGGGCAAACATTAAGGTACTTTTCATCATCTGACTAGTTGGTAAATTATTAAATTCAGAATCACATCTTAAGATTAATTTATAGTGCTTCTACAACCAAGTGTTGTGCCCTGTTTTTGTCTTCATGAAACAGACCTGCCTGAAGTCAAGAGCTTGTTATATGCAGGCAGACTAGTTGGGGAAGTTATCCCAACCAGCAGAAGTGGGAGAGTGTGGAGTGTAAAACTCGAGAGAAATATGTAATCCAACTGTGTCTTATTCAGTTAAATGTTACTCTCAAACTAGAATCTGATCCCACTGAGGCCTTTTAACAGCCATGTAGAATGCACCTGAGAATCATCTTCCAAGTATATAATTATCCACCAGAGTTTCTTCTGTGTGCATTTTAATTCCGCTGCATGTCCGTATTTCTACATGAATTAGAATTACTGAGTGGGTTCCCACACTCATTCCGGTGGTGACAGAGATGTTTTAGGGCAGAATGTGTAAGTAAAAAACTGGACTAAAGAAGACACCAAACAGTCTCACATATTATAACTATTCCACCTTCATGGACTTACATTCGTCAATTCTTTATATATTGTCCTATCAATTTATGTAGAAAATATTTTTTAATTGCCCTTTTCTTTGTCACGTTATGTTACAAATACCTTGTAACAATAGGCTCATCAATGAAAGAATCGCCTAAGAATGTACTAGTATCTTAACATTGGAACACTGTAAAATAGATTTAAAAAACAAGTCATATTTACATCCAGAGTTATGCCAAAACACCAAATATTTATAAAAGCACGTATATGTGGTTAAATTAAAACAATTAACAGAAAAGGAAAGAAACCAACTTCAGAAAACTCCACTAGGGAAAAACAGTGAAGAGGAATTAAAGGAAGGATGCATAGAAAACTGCGACTGTCTCATAATACTTTATTTACCATTTATTTTCAAAATGGTAACCAAATGTTAACTTTTTTTTTTTTTTTTTTTTGAGTTGGAGTCTCTCTCTGTCGCCCAGAATGGAGTGCAGAGGCCGCTCCTGGCCACCGCAGCCTCGACCTGCTGGGCTCCGACGATCCTTCCGCCTCAGCCTTCCAAGTAGCCGGAATTACAGGCAGGCGCTACCAGCCCAGCTGATTTTTTGTTTTATTGTAGAGATGCCCAGGTGGGTCTCGAACCCGCGGGCTCAGGAAATCCACTCACCTCAGCCTCCCAAAGGCGCGAGATGACAGGCTGAGCCACCCAGCCAAGCTCAAATGTTAACTTTTTAAGAATGTGCATGATGTGTGCTTGAGATTTAATCTTATTTGTTTTTACTTTTTTTCAAAAATTGTATTACTTTTGAAATTCAAATAGATTTAAAAAGAGTTAGTAGAGGCTAAAAAATTGAGACAATATGTAGAGGTCCTTGTCTCACATGAACTCTCTATGGGGACATGGTTATGGATACAAATAAGATGTGTGCCTCTGTGTGTGTTTGTGTTTAAGACATATGTGAGCGTTTTAAAATTGTTTGAAGCCAGGCTCGGTGGCTCAGCCTGTAATTCCGCGCTTTGGGAGCTGAGGTGAGTGGATTGCCTGAGCCCGCGGGTTCGAGACCCGCCTGGGCAACTTGGTGAGAAATAAAAAATTAGTTGGGCATGGTAGCCGCGCCTGTAATTCCGGCTACTCGGAAGGCTGAGGCGGAAGGATCGCCAGATCCCAGCAGGTTGACGCTGCAGTGGCCGGGAGCAGCCACTGCACCCCAGCCTGGGTGACAGAGTGAGACTCCAACTCAAAAAAATAAAATAAAATTGTTTGAAAACTTATTTTATTTTAACATTTAATGCAATTCCTAAACTGTCATGTAAGAAAACAACCTATGGTATAAAAAACATATGCATTATTTATAACAATTGGTATGAATAAATTTTAAAAATTAATAAAATATTAAATTGTCAAAATAAATTTATAGGAGATGTACAATTTAAAAAATCTCAATGATAGTATAACAAAATAGATCCAGCTCATTAGTAATCAGATAAATTAAAATAAGATATTAACTATATTAAATACAAAATATACATATAATGTTTAAAGCTATTGTATATTAAATTTGTGTCAGTCCATTTTCTGCTGCTATAAGTCACTAGCAAAGCTGAGTAATTTATAAACAATAAAAATTCATATAGCTCATGGTTCTTGTGATTGAAAATTTCAAGAGCATGGTGCTGGTATCTGGTGAGGGTTTCCTTGCTATGTCATCTCATGGCAGAAGGTGGAATGAAACACAAAAGTTTTAGGCAAGAGAGGGCCTCGTGCTTTTGTAATGAACCCACTCTTTTGACAGCTAACCCACTCCCAAGATAACAAGGTTAACTAATTCAAGAAGGTTATTCTCAATAGGCCCCACCTTCCAACATGGTTGCATTGGTGATTAAATTTCTAACACATTAACTTTGGTGTATACATTCAAACTGTAACATTCAGCTGACATTTTAAAGTAAAAGTACTCACAGTTTTACATAAATCCAAATATGCGGCAGTCAACCCTAATCCATGGGGAATGCAAATCCGGGCCCTCATTGGATGCCCCAAATCACAGATATCCAACCCTATATATACTGCGTTTTTTTCCATACATACATACCTATGAAATAGTTTAATTCGTAAGTTGAGTACAGTAACAAATTAACAACAAGAAGTAATAATAAGATAGAACACATGACAATATATGAAGGGGGACCCCCAAAAATGGAACTACTTTTTGGAGGGTGAACCCCTTGTAGTATATGTAGTATATGTAGCATACTTCCTTTGATGTATATGTGTTCTAGGAACCCATTGGCATCAGTATACTAGCTAGTATTGTTGTGGGAGGCTGTGTTTGGTTTCAGTGAATTTTTTTTGGCGGGGGGAGATTCTTTTTTGTCTATTTCATGATTGGTGATTTATGAGTGTACCTGCCTACACTGCTCTGAGTGTTACGCAGTTTTTGACCAAAAACATCATGGCCCTTGAATTCCACCCTCCCTATTCACCTGATGTCACCTAATGTGACTTTTTGTGTTTGTTTCCCAAGAAGAAAAAAGTCCTCAAAGGGAAACCTGTTGCCAATGTGGAGAAGGTGAAACAAAAAATGGCAAAAGCATTAAAACTCTTTGGAGCAGTGGAAAAACATCTCGATAGGTGTGTTGCATCAAACAGAAAGTACTTTGAAAATGACTTTATACATGTAAGAATACATACACACTTTTTTAAATAAATAAATTCCAGTTTTTTGTGGGTCCCACTTTGTACTATAATACAAGTTATATAAATGTGGTATCACTTTCAAAATATCATATTGTATTCACTCACCTATTTTCAGATGTTGGTCGACCACAGGTAACTGAAGCTGCAGAAAACACAACTGCAGCTAAGGGGGAACTACCGTATATGTGTATATGTATCTGTGTGAGCATACGCATCTTCATATATATATGCTCATATACATACCTCTTTCAGATTACATGTTATATATCATATGTGTGTGTATAAATATATGTCTGTATTCTGTTATATTATTTCCCCTTACACAATTTTTAAGACAAATTTAGAAAAACACAAAGAAGCTGTGGGCTATTCAAGCATTCCAACACAAATTTCACTTTAGAACTTTTCTCTAGAGAAATTCACAAAATGTTTGCAGAACAAAATTTTGGTCATTCTTTGTTGATTTGTTATTGTTTTTAATGTATTGGGAATATCTGTTATTTGCTAAACTGATGATTGACATAATAAAGTGTGATATATTTATTGGTGTAAGTTCAATTTACTAAAAATGCTTTTGATTGCTAATATTTAATAGTAATGGAAGCGTTCATAATAAACTTTGCCACATATGCATAACATCTAATATAAAATATATGAGTGTGTGTGTATATATATAGTTCATGAATAGGTAGATCAATAGATAATTTACAACTGTTCTTCATATATATTACAATATATACACACACACATATATATAAATAAGCACCAATTTTTCATTCTATAACTGTCATCATATCTTATATTTATTTATTTAAATATAAGTATATATTAATTTCTCTATAAGACATTTTTCTAATGTACAAGTCTACAATAAGTTCATGTAACTTAGTATTCTGATTTCAAGTATATTTTTTAAAAATATAAACAATAAAGAGATATTTTAATTTGTATCTTTTTATAGTAAGGAATGCATGTTGAATCATGAAACCTTTTTATGCTGGAAAAAATATTAACTTTATTACCATTTTTTCAAGTTATAACACTGTTAGTTGATATTGCAGAATTGCCTCATGGTTACTGAAATTTGTAACTTTAAGTCTTTTAACAATTTGCAAATAAGCATATATTATGCATCATTTTTAGTGGCTGTCATTTGTTCTAAGAGATTGACGCTTGTGCTTAAAAGTTACATTAAACTTTATTAACTGTAGAGATTCAAATACAATCCACTTTGAGCCCCAATTGATTAATCAAGATTTCATCAAGAAAACAAAAGACACTAAAAATAGTTTACTAATACAGAAATAAAATCCAGTGAAACAGAGTCTTCCACAGCTATGATCAACTGGGCAATATAAATTGTTCAACCAACAACTGTAGAGTTCTCATGAAAGCCTCATTTGGTGATACCATTTTCTGAAAGCATCCAAGTGATTGTTCACCGTGAGTTTTCCAGAAGTTTCTGAAAATCTTTTATCTACAGATTTTCAGAAGCTGCCGCTATTCATTGAATGATATTTTTATCTTTTTTACTTTCTAAATCACTTGTAAAGTCTCTCATTAGCATACTCTAAACCAGAATTCTAACCTAAGAATTCAGAAAATGGCATTCCCAGACTTCTGACCTTATGATATGGAAAGAAGCAGAGAAAGTGCTGAGTTGATAGTCGACAATCAAGTATACATTAGACTGAGTTTGTAAGGCTAATCATTATTTGAATCGGGTTTCTCTGCCATCTGAGAGGAAAGGGAAAGCAATTCATTTTATTTTGGTCTCTTAATTTGATAGATCAGTTCTTAAAAATAAACTTGCACTATGCAAATTTTCTAATTGAGGGCAATTTGAAAGCAAAACTTATAATGGAGATCAGAAATGACTTCAATAAGAGATGTGAGTGGGTAGAAAGGGCAATGATTAAAAGGAGAGCATTGAGGAGTAAAGACAATGGTTTAATTTCCTGAGACAGCTCTGCCTAAAACTCATTTCATCAACGTGATTAATCTGTCTTGACAGCAAAAAATAATTTTCTCTACATATCTAATTCCTGTTACATCAGTCCTTGTTTCACTAGCATCACAATATCTGGGCTAACTTTACTGAAACTTTTGAAATATACTCATGAGATATTTAAAATGAAGGTTGACTGATGAACACAAAATATGGGTAACTTACACGTCATGACGTCTCTTTATGGAATGTGTCCCTGAATCAATACATATTTTGTCAATATTCTTTAATATTCCTTTCAAAATGTATTTTGAAAAGTAATAAAAACAATGTTAATGATACTTCCTGGGAATCCAAGTTTTTTTGTTTTTTGTTTTTTTTCATTTATAGTCTAAGGTTATGTTATTTATAGTTTAAGGTTTTTTGTTATTTATTCCAAGATTATAGTATTTAGAGTCCAAATAGAATACCTAATTTTCAGAATTAGGGATTGTAAAAATAATAATTGATACATACACTTTTTTAAACTAATGCATAAGTTACTGTATTTAATTTAATATGCTTAAGCATTGTATTTAATTAGTTGCCTTAAAGGCACTTTAACTTATTCATATTATTAGACTTTAAAAAGTATTCGGCTCGGTGGCTCAGCCTGTAATCCCGCGCCTTTGGGAGGCTGAGGTGAGTGAATTGCCTGAGCCCGCGGGTTCGAGATCCGCCCGGGCAACTTGGCAAGACCTCATCTCTACAATAAATCAGAATTTGCCGGAAGTGGTAGCGCATGCCTGTAGTTCCGGCTACTTGGAAGGCTGAGGCGGAAGGATCTCCGGAGCCCAGCAGGCCGAGGCTGCGGTGGCCGGGAGCGGTCGCTGCACTCCAGTCTGGGCGACTGAGTGAGACTCCAACACACACACACACACACACACACACACACACACACACACACACACACACACACACACACACACACAAATCATGTGAAACACAAAATTACTCGAGAAAGCAAAAAATAATATGGAATTTAGCGACTGACCTTTTGGGACAATTGCTTTGACTTATCCCAGATATTTTATAAAACATGATCAATTCTTTTTAATCAGGAAATTGATATAATTCTTAATCTTCCAATTAAAATACAATTATTTCTCATTAATTTTTGAAAGTAATAGCAATAGAGATACAACGATATTGTAACCCTAATTCACAACAAAGATTACTATCTCAATTAACATTTTATGTTGTACATCCTGAAAGTCCTTATAGGTACCCTTGACCTGTGTGCAGATTAACCCATCTATAGTAGTCATTTACCTACATTTCTTTCTTACATTTTTGCTAGTTACTCAGCACGCAATGCAGTCCTTCAACCTGAAGCACACTTTCTCCCAGAACCAAATCCACTTACTTTTCCAGTACCAGCTCTCAGGTCTACTTAGGGACCAGATAAAAAGCATAGCCTAGGCACACCTCTTACTCCTTTACTATGTAATCTTTTCAGCATTGTAAATAAAAATGAGACCTTGAAATTGATTTTCCTCCCTACCCATTCATTTTTATGAGGAAAATAAAACAAAAAATGTTAAATGAGTCAATGAATATTAAATATTTTGTAGCAAAGCTATAGCTAGAAACAGCGTCTCTAGATCTTTAGTCAACAGTTGCTGTTTTATCTTCCTAAATTATTTTATTTATTACCTGTGTCCCAGGCTGGAGTGCAGTGGCACATTCACAGCCACCACAGCCTCCACTTGCTGGGCTCAGGAGATCCTTCTGCCTCTTCCAAGTAGCTGGAAAGCTGGAACAATAGGCTTGTGCATCTCACACAGATAATTTTTCTTGATTTATTGTAGAGAGGAGGTCTTGCCACATTACCCAGGCTGGTCTTAAACCCCTGAGCTCAGGCAATCCTCTTGCCCCGGCCTCCCAAAATGTGTGGATTGCAGATGTGAGTCACCAAGCCTGGCTTATCTTCCTAAATTATTTTTATAGAATTATAAAATTGCCAGCTCATGGAACACAACATCTTTGAAGGTTTTAAAATACGTATTGTCAAATTGCATTATGGAGTATTTGTAACAACTTATATTCCTACCAAAAAATATATGAGAATAACATCAGAATGTATCACCAATTGAAATGTGGTCCTCATATAATTTTCTAATGCTTTATTCTCCAGTAATCAAATTTTAAGACAAAAATGATCTTATCTATAATGCTCTCCCAATTACTCTGGTTCAAAAATGTTCCCATTTTTCACTCCTACATAATGGTCTGATTTTTTAAATAAAAGTTTTATTACATATAATCATTGTCCTAATTTGATATATCTCACAGTTAAAGATTTTATTTTTATTTTAAAAATAATTTTAAGTAATCTATTAAACACCCAATAAAATGTGAATTGAAAAACATCATACCATTATTTTCAATATATAACCCAATATTCAAAAACAGCATAACATTTAATGTATTAATCAGATAATTCTCACAGATAATGCTATCATCACTACCAATACCACTTACAGAAAAATATTATTAATTAGAACCAAAATAGCCAGTAATCTTACTAAACTGTGTTAGTTATTTGATTGATTACCTACATTCTCTGTCAGCTACATTGTTTCTAATTAGGTACATTTAATACAGTGGATATATTTGTTGTAGGATATTGGGAATTATCAACTGCTAAATAGGCATGAAAATAACATAATTTATATAATTTTTGACATAGTATTCTTTATCACTTAAAGAGAAGTATTTTCTGTTCAGACTGGATTTCTTATATTTAACTCCTAAAGTACTTCTTATTCATTTTTTCCCTATTTTTGATTTTTTACAGAAGGTGACGCATAATTATTGAGTTTTAAGATCAAAATTTGACTCTAACAGAAATTGAATATGTCTTTCAGCAACGCATTAAAAAAATTAAGGTCCAGTGGAAGGAAAAATAATAAGTTCAGATTTAATATGTTATTACTTTGATAGAAGCTTCTGATTGTGGGGAGTCAATGATATATAATCAGTGTAGGTAACTTCATCACTGTCATGGAGTGTTTCCATTTTTGTATATTGTGGCTCCTCTAGAAATAACAAAAATAATAACTGTTTCTCTTATTAACATAACTGTTTTCATTTAGGAAGCTGGATCAACAGTGGTCACTACTTGATTTAGCACACTGGATGAGTTGATGTGATTTCCTCCTTGGTTATTACTTATTTCTATGGTACCTATTATTTATCCTTTGTTGTATTTTTTATTCTAATATTTATTCGATGAAATACCTATAAAGAACCATATAATATCACTCTGCTTCAATTTTTCATACATTCAATAAAGGCAAACGCTGTTTCTATATTGGTGATGACTTTGTATTTAATAACAACACTATTTTAAATACTTGTTTACTGATCAACTTTTAGTCAGCATATTTTTTTAGAGATAATTATATGTTTTAGAAGAAATCACTCCTCAAATATCTCCTCAAATAGACATCACCACATTACTTACAACCTACCCACTCCCACTTGAGCCTAGATATTAGGTAGAATTTTACTGCCAGTTATTCAGATGAAGGCTTTCTCTTTCTCATTAAGAAATCACCAAAAGATCTACCTGTCTTTCTCACTCTTGTTTGTGAACTATAACAAAAAAAATTCCTTGATGTTATTGGCATGAAAATAATATTCTTATTTAATATCACATTTTTGTAAGATTTTCCCTATCTTCTATTGCTTATATTGTCTTTTACTATATTTACTATACGGTAAATAAAATACATCTGATCAAATATCCTTATTTGTCTAGAAGTCCATTTAACTAGTATTATGAAATATCCCTTTTTAATGAAATAAGTGTCTTATAATAGCTAAATACTATCTGAAATAGCAAAAACTCCTAAAATCTTACTGTTTTAATATAAAATATTTTTTCCATACATATAAGGATGTAAGTAATGGTGGAGCTGGTAAGTTCAGATGTTTTCATCTAGTTACTCAAGGATACAGGATATTGAAGGTCTTCCATTTTTGACAGCGACTTCCAAAGTCATTTTAGAAATGTCTACACACTGCTTACACATGAAATAAAACATAACATGGAGAATTTCAAGTAAATTGTTATGAACCAGGTCTATGGGTAACAAACATTTATTGTACTTGAATTTCTTCCACTAGAATTCTATGTGATAAGCTTACCTGTATGCAAAGGAAAACAGGGAATGTAGTCTCTGGTTGAACGACCACCTTTCAGAGGAAGTAAATGCCATGGAAAGCAAAGACAAATCTTCATGGCTTTCTAGTCATCTTTGTAAAAATTAAAGATAAAATATATATTTAAAAAATAAAATTAGAAGTCTGACTTTGAGTCAAAATGTGGACTTTGGTAATATCAGATTAATATTCCTGGAGGGAGGGAAAAAGAACTAGAAAACTAGAAAATTTAATAATCTATGTGGCATTCATAAAGCTTCTATCAACATAAACCTGGAGATATTAGTGTCTAGCTTATTAGATATTAGAAACAAGGCTATAATACATAGTAATTGTGCATGTAAATACACAAATATGGCCATGCATTCCTCTCATCATAGTTTATAAGCCTGTCTGCAATGTAACTTTTCTGCCATTCTCATCCAGAGGTAGTTTATCTTCACAACTCTCACATCTGAGTTAGGTTTGTGACATGTATTGGTCTACAGAATATGGCTAAAGTGATTATGAAACTATCAATGCTTCTACTTTTATTCTCTTGGAATGCTGCTTTGGCAGTACTGTGTTGTGAAGAGTCCTGGTAAGAAATAAATGAAGAGAAACTTTTCCTGGTGTTCCAGTTAAGCCAAACACCAAGTCAGTGTATGAGTGAACATAGGCTAAATAGAGGAGTTGCTGCTGAATCTCATGTAATTACAAGGAATAATAAATCATTATAATCTCAAATTTCAGTGTGGATTCTTACATATTAAAAATTTACTGAAGGATAGATTAACTATACATTATTTTCTTAATTTTTAATTTTTTTATTTTAAAGATGTGGGACTCAATTCAGGGTTAAGTATACAAATGTTCATTATTCAGGTACCCTTGTTGATGAGGTTTGCCCCCCCCCTGGCAGTTTCCAACTACTGCTAATCCCATCCCCCCTCCCCTGGCAGGTTCCCACTCTCTCTTATAATATTATGATAATTGTTCAAGATCCGCTTATGAGTGAGGACATGAAGTACTCAGTTTTTTGCTTATGCAAGATCACTCAGTATTACAAACTCTAAGTCCATCCAAGTTGCTGCAAAATTTATAATTTTGTCCTTGTTTATGGTTGTGAAATATTCCATCATCTATATGTGCCATAATTTTTATTCAACCCTCTTTCTATGGACAGCACGGTTAGTTCCATGTTTTTGCTATTGTGAATAATGTTGCAATAAACATGTGTGCGCAGCTATCTTTTTCATAGAGTGATCTGAGTTTCTCTGGGTATATTCCCATTAGAGAGATTGCAGGATCATACGGAAGGTCGATTTTTAGATATTTTAGGAATAGTCAAATTATTTTCTACAGATGCTGTACTAGTTTACACTCCCATCATCAGTGTAGAAGTGTTTCGTTTTCCCCACATCCTCAATAGTATCTGTTGTTTTTTGAGTTATTGATGATGGCCATCCTGACTGGAGTTATGTGGAAGCTCAGTGTGGTTTTGATTTGCAGTTATTTGATGATTAGTGAGGCTGAGCATTTTTTCATTCTCTGTTGGCTGCTCATATTTCTTCTTTTGAGAAGTGTCTAGTAATATAAAATTTTAAATGCAGAAAAGTAAAGGCACATCTAAGAAATGTTTTGCCTTATTTGCTTAAGAATTGATTAAATGTTTAAGACAGAATTTAAGTTTTAATTTCAATCTCTTCCTTCTCTTAACAAAGACCGTATTTATTCTAAAATAAATATGCTATAATTCAATACTTATATAAATAATTTTATTTTACTTGATTGTCTCCACAAATAATATTATTTTTCCAGGTTATTACTGCTAATACAGTAGTTATTGTTCACTCATTTTATACTACTATATAATATTTCACTAAAAGAACATTTATTTATCCATTTGTTCTCATGTGATATTTGTAATATTTCCCCTTTTTATTGCTTTTAAAACCAATGTCTTAATGCATATGTTTGTATATGTCTCCTTATTCATGTATGCAATAATCTCTCTAGAGAACCTAAGGTCAGAATTATTTCAGATGCTACTGCAATATTCTCATCTCTGACTCCTAATTGACACTGCCAATCTCACTATCACTTTTCTCTCCTTTACTTTCTAACACATTCCCACTCATTTTGAGTACTCATTTCAAATATCAAATACCATTTTTATAAAAATGGAAAGGCACTTTTTAATGCAAGATGAACACAGATATTACATAGAACAAAGGTACTTCCTATACGAAGCCTAAAGTTGATGTAATTAAAAAAATGCAATGTACTAAAAATTGTGAATACAGAAGTATGTCTTAGGAGTTGAAAAAATATTTTAATAGAGGTAATATATAGGGTGACACCTGAAGAATGAATAGATGTCACCCAGATGAAAGAAATTATGATAGGCAATGTTTAAAACCAGCAAAACAAAATAAAAATATCCAGTGTTCAAACAGATGAGCATAGTTCCATGTGACTCAAGTTTATCAAACTGGCAAATTAAAAAAAGGTGAAGACATAGACCTCAACATTTTAGGAAGTTGGGTGGCATATTAAGACATGTTGATTTTATCTTGAGAAAAGTGGAATAACGTTTAAATTTTAAAACAATTCTGACAGTCTAGAGAAGAAGTGAAGAGCGCTAAGTAAGACATAAGACATGAAAAGAACATTTTAAGATCAGTTTGGCAATTTGGAAAACATCGTAGTGGCTTAACTTATGGAAGAGGCAGTGGGCCTCAAGAAATGTAGGCAGACCCAGTAGATATTTAGGGGACTGAAATGGCAAACTTGGTGATTATGTGATATAAGGGCTAAGAAAGATCACTTGTAAATACATGAGGAGAAACAAAATCATAAACAGTAGAAATCTTATACACGCAATAGTCAGTGGATGTAGCATTCAGGGCTATAGCTAGGATAGTTGATACCCAGAGTACATTATTTTTTAACACAACAACTTACAAGAAAAATTATCTTCTATAATATTCTTGTTATCAGGAATAATAGCCAGAATTTTATATTTTATTCACTATTTTTATATAATTAACATTAAACAAATTTCAAAGACAAGATTCAATTTTAATAAATGCATCATATATGAACTAAAATTTGCCACCTGCCAGACCAAAAAATAATTACTTCTTGAGATTCATACTCTGCTTCACAGGTTTCAATTTTGGAAGCAAATAAAATTCCCAAGTGGTATTATAGAATGAAGGCAATAAAGTAACCCAAGGTATGTTTAATTATAAACACTATCATACCATAGCTAATTTTGAATCTACTCTTTAAAGACAAAAATGAGGAATATAGTAGGCATTTTAAACACAAAATAAACTTAAGCAATTTCTCTTTCTTTCTCTGTTTCTCTTTCTCTTCCTCCTTTTTTTCCTTCTCTCCTTCCTTCCTTCCTTCCTTCCTTCCTTCCTTCCTTCCTTCCTTCCTTCCTTCTTTTTCTCTTTCTACTGTGTCTCCCTCTGTTGCTCAGTTTGAAGTGCTGCAGTGGCATAATCATGGCTCCCCACAGACTTGGCTACCTGGGCTCAAGCAATCTTCTGCCTTAGCCTCCTGAGTAGGTAGGACTGCAGACACATGCCACCATGCCTGACTAAATTTTAAAAATTTTTGTCAAAATGGGGTTTCTCTATGTTTCCCAGGCTGATCTCAAGCTCTGGAGCTCAAGCAGTCCTCCTGCCTCAGCCTCCCAAAGTGCTGGTATTACAGGTATGAGCCAACATTCCTTGCCAACAATTTCTGATTACAATAAACTTATGTTCAAAATAGTCATGAATCAATAAGTTACTTTTTTGGGAGATCAGCTGTACAACTGAGTCAGATCCATGCTAATTCAATTTAGAATACAATGCACCCTATCAATGTTTATTAAAGGATACATGGTGACGTGTTCATCTAAAAAATATATATCTGTACATATGTATATATAAAACCAAAGCATATATCAACCGTTTATATATGGCTTATACATAACAGTATATATAAACAGTATATATACTGTTATATACATATATGAATATACACATGTAACATGGCTTTTATGAATATAAATATGGATATATGTATTTTATATTTAGAGCTATATAATAACAAATTGTTTGAGAGCTAGTAAAAAGTCTGATAATATTTTATACAACTGTAGTAAAGGAGTTAGCAGTGGCCTGTGTCTTTTTACATTCTACTTTCTAACAAGAGTCTATACTAAATCTGTTTACTGAATCACTAAGTGACAACTTTTTAAACCTACTCAAAATTATTTAACAAAGTAAGGTAAAAGAGACAGGAAAGCTTTACAATAAACAGCAAAGTAATTTAAAGATCTTTAACTTCTCAGAAGAAGAAAAATAAAAGTATTTTTTTACTTAGTGTTTTACAATAAGAAGTTCTTGGTATAATATCACATCTAAATGTCTTTCAAAATGTGAAACTTGCAATTGAAATAGTGAGTTAATAGACTTTTATGCTTAGTATTACACTTACAAGTAAAAAGGATTTGAGATTGTGTCCTATTTAGTACAAAAAAGATTGGATGCTTTCTTCCCCATCTTTCTTTTATAATATTTGAAGATTGATTTGTATTAAGGAATGTATTAATATCTGTTATTTCAAATATCATAGTACTTAATTATACTTGTTATTGAGGGCGTGACATCATTTTGAAACTTTTAGGCAACTAGCAGTGTGCACATTTAGCACATTAAGAATAATTGTTACAGAGAAATAGTAAAATAAATTTCTGCAAATCAAAATGTCTATTTTTTTGTTTTGTTGCAAATATTGTAGCTTTTATACTGTCTCATCAGCTATAGTTAGCTAAATAAACTATGCAAGACAATGATTCAAACTCTGTCAGATGACAAGTCAGGTTAAGATTTTGACTCTTCATTCTCAGTAGTGTGACCTGAGAAAAGTATTAAACCTCTGTGTGTCACAGTCCACTGACCCGAGAAAAGAAGGATTAGTATATTCTAGTCTATAAGTTGTATTGATTATCAAGTTCAATGAAATAATCCCCTTCAAGTATTTAGCTAGTACTTTATCTAGCTCATGCTAGATTCAGTTCTCTGACTTTAACTCTGTTTTTCCACCTGCCCTGGGGTTAGGTAACAGTTTCCCACAATTTCTGCCTGCTATTTAACCACCATGTGTTTTCATTTTCCTGCAAACATCTACAGAAAAATTTCCTACATTGCAGTCTTTGGAATTCCATTCTTTTAATCATGTCAGATCATTCCAGATACTTAACAGACAATGCTTTAATTTCTAAATGCTACATTTGAGATAAATGAATGTTTTTAAAAATAGAAATTAATAAATCAATTTTGATGGGATATATTTTATTAAAATTAATGATGTGTTTTCACAAAATGCTTTTAGAATATATATCATGACTCCACTGAATATTGATTTATATACTTAATATTCTCTTCTATTAATAATGTATTCCCCTTAAGATATTTGCTTTTTTATACGCAATCACCAAAAATGAGAGTGAGCACATCATGAGTTTATGATTATAAATTTAACATTTTTATTATAAAATATGTATGAAAAAGCAATAAAAATTGCATCTTATGAATTTGTGTCTGTAACAGGAAATATCAATATTCATTTTGTGAAAAAAATCTTAAATCAGTCACATAAAATGTAATTTCAAGAAGCTGCAATGTATACCTAAAAAGATGAGAGATATAAAAGATTGTGATTATCCAAATAAAAAAGAAAGTGCCAATTTTTAACTGATATTAATTGTAAATAACTTTACATATATTTGAAAATTGTTTAATGTTTTAGCATTTCATAATCATGTATTATATATGAAAGTATTAACAATATTTGTTTCCTAGTTTGATGTCTAAAGATCTATAATTATTCCCAACTCAATTTGAGAACAATGAGTTACAAAAATAAATAATTAACAAGCCAGAACTAACGAATTATGATTTTAACAAAGTGATAATCTTTTAGTTTGCCAAATATATGAATTGGTTATGGAGATATGGACAACTAGAATAAATAAGTCAATCTATAGTGTCATTTAATTATGAGTGAAACTCATCTTTTTGTCACCTTTTGACATTAAAAAATACTTTTTTTTTGCAAATAATTGTGATTTATTTTCGGGTCTATTAGGAAAATGTCACATTTGTAAGACTGCACTTAAGACTATGTCAGCATTTCCATTACAAATCCATATTTTTATATATTTATAATTCTGTAATCAAAACCATTTTCAGAATTAAAGTTGAATTGCAAAATGTTTTTTAGAAGATATCAAAAATAAAATGTCAAAACCTTACTTCTACAAGTAGAATATATCTTATTTGGAGAAGAGTGTGTGTTGCTAAGTGATGATTATTGGTAGTTCTAATTTTATTCATATTTTTCTGTTTTTTTAACTGAGTCTTTCCTTTGAAGGAGAAAATAGTATATGTTATTAAAATACACATTTTATTTTCATTACATAGTATTGCATCAGTTTTATAAATGTAATTTTAAAATAAAGCAATAATGATAATGAAGATAATCTCCAAGTTTTATTAACAAGTGGCTCAACCCTCTGAGTTGAGTGGGTGCAGTGGCTCAACCCTCTGATTCCAGCACTTTGGCAGGCCAAGGCAAGAGGATTGGCTGACCGCAAGGATTTGAGACCAGTCTGGGTAACTGGGTGAGATCTCGTGTCTACAATATATCCAAAAATTAGCCTGGCATAGTAGTTCATGCCTGCAGTTTCAGCTACTTGGAAGGCTGAGGTGGAAGGATCACCTGAGCCCAGGTCGACTCTGGGGTGACTGTGAGTCTGTCACTGCACTCCAGCCTGGGTCACAGAGTGAGATGCCAACTCAAAAAAAAAAAAAAAAAATGACAGGCAGAAAATTATTAAATTATGTATTACCTTCAAACATGTGAAAAACTGGACTTACATTTTCTTAATTGATAATTAAATACACATAAAATAAAACCTAACTAAATTACTCTTATCTTCATGTTTGTCTTTCAATTAATTATATATTAGCCATTTAAAAAAAATAACAGTGATAAATTAGCAAGTACCAATATAGAAAAGTGCTTTATTTATTAATGGTCAAATTCAAAGTAAGATTATTCCCAGAACAAAAGTAAAACAAAAAGTAAAATTATTAAAATAAAAAAGACACATTATGTACAGAGACAAAAAAAAAGATAAAAATAACAAAAGATTTCTCATTTGAACTAACATATTAAAGAAACGAAAAGGCCCCAAAACACAGCCAGCCTTCTCTTCATAACATTTATTGTTTTCTTGGTCTCCATTAGATGTAGGAGAGCTATAATGCATGTTTTAAATAACACAAAAAGAAAAAAAATGAATAGTGTTCATAAGTTTTCAAAATGTAAGAATCTGATATTCAGTTATGCTGAGGAAGTCTGCTTCAATCTTGCAATCAGTCTCTCTATCAAAAGATTTGATCATTTTGAAGCCATTGAGTCAGGGAGAGAGTGTGGAAGAAAGGCAAAGGCATATACTCAAACTCATGAAGGCCCAAACAGAATCCTCACGGTCTTCAGTCTTTCAATCTAAAGCCCATGCTTTTATTCTCAGCTTCTTCTGATTTCACAGGATAGAAAATACATACAGAGCATATTTCTTCTTAATGTCATACAAGGGACTAGACATTTTCAGGCAAAAAATTTGTTTTTTACCCCTCCAAGTCTCTGAAAAGAAAATATATTATCCTTTTATTTAAGTTCTTAAGCAAAAATCTTCCAAACCCCCAAAGAAGAATTAATTTGCCTTCTGTGTACTCAGAAAAATCCTCCAGATGCTCTGAACCCAACACATTTATGCAGTAACTTCCTGTCAGAAGCACCGGCTCCCATACTTGGTTAGAAAAATAATGTAGCTAACATTTCAGGGACCTCAATATACAGCAGCTTTATCTCTCAAAAAGGATACAAATGTCTTGATAAAAACAATGAACTAGATTTTTTTTGTTTCTAATTTCTAACACACTTTTGTTTTGGTTAGAAAGATTAATATTTTTATTTTTGCAGACAACAAGGCATCATAGATAAAATACCAACTTACTTATGAGTTACAGATTTGATAAAAAGAAAGTCAAAGCTAATATTAAGACTAACAAGTACTGAATTATATTGAAATAAATATGATATGCAATATATACAAACTTTACATTGGAGCACTCAGAAAATTTTAAATAAAGCACAAAAGGACTTTATGAAACTCATCAGAAAGCTATAAGCATATATAGAGTGTATTTGTTCAATGTAAACATTCAGTTAGTGAACTAACATAGAGTAACAGAATTGCTGAGCACCAACTTAAAAAAGTGAAAGAAATACTAGATGCTATTGAGGAAAATATAAAACAAAGACAGTCTAAGGGACTTGGAAGATGAATCAAATGTATAATAAGAATGCTAGAAGAAAAATATAACAGATAATGAGAATTAATTACTTTTGAACAAGAAATCATTTATCTGAACTAGGGAATAACTTGATTTGTAAATTTTATAGGTCGATATCTTCCTATGGAAAGCTATTGAAAATATACACGTAGATATATTAGTACAAAACATGAATTTAACCATTAAAAACATTTGAAAAGTTAAAATATTCTAGACCAAAAAATAGATTTAGAAAAACAAATATCATATTAAATTAGATTTGTCATTTTCAACAATGTAAACAAATTAATTGTAATATATTAAAAAACTAAGAGATAAAAGAATTAGGACTCTGAAGGCAATACCCAAACATAATATAATTCCTCTGGGAAAGCAAACAGAAAATAAACAAAGACATATCAGAATACAGAGAGTATTTTACTTATATGTTTGAGAGAGAAAAATATATATTTCAAGATATTGTAACCAAAAGACAAAAGACTGAGACAAAGGTTTAAAAAATAGTGAAAATACATTGTATATTTTTTATTGCTTAATATAATTTAAAACGGATTAGATATCTGTACTATGTTTCAAATTTCATCATTTAACAAGATTGATCTAAACCAATTCAGCAAAACAAAAGGGTAGACAAAGGAAGGAGTTGCCACAAGGTAAATAGATTAAAGAAATAGAAGGTAAAAACATTAAAAATAACTTTTTAAGAAAGTGGGAAATTAGGTTTATTTTTGAAATGTTTTTGTGACAGTTGATATGTATAATTTATATTGTTATTAAGATTTCCAAAATAATTTTTACCAGAAATGTTAATAAAAATATGTGGTAACACAAAGGATCAAATTGCCAAATCTGAATCCCAGAAAATATAGGTCATACTCTAAAATTAGAATGCAATGCAAGTTGGATTTAACATGCAAATATTATGTAAGCCAATTCATGTGAGACCATTATTTATAGGGAGTGCCATTTTAATATGGAACATACTCATTTTGTATCCCATTATTTATACAGCTTATCTGATTTTTCTCTATTATCCTTGCAACCATCATAGGCTTTACAATAAATTCATAAATTAAAGTTTTGTTTTGCTCTGTTTTCTTTTCTCCAGTAAGTGGCTTTGAAAAACAAGGTACACCTTGCTCAAAATAATTCATAAGTAAGAAAAAATGCATTAGCTCTCTTCTAGTAAGCATCTTGAGTGTTTTTATAAGAGGTCTGGTTATTAACATGTTAAGAAGGGATCAGACTGGGTCATTGCTTACTACTGAGCAATCTCTCTTCAACCCCTTCTCTTCTAATTAGCAGCAAATATTAGCATGTTTTAATTATTTTACTTTAGTAAAGATTCACACTATATTCTTTACTAAAATATTCATGAGAAATTTATTTGTAAATAAATATAACTCTTGCCTTTCTTAATCTACATATATATCTACATCTATCTATATATCTACATATGCATATATATATAGATACACACACACACATACACACACACACACACACACACACACACACACACACACACACACATATATATTTTTAGTTGGAGTCTCACTCCGTCAACCAGGCTGGAGTGCAATAGTGTGCTCAAGGTCACCCCAGCATTGACCCGTTGGGCTCAGGTGATCCTTCTGCCTCAACCTTCCAAGTAGCTGGAACTAAAGGTGTGTGCTACCCTGCCCACCTAATTTTTATTTATTTATTTATTGTACAGATGAGGTCTCACCAAATTGCCCAGGTTGTTATCAAATCCATGGGCTCTGACAATTCACTCACCTCAGCCTCCCAAAGTGCTGGCATTAAAGGTTTGAGCCACTGTACCTGGCTAAAATAGTTTTAATTTCTTTGCCTGGTACTTATTATTAATGAAATAATCCACTAAGTGAGAAAGAATAAACTTTCACATAACTGACTTAATGTATTAATGCACACATGTCCTTTGTTTAAACATACTGAGACATATTTATAAAATAAAAAAGACTCACATCTAGTGGTCTACTTCATGCTCTCTTCAAATTCTTTTAGCTGCAATGTAAATTTTCTAAATGTCTGATCTGAAATCTGAGTTGTTATATTTACTTTTAATAGCCATTCCATCAAACATGATAGAAATCATGTTATTAAATACTAGATAAATAATAATTTGAAAAAGGAACGCATTTCTACAAAATAATTTGCTGAAATTTTTTTTTAACATTTCAAAAAACCTATCATATTAGCATTGCATGCCGGTTATTTAGCATAAAAATAAACTAAAAATTTAAGAAGGCAAAGCTTCAGGTTCCAAAAAGATGGTGATGTAGCCAGTTGGACTATACAAGTCCCCGTGTGACCGAGTGAGTGTATGAACGAATTTGCATGTGTGTCTGTGAGTAAGCGGGCATGTGAGTGGCTGAGCAGGGACTTTGGAGGAAGTGGCCAGGGCTCTCCCAGTGAAGTGGCTGGTGCCACAGTCACTCTCCTTGGACCCTAGCACTTCCCAGAGTCAAGGAGCTCAGTGACATTTTCTAAGATCAACAAATTTTTTCCTGGGAAAAAGTTTTTGGAGAAACTGCCATTCCCACCACAGTAGCACAAGACAGCAAAGGGCCATGAAGGGATCACAGCCAGGAAGCTAAAAGCAGAGTCCCAAAGATGTGGCAGGGAGAGACCATCACAATCTCGGACTCACTGCCACTGCCTACAGTAACAAGTTAGGCTGTAAGGCCCCACCATCGGGACCTGAGGTCCAGAGACTGTGATAACTGCTGGGGAGGGAGCTATATTTTGACCCATTTGCAGCAGGAACAGCAGTCTATAGAGAAACTGAGCAGCCATTCTTAAGCCTGGGCTGAATAAAATGCTCCAGGGTGGACTCCACAAAACAGCAGACCTGCATCTCAAGATCAGGGAGTGATCTGTGTATTGCTTTGGGGCTGCTCTCCATGGAATCAGAGAGCACCATTCCCAATGCACAAGTCCTGGTGGACAATGGCAGATGCAGCATCCCAGACAATCCACCCCCACCCTGAGTCAGTTGCTGAGAGATAGACGCATTCAGTGTATTTGACTAAGAAGGAGACTAGTGAGTGCCTAGCTGACTCCTCATCAACCACTAACAATGAGTAAAAGAAATCAAGAGGGCAGGGTAGAGGCTTGAGGTTCCACTCCCTCACCAAAACCTGGATGCTATGGGTGCTGTGGCTATGCTGGGAGAGGAAGGAAGAGGGAGAGAGCCCAGGAGATGCTGAGTCAAGTTATCACACACACCCCACACCCACAGTCACATGCTAGCTATTAATTGCAGGCAACAGGTGGTAAAGATTCTAATATCTCAAGTTTCAACAGCAAAGAGGGAAACTGCAATAACAGACTTGCAGTAGCAGAAGCCACTAAAAGCAGGAGCTCTCCTCATTCAAATAGATATACTAAAGCTGAAAAATCTTTACTAATGGGCTTTGTTTTATTTTCTCCTTTTTAATTGTCTATTGTCTCATTTGTTTGGTTTGTTGGTTGGTTGGAAGCTTTTCTCTTTTCTTTCCATCTTTTTCTTTCTTTGTTCTTTCTCTGTGTTTTTTCTCTCATTCTTCTTCTTTCTGTTTTTCTCTTCTTCTTCCCTCTCTTTTCTCTCTTATATCTTTTCTTGAACTCAGGGGCTACACAAGCATAACCATTGTAAGGTCGTATTGTATGGTGATGGAGAGTGAGTCCAAGCAGGCCTACTCACCAGATAGCAAGTACTGTAATCTCGCAGAAGGTTCTGAATTCTTGCTGTCCCTCCACCATCATTTAGCAAGTGCTAAAAATTGTAAAGAGATAACATAACACCCCACTCCCTGCTCTATTTCATAATTGAAAAAACCCCAGAGCTCTCACTCAGGGAAAGAGAGAAAGTAGAGCAAATATCAAAAGTGATTGCTTCTTCATTTCCCACTGAGCAACAAGATTAAAGAGAAAGATAAAAAAACTGCTACAAATGAAGAAAAACCAACTAAAATTACTGGTAACCTTCAGAGCCCCAACAAAGAGTCAGCACCTGAAAGAACAGCTACTGGAGCACAAACAATGGCTATTTCTGAGAATGATAGCACCCAGAAGGTCTTACAGAGATCAGAGAATCATTGGATAGAATGAATACAAATCAAGAAATGCAAGGGCTAAAACTAAATGAAATTGTAATGAAGCTGAACAAACTCAAAAAGCATACTTAGAAATAACAGAAATAAGGAACTCCATCCAAGAGCTAAATAACACACTGACAAGTATAGGGAACAGAATTGACCAAGCAGAAGAAATAATCTCAGAGCTGGAAGACCAAAATATGGAATTAACCCAATCTATCAACAATATGGGGGGGGACTTAAGAAGATGAAACCTTCCAAGAGTTGGGCAATTTTATCAAGAAGCCAAATCTATGTCTGATCAGAATACCTGAAGTAGAAAGAGAATCAGAAAATGCCTTGGAATAAGATTCCATAGGTCATTTAAGAAAAATTTCCACATTTGGCCAGAGAGATGATTATATAAGCACAAGAGATTCACATAAATGACGCAAGACATCTTATGAGAAGACCGACCTCTAGACATACAGTAATTTGCCTATGCAAAATAGGTATAAAGGAAAAAAATCCTTCCGGTGGTTAGGTAAAAAATGTCAGATTACCTATAAAGTAAGACTAATTCTTATCACTGCAGACTTATCTGCAGAAACAATACAGGCATGAAAGAATTGAACTCCAATCTTTATTGTTTTCAAGATAAACAACTTCAACTGAGAATTTTCTATCCAGTCAAGCTAAGCTTCATTAGCAATAGAGTATTAAAATCTTTCCTATACATCCAATCCTTAAGAGAATATGCTGCTTCCAGACCAGCACTACAGGAGATGCTAAAAAAGGTGTTATGCAAAAAAATAAAAACCATATGCTTCACAAGAACACACACACACACACACACACACACACACACACACACAAGCAACAGAACATACAGCACACCCACAAAAATGAAAACACACACATATATTAACAAGAAAGTTAAAAGAAAACAAAATATTCTTATAAGAGCCTCATAACAGGGAGAAAACGTTCTCATTTCAATCATCAGCCTGAATGTGAATGGACTAAATACACCACTAAAATAGAATTGCAAGCCAGGCTCGGTGGCTCAGCCTTTAATCCCGCGCCTTTGGGAGGCTGAGGTGAGTGAATTGCCTAAGCCCGAGGGTTCGAGACCCGCCTGGGCAACAAGACCTCATCTCTACAATAAATCAAAAAATCAGCCGGGCGTGGTAGCGCATGCCTGTAATTCCGGCTACTCGGAAGGCTGAGGTGGAAGGATCGTCGGAGCCCGGCAGGTCGAGGCTGCGTTGACTGGGAGCGGCCACTGCACTCCAGTCTGGGCGACAGAGTGAGACTCCAACTCAAAAAAAAAAAAAAAATAGAATTGCAAACAGGATTTAAAAAAATCCTCCAACAATAATCTGCCTCCAGGAAACACATCTCACTACAAAGTACACTCACAGACTCAAAGTTAGAGGACAGAAAACAAATTTTCCAGTGAAAGGATCATAAGAAAAGGAAGGAGTCAAAATCTTAATATCAGACAAAACAAACTTCAAGCTATCCTAAATTTAAAAAGATATGGAAGAAAACTATATAATGGTAAAAGGTTCAATCCATCAACAAGAAATATTCATCCTCAACATACATGCACCCAACACAGGAGCACTAGCATTTATAAAGTGATACTAAGTAAACTCAAAAAAAGATATTGACTCTAAACTATCATAACTGGGCACTTGAATACTTCACTAATAACCATAGATAGATCATCAAAGCAAAAAATCAACAAAGAGATCCAGAACCTCAACTTGATGCTTGACCAAATGGACTTAATAGATAACTACAGAGCACTTCACCCAACAATCATGGAATATACTTTCTCTTCATCCCCGCATGGAATGCACTACAATGTTAACCATATCCTTGGCCATAAATCAAGCATAAACAAATTTCATAAGATTGAAATACTGCCATGCACCTTCTCAGACCACAGTGGAATAAAAAAAGTATCACCACTAATAAAATTCCCCAAAACACGCAAAGGTATGGACACTAAACAGCATGCTGGTGAATGACTCCTGGGTCAACACAAAAATGTTAGATGGGAACGTGGAACATCACTGTACACTTGTCTAAGTATCATTAACCTTGTGGCATGAATAAATATGTCTGTGAGATGCACCACTAAAAAAAATAAAAATTAAAAATACACAAAAATAAAAGCAGCAATTAAAAGATTCCTTGAGCTGGGCTCAGTGCCTCAGCCTGTAATCCTATGTCTTCGGGAGGCTGAGGTGAGTGAATTGCCTGAGCCCATGGGTTCGAGATCTGCCTGGGCAGCGAGACCTCATCTCTACAATATATCGGAAAATTAGCTGGGCGTGGTGGCGTGTGCCTGTAATTCTGGCTACTCGGAAGGCTGAGGTGGAAGGATCGCTGGAGCCCAGCAGGCCGAGGCTGTGGTGGCCGGGAGCAGCCACTGCACTCCAGTCTGGGCGACAGAGTGAGACTCCAACTCAAAAAAAAAAAAAAAAAGATTCCTGGAAACAAATGAAAATGGTGAAACATCTTACCAAAACTTCTGGGATGCCATGAAAACAGAACAAAGAGGATAATTTATATTGCTGCAAACGTACCAAAAGAAATTTGAAGGATCACTAATAAATTACCCATGGGAGCTGGAAAGCCAAGAACACCAAAACCCTAGGTTCAGGAGAAGAATCCAAATCACCAAAGTAAAAGCCTATATGTGGGACATAGAAGACCAAGATATCATAGAAAACAATAAATGTAACAAAAAGCTGGTTCTTTGAAAGAATAAACAAAGCTGATGGACCTTTAGCCAGAATGAAAAAGAAAAAGAGAAAAAGTCAAAATAAACACAATCAGATATGCAAAAGATCAAGTCACAACTGACCCTGAAGAAATACAAGAGGTTAGTAGAGATTACTATGCACATCTACATTGAAACAAACTCAAAAACCTAAATGAAATGGAGGACTTTCTGTCATCACACAACCTCTCAAGTTTGAAACAAGAAGAAATTGAGACACTAAATAGAACAATAAAGATCTAGGAAGTTGAATCTGTCATTAAGAAAACGAATGACAAAAATAAAGCCCAGGACCAGAAGATTTTCAAGCGGAGTTCTACAAAACACAAAAAGAGGAGGAGATTGCAGTCCTTGATAATATTTTAGGAAATTGAGAAAGACAGAGCTCTCACCAAATCATTTTCTGAAGCTAATAGCACACTGATATCCAAACCAAGTAAAGATCCAACAAATAGAAAGAACAGCAAATCAATATCCCTGATGAACATAGATGCAAAAATCCTCAACATGATTCTAGCAAATCGGATCCATTGACACATCTCAAAAATCACCCACCATGACCAAGTAGGATTCAGCCCCAGGATACAGGGCCAATTGGTTAAACAGCTGCAAAAACATTAATGTAATTAAATACGTAAACAAATGTAACAACAAGAACCACATGACTATATCATTACATGCAGAACAATATTTGAATAAAATCCATCTTCTCTTCTTGATAAAAACTCTTGAAAACTTAGGCATAGAATGAACACACTATAAAATAGTAAAAACCATTTATAATAAATCCACAGGCAACATATTTTTAAACAACAGAAATTGGAAGAATTTCCCCTGGAACCCAGAACAAGACAAGGCTGACCTCTCTCATCCCTCCTGTTCAACTTAGTGCTGGAAGTCCTAGTTAGAGCAATCAGCAAAGACAAGGAAATCAGGGATATCCCTCTTTGCTGATAATGTGGTCCTATACTTTGAAGATCTAAGAGACTCTGTCAAAAACTTCCTTACGCTGATAAAGGACATTAGCAAAGCCTCAGGATACAAAATCAACATGCAAAAGACAGTCCCATCCTTGTACACCAAAACAACAACAACAACAAAACAGGCAGAGAACCATATAAAAACACATTCCCATTCACAATAGACATAAAATAAATGAAATTCCTCTTCATCTTTCTAACCAGAGAAGTGAAAGACCTTTACAATAAAAACTACAAAACATTGCTCAAATAAATCAAAGAAGACACATTTTTTTACAAATGTAAAAATATTCATACTCATGAATTGAAAGAATCAGCATTGCTAAGATATCTGTCCTACCCAAGGCCATCTACAGATTCAATAAATTACCCATTAAATTGCCACCACATTATTATCCTGGAGATCACAATATAGAAATTCATATGGAAGCATAAATGACCATGATTAGCCAGCACGATCCTTAATAAAAAGAAACAAAGTGGATGGTTTCACACTTCCAGACTTTAAACTTTACTATAATAAGGCTACAATAATCAAAATTCTAGTATTGGTACAGGAACAGGCATAGAGAAAATGAGACAGAATAGAGATTCCAGAAACAAACCCTCAATTTTTGAACCAACCCATCTTTGACAAATCCTCCACCAACAACCATTGAGGAGAAGAGAATCTGTTCAGTAAATGGTGCTTGGAAAACTGGTTGACCACATGCAGAAATGAAACTGGACCTCTACCTATCACCATACACAAAAATAAACTCTAAATGGAACAAAGACATAGATGTAAAGCCTCAGCTATAAGAATCTTAGAAAATGCAGGAGACACATTTACAGAATTTGGAGTTGGAAACTAATTCCTGATCAAATCCCCAAGCACCCATGCCATAAGAGATAAAGACAGACACGTGGGACTTCATCAAACTGAAAAGCTTCTGCAACACAAAAGAAGCCATCAAGAAAGTGGGAGAGATAGCCCGTAGAATAGGAAAAAATATTTGCCAACTCCATATAAGACAAAAGCCTAACATCCAGGATCCACATGGAACTGAAATGACAAAAGGGAAAAACAAAAACAAAAACAAAATCCCCATTAAAAAGTGAGAAGTGATTTGAGTTCTTCCAGGTATATTCCCACTAGGGGGATTGTGGGGTCTGATGGAAGGCCGATTTTTAGATCTTTTAGGAATCGCCAAACTGTTTTCCACAGAGACTGTACTAGCTTATACTCCCACCAACAGTGTAGAAGTGTTCTCTTTTTGCCAAATCCTCTCCAGCATCTGCTGTTTTTTGAGTTATTGATGATAATCCTTCTGAATGGAGTTAGGTGGTATCTCAGTGTAGTTTTAATTTGCATTTCTTTGATGACTAGTGAGGCAAGCACTTTTCATGGACCAGTTGGCTCCTCATATGTCTTCTTTTGAAAACTGTCTATTCATATCTTTTGCCCACTTTTTAATGGGGCTTTTTTTTTCTTTTCTTTTCAAGCACGTTTGAGTTCCTTGTAGATTCTACATGTTAGGCCTTTGTCTGACATACAGTTAGCAAATATTTTTTTTTACCAGTCTGTGGGCTTTCTCCTCGCTCTCTTGATGGATTCTTTGGCTTTGTAGACGCTTGTCAGTTTGATGATGTCTCACTTGTCTATCATATGGCATGAACGCTTGGAGTTTTGATCAGGAATTGGTTGCCAGTTCCAATTTCCATAAGGGTGTCTCCTGAATTTTCTAAGGTTCTTATAGATTGAGGTTTCACATTTAGGTCTTTGATTTATTTATTTATTTATTTATTTATTTATTTATTTATTTATTTATTTATTTATTTTTGAGTTGGAGTCTCACTCTGTCGCCCAGACTGGAGTGCAGTGGCCGTTCCCTGTCCACCGCAGCCTCGACCTGCTGGGCTCCGGCGATCCTTCCACCTCAGCCTTCCAAGTAGCTGGAACTAAGGCGCACGCTACCACACCCGACTAATTTTTTGATTTATTGTAGAGATGAGGTCTCGCCTGCCCAGGCGGGTCTCGAACCCGCGGGCTCAGGCAATCCACTCACCTCAGCCTCCCAAAGGCGCGGGATTACAGGCTGAGCCACCGAGCCTGGCTCTTTAATCTATTTAGTGTTGATTTTTGTGTATGGTGATAGGTAGAGATCTTTTTTAAATCTTCTGCATGTGGTCAACCAATTTTCCCAGCACCACTTACTGAATAGGTTCTTCCTTCCCCAGTAGTTGTTGGTGGTGGCTTTGGTGAAGATGAGTTGGTTGATAAATTGAGATTTTGCTTCTGGAATCTCTGTCCTGTTCCTCTGGTCTCTATGCCTGCTCTCATACCAAAACCAGAACTTAAATCACTCTATACAAAAGATACCTGCACATGTATGTTGATTGCAGCATTGTTCACAGTAGTAAGAACATGGAAATCACCATGCTACCCATCGAAAGAGGACTGGATTAAAAAAATGTGGTACATAAGGAAGATGGAATATTATGCAGGCATAAAGAAGAACAAAATCATGAACTTCACAGCAACCTGGATCGACTAAGAGTCTGTAATACTGAGTGATCTTTCACAGAAACAAAGAACTGAGTATCACATGTTCTCACTCATAAGCAGACCTTGAACATTTTAGGTGAGCAAATCTGTTGAGCAAATTTTGTACTTTTCTTTTTAGGATACATTATAGCTGAATGGATTTTTAAGCAACACAGATTAAGGGGCTCATTTATGCAAATTCTTCCCAGTCTATCTTCATAGATCAGTCAAGCAGATATCTCATTACTAGGCCCTTATTTAAAGGAGAAAAGCTACTGTATATGAGTGTTATATACCAAGAAGTAAATAAATATCCAAGTGATGTGCTCACAAACAAACAAAAGCATGGCAAAAAGCAGGCATGTCAATAAACACACTCCCCATTTTCTTTATCAAGGCTCTAGTGCAAGAAATTCTCAACAAAGAGCAGAGTACCATATGTCTCACTCATAAGCAGACCTGGAACAATTATAATACTATTAGAAAGGGACTGACAGTAGTAGGAAACTGTCAGGGCAGGGGAGTTAGGATTGGCAGTTGAGGGAAACTGCGAGGGGAGGGAGGAGCATACCTCATCAACAAGGGTACCTGCATAATCAGTGTTTGTATATCTAATCCTGAATTATACTGCACATCTTTATAATAATAATAATAACAACAACAATAATGAAAATCTTCAGGGTCTGTATATTCTTCCTCTAGATGGAAGTGGCTGCTAATTTCTTTGGGACAAAAACGTGACTGTTTAAAAATGTTGATTGCCAGGTATTTTGCTTACTTGTAAGGCTGAGATTCAGTGGGATTTTAATTTTCTCTTAAAATGTCACTTGAGCAGGCAAGATAGATGCTGTAGAGGTTCTACAATCTGAATTCACTCCATACTTTTGCATTCCTGTCCATTAAGCACTGGCCTCCTCATACATTGCTCTAAAATAATCTTCTATATCATTTAAAAGAAAAATTTCCAAATGTACAGATTTCTTTAATATTTGTTTAAATATGCTAACTTGGTTAGGACATAGAGTTTGTTCATATTTAGAAAGCAAACACTTCCCTAATGCAATTGTATCCATCAAAATAAAATTTTCTTTGACTCACTCTATATTTTAAACATAAACATGGTCATTCCTTAGTGTCCTTGTAATTGAGAATGTATCCTTCCCCACAGGTACAGATTCTTATCTCCTTAAGCTTTCCAATGGTGTGTATAATACTGACTCCTCCACATTATTGCGATTTAATTTTTAAGCAACATGAACCTCTCCTGTCTTTAGTCTCATCTTGGCCTCTTGATTGTTTATATTTAGAATTAACATGCAGCAAGTCTAAAATGCAGCCAAGTCTTTCATATATTAAAGAAAAATTGTACCTTCTAATCTATTTCTCTTGTAACTATTTCCCTGACCAATCTCTTAAAGAACGAAATGTTCACATATTCTCAGTGTCAGTGCCCTCATCTGACACCAGCTTCTTAACTTTGCCTTTGTCTCTACCACTACACTGAAAGAGCACTTATTAAGGTCATCAAACTTCTATTACTTGAAATTTAAAGACACGTTTTATTGCTAACATAAGGACTTTATATCATCATTCTAAAGACTTTGAAAACTGCATATTGAAGCACACTCCAACCTATAATTACATGAACTTTTCTGACAACTAAGGCCATTCTCTTTGGGCTTCTTTTAGAGCATACAGCTTTAGTTTCAAATATTGGAGTTTCTAGCAATTTAGACCTAATCCACTTCTGTAGATACTCGTGTCTTCAAAGGAGTCAGACCTTTGCCTTTGGTAGTCCTTCCCTCTAACTGCTGACAAGACCCTATGTACTTATGACCTTCTTTTTAATAGATCTCACCTCTAATTTGCAGAACTTTGTACTCGATTCCTACATGGTATGTCCCCTGAAATATCTCAAAAGCATCTGAAGATAGTATGTCCAAAGCTGAAACCTTTATATTTTCTGGAAGATTACTTATTTTTCTCCATTTCAGTGAATGCTAACAACCAGATCTAGTGGTAAAAATGAGTCATCTTTACATTTCTTCCCTACAATCTTCCTTTAGACCCTCTCCAAAGTTATCTATTACTAAGTAAATATGTTGTAGTTTACCTTCTAAATTACTCTCATGATAATTCTTTCTTTATTATTTTTACTGCCAGGACATTTACCCAAAATGCTTTGAAAGAGATGACATTGACTGGTGTCCAAATTTTCCTTGGGCAAGTTGCTTAACATCTAACTTCACTCTTTCACCTGTAAGAAGGAAATTAATAAGAAAAGTGATTTGAAGATTAAATAGATTAGTATATTTGATTGCCTATAAAGTGTCAGTAAAACTGATACATTTAATATTTACATAGTATAACTTCTGGGAATAAAAATAGGTGCCTAATAGCTTTGTCTTTTTGCTGAACACTCCAATATTATCAGTTCTCTACACTGAGTGAGAATACCTCTTTCAAAGTACACAATTTTATCGTGCCTTCCCCTGACTAAAAATTCATTAATCCTCTTCTCATTTTCACAGAATGAAAGTTTCATGAAAATAAAAACATAGAATAACAACTCCTTAGCTCTTGGTGATGTGATTCCAGACTTTACTCCAAGTTCTTTTCCAACTCTATGCAGTTACTTTTGTTTCTTTCTGACTCAGGATCTTCCATTGTCTCACAGCCTATGGTGGGCTTTTTGTTATATGCAACCTCAGTCTTGTGTATTTTTTTCTTCAGAGAATTATCAAAGATTAAAATAGCATGCATATCTTCTAATTTTCCTTATGCTTATTTGTGTAATAAGTCTACTAAGATTTATGAGAAAAGACTATGTCTTTTTTAAGTCCACGTCTATACTTCTAAGCTCTGACATGATTGGTTTATAGAAAAATTTCAATTAATATGTTTTGAATTGATCTGTATATTAATAGATGAATTAATGAACTTTAAATATACCTTCATTTCACTTTTCTTTCAGAGGGAGATTATCATGGGCACAGTTATACAGAATACTTCTTTATACAAGATGCTATGCTGATATTCTTTTCCTTGCCCCCTAGTTTAAATAATTAGCAAATAAAGAGAATAGAAACACATCTCAAGGGGAATGTAATATAATTGTTAATTGATCATGGCAAAATGCTAATATAGCAAACTGAATCAGTATAATAATTGTGAAAATGAAATAAAATTACATAAAAATATAAAGTTTATTTTCTACATAGTTTTGTACTTTCAGAAAAATAGAACAATTAATTTTTGTTAATATCTATTAAATGCAAATTATGTGTCAGACATTGGTGCTATAATTTGTAGCTAAAATAATGATATAAAATATTATAATTATTAAGATCAAAGTCTTTGATACCAATTTTTCTGTGTGTGAGTTTTGATTTCATTACTTACTAGTTGCCCTGGGTAAGTTATTTAATCTCTTTTTGCTTCTCTCTAGTTAATGAAGAAAAGATGATAATATCACCTACCATCAAAGATAGTTGTAAAGCATTTAGCATTATAATTTGTGTGAAGGACGTTGCTTGATATATAAAGAGCTTTATGCATTATAAAACATTCTTGTGTAGCTTTAGTACTTAGCTTACAATTGAATGGGAAAAAACAGATAAATAGACATTAACAACATTTTAATAAATAATAGCACATGGAAGAACAATGTTTTAGTGGATCACAAAAATTGGGTACTTTACCTGAATTTGGAAGTTCAGAGAACGTTTGCTTTATAATATCGCATCTAATAGGATCTGAAGGATAAGCCCAAGTTAACTTGTGATTAATGTGAATATTCTCCCAGATGGTGTAATAGATAGAATTAGCATATGCAGTAGTCTTCATTTGTTTGTTTCATTTGATTCCATGTTACCAAACCATATGGAAAGAAAAACATGCAATAAAGATATCTCTCAGTCTGTTAAAACCAGTTATTTAGAATAGGGAATCAATTCCTTACTTTTCTCTTAACCATTTGCTTACTTATAAGTACAAGGTGTGACCCTAAGAAACAGGGAATTTGTTTATAAAAGATTATGTATTTATTTTTATGTGCTTAGACTTTAGTCATCTTCAATATACTCTCCATTTGATGCAATACACCTATGAAGATGCTTTTCTACTTCTCAAAACAGTTTATGAACTCATCAATTTGGATGCCTTTTACTGCTTTTTTTTTTCACCTCTTCGACCTGCTGGGCTCTGGCGATCTTTCCGCCTCAGCCTTCCAAGTAGCTGGAACTACAGGCGCACACTACCACACCCACTAATTTTTTGATTTATTGTAGAGATGAGGGCTCACCAAGTTCCCCAGGAGGGTCTCGAACCCGCGGGCTCAGGCAATTCACTCACCTTGGCCTCCCAAAGTGCGGGTGAAAATATAAATTTAAATCTCTTTTGAGCAGTTATGATGAAATACCATAGGCGGTGTGACGAAAACAATAAATATTTATTTCTCACAGTTCTGAAGTCTAAGAAGTCCAAGATGAAGGTACTAACCAATTTCATTCTTGGTGTGGGCCCTCTTCTGGTGTGCAGATGAACAACTTCTCACTGAGTTCTTACATGGTAGGGGAAAGAGAGCTGTTGTTTTTCTTTCTTTTCTTATAAGGATATCAATACTATCCTGAGACCTCATGACCTCATCTAAATAGAGTTTCCTATTTATTGTCACACTTCCAAATATTGTTACATTGGAATTAGATCTTCAACATACACATTTTAGAATTTTCAGGTGACACCAATATTAAGTTTACAACAAAGATTATAATCTCCTTTTATTTTTCTCTTTTTCTCCTTCACACTTATGTTCCCCCACCCCTACTTTTCTCTTTCCTTTGTCCTTTCTCCGTTTTCCTTTATAATGCCTATGCCCTTTTGCTTCTTTTGCTTTTTTCCTGGCTCTTTAGAAACTATAGTTTGTAAACATTTCTAGGTCTTTTGGTTGAGATACATGTTTATTCCTCATTAAAACAAACTAGCAAGCAACAAAATATGTTAGCTAAGAACACAGAAATGTCCCAGTATGTAAAAGCAATTTTAAGTATTTGGAAAGAAGACAAAGGCATAGAATCAACCAGCTTCATTTTAATGCCCATTCTACAGGGTGTTACCATAAGCATTCTATAAGTTAAGAGAATCCACACAGAAATGATAGTCTACTTTCACTCAATAGAAGGTATTGTTACATCAACATATTAAACATAAGCACATATGTACAGGTTATTTGAAAAAATGTAAGTTCTTTTTTTTTTTTTTTTGAGTTGGAGTCTCACTCTGTCACCCAGACTGGAGTGCATTGTCTGCTCTCGGCCAACCACAGCCTCGATCCGCTGGGCTCCGATGATCCTTCTGCCTCAGCCTTCCAAGTAGCTGGAATTACAGGCGTGCACTACCACACCCAGCTAATTTTTGATTTATTGTAGAGATGAGGTCTCGCCAAGTTGCCCAGGCGGGTCTCGAACCTATGGGTTCAGGCAATCCACTCATCTCAGCTTCCCAAAGTGTGGGATTACAGGCTGAGCCACTGAGCCCGGCTGGAAAATATAAGTTCTAACTGTCTGAGCATTACATGAGTATACCTTCACCAGGACAATAGATTGGGGGGAATACTCTGTTGTGTTACATTTTCTTTTCTTTAGTTAATTTTTTTTCCTTTGTTAGTGCATATTTTTTAAATTGTTTATTTCACTTTGTTTTAAGCCCTTGAGTTTACTGGGGAGGGGGATACCTGTAACTCAATTTTATAAGGGATATGGTTGTCTAAATAAAAATCCAAGCTTATGCTTTAAGCCACATTCTTATCTGCGATTAAACATCTCATTGCCTTCACCTACATAAAAATCAGTAAATTAAAGTGAGAAATATCAGTGTGACAGTGTGCCAAAGTGGTTAATCTATTTGTTATGTGCATATATAAATTGAGTGTACAAGAGATATTGCATGCTCATTATTCTTTGATTGTTTCTATTAGGACATAAATATGAATATATCGTTTGCATCGGGATTTGAAGTAAATCATCAAGATGTGTCAATTTTTTTTCCTTTGCAGTACTGGCTTTGGAGTGAGTCCAATAGACCTTAGTCATGAGTGTTCTTTGAGAGGTGCTTTATTACTAGTGAGTGGAACTATGAGCTGACAAATTTGCCATTACATTTTGCCAGTATTGAAACTGTTACAAAGAGATTATGAGACTTTTCCAGGGATAGAGTGCTAGTCATTGACTAGTTGGCTGAAAACTATGTTTCAGATGCCTGATTTTTAACCCAATTGGCTATGTAACATCTCTTGAGTACATTGGTGGTAAAAGATTTAGGCTGTTTCAATTTACTTTTTTAATTAAAACATGGAACTGGAGAAGAAACAAATGAAAGAGATGAGAACAGAGCTTAAAATATCTGTAAGCTCGCCTTCAATATTCTTTGCTACAATTTTGCAGTGAGGCTCCACCAACATATCTCTGAGCAAATGCCACTTTTTCTTTTTCATTATGCAACATGCCACATTTACAGGCTCAGAATAGTACTTCACATTCCATTTCCTCAACATAGCATCATTAGAAGGAACACATAATTCCAAGCACTGACACCTAGGAAATGCAATGCACTGTTTTTTCATTATACTTCCTCATTTACAGTTAAAAACTGTAGATTAAGGAAATTGTCAACAACTCCTACTTAAAATACATTGTGCTCAGAACCTATTAAATATGAACATTAATTTTAAAGCAAAATCATAGAAATTACTTTAAGGAAATAGTGTTGGTGCACAAGGAAAAGAAAAAAAATCTCAGTGTGGTCTAAATGATTTATGCATAAAAACAGATACTCCTCTCAAAAATAAGGGGAAATAATCCTATATTTAAAGGTAATAGAAAAACAAAATTTGAGATAATTGTTTTAATTTTCATTTTGCATTCATTCATTAAACACAAATAGGCTTTATGTTAACCTTTAAAATGAATAAGACACAACCACAAATAGCTAACATTCCATAAGATGAAGCAGAAAACATGTATGTAGCTATATAGAAATTAGATATTGGTATGCGGTGTCTGATAGAAAAAGTCCAGAAAATTAAGATTTGCTATTTATCAAGGCGAGTATATGATTTATGAAGCTTGAATACACTACATTCCTCTAGTTATTTTTAGTTATAATGAAAGCTGCTAGGGGAGGGAGGGGCATACCTCATCAACAAGGGTACCTGCATGATCAATGTTTGTATACCTAACCCTGAATTGTACCCTACATCTTTATAATAAATAAATAAATTAATTAATTAATAAAGAAAATAAATACATATTCACAAAAAATGAAGTAATTAATTCTGAATGAGGAATTCAATGAATATAATGGTAAAAAGAAAGTTCATTGCCTTAGCCAACCTACTAAATGTATCTGGTTAAACCTCTATACAGACTTAGATATGATCTGGATCTCTAAGCAACCTAATGACAAATAAAATTTACATGTCAATGTTCTAAGGCTTCGTACACTGTCCTTCTTGGCTGATCTAGAAATAATCCAATGCAGATTTGCAATAAAAAGAAGATTAGCTCACAGTTACCTGCATTGTTGATACAAGTAATACTAGCATGTTCTTATATAGAGCAACATATGCATATTTTGAATGTAAGGAAAACTTAAATCAGTATCACTCATTATTGGTAACAGATTCTGGAGTCACACACTAGTGTATGAATCTCAGCCTTGCTTCTTAATCTTGGACAAGATACACTATAACTTGTTACGTATCTCCATGAGTTTTTTCATATTTTATAAATAGGATAATAACATTATGTTCCTCATATGTTTTGTATAGAGATTAACCAACTTAATACATACATAAATTACATAACTGACTTGATACATGTATTAAGATAGTGTCAGATTCAGATAGTGTTAGAATTTTAGTATAAAATGTGATGATGAAACTGACAATGACAATAAAGCTAGAATATTAGGAGACAGTCAAATGTAAGCTTATGGTAAAAGATTAATAAATGAAACCGCGGACTCTGAATTTTGCATTCCTTGCATTTATACTTAAATCAGTTGATGTCCAATCAGGAGAGGCAAACTCCCAGTAATTTGAATCAGGAAACTGAACATACATAATTATTAATTACAACAGAAGGTTAGAGTAAGGAGGGATTGGCCAGTAAGATGCAACAAGACCTTGAAATATACCAAAAAACAAAAAACAAAAAACCACTCACTAACCCTAGGGTTAAGACAGAATGCCCAAGGAAGATCCCCTCCTTCCTTGGGCACAGGTTGACATCCAGTGCTTGTTGGAGAAAGCAAAGTCATGGCTCGCTGAATGGCAGACACGTACTTGTGGTCTTCTACTTGTGGTGGGAATGGCTAGAAATTTACCCTCTGGAATGTCAGAGATAGCTATTTCCTGTTGGGTGCTGCTGGTTGTCACACACTGCAGGAGCAGAGCACAGGGAAACCGGGTGTGATGCAGGGGTCAGAGAGACTGCTATCAAACTGCCTCGTGGTGGGGGAAGGTACTCTGGAAGCAGCTGGCAGCTGAGTGCTCACAGCTGTGGCACCACAGGAGCTGGGCATTGGATAAACTGCAAGCACTGAAGAAGCTAAAGAGACTCTGCTACCAAATTACCTGCAGTGGGTAGAAGCAGGGTGCTGGGAGAAGCTGCTGGCAACTTAGTTCTACTGGCTCTTCCACATGAACAAACACTGAAGAGGTTGCAAATGCCCGTGGAAGCCTGTTGCTATGCTTGAGCAGAACTGAACTGAGAAGAAAAATTTCTTTTTCCTGTTTTGCCTCTCCAGCCCTTCCTCTGACAAAGCTTCATGCCAGCTGGCACAATAAAAAACATCTTTAAAGGGTCAAATACCGTTTTCACAGAGTAAGGTGAACTTGGAGCTCAAAGGTGATCAATCAACAACAGATGCAATAATGTGTGAAGATAAAAGCATATTTTCATTCCTTGTTCCAATGTATTGAGTATATTATATTCTAGTGTGGATCCTAGAAATCCTCATGAATTGCAAAATTCACATATATTATTTGCATTTATAATATTTAATACAACGTTCCAACTGGTGATTAATCTTTAAGAAATATTGTACCTTAAGTTGAGTATCTGCAATATATTAGATCTGCATTTACAGATTTTAAAAAGTGTGTGTAGGTGCTGGGCTATTCTAACACAAAGCAAATTCCATTTTATATCAATTATTATTATAGGTTACTCATCAGCAGCATGTTCTCCTTATTGACACATTTTAAAATTTAGTCTTCCATATGTCAAGCTCTCTTCTTACTACACTAGACTCTTCTGCTTTGTATTTTTTCCACTTTTCAGTCTTTACATGCAATAGTTACTCAGAGCCTTTTACCTACCTATGTTTACTTACTATGCTACCTCATACAATTCCATGCCTTCTAACACCATTACAGACTACCAAGAATATGGTGCCACTGACAAGTATGTATATATACACACACACACACACACGTGTGTGTGTGTATATATATCTGATATTATATATGTCTGTGGCATAAAATATTTCTGTCTGTTGCAACAGAGTTGTAGAATGAAAAGGGAAAAAAATATTCATGCATCTTTGACAACAGGAGACAATAAATAATCCTTATCAATCTCCGAACCTGGGCATTTGAGGCCAGGACTCTCAGTTTTTCATCAGAAGATATAGAGGAAGAGTATCCAAAAAGACCCAACAAGTTTCAGAACAAAGTAACTGTCAACAAATTTTACAGACCCTAAGAGAGAAACACTTGGCTGAGTGGCAACTATGTAAGCAAATTTGAGAAAAATGACAAACTCAAAATCCTCCCAGGCTTCAAATTGTTTAAAAGTGCATAACGGATAAATTCTTTTTCAGTTTACAGAAGCTTATCCCAAAATCCTTTAGGGATCACAAATTCTGGGCACAAGTACTGAGAATCTCAGTTAAACAAAAAGTTCAAATATGAAGGAAGAGAGGTTCAGAAGAGAAAGAATTCAGATTGCAGTTTAGCAGCAAAATACATTCTTCATAAACAAGAGCATCATCTTGAAGGAAAGATTTGTAAAGCTCTAAAAACACACAAAGGTAGGAAATAATTTTGTATTCACTTATCTGTGAATGGCAGACATGACTACATAGGAGACCTTTTTTTTTTTTTTTTTAATACCTCATTGTAAAAACACAGTGAAGACTTTGGACATTAGATTGGGAAAGCTAATCTGCTCTACCTTGTCACTGTCCATGGAAACTTCCTCCTTATTATCCAGGAAAACTCAACTCACATAATAAGCGTGGAAGACCAGTAAGAACTATTTCCCATTCACCCAGATATATTTTGTAACAAAAAATGAAAATGAACTAAGCAATAGTTTAAAATTTCACACACACACACACACGAAAAATGTGTTATCAATGAAAATAATTCAAAACACACTGATAAATGAGGAAAATTAAAATGTTTCACATAAAAAGAATAAGTCTGTATACAGATTGAGAACCAGATAGTGAGACTATAGAAGGAAATTAGAAAGGAACTGGAAGAACTTATTAGTTAACTGAAGAAAAATCACATCAGAAAAAAGGACTCAACTCAAGGGTATATGTGTGATTAGATATATTAGAGATCACAATAGGGGAAAGGAAATAAGTGTTTGGAGCAAAAGTAATGCCGTAGAAGAAAAGAATGAGTCAAAATATTTTTAGAGAAAATTATAGGCAAGGATATATATATTTCTAAAGAATGGGATTTTCAATGAAGACCAAATAACTAGAAAGAAACATTATTTAGAATTATTAATTCAGAAAACGTTGCATTAGTTAGGATAGCATCGGACAACAGACTTACTCTAGCTCTAAGTAACTCAGTTTTCTCCTTGTATAGTTTCCATATTACTGCCAGTCAAATACCTTCAAAATCAATGTGACTGTATTACATCTTTACTTAAGAGTCTTCTTCACTTAAAAACTACCCATATAATAAAGACTAACACAGTAGCATATCATGTGAATTTCTCAACAATTGGACCCATCCTTAGCCAAAGAAAAAAACTAATTTTCCATTTATCATTTAACTTATATAATTGGTGTATTCCAAATATAGCAAACTTAAGATTTCAATAACATAAGTTTTGCTTTTAAAATATTTTCTTGTCTTTTACCTTCCTCTTCTTCCCCCATCTACTTACTTCACTTTTACTGTTTACTTATATCCTATTATTTTCATGCACAAGTTTAGTCTTCACATACGTATGCTCCTTTGCATATGACTAAGTGTCTACTAGAAATCATTGAATGAAAGACAGTCATGTGTTTAAATATTTCTATGTATTTCCAAACCACAAGTTCATAGAGAGGATGAGGCAGTGTTTATCTTTCTTTAAAGCACATTGCAGAGAGGTTGGCACATAGTTAAAGTGAAGCAAAGATTTGTTGGATAAAAAATTAATGAATGAATGATAAAAAATGGCATAAAATTTAGATGACCCAAATTTTTGTTAAAATGATCAAAGATAATTTTTACTGAAGTGTCAGGTGATTGAATCATAGAGGTGGACTGGGATGGAGAATATTTCAGGTAAAAAAATTTATATAAATATATAAACATACATATATATAAGTATATATATAAGATTGCAAAAGAGAGAAAATATAATGTGATCTCAGAGAATAATGAACTTTCTTGTCTCATGTGAGATATGAGTGCAAAGAACAAGTTAGAAATTTAAAAAGAATTTTTGAAGTAGTCTGAAACTAAAACTTACAAAGAGTCCCAAAACATTTAGAAAACAAAAATTTTTAACATAAGACACAGTTTAGGATACATTTATTTTCCAGGAAATGTATTTTAAAGAAAAAAATGTAAAATTGCTTTTGGGGAAATATTAACATAAATATTATAATTATCTACTAATATTTTACTAAATAGTTTGAATAAAGCAGTGGTATACTGTAAGTGTAATTTTTAGAATAAGTATGTTATCATAAATCTAAGTTAAACTGTCTATTATTTATGTTCTTATTCTGAAATTTTGTTTTCAAAAGTGAAAATTTCAAGGATAGACTTTTACTCTACAGCATAATACAGTTAATTCGGCAATGGCTGTTGTGTCAACTGATATTTTATAATGGTAAATAAATCTGACCAGTTGTCACTTCAATGCCATTTTTTTTGCTTTTAGCTCTATTTTTCTCTTTTAAAAGAGTCAAATGATTTTAAAAATCACTGCAGTTTCATTTTATTCCATCTTCAAATCACAATAGAAAATATGGAATATTTATATATTTTTGTGAGACATGGATCACTCATTTTTTATGCTAAATTAAAAAAAATCTTTACTTAAAATTTTATCAATTGTACACATATTTCTCTTTGACTATACAGCAGCAAAATTTTCAGAACTTGTTCATGGAAAATGAAATATTCCTACTTATTTTTACCATACGTAACCAAGAAAAAAAGTTTGGTGAATGTTCCTCTCATTCATTAAACCATTGTCTTGCTGAAAGCAAGAACTATGTCTTATTTATCTTCCCATTTCCAATATTTGCTTCATTGTCTTGCACATTGAATGCATACATATAATAGCAAAGAAATAATACTGATTAACATTTAATGAGTATTTATTTTGTTTTACCTTGTCTACACTGCTGGATTTGCCATGTGTAATTTTTCCAACAACTGGCGAAAATGAGTACTAGTGTTGTTCTCTTTTTACAGATGAAAAATTGAGGTTGACACGTGAAAAATTAACAAAAGAAAACTCTTCTAAAGTTATGCCACTGATGAATACCAAACCCAGAATGACTCTTGAATCAGATTCTATAACTATCAGAAAAAACTATTTTTCTAAAAGTAAAAGACAGAAGGATAATTAAAAGCATAATTACATTTGTTTAAAAATATGGGATTTCTATATATTTTATGGTACACATTATATAAATAGCTTATATGACATGTAATTAGCATACATGTTATCATATATAATATAAATGGCATATTTATGTGTCTGCTATATGCATTATATGGTAGAGAGTCTATTTCTCTGATAACAAAACCAGTATATGTTAAACAAGTCACATTTTAAATCGATTCAACATTTATTGAGAAGTAATTATGTATGAGTCTACATTTATTATAATCCATGCACATACAGTACCTATTAAGAGACTCTTCTTTCTGGGTTTCTTGTGTTTTTGTACACCTTGTGAGCAAAGCACAACTGTTTTTCCTTCCAAAATTTTGTTCAAATATATTTTTATAGTGGACAAGTCTGAAGATAGAGATGTTGTTATTCTCTGGATTGAAGGACAATTACACTAATTCTTTATTAGAAGAAGTTGCAATTTCCTAAACGCAGGTTTTTTTCTTCTATAATAAAATATACCCTACACATTGTCATCTGGCTTAATTTGTGTCTCCCTGTGGAAATTGGGGCTGAGGGAAATGACACAAATAAAGCTGATATTCTGGATACTGCTATTTCTTTAAACAATAAATTTTTTGCCTTCAATTCAGGAATGTCACGTCACCTACTAGCATATATAAAACCATTCTAATTAGCTTGCAAATATTATAACATCTTTAGCTCTATTACAGTTTATAGCATACATAATGTGTATTTTTTACTTCATGTTGTAAAGTGGCTTATTCATTAGGAAAGACATTTGTTGATGTAGCTAATATTTTTGATATTTTGTCCTCATTTTTAATTTTGATTCAGAAGGGGACACATGCATGCTTTTTTTTTTTTTTTTGAGTTGAAGTCTCACTCTGTCATCCAGACTGGAGTGCAATGGCACACTGACAGCCACCCCAGCATCAAACTGCTGGGCTTCAGAGATTCTTCCACCTCAGCCTACCACACCTGGCTAATTTTTTCCTTTATTGTAGAGACGAGGTCTTGCCAAGTTGCCCAGGTTGGTCTCAAACCTTCAGGCTCAGTCAATCCACCTTCCTTGGCCGCCCAAAGTGATGAAATTTCAGGCTAAGCCACCAGCCCAGCCTGCATGTATTTACATGGACATTGTGCAGTGGTGGGACTGAGTCTATATTCATATATTCCATAGGTAATTTCCAAACTTCAACCCTCCACTCTATCTTCCCTCTTATTAGTGCCTCCAGTAGCCAATATTTCCATTTTAAAGACATAAGATTTCAATGTTTGGAATAGTCTATGAAAATTCATCAGAGATTTATACATATATTTTAAAGAGTTCGAATGCTTAAATATTTAACACTATTTCTGAATCTTTAATGTTTATTTGAACAGTACATAATATTTTAAAAACATTGGACCAGTTGTTCTCATCAGGGACCGATTTATCCCCCAGAATATATTTGGCAATATATAAAGACAATTTTGATTGTCCTAATTAGTGGTGAGGGTTTGTGCTATTGGCATTTACTGGTATTTAGTGTATAGGACCAGGGATTATATAATGTAAAGAACAAACTCCCACAACACAGAATTTTCTGGCCCCAAATGTCAATATTGTTAGTGCTGAAAAATCTGAGACAGATATGCAAATTATATTTTAGAGGGCAGGGCCCTTGTAGTACACTAGCAATTTGTTCCTCAGGATCAAACAGTCAATCAAAGTTTTTATCTGGATGTTTTGAGAAAGTTGTGTCAGGATTTGCAGAAGAAACCTCTGGAGTTGTGGCAAACAGGTGACTGGCTCCTCCACCATGACAACACGATCGCCCACACTGCACAGTGTTCAGCAGTTTTTGACCCAAAATGACATGACCCCTATGCCCCACCTCTCTATTCACCCGATCTGGCCTGGAGCTTTTCTTTTTCTTTTTCTTTTTTTTTTTTTTTTTTTTTTTTTTTTTTTGAGTTGGAGTCTCACTCTGCTACTCAGACTGGAGTGCAGTGGCCGCTCCCGGCCACCGCAGCCTCGACCTGCTGGGCTCCAGCGATCCTTCCGCCTCAGCCTTCCGAGGAACCGGAATTACAGGCGCGCGCTACCTCGCCCGGCTGATTTTTGATTTATTGTAGAGATGAGGTCTCGCTGCCCAGGCGGGTCTCGAACCCGTGGGCTCAGGCAATCCACTCACCTCGGCCTCCCAAAGTGCTGGGATTACAGGCTGAGCCACCGAGCCCGACCTTTTTTTTCTTTTTTTTTACTTTTTTGTGTTTGTTTCCCTGAATGAAAAAGTCCTCAGAGGGAAACATTTTGCAGATTGGAAAGAGTGGAAGAGGTAAAACAAAAAACAGCAGAAGCACTAAAAGGCATCAAAACTGATGAATTAAAAAATTATTTTGAACAGTGGAAAAAGCATTATAATAAGTGTATTGCATCAAATATAGAGTACTTAGAAAGTGACTGATGTTTAAACATGTAAGAATAAATACATAATTTTTTATAAATAAATTCCAGGTTTTTTGGGTTCCCTCTTGTATACATATATATATGTGTTTTTAACATATAAATAATCAGCTGCAAATGTGTATATATAGACACACACATATTTACATCTGAGATTGAGATATCATTTTATTATCTCCATTTTAAAGGTTAATTTACATATAAAATATTGCAAGAATATAAATTTCTTTTTATGTTTGTTTCCTTTAATTATATGCTTATATCACAGTCATCCAATAAAACTATTACATAATACAAATAAAATAAATACTCAACAGTGTTTATGCTTAAATATGCTAGAGAAAAATAGTCATACCTCATTTTATATTATTGATAATGATATGGAGCCAATAATGCTCATGCAAAGTAAAAAATGTTTAATTATATATGGACTTGACTGGATTAGTATGAGCATTAGAAAAAAATACATATATCCTGAATTTGTTTCCCTAAACCTAGGGTGTTGCTATAGAAACAGAAATTCTATATATATATTTGGTACTATAACAATCTAACAAGGAAATTTTGGCATACTATAATTTTCATACATTACTTTGTAGAATCATTAGGGTATGTTGAAATATTGCTTTTATGTTATCACAACCCTTAAACATCTAAAACTTTAAAATTTATAGTTTTAAAATTATAGATATGAGCATTGTGTGTGTATTCATATATTTATATGATATATGAATCTATATCTCATGTATGTATTATGTAGATCATAGGTATGCACTAGAAGTGTCTTCACAACATTGAGTGTTCTTAGAATCCTTTTACACAGTAATGAGTAATTTTATTTTTCATTAGAGAAGCATAATTTTGTTTCAAAGACACAAAGCATTTCAGTATACAAGCTGCTTAGATCCACTACTTGGTTGTGTAACAACTAAATTTGATTGACTTATATGATAATATACATATTTGTATATTGGGTTTAGTTTTGTAAATAGAATTGGTTGTCATCTGATCCCAAAGAAAAATAATGAATTAACTACTATAATTACAACTCATAGAAAGTATTCACATTTAACCAATTTAGACAAACATTTAATCAGTACTCAAAATTTTAACCTTTCTATTGCTTATAATATGTCCTTGAATAAATTTCAAATATTCAAGAACTTTAAAAAATAGCATCTTATTTAGTAGAAAATGACTAGATTTAAATCCTTTTCTTTTTAACATTCTGACTTTTTTTTATATAGATATATGTTTACTTACATTTGTATTACTTGTTATTTTAGTATACGGCACAAGAATTTTTACTCTGAGTGTTTGTGTTTTGTGTTAATGTATGGGGGTATGTGTGTGTTTTGTGTGTGTGTGTGTGTGTGTGTAAATTCAGTCATAAAAATGTATATTTCAAATATGTTCTGAAAGAAATATGATAAAAATGCCTCAAGAAGTGTCAATTAAAATAGTATCGAAGTATGGTATTTAAGTATTCAGAAGAGACAAAATGTCCTACCTAGCTGTTATATTTAAAGAATCAGATTTCTACACCACAAATATGAATAAGCACAAACTGAGAATTTTTAAATTATAGAATATCCTAAGAGACAAATATATTTGATTATTTACCTATTCAATGATTGCTTCTAGAAATAAGGCCCAGAAAGTCATAGTAATTAAATAAACTTCACACATGCGGTTAGTGAAAGAGACAGAACTAGAATTAAGCTGTTTCAGTATCACTGTTTTAATATCCCTTAAGGCAACTCTGCCCTATACCACATTGCTAATACCTCCTCCAAGTACACTTGATAAATTCCCTTCCATGTTTCTATAATTATTGAACGCATCAGGCAATGGCAAGTTGCTTGATGTCTGTTTTTCTCTTTTTATCATTTGATGTTTGATCATCTTCAGAATACTCTGCAAGATTAGAATTATTGGTTCTCTTCCTTGGAGATTTTTCAGGATCGACCTTCTCTAGTGAAGGTTGTTTACATTCGTTATGTTCTGTGAGGCCTACAGAGCTGTTTCAAAATATCCCAATTCAAACTTTCCAGAATCATTCAAGAATTAAATGCAGTGTTAGATTGTGACTCAGTGAAATCTGAGTTTTCCACTAAAGAGTAAACACATAAAAATCAATCAATTGACCAAATATAAAAGTCTACTTGTTACATGGCCATTGTTTTCTATTATATCTCACTGAATGTTGCAGTTTTCTTGTATTTATTAATATGATAAAAATAATTCTTCATCTGTTCAAGTGGTCACCCATGCTCAGCACATAGAAAAACATATTCATTGCTTTCAATATTCTGCCTTTTCAATGTATTAGGCTACTTTTCTGTTAAATGCTGTAATGATGCATTTTAATTAATCTGAATTTGTAAGAAGTGGCACATTAACTTCATCTAAAACTTTATTTTTTCAAGATGCTGCAAATAATAAATCCTAAATCATTCTTGACAAGCTATATGGATTCCAACTTTATTTTTTCTTTGTTATGCACAAATCAGGGAAAATCTTGCCTGCTCTGAAAGTATTTCAGAGATTCTATGTAAAGAGTCCTCAGAGAACCTGTCTGGGCTCATGCTACCAAAAGTGTTCACAGTGGTGATGTTGGCTTTTGAACAAACTGTCTCACTGGTGCTCATGAGGAAACTGATAAGTGTATTTTATGAGATATATAGATTTTTCCCTGAAAAAGGGATGCTGAATTATGTGCATTCGATTTTTTCAAAATTTTAAAAATATACATTTTATTTTTATGTTTCTATTTATGCACAATATAAATTTAAAACAAGAACCTTAAAAATTAGGTATTACAATTTCATAACTCCTTTTCCAGACTATTTCAGGCATCTTTTTTCTTAGACATGTCTGTAATTTTTAAAAGTACTATATATTAGATCTTTAATCATCTATATAGCTTCCTAAATGTTCAATTTATTTTGACATTTTTTATACTACATTTTTTCTTTTGATTACTTTAATTCTGCTAAGAAAAAGATTTAAGTTAACAACAGAAAAAAAGAAAAGTCTAGAAGACGGCACATTTTTAGCCACAGAAATATAGTCCATTAGTTTAGCCCATTTATATTTTACATCTATTCAAGTAATTATAAACAGCTATTTCATTGAATGTGTCTGCTATCATGGAGCAAGTAAAACAGTACAGTTGAAAATCTAATAGGTTGGTAATCAAAGAAGCAGGCATGTCAATAACAGTCAAATGTAATGCAAACTTTAAAAACTTATGTTGGACTTAGGCTTTAAAGAGATATTTTTTCTAAATATCCATTTAAAATTTTGTTTAAATATAATTTTAATAGCTTCCATTTTATATGAGTTTCTGTACTTATTTTTTCCACATTATAAAGCAATTCATATATTTTCATATGAAAGCATCAGACTCTGTAAACAAACAGAAAAAAAAAGTGGTAGGACTAAGTATGAAGTTGAAAGTCACAGAAACACGGGCAATACTATGGTGAGAATTTTCCTGTGCTGTGAATTAATCAAATTAACCATTAAAAAAAAAAAACCTTAAAGAAAGTGTCAGAACAGAAAACCACCTTCTGAATGGGGTCCACTACCAGAGGAAGTGCATGTAGCCTATTTATGTAGTAAATACCCACTTGTATCTAACAACTATATAATAAATAAATAAATAAAATAAAAAACAAGAAAAGAAAAAAATGTCAAATCATCTTTCTGGAGGAGTAAATGTAGTATCTTGACATTTGGGAAATGTCTGTACCTAATCAGAGTGACTTAAATATGTTTACTGAAGAAAAATAAATCTACATTTGTTCTGTAAATTGAATTATTAAATACAAATTGGAGAAAGAAGGGAATGTGGTCTTCATTGACACATCAAACATAAACATATTTTTTCTGTTGTTTGTTTTAGCTAATATAGCGAAGGTTGCCTTCAGAACTATCTGAGAAGATAGTACTATGGTTAATTAATAAAAGTGTTTGCAAGCAACTACCACATCCTTCACTGCAGTGGAAGGTAGAGCTTCAGACTTGAGAATTCAGTTAGAAAGGGCCTATTCGTTCATTTTTTCAGATGCTCTGATCACCAAGGTATTTCCTGTATGTTTGCTGAAAACTCTGATTTATCAAGTTACCTTTTGTAATTTTGAACAATGTGAGACTAGTAAACTTTGTATCTCCATCTTTACAAACTGATGACAAACTTGGAGTAAATCTTCCAAGATCATACCACGAAAGTAGATGCTTGTTATCTGGCGTCTTTCTTTAAATGAAAAACTGTCCTTCATAATATGCCTGGGCACACTGATATTTATTAACTTTAGATAAAGATTTTAAGAGAAATATTAAAAGAAGTATTTGATATATATTTTCATATCTCACAACAAAATAGATAAATTAAAATGGTATTCATTTTTTTAAAATTTTGTTCTTTTTTCCTCCTCTTTTCTGTGTAGGTTTTTTAAATTTTATTTTTATTTTAATTTTAAAGGTGTAGGGTACAGTTCAGGATTAGGTGTACACATGGTCATTGTACAGGTAAAGTTTGGGTCTCACTTCAGTTCCTGTTTCACCTAGTTTGAGGTCAGGTATCCTTATTGATGAAGCATGCTCCCCCTCATTCCCCTGGCATTTTCCCACTACTGCTAATCCCTTTCTTATAGCATTATGATAATTTTTTAGGGTCAATTTATGAGTGAGAACATGTGACAGTCAATTCTTTGTTCCTGTGACAGATCACCGAGTATTACAGACTCCAAATTCATCCAAGTTGCTGAGCAATTCATAATTTTGTTTTTCTTTATGGTTGCATAATATTCCACTGTGTATATGTATTTTATACACACACACACACACACACACACACACACACACACACACACACACACACATATATATTTTTTGAGTTGGAGTCTCACTCTGTCGCCCAGACTGGAGTGCAGTGGCCGCTCCCGGCCACCGCAGCCTCGACCTGCTGGGCTCCGGCGATCCTTCCGCCTCAGCCTTCCGAGTAGCTGGAATTACAGGCACGCGCTACCACGCCCGGCTGATTTTTTATTATTGTAGAGATGAGGTCTCACCAAGTTGCCCATGCGGGTCTCGAACCCGCGGGCTCAGGCAATTCGCTCACCTCAGCCTCCCGAAGGCATGGGATTGCAGGCTGAGCCACTGAGCCTGGCTTGTATTATATTTTTAAAATCCAGTCTACTTTTGCTGGGCAGCATGGTTGGTTCCATGTTTTTGGTATTGTGAATAGTGTTGCAAAAAACTTGGTTGCACAGGTATTTTTTTAAGGAATGATTTGAATTCCTCCAGGTATATTCCCAGAGAGGGACTGTTGGGTCATATGGGAAGTCAGATTCATTCTATATACATAGACTGTTGAACAAAGAATAGCATATTTTAAAACTGAATCTCAAATAATATCCAACTGATTTATATAGGTTTTTATTTTGAAATTACAAACCATATTGAATTGCCAACAAAATATGACTAGGTGGATGTCATCTATGAGCAGACTTAGGTAATAGGATTATAGTATCCGTTCTTCTCTACTAAATCAGACATGAAGATATCATACTGTCTCATGAATTCTCAAGAAAGAAATCACACTTTGGAAAGTCTACTGTAATGTTTTTTCTTATTACTGCCAAGCCAAACTTATGGATTTTTTTGTTGTTGTTATTTAAGTAATAGACCAACATTTTCAACACAGTAGTTCACATCTGAGCTCCTTTTCACATTGCTGAAGTGCAATTTTAATTGTAATGGAAATGCAAAAATATTTCAGTATTATTTTCTATTAATAATTGTATTAGATTTTTAAAGCAATATTTTACTTAACAAAATGTGATGAAATTGTGGACTGTGGTATTTAGATATACCTGCACAACTAATGTTTAGGATAGAGTAATGTTTAAGAGGAAGATTCTATCCATTAATCCTAGCTCCACACTTGTTACTTTTGCACTGTGAAAAACATATTTTAAGAGTGCCTGATTGGGAATAATGCATACAATGTGCAGTAAATATACTGAAAGAGAACCCGTGTCTTAAAAGGAAAGCATGTTCAGTTAAGAAAATTTGCAAAATTATAGCAATAGTATTAAGATAACTTCTAAACAATCACTTGTGTTAAGATAAGTTTTTACATTGTTTGATTTTGCACCAGGATATCTAATTGTTCTAATTTTATTTGTAAAAAAAAAAACAAACAATTATTTTACTGTTAAATTATTTCCTTAGTTTTGCTAAAAAAAATTCCCTAAATTAGTGCTTTAAATCAGTAACAGCAGTTTATCATATTTTATAGTTTTTCCAGGTCAGAAATTCAGGAACAGTTTATTTGACAGTTCTGGCTGCAATTTCTCATGTTAAGTTACTAGAGTGGCTAGGGCCAGAAGATCATTTCAAAGACTTTCAAAATTACAAACCACACTGCTGGTGTCTGGAATATGAAGACATAAACTTCTGGGAGCTAAAATAGATCACATTTTGTGGACATCTCTAACTACTCTATGTATTCTTTCCATGTGGTGTCATCAGCATGGTGATATTTGGACAGTAAGACATCGGCTCGAAAGATGTAATTCCTACCAGAGACAAACCTAAGAGAAAACTCTTTATTAAACCTAGTCTAAGATGCAAACTTCTACTACATTATTTTGTTAAAAGCCAGTGACCATGCTGACCCATATTTTAAAAGTGGGGAATTATACACCAATTTTAGTAGAAAGAATGCCAAAATAATTTCCCACAAAGGTTAATACTATCATGGTTTCCTGTATACCTACAAATTATTTACATCCCCACCGTGCTCAAAATACACTTCCTTCCCTCCATTGACCACCAAAATTGTATCTACTACAGCATCGGGCACATACTCAAGTTTTTGGATCTCAACTTTTAAATCAGATCCAGGTATACATGAGGCAGTCCTAATGTTATTCTTTGAGTACAGTGACTCAAAGTACATTCCTTCTCTATCTGAATATTTTGATATAAAGAAACGCCTGTGCTCCCCACCCTCACAGCTACCACACCAAAAGACAATGCTAGAATGAGAATAAGGTAAGTGCTATAATTCTTTCTTCTTAAGAAGAGTAAATGGGGCTAATCAGATGACAAATAAGAGTTGCTGTGATGCTAAAATATAGTGTTTTAAAAGCAGCTTGCAATATTATCTACTATTTACTTTTAACAGTTGCATTCTTATACACCAGCAACAAACAGGCAGAGACCAAATAAAAGGCACAATCCCATTCACAATAGCAACAACAACAACAACAAAATGAAATACCTTGGCATCTTCCTAACCAGAGAAGTGAAAGATTTTTACCAAAAAAAAAAAAAAAGCTACAATACACTGCTCAAAGAAATCAAACCTGACACAAACAAATGGAAAAATATTTCATGCTCATGGATTGAAAGAATTGGCATTATTAAGATGTCCATCCTACCCAAGGCAATCTACAGTATTACTGCAATACCCATTAAAATGCCAGCACATTCTTCTCAGAGCTAGAAATGACAATACAGAACCTCATGTGGAAACATAAACCACCATGATTAGTCAAAACAATCCACAGCAAAAGAAACAAATTGGGAGGTAACACACTTCCAGACTTTAGACTTTATTATAAGACTACAATAATCAAAGCAGTCTGGTGTTGGTACAAGAACAGGCATATGAACAAATGGAACAGGATAGAGATTCCAGAAGGAAAACCTCAATTTCTCAATCAACTCATCTTTGACAAAGCCTCCAACAGCAACCTCTGTGGAAAGGAGAACTTACTCAGTAAATAGTGCTGGGAAAAATGGCTGAGCCTGGGCAGATGAATGAAACAGGACCCCTACCTATCTCCACACACAAAAATCAACACCGGATGGATTGAAAACCTAAATGTAAAACCTCAAACATTAAGAATCTTAGAAAACACAGGTGACATCCTTACAGAAATAGGAATAGGCAACCGATTACTGATCAAAACCCCAAAAGCCCATGTTATGAGAGTTAAGATTGACACGTGGGACCTCATTAAACTGAAAGACTTCTGCAAAGCAAAAGAAACCATCAGCAGAATGAGAAGACAGCCAACAGAATGGAAAAAAATATTTGCCAACTACATATCTGACAAAGGCTTAACCTTAGTGATCCACAGGAAACTCAAACATGCCAAAAGGAAAACAAAACAAATAGCCCCATTAAAAGTGAACAAAATACATGAATAGACACTTTTCAAAAGAGACATACAAGCAGCCAACAGACACATGAAAAATGCTCAACCTCACTAATCATCACAGACATGCAAATCAAAACCACATTGAGATATCACTTAACTCCAGTAAGAAGTGTCATCATTAATAAAACAAAAAACAACAGTTGCTAGCAAGGATGTGGAGAAAAGGGAATGCTTCTACATTGTTGGTGGGAATGCAAACTAGTTCAACTTCCATGGAAAACAGTGTGGTGATTCCTAAAAGAACTACAAATTTACCTTCCATATGATCCAGCAATCCCCTTCTGGGAATATACCCAGAGGAACTAAAATCATTCTACTAAAAAGATTCCAGCACACTCATGCTTATTGCAGCACTATTCACAATAGAAAAAACATGGAACCAACAATGCTGCCCATCGAAACTGAACTGAGTAAAAAAATGTGGTACATATACAAGATGGAATATTATGCAGTCTTACAAAAGAATAAAATTGTGGGCTTTGCAGCTATTTGGATGAATTTAGAATCTATCATACTCAGTGATCTATCACAGAAACAAAGAACTGTGTACCACATGTTCTCACTCATTAGTGGAGCCTGAACATTTACCATAATGTAATAGGAAAGGGACTGGCAGTAGCAGGACACTGCCAGGGGAAGCAGAGGGGAACATAACATCAGTAAGGGTATCTGATCTCAAAGTAGGTGAAGTGGGAACCAAAAGGGAGACCCAAACTTTACTTGTATGATAACCACTTGTATACCTAATTCTGAATTGCACCCAACATCTTCAAAATAAATTTTTTAAGGTACATCAAGGTATACTGAATTAATCTAATCTTTGCTTTTAATTGGAGAGAAATTTAAGTATAATTAAATTTTTAAGAAATTGGCATTTTACAGAAAAATATATATAATATAAAAGAACAAATCAGACGAAGTAAGATTTTTTTTGCAACTTTATGCAATGGTGTCACATAAATCTCATTATTTTGGGTTATTAAATTTGAAATAAAGGCAGTTAAAAACATGGAATAAGTATATAAATATATGTCAGAACAGGAAGTATCACTCAACTTGATATTACACAAATTATTTGAAACTATCACAAAAATCATTGTTTATTTTACAAACAAAAATACATTTTATTTCCAATTTGTAAAGAATTACTTGAAGTAGATGATATCAAATAAATTTATAAAAGTATTTTGAAAAAGAAAAAAACTCAAATTTATTTTTATCTTACAGTAAATGTGAAATACATAAATAAGTATAGTTTTTATAAGATTCTAAGCTCTCAGATGACACCAATATATACTAAAATAAAGTTGCAATTCATTATATAAATTTCCAAAAATTATTATGATTGTTCAAAGCATTCAATGATGTAGGCAATAGAAAAAGGAGAAAAAATATTTCAGATTTTCAGAAAATAATAGATAAATCCCATGGACAAAATAGTCATATGGTTTATAGATACAGAAAGAAAAAATTAGAAGAAAAATTATTTTAATGTGCAATCTAGCTGGTAGCATGAGAATTATACTTGACAAATGCCCATGTAGAAAACAAAGGGGAAATAAGGAAACATTTTTTTCAGGGTATAAAAATTGTTTTGGATGAATTTTCCAGAAAGTTAATAAAATTACACAAAACAATATATAAATATACAAAACAGTTAAAAAAAAACAACAAAAAACCTCAAACATCATCTTGACAATCCTGACAAGGATCTATAGCACAAAGAACATTTTAAAAACAAGTTTGGAATCTTCAGTATAATTAAAGTTAGTATGGCTTCTATAAAAAAAATATAGCCAATTGTAAGGGAGAGGGGCTAAATAAGAAAGAAGAGTGTCGTGAAAGGGAGATGATTTTTAACTACAGTGTTTACAGCCCCAGATGGAGAAATGAAGAACAGAAGTGAATTGAACAATAAAACTTGAATATTTTGAAACATAACAGAGACCTTAAAAGAAGATGAATGATTCGCCACAGAGAATATATAGACACATGTTAAAAGGATTATTAGTTCGTTCGAGAAAGCAGAACCTAAGTCCTGGGAACAGAATGTATAACTGAGAATGTGGTTGAAGTTATACTCTGAATTGAACAATGGTATAAACAGTTTAGAATGAAGTCATATAAATATATTTACATGCAACTGGAAATTTTTCTTTTAATTACGAGGGTTAAGAAAACCATAGGTGCTTCAAGAAAATTTTTTTGAATGCATCTAAATATATGCTCTTCTCAGACAAATTCTTTGAAACTTGTTAGAAAAAGAAAAGGTATATATAACAAAATATAAATGTTTTTATTCAAGAATTTTAAGCCCAGGTAATTTGGTCATATTTTGACAGTCATAAATATACTTTCAGTTATGCAAGCGTTTGCAAGTCAGATAATTTATGAGTTACAGAGACACTTAATGTATCTTTAATGAATGTATTTATTATTTATTAAATATGTATTTAGTTATAAAAATCTGATTGGGTGATAGTTGGGAGGTGGTGGTGGGATACACTATAGGTTGTGCATAGAATGGTATGAGCTTCAGATTTCACTCACTCTTTCAGAACTTCATATCTTGCTGTTTCAGTGTTCACTATCCAGGAAGCTATATACCTAATTTACTTAATACATAATTTTCTATAAGGGTTTAAATGTTAATAAGAAAATTATTATATATTTTATGCAGTTAAAACATAATAAGAAAGCTTAATAATTATACATTTTGTTGAAATGCAATTAAAATAATTTTCTCAGAAATTGTGCACCATGTGAGTATATGTGTAGAAAATATTTTCATTAAGGAAGTGGTGAGACATTAAGCTGGGGAACTGAGAAGAAAGCAGATTTGAGGCAATGTAAGTGGATGGACTTTATTCTCAGAGTAATGAAGAACCCTGGAAGACTTCAAGTAAGAAGAAACATGTTCAGATTTGCATTGTAAGAAGATAACCCAAAGTGAAATAAAAATCAATGATAGTAGAAAAAGGATGTACCCTGAGAGTCCATTTTACAGTTTACTTCACGAATCAAGGAGAGAAATGATGGACAAAAGCAATAAAAATAAGAATAAGCAAAGTGATCAAAGGGATCATTACAAGACACGCTCTAAGGAGGCTGTGCTTATTTTCACATATATTTAAATTTCTGGAGGTGTCCCTGATGCTTCATGTTCCATGAAGATCCATAAACATGATTAATAAAGTAATCCTAATTCTATATATCTTCTAAGAGTTATTTTATTGATAAAAGAAAACAAAAGAAAAAGGGAGGCCCAAACTTTACCTGTACAATGATTACTTGTATAACTAATCCTGAATTGTACCCCACATCTTCAAAATGAAATTAAAGAAAGAAAATAAGCAGAATAACACTGCTTTTATTTATATTTATTTATAAGAATTAGATTACAAATGTTTATCTAGTGATAAGCAAAATATCCAGGCATATTTTATTGGTGTTTAATTTAGCCAAAATAGTCTTCTTCTAACTCAAATTCACTCTTGGTTGTTTTTGCAGTCTATGAGTTTGTTTTGCTAAAACATAAGAATACTAATCTCACAACCTCAGGTACTTGAATTGAGCATTTGAAATCAGAAAACTAAAGCTAATCTGTGGGATTTGCTATGTTTTGTGAAAGAGACTTGGGATACTTCTACATGTAAAAGAGGATTGCTATTCTGATGTGGCAAGAGGAAAAATCCTTGTGTTAATAACAGGAAATATAAATGGGTTTTGTGCTATAATTTACTAACAAAACATAGTCCAGGAGTATATGATTAATGTAGTTAAAACCTATGCAGTTCACTTGAGGAATTTTACAAATTGGTCTTATTGCAATGACATGTAAAACTGAGGATTTGGGCTAGAACAACAAGGTCTACAAAAAAAGGCAAACAACAAATAATGCTGTAATTAAAACCTTAAAAGTAAATTTTTCCCATTTGTCTATACACAGATGATGTATTATCAATCTCTGTCAAATGCTTTAATTATTTACTATAAAAATTTAAATATATAAATTATCTTATAGTTGCAGTTGTAAATAACAATAATGTATTTTTGGCATTTTATCATTAGGACAAAAATGAATGTATCCAAATGTTGACACATTCTTAAGAAATTTTAGTCTTATGCAAAATCAATTAAACAATTGTTCTTTTAATAGCAGAATTTAACCAAAATATTATTTATTCTCAATGGATATGCAAAAAGTTTTAGTATCACTAAGATAAACTACACAAAGAAATATGCAGCATCACCAGGTGAATTAGTTCTTGGCTAGTAGAATAAGTTTCACCAGGTGAATAAGTTTTACCAGGTGAAATAGTTCTTGGCTAGTAGAATAAGTTCTGTTCTGGCCTATAGTCATCTTGACTGCCATAGGCAGTCAAGATGACTATAGGCCAGAACAGAACTTATTTTCCTGTTTGAAGAACAGCCTCCATTCTCTTAGTAACCTTTTTATGCATTAGAGACATCTCACTATCAAGCTGATAATTTATATTCTTTGTGAATAGAAGACTAGACTTGACTCAAGAATTTTCCATACTAAGTAATTCCTTGTGTAGTTGACACAGTATTGCCTATTATAAGTCTGGTTTTCTGTGTATCAAACAATTCCAAACTACTAGTAAGATAAAGCAAGCATATTATTTCTCACAATCCTCTGGTTTAAGTGGGTAGTTCTCTCAGTCTGGATGAGCTTAATTGTTCTCTGCAATTCACTTGATTGGAACTAGATGCTATGGATGACATCTACATACCTGGTCCAATATTAGCAGGGATCATAGGGATAATTTGGTCATGTTCATTATTCTGAAGGCAAGATAGCCAAAGCTTCCTTAACTAGCGAGTTGATTCCAAAACACCAAGAGAACAAACTCACAGCAGAAGTTCTTTACAGGTGTCATCATGTGACATGTAGCCAATGTCCCATTAGACAAAACAAGTTATAAAGCTGGCTCAGATCCATTTGAGAGGATACTACCAAAGATTATAAGTGAAGAGAGAGAAAAATAAAATTATTGTTTACTTTTTATAATTTACCACACTTACCCACCTAGCATGGGGACTAAAATGTTTTAATAGATCTGGTGTTTTAGTAGATCTTGATGGTGGAACTTAGGGATTATCTTGAAAAGGTGTAGAGACCTTTACTATTCAGGACTACCAGGAACACATGTAAGGCATCATGGGCATCTCAGATAGAAATATTAAGGAGAGCCGGGCTCGGTGGCTTAGCCTGTAATCCCGTGCTTTGGGAAGCTGAGGTGAGGGGATTGCCTGAGCCCGCGGGTTCGAGACCCACCTGGGCAACTTGGTGAGACCTTATCTCTACAACAAATCAAAAAACTAGCCGGGTGTGGTAGCATGCATTTGTAGTTACAGGTACTTGGAAGGCTGAGGCAGAAGGATCGCCGGAGCCCAGCAGGTGGAGGCTGCTGTGGTGGCCGGGACCAGCCACTGCACTCCAGTCTGGGTGACAGAGTGAGACTCCAACTCAAAAAAAAAAAAAAAAGAAAAGAAATATTAAGGAGATCTGGACTTGTGTTAAGTGGTATTGCTAATAGGTTTAAGAAAGCATGTGCGCGCGCTGTGTGTGTGTGTGTGTGTGTGTCAAAGCAGGATTTATTGAGAGGAGGAGAAAACTCGCACAGTGGGAGGGACCCCGAAAGAGTTGCCCAAAACATAGTCTTGATTTAGGTTTGTGCAGGAAGGTGAAAAGCATGACTATTTGATTTAAAACAGCTAGGCAATAAAAATTTATGATCAAGCCGGGCTCGGTGGCTCAGCCTGTAATCTCGCGCCTTTGGGAGGCTGAGGTGAGTGGATTGCCAAAGCCCTGGGCAGGCGAAACCTCATCTCTACAATAAATCAAAAAATTAGCCGGGCGTGGTAGCGCATGCCTGTAATTCCGGCTGCTCGGAAGGTTGAGGCGGAAGGATCGCTGGAGCCCAGCAAGTCGAGGCTGCGGTGGCCAAGAGCAGCCACTGCACTCGAGTCTGGGCGACAGAGTGACTCCAACTCAAAAAAAAAAAAAAAAAAAACAGTGTGATCAGTTGTGCAGTTTTCACAGTATTCTGTGTAGACATGATTATAGATTTGTTCTTGTCTCTCTCTGTCATAACAACAGAATTACTTTCTTGGATATTGATGTTCTGCAAATGTATCTATGGTCATCAGGAGAACACATTGTTCTATGCCTTAGTCATAGGCCAGCTATGACTAGAAATAGACAGTAATTAAATTTTTTGGTTTTTTTTGCTCATCTGGAACTTTAGAATGTGTGTGTGTGTGTGTGTGTGTGTGTGTGTGTGTGTGTGTGTGTGTGTATACATGTCTTGGCATACAGCTTGTTTTGATGATACTCTTTCTTATAAAATGCATGTATATCTGTGGGAAATTTTGTGAAGAATAGTTTTTATTTTTTACTAATTATGGTTTGAACCAGAAACATAGTTATTATGATCTTATTGTCAATAGTGATCATCTCAGACTAATAATTTTACTAACAGATCTCAAGGAGAGAATCCCCAAAAGTTATTTACATGAAGTTAGTGTTTTGTGACCTAATAGGATTTGACATAAATCCGTATGTATATAAGCTAGCAAAATGATTTTCAAACTGAACTAATTTTTTGGAAGCAGTAACTTAGTTGAGAGGTGAATATAAAAATTAAATCAACCAAATAAACAAAACCCACAATGATCAAGAAGGCTGGACTTCCAGCCATGTAAGTGATGGGTTTTGTTCTACTTGAACTTGAAAGGAGAAGGTACTGGAGCTGATAATTTGATTATTTTTCTGTAATCCCTTGAGTTTTGTAAATACTGCATTTTAAATGTAATTGTACCCTAGACTGGAGCCAGGATAACATTTGTAACATCACTGACAAGTTGTATACAACTGGTTATAGAGAGTGTTAAGTTAACCAGGTTAGGTTACATTCGTATCTCATGAGATATCATTGTAGTCTGATAGACATAGGAAAAAGTATTTTGTAATCAACACTAAAGGCTATGCAAGATATACAATTAGAAATTAAATATTTTATATGAAAAGCCTTATATTTTCAGTGCTTTGTAATCACTGTCATGGGATTAGGAGAAAATAATCTCCTTATAATATAATATGTGTAGAAGCATGCAGAAAATAATTCTATTTAAAATCAAGCAAAGAATTTTGTGGAAAAAAATTACATTTTGCCAAAAAAGATTAAAAGGGTCAATGAGACATATGCTAGGCCTTAATAGGCCCTCCAATTGTCAAAGCACCAAAAGTCACAGGGTTATCCTTCTACTGTGAACGAGTGATTAAATTTGGAGTATCTGGTAGAGACCACTTGCTACCAAAATGTGGATATGATCTAAGGACAGTGTCACAATTGAAAATAAGATTGAGAATTTTATCACAAAGAAGACATTACATGACAGCTACTAAGAAATAGAAGAGAGGACCAGTTGCTAAATGTTTCCTAGTCTCCATGCTTAGGAATCATCCACAACCTTAAACTTTTTACATTTTTTTTTCCCTGTGATATAATCAATAATAAGTGACTCAAATAAAGAATACCAGGGTCTATTATGAAGGATAATATAAATGTGCTCCTGTAAATAAAAAGTTAATTACAGCATGTAGATTCTGAACTCTGAAATTTTCAAGGGAAACAACATGGAGCACACACAAGATCCAAATTCTCATTTTGAGTAAAGTGAATTGAGGGGTGACTACCTGTAAAAATGTCCTTCCACATCATTAAATTTTTTATAAGAATAGTAAAATCCCCCTGATGAATACACTCAGTCTTAAGGTGGATAGAAATTGAAAATTTGGGACAATTGAAGTTTGAGTCTAGGTGTTTTCCTCATTCCAAAATGGAACTCTCCTAGATCAGGTACACAGAGCAGACAGGTGATTCTATCCATTAATTTATCACCACTAAAAAACAATTATAAACTGGAAGACTGTAAGTTAATGAAAAATTTAACCTATGGTATTTCATTACTAAAAAATGAGTATTCTTTTCCAAAATGCTTATGAAATGAGATTCTGGCCCTTGTAATAAATTTGCTGTAAAGATAAATGACATAATTTTATTTTTTAATTGTTTACTTTTTAAGTCAGGTTTTCATTCTGTCACCCAGACTGGAGTGCAGTGGTACAATCACAGCTCACTGCAGCTTTAACTTCCTAGGCCCAGGAAGTCCTTCAACCTCAGCCTCCTGAGTAACTGGAACTACAGACACATGTCACCACACTTAGTATTTTATTTAAAATTTTTTGTAGAGACAAAGTCTTGATATATTGTCCAGGAGGGTCTTGAAATCCTGGGCTGAAGAAATCCTCTTGCCTTGGCCTTTCAAAGTGCTAGTCACCGTGCTGAACCTAATTTTTATTTTATTTAAAAAATATAAATTGTATTGGGCAGTGGAGCCAGTCAGACTATGCAAGTCCCAGTGTGAGTGAGTTGAGTGTATGAAGAATTTTGCATATGTGTATGTGAGTAAGTAGGCGTGAGTGGCTGACTGAGTGGGGACTCAGGAGCAAGTGTCCAGAGCTCTCCTGGTGAAGCTGCTGGTGCCACAGCTGCTCTACTTGATTGCTAGCTGTTCCTGGAGTACAGAAGCTGAGCACCATTTTTTTTAAATCAGCAAAGCCCTTCCCCGGAAGAAGCTGCTGGGAGTAACTATCAGCTCTAGGCTCTGCCTCACCACTGCACTGCCCAGCCAGACTCTGGCAGAAAGAACAGTGAAGGGAGCATAACAAGGAAGCCAGAGACAGCCCCACTGGAGAAGATGAAAGAGGAACCCTGCCACCATCTTGAAAATTGGGCAGGAAAGGGCTCTGGTTTGTTTTCCATGGAGTGACAGACCTGGTCTCTGTAACCAGCAAATTAACTATTCAGAGGTTAATCATGACTCAAAAGGAATATCCTGAAAGCACAAACTCCAGAGAAACAGGATGAGTGCTGAGTCTCAGGCCCTCCAGCCCTTACCCTGATTCAACTGCTGCACAAAGGATGTGACAAAAAAAAGCTGAGGAAGACCTCAGAAGAGATCAGTGGTGAGTCCAGGGTTGACACAACCCCTCATTCCCAGCAATCCTTTGAAGGTCAGACCCACAAGACGGGTGCATCACTGAGAGGGATGAACCTAGGCAGACCATGGAAATCGACAATGATCGGAGTACTCTACTCTAGGATAAGCCTGACTGGTGCATCCTCCTCCCTCACATTACCTTAAAAAGAGAAAATACTTCAACTTCCCATGGGAGGGGATCCCTCTGACCATATGAGAGTGGGGGGACTGAAGCCCCACCCACTGCCACTGCCTCTTTCTCCTTCCCAGTTGGACACTGGAGTGATTGTGAATAAGGTGGCAGCTCTGCAGGAGACAGCAGAGGAGCTTACCTATGAGCAGCTGAGAGGAATACTTACAGAACCTGCCACAAGAGGGCAGGGTTTTTTTCTGTTTATTTTTATTTTATTTCATTTCTTTGTGCATAATGTGTATGTGAGAGTTATTTGCATTTTCTCCCGTCTTTTTAATTTTTCTTTCTTCTTTTTCTTGTTTATTTATTTTTCTTTCATTTTTTTTTTGACTTGGCGCCTCACTCTGTCACCCAGACTGGAGTGCAGTGGCCGCTCCCAGTCACCACAGCCTCATCCTGCTGGGCTCCAGCGAACCTTCTGCCTCAGCCTTCCAAGTAGCCGGAATTACAGGCATGCACTACCACACCTGGCTGATTTTTTGATTTATTGGAGAGATGAGGTCTCATTGCCCAGATGGGTCTTGAACCCACAGGCTCAGGCAATGCACTCACTTCAGCCTCCCAAAGGCACGGGATTACAGGCTGAGCTCCCGAGCCTGGCTCTTCTTTCATTTTTTGTGTTCTGTTCATGTGTGCACATAAATGATTTAGTGTTCACCTTTCAGTTTTTTTTGGGGGGGCAGTTTATTCTTCTGTTTTTAATTTAATGTTTCTGTGAATGTATGAGTGAGGGTTTGTTTTGAATTTCTTTTTTTCCTCTCTTCACTTTTTATCTTTTCCTTTTATTTTGTGTTGAGTGCATGGATGTGTGTCTAATTTTCCTGTTTTTTGCTTGTTTTGCTTTGTTTTGTTTTCCAGCCTGTTTTGGTTTTTGTTTGTGTGTTTGTAATTAATTGTCTTTTTGCTTTTGTTCTTCTTTTGTTTTTCTGTGTTACTTTTTAATTTTTTAAAGTTTTTGTTCATCCCATTTAATTCTACTTTTTTCTGTTTTCATCATTACTGTTACTGTATTTTGGATTCAGGCATACACACATGTACTCATTGTACTGTCATATAGAGTGGCAATGGGGATTGGGTCTCAGGGAACCCATGCCACAATCAGTGAACCTTGTGATTTTCAAGTCATTGCTGAATTCTAGTACCCCATCCTCCACCTAACTCTACCCTCAAAATGAAAGAAAACAACAAAGCCTCTCACCCACAGGCCTGTTTCAAAATAAAACAAATTCAGAGTCCACACTAGGGAAGAATAGAGGGCTGAGCAAATTTCAGTAGTGAAAGCTACTCCTGCTGCCACTGAATAACAGAACTAAAGAAAAAAGAAGGAGATTGGTCACACATGAGGAAAAATAAATGGAAGAACATAGGAAATTCCCAGTGTAATAAAGAGAAAATGCCTGAAAAATCAAACCTTAGAAACAAAAAAATGGAAGTAACCTATGACTAGCTCCAGAACACAGTGGGAATTAGAGAATGGATGGAAAGAGTGAAGACTCAAGAAACACAAAGTACAAGACTGAAAGAACTTGTAACAGAGATTTTGGCCACAAAATGTTTCATTCAGGTAATAAATAACAAGGTGACAAGCATGGAAAACAGATTTAATCAGAAAAAAGTATCTCAGAACTTGAGTCCCAAAACATGGAATTAATCTGATCTGTTAAAAACATATAAGAAATCTCAGAAAGAAAGAAAGAAAAAAAAAGACTCGAAGAGATGTGTGATTATATCAAAAGACTGCACCTATACCTAATAAGTATCCAGGAAGAAGAAAGTGAAAGTGAGAACACATTGGAGCAAGTATTCCAGGAGGTTATCCAAGAAAACTTTCCCCATCTCACCAGAGATGTGACCATCCAAACACAAGAGATACAAGGAACCCCTGCAAGACATCAAATGAAAAGACCAATCCTTAGATACATAGTAATTCACCTACGCAATATAGATACAGAAGAAAAACTCCTAAAGGCAGCAAGACAGAAAGGTCATGTTACTTACCAGGAAAAACCAATCAGAATGGCAGCAAACCAATTGGCAGAAACACTACAAGATAGAAGGGAATGGAGTCCAATATTCAAAGTCCTCAAAGGTAAACCGTTTCAACCAAGAATTTTCTACTCAGCCAAGTTCGCTGAGTAGCTTCATCAGCAATGGAGAATTAAATCCCTTGCCAGTCATCTAATTCCAAAGAGATTGTGCAGCTTCCAGACCAGGTATATAGGAAATGCTTAAAAATGTATAAAGCACAGAAGAAAGGAAAAAATGAATAACCACTTATTTCCCAAGAGAATAGGAGAATACAGAAGCAACAGAGAATGCATTGCATCTGCAAATTTGAAAACAAACATATACCAACCCAAAAGTTAAAAGAAAACAAACAAAGAAAAAGCTTTCTGGGCATCTCATGAAGGGGATAAAAAAAAATCACATTTCAATAATCAGTCTGAACGTTCATGAGCTAAATGTACCACTAAAATGACTCAGAATGGCAAACTGGATAAAAACTATGACCCAATAATTTGCTGCATCCAAGAAACTCATCTCATCACAAGAAATGTACACAGACTCAATGTTAGAGGATGAAAAATGAGTTTTCAGGTCAATGGATCACAAAAGAAGGAAGGAGTCATGATATTAACATCAGACAAAACAACTTCTAAGGTATCAAACATTTTAAAAGGTAAAGAGGACACAACATAATGATAAAAGATTCAATCTGTCAAGAAGAAATCCAACCTAAACATATATGCACCCATCACAGGAGCACCAGCATTTATAAAGTAACTAGTAAGCAAACTGAAAAAGGTACTGAATCTAACACTATTATAGCTGGGAACTTAAATACTCCACTAACAATCCTAGATAGATCATCAAGACAAAAAAATCAACAGCAATCAGGCACACCAACTTGACACTTGAGCAAATGAACTTAATAGGTATCTACAAAACATTTCACCCAAGAACCACAAAATATACATTCTACTAATCACCATATGGAATATAATCCAAGTTTGAACACATCCTTGGCAATAAATCAAGCATAAATAAATATCATAAGATCTATACACTGCCATGCACATTCTCAGACCACAGTAGAAAAAAAATAAATATAAAAAAACAACAAAAATTTCCCCAAATCCACAAAGACATGAACACTAAACAGCATGATGCTGAACGATTACTGGGTCAACACAGAAATCAAAACAGAAATTACAAGATTCCTGGAAAAAATTAAAATAAAGAAACATCTTACCCAAACCTCTGAGATGCCATGAAAACAGTTCTAAGAGGGAAATTTATACCTCTACAAACACACATCAAGAAAATTGAAAGATCACAAGTTAACAATCTAACAAATCATATACAGGAGCTGGAACGACAAAACCAACAAAACCCTAACTTTTGCAAAAGCTAGAATACCAAAGAAAATATAAGACATAGAAGACAATAATATTATGGAAAGTATCATCAAGACAAAAATCTGATTCTTTGAAAGAATTAACAACATTGATGGACACACTAGCCAGAATGACCAAGAAAAAGACCAAATAAACACAATCAAACACACAAAAGATCAAATCACAGTTGACATCGAAGAAATACAAAGGATTATCAAAGACTACTATGGACATGTGTATGGAAATGAACTTGATAACCTAAATGAAATGGAGGACTTTCTGGCAACACACAGCCTCCTAAGGTTAAAAAAAAGGAAACATTGAGACACTAAATAGACCAATAAAAACCCAGGAAATTGACTCCATCATAAGAAAGTTAACTACAAAAAAAAAAAAAAAAAAAAACCCTGGACAGATGGCCTTCTAGCAGAATTCTGCAAAACATAAAAAGAGGAGTGGATACCAATTCTATTGAAAATATTCCAGGCTACTGAGAAAGATGGCATTCTCACCAAATCTTTTTATAATCCTACATCACAGTGATACCCAATCCAGGTAAAGATCCAACAGAAAAGAGAACTAGAGGCCAATATCCCTAATGAACATAGGTGCAGAAATCCTCAACATGATTCTAGCAAATTAGATCTGACAACACATCTCAAAAATCATCCACCATGACCAAGTAGGGTTCGTCCCCAGGGTGCAGGCCTGGTTCAATATCCGCAAGATCATAACTGTAATTAAATACATCAACAGATATATAAAAAAGAACCACATGATTATCTCATTATATGCAGAGAAATCTTTGATAAAATCCATCATCCCCTTCTTGATAAAAACCCTAAAAAATCCAGGTATAAAAGAAGCATATCTCTAAATAGCAAGCACCATCTATGATAAACCTACAGTCAACATATTGCTAAATGGACAGAAACTGGAAACATTTTCCCTGAAACCTGGAACAATACAGGGCTGCCCACACTCACCCCTCCTGTTCAACATTGTGTTGGAAGTCACAGCGATAGTAATTAGACAAGAGAAGGAAATCAAGGGTAACCAAATAGAAAAAGAGAAAGTTAAGTTATCCCTCTTTGATGCTGATATAATCCTATTCTTTGAAAAACTAAGAGAATCTGTCAAAAACCTGCTTACACTGATAAAGAACTTAATTCAAAGTCTTGAGGTACAAAATAAATATGCGAAAGACAGTCACATGTGTATACACTAACAACAAACAGGCAGAGACCCAAATAAAATGCACAATCTGATTCACAATAGTCACAAAAAAAAAGGAAAGAAAGCAATACCTTGGCATATTTTTAACCAGAGAAGTGAAAAAATTTTACAATGAAAACGACAAATCTTTGCTGAATGAAATCCAAGAAGACACAAACAAATAGAAAAATATTCCATGCTCATGAATCAAAAGAATCAATATATTAAGATGTCCACCCTGCCAAAGACAATTTACAGATTCAAGGCAATACCCATTAAATTACCGATATCATACTTCTTCAGACCTGGAAATGACAGTACAGAAATTTACATGGAAACATAAATGACCATGATTAGCCAACATAATCCTTAGGAATAGAAACAGAGCAGGAGTTATCATACGTCCAGACTTTAATATAAGGCTACAACAGTCAAATAGCCAGGTGTTGGCACAAGAAAAGACATATGGAACAGGATGGAGATTCTAGAAGCAAAACCTCAATTTCTCAACCAGTTCATCTTCAACAAAGCTTCCAACAGAAACCATTGGGAAGAAGAGAAATTATGCCTTAAATGGTCCTGGGAAAACTGGCTGACCACATGCAGAAGATTGAAACAAGACCCATACCTATCACCATACACCAAAATCAACTCTAAATGGATCAAAGACCTAAACATAAAACCTCAAATTATGAGAATCTTAGAAAATGCAGTAGTCATCTATATAGAAATCAGAGGAGGCAGCCAATTTTTGGTCCACACCCCAGATGTCCATGTCATAATAGATAAGATAGACAAGTGAGACCTCAATAAACTTAAAATAGTCTGCAAAGCAAAAGAAACCATGAAGAGAGTGGGGAGACAGCTCACAAAATGGGAAAAAAAAATCTGTCAACTACATATCTGGCAAAGGTCTAAAATCCAGGATCTACAAGGAATTCAAGCATGCCAAAAGGAAAATAAATAAATAAACAGTCCCATTAAAAAGTGGGCAAAAGATATGAATAGACAATTGTCAAAAGAAGATATATGGGCAGTCAACAGATACATTAAAAAGTGCTCAGTCTTACTAATTATCAGAAAAATGCAAATCAAAACCACATTGAGACACCACTTAATTCCAGTAAGAATGGCCATTAATAAAACAAACAACAACAGATGTTAGTGAGGATGTGGAGAAAAGGGAACACTTCTACACTGCTGGTAGGAATACAAACTAGTTCAACCTCTATGGAAAACAGTGTGGCAATTTCAAAAGAAATGGAAATTTATCTTCCATACGACCCAGCATTCTCCTACTAGAAATATACATACCAAGAGGAGCTCAAAACTTTCTACAAAAACAATACTTGCACATGAATGTTTATTGCAGCACTTTTCACAATACCAAAAACATGGAACCAACCATGCTGCCCATCGAATCTGGACTGGATACAAAAAATGAAGTACATATATACAATGGAATACTATGCAGTCATAAAGGACAAACATATGAACTTTGCGACAACTTGGATGGTTTTAGAGTCTGTATATAATAATCAGTGATCTGTCACAGAAACAAAGAACTCATAAGTGGGCCCTGAACATTTGCCATAATACTATAAGAAAGGGATTGGCAGTAGCAGGATACTGCTGGGGTAGATTTGGGAGGGGCACATAACATCAAAAAGGATGTCTGATCTCAAACCAGACAAAGTGGGGATCAAAGGGAGACCCAAACTTTACCTGTATGATGTCCGCTTCTATACAAAATCTTGAGTTGTACTTCTCAACTTTAAAATAAAAGAAATATAATAAAATAAATAAATAAATTGCATTAAATATATATGAGGTATATGATATAATACTATTATGCAATAATCTTTATAACACATTCATTACTCTATTACTGGTGTCATAGGGTACCAAGTGTATCAAGCTATCTTGAGAAAGCTTTGAAACCTATCATTGATGTATCCAAGTCTTGTCCTGAGAGTGTGCTGTTTTCTGAATTTGCTCACTCTAGACTTTCAGATTCTAAGAAAAGTCGCATTTTCCATATGGAGATAGTTCCTGAACCCATGCCTGCAGAGCTATGCACCTACTAGGTTTCTGTACACAGTGGCAATAATGCATTTTCTTATAAGAATTGACTCTCTTGACAATGCAGGAATTCATATAGAAACATAAATGACTATGAATTGTCAAAACAATCCTCAGCAAAACAAACAAACAAAAAATGGAGCAGGAGGTGTCACACTTCCAGACTTTAAATTCTATTATAAAGCTATAATAATCAAAACAGCCTAGTATTGATACAAGAACAGGCATATAAACCAATGGAACAGGATAAAGATTCCAGAAGCAAAACTTCAATCTCTCAACCAACTCATCTTTGACAAAGCCTCCACCACCATCAACTTGGGAGGGGAGAACCTTCAGTAAGTGGTGCTGGGAAAACTGGCTGAACACATGCAGAAGATTCAGACAAGATCCCTACCTATCACCATATGCAAAAATCAATTCTAAATGGATCAAAGACCTAAATGTAAAACCTCAAACTATAAGAACCTTAGAAAATGCAGGAGACACCTTTATGGAAATTGGAACTGGCAACCAATTCCTGATCAAAACTCCAAGTGCCCATGCCATAAGAGATAAGATAGACAAGTGGGACCTCATCAAACTGACAAGCTTCTGCAAAGTCAAAGAAACCTTCAAAAGAGCGGGGAGACAGCCCACAGACCGGGAAAAAAATATTTGCCAACCTTATGTCTGACAAAGGCCTAACATTTGGAATCTCCAAGGAACTCAAATATGCCAAACAACAACAAAAAAGTAAACAGCCCCATTACAATGTGAGCAAAAGATATGAATAGACAGTTTGCAAAAGAAGACATAGGAGCAGCCAACAGATAAATGAAAAAATGCTCAGCCTCACTAGTTATCAAAGAAATGAAAATTAAAACTACATTGATATACCACCTAACTCCAGTCAGGATGGCCATCATCAATAACTCAAAAAACACCCAATGCTGGAGAAGATGTGGTGAAAAGGGAACACTTTTACACCATTGATGTGAGCGTAAACTAGAGCAGCCTCTGTGGAAAACAGTATGGCAATTCCTAAAAGATCTAAAAATTGACCTTCCATACCACCCTGCAACCCCCCTACTGGGAATATACACAGAATAACTCAAATCACTCTACAAAAAAGATACCTGCACACATATGTTTATTGCAGCATTGTTCAAAGTAGCAAGAACATGGAACCAACTGTGCTACCCATCAAAAGAGGACTGGATAAAAAAAAATGTGGTACATACATGATGGAATATTATGTAGTCATAAAGAAGAACAAAATCATGAACTTCACAGCAACCTGGATGACTTAGAGTCTATAATACTGAGTGATGTATCACAGAAACAAAGAACTGAGCACCACATGTTCTCACTCATAAGTTGACTTTGAACAATTATTGTAATACTATGAGAAAAGTATTGGCAGTAGTAGGAAACTAGTGGGAGGGGTGTGGGAAAGTGGGATTGGCACTAGTGGGAATCTGCCTGGTGAAATGGAGCAGAACTCATCATCGAAGGTACCTGCATGATGAACATTTATATATCTAACCCTGAATTGTACCCCACATCTTAAAAATTAAAAATTAAAAAAAAAAAGAACTGGCTCTCTTAACTGAACTTTCTGAGCAATTTTGTCTGTATATTTTACTCATTTCCTAAGCAATACTGTTGATATATGTGTCAGTATAGTTGAATATCACGTAAGCAAAATAAAATCTGTGTAATTCACATCAACAACCTCAAAAAACATTTAATCCTTAATGAGAAGAGAAGAAATAAAAAGAAAGACATGTGTTGTATTTTTATTTCCTTATAAAATTAGATTTAATTTAATTTTTTTAAAGGAAGGGATAGAGTGTGAAAGAAAATAATAGGTATTAAAAAAAGAGAGTGAAAGTAAGCTCTGGGGTCAGAATATTTAGAATACAGAATATCCAGGATTGTGACAAAATAAAAAAGAATAGATACGACAGGTGATTACTGCCTCAAACATGAAATTTTATATAACATGGCCCAAAGATTTGAGGATAATTACTGCATGTTATGTTCTGTACCCTAACTGTGGATTGGTTCATTATTTTCTCTTTTTTTCCTTTAGAGGGCATAACGAAAGTTTAATCTTGCTCCCTCTCATTTGTATTTTCCTCTGGTAGTTATTGTTGCGAGATGGGGCATCTTTAATGCCATTCAACGTCATTAGTCATAGTTCATCTTAGGGAATAATGACTCCTATTTCTTAAAAAAAAAAACCAAAAAGTTCCTCAAGACATCATTTTATTTTAGAGATGTACAAATACAAAAAAGTGATATGCACATATAAAAATATATGCAGCTCTGAAAGTGTAAGCCCTAGAGCAATCCCTGAAGAAAATTCAAGATTAGGAATAACAAAGTATAAAGTTCTCTCAAAATCAAACTTTCTATTGTTCTCTATAATAAAAGACAATCCAAAAACGAAGGCCGTCCAGAGATGTATGTATCCATAAATATAATTTCCATTCTTCACTTTATTATCCTTTCTTTATATTCACACACACACACACACACACACACACACACACACACACACACACACACACGAACCCACTCCTTCCATTCAGAACTTTCAAACTGAAAACATACAACTCTCTTCTTTCTTGACCAATGAGCCCCTTTTCCCAGGAGGCGGCATTGCTCATGATTCCTTCCAAAATTCTCTTTCTCATCTGACATCAGATGCCTGAATCAGGAGGAAACAGTTTTGTTTACTTTTGTAGACAAGTAAAGGCTTAAAATAGGTTATGAAATCTCATCAATAGAATTCATCCAAATTGCAATCAAATGCTTCCTTATTCAAGAGCGGCTGATCAGTAGACATTGCTGCATGGAGTCTGCTAACTTAGCACCTCAGTCCAAAATATTATTTTTTTGTGGCAATAGTCTAACGGCATATTGAAGAAAGAATAGTCCTTCTGTTAAAGGGGATTTGGCCTTGTCCTCTAAGCACAATGGTATAACATTATTGAATTGAGAAACACTGGTCTTTACTCTCCTCTTCCTGTGGCCTGTCTCACAAATAAACCATAATAATGGCTGTTGTTTTCATTTACAGAGGAAATAGTAGAGACTCCGATTTCAGGTTTTGCTTTGAGTAGGGGCCTTGTAGGAGGTGCCAATTCTCTACTCAGTAATAGTCATGCTTTTGGCATAATGGGAAAAAAACACACAAGCAGAGAGAAGGCTCAAAATCACTTGAATCCTTTTAGAAATTACTCACTCTGAAATCTAAAATCAGTGCCTTAAAAGACTTGGACCTTTGTCTAATCACTCCTAAAGAAAACCAACTGTTTCCGATTCTGTATATGATGCAAAAGTATGCAATTAAAAATGAGTATTAATAATATTATTATGCCAAATTTAGATTTTCTATGTCTACCAGGATTTAAATTGGTCTAAAAGATTTATAAAAACAAAGCAAATTTATACCTTTTAAAATTATGTTATTTCGACTTAGCATAGATCAGCTCTATTCATTTCTTTTTGATTTTCTATTTATTGTTTCTCCCTCATACTTTGTGTGACTTTTCAATTAAGAGTGTTTGAAATATAATGGACCCAATTAGCAACATTTTTGGGTTTTCAAGTTTAAAACTATATTGATATAAATTCATATGATTATATGCATTATATTATTCATAAACATATACATGCTATTGTTATTTTGTGCTGCCTTATACAGAATGATTTTTACATGCAGCTATTTATAGGAAATAATTCAATACTCATTTTCAAGACCAAATGAACTCAGAATGTACAGCATATTTCTCAATGGGGCTGTACTTCCTTCAAAGACTCATTGTAGAAATGTATGAAGCCATTTTCAGTTGTCATAATTAATGTGCAAATGTTATAAGCAGAGGCTTTTAATGCTAACTAATTAAACATTTGTTCAAACAACATAATTAAGACTTTTCTGTCTCTCCAATTTTTGAATGTCCCACAGAGAACCGTGAGGTCAAACACCTATTTTTAAATTTTAGCATCCGATTGCATTGTACATGAAAAGATAATACATTTTTTCATTGTTTTAATAATATGTACTAATTTTTTCCTAGAATGCAATATTGCATAAATCCAGACAAGGCCTTTTTTTTTAAGGTTAGTATTCAAAATTACTCACACACACGTACATGCATGCACGCACATACATAAACTTAACTCACAGATCAAAATGTCAAAAAGAAGTTAAATCTGCTGAAAGTTTTCTTACTTACAATAACATAGTTTTAAAAATTATGTCTCCTTTATTATGGATACCAAACTATACAAAATGATTTTTATTACACAGATGGGAATATATTCCTTTTCTCTTACTCTTACTCCTCTCTTTGCTATCTCTCTGCCCTCGCATTATGGCAACTCCCTTAAAAATTCACTCATCTATTCCAAAAAGCTCAGACCTGTTCTTATTCACAGCAGAAGTAAAAGATTATTTCTTTCATCATCTAACTGTGCTTACTACTAAAATTAACCCCTTAGTAGTACTGTGGAACTGTGATGTGATTTGCTAAAGAGGTTAAATTTCCTCCAACACACTTTATTGTAAGATTAATAATTATGAATTATGCTGTGTTAAAATAGAACTTCTATTACTTTTGTAATGTGAAATGTATTTTTTTATTTTGACACATCTCTTTTTGTTTAATTATTAAATTTGCATTTCTAATGAAAATGGGAGTCTGTCTACTGTAATTGAAACTTTAATATTAGACTTTCTAATTTATGTCTTTTATATTTTTACATTCTATTATAATTCTCCTGCACTTTTTACCATTTTTTGATAACTCAACTAATATCTATTATGTTTTACAAAAAACAGGTAGGTAGAAATTGTCATTTTGTAAGAATATTTCACTTGATGATTTTAATGTGAGTGTATTTGAATTCTAAAAATTTTTACAATGTGTTTCAATATAGAAATGACATGCAGAGACACAAATGGGAATACTTTAAAACCACACTAATCCTGGTACTTGATTTTGAAATTTATAGTAACATCTTTTAGATTACTTGGGTTTTTTTTTTGTTGTTTGTTTGTTTGTTTTTGGCATTTTCTATTTTGATTCTCGGTAAATGTGTAGGTTTGTTACCTAGAACTATTTCATGATAGTGAGGCTTGGGCTTCTATTAGATCTGCTACCCAAGAGGTGGACAAGGTACCCAGTGAGTAATTTTCAACCCTTAAGCCCTCTCTTGTTTAGGAGTCTCTCAGTGTCTGTTATTCCTATTCATTGCCCATGTGTGCACAGTGTTTAGCTTCTGCTTATTAGAAAAAACATATGCTACTCTGTTTTTTGTTTCTGTGGTAATTCACCGGGGATTATGGACTCTAGCAGCATCTATCTTGCTGAAAGGGAAGTGATTTTGTTCTTTTTATGGTTGTGTAGTATTTCATGGTATATATGTACCACATTTTTCTTATCCATTTTGTTTTTGCTATTATGGATAATGCTGCAATAACCATGCACATTAGATGTCTTTTTCGTAGAACGATTTGTACTCTTTAGTTATATACCTAGTAGTGAGTTTGCTAGGTTGAGTAGTAAGTCTATTTTTAGTTCTTTGAGAAATCTCCAAAGCATTTTCCATAGGAGTTTAACTAGATTGCATTGCCACCAGTGGTAGAGGAGCATTCTCTTTTTTCTGCATCTGTTGTTTTTTGACTTTATAATTAAAAAAAAAAATCCTGACTAATGTGAGATTTGCATTTCACCAATGATTGGTGATGTTGAACATTTCTTCATACATCTGATGGCTGCTTGTATATCTTACTTTGTGAAGTGCCTGTTCCTGTCCTTTGCCAACTTTTTAAATGAGGTTATTAGTTTTTCTCCTGTTCATTATGTTGTGTTCTTTGTAGATTCTAAATATTAAACTGTTGTCAGATGCATAGTTTGCAAATATGTTCTTACAGTCTGTAAATTGTCTGTTAACTTGGCTGACAGTTTCTTGTGTTCCCACTTTCAAGTTGGTCTTTTGCTGCTTTTGCTTTTGAAGTCTTGGGTATAAATTCATTGTGTAGGGGCTGATGTCTGGAAGAGTCTTTTCTGTGGTTCTCCTAGAATTTTTGTAGGTGGAGGTCTTATATTTTAGTCTTTACTCCATCTTGAGTTAATGTTTGTATATGATGAGAGGAAGGGGTTCAGCTTCATTCTTCTGCATACATTCAGCTAATTTTTCCAGTACCAGTTCTAAACAGAATGCCCTTTCCCCACAGTTTGCCCTTGTCAGCCTTGTCTAAAATGAGATAACTATAGCCAGTGATTTTATTTCTGGATTATCAATTCTGTTCAACTTGTCTAGTTGCTTATTTTTGGCCCAATACCATGTTTTGTAAATTACTATTGTTTTGCAGTAAGATCTGAAATCTGGAAATGTGATGCCTCCAGTCTTGTTCTTTTTGCGTGGGATTACTTTGGCTATTCAGGCTCTTTTTACTTCACATATGAATTTAAGTATTGCTTTTACTAGAGCTGTGGAAAAAAAATGACGCTGGTAGTTTGATGGGAATTGTTTTGCATCTATAGATAGCTTTAGATACTATGAATATCTTATTTAATTTATAAAATAATAAATTATATAAATTATTTATAAAATTATAAAAATTTGTGGTACAATTCAAGGTTAGGTATATAAACATTGATCATTCAGTTACCCTTGTTGATGAGGTATGCCCCTCCCTCCCCTAGCAGTTTCCCTCAACTGCCAATCCCACCCCCACCCTGAGAGTTTCCCACTACTGTCAATCACTTTCTTATAGCATTATAATTGTTCAAGGTCAGTTATGAGTGAGAACATATGTAACTCTGTTTTTTGTTTCTGTGATAAATCACTGAGTATAATCGACACCAAATCCATCCAAGTTGCTGCAAATTTCATATGTTTTTCCTTCTTTATGTTTGCATAATATTTCATTGGGTATATGTACCACATTTTTTTTTTATCAGTTCAGCTTCAATGGGCAACCAGGTTGGTTCCATGTTTTTGCTATTGTGAATAGAGCTACAACAAACATACATGTGCAGGTATCTTTTTTGTAGAAAAATTTGAGCTCCTCTGGGTATATTCCCAATAGGGGAGTTGCTGGGTCATATGGAAGGTCAATTTCTACACTGTTCACACTGTCTTCCAAAGAGGTTGTACTAGTCTGCATTCCCACCAGCGGTGTAGAAGTATTCCTTTTTCTCCACATTCTTGCCAGCATCTGTTCTTGCTTGTTTTATCAGTGACGGCCATTCTTACAGGGGTTAGGTGGTATCTCAATGTGATTTTGACTTGCATTTCTCTGATGATGAGTGAACTGAGCACTTCTTCATGTGTCTGTTGGCTGCTGGTATATCTTCTTTTGAGACGTGTCTCTTCATGCGTTTTACCCACTTTTTAAAGGGGCTATTTTTTTTTCCTTTGGTGCACTTGAGTTCCTTGTAGATCATAGATGGTAGGCCTTTGTCAGATATACAATTGGCAAATATTTTTTTCCCATTCCATGAACTGTCTACCTGCTCTCTTGATGGTTTCTTTTGTATTGAAGAAGCTCCTTAATTTGATAAGATGCCAATTGTCTATCTTATTTTTTAAGGTATTGGCCTTTAGGGTTCAGAATAGGAATTGGTTCCCAGTTTCAATTTCCATAAGGGTGTCTCCTGAGCTTTCTAAGATTCTTATAGTTTGAGGTTTTACATTTAGGTCTTTGATCCATTTAATTTTTGTGTATGGTGATAGGTAGGGGTCCTGTTTCAATCTTCTGTAAGTGGTCAGCTATTTTTTCCTGCACCATTTACTGAATAGGTTCTCCTCTCCCCAGTGATTGTTGGAAGCTTTGTCAAAGATGAGTTTTTTGAGAAATTGAGGCTTTACTTCTGGAATCTCTATCCTGTTCCATTGGTCTATGTTCCTGTTCTTGTACTAATATCAGGCTGTTTTGATTACTGCAGCCTTATAGTAAACTTTGAAGTCTGGAAGTGTGTGATACCGCCTGCTTTGTTTGTTTTGCTAAGGATTTTTTTGGCTATTCAAGGTCGTTTATGTTTCTATATGAATTTTTATATTGTCATTTCCAGGTCTGAGGAAAATGGTGTTGGTAACAATGGCAATCTGCGGATTGCCTTTGGTAGGATGGTCATCTTAACAATATTGATACTTCCTATCCATGAGCATGGAATATTTTTCCATTTGTTTGTGAATGGGATTGTATTTTTTATTTGGGTCTCTGCCTGCTTGTTGCTGTTGTATAGGAATGCAATTGTCTTTTGCACATTTATTTTGTACCCTGAGACTTTGCCAAAGTCCGTTATCAGTACAAGCAGGTTTTGACAGATTCTCTTGGATTTTCAAGGTATAGGATCATATCATCAGCAAAGAGGGATAACATGAGTTCCTCTTTTCTATTTGGATATCCCTGATTTCCTTCTCTTGTCTAATTGCCCAAGCTAGGACTTCCAACACAATATTGAACATGAGACATGAGAGTGGGCAGCCTTGTTTTGTTCCAGTTTTCAGGGAATTGTTTTAATTTCTGTCCATTTAGTAATATGGTAGCTGTGGGTTTGTCATATATGGCACTTACTATTTTGAGATATATTTCTTTTATACCTAGGTGTTTGAGATTTTCTATCAAGAAGGGATGCTGGATTTTATCAAAAGCTTTTTCTGCATCTAATGAGATAATCATGTAGTTCTTGTTTTTACATCTGTTGATGTATTTAATGACATTTACAGTCTTGTAAATGTTGAACGAGCCCTGCGTGCTGGGGACGAAGCCTACTATGTCATGGTGGATGATTTTTGAGATGTGTTTTTGGATCCTATTTACTAGAATCTTGTTGAGGATTTTTGAATCTATGTTCACAAGGGATACTGGCCTGTAGTTCTCTTTCTTTGTTGAAACTTTACCTAGTTTGGGTATCAGTGTAATGTTAGCATTGCAAAATGATTTGGGGGGAATTACATCTTTCTCAATTGCCTGGAATACTTTCTGTAGGATTGGTGTCAGCTCATTCTTGTACGTTTTGTAGAATTCTGCTGGAAAGTCATCCAGTCGAGCATTTTTTTTGGTAGGTAGTTTTCGTATGACAGAGTCAATTTCCTGGGTTGTTATTGGCCTACTTAGTGTCTCAATGTCTTCCAGTTTTAACCTGGGGAGGTTGTGTGATGTCAGGAAGTCCTCCATTTCATCTAGGTTATGAAGTTTGTTTCCATATAGGTGTACATAGTATTCACTGATAATCCTTTATATTTCTTCGGGGTCAATTGTGATTGGATCTTTTGCATTTCTGATTGTGTTTATTTGGGCTTTTTCTCTCTTTTGCTTAGTCATTCTGGCTAGGGGCCCATCAATCTTGATAATTCTTTCAAAGAACCAACTTTTTGTTTTGTTGATGTTTTCTATGATATTTTTGTCTTCCATGTACTGTATTTGGGCTCTTATTTTTGTGATTTGAATTCTTCTGCTAAAGTTGGGATTTTGGTAGTCTTCTCTTTCCAGCACCCTTAGGTGATTTGTTAGGTTCTCCACTTGTGATCTTACAGTTTCTTGATATTTGCTCATAGTGATATAAATTCCCCTCTTAGAACTGATTTCATGGCATCCCAGGGGGTTTGGTAAGATGCTTCTTCATTTTCATTTGTTTTCAGGGGTCTTTCAATTTCTTCTCTGACTTCAGTGTTGACCCAGTCATTGTTCAGCATCATGCTGTTTAGTGTCCATGTCTTTGTGGGCTTTGGAGAAATGTTGCTTTTGAGATTTATTTTTATTCCACTGTGGTCTGAGAATGTGCATGACAAGATTTCAACCTTATGAAACATTTTTATGCTTGATTGAGGGCCAAGGATGTGATCGATCTTGGAGTATGTTCCATGTGGTGATGAGTATAATGTATATTCTGTGTTTGTTGGGTGGGATAATCTGTAGGTATCTACTAAGTCCATTTGGTCAAGTGTAAAGTTGGGTTCTGGATATCCTTGTTGATTTTTTGCCTCAATGATCTATCTAGGCTGTCAGTGGGGTATTCAAGTCCCCTGCTATAATAGTGTTAGAGTCAATATCTTTTTTTAGTTTATTTAATAGTTGCTTTATAAATGCTGGTGCTCCTGTGTTGGGTGCATATATGTTTAGGATGGATATTTCTTTTTGATGGATTGAACATTTTATCATTATGCAATATCCTTTTGCATCTTTTTAAATTTTTGATAGCTTAAAATTTGTTTTGTCTGATATTAAGATTTGAACTCCTGCCTTCTTTTGTGATTCATTTGCCTAGAAACTCCTTTTCCATCCTTTAACTTTGAGTCTGTGTCCCTTGTAGTGAGATGAGTCTCCTGGATGTAGCAAATAATTGGATCATGGTTTCTTATCCAGTTTGCCATTCTGTGACTTTTCATTAGTGCATTTAGTCCATTTACATTCAGGCTGATTATTGATATGTGACTGCTTATCCCTGTCATGAGGTTCTTAGGACGTTTTTTCTTTGTTTGCTTGTTTTCTTTTGACTTTGGGGTTAGTGCATGTGTCTGTTTTCAGGTTTCTTGTTGTGCTGTATTCTCTGTTGATTCTGTGTTCTGGCTGTTCTCTTGGGAAGTATGTGGTCATTTTTTTGTCTTTCTTCTATGTTTAATACCTTTTTAAGTGTCTCCTGTAGAGCTGGTCTGAAAGTTGCATAATCTATTAGAGATTGGATATCTGGGAAGGATTTTAATTTTCTATCACTGATGAAGCTGAGCTTGGCTGGATAGGAAATTCTTGGTTGAAAGTGTTTTTCTTTGAGGACTTTGAATGTAGGGCTGCAGTCTCTTCTTGCTTGTAGTGTTTCTATTAATAGGTCTCCTGCTATTCTGATTGGTTTTCCCCAGTAGGTAGTCTGACCTTTCTCTCTTGCAGCATTTATGATTGTTTCTTTTGTACCTTCTTTGTGTAGGCAAATTACTATGTGTCTAGGCGTTGGTCTTCTCATTTGATGTCTTTTGGGGGTTCTCCATATCTCTTATGCTTGGCTTGTCACATCTCTGGTGAGATGAGGAAAGTTTTCTGAATTACCTCCTGGAATACTTGTTCCAAGTTGTTCTCATTTTCCCTTTCTTCTTCTGGGATACCAATCAGGTGTAGTTTTGGCCTCAATATAATCACACATCTCTTGTATGCTTTGTTCTCTCTTTCTGAGTCTTCTTTCTAGTTTTTTACAGATCAGGTTAATTCCATGTTCTGGTCTTCAAGTTCTGAGATTCATTCTTCAGCTAGATTAATTCTGCTTTCCATGCTTGTCTTCTTGTTATTTATTTCCTGGATGAAATTTTTTATTGCCAGAATCTCTGCTGCAAGTTCTTTCAGTGTTGCATCTTGTCTTTCTTGAGTCTTATTCACTCTTTCCAACCATTCCCTGATCCCTGTCATATTCTGGGGCTAGTCTTGGTTTGGGCCAGCTCATTATTTCGGCACCAAAATCTGATTTCTCAGGAGTTTTGTCTTTGGTAGACTTGGAATTCCCTGAGGTCGTCCTTTGACTTTTCCTCCTTTGTGACAAATCTCTGTTTTTTTGGTTTTTTTTTCTTTAGTTCTGTTATTCAGTGTCGGTGGGAGAGGCTTTCCCTTCTGATGTTTGCTCAGTCCTCTATTCTTCCCTGATCTGGGCTCTGGATTTGTTCTATTTTGAAACAGGACAGTGGATGGGAAGCTTTGCTGTCTCTTGTAGTTTTGAAATACAAGTAAAGTGGGGCTAGGAGTCAGATGTTACTTGCAAATTAAAATGTTCATTTATTGTGGTATGTGTTCCCTGAGATCCACTCCCCACCACCACTCTATATGATGATGCAAAGCAGAAACCAACCCACGCTACAAAACAATCTACAATAACAACAAAGTGAGACAAAACAAACCACCACAACAACAAAACCTAAGAAAACTAAACACACACACACATGCCTAGTACAAAGTGAACAGAGAAGAAAGACAAAAAGACTGAAGGGGGGAGAATAAGAAAAAAGAAAAAAGAGAAAGAAAAAAAGGGGAATTCAGGTGGGACCCTCACACATATATTGGCACACCCCTTAAATTATAAAAAAATGATATTTAAAAAAACCCAGAAGAACAAAAGAGCAAAAGCCAACAACAAAATCAAAAGATGAACATTCAATCATTCACATATGCACATAAACAGAGAATGACAAATGAAAGAAGAAACAGCAAAAGAAAAGGAAAAGAAAGAAAAAAAATTTGGGTGGGGATGCAGGTCAAAGCCTCCCATACACATTCATGCACAAAGGAAAAGTAATTTAAAATAGATGAACTAACAAACAGAAAATTTTTAAAATTAAAAAACTAATTGAAAAATTTAAAAAACAAAACAGAACAAAACAAAAACAAAGACAGAAAAACCTGTACTCCTGTGGCAGGCTCTGTAATTGTTCCTCTAATCCTGTCTCTCCTGCAGAGCCACCTCTTTCACTCTCTCCTCAGGGAATGAAGCAGAGAAAGAGGAGGGGCAGTGGAAGTGGGTGGGGCTGCAGTCCTCCCCTTCCACTCTTGTATGGTCAGAGAAATCTCTATTAGGGATGTGCAGGATAGTCTCTTCCCCAGGTATGTACTCTCACGATGTTGCCCCAACCAGGCCTATCCTGGAATTGGGTTCTCCTATTGCGACTGATGTCCAGGCTCCCCTCTGGTTTGTCCCTTTCAGTCGTGGCCCAACTGTGTGGGTCTGACATTCAGAGGTTTGCTGGGGAGGAGGGGCTTTAGGTCAGCCCAAACCATTTGTCCCATGGCTGGATCAGGGTAGGGAATGGGGCACCTGGAACTCAGCACTCATCAGGTCCCTCTGAAGTTTGTGCTCTCAGGATACTTCCTCTGGACCATGATCCAGCCCTGAGTAGTTGATCTGCCATTCAAAGAGATGGGATCTCTGGGCTCCATCCACAACCCCTTCCAGCGCCTTGTTAGGAGCTGAAGTGGTGAGGCAAAGTTGGAGCAGTCTCTCTCCTACTTCATTGGTAAAGGAGCACCTGGGGCAATAGTTTGTGGGTGTTGCTTAGCCAACAAGTTAGAGGTTGGGGGCAGGGGGTGCTGGGTGGATCAATGCAAATATCTGCCTGGAAAATGGTTGCGGTGGGTGGCTCCTCACCAGGCATATATTCCTCTCTCCAGATTCCCCAATGTTCTCTCTCCAATAATCAAATCCTGCACTCCAGTGGTCCGGTATGCCAGGTGAGGGTGTGGGTAGGGTGCCAGTGCTGGGAATCAGCTGAATTCAGCAGGCTATTCTCAGACACGTTCCTGCAGGCAGCAGATGTTTCTGTGATGATCTTGTGGACTGTGCTCTAATTTCAGGGTGGTGGGGGCTTGCAGTCGCCCTCAGAGGGGAGACCTGGGTGCATGCAAGCTGAGTATCCCCTCAGACGGACTTTCACACTTTCACGCTCCCACCAGCACCCACCTACTCATGTGGAGATTCTTTATTTTCACTTACCTCCAAGGAGATTCTTACAGCCTGACCTGTCAGCCGCCATCTTCAGCTACCCTGAATATCTTAATGATGTTGATTTTTCCAAATCAAGACCATGGAATTTTTTCTGTTTGCTTGTATTATCTTTGATTTCTTTGAGTTCTCATTGTAGAGATCTTTCACCTTTTTGGTTAGGTGTTTTCTGAGGGATGTGTGTGTGTGTGTGTGTATGTTTGTGAGTGTGTCTGTTGTAAATGGGGTTGTGTTCCTGATTTGGCTCTTAGCTTGAATGGTATTGGTTATAGAAACACTACTAATTTTTGAATGTTTATTTTGTAACCTGAGACTAACTGAAGTTGATTATGAGTGCTGGGAGTCTTTTGGTGAACTTTAGGGTCCTCTAGATGTAGAATCTTCAAAGAGACATAATTTCACTTCCTGTTTTATTTTGGATGCCTTTTATTTTCTTTTTCTCATCTGATTGCTCTGCTAGAACTTCCAGTACTATGCTGAATAGGAGTGGAGAGGGGGGGCATTCTTGTTTGATTCCAGTTACTAAAGGAAATAGTTCCAACTCCTGCTCACTAAGTATAAAGTTAGCTGTAGATTTGTCACAGATGTCTGATTATTTTGAGAAATTTTCTGGAAATGCCTAGGTGGTTTAGGGTTTTACTAATAAGGGATATTAAATTTTATATAATTCATTTTTCTGCATCGTTTGAGATAATCCTGTGGTCCCTAGTTTTTACTTCTATTTATGTGGTGACTTACCTTTGTTGATTTGCATATGCTGAACCAGGCTTGCATTCTCAAAATAAACCACACATGATCGTGATGTATAATTTTTTTAATGTACTGTTGAATGTAGTTTGCTAGAGGTTTGTTGAAAATTTTTGTATCTGTGTTCATCAGTGAAATTGGCCTAGTTTTCTTTCATAGTTGTGTCTGTCATGTTTTGGTTTCAGGGTGTTAGCTTTATAAAATGAGATCAGGGGGGGTCCTTACTTCTCAATTGCTTAGAATAATTTTAGTAGTTTGGTTCCAGCTCTTTTTAAAATCTAGTAGAATTCAGTTGTGAAGTTATCAGATCCTGAACTATTTTTGTGGATTTTTTTTTTTTTTCTAATTTAACCTCACATGTTATTACTGGTCTGTCCAGCATTTCAATTTCTTTTTGTTCCAATCTTGCAAGGTTGATTCCAGGAATTTATTTGCTTTATGTTTTCTAATTTACATGCATATGGATAATTGTAGCAGTCTCTGATAATACTTTGTATTTCTTCTGGGTTGGTTGTGACGTCACCTTTTTCATTTCTTGTGTATATATGTGGATTTTCTCTCTCCTTTTTGTTTCTTGGGTTATAGTCCAATCAATCTTGTTTACCTTTTCTAAAACCTAGTTTTTGACTCACTGATTCTTTCTATGTTTTGGGGAGATCTCATTGGAATTTATTTCTGCTTTCATGTTGAATATTTCCTTTCTTCTTCCACCTATGGTTTCAGATTGTTCTTGTCTCTTTAGTTTTTATAGGTATGTTGTTAGATTGTTATTTTGAGATCTTTCTGTTTTCATTTTGTGGAATTGCAGTGTGATGCATTTTCATTTTAGCATTGCATTGGCACTCTCCCAGAAGTTTTGGTAAGTTGCTAGTTTGTCAGTTTGGTTTTTTAAATTATCATTTGTTTCAAATATTTTTTCTTTTAAATTTATGTCTTGAGGTTGTTGTTGATCCAAAAAACATTCAAGAATAAATTGTATCATTTCCATAAGTTTGTGTGTTTTCAAGGATTCCTCTTGGTGTTGATTTATATTTTTTCTAGATACATAATCACTCATTCAATAATAGCATTGAACAAATTTAATTAAGGTTTGTCTTTACATAAAAATACTAGGTAATAGGAGATAAGAGCATTTAAAATTTAGATATCAAACAATGGGTTTATTTAATGAAGTGAAAGATGTTAGCACTAAGTTTTGAAAAATAAGTACTTAACCTAATGTATGAGAATGCCATCAAAATCTTAAAAACTTTCAATAGACAATTTTATTTAAATGCTACTATTTTAATAATTTGTTTTAAATGCTATTATTTTAATAATTAAAATAAAAAAGCAAAAAGAAGAAAAATATTTTGTGACAGGCAAAATGTTGTAAATTTCAATTTAAGTTTTTCTATAGCTATATTAGGACACAGCCACACTTATTATTTTTCATATGGGCTATGGCTGCTTTCATACTACAATGGCATATTTGAGAAGAGATCACTGAGATTGTTTTTCCAGCAAAGCCTAACATATTTACTATCTGGGTCATTTTTTAAATTATAAAGATGTGGAATACAATTCAAGGCTAGGTATATAAACATTGATTATGCAAGTACCCTTGTTGATGAGGTATGTCCCCCCCCTCCACTAGCAGTTTCCCTCAACTGCCAATCCCACACCACCTTCCTTGACAGTTTCCCACTACTACCAATCCCTTTCTTATAGTATTACAATAATTGTTCAAGGTCTGCTTATGAGTGAAAACATATAGAACTCCGTTCTATGTTTCTGTGATATATCACTGAGTTTGAGCGACTCTAAATCTATCCAAGTTGCTACGAAGTACATATGTTTGTCCTTCTTTATGGCTGCATGATATTCCATTGTGTATATGTACCACATATTTTTATCAAGTCCAGCTTCAATGGGCAACATGGTTGGTTCCATGTTATTGCTATTGTGGATAGAGCTGCAACAAAGATACATGTGCAGGTATCTTTTTTGTAGAATGATTTGAGTTCCTCCTGGTATATTCCCATTAAGGGAATTCTGGGTCATATGGAAGGTCAATTTCTAGTTCTTTCGAAAATTGTCACACTGTCTTTCAAAGAGGTTGCACTACTTTACATTTCCACCAGCATTGTAGAAGTGGTCCTTCTCAGCATCCTCGTCAGCATCTGCTGTTGTTTGCTTTATTAATGATAGTCATTCTTACTGGGGTTAGGTGGTATCTCAATGAGGTTTTGATTTGCATTTCTCTTATGATGAGTAAGGCGGAACCCTTTTCATCTGTCTGTTGGCTGTCCATATATCTTCTTTTGAGAAGTGTCTACGCATGTCTTTTTCTCACTTTTTAATGGGGCTGTTTGTTTTTTTCCTTTTGGCACGTTTGAGATCCTTGTAAATCCTAAATGTTAAGCCTTTGCCAGATATACAGTTGGCAAACCTTTTTCCCATTCTGTGGGCTGTCCCCATGCTCTCTTGATGGTTTCTTTTGCTTTGCAGAAGCTCATCAGTTTGATGAGGTCCCAATTGTCTCTTATTTAGTAAGGTATGGACGTTTAGGGTTCTGAATAGGAATTGGTTGCCAGTTTCAATTTCCATAAGGGTGTCTCCTACATTTTCTAAGATTCTTATAGCTTGAGGTTTTACATTCAGGTATTTGATTCATTTAAAGTTAACTTTTGTGTATGGTGATAGGCATAGGTCTTGCTTCAGTTTTCTGCATGTGATCAGCCAGTTTTCCCAGCACCATTTACTGAATAGGTTCTCTTCTTCCCAGTGGTTGTTGTCGGAGGCTTTGTCAAATATGAGTGGGTTATGAAATTGAGGCTTTGCTTCTGGAATCTCTATCCTGTTTCATTGGTCTATATGCCTGTTCTTGTACCAATAACAGGCTATTTTGATTACTATAGCATTAGAAGGTAAAGTTTGAAGTCTGGAAGTGTGATACCTCCTGCTTTGTTTCTTTTGCCAAGGATTGTTTTGGCCATTCATGGTTGTTTACATTTCCATATGAATTTCTGTATTGTCATTTCCAGGTCTGAGACAAATATTGTTGGTAACTTAACGAGTATTGCTTTGAATCTGTAGATTGCCTTTGGTAAGATGGACATCTTAACAATATTGACTCTTCCTACACATGAACATGGAATATTTTCCATTTGTTTGTGTCTTCTTGCATTTCTTTGACCAGTGTTTTGTAGTTCTCATTGTAAAGAATTTTCACTTCTCTGGTTAGGAAGATGTCGAGGTATTTCATTTTTGTGTGTGGCTCTTGTGAATGGGATTGTGATTTTAATTTGAGTCTCTGCCTGCTTGTTGTTGGTGTATAGGAATGCAACTGTCTTTTGCACATTTATTTTGTACCCTGAGACTTTGTCAAAGTACTTTATCAGTGCAGCAGGTTTTTGACAGATTATCTTGGATTTTCAAGGTATAGGATCATATCATCAGCAAAGAGGGACAACATGACTTCCTCGTTTTCTATTTGGATACCCCTGATTTCCCTCTCTTTCCTAATTACCTGAGCTAGGACTTCCAACACAATGTTGAACAAAAGGGGTGAGATTGGACAGACTTGTCTTGTTACAGTTTTCAGGGGAAATGTTTCTAGTTCCTTTCCATTTAGCAATATGTTAACTGTGGGTTTGTCATAGATGGCACTTACTATTTTGAGGTATGTTCCTTCAATACCTAGGTATTTGAGGGCTTTTATCAAGATGGGATGCTGGATTTTATCAAAAACTTTTCTGTATCTAATGAAATAATCATGTGGTTCTTGTTTTTACATCTGTTGATGTATTTAATGACATTTATGGTTTTGCAAATGTTGAACCAGCCCTGCATTCTGGGGATAAACACACTTGGTCATGGTGGATGATTTTTGAGACGTGCTTTTGATCCAATTAGCTAGAATCCTGTTGAGAATTTTTGCATCTATGTTCATAAGGGATATTGGCCTGTAGTTCTATTTTGTTGGATCTTTACCCAGTTTAGGTATCAGTGTGATGTTAGCTTTGTAATATGATTTGGGGAGAATTCCATCCTTCTCAGATCCCTGGATACTTTCAATAGGATTGTTTCCTGCTCCTCCTAATAAGTTTTGTAGAATTCTGCTGGAAATCCATCTGGTCCAAGGTTTTTCTTTATGAAGTTTTTGTATGACAAAGTCAATTTCCTAGGTCACTATTGGTCTATTTAGGGTCTCAATGTCTTCTTGTTTCACCCTAGGGAGGTTGTGTGATGCCATAAAGTCCTCCATTTCATTTAGGTTATTACGAGTGTTTCCTTATAGGTGTACATAGTAATCTCTGATAATCTTTTGTATTTCTTCATGGTCAGTTGTGATTTTTTCTATTTCTAATTATGTTTATTTGAACTTTTCCTCTTTTTTCATTTATTTATTTATTTATTTATTGCTATTCTGACTAAGCGTTCATTGATCTTGTTATTTTTTTTCAAAGAACCAGCTTTTTGTTTTGCTGATGTTTTCGATGATACTTTTGTCTTCTATGGCTAGTATTTGGGCTCTTATTTTGGTGGTTCTGATTTTTCTGCTAAAGTTGGGATTTTGGTGTTCTTCTCTTTCCAGCCCCTTTAGGTTATTTGTTAAGCTCTCTACTTGTGATCTTTCTGTTTTTTGGATGTGTGGTTGTAATTATATAAATCCCCCCTGTTAGAACTGCTTACATGACACCCCAGAGGTTTGAGTAAGATGTTTCTTCATTTTCTTTTGCTTCCAGTAATCTTTTAATTTCTGCTTTGATTTAAGTGTTGACCCAGTAGTAGTTCAGCATTATGCTGTTTAGTGTCCATGTCTTCATGGGCTTTCGGGAGATGTTAATAGTGTTGACATTCATTTTCATTCCGTTGTGGTCTGAGAATGTACATGACAAGATTTCAATTTCACGAAATTTGTTTATGCTTGATTTATGTCCAAGAATGTGATAGATCTTGGAGTATGTTCCATGTGGTGATCAGTAGAATGTATAATCTGTGATTGTTGGGTGGAATAATCTATAGGTATCTATTAAGTCCATTTGGTCAAGTGTCAATTTTAGGTTCTGGATTGCCTTGGTTTTTTGTTTGTTTGTTTGTTTTTGCATTGATAATATATCTAGGGCTGTTAGTGGGATATTCAAGTCCCCCCTATAATAGTGTTAGAGTCAATATCTTTTCATTTGTTTGTTTGTTTACTTAGTAATTGCTTTATAAATGCTGCTGCTCATGTGTTGGGTGCATATATGTTTTGAATGGATGTTTCTTGTTGATGGATTGAACCTTTTAACATTATGAAGTATCCTTTTGCATCTTTTAAAATTTTTGATAGCTTAAAGATTGTTTTGTCTCATATTAAGATCACAACTCCTGCCTTCTTTTGTGACCTTTTTGCCTGGAAACTCATTTTCCATCCTTTAACTTTGAGTCTGTCTTGGTCCCTTGTAGTGAGAAGAGTCTCCTGGATGCAGCAAATATTTGAGTCATGGTTTCTTATCCAGTTTGCCTTTCTGTGTCTTTTCAGGCTCTGTAGTTGTTCCTCTAATCAGGCCTCTCCTGCAGAGCCACCTCTTTCACTCTCTCCTCAGTGTCTGGAGCACGGAATGAGGAAGGGTAGTGGAGCTGGGTGGAGCTGCAGTCCTCACCTCCCATTCGTGTTTGGTCAGGGAGATCTCCTCTGGTGGGGAGGTGTGGGAATGAGGATTGTCTTTTCCCAGGTATTTACTCACAGGGGGTGCCCCAGTCAGTCCTATCCTGGAATGGAGTTCTCCTATTGTGACTGACATCCAGGCTCCACCCGGGTTCATCCCTCTCAGTTGTGGCCAAGATATGTGGGCCTGATGTTCAGAGCATTGCTAGGGAGGAGGAGTTTTGGGTCAGCCCTGGACTCACCACTGATCTCTTTGGATTCCTTCCTCATCCTTTTCTTGCCATACCCCTTGTCCCGCAGCTGGATCAGATCAGGGTAGGAGGTAAGGTGCCAGGAATTCAGCACTCACCAGGTCCCTATGAAATTTGTGCTTTCAGGATATTCCCTCTGGGTCATGATCAATTCCTGAGTAGTTGATCTGCCAGACACAAAGATTGTTTCTGTTGCTCCGTGGTGGACAAGTCAGAGCACTTTCCTGCCCTGCCTTCAAAATGGTGGTGGGGTGTCTCTCTTGTCCTCTTCCATGGTACTTTGCCTCTGGATTCCCTCTGCAGGCCCTGCAGCCAGTGTTCTGCCAGGCACTGAAGTGGTGAGACAAAACCTGGAGTTGGCAGTCTCTCCTGCCTGTGGTATAGGAGAACCTGCAGCAATAATCTCTCCCCTCTGCTTTTCACAGGTAAACTTTTGCCCATTAAAAAAAATGGCACTTAGCTTCTGCAATTTGGGAAGAGCCAGGGACCAAGCAGAGAACCTGTAGCATCAGCTATTGCACCAGGGCTTAGCCACTTGCTCTTGAGCTCCCACTTAGTCTCCCCCAGCATTTTCTTTCATGAAGAGTTTTGTTGGAAATTTAAAAAAAGAAGAAAAAAAAGAAAATGGCACTCAGCTTCTGCAACCTGGGAATTGCTAGGTTGGAAGCCCAGCAGCTGTGGCACCAGCTGCTGCACCAGGAAAGCCCTGGCACCAAGCATGTTCACAAAATTTCCCTCACACTGACGCACTCACACCAGGTCTCTCATAGTTCAACTAGCTTGGCCACCATCTTCCTGACCTCCCTATCTGGGTCTTTATAGATAAAAGTTTGTTGACCTCAGCACAAAATTAAATTAAATTAACTTCTTAAATAGGAAAATAAAAATTTACATGTTTTATAAGTTTGCAACAGAACAAAAGCATATTAAGCAATCATAATTTAAAGTAATGGCTTAAATGGCCAAGGATATCTTTATTGCTAACAATAATACAATATTTTGTCTGTAACATAGGACTTTATATAATATCTTCAACTTTTATAAAATATCTTATGTGAAACAATTTTAAAAAATGATCAAAATTGGTTTTGCTATTTTTGAAAAATCAAAAATTGTTTATTGTTAATATTACTTGACAAGTTTTGTAAAATATTTGTCACTTTTGAAACATTTGCACCTATAGCACTGTCTCTTAAAATGCCTGTGCAACATAAATTATCTTTGGTAAACAAATCATAAATTCATCTTTTAAACTATCAAATGCTAGTTATCTCCAAACTGCATGCAGATAATTAGGAAATATAGGTAAAGTTTTATTAATTTTTCCATAATCTCTATATTTCAGTACATTTCAAATAAGTACCATATTTTATGAAACATATACAACAACCACCAGTAGTAATGCTTAATTTTCTTTTTTCTTTCTTTTTTTTATTTTGGAGTTACAGTCTCACTCTGTCACCCAGACTGGAGTGCAGTGGTACTCTCATGGCCACCCATGAACTGGAACTACAGGTGCATGCTACCATTCCTGGTGGGCTCAGGTAATTCACTTGCTTCAGTCTCCCAAAGGGCTAGGATTACAGGCTGAATCACCATGCCTGGCCAATTTTCAATGAAAATTAATTGACAGAACATTTAGGTTTATTTTGGTCAACTGAACATCATGAAATAAGTAGTTCTAATTGCTCTTAATAAATATTTTTATTTTTTGGTATATGAACTTCTGTTTCCAGCAGAATTTTGGAAACAGATATACTGAATATTCTACAAAGAATAATAAATATTATGGATTAAAAATAAACTATTCACTGTTAAACTTGCAAGAAAAGGTAATCTTTTTAACTAGTCTCATGCTTTCACAGCAATATAATTAAGCTAAGAATCACTAAAAAGAAAGATGACTAGAAAAAAGTGTTTGAAAAGTTTTTTAAACTTTCTGGAAAAAAAGCTATGTTTGATATTCAAAAATATTTAAAACTGCAAAACAATAGCAGTAAGAACAATGTATTAAAACATGCACAGCTGGGCTTGGTGGCTCAGCCTGTAATCCCGCGATTTGGGAGGCTGAGGTGAGTGGACTGCCTGAGCCTGCAGGTTTGAGACCTGCCTGGGCAACTTGGCGAGGCCTCATCTTTACAATAAATCAAAAAAATCAGTCGGGCGTGGTAGCACGCGCCTGAAATTCCGGCTACTCGAAGGCTGAGGTGGAAGGATCCCCGGAGCCCAGCATGTCGAGGCTGCGGTAGCTGGGAGCGGCCACTACACTCTAGTCTGGGCGACAGAATGACTCCAACTCAAAAAACAAAAACAAAAAAACATGCACAAAGCTAAAATACTATATAAAAAAATGTGTGTAGAATTATAATTTTGTATTTGAACTAAAATTTAATGAGCTAAAATTTCATCTGAAAAAGATTTTAAAAAAGCACACTAAACTTTTTAAAATGTAAGTAAAAATAAACAATAAAATTATGAGGAAAAATGAATTAAATAGAAAGATTATTAAACAACAAAAAATCAAAAGTTCATACTTTGAAAATATTAGCTGAAAAGACAAAATTCTTGCAAAATTAATCAGAGGAAGGGAAAAAAAGGCAAGAACCAAGATTTACTCATTACTATGGGCACTACAGATAATAACAGGATCATATACAAATTTTTTTGTAACAAATTTGAAACATTTTTATATTTTAGAACATTTATATTACCTTTACTGACAAATCATAATCATATTTATGAAGTGCAAAATAAGGTTTCAATATATTTATTACAAAGTAAGGTTTTAATATATGCATACGATATATAGAGTTACTAGATCAAGCTAATTAACATATCACTTCATTTGACTTTTTGTGGTGATACATTTGAAATTTACTTTGTCAGCTATTTTGAAGTGTACAATATGTTATTATTGACTAGAGCTGCCTCCTTGCTATGCAATAAGTCTGAAAACACAGTCCTTCTGTGCAGCTGAAACTTTTTACTTTTTCATCATTAATTCCCAATTTCCTCACTTTAATCTTCTCTTCCCAGCCTCCGGTAATCATTATTGTGTTCTTTGCTAGTATGAATTCAACATTCTTTATATTCCACATATAAATGAAGTTATATCATATTTGTCTTTCTGTGCCTGGTTTATTTCATTTTGCAAATTTTTACCTTGTTGCCCTAAGTGACAATTTTGTTCAAGTCTGAGTTGTATTCCTTTGTGTATATATACCACATTTTTCTTTATTAATTTACCCATTTATGAACATTTATGTTGGTTCCATATCTTGACAGCTGTAAATAATTCTGCAACAGACATGGGAGTGCAGATATCCTTTGGGCATACTGATTTTAATTTTTTTTTTTTTTTTTTTATGTACCGGGTGTGCCATGAAAAGTATACACATTTTAAGAGACATTGTCTATGTATTACTTTTCAAAGTTGAATTGAATTACAGTAGCAATGCATGTATGATGTTTGTTCAAAAGATGCCATTAATTAAATGAATGCTAGCATTGCCATGAGACAGGCAGGACAATCAAAGAAAATGGAAGAAGTACAGTTGTCATTCAGGGAGTGCAAGACAATTTTGAAGTGGTATTTGAAATCTGAGAACATAGTGGAATTACAATGACAATGGAGTTGTGAGTATGCAACAGAATCTCCAACATGCCTAACAATTGCATGCATTTGTGATATGTTTGAGACACATGGTACTCGGTGTGACGTGCACAAGGAAAGATCTGGAAGTCCTCACACAGCAAGTCCTACAGTAGTTTGCTATAATCCAAAGTGTCTGCTGATGGAAACTACTTTGAGCAACTCTTATAATTGCAGAAGTCAAATGTGACTTGTATTCATCTTTTGTTATTAGTATATATTGAGTATCACAACTTTACTACAATTTTTTCCTTTCTTAAAATGTGTGTACGTTTTTGGCACCCTCTGTATTTCCAGAAGTGGGATTACTGGGTCATATAGTTCTATTTTTTGTTTTGTGAGAAAGCTCTATATAATGAACTTTACCATAATGATGTACTCATTTACATTCTTACCTTCATTGTACAAGAATTTACTTTTTTTCATATCCTTGCCAACACTAGCTATTTTCCATTTTTAATTTTTTTTCAAAAATTACATTTCATTATACAGATGTGGGGTACAAGCAAGGATTAACTACACAGTAAGGCTGCATGCAGGTGAGGTTTGGGCCTCCAACTGGTCCTCATATCCCCAAAAGTCATTCTAGCAGGTGTGAGGTAATAACTCTGTGATTTTGATTTGCATTCTCCTAGTAATTAGTGACATTGAACATATTTTAATACACTTGTTGGCAATTAATATATTTTTCTCTTAAGAAATGTCTATTTAGATTATTTCCCCATTTTTAATCCAGCATTTTTTTTCCATTGAGTTGTTTGAGTTACTTCTGCATTTTGGATTTTAACACCTTGTTAGATATAAAATTAGTAAACATTTTCCATTCTGTAAATTATATTTTTACTTAGTTGACTTTTTTGTTTTGTTTTTCTGTGCAGAAACTTTTAGCTTTTTTAGTTTAATGCAATCTATTTTGTCTATTTCTGCTTTTGTTGCCTGAGTTTTCAGGGTCATATCTAAAATACTCTTTTGGAGACCAAAGTCATTAAGAATTTTCCCATTTTGTTTCTTCCAGTAGTTTCACAGTTTTATGTTTTACATATAAGTATTTAATCAATTTTAGGCTGAAGTTTTATTGAGCTAGAAAACCTTGTAAGAAGAATCTAAAAACCTATGCTTTACTGCAGTACACAAAAATAATAAAATTGAAGTTTATAACTTCCTTAAATTGCAAACTGTAAGCCCCCAGACCTTTCTAAGCTAGTTTTACAAAATTATAAAAACAGGTAACACAAATATTGCACAAAATATATTTAAAAATAAGAAAAATAGGTATATTTATCTACTCATATTTGTGACTCTCACAACTTTAATACTAAAACTAAAATAGAGACTTGAAACTAATTCATTCATGAGTAAAGAAGCAATAAATAAATAAATAAATAAAACATTAGTAGAACATCTAAATATATATAATACTAAAATGTTATGAACAGATAGGGTTTATCTCAATAGTAAGTCATTGTGTTTATATTAGAAAATAGTCTAATATAATGTAACCATATTTTAACATCTTAAAGCAGGAAAAAAATTAATAAAGTATAACCTTATCTTCCCTTTCAATTACACTACCATCTCATGAGTTAACTAATCCAGCCATTTGGGATTAATTATTGGTTTTTCTTTTCCCACAATACAGTAAACCATTTACCAAGTTTCGAAAATTCACTTTCTACATATTTCTGCAGTTTTGTTTTTTTTTTTTTTTGAGTTGGAATCTTACTTTGTCGCCCAGGCTGGAGTATCATGGCACACTCATGGTCACCCCAGCGTCGACCTGCTGGGCTTAAGTGATCCTTCTACCTCAGCCTTCCAAGTAGTCAGAACTACAGGCACACACTACTATGCTCAGCTAATTTTTTGATTTATTGTAGAGATGAGGTCTCACCAAGTTGCCCAGGCTGGTCTCGAACCCATGGGTTCAGGCAATCCTCTCACCTTGGACTCCCAAAATGCTGGGATTACAGGCATCAGTCACCACACACGGTCATATTTCCACTCTTAATCATTACCTCCTCATCTTCTCTGCTAGTGTATTACTCTATTCCTCTTCATGGGCAGCTGGTCTACTTTTGCCTTCATCAATTCTGTTGTTCGCATTCTCACCATTTTTGTAATTGTTCTTAAATTATTTAAAAATTCCTTGAAATTATTCAGTTTTCCAGAACTACAAATATGTAATTTTATTCATAGTCTATACTTTGCCCAGTTTTACTACTCATATGTATTAATATTTACTTCTTACTCAAGTTATAACACTATGCTGTGTTAAAAATAAATTATATACTGTATTCAAAATGCTATTCAATATGTAATCTGTTCCATGCATTGTCTTAAATTTTAGCAATATAGAAATTAATAAACTATAGTCCGTACAATCAGGATCTCATACCGGTCAGATCTTCAATGACCTTTACTATATATGTGTTATCTTCACATAGTCCATGATTCTAGTGCAGCCATTGAATTATTTAACTATGTTTACAAAATTCTAATCAATTAAACATTATTTTCATAATTTCATATTCTTTCTTCTTCATAGATCTTTGAACATGTTGATTTCCTCCATTATATTATTTCTGAAATTACAGAGAAAAAAATCTTAGCTACTTTCTAAACCAAGACAGTTGTTGTATAACAATTTCCCCGTGTGATTTTTTTATTGATTTTTTAAAGTATATGTGGTCTTTTTTAAAGCTAGATTCTATAAGAAATTTTTGGTTGGACATATTTAATACATTTTATGCAGATCAAGACACAGGGACACCATTTTTACAATGAGTTAACATTGTGCTTGACACACTCATTGATAGCTTTCTTGGCTGACTTACTGATTAATATTGTAAAGAGTAACTCAGTGTTCACCTGGTATATAAGAGTTAACAAAAGCTCCAAACATTGTTAGTATGATTAGAAAATAATGGAAACTGAGAAAATCTGTTCCCAAGGTTTATAATCATGAAATAGTCTATGCCATAAGTGTTATAGTTAAGATATTTTTTGTCTAGAAACACTAAGCTGGATTAGGTGTTCATGGAAAAAAACTTCCTTTCATCTTTTTTTCTAGGTAAAAAAGAAAAGCTTGAAAATTGATCTCCAGGGATGTAGAGGTGAGCTAGATAGAAAATAAAAGAATGTTGATATCAATATTGCCTGTAGTAGAAATGTCACAGAGTGTCTACAACTCTGCTATATAACCTAACCTTTTTCTGTACTGGTCATTTATTTCTTTAATTTCTTGAGAATAGAATGGCAAACTTTTTTAGTTTAAATTAGAAATGTCTTCTAGACATTTATCTTCATTTTGCCCTCCTGTATATGGTTCAGTGTTTTTGCTAAGATACTTAATAGAATCTCTTAAAGTCTTTAAAATATAGTACCTAGAAATATAGTAATGTTAGACATAATATAATTATATAATATTCTAAGACATGCTTCTTTAGTAAAATTATACCTTATATACTCAAACATATAATGTATTGAAATGACAACCCATGGAATAAATTTTTATAGGCAGTATTAGCCATAATATCTCTATATATGTATATGATAAAAAGTAAACATGAAGTCATCTATCATCAAACCACACACATTTATAAATAACGACGCCATCATTGTTTTTTTTTTGTAGCACAATTTAAATGAAATTTAATTGAAGTAATATTTTGAATCTATCTTCTTTACCTATAATTTCAGATTACACATCTTTTTCCTAGCATCACTAAAGACTGTTCATGCCTCTGCTCTCTGATCCTCCTGTTTCTAGTGTATTTTCCCTGGCAAAACACATTATTCTACAAGTTTCAACAGGCAGACATTTTTATCTGAATGATTTCCCCTTAATTTTTACACATAAGGAGTATGTCTTACTAAAAGAATTTTGGACATTAAACAAGCAAAGGAATTTGTGTGATGCCAGCTTGTAACATCAAAATTTTACTGTATTTAATGACAGACTTGTTTTTTTTCTTTTTGAAGAAGAATATTAAAAATTTATAGTAGCCGGGCTCGGTGCCTCAGCCTGTAATCCCGCGCCTTTGGGGGGCTGAGGTGAGTGGATTGCCTGAACCCACGGGTTTGAGACCCGCCTGGGCAGCAAGACCTCATCTCTACAATAAATCAAAAAATCAGCTGGGCGTGGTAGCGCATGCCTGTAATTCCGGCTACTTGGAAGGCTGAGGCGGCAGGTCGAGGCTGCAGTGGCCGGGAGTGGCCACTGCCCTCCAGTCTGGGCGACAGAGTGAGATTCCAACTCAAAAAAAAAAAAAAATTTATAGTAGTAAGTATCTCCATTTTAAATGCTCCTATTTTCACCTGGATGGTGAAAACAATATATTTTGTACTTTTAATCATTGACTTTTGCTAATGTTAAAAATTACTTTTCATAATTAATGTTGCATTGAGAAATATTGAAGCATATTACTATGCCTATTGCTCTCAACCCTTGGATAAAGAGTTTCTAGAATGATATGTAGTGTTTTCTACATTTTATTTTCACTTATAATTACAGCTATATTTCTTCCTCCATTCAATGAAAGCACTATATCCATCTTCTTCAAATTCATGAAGTAATTATATTGTGATAACTTACAAGAAACTTAATATGTTATTTGACTTAGAATAAGGATTTTTAAAATAGGATTTATGTCAGATATTCTTTAGATCTTGGTTAAGTGATAGCTATCTTTAAAATTAAGAAATTTTTAATTCCCATTTCAATTTTTTCTACTCTTTAGAAAAGAAAACTCTTTATTATTCTTCATTGAAAATATAAGACAGGTGTTCAGGGTAAAATTATGGTTGACTTTTATTTTGACTAAAAGTAGCTAGTAGGAATATAATACCGAGAAATATAATACATTTTGTCTTTAAATTTTTGACAACAAAGGGTTTCACATCAGCATATAAAATAGATAATTAAACAGTTCTATAAATACAAAAAAGTACAAGGATTTTTTTAAAGCAACATTATCTTAGATATTCATATATGTTAATACAAAACTATTAAGAATCAAAAGAAAAGTAAATTTTTTTGATAATAAAAGAGTTTCTGAAAATTTGAAAGTGGTGCAAGTTAAGAGGAACAACATTGTTTTGTAATTTTTAGTATGTAATGTAAACAAAGTACATAATTATAAAATATTTCTCATTATATCACTATAGTTGAATCAACATATATATATATATATATATACACAAAAATGGAAATGTCAATGTATAAATGATTATGTTTCAAGAGAATGAGTAATTAAAACCTCTAAAAAGGAATATTTTTTGAAGAAAATACGAAGTGTTTATATCTCACACATTTTAAGTAAAAGAAAATTAGTCTAAATTTAGATCTGAGAGAAAATCCTCTTCAGGATCAAGATGGCTGACCAGATGCAGCTGCACACGTTTCCTTCACAAAAAGAAATTAAGTAGCAAGAAGATATTCACACTTCCAATATATTTTCTTCGAGAGAGATTCTGGAACTCAACAGAGAAACCACTGGAAGCACACAAGTCTAGGGAAGTGGGAGCCATGCAGCCTGTTTCACCATGTTGCCAGAGCAGACCACCAGCAGCTCCTGGACAGAGAAAAGGTGAGCGAGAGACCCCTGCAGCTCCACACTTCCACCAAAGCCTTTGATGGCCCCTGGATCCTTGAAGGATTCAAGTATTACATGGAGAACTGCCTAGATGTTGCCCAGCAGTACTGCTGGAACTCACATGGAGCTCCACAGGCCTTGGAACCTTGAGCAGCTTCAGCCCACACCATTCTGAAAGCCCAGTCAGGAGGGCTGCATCCTGCCAGGGACAGAGTGAACCAACTGCCGAGCCACAGAGGAAGTGAAGACACAGGACACTTTCACTGCCTTAAGGATAAATTGTGCCCTGCCACTGCAGTGGCTACTGCTGCATGGGAACCCAGATACTCGCCTTTAAGTTGCCTTTTTTATTTGGGACAGCCTGCAGTGGGAGTAATTGTGGCTTGGTGCAGTTTTATATTCCAATTGTGGATTGCCTATTTCAAAGTGTAGAATCTGGGTGGATCTCGCTAATACTGGCTGCACCTCTTTCCCAATAAGAACACTTTTATGCAACAGAGGATATTCTCTTCATCCCTAGAACATTGCACCACTGACTAGGGAATTCCCTCTTGATCCACATTGAGTTTGCTGCTTGCTCACACACATGGGGATTCAGAACATGGATTTTCCTGACCCAGATCTCCATCTGGCTTTCCCCTTCCACCTGACTTAGAAGCTGAGCACAGGCAGCACATTTTGAATCTCATAACCCCACTCATACCCTGGGACACTTGAGTACTTCCCTGGGATAGCATAGGCCAAGAAAAAAGCCCACTACCACTACTGCAGCAAGCTTCTCCCTGCAAGTGTCACCTGCTGGCCTGAGGTCAACTGGCACAGCCCATTACAACATCCACTGATATGACAACACAGTGCCAGAGAAGATCTGTTGCCAGACCTCAACTGACATCACTCCCCATAACACGCAAATTACTTAAGAGGCTTGGTGTCTGTGCATATACCCAGCACAGTACTGCCATAGCTGGCACTCGAGAAACCCACGAGCCTAAGACTTTATATAACCAAGGAAATCCTACAGAGTTTACGTCACTCCCCTGCTAACCTCGATAGAGCTGGTGCTGCAGCTGCCACTGAGAAACCAGTCAGCCAAGTCCTGTTCCATGCACCACTGCCTCTCCTTTGTAACTAAGCCTAGGTCACTGCACATCTTTCAGACTGTTCCATAATCTGAGACAACAGAGAGTTTCTCCAGAGGATTGTCTGCAGATGCTGGCAAACAATTCATTTCAGATGAATAATCAAAGTCCAAATGGAGTGTTAAAAGGAGAATCCAGGAGCCTGTCAGAGAGTTTATTTGAAGATTCTATGACACACAACACAAAAGAAAGTAGCAAAAAGCTGACTGAGATAAAATCCTGAGAAAAGTAATTTTCTATGGAAAGGGTAGGTGGGAGTGCTTTTGTTCTCTCTAGCCCTTGCAGCAGACCATTGGTTCCTGAACTCAAAGAGAGCCTTTATTCCTCTTGTGAGCCCAAGTACTGGAATGGACTGTGATTTGGGGACTTCTCAAGGGCACTGCACTAGGCTACCAGCTCCTGTATGATCTCTTCCCATTCCTCCTAGACTAAGACCTGCAGTAGCATGTGCCATACCAGGTGCACACAGTCACGGGACTTTGTTCTTCTCAGGAACTTTCGACACTTGTATTTTTATATCACCGAATCTTCTTAATTAAGGGCGTGGCTATACCCAGAAGACCAGCAAGACACAGAGTAGTAGGGCTCTTATGGATTGCCACTCCTAGGAAAAGGGAAAGTACTCCACACCAAAGTGCACACACACAATACATTCTAAAGTGCAGGCTTCACTATGTCCCAGAATTTCCCACTTGAGGTAAGTTTCTTTCAGCAGAGGCATTGACATAGTGCTGGGCTCAGTGGGGAGAAAACCATGGTTCTGCTCCAGCAGCTGGTAAGTCCCGGTACTTTAGGAAGGGTATTGAAGATGGAGACTTCTTCACCCACTCGCCTACCACTGTAGACATTCACTTCTCTCATGGGAGCTTTGTGCCTGTAGCTGCCCTCACACTGGAGTGACAGCATCCCCACAGGAGGTATGCACAAGGAGTGGGATGCCCCTCCTTCTCGTCACAGAAAGTCAGCATTCCAACAGATGGACAGAGATACATACCGATCTAAAAATCCAGAACATCATGACAGACACATAACAGGTAGGCAGATCCCTTTCCTGCTCATCTGGTAGTACAGCTGAGGTGTCTTCCTTTCCCTATCTAGTGAAAACCTCAGCAAATTTCATTGGAAGCTCCCCAAGTCACTTGTGTCAGAGCTGGGACTTTTGGGTACCACAGGAGTATAATAAATATGCCCACCTGTTTCATCTGCTGCCAGTTCTAACCCACAGGTGTCTCCTAACAGAAAATTGAAGGGTTCAATCCGGTGGAAATATACTAGAAAAATAAAACAGTACACTACACCACTAAGGAATGAGAGAAGTTTCATGAGTCTAGTTACAAAGAGACAGTGAACCCACACACCCTCCCAAACTGCTAAAATAGGCAACATCTGAGAAAACCTATGCATAAAAATTCCCTGTAACTAAGAAGCTCATACAGAACTTTTACCATTGAATGTACTCAGAGCCAAAGCTAGACAATCATAAGTTATAGACATTAAAGTATGATACTCAGGGAAAATAATGTTTTAAGTTAAATTAAAAAATAAATCCATATGCATTTCAGTATAGTTATTTCCAGGTCTAAGAAGAATAATTGTGATAATTTAATAGGTATTGCATTGAATCTGTAGATTGCCTTGGGTAGGATGTACATCTTACCAATGTTGAGTCTTCAAACCTATGAGAATGAAATATTTTTCCATTTGTTTGTGCCTTCTTTGATTTCTTTGAGCAGTGGTTTGTAGTTTTTTTTTTTTTTTTTTAAGATGTGGAGTACAATTCAGGGTTAGATATACAAATTTTCATTATGCATGTACCCTTGTTGATGAGGTGCCCCTCCCCTTTCAAAACAGAGTCTCACTACTGCCAATCTTGCCCCGTCTTTCCCTGGCAGTTTCCCACTACTGCCATTCCTTTTCTTATTATGATAATTGTTCAAGGTCCACTTATAAAGTCAGAACATGTGATACTTAGTTCATTGTTTCTGTGATAGGTCACTCAGTATTATAGATTCTAAGTCCATCCAGATTGCTGTGAAGTTCATAATTTGGTCCTTTGTGGCTGCATAATATTCCATCATATATATGTACCATTTAAAAAAAATTTATCCAGTCCTCTTTCAATAGGCAGCATGGTTGTTTCCATGTTTTTGCTATTGTGAACAATGCTGTAATAAACATACCTGTGCAGGTATCTTTTTCACAGGGTGATTTGAGTTCCTCTGAGTATATTCCCAGTAAGGAGATTGTGGGGTCACATGGAAAGTTGATTTTAGATATTTTAGGAATTGCCAAACTGTTTTCCCCAGAGGTTGTATTAGTTTACACTCCCACCAACTCATCTTCAACAAAGCCTCCACCACTAACTACTGGTGAGAGGAGAACCTATTGAGTAAATGGTGCTGGGAAAACTGGCTGACCACGTGAAGAAGAATGAAACAGGATTCCTACCTATCACCATACACAAAAATCAATTCTAATTGGATCAAAGACCTAAACATAAAACCTCTAACTATAAGATTCCTAAAAAATGCAAGAGACACCCTTATGGAAATTGGAACTGGCAACCAATTCCTGATCAAAACCCCAAGTGCCCAGGTCATAAGAGATAAAATAGACAAATGGGAGTTCATCAACTAACAGCCTTCTTCAAAGTCAGAGAAACCTTCAAGAGAGCAGGGAGACTGCCCACAGAATGTGAAAAAAAAAATTTTCCAACTGAATGTCTGAAAAAGGCCTAACACCTGAGATCTATAAGCAACTCAAGCATGCCAAAAGAAAAATACAAACAGAACCATTAAAAAATGGGCAAAAGATATGATTAAACCCTTCTCAAAAGAAGACATACAAACAGCCAACAGACATATGAACAAATGTGCAGTCTCACTAATCATCAGAGAAATGCAAATTAAAAACACACTGAGATGCTACCTAACTCCAGTAAGAATGTTCATCCTTGATAAAAGAAAAATCAACAGATATTGGAAGGATGTGGAGAAAAGCGAGTGCTTCTATACTGTTAGTGGTAGTGCAAACTAGTTCAACCTCTGTGGAAAACAGTGTGAGGATTTCCAAAATAATGAGAAATTGACCTTCCATATGACCTAACAATTTTTCTTCTAGAAATATACTCAGAGGAATTCAAATCATTCTACAAAAAAGATACCTGCATGTAAATGTTTATTGCAGCACTGTTCTCAATAGCAGAAACATGGAACCAAACGTGCTGCCTATTGAAAGTGGGCTGCATTAAAAAAATGTGGTATATATACACGATGGAATGTTATGCAACCATAAATCAGAACGAAACTGTGGCCTTCGCAGCAACTTGGATAGATTTAGAGACTATCATACACAGTGATCTATCCCCAGAAACAAAAAAAACCTGAGTACTATTAGTTCTTATACATAAGTGGACCCATAACACCTATCACAATACTTCAAGAAAACCTTTGGCTGTAGTGGAACACTACCAGGGGAGGAGGGGCACACAACATCAATAAGGATGCATTATCCCAATCCAGGCGACGTGAGGTTCAATGGGCAGCCCAAACTTCACCTGTACATAGATCACTCACATACACAATCCTGACATGTTCTCCAAATCTTTAAAATAAATAAATAAATAAATAAATAAATAAATAAATAAACCCAAAACTAATACAAATAAACAGTTTACCCAGATGAGAAGGCACCAGAAATATACTTCTGACCAAAAGAAAACAAAAACGTTTCTAAGACAGCCCCCAAACATTACACTAGCTCTCCGACAAGGGATAAGGAACAAAACAAAATTTTTAAAATTTTAGAGAAAAAATTCAAAAGATTGATTATGAAATTGCTGTATGAGTTCCAAGAGAAAGTTGAAAAGCAATATAAAGAAAAAAATTAGGACATGGTCAAAAAACTTTTTTATTAGATGGATTTTTAAAAAATAAGTTGAAATTCTGGAAGTAAAAGGAGCTAATTTAGGGAATTAAAAACATAGTCTATCATAGAATAGGTGAGTCCTGAACATTTATTACAATACTGAAGTGCTCTACTACCTGGGGGTGGGAGGCAAGGCACATAACATCACTAAGGGTTTCTGATCCTAAATCAGGGGTAGTGAGGACCAGTGGGAGGCCCAAACGTAATCTGTACATAGAAGACTTATGTTCTGTCTTGTACACTACATCTTTAAAATAAAATAAAGAAAAAAAAAGCAGTGGAAAGTTTAGCAGTAATCTGGGACAAGCAGAATAAAGAATTTCACAACATAAAGATGAGACTTTTGAATTAACCCAATCAGAACAAAATTAAACATAATATAATTAAAATAATTGAACAAAATTTACAAGAAAGTGAGATTACAGAACTAATGCAAAAAAATTAGTACTACTGCTATACATCAATAACAATCAAGAAGAGAATGTAATCAGTAATTCAATTTTACTTATAATAGCTGCCTCCCCTCCCCCCAATAAAATATCTAGGACATGATAGGTATCTATAGGAACTACAACATGTAGATGAAAATAATCATGCATTACACAAATGGTAAAACATCCCATGGTCATGAACTGGAAGAATCAATATTGTTAAAATGGCTATACTATCCAAAGCAATTTACAGATTTAATGCAACCCCTGTCAAATTACCAAAGTCATTTTTCACAGAATTAGAACAAAAAAGTTCTAAACTTTGTATGGAACCAAAAAAGAATCCATATAACCAAAAAAATCCAAAGCAAAAAGAACTGAGCTGGAGGTAGCGCATTACCCAGCTTCACATTTTACTACAAGGCTATAGTAACCAAAATAGCATGCACTAGTACAAAAGTAGACACATAGACCAATGGAACAGACTAGAAAACTAGAAAATAAACCAAACTATCTACAACCAAGTGATCCTCAACATAACAGATAAAGAAATATACTGGGGGAAGAACCCTGTTTTCATAATTTTTTTTTTTTTTTGGAAAATTGTATAGCCATAGGCAGAGGAATAAAATCAGATATTAATCTCTCATCATATGGAAAAATTAACTCAAGATGGCTTAAAGACATTAATGTATGAAACCATAAAAATTCTAGAAGAAAATCCAGGAGAAACTCCTTTGAACATTGACTTAGGCAAATAATTTATGTTTAAGACCCCAAAAGCACATGTAACAACAAAAAAATAAGAGGGACTTAATTAAACCAGAAAGCTTATGCATAACAAAAGAAATACTCCACAAAGTAAATTGACAATCTACAGGATGGGAGGAAATATTTGCAAACTGTACATCAGACAAAGGACTAAAATCAGAATCTACAGGGATTTCAATAAGAAAAAAAAATCCCATTAAAACGTGTCCAAATGACAGAGCAGACATTTCTCAATAGAAGATATACAAATGGCCAAAAAACATATGAAAAAATGCTCAACATCACTAATCATTAGGGAAATGTAAACTGAAATCGCAATGATACCCAATCTTATTCTAATCAGATTAATGAAAAGTCAAAAAAAAAAAAAAATAGATGTTGGCACAGATGTGGTGAAAAGGAAATGCTTGTACAATGTTGATGGGAATGTAAATTAGTAAAACTTATGTGGAAAACAGTATGGAGATTTTCAAAAAACTAAAAGTAAATCCTACCATTTGATCCAGCTACCCAACTACTGGCTATCTACCCAAAGGAAGTCATTATACAAAAAAGACACCTGTATTGTTTATTGCAGCAAGATTCACAATTACAAAAATTTGGAGTCAACCTAAGCACCCATAAATTGATCAGGGTATTAAGTAATATGGAAAATACATTATGGAATACTATTAAGCTATGAAAATAATGACATATGTTTTTTGTTTTTTGGTTTTTTTTGCGTTTGAGTCTCACTCTGTCACCCAGACTGGAGTGCAGTGGCCGCTCCCGGCCACCACAGCCTCGACCTGCCGGGCTCCGGCGATCCTTCCACCTGAGCCTTCCAAGTAGCCGGAATTACAGGTATGCGCTACCACGGCCGGTTGATTTTTTTATTTATTGTAGAGATGAGGTCTCGCTGCCCAGGTGGGTCTCGAACCCGCGGGCTTAGGCAATTCACTCACCTCAGCCTCCCAAAGGTGCGGGATTACAGGCTGAGCCACTGAGCCCGGCTTGAAATATGTATTTTGCTTAATGTGTATGAAACTGGAGGTTATTGGTCCTAAGTGAAGTAACTCAGAAATGGAAAACCAAGTACCACATATTCTCTCTTATAAATGGCAGCTAAACTATGAACCACAATAGTGTCTAGAATAGTATAATGGGCGTTGGAGATTGCAAGGGAGGAGAATGAAAGGGAAATGTGAGATAAACAATATTGCATGGAGTACAATGTGCACTAGTTAGGCGATGGGTACACTTAAACCCTAGACTTCTTTACCAGCATACAATTTATCCATGCAACCAAAACCACTTGTATCCCTAGAGCTACTGAAATATATTTTTAAATGTTCAGTCCTAAATAAAAAGTTAGTTATCATTTTTACATTACCTGAGGAAAAAATTATCTTTTATAAATTATTAGTGTATTTTATTTGGTTGTTGAAATCACTTATTCCAATGTGATTATTTTTGTTAGTTGGTTTTGTCTCTTTTTCCTTGACATCAAGGAACAAAAATCTAAATTTGAATTTTCTCCTTCTGATCTTTTGTGTAAATGAAAAAAATATTTAGTTCATTGTGTGTATGTGTATGTGTGTGTGTGTGCATGTGTGTGTGTTTGTGACTATATTTCTTGCATATAAGATTTTTATTTAAAATTTTAAATATATTGTCTACTTTTCAGATGAAAAAACATGTTTTTAATTAAATTTCTTTGCAATTTACAAATTATTTTAGAATTTTTAGAGATAAGAACTTGAGAGGAAATCTGACAGCTATATGTTTGACTAAAGCAGGGATAAGTATTTTAGTCTCCGCAAAACACAAAGCACTAATTTTATAGTTCAGATTTGAAAATGTCAGTATCTCTGTAACATTTTGAATTGCATCATCAAGGCCGTGTAGTCATTAAAGGTGTTTTTAGAGGTAGATATATTGAGAAATAATACAATTAAATTTTGTACAAAAATTCTAACATTCCCAATGTGTAAAAGTTAAATCAAAATGTTAGCATAAGTATACAGAGTTTAACATTTTATTAATATTTTTCTCAGTTTTCTAAAGTGGAAACTTATTTGCCAATATTTTATATACAATCAAGTTATAAAACATAATAGTTATATTAAATATAATAAAATTACATATATAAATTGAACTGACAAGTAACATAGCATCTTTTTCCTGGCACTTGGCTTATATAATTTTCAGGAAAAAATAATTATTTACATAAGACATGTTATATAATTCTACAAATCAAGTAGTTAATCATATTGAAATTACTTTTTGACATATAGATGATACTATATATTCACTATATTATTTGATAAATATAGTATTTAATGTTACCATGAAAAAATAGTGATGTGATCAATCAATGACAGATTTGAAATAGTAAAGCAAATAATCATTTTGTATATACTTGGATTCATTTCCAGTATGCATTATTTTAATAATGAAGCTAAGCTAATAGTTACCAAATGAATAACTTTGTGTCACCTAGATACCACACAAGATAGATTATGAAGAAACTCAGTTTCCAATTATATATTACATAGAAATGGCAGAACTAAGGCTATTTTGTGAAACCTAAGACCAACCACATGAATATGTTCCCTGGAGAAACCAGTAGTCACTTCTGCTTTAAAATGTCTCTACATTTTGTGAGCAGAGGTTTTAAATAATTTTGCTCAAGTCTGCTTTCCCAAGAATTATTGTATTCCGACATACCTTTTCCTATAGAAAGTCCCTCTGGACTAAAGGGAGAATGTATTTTGCTTGAGTCCATTATAAAAGGCCAGATTTTCTATAGTTGTGATTTCTCAGTGTGATACAAGTCCACTCTATATACAGCCTCTACCATCGCCTTTTGCCTCATCAGTGTGGTAGTTGAGGGAGAGATGTATCAAGTTTCTAATGCTGCACATCAAATTGCTACAAACATAGTGTCTTAAAACAACATGAATGCATTATCTCACAGCATTATCTCATAATCTCATTGTTTGTTACTGAGAGAGGAGATAGTAGATAGCTAGAGAGAGGCTAGACAGACCTGAAGGGTGGATTCTCTGGTAGCAAACTTCCACCAGGCCTCTCAGGCTGCTCAACAAGCTCCCTGCGAGGCCCTCAAACTAGAGCTTAAATACTTACTACTGAAACAGGAAAAAAAATCAGCTAGCTGCCAAGTACCGACCAATCAGTTCACCATTAGTCCCCTACCTCCTGCTGATTGGTCCTCGATATTGACCAATCAGAACAGCTAGTGCCAACCAATTAGCTCACAGCTAGTGCTAGCCAATTGGCTCAAGCGTAAGGATATATAAGCACCAGGTTTCAGCTCCAAATTGGCAACCCCTTCAAGGTCCCTCTCACTGTGGGAGATTTACTGTCCTCTCAATAAATCCTGCTTTTTCACTTTCTGACTGTCTGCATCCTTCATTCTTCCTGGGCATGAGACAAAAACACTGACCTGAAGAGCTGCAGAAGATTGTTGGAGCCAAAGAGCTGTGCACCCCAGAAACTCAGAGCTGACTGAACTGGGAGAGGTGCTGGATGAAGGAGAGACTCTAAAGCTGAGACACTTTAGAGGCTAGGCTTATTAACCCACCAAATCAGCAACACTCTCAGGGTTTGTCTTGCCAACCCATTATAGCCAACACTCTGGGGGCTAGAACTGCCAGTCCATCGAGTCAGCAACATGCTCAGGCTTGGCTTGCCAGCCTATTAGAGCCAACACTTCTTGAACTAGGCTTACCAGCACCTTGAGCAGATCCACTGTGGGGCTCAGCTGGCCAACCCATTGAGCTGACACTCTTGAAGTCCAGACTGACCTGAAAATATCCATATCATTATTGTTCTAGGGTAATTATGATAGTAAAAGTTGCTTATTTAGGATGGTGCAAACTGACATAAATGGGAATGATAGAATTCCAGAAAAATAGATAGGACGGTGACACAACATTTGGGGCGAAGACAACTGCAGTTATCAGCATTCTAGATAGTGCAGCTTGAAGAATACTCTCATTGCTTTTTCTGACGTGTGAGATAAGAGCCACTATTATAGATAAGCACTAATATAAGCCTCTGAATTGCCTTCCTGCCTCAGCGAAGACAGGCATAAAATGCCCTTGTTGTGACCTTTTGGATTTGAGAAGACAACATGTATCACAGATGTGAATATGTCTCTAATTAGTCACGTGACTCGGAGGAATACAAATTTACAGTGAAATCTAGAACTTTTTTTTTTTTTAAAATAAAGGTGTGGGGTACAATTCAGGGTTAGGTATACAAACTTTGATTATGCAGGTACCCTTGTTGATGAGGTATGCCTCTCCCTCCCCTAGCAGTTTCCCTCAACTGCCAATCCCAACCCCCTCCCCTGACAGTTTGCCACTACTGCCAATCCCTTTCCTATAGTATTATAATTGTTGAAGGTCCACTTATGAGTGAGAACATATGGTACTCTGGTTCTTTGTTTCTGTGACTGATCACTGAGTATGATTGACTCTAAATCCATCTAAGTTGCTGCAAACTCCATTATTTGTCCTTCTTTATGACTGCATCATATTCCATTGTGTATGTACCACGTTTTTTTTTATCCAGTCCAGCTTCAATGGACAACATGGTGGGTTTCATGATTTTGCTAGTGTGAATAGAACGGCAACAAACATAGGTGTGCAGGTATGTTTTCTGTAGAATGATTTGAGTTCCTCTGGGTATATTCACCATAAGGGAATTGCTGGGTCATGGGTCAATTTATACTACTTTTAGAAATCACCATGCTGTCTACCAAAGAGGTTGCACTAGTTTGCATTCCCACCAGCAGTGTATAAGTGTTCCTTTTTCTTTTCATCCTCGCCAGCATCTGTTGTTGTTTGTTTTATTAATAATGGCCATTCTTACTGGGGTTAGGTTGTATCTCAATGTTGTTTTGATTTGCATTCCCTGATATGAGTGAGGCTCAGCACTTTTTCATGTGTCTGTTGGCTGCCCATATATCTTCTTTTGAGAAGTGTCTATTCACATCTTTTACCTACATTTAATAGGGGTGTTTGTTTCTTTCCTTTTGGCTCATTTGAGTTCCTTGTAGATGCTAGATGTTAGGCCATTGTCACATATACACTTGACAAATATTTTTTTCCCCATTCTGTGGTGTCTCCCTGCTCTTGATGATTTCTTTTGCTTTGCAGAAGTTTGTTAGTTTGATGAGGTTCCACTTGTCTATTTTATTTCTTAAGATATGGACATTTAGGGTTCTGATAGGAATTGGTTGCCAGTTCCAATTTCCATAAGGATATCTCCTGCTTTTTCTAAGATTCTTATAGTTTGGGTTTTATGTTTAGGTCTTTAATCCATTTAGAGTTAATTTTTGTGTATGGTGATAGATAGGGGTCCTGTTTCAATCTTCTGCAAGTGATCAGCCAGCTTTCCCAGCACTATTTACTAAATAGTTTCTTCTCCCCCAGTGTTGCTACTGGAGGCTTTGTCAAAGATGAGTTAGTTGAGAAATTGAGGCTTTGCTTCCAGAATCTCTATCCTGTTCCATTGTTCTATATGCCTGTTCTTGTACCAATATCAGGCTGTTTTTGAGTACTATAGCCTTGTAGTAAAGTTTGAAGTCTGGAGGTGTGATACCCCTGCTTTGTTTCTTTTGCTAGATATTGTTTTGGCTATTTGTGGTTGTTTGTGTTTCCATATGAATTTCTGCATTGTCATTTCCATGTCTGAGAAGAATGATGTTGGTAACTTAATGGGTATTGGATTGAATCTGTAGATTGCCTTTGGTAGGATGGACATCTTAACAATGTTTATTCTTCCTATCCATGAGCATGGAATATTTTTGCATTTGTTTGTGTCTTCTTGGATTTTTTTGAGCAGTGTTTTGTGGTTCTCATTGTAAAGATCTTTCCCTTCTTTAGTTAGGAAGAAGCTGAGGTCTTTCTTTCTTTCTTTCTTTCTTTCTTTCTTTCTTTTCTTTCTTTCTTTCTTTCTTTTTCTTTTTGTGGCTATTGTGAAAGGGATTGTGCTTTTAATTTGGGTCTCTGCCTGAATGTTGTTGGTGTGTAGGAATGCAACTGCCTATTGCATATTTATTTTGTACTCTGAGATTTTGCCAAAGTCCTTTATCAGTGCAAGCACGTTTTGACCAATTCTTATAGATTTTCAAGGTATAGGATCACCATATCATTAGCAAAAAGGAATAACTTGACTGCCTCTTTTACTATTTGGATACCCCTGATTTCCTTCTCTTGTCTAATTGCCCTAGCTAGGACTTCCAACCCAATGTTGAACAAGAGAGGTGAGAGTGGACAGCCATGTCTTGTTCCAGTTTTCAGGGGAAATGTTTCCAGTTTCTGGCCATTTAGCAATATATTAGCAGTGGGTTTATCGTAGATGGCACTTACTATTTTGAGGTAGGTTCCTTCCTATACCTAGGTGTTTGAGGGTTTTTATCAAGAAGGGATGTTAGATTTTATCAAAAGCTTTTTCTGTATCTAATGATATAATCACATGGTTCTTGTTTTTACATGTGTTGATGATAGATTTAATTACATTTATGGTCTTGCAAATGTTGAACGAGTCCTGCATCCTGGGGATGAAACCTACTTGGTCATGGTAGAATGAATTTTTGAGATGTATTTTTGTTCTGATTTACTAGAATCTTGTTGAGGTTTTTTGCATTTGTTCATTAGGGATATTTGCCTGTAGTTCTCTTTTTTGTTGTTGGCTTTACTCGGTTTGGGTATCAGTGTGATTTTAACTTTGTAAAATGATTTGAGGAGAATTCCATCTTTCTTAATTGCCTGGAATACTTTCAACAGCTCCTCCTTGTACGTCTTGTAAGAATTCTGCAGGGAAACCATCTGATCCGGGGCTTTTCTTTTGTAGGTAGTTTTTATATGACAGAGTCAATTTCCTGGGTTTTTATTGGTCTATTTAGTGTCTCAATGTCTTCTTGTTTCAACCTGGGAGGTTGTGTGATGTCATAAAGTCCTCCATTTCATTTAGGTTATTAAGTTTGTTTCTATATAGGTGTACATAGTAATCTCTGAAAAATTTTATATTTCTTTTGGGTCAGTTGTAATTTGATCTTTTCTATTTCTGATTGTGTTTATTTGGGCTTTTTCTCTCTTTTTCTTGATCATTCTGGCTAGGAGTCCATCAATCTTGTTAATTCTTTCAAAAAACCAGTTTTTTGCTTTGTTGATGTTTTCTATGATATTTTTTGTCTCTTATGTCCTGTATTTTGGCACTTATTTTGATTATTTGGATTCTTCTGCTAAAGTTGAGGTTTTGTTGGTCTTCTCTCTCAGCTCCCTTAGGTGATCTGTTAGGTTCTTCACTTGTGATCTTTCTGTTTTCTTGATGTGTGCATGTAGAGATATAAATTCCCCTATTAGAACTGTTTTAATGGCATCCCAAAGGGTTTGGTAAGACATTTCATCATTATCCTTTTTTGCCAGGAATCTTTTTTTTTTTGAGTTGGAGTCTCACTCTGTCACCCAGACTGGAGTGCAGTGGCCACTCCCGGCCACCGCAGCCTCTACCTGCTGGGCTCCGGTGATCCTTCCCCCTCAGCCTTCCAAGTAGCTGGAACTACAGGTGCGCGCTACCATGCATGGCTGATTTTTTGATTTACTGTAGAGATGAGGTCTCGCCAAGTTGCCCAAGTGGGTCTCGAACCCGCGGGATCAGGCAATCCACTCACCTCAGCCTCCCAAAAGCGTGGGATTACAGACTGAGCCACCGAGCCCAGCTCCAGGAATCTTTTAATTTCTGCTTTAATTTTAGTGTTGACCCAGCAGTTGTTCAACAGCATGCTTTTAGCGTCCATGTCTTTGTGGGCTTTGGGGAAATTTTGTTGGTGTTGATATTTATTTTTATTCCACTGTGGTCTGAGAATGTGTATGGCAAGATTTCAACCTTATGGGATTTGTTTATGCTTGATATATGGCTAAGGATGTGATTGATCTTGGAGTACATTCCATGTGGTGATGAATAGAATTTATATTCTGTGGTTGTTGGGTGGAATAATCTGTAAGTACTCATTAAGTCCATTTTTCGAGTGTCAGGTTTAGGTTCTGGATCTCTTTCTTGATTTGTTGCCTCAATAATTTATCTGGGGCTGTTAATGGGATATTCAAGTCCCTTGCTATAATAATGCTAGAGTCAATATCTTTTTTTAGTTTAATTAGTAGTTGGTTTATAAATGCTGGTGCTCTTGTGTTGGGTGCATATATGTTTAGGAAGGATATTTCTTGTTGAATAGTTGAACCATTTATTATTATGTAGTGTCCTTTTGCATCTTTTTAAATTTTTGACAGCTTAAAGGTTTTTTTCCTGATTTTAAGATCAAAATTCCTGCCTTCTTTTGTTACCCATTTGCCTGAAAACTCGTTTTCCATCCTTTAATTCTGAGTCTTTGTGCGTCCCTTGTAGTGAGATGAGTCTTCTGCATGCAACAAAAAATTGGGTCGTGGTTTCTTATCCAGTTGAACATTCTGTGTCTTTTCAGTGGTACATTTAGTCCATTCACATTCAGGCTGATTATTGAAATGTGATTGTTTATCCCTGTCATGAGAGTCTTACAAAATTTTTTCTTTGTTTGCTTGTTTTCTTTTGGTTTTGGGCTTGATGTATGTGTTCGTTTTCAAGTTTCTTGTTACGCTGTATTCTCTGTTGTTTCTGTGCTCTACTGATCTCTTGGGAAGTGTGTGGTCATTCTCTTTTTCTTCTTCTGTGCTTAATACCTTTCTAAGTGTCACCTGTAGAGCTGGTCTGTAAACTGCATAATCTCTTAGGGATTGGATATCTGGGAAGGATTTTAATTCTCCTTCACTGATGGATCTGAGCTTTGCACGATAGGAAATTCTTGATTGAAATTGTTTATCTTTGTGAGCTTTTAATATAGGACTCCAGTCCTTTCTTGCATGTATTGTTTCTGCCTATATATCTGTTGCTATTCTGATTGGTTTTCCCCAGTAGGTAGTCTGACCTGTCTCTCTTGCTGTCTTTAGGATTTGTACTTTTGTGCCTAATTTGTGTAGGCAAATTACTATGTGTCTAGGTTTTGGTCTTCTCATTTGATGTCTTGTGGGGGTTCTCTGTATCTCTTGTGCTTGGCTGGTCACATCTCTGGTGAAATGGGGAAAGTGTTCTTGGATTATCTACTGGAATACTTACTCCAAGTTTTTCTCCATTTCTCTTTCTTCTTCTGGGATACCAATCAGGCATAAGTTCAGCCTCTTGATATAATCACACACCTCTTTTAGGCTTTGTTCTTTCTTTCTGAGTCTTCTTTCTGTGTTTTTTACAGATCAGATTAATTCCATGTTCTGATCTTCAAGTTATGAAATTCTTTCTTCAGCTAGATTAATTCTGCTTTTCATGCTTGTCATCTTGTTATTTATTTTCTGAATGAAATATTTTATTGCCAAAATCTCTGTTACAAGTTCTTTCAGTGTTACATCTTGTCTTTCTTGAGCCTTATTCACTCTGTCCATACATTCCCCTAATCACTGTCATATTCTGGGACCAGTTATTGGTAACTTCTATTGTTTGGGCACCAAGGTCTGATTTTTAGGAGTTTTGTCTTTAGTACACTTGAAATTGCCTTGATCTTCCTTTGATTTTTCCTCATTTGTGACAGATCTCTTGTTTTTCTCTTTAATTCTGTTATTTAATGTCAGTGGGAGAGACTTTCCCTTCTGATGTTTGCTCAGTCCTCCATTTTTCCCTGAACCAGGCTCTGGATTTGTTCTATTTTGAAATAGGATGGCAAATGGGTAGATTTGCTGTCTGTTGTAGTTTTTGAAATTCGAATAAAGTCAGGGATGGAATGCTGGGATTCAGAAACTACTTGCAAATTACAATGTCCACATATTGTGGTATGTGTTCCTTGAGACCCACTCCCCACCATCACTCTATAAGATTATGCAAAGCAGAAATCAATGCAAAAAACTTTTGAACACACACAGAAAACACACAAAGTAGAATAACAACAAAGTGAAACAAAAGAAGCAACAACAACAAAACCAAGAAAACTAAACACACACACACACATGCCTAGCACAAAGTGAATAGAGAAGGAAACCAGAAAGACCATTAAAAAGAAAAAGGAATTCAGATCAAACCCTCACACATATATTGACACACACCTTAAATTAGAAAAAAAGAAAAAAAAAACCCAGAAGAACAAGAGAGCAAAAACAAGCCAATAATAACAACAAAATTGAAAGAAGAACATTCAGTCATTCACATACTCACATAAACAGAAAATAACAAAAATGAACAAAGAAACAGAAATAGAAAAGAAAAAAAATTTAGAGGGGATGCAGATGAAACCCTCACATATACATCCATGCCATGTACAAAGGAAAAATGTTTTAAAAAATAGATGAACTAACAAATAGTCAACAAAATTTTTAAAAGAAAAAAAACCCCTGCCCTCTTGTATATATTGTTCCTATAACCAATTCTCTCCTCCAGAGCTTCCTTTTTCACTCTCTCTTCAGTGTCTGGAGTAGGGAAGGAGAAAGGACAGTAGAGTTGGATGGGGCTGCAGTCCTCCTGTCTCATTCTAGTATGGTCAGAGAGATCTCCTCTGGTGGGGAGGTGTGAGACTGTCTCCTCCCCAGGTATGTACTCATGGGGGGTGCCCCAGCCAGGCCTATCCTGGACTGGAGTTCTCCTATTGTGACTGACATCTAAGCTCCTCCTGGTTTCTCCCTCTCAGTCATGACCCATTTATGTGGTGTGATGTTCAGAGGATTTCTGGGGAAGAGGGAGTTTGGGTTAGCCCCGACTCACCATTGATCTTTTTGGGGTTCTTCCTCACCTTTTCTAGCCATACCCTTTGTCCCATGGCTGGATCAGGGTAGGGGGTGGGATGCCTGGAACTCAGCAGTTTTCTGGTCCCTCCAGTGTTTGTGCTATCAAGATATTCCCTCTGGGTCATAATCAACCCCTGAGTAGTTGATTCACCAATCACAGAGATCCGGTCTATTGCTCTGTGGTGATCAAGTCAGAGCACTTTCCTGTCCTGCCTTCAAGATGGTGGCGGTGTGCCTCTCTTGTCATCTTCCTTGGGACTTTGTTCTGGACTCCCTCTGCAACCCCTGATGCCAACGCCCTGCTAGGAACTGAAGTGACGAGACAAAGCCCGGAGTCGGCAGTCTCTCCTGCTGCAATGGTGAGGCAGAGCCTGTGACGATGTCTCTCCCTGCCACTTCTTCACAGAAAAACTTTTGTCTGTTTAAAAAAAATGGCACGCAGCTTCTGCAACCTGGGAAGAACCAGGGATCAAGCAGAGAAGGTGCAGTACCAGCTGTTGCACCAGGGGCCTGACCATTTGCTCATGAGCCCTCACTTAGACAGTTTCTCCAAGCATTTTCTTTCCAGGCAGGGTTTTTATTATTATTATTATATTATTAAAAAATAAAATAAAATGGCATTCAGCTTCTGCATCTCAGGGTATTGACTTCTTCAGAATAAAGTATGGGACTAAACAATTTAGGACTCCTGAAATATCACTAGGGTCCAAGCCCAGAAGCTATGGCACCAGCTACTGCACCAGGAGAGTCCTGGCCGCTAGTTCCTTAGCCCTCACTCAGTCACTCACATACCCACTCAGTCATCAGCATGCACACAAACTTTTCCATGCACTCGCTCACTCACACGGGGACTCACATAGTCTGACTGACTTGGGCACCATCTTCCCAACCTCCACTCAAACAGTATTAATAAGGCATGTGTCTTGCCACACCAGTCATAAGACACAGCATATCCTATGGTGACATAGAAATCTGTGGATCTGTGGTAAAAGAAAAAAAAATTAAGTATTCTGAAGTCAAGTCCAATAGAAGACTCATAGCACAGATCCCTAGGATCCTGGGTGAGAAATATACCTTCGGCACCAGTGTACTACTCTTCATTTGCAAAGCAGTTTATGGCATTTTATTGAGCTGCAATAAAGGTTGGATGTCTAAACATAAGGGATCAAATAATTTTTGATGGGAACATTTTCTAACTAGCTTGATATCACACTCACTAACTAATAGATGCACAGCAGCACAATAGCAGTTGGCTATGCCCTTAAAATAGTACATTTGAGATGGGGCCCAAACATGTACACTTTCGCACCTATGCCTCCTTCTTAAATGCACGTCGGGCCTAAAGTAGAGAAAGAGTAGTCTTCCCCAAAGCCAATTGCTAGAGGAAGAAAAAGAGCTCTGGTTAACAGAGGGATTGATTCAGTATGATCTATTAAGTGAAAATCAAAGATGAATGGCTACACTATTAGAACTCAGAGGTGGCTCAGCAGGCTGTTGGTGAAAGAAATTCTCCTAGGGCAGAAATGTGAACAGAATAATTGGTCAGTCACTTTTTAAAGATGATAAAATGACACAAGTCAAAGCTGTTCATAGACTGTTGCTGGGAGAAATAGCTTGACTGGCTGTTCAAGGGACCGAAAGTAGCAAATCTATCCATCTACTTATTTATTTTTGTATTTTTAGTTGAGGAGATTATTTATTTATTTTTATATTTTCAGTTGAGGTCTCACTCTATTGCCCAAGCTGACGTGCAGAGGCTGTATCACAGCTTACCATAGCCTCAACCTCCTGGGTTCAGGCTATCCTTCTGCTTTAGCCTCCCAAGTAGTTGGGACCATAGGTGTGTGCTACCACATCTGGCAAACTTTTTTGATTCTTGGTAGATATGAGATCTCACTACGTTGCCTAGGCTGGTCTGGAACTCCTGAGCTCAAGCATTCGCCTCTCCTCAGGCACCCTGACTACTGGGATCACAGGTATGAAGCACTGTACAGGCCTGAAAGCAGCAAATTTAGAACACTAAAGGCGAGAACACTTTGGGAAAACAAAAATACTGCGTATAAAACTCAGTGTATAGACATAAGGTGACAAGACTTCATGCTTTTTAAATTTGTCTGCTAGAATTTATCACCACAAAAGATGTTCTTCTGTATATGGACAAGATACATTTTCCTAGAACTGTCAGTTAGTTTTTCTTGGTTAATTTAGTGCTGGTACAATAACTGTGTCAAGGAGGAAAAGCTGCCTTCCCATTATGAGAGCTCCAAAAACATTGTTGCTGACCAAGAACACTGTTTTTCAAAATACTTAAACAAGGCACTCACTTAAAGAATTCTCTCTGATCTGCTGAAAAGATATTCTCAAAGATACACTATTTATACTGATCAAATAGCCAATATATGCTGTTCTATTACATAGAATCCAAAGACAGTGTGTGTGGCTTTTCTAACAATCATTTACAGTGAATCAATTGTGAAATTTCTGTTTTAGATCTTTAGATTCTTAAATCCTTAGACTTTGCTGAATTGAATGTCTGAGATCTTGCTATTAATCATGAGGGCTGGTAAAAATGCTTCCACTAATAGGATGTGGGCAGATGACATAGTTGTTACAATTATACGATCAGTTTGGGCTTCATATTTCATAATCAGACAGACAGTTACCTTACTTGCTGGGATTACTGACTCTGATTACCATGGGACACTGGGTTTCATGCTATGCCATGGGCGTAATATGAAAGCCATGGATTTCACCGGAGTATCACTTTATTCCTATAAACCTGGCAACAGTGGAAATGTGGATGGCAGCAATTATCTATTGAGAGAAAAAGAAACTAAGGGTGTTGACTTCTTCAGAATAAAGTATGGGACTAACCAATTTAGGACTCCTGAAATATTAGCCAAATTTGAGGACAATCCATAATCAGTAGCAGAGGAGGGTGAAAATTTCAGCTTTGGGAAAAGTTGCAACAATAAACAATGAAGTCTTATCTAGCAACACTCTCAGTTTATGTCTTTTGAAGGTAATTCAGCCACTCACCAAATTGAAGACTCTGTTCCTAGACTACTCCAAAATGTATTCCAATTTTAATTTCTTTCTGGATTGAATAATTTGTATTGTATATTTGTTCTCTGTTTTGGTTATTTTGAACATAAACAGAATACTTAGAAAGCTCCATGTGAGCAGTTTTTTCAAGTAAAAGCACGGGTAGGAATAAGAAACTAATGGGGATAAGACTCTAAGGAAATACTAATAGTTAAAGTTTGTGTAGAGTATAAAGTCTCTAAAGACATAAAATAGGCTAGGTCAGAAGATGGCAAAAAACTAATGATGCTGAAAATACATAACAAAAAATAAAGTTTTGTGTAGAAAGAAGTGGTCAATCATGTCCGTTATTGTAAAGAGTCAGGCAAGATGAAGATAAAAGTAGTGTTTTTTGTTGTTGTTATTGTTTGTTTGTTTGCTTTTTTGAGTTGGAGTCTCACTCCATGGCCCAAGTTGGAGTGCAGTGGCACACTTATGGCCACCCCAGCATCGACCTGCTGGACTCCGGCAATCTTTCCTCCTCAGCCTTCCAAGTAGCAAAACTACAGATGTGTGCCACCACATCTGGCTAAATTTTTTGTTTATTGTAGAGATGAGGTCTCACCGTGTTGTTCCAATTGGTCTCGAACCTGCGGGTTCAGGAGTTCCTCTCACCTCAGCCTCCCAAAGTGCTGGGATTACAGGCTTGAGCCACCGGGCCCGGCCATGTTTTTTTTTTTAATTGGCAATTACTAGGCATTAGGTTTTTAGCATAGCTTTCGCTGTTGCTAAAACACAAAGATATCTTCTTCCCCTACATGATTTTGTTATTTACTTTGTTGGCCATATTTTTTGTTTACAATCTTAATTTTCACACCTAATATTTTCAAGTGGTGTATATTTCCAATAATTTTTAAATCCCTTTTGGAAAATATTTATGCTTATTTAAAATTGTTGGTATTGTTTTTCCATTAATTCATTTAAGAACTATTAGAAACATAGAAAATATACCATAACAAGTTTCAGAAGAGTATTTTTATTACTGTAAGTTATATGCATTAGCAATTTTATGTATTTCTTATATTTAGTATTATTTATAGTAAATATGGAAAAAAATAGTATCTAATGAGACTGATCTATTAGACGACTCTACCCTGGTGACAACAGCAATGTATTATAATGTCCCTAGGCTACACAGTTGGCAAAACATGAGTTTCTCAAATAAAAAAGTCAAAGTAATTGTTAACAATTTGCTCTGGTATCTCAAATATAAAGCCTCCTTTAATCATGTTACATTGGAATTACAATTGGCCACATTATTTATTAATCAATCTTTAGAAAGACACTTGTGAATCCATACTTTTAGGTTTTGTAAAGATGGACACTGCTATCTGTAAATGTTTAAATACATGAAACATTTAAATCAAAGGATAGAAACATGGAATCTGCAAAATATTTATAATATATTTGAGGTAGAAGAATACATACAACATCTAATGTTTAGATTTTTATGAAAGTATAAGTTTCAATTTTATTTTATTTACTTTTTATTCTATGTATTAACTGATGCTTATGAATCAAGTTATTATGCACATCTACTTCACTTATTAAGACTCTCAAAAAACAATTTCTAAAGTTCCCTCTTCCCCATATTTTGGCAAATATTAAAATATATATTACAGACAACTTTGCATGGCTATTTTAGTGCATGTTTATAAACTCATTTCATTATTAATAAAAATTTCTAGACTCCTAATTGCATATGTAAAATCTAAATTAAAGTATATTTATAAGATATAAATTTATACATTTGACATACCAGATCCTTATATTTTATATGCATATACTACTGGTAACTTATATTTTTAAATTTTTAGATATGTAACTGTTCATTTCTTACACTTTAAGCTCTGTTTATTTCTACAATATTTTCTCCTTTTAATTAATACTGACTTTTTTTCCTCCGTTAGTGGAAATACAGTTATACCTTTTATTTGGCAGTTTTTCCCCCCTAGCCTAAACAAAATTTTGCAAGTGAAGAAGATTTTTTACTGTTCTGTTACTTTTCTCTTATTAAAATATGTAGCTATGAAATGTAATAATTATATGCACTCTCTCAGTTTGACCAATTGTTAAACAAGAAATTGCTTTTCCAAAAATAATTAGGTAATGATTTTCTAAAATCTACCTAGTCAATTAAAAAGATTAATTTGTTTGTTTTTTTTGTTTTTACTAATTCTGGCATGTTAATACCAGTCTCAAGATTTTCTCTAAAATTTTCAAGTGATAGTTTCAATATGCCATTTTACTTTTTTCCTAGAAAAGTCAGTTTTGCCTTGATGTGAAGTAAAAAACATTGCATTATTTATTTGAAACAGATTGCCCACTTTTTTCCCATTCCTTCCCATTTCTCTTCTTCATGAATTTTTTTTTCCTATCTGTTGTTTAAAGTGGACATTGTGATGATACAATAATATATAATATTCACATAAGTTTTCCAGGGCTGCCATAGCAAAATTCCTGACTGAAGAAATTAAACAGAAGAAAAAAAATTTTTTCTCATGGTTATGGAGATGGTAAAGTCCAAAGTCCAATATTCCAGCTAGTTCAGTTGCTGGTGGGTGAGGTCATTGTTTCTGGTGGGTGAGGGCATTGTTTCTGGTGGCCTTACTTATGTGTTTTCACATTGCAAGGAAAGAGAGGGAGAGAGAGAGAGAGAGAGAGAGAGAGAGAGAAAGGGAGGGAGAGAAAGGGAGGGAGGGAGAGAGAAAGAGAGAGAAAGGGGGGCGGGGGAGAGAGAGAGAGAGAGAGAGAGAGAGAGAGAGAGAGAGAGAGATTGCACAATTTCTGGTGTCCTATTGGACCAGGACTCCATCCTTATAACTTCATGCAATTCTAATCACCTCTCAAAGGTCCCGTTTCCAAATACACGTTGTGTTTTAGCTACACAATATAAATTTTGGGAGAAGGAAAGACACAAACATTGAGTCCATAATAGCTGATGTTTCCCTAAGTCTCCCAACTTCCTCTTAGGACACTAGTCAGATAAAATTAGGGCCCACTCAACAGTCCATATTTTAACTTAATTGCTTCTTTAAAGTCCTACCTCAACAATACAGTGACATTCTTCAGTACTAGGCGGTAGAGCTTCAACATATCAAATTTAAGGGGACAATTCAACCTGTAACATTGTTCCAGTAGTTTCCTTGGAAACCATAATTTCTACAAAACCAATATCAGTGATTTGAAATAAATAACATGTTGATTAGTTAGACTTCTATAACTTACATTTAAAATATAAAAATTTTCTAAGTATCCATAAATATTTGCAGCTTCTTCATGAAACAAAAAGAATTTAAAGTCACAAGTGTTTTAAATACAAATTTCATTAGAATGTCTTAAAAATTGATTTTTAGTTCATGTTACAAATAGTCAATATGACAAAATAAAAACATGTTTTCATCTCACTATTCATACAAAAGATTTTAGTTGGCTATATATCTTTTCTAGAAATGTTTTTTCTTCAAAACACTTGAGAAATTTTTCAGTTATGTAGTAGATAATATTATTTCTCAAACACTAGGTACTTGGAAAATAAATAGTAAATATAAAATATGTGTTTAAGTATATATATAGAATTATGGTAATACAATATATTAATTGAGAAATCTTGACATATATTTATATTTTTATGGAAAATGGAATTGTCACCTAAACTCCAAATCTCTTTTCCATGTGATACCTTCAATTAACTAGTATCTGAAGAAATAAGCTAAGTCATTTTAAGAGAAAGCTTGAGCAATTTTAAGCCCATAATTCATAGAAAATAAGTTAGTGTGAACCCCCACTTCTATTATAAGCTTTAGTGGCTCTTTTCATTAAAAAAAGATGTAAATAAGAATTATGATTTTGGTTAGTCATCATGAAGAAACCTTTTTTTTAGTGTTAAGTTTATCTACCTCTGAGCTTGAAAGGCATAATTAGATCTAGAGAACTATATAATTTTTTTTTATATAATTGCACACAAACTTCAGTTTACTTGCCCAATTGCATTTTATATTAGACTATTTTAGAATTTTTAATTAAGGGTATATTGCAGTATACTTTTTAATTGAAATATAACTCAAGTACCATAAAGCTTGCCCCTTTAAAGTGTACAATTCAGTTTATTTAATCATATTCACAAAGTTGTACAATCATTACTAATTGAAGAAGATTTTCATCTCCCCAAAGAAAAGCATATGCCCTCTCCATTAGCAGTCACTTCCTCTTCCCTTTCCCCTCTCTCCCTGGAAACCACTAATGTCCTTTCATTATGGAAATGCTGGTGTGGTTTTTACGTTTAAATCGAATCACACAAAATGTGACCTTTGTGTGTGGCTTCTTTCACTTGGCATAAATGTTTTTAAGGTTTAATCACCATGTAGGATATTTTAGAACTCCCTTCATACTACTTCAGTTGTATGCCTCTACTGTATTTTGTTTATCCTTCATCAGATTATGGACATTTGAGTTGTTTACATTTTTTTTACAGTCATGTACAAGCTTGTGTGTGAACTTGTTTTTCATATTTTGGGGTATATACTTAGGAGTGGAATTGTTGGGTAATATGCTAACTCTGTTTAACATATTGAAGAACTGCCAAACGTTTTTTAAAGCGTCTATATCATTTTACGTTCCCACCAGCACTTTATATGAGTGTTCTAATTGCTACTTATCCTCACCAGCACTTGTTATATCTTTTAATTATAGGTATTGTAGTGGAAGTAAAGTACATCTCATTAAAGTTTTCATTTGCATTCCATAGATGACTAAAGACACTGAGAAACTTTTTGTGTACTTAGAATCCATTTGTATGTCTTCCTTGGAGAAGTGTATTCAAATCCTTTGCCTATTTTAAAATTGAATTGTCCTTTAAATATTAACTTATAACAGTTCTTTATATAATACCAAACCCTTATAGAATATGTGAAGTTTTCACCAAATTTGAAAATTATTCAGCCATTATTCATTAAATATTCTCTTCCCCCTTTTAGGAGCTCCTATTGTGTATACATGGTTGTCCTTCACAGCGCTCCTTGGGTCTCAGAATCTCTATTTTATTATTATTTTTATTATTACTTTCTTTTATGTAGTCTCCATATTGGATAATTTTACTTAATCTGTCTACAAGCCCATTGATTTTGTTTTTGTCTGCTCAAATCTTTTGTTAAGCACTTTTAGTAAATTTTTTATGTTAACAATCATATTCTTCAGTACAGAATTTCTATTAAGTTTATTGAGAATCGCTATGTTTTGAAACTCCATATTCATTCCTTATTTCTTTAGAAAAGTTTTCTTTAGTCCTCCTAGCATATATTAAAATATTTTTAGCATGATTTAAAAATATGTGTCCAGTAATTCAGATGCCTGAACTTCTTCAGTGACTGTTTCAATGGATTGTTGTTTCTGCCCATATGCATGAATCATATTTTCTTGTTTCTTTGCATGCATCTAAATTTTTTGTTGAAAATGATACATTTTTCGTAATATAAACTAGCAACTCTGAAATTCATATTTCTCTCCCTCCCTCTAATTTGTTATTATTTCTACTGTTTGTTCTTTAATATAATTCAGTATAGTCTATACTCTTCATAATTCACAAGCACAAATGTCTCTGAATGGTTAGCTTCATGGTGAGCTAATGTTTCCACATTTTCTTACCTGTCTGAAACCAATAATATTCTCAAACTTTTCTGAAGGGCTCTGTGTGAGGATTGGAGTATGCCTTCAACAGTTTATCAGGGAGCTAACTACTCCAGCTTAGCCTTTACTTCTTGATTGAGCAAAGCCTCAGCATTATGTAGATATAGGATGGGAACTTAAATCTTTCTTAGCTCTTTCCTGAGTATGTGCTCAACCCCAATATGAACATAGCTCTCTGAATGCAGTGGCCTTCTAGATTCTCAGGAGTGTTACAGAGCATTTCCAGACCCTTATTGTTATCTCTTTTTCTTTCAAGCCTTTTGGTTAGTCTAACATTTGTTCTTGCCGTAATCCACGTTCCTAGCTAGCCACAAAGTTAAACAATTGACTACAATGGTTTTTGACTATCTTCTTTGGAAGCAGGTTTTTTTTACTAGGTAAGCTCTGAGTTATGTCACCTAAGTTAGTCAGTCATTGTGAGCTCTTCCAGGAAACAACTTGAAAGTTCAAATAAAGACAATATCTGGAAAATATTCAGTCACATTCTGCCATGTCTGGTGGCTGCCACACTGCTGGTTTTTACCTTGACTATATGGCTGTTAAGTTTTCAAAGTTACTGAAGAACTTCAAGGAGCTAAATATAGGGTAAGTTAAAGTATGGCCAAATTTGCATTTTTATCCAGAGTCAGCTATTTTTCTTGAATAAATGCTCCCAGGATTGCTACAAGCCCTTGGGCAATTTCAAAATTTCTTAAAAATTATGACAATTTTGTTCAGTATTGTCATTGACTTATAGAGGAAATAATTTTCAATGGTCCTTCCATCGACTACTTTTACTGATGTTACTTCCTAGTGTTCCTTTTAAGTGTCTGTATACTTTTCATGTCAGGCTTTCATAGATATACAATATAATATCACAATAAGGTTATCTAAGCCCAGATAACCTGAACTGGGTGAAGACATAATGGTGCCCAGTCTTGAAAGACCCTGTAGAAGAAGCCAAGTAGTATAAATTTTATTTCCATGACCCTATATAGCTTTACAATATTATTTTGTATGCATTAGGTCATTTGGGAACAGTATTAGCACCAAAGTAGGTATTTGTGGCCAAGTCCTGTATGGCAACGAATGCAGCTAAAATCCACATGTCCCAGTCAGCCTTCCAAATAAAGATAGCAGTTGAAGTTCTTGGGTAGTTTTCCTAGATAATTTCCTTAACAGGGCTGACTCAGAAAGGAAGTACACCATTCATTCATTTCCCCTTTCAGCTTCTTGCCGCCCAGAATATAGTCATGATTGCTAGAGGTACAGCCATTACTTTGTAACTACCTTAGGATGGAAAGTAACCCATAGGATGGAAAGTATTCTCTAGACATATAAGAAGAGAAGGATACACAGTACCTGTGTTCATGACTGTGGAATGCTATATCAACTCTGGATTTCTGACATGTGAGAGAAAAAATAAATTGCTAACTCATATATACGTGTGTGTGTGTGTGTGTGTGTGTGTGTGGTGTGTTGTGTGTGTGTGTGTGTGTGTGTGTGTGTGTGTGTGTGTGTGTGTGTGTACACAGAGAAGATATAGAGAAGCAAACATTAGTTACTGGAGTAGGAATGGGAAGGGCATGGGGACACATGTATGTCAGTGACAAAGTAGTAGATATGCAGGATGAGCAAGTTTAGAGATCTAATATACAACAAGAAGTCTACAGATGATAAAATTGTACAGTATTTAGGATTCATAGTAAATGAGTGGATTTTAGTTGCTCTTGCCACAAAACCAACCAGACCAAAAACAAAACAAAACAAAAGCTATGTAAGATGATAGGTTAATTTGCTTCACAGTGGTAGCCCTTTTGTTATCTATGTGTATCCCACATCACATTGTATACCTTAAATGTATGCCAGATTAATTTTTAAGAAGAAGCAAGCCGGGCTCGGTGGCTCAGCCTGTAATCCCGCACCTTTGGGAGGCTGAGGTGAGTGAATTGCCTGAGCCCGCGGGTTCGAGACCCGCCTAGGCAGCGAGGCCTCATCTCTACAAAAAATCAGCTGGGCGTGGTGGTGCATGCCTGTAATTCCGGCTACTCGGAAGGCTGAGGCGGAAGGATTGCCAGAGCCCAGCAGACTGAGGCTGCGGTGGCCGGGAGCGGCCACTGCACTCCAGTCTGGGCGACAGAGTGAGACTCCAACTCAAAAAAAAAAAGAAGAAGAAGCAATTACAACAACCACAGGAGATAAGTTTATGACTAGTCTAATTCTACTTATTAGGAAATGGATGCTTAAAAATGTTATTTATCCTAGCACACACATATAACAATCTTAATTTAATTTTCCAACAAATCAATCGTTAATCTTACTGTTAACAATTTAGTTTTAGAGAATGTGAAGAGTATGTGGAAGAGTGACTCATTATAGTAGTATATCCCCAACTTCACAAATAGAGTTGACAGTAGTGTGAATTTTGTGTGAATTCCAATATCATACCTTTTCTAGCCAAACATGATATAGTCTTTAAATTAGCATACAATTATATAATTAGTGTTTGTGGTTTTTAAACACCAAGATTTATCTCCCTTCTTTCTTTTTTCTGTCCTTTTTTCAAAATTTATTTTTATTGTTTTATTTTAAAGATGTGGGATACAATTCAGGATTAGGTATACGAGTGGTAATTGTACAGGTAAAGTTTGGGCCTCCTTTTGGTCCCCACTTTGCCTGGTTTGAGATCAGGTAGGCTCACTGATGCTATGTGCTCCCCGTCCCTACAGTGTCCCACTACTGCCAATCCCTTTCTTATAGTATTTTGGTAAATGTTCAAGGTCTGCTTATGAGTGAGAACATGTGGTACTTTCTCCCTTATTTCAATTAAAACAATATAGAAAACTTATTCAATTAACCCCTTTACGATAGGCGACATATTTTCAGAATATTTGTGTTACTTTGATCTATGAAAAAATTTATATGTGCAAACAAAAGTGAACTCCTTTCGTAATATGTAATTCATTTCCCAAACTGTTCATTGTGAAATTTTGTTCCTCTCAATTTGGAAAATAATTTAAAAGCTTTCTTGGTATATGACATTACAATATGTGCTAAATTTGAGATGTATTATCCCAAACATTTCCATATTGCAGGAAATGCACTAATGTAAATTATCATTTAAGATAAAACTATGTCGCTGTAACCAGTTTCACTTTTAGCTCTGCCTCAAGCAACCTGAGAGGCTGAAGTAATTATAACAGTCCCAAAGATATGGACAGCAGTGGTGCAGTTATCTTTATATAGATCTTATATTGTGATTTAAAATTCACACTATAATAGAAATAGAAAATCACTTTCATTCAAATGTCAGCATCATCACAAAAATTTATATCATGTATAAAGTGGTAAAATTTGTTTTAATAATTATATATTATTTTAGTTTTGCTTTATAGGACTTTTCAAAGTGGGGAATCAAGGTAAACTAAAATCACAAAACACTTAAATGTATACTGAGCTCTGACTTTGTTTCCTTAAAATTTGCATGTTGAAACCTAATGACAATATAATAGTATTAAGAGATGGCGCCTTTATGAGGTGATTATGTCATAAGGGCTCGTTCCTCATGAATGGAGTTAATGACCTTGTACAAAAGTCGCCATGAAACTGTTTCTCTTTTCTTGTCCTTCTACCATGTGAAGACACAGAAACAAGGCACCATTTGTGGAACACAGAAAAAAGCCTTCTTAACAGACACCAAATTTGCCTGTGCCCTGATCTTGGACTTCCTAGCCTTCAGAAATGTGAGAAATAAATTTCTACAACTTATAAATTACTCAGGCTAAGATATTTTGTTATGGTAGTACAAACGAACTCAATGTTTTTCTGTTTTAAATTTCTATGACAAATTATGGAATTGGACAAAACAATATTTGTATTCTTTTAAATTTTCTTAGCATTATTTATAAACAATGCATACATGTTTTTAAGTTGATGTTACACACACATGCATGCACGTGCACACGTACACAAACACACACTATGAACACACAAATCTATGAATAGGTCACTGTGTTTTTCTCTCTCTAAATTTATTGTAACTTTTGTGTTTGCAAGCCTATGGAACTAGGTATTTTATTATCTAAATTTATTATAAATTTTGTGTTTGCAAGCCTAAGGAACTAGGTATTTTATTTATCCTAAAAGGAGCATTGGTGCAAACATATAAATACCATTAAACTAAATGACCTAAGAGTATTTCTGTCCTTTCTCAGAGCAATAGTTGGAGAAATATTTAATTAACTCACTTTCAGAAAGGCTTTTCTAAAATATTAGAACCTGGGCCTTTATTTCTTGAATAGACTGAAAAATCATCTTTTACCATAATACGTTTTTTTTAATGGTATTGACTAGTTTACATGATGGCCTAAGAATTCATAATCTATTAAAGAAAATGTCTTCATTTACTTCAGGAAGTCTAAGAATGTTTTTGAAACTCCAAATTCCCACTACACATGCTTTAATTTTTTCAATAAAGCATTTCTTTTTTTAATTATGTGCTAAAAAGTACATAGTTTTTTTTTTTAATTTCAACTGCAAATCACTAAGAGCTCTTTATTATGACTAGATATCTCATTTTGCCCAGGTATGCTATCATAATAGACATCTCAAGATATGTATTATGCAGTTAAACAATTTTGTAAGAAAATAAACCAGTGTTTAATATTACTAGAATGCAGACAACTAAAAATTATACAGTGTATTTTACAGTTTTGCATGGTGTATATTTTATAATATTAAATAAAGTGAAAGTAAATACAGTATATTTTAAGTATAGTATTTTTTAATACAGTACATTCTAAAATATTAAATAAAGGGAAAACAATCTTCAGAAATAGGTTTAAGAATGTCTGTGGATCTGATTATTTTCTTTTAATAATGAAAAATGTCAGCATGTATGTCATGAACAAATATATATATTTGCAAAAACAGAGTAATAACCCATTTTTCAGTCAGAATTAACATGATAACATTTGGGAAGCTATATTGCAATATTTTAAAGTGTGTATATATTTTTTTTAGAAGTTTCTTCTTATCTTTCATCTGTTTTCTTGTCTTTCTTAGTCCTTTCTGAGGAGAAAATAAGTAAGATAAAAACATTCAAATTTACTTTTCCTCACATCATTGTGTTATTTTTATAGTTCTCATGTCTTTGGAATTTCAATTAATTACTACACTGGAAGCATTATTTTTACTTCTATTTAATACAACTTTTTATCTCTAATTTTGGATTTTCTCAGCATTCTCACATTCTTGTATTTGTTCCTCAAATATTTATGAGTTATAGCTTCACAGTGTGTCCTTTCTTTGTTGCAGATTGCAAATGTCTTGAAATCAGTGCTTTTATTATATGCTAAAGCAACAATTTATGGTAATATCATGTAATTATAACCAGCTATTTCAAAATTATAAAAAAGATAAAAATAATATGCTACTAAGAAAATAATTCTTAAACAACTATACCACCACTATCACCAACAATCACAACAATAAAACAGATGTGATTGCAGTTTATTGTGTTTAGGATATCATTTGGGCTTTGCGCCTGCTTCTAAAAATATTATTTTATTATTATTTAAGAATAGAATGTAATGTTTTGATTAGAGTGCTAATTACTTCAGGTGGCATGCAAATAATATATACTAAGGTGAAACTCAGTTTAATGTAATGACTTCTTCTGTTTCATTGAGATAACTTAACTAAAAGTATGTTAATTATGAAAAAGACCAAAAGGAAGGTTGGAATATGTCACTTAGTCTTGGTAGAGCTTCCTTCTCAACTTCTATTTGTTTACTCTTTTTGATTCCTATACCTAGCATGAGTTTCTAGTTCTTTATTATTACACATACTTTGAAAAAACAAAGTTACAGAAATACCCTCTGAATTCAATGTTTGACCTCCAATTATTTTTCAAATTAAAAACTAAACAAGAATAATATTCTAAAAGAAAGCTTTGACCGTGTTCTGTGAAAGTGAATATTTACAAACATAAAATTCAAACTACTCAGGCTGGCATTAGAGTCCTCTACAAAAGGTTTTAAGACAACCAGTGGTGATTCAGTTTGCGTTAAATAAATTATTCCATAAGAACAATTCAATTATGTAAATGATTGTTAATGAACTGTTTTATTTTTAATTAAATTTGGATTTAGAAGAAAAGTATAAAAGATTGAGCAGAAAAATCCTAAATAGATCTCAGTCAGTTTCTCCTGTTGCTACATCTTATATTACTGTGAAACACTTGTCAATATTTTTTGGTTTTTTTTTTTTTTTTTTGAGTTGGAGTCTCACTCTGTGGCCCAGACTGGAGTGCAGCGGTCCGCTCCCAGCCACCACAGCCTCGACCTGCTGGGCTCCGGCGATCCTTCCACCTCCGCATGCGCTACCACGCCCGGCTGATTTTTTGAGTTATTGTAGATATGAGGTCTCGCCAAGTTGCCCGGGTGGGTCTCGAACCCTCGGGCTCAGGCAATCCACTCACCTCGGCCTCCCAAAGTGCTGGAGTCTCACTCGGTCGCCCAGACTGGAGTGCAGTGGCCGCTCCCGGCCACCGCAGCCTCGACTTGCTGGGTTCCCGCGATCCTTCCACTCAGCCTTCCAAGTAGCTGGACCTGCAGGCACGCGCTACCATGCACGTCTAAATTTTGATTTATTGTGGAGATGAGGTCTCGCCAATTTGCCCAGGCGGGTCTCGAACTCGCGTGCTCAGTCAATCCACTCACCTCAGCCTCCCAAAGCGCGGGATTTCAGGCTGAGCCACCGAGCCCGGCTACATTTGTCAATATTAAGAAACTGGATTTGACCGGGCTCGGTGGCTCAGTCTGTAATCTCAGAACTTTGGGAGGCTAAGTAGAGTGGATTGCCTGAGCCCAGAGGTTAGAGACCAACCCCGGCAAATTGGCAAGACCTCGTCTCTATGAAAAATAATAATAATGATAATAAAGAAACTGGATTCAATATTATTAAACTCCAGACTTCATTTGAATGTCACCAGTTATTTCCTAATGTGTTGTTTGTCCTCTAAAAGTCAAACAAGGATGTCATATCCATTTAGTTGTTGTATCTCTATAGTTTACATTGATCCATAAATATTTTCAGTCCTTTAATTAAATGTTCTGTGAATGTGGCAGTTTTGAAGAGTTCTGGCCTTGTATTTTGTAAAATGTGCCTCAAGTGAGGTTTGTCTAACATTGTTGTTATGGTTAGACTGGAGTTATAGGTTTTTGAGAAAAATACTTCAGAAGTGAAGCACTCTTCTCATTGCGTCTTACTGGGGTTCATGATATCAATAGGATTTATCATTGGTGACAACAACATTAATTACTTGACTCAAGTAGTGTTTTTCATGTATCCCTACTATCAAGTTTCTCTGTAATAATCTATTATTAGAAATGAGACATGGCCAAGTCTACAATGAAATGGGAGTATAAAGTTTTGCCTTCTAGAGTGCAATGTATTTACATATATCATCTGGAATTATTTTGTAAAAAATTTAGATCTGTTCACTCTTATTTACTTATTCAATTCTTTTTTTATGTGAGCATCTACTTTTATGTATTTATTTTGTAATATGGGTTACAACACAATACAACTTTCAGAACCAATACTGAAAATAATAGCTTTTCTACATTTAGTCTCATTCATAAATGACAATTTACATAGATATCAAACAATATGAAAAATTAAGCTTCATCTCAAATCTAACACATATTGTAGTGCTAACCACACAAGAGAGCTTTTGAATCATCACAATTATTTTTAAATTCCTTGACTGGTAGATCCGATATCTGTGGCGTTTCTGTGTCTAATTCTTATTACCTATGTGTCTGTTGAGTGTATATGTTCTTTTGACTTTGGCATGCTTTGCAAATGTTTGTTGAAAGCTGTACATATAATACAGAACAGTAGATACCAAGAAAACTGTCTTTTAATGTTTGGAAAATTATGTCATTTCTTTCTCTTGGGACTTTAGTGTGAAGACTTGTGTTAATCTGTTGAGGAGTGAACTTTATGTAAAGTTTGTTGTTGCTATGCTTTTATTGTTGTATGCTGTTATTCTTACTGTAATAATTTGTTTTTGTCAGATCTCCCCTTTGTGTTCTTCTTTAAAAGTCTCTCTCTCCTGCTACTCTTCCGCCTCTATCTTACCATGGGTTTTCTCTTGAGGCTTAATAGTGTGGTAATGTAGGTTGTGGCCATGCATAGGCATTCTATGATGTTCTAATCTCAGATCAGCTCAAGTATCAGTATGAGGTCTATGAAACTGAGTTGAGGGCATAACTTACACCGATGTTTCTCCCTAGATAAACATACTTTTTGGTTTTGCTTTTTGCTTTGATTTTATATTCTTCTTTTTCTTCTACAGTTATAGGTGTCCACCAATGGCTTGTTAAAAATTGGAGTATTACTAAGCATACTAAGGACTTAGTTACTTGAAATATATAAGAAAAATGACTATGCACCTAATATCTGTGTTTATGTTTTTGGCCTTCCAAAACTGCAATGAGAATTTTCTTCAGCAAAGTGATTTTTTTCTAAACAAGTAAAATAGTGAACTTGGATCTACAAGGATTTCAGTGGATTCTGTTTTTCTTCTATATCAGCTAGTGACACATAAAGGAAGAATTTTTCTGGATTCTCTGAAATTTATCCTTTTTCTAAGAGTAAGGTAAAATCACTTTTCAAAAGGCCTACAAGTAGGTGGAGACTTCCCTGTGACTGTGGCAACCAGAATTCACAATATCACAATAACTTAGACTTAAAATATTAGAATTTTTCAAAAGTTTTATTTTTGAAAGAATTACATACATTTAATGTGTATAATTTGATGAGTTTGGACATCTGTAAATACCTGCAATACCAGTACCACAATAAAGATAACAGACATATCTAACACTTCCCCTTGTTTCCTTTGGAAAGCTTTTAAACTTTCCTGTGGGAAGGTTAAACTTTATGGTTTATTTGTTATCTGGCTGCAAATAAGTAAAAGCTCAGGTTTCTCTCTGTTGTCACTGTTCTATGTGACCTAGATCTTCTGATTGGTTAACACAAGTCAATGTGCAATTTATTTAGCTTCTGTGAGTATGAAAATAAATTGATTCCAGCTCTACATTTCTGAGATACATCCTTATGTCACTGATGCAGACAAATGTTTAAAACGTGCTTGAAGTCATCAGATTGTCGCAAATGCTTTATGGGACTAAGATCCTGACAAAAACAAACAAAAAAATGAGTGTTTTTCAGTTTAATTTTTTCCTGCCAAATGATCAATGAATGGATTAATGGGAAATGTTTAAGGCTTGGAAAGTGAGGAACAAAAGTTGAATCTAGAAGTAGCGGGAAAAAAAAAATAGTGGAAAAGGGAGTAAGATTGACAGTTTTTTCTTGTCTGCTTGTTTTTGTTTGTTTGTTTTTATGAAACCAACATGGGCAAACATTAAAGGAAAGTGCACATTGGACAAAGAGCACTCATCACAAAAATCACAGCCCAGTAACAAATAAATAAAATTAAGTAGATCTAAGATTGCTTTAGCCTTCAGCCTTGCTGGTAGCCTGGAAGTGAAATTAAATCCTCAATAGAAATCCAAAGCCAGAACTTTTAGTTATTTACATGATTTTTCATAAATAATATTGCCTTATCATCTAAATTACTAGGTCGGTAAAAATATAAGCCATTGCTATAAAAAGTGAAGAAACAATTGAACAACAAACAAGACCAAAGGTAATGATAATAAAATAACCAAACACTAATTTTAAAGTTATTATGCATAATATGCTAAAGAAGATATAATACATAATTGAGAATGTAAGCACAGGATCAGAAACTATGAAAATAAAGCAAACAAACATTCCAGAATTGGAAGATACAATGATAAAATTAAAAATTATATGAACGAGTTTAAAAGGTAAGTAGAAGGAGTGAAAGAGAAAAGTAGTGACCTGAAAACTGTTCACAATAATAGTAACAAACGAATAAGCAGCAAAATAATGTGCAGAAGCCTAGAATCCTTTTCCTATGTCAGGCATCTTTCAAAATGAAGGTATTTAAATATTTTTGTTTTGTTTTGTTTTTTGAGTGGGGTTCTCACACAGTCGCCCAGTCTGGAGTGCAGTGTCATGACCATGACTCACCATACCCTTGACCTTCCTGACTCAAGCAATCTTTCTTCCTCAGGCTCCCAAGGTGCTAGGATTATAAGCTTGTGCCATCACACTCAGCTAATTTGTTTTTATTGTTTTAGAGATGAGATATTGCTATGTTGGTCAGGCTGGTCCCAAACTTCCGGGCTAAGCAATCCTCCTGCCTCAGTCTTCCAAAGTGCTGGAATATAGGCATGATCCACCACACCTGGCCAATTTTTTAAAATAAAATTTTAGATTACTGTTTAGAGTAAAGCACATTCTTCTCTGTTTATTAGGCTAATGATGAGTTGCAAAACTTATCTCTCCATAGTTTCCCCTATGCTTCTATGTTTTTCTCTTGTACTTTCTTATGCAGTCATGGCTGCCACAATCACATGGGTAGATGATAAGTAGATGGACAGTTAAAATACATAATAATATTAATAAACAAGAGAGTAATAAAAATAATTAAGATTTGTGAAGAAAGAGTTTGGCTAAAATGCCAATAAATTAAGCAGAGCATAATTTAGAATCATAAGAATGACAGGAGGGTTGCATTCTTGAAATCACAGTGAAGCTTGATAGTATACTCATTCATATAATATCAAGAATAATATTAAAATCTCTAGAGAAGCCGGGTTTGGTGGCTCAGCCTGCAATCCCATGCTTCGGGAGGCTGAGGTGAGTGGATTGCCTGAACCTGCGGGTTCGAGACCCACCTGGCCAACTTGGCGAGACCTCATCTCTACAATACATCAAAAATTAGCCGGGCGTGGTAGCGCGCACCTGTAGTTCCAACTACTTGGAAGGCTGAGGCAGAAGGACTGTTAGAACCCAGCAGGTCGAGGCTGCAGTGTCCGCGAGCAGCCACTGCACTCCAGTCTGGGTGACAGAGTAAGACTCCAACTCAAAAAAAAAAGAAAAAAAAAAATCTCTAGAGATACAAGTAAAAGTAAAGGCATATTTAAACAAACCAAATGCTAACAAACAGGAGCTATTTAAAACACGAGTATTAATTAACCAGAAAGTCAAAAACAAAGAAAAATAATCACAGTTGTAAGGCATAAAAATAAACATAGGATAGATCTAAACAAAGTATATCAGCAATTACATTAAATATAATATGCACATATAAAAAAGAAAAATAAAACGTATTGTTTTATCAGTATAAGAAAAGTTGCATTTAAGGCAAAAATAAATTCCAGAAGAAAACAATTGATATAATTTAAATATTATATAAGTGAATGTTATATTTATACATTATATATGATAAATGACTCGTTTATTATTATCAGCTAATTGTTGTGATTAAGTATGTCTATCATATGTAAAACAGTCTTTAATTAATAAAGAAATTAAATAATAAACATACAAATGAAAATTATAACACCAAGTTCTTGCCAATACAAGAACTTGTAAAGATTTAAAGATGATGTCATAAACACCTAATAGTTAAAATTTACCATTAGTAAAAAAATGATTAAAATACATAAATCATTAATTGTCCTATCTGAAAGTATTAATCTTCGTTTCATGACAAATATTTCAATGATAGATACATTTCTTTCGGTTTGTTTTGACTGTGGTGGAATTGTGAAGAGTGTATTAAAAAGCACATTCTACCTGGGTGTTAGAATACATGTTGTTTCAGAAAAGTACATTTCATCTTTTTAACTATTAATATTTTAATTTTACCCATAAGATTAATATTGCCTTTGCTAATTAAGATTTTAGTTACTGACTTTATGTAGTAGTAGTTCTGCAGCACCATTCATATTTATATTTCCCGTTAATTATTTACAAAAACTGTAACCTATAGTTAGCACTCAAATATTGGAAAATGCAGTGAACATTAGTAGGTAGAAATTGAAAAAGGTAATATTCTTATTTCAGAGAAAATTGACAGCATTTCACAGTCACGTGTCAGACCTACCAGTGTTAATGTTGTAGGAGTTTTGAACTTCAATGTCAGCTTAAACCGGCAAACTCGGGTCTTATTCCATGAACAAGAAGATTAAGAAATGTGGACGCCCAAAAGGATGAGTGAAAGAAGTTTGTTAAGTAACAAAACTCTCCAAAAAAAGAGAGAGGACTTGAAATGGGTAACCAGTGCTATGAGTTTGTTCATGGTTTTGTTATCTTTTTGGGGGGTGTTCCTCTAATTTACATCTCACCCATCTCTTACTTCCTGAGACCCAATTCTTGTTGTGCATGTGGGTCCTTGACCAAAGTTACTCCATCTTAAAGCCATAAGTACCACAGAAAAGCTCACTCAGGGGTAAAACTGCAATGCGAATGCTTTGTTGATGATAGTATGAGAAGTCAAGGTCAAGTTGAGACATTTAGTTAAGCTACTGCATCTACGTTTAAGCAGCAAAAAGTCCCTTTTAGCAGGACATCCTCGGTTGAGAGGATGTCCTTAACCACGTTAACCACATTTTGAGTAATTTCCCACAGTTGTATAATGGGGATGGTGCAGGGGGCATTCTGCATGTGTTAAGTCTCCTCAAGACCGTCTCTCTCTGTTTTCCTAACCGGCTTCTGAGTATCTCTTGTCTCATTAAGACTTATTTTGCTTACCAATTTTTTTTCTTGTTAGTTACTCAAAAGATTTGTACAAAATATACTGTGTATATAATATATTTTATTTGTCATCATGACTCATTGTCAACAACACAGAAGGCCACACAAATAAATATACTTATGGTAAAAGCTACAAGCAAGGCTGACAGAATGGATGGTGACAGCTTCTCTCTTATACGCTTCTGTCCTGCTTCACCAAAAATGTTGGCCATGACGTTGATCAGATGACAGCATTTCTTTCTCATTTTTCCTCTTTTCTTGACATCAGAATATTTCTTAGAACTAGCAGTGTATCTATAGTAATATGTTCTTTCAGGAGAAGTATAATACTTCTTTTACTGTTTCCAAAATTCTGAACTTATATCTTTCTAGATTCAGACTTAAGTCTGGTTCCCTAGTCTTTCTCACAATTTTGTTAACTCTCTCTTCTATATTGACAGCACTTCGGTCAGTCATTTCATGTGATCTAAAACTTAAGTATTTGTTAATGGATGTTTTATTTATCATTAAAATTATCTTATAAATGGTCTATTTCAGTCCTTGCAAGTGGTAAAAGACTTCCAGGAAAAGAGAATATCTAAATTTATGAAGAAAAATTGACCATCTTAAATAAAATGTTTTCACTGTATCATTTCTCTTATAATAAATGTAAATGTCAGAGAGAGTGTCATTTGCTGAGTCTATAATATAACAAACAGCCACTTGCTTTCTGCATAATTACCTACAGAACAGGCATTAGTTGTTATAAGCAAAATAAAAATATAGGAAAATTGTGAATCAAATTTTTCGTAAAGAAGAAGGTCTTAAATCTCAAGAAAAGAATTATTTTCAGGTATACCTTTGGGTATGGATAGGTGATTAAAGTTTATGAATTATCCTAAAGTATTTTATAATTACAAAATTACATATCAAATTGTAACTGATAGAATTTCTTCATTGTTTTTTATCTAAATTTGTCAAAAAAGCCAAAAATTACTTTTTCTATTTCCTTTAATAATAAAAAGTCTTCAGAAAATTAAATTGAGGAAATTATTATCAACATGCTTATTCTTTTAACATTTCAGAAAACTGTAGCTAAAGATCTAGCTATGTTATACATTCTCTTTTTAATCACATTTGTTCTAATGTAACAAGAGTGAAAGTAGGATGAAAGTCTATACTTTTCTACGGTGAACAATATTCATATCAACTATTAATGCTTATTGAGCTGAAGCTACAAATAACTGTTATTTAATGGGCATCAATCAAATGCAACATCTCTACATTTGACTTATACTTACATATGTGCTCCATGAATATTTGAACAGCATTATTTTAAATTATGTAAATAACTGCAGTAAAACTGAATATAAAGTATCCCTAGGTAAATTCTACAACTTTTAATGTACAGTTAAATATGCAAGAGAAGGTTTGGAATTCAAGTTACTAAGGAGTTGATTTGTACAAAATATTATTGAACTCTTGAATGTTAAATTTATATACTTTTGTTTAACCACTGGCTCCCATATTTTTGCCAGAACACAACAGAATATATTTGTAGAATAATATTCAATACCATATTTTGATGAAATGTTTTCAAGTATATCACCTCCAACATAGTTATATATATTTGTAATATTATTGAAAATGTTTGAAATTTTTTTCAGGAAAATGTACTTTCTAAAAGAAAGCAGAAATGTTTGAGGTTATTTTTCATGTGACAAAACTCCATGTCAACTTTTACATATAGTATATAAACTTAATTGATCAATAGGCAGATACCTTTGTACAAAACCTTGTGACAAATACTCTATAAATGTCAGGGGAAACTAAATGTGGTGTTTTATCTTTGTTTTCCTTACCTACAAGAACTGCCCATAGGGAAAAAAGGACATCAGTTATAGTATTGTTGAATAAGTACTCAATAAATGGCATACACACAAATGATTAAGGTCAAAAGAGAGAGGGAGAGAAGGTGAGAGGAGGGGAAGGAAGAAAAGGAGAGAGAGAGAATCTTGTTTAAGATGATGGTAAAACATTTCAGATTTTGATTAGCTCCAAATAATATAATTATATAATTTTAAGATAAATTAAATATAAAATAATTATACTCAATGCTTACTAGAAAAGTTTAAAAGTGGTCTTGAATCTCTATTAGCTTTTGATTAAACACTCAGTGAAAAAGGACATCTGTCAGATGATACTGTTCCATAGGCAAAACATTTTTCAGTCCAGTGACAAGAAGAACAAATACAAGGCAACCAGAAAAGGGCAATTTCATTATAGGTACTAGGATCCATAAAATATTCTAACAGACAGTGCTCTGGATAACAAAATAGTACCCAGAAAAAAAGAAAAAAAAATTGTTAATATTTGAAACACTTTATTAATTTCTAGGTAAGATTTTATTGAAATGAAATGAAACATGAACTTTTTTTTTTCCAAATTTCTGTAGTTTCCAGACTGATTGCTTCAGAAGGCTTTCCCACTGCGCCCCGCCCCCGTAAGTTGCTCTATTATGTTAATACAAGCAGGTAAAGAGATTTATGTGTATGCACAAACCTATAGCTCTGGAACTCCATAAGATGAAAATAATATTATTACAATATTAAATATTTTCATGAAATAGAAAATTGAATTTTCAAGATATAAATACACAACTACATTTTAGCTTTAGAAATGATAACTTATCTTTCCTTTTTGGGGAAGAGGAAATGCATGAAAGGTGCTTCTAAGACTATGTGCCACATTTTTAAAAACATCTTATTTGTCTGTGAATAAAAGTATATATTTCTATGAAGACCAAAAAAGTTAGAATAATAAAATAAATTAATTTTCAAGATTAATTATTTATTTACTGTAAAAAGGACAAAAGGAGCAGTGATAAAAAGTGTTGTTTATTTAATGTTTATTTAATTAAATGGATTATTTAATATATATGTATATATATTAAATATATATGTATATATATATATTCCAAAATTATGAAATTGCACCCTTAAAAGAGGGAATTATATGTAAAGAGTATCTCAATAAAATCTATGAAACATAGATTATTTAAAAATTATCTCATAGATTAGATTCTATATGTGAAACAGGCAAAACTGCACAATGCAAATAATTTGTATAAATTGTTGACTTTACTACTTAGGTAACCGTCTCAAAATTAACTTTAATTATTGATAAATAATTTTTAAAAACTTTTGAGTCTTACAGCTTTAAAATGTTACATATAAGAAATGTTTCAAAGCTCAAACTATTGCTTTACGATAAATTGTGTGATGATTTTTTTTTTTTTTTTTTGAGTTGGAGTCTCACTGTCGCCCAGACTGGAGTGCAGTGGCCGCTCCCGGCCACCGCAGCCTCGACCTGCTGGGCTCCGGCGATCCTTCCGCCTCAGCCTTCCGAATAGCCGGAATTACAGGCATGCGCTACCACGCCCGGCTGATTTTTTTATTTATTGTAGAGATGAGGTCTCGCTGCCCAGGCGGGTCTCGAACCCTCAGGCTCAGGCAATCCACTCACCTCAGCCTCCCAAAGGCACGGGATTACAGGCTGAGCCACCGAGCCCGGCAGTGTGTGATGATTTTAAGTACTTACATAGTAAGAATTCTTTGTATTTTTTCTTTTTTTTTTTTTTGAGTTGGAGTCTCACTCTGCCGCCCAGACTGGAGCGCAGTGGCCACTCCCGGCCACTGCAGCCTTGCCTGCTGGGCTCTGGCGATCCTTCCGCCTCAGCCTTCCGAGTAGCCGGTATTACAGGCATGTGCTACCACGCCCGGCTGATTTTTTGATTTATTATAGAGATGAGGTCTCGCCAAGTTCCCCGGGCCGGTCTCGAACCCGCGGGCTCAGGCAATCCACTTACCTCAGCCTCCCAAAGGCGTGGGATTACAGGCTGAACCACCGAGCCCGGCTTGTATTTTTTCTTAAATATCAATCTGTTTCTTTCTAAAAGACTAAGATATTAAATATTAGACACTTTTCATAGATATCAATCATATTCTACTATCTTTCTCAGAATGTTGCAACATTATTGTATTGTTACTTATTAGAATTCTGTGATATACAGTGTAATTTTATTTCAAAATAAGGTAAAACTTATGAGAGTGCAGTTAGATATTTTTTTAAAATATTCTGAATCATTTGAGAGAAAATTACTCACATAATGCCTCACTATTTTTGTATGTGTTTCTCACAAACCAAAACATTGTCTTATATAGCCACAATGCAAATATCAAATTTAAAACTTTGGTATGTTACTACTATCTACTCTTTACACTTTACATACTACTCATGTTTCACTCACTTTTGAGATGGCTTTTGTAGCTAAGTGATCTTTTCTAGTATTATGCATTGAATTTGTTATTATGTCTCATTAGTTTCTATTGTATTGCTCTTTCGTCTTTTCTTGATTGTGAAGACTACATTTTTGGCTAATTATTTTGCATAATGTCTCCCAGTCAGGGTTTCCATCACACACACACACACACACACACACTATATCAAAAATATATAAATATATAATGTATATAACATCAGTATACATATTTTCTTGATATATATTTACCTTTTCTACTCACTTTTTTATTTTTTTAAAAAATAATTTATTTATTATAGAGTTGTAGGGTACAAGTGAAGATTAACTACACAAGTGGGCTGCATGCGGGTGAAGTTTGGGCCTCTAGGTGGCCTTCATTCCCCCGGTAATGGACCAGGTACCTTTTGTGCTGTCATGTGCTCCCTCACACCCCACCCCCTCCCTCCCCTAGCTGTGCCCAGCACTGATACTCCCACCCTCGTGCTAACCTGATGAGTGATCAGAGCCCAGTTCTGAGTGAGAATATGCGGTGTTCAGCTCTTCATTTCTGTGATAGTTCACTTAGTATGAAGGTCTCCAGGTGCGTTGAAGTTGCTGCGAAGGCCATGATTTTGTTCTTCTTTATGGCTGCATGATACTCCATTGTGTATTTGTACCACATTTTCTTTACCCAGTCCACTTTTGATGGGAAGCCGGGTTGGTTTCATGTTTTTGTTATTGTGAATAGTGTGGCAGTAAACATGAGCGTGCAGGTATAGTTTTGGTAGAGAGATTTTTCTTCTTCTGGGTATATTTCCAAGACAGAAATTGCTGGAGCATATGGACAACCAATTTTTATTTATTTTACAAATCACCACACTGCTTTCCATAGAGAATGAACTAGCTTACATTCCCACCAACAGTGTATTTCCATGCTTCTTTGGCAGGTATATCAAAGAAGTGTTACTGTGTCTTATATCAGGTGATCTTCCCCAAGTTTATTCTACTTACCATACCAGAACTTGTAACTCCCAACAGGCTACATCTTCAGAGGAGAATTTTCAATCCACTTTGGTTCTGCCCTCTGTTCCAGCTATACCAGGCCACCATCTTTTGACATGGAGGCACTCATCAACTTCTGAGCAAAGATGGCTCCGCTTTCTCCACAAGAGTAGCATACAGCTTTACCTTTTCATCCCCACTAATGACATTGGGCAGATTAATTCAGGATGGAAAAAGAGAAAGGAGAAATGTAATACATTTTTAAATTTCTAATGAGGTTTAATTCACATAAATCAAATTCACTCATTTAAAATGAAATGTACAATTTTTATGAGTTTAAGCAAATAAATCTAGTTGTGTAGTCACCCCGATATAGATGTAGACTATTTCCACCATCCCCCAAAACTGTCTTGTGCCTGCTGCAGTTAATACTCCTTTCCTACCCCAGTCGCATGATAAAAGTACTTTCTCACTGTAATTTTGTCTTAAATTTGCATATAAACGGTATCTCAAATTATGTAATTTTATCTGACTAGTTTTGTCAATTGGAAAGATATTATTGCATTTAATTGATGTTGTTTCATATATCCATAATGTATTATGTTATCCATTCAAGATTATTTGCTTATCTGTTCATCAGTTTATAGTTGTTCCAAGATTTGGGATATTATGAATGTCCCATTGTTGTGTGAAGATGTTTTAATTATATTTTAGTTGAACTGGTTGGTCATATGATAAGTATACATTAAACATTATAAGAAACAATCAAAATTCTTTTCAAAGCTGTAGTAGAATTTTAGATTCCTACCAGCAATTAATAAATGTTTTAAATGTTCCATATACTCAGCAATAATTGGCACTGTAGTTCTTTTGAATTTTAACTATTCTTCTATGTGTGTAGAAGTATTTTATTTAGCTTACAATATGTATTTCATGAGACTTCAGAATGTTTAAAATATGAAACAATCCAGTTTTTTTAAAAAATTATCTTTCTCTCTTCCTTGAATACTGTTTTTACTATCCTTAAACCTGCTGTGCTTTCTTCTAACTTAGACTTTGAAATCAGTAAATCATTATATACTCACATCTAGACTAAGTTAAATTTACCATGTTATTAAGTAGAACACATTAAATGATGTTGCCTTCTTAGGTTAATACAGATGATAAGAATTTAACACTATACCATCCTATGTCCAGAGGGTGGTAATTGAATGTTATGTAATAGTTTAATTAAATAATCAAAATAATTATCTTAACAAATTAGAGAATGTTATTTTTATTCAAAATAACTGACATGTTATATGTTTATAAAAATAAACATTTCATGAAAAATGGACATTTGTAATTTTAATAAATTAATCAATTATCGAAGGAGACGACATAAAGAGAATGATGGGGTTGGTATGTTGGATTTGGACATATGGGAAATAGGAGTAAAGGTAATTCCAAATATAGGTGAGCAAAGTCATGAGGAAATTTTTGGTTCTTCAGTGAAAACTAACAAGACATATTCATCAGAATATAGATGGTATAAGATGAATTTATCTTCTCTCAATCGATGTCTTGCACACAGATTGCCAGTGGTCCACCAAGTATCAGTTCTTCCTCTCTTGTTAATAGATCATGATCATTTGGGTACACTAAAGTGATCAGCTAAAAAGTTATTCTTCATTGTCTCTTGAAGTGGCTTTCATGTTACTAACTTCTGGGGTTTTTGTGTTTTGTTTTGTTTTTTGAGTTAGAGTCTCACTCTGTTGCCCATGCTGGAGTGTGGTGGCAAGCTCACACCACCGCAGCTTCGAACTGCTGGGTTCAGATGATCCCTCGCCTTAGCCTTCTGCGTAGCTGGAGCTACAGACATGTGCCACCATGCTCAGCTAATTTTAAGACTTATTATAGAGTTGAAGTCTTGCCAAGTTGCCCAGGCTGGTCTTGAACACTGGGGCTCAGGCAATTCTCTCTCCTCATCTCCCAAAGTGCTGGGATTATAGGTGTGAGTCACTGTGCCCAGCCACTAATGTCTTTTTACTGAATGTAAGCAAAAATTGTTGAATGGAACTTTTATAAAAGTTTCTTAAGGGGGGGGAAGGAGTTGGGAGTTGATGTTGGTTGACAGCCTGTGCATGCCTTTTCTTCATTGACTTTTTTCTTTCGTGTTTTATTATTCCCTAGAATATTAATATTAGGACCAAATTTCTAGTAGTCAAGGACTTTGCATCAATAAGCATAGTATAGGATGATTGAGAAGAGTCTGAGTTCTTGATGACATTAACATGATTGAATACTAACCCTAGACAAACACCTTAATGTTTCATTTTATGTGATAAATTTAAAACTTCTAGTTTTGTAAATCCACACTTTTTCAGATTCATGTTATGAGACATCAAAAGCATTTTTTGGCTGATATAGTATAAAGGATAAGTTTTGTCTTTAAACATTCTAAAATGCATTTTTTTAAAGATAAAATAGCAATTAACAACCCCTTGACAAAACATTTGTTTGCATTAGTAGTGAACACTATTTTATGAATTTTTTGATACTTGAATATTGGGTATTAAATATTTAACAATAGTTGTTTAGATATTACTGAATAAATAACCCAAATATTTAATTTGCACTATTTATGTGGTGCTACACAAGTTTGGTTGGTTGTATATTTTTTATGTGGTAAGTCAGTATTATTGGATTATGGAAATATCACTTTTGGGGTTATCTGTTTAATTGTAATATTGTTAAGTGATTATATACATTTTAAAGACTCCTCAAACATGGTCTTGAATAGGAATGGTGTATTGAATTGCATGTCACTTAAACCTCATTTAAGCAGCTTAAAAAAATCTCATGTGATTCTTATGAAGGATTTAACGTTGAGTCATTTATTCATACAAATGAATTCCAAATGCCATAAATATGAAAATCTGTTGAATAAAAAAAGAAATTCACTCACTTTCATCTTATTTTCAATTCTATATCATAAAGGGAATAGTCTATGGAAAATGTTGACGTGTTTTTAAAATTGAAACATGATTGTGCCATTGTAATTACTTGCTATTGTAAATTGTTGTCTTATTTTTAGTAAAAAAAAAAAAGAAAACAAAAACAAAAAAAACTAGAAATTTATTTAGGATTGATGTTGAATCTGTCACCTGTAAGTTTATTTCATTATTCTTTCATGTTTTCTGTGAGGACAGTTTACAGTTATATGATTCATTTAAAATTTTGCCCAAGGAGCTATTTTTACTTACCATGAAAGTATTTTCATTTGTTCAATATGCACTTACAGGTAGGCTTTAGCTTAGAGTTGCTGGAATGATTAGATGTGGTGACTCTTCTGAAAGGACACTGACTTCTAGAGAAATATATTAATATTATCATTATTATTATAATTATTATGCCTTTGTTTCAGTTAATCATAATGCTGCATTATTGCTTATTTCTTTTGAAAAATTTACCAGAGATACTATAAATGTCAATTCTGCTTGTACTCTTCAATGTATTTAACCAAGCTATTGCTACTTGAGTCACAAATTTTCTTTGGCGTTGGGTGGGTGTTACAACTGAAAGGTTTGTGATAGAAATTCTGCATATTATGGTCAAATTTTGGTGCTTTTCCACTTGGGTGAAAATATGCTTGCATACATTACTTTTTCAGAGACTTTAGAAGAAATAAAATTCTCATAAACAAAAATAGTATGCATTTTTATTGGATTGCTCAGTTAGAGAAATAATCCAACGAATTTCATTTTGTATCTTTCAAATAAGGTATATGCTCTAGGGTGAGAAAACAAATAGGAAACAGGTATTTCCCTGGATTGATAGACATGACATTTGTGCAAGTAGGTAGATAGAATGATTCACAATAATGAAATAGAAAGGAAGAAAGGTGAAATGTAAAAGTTGGAACTAATGTTATCAACTGAATCTGTTACCTGAGCTCACAAGTTAAATATAGTATTGCAATGTCAGCGTTTCTCCAGGAAAGTAGAACACTATAAATATCCACTGTGTGGAAATTATATTTGACCTATAAAGCACCACAATCCTAAAAGAACTTGCTGTAGAAATTGGATAATCATTGTCTGCAAAGTGACAGGCTTCCTTTAGAGTGTAGGATGAGCAAAGAAGTAACTCCCATTTAAAATGACAGTCAAATATGTTATGCATTTTTAAGTTTTGACTGAAACATTTTGTTATTATACATTTTCAAAAATTACGACATTTATCCCAGCATCCTGAATACTGTCTTAGTGATAACAGTTATTTTTCAGTTCCTAACTGTACTAAAATCCTAGTTGGATGGTGTAATTATATATAATTTATAATTTTGATTAATGAAAAATAACTGTTACTCTCTCATCAAAGCATGTGTTAATATTTCAGCATTGAAGAATTAGAAACATTAGATATGCCATAAAATACAATGTATAGGGTACTTGGAAATTAAAAGGCTTACCTTTATTTGATGCTGTTCACTTATTATTTGTGTTTTTTAGCTAACCAAATAAATGCTAATGGCTCAAATAGTCTACTATTTCACCCCACTGCAGAAAAAACATTTATTTACTAATTTAATTTTAGTATGGAAACACGTGTTCGTTAGGCATCAATATAAGGGCAATAGATTTATTAAGAGTACATACCATACTTATTTGTGAAATGAATCCCTGTTGATTCTCTGAACTAGCATGAGAATGTTGTTACTTTCGCATTTGATATTATTCATTTTAGTTCCATTCAAACTAAAAAAAAGGAAATACATTTTAGTCGAGTATTTTATCAAATGTTCTCTCATGTATTTATTATTCTTTGTTATGCTTTGCTTTACAATTAAGGGCAAAATTGAAACTTACTGCTAAAAATGTCACAATTCAGCCGGGCTCGGTGGCTCAGCCTGTAATCCCGCGCCTTTGGGAGGCTGAGGTGAGTGGATTGCCTGAGCCCGCGGGTTCGAGATCCGCCTGGGCAGCAAGACCTCATCTCTACAATAAATCAAAAAATCAGCTGAGCGTGGTAGCACATGCCTGTAATTCCGGCTACTCGGAAGGCTGAGGCGGAAGGATCGCTGGAGCCCAGCAGGTCGAGGCTGCGGTGGCCGGGGGCGGCCACTGCACTCCAGTCTGGGCGACAGAGTGAGACTCCAACTCAAACAAAAAAAAAAAAAGTCACAATTCTCCCACAGATATCATGTAAACAGATTAATATTTTGTTTCTTACCCATAAAGGTCTTGGTTTAGAATATAAAAATCATAAATTATAAAATATTTTTCTAAATCCCAAAGCTCAAAGTGAACCAATGTTTATATTTGATAAATATATTCCCATGTTTTAAAATGAGATTTAGAAATTAGTTCCTAATATAGTTTGAATTGTTTTTTAGAATATAATAGGAACCCGTAACAAAATCATTTTTATATTATGTGAATGTTTATTTATACATATAGACTTTATTCAACATTAGGCATTAAACAGTTTAAATATATGGTTGTGAAACTGGAATATTTCTCTTTTTAATAACATAAAAGTTATTAATATGAGTTTTATTTGTTTAGTAATTATTCAATATAAATTCTTAGAAGCTAAATATGTAGGTCATGAGGCAGATACTTCTTACAGATTTGACAAATTAGACAACAGAAAATTTGTAATATTTTAAAATTTCACCATAATTAGCTGAGAGTGTTCATTTTTTCACATACTTATTATTATTGGGTACTATTACTTTTTCCTATATAGATAAAACATCGTTTAAAGTTTCATTTAGTAATTTATAATGATGATATCAATAATATAATAATTTGCTACAGTCATGTTTTCCATTTCTTTGTTTTATTTAATATTTTATTGTATTATATTTTAGTTTAGTTTAATTTAATTGTGGGTTACATATGAGAGACTTACTACATAAGTAAATTGCATGCCAGTGAGCTTGGGCTTCAAGCAAGCCCTCTTTTCCTCTTGGGAGTGGACATGGTAGCCAGTGTGTAGTAGTATGTCCCTTTTCCCTCTTCTATCCCTCTCTCCGTTAGCAGTGTCAAGAGTCTGTTGTTCCCACAATTGTGCTCATGTGTCCAGTGATCAAGTTCCAATTATAAGAGAGAACACACGACATGTAGTTGTTTTATTCTGTGGTCATTCACTTAGAATAATGATCGATAGCTACTTCCATGTTACTGCAAAGGACATAATTTTTTTCTTCTTTATGGCAGTTTACTATTTCATCATGTATATGTACCACATTTTCTTTATTCAATCTCACTTTCAATGAGCACCTGGTTCGTCGAAACATTTTAGCTCTTGTGAATAGTGTTGCAATGAAAATAATGTGCAGGTGCCTTTTTTGGTAAAGCAAGTTATGCTTCTCTGTGTATATTCTAGAAATGGGATTGTTGGACCATATGGTAGCTCAATTTTTAGTTATTTGAGAAAACACCACACTGCCTTCCACAAAAGTTGAACTAGCATACATTCCCACCAACAGGGTAGAAGTGTTCCCTTTTCTCCACAGCCATGACAAAATCTGTTGTTCTTTTTAACTTTTTAATGATACCCTCTCATGGGTATTAGGTAGTATTTTATCACAGTTTTGATATGCACTTCTCTGTTGACTAGTGAGGATGAAGATATTTTCCTATGTTTGTTGGCTACTTGAATGTCTTTATTTGAGAAGTGTGTGTTAATGTTCTTTGCCCACTTTTTAATGGGGCTGTTTGCTTTTTCCTGTCAATTGTAGTTTCTTATAGATCCTGGATGTTAGGCCTTTGTCAGATGCATAACTTGCAAAAATTTTTTTTCCCCATTCTGTATGTTGTCTCTTTACTCTCTTATTGATTTCTTTTGTTGTGCAAAATAATTTTAGTTTGATTATGTCCTACCTGTCCATCTTAACTTTTGTTGCATTTGCTTTTGAGGACTTGACCTTCAATTCATTGCCTACTCTGATATCCAGAAGGGTGATCTTGAAGTTTTCTTCTAAGATTCTTACAGTTTGAGGCTACACATTTAAATTCTTGATCCAATTTGAGTTTATTTTTGTATGTTGTGATAAGTAAGTGGTCACCTTTATTCTTCTGTATTGTGATTACCCAGTTTCCCCAGTACCATTTACAAAATTTAGTTTCCTTTCCCTATTGTTTGTTTCCATTGGTTTTGATGAAGATTAGTTGATTGAAGGACTGTGGTTTTATTTCCAAATTCTCTGTCCTTCCATTGGTCTATCTGTCTGTTCCTGTAGCAGTACCATACTGGCTGCCTTAGTTACTGAAGCCTTATAATAAAGTGCGAAGTCTGCAAGTGTGAAGCCTCCAGCTTTGTTCTTTTTGCTGAGGATTGCTTGAGATACCAGGATTTATTTATTTATTTTTTGCTTCCATGTTAATTTTTGTATTGTCTTTACAAAGTCTATGAAAAAATGATGTTGGCAATTTAATAGCAATTTCATTGAATCTGTAGATTGTCTTGAGTAGAATGGACATCTAGATGATATTGATTCTTCAAATACATGAGCATGAGACGTTTTCCCATTTATTTATGTGATCTTTGATTTATTTGAGCAGCATTTTGTAGTACTCATTGTAAAAGTCTTTCATTTCTTTGATAGGTAGACGAAGAAGTATGTGGGGGGCATGAGTTATTGTGAATAGGATTGTGTTATTTATTTGATTCTCAACCTGCTTGTTGTTTGTGTATAGAAATGTAACTTTCTTTGGCACATTTATTTTATATCACATGACTTTACCAAAGTTGTTTATCAGTGTGAGGAAGTTGTTGACATGATCTCCAAGGTTTTCTAAGTATAGAAATATATTGTTTCAAAGAGGGATTACAACCTCCTCTTTTCTTATTTGGATACCTCTGATTTCTTCTTTTTTTTTTTTTTTTTGAGTTGGAGTCTCACTCTGTCGCCCACACTGGAGTGCAGTGACCGCTCCCGGCCACCGCAGCCTCGACCTGCTGGGCTCCGGCGATCCTTCCACCTCAGCCTTCCAAGTAGCCGGAATTATAGGCATGCACTACCACACCCGGCTGATTTTTTGATTTATTGTAGAGATGAGGTCTCGCTGCCCAGGCGGGTCTCAAACCCGCGGGCTCAGGCAATCCACTCACTTCAGCCTCCCAAAGGCGCGGGATTACAGGCTGAGCCACCGAGCCCAGCTGGATACTTCTGATTTCTATGTCCTCCTATTTCTCTGCCTTATAATCTTCTTTCCTTGTTGGATTCTTGCCATTTTGGGATGTCAGGATGATATTGGCTTTCTAGTATGAACTAGAACTTCCCAATTACCTCGAATACTTTCAATAGGATTGGTGTCAGCACTTTCTTTTATGTCTTGTAGAAATCAAGCGAGAACCCATCTGGTCCAGGGCTTTTTCTAGTGGGGAAGCTTCTTATAACTGAGTTGATTTCAAGTATTGTTATTGGTTTGTTTAGGGTTTCCATTTTTTCCTGTTTCAATATTGAGAGGTTATGTGATGCCAGGAATTCCTCTGCTTCCACTAGATTTTCTAGTCTCTTTGCATAAAGATGTTCATAGTAATCTTCAATAAACTTTTGACTTTCTTCAGGGTCAGTTGTGACATCATCTTTTTTCATTTCTGATTCTGTTTATTTGGACTTCCTCTCTCTTTTATTTTTTGTCAGTCTAACCAAGGTCTGTCAATCGTATTTATTCTTTCAAATAACCAGCTTTTTTTCTTGCTGACTCTTTCTATAATTTGGGGGAGCTATAATTCATTCAATTGTGCCTTTATTTTAATAATTTCCGTGTTCTAATAATCTAGAATTCTAGATTGCTCTGAACTTTTCAGCACCCTTAGGTGTGACATTAGGTTGTTTACTTGAGATTCCTCTACTTTCTTGATATATGAGTACAATGTAAAAACTTCCTTCTCTGCATCACTTTCATGGTAAACTACAAATTTTGGTATGTTGTATCTTTATTTTTGCTTGCATCCAGGAATCTTTTTAAAAAATTTCTTCCTTGATTTTTGTGTTAACCCAAAAGTCATTTAAAAGCATGTTGTGTAATTTCCATATCTTTTTGTATGTTTTGGAGTTCCTGTCGGTGATATTTGTTTTTTTGTTTTGTTTTGTTTTGTTTCCCCATTGTAGTCTCAAAAGATTATTGGTATGATCTCAACATTTTGAAATTTATTACCACTTGACTTATACCTAAGTAGTTGATTCATCTCAGAGCATGTTCCATGTACTGATGAGAAGAATGTGTATTCTGTGATTGTTGAGTGAAGTATTGTATAGATGTCTATTGGTCAAGTGTTGAGTTAAAGTTTCAGATTTTCTTGTTAGTTTTTTTGGGGGGGTATTTTTTTTTGGCCTCAATGATCTGTCTAAAGTTGTTATTGGTGTACTGAAGTCTATGACTGCAATTGTATGGGTGTCTGTGTCATTTCTTAGTTTACTTAGTAATATTTCATAAATCTGTATGTTCCATGTTGGTGGCATATGTATTATAAATGGATGTTTCTGCTGTGGATTGAGCCTATTACCAATATGTAGCGTCCTTTTTAACTATTATTGGTCTTAAATTTGCTTTGTCTTATAAAGAATATTACTGCTCTTTTTTGTTTTCCATTTGCCTGGAAAATCTTTCTTCAGCCCTTTACCTTGAGTCTGTGGGTATCATTTGCAGTAGAGTGGAGTAGTTTTCTTGGAGGTAGCAGGAGAATGGGTCATACTCCTTTGTCCAATTTACAACTCTATGCATTTTGAATAGTGTGTTCAGTTTATTCACATTTAAGTTAATTGTGTATATGTGAGATTTTATTTCTGCCTTATTATTATTAAGAGGCTGCTTTGATTTTTAGGCTTCATAGTTGATTTGTATGTCTGTGTACTATGTACCTGCCTGTGCTTTTGCAATTGGTGGGACTGTTCTTGTATTTCTGTGCTTAAAACTTTTAAAGCATCTCCTAGAGGCTGGTCTAGGAGTGACGTATTCTCTAAGGGATTGAACATCTGGGAAGTATTTTAATTTTCCTTCTTTGATTAAGCTTAGTTCGGCTGGGTAGGAAATTCTTGGCTTGATTTGTTTTTATTTAAGAACATTAAAGATGAGACTTTAATTCCTTCTGACTTTAGGGTTTCCATTGGGATATCTGCTGCAATTTGTATGGGTCTTCTTCAGTAGGAGGTCTATCTTTTCTCTATAGCTGTCTTTAGAATTTTTAAATTCATGCTTACCTTGTAGAGATAGATTATTATTTATTTGGGGGATGGTTTTCACATTTATTACTTCACAGACATTCTGTTACTCTCTTGTGTCTACATGGTTTCCTCTCCAATGAGATAGGAAAAAATTTCTTAGATGACCACTTAGATGACTGCTTTTGGCATATTTTCATTCCCCCTTCTATCTCAGAAATGCCAAGCAGCTGTAGATTTTTCTTTGAATATATAGAACCAAACCACTCATAGGTTTTGTTCATTCCTTTTAGTCTTCTCTCCCTGTTTTTATCAGATTGGTTTAGTTAAATAGTTTGAGCCTCAAGCTCTAAGATACTTTACTTTGTCTCATTGGTTTTACTGCCCAGGCTTTTTATTGTGCTTTTAAATTCCAAGAAATAATTCTTTATTTTCAGGAATTCACATGGGACCTTTCTTTTCTATTTTTTTTTAAATGTGGGATAAAATTCAGATTAGGTACACAAATGTTCATTATACAGGTTCCCTTGTTGATGAAGTGTGCACCCCATCCCCTGGCAGTTTCCCAATACTGCCAATTCCACCCCCATCCTCCCCTGACATTTTCCGACAATGCCTATCCCTTTCTTATAGTATTATGATAGGACAACCACACTTTCTATTGCAACAAGATAGTCTCTACAACGATTTACATAAAGAAAAGAATAGTATAGCTATTCAGCACTTGAAATGGATCTAATTTCAATTGAAATATGTTTTAATTATAAGACAGAGATATTACAGTCTCACAGTGAAATAAGATAAATACATATAATATTTATAATTTTCACATACATTACATATTTAAGCTATGTTACATTGGGGTAAACAATATATTGCATATATTTAAAGTAAATTTCATCTTCTTTTAATTTTTTTTATTTTAAAGATGTGGGATACAATTCAGGTTTAGGTATACAAACATTGATTATGCAGGTACCCTTGGTGATGAGGTATGCCCCTCTTTCCCCTAGCAGTTTCCCTCAACTGTCAATCCCCCTGCCCATGGTGCTTTCCCACTACGAAGAATCCCTTTCTTATAGTATTATGATAATCATTCAAGGTACACTAATGAGTGAGAACATATGGTACTCTGTTCTTTATTTCTGTGATGGATCACTGAGTATGGTAGATTCTAAATCCATTCAAGTTACTGCGGAGTCCATATGTTTATCCTTCTTTATGGCTGCATAATAATCCATTGTGCATATGTACCACATTTTTTTTTAATCCAGTCCAGTTTCAATGGGCAGCTTGGTTGGTTTCATGTTTTTACTATAGTGAATTGAGCTGCAACAAACATACGTGTGCAGGATCTGTTTTGCAAAATGATTTGAGTTCCTTCAGGCATATTCCCAACAGTGGAATTGCTGGGTCATATAGAAGGTCAATTTCTAGTTCTTTCAGAAATTGCCATACTGTCTTCCAAAGAGGTTGCACTAGTTTGCATTCCCACCAGCAGTGTAGCTAAGTTTTACTTTTTCTCCACATCCTCGCCAGAATCTGTTGTTGGTTGTTTTATTAATAATGGCCTTTCTTACTGGAGCTAGGTGATATCTCACTGTGGTTTTGATTTGCATTTCTCTGATGATGAGTGAGGCTGAGCACTTGTTCAGGTATCTGTTGGCTGCCCCTATATCTACTTTTGAGAAATGTCTATTCTTGTCTTTTGCCCACTTTTTAATAAGGCTGTTTGATTTTTTTCATTTTGCCATGTTTGAATTCCTTGTAGATCCTAGATATTGAGCCTCTGTCAGATATACAGTTGGCAAATATGCTTTCCCATTATGTAGACTGTCCCCCTGCTTTCTTGACAGTTTCTTTTGCTTTGCAGAAGCTCATCAGTTTGATGAGGTCCCACTTGTGTATCTTATTTCTTATGGTTTGGACACCTATGGTTTAGATCAGTAATTGGTTCCCAGTTCCAATTTCCATACGGGTGTCACCTGCGTTTTCTAAGATTCTCATAGTTTGAGATTTTATGTTTAGGTCTTTGATTCATTAAGAGTTAGTTTTTGTGTATATTGATAGGTAGGGGTCCTGTTTCAGTCTTCTGCATGTGGTCAGTCAGTTTTCCCGGGACCGTTTACTGAATAGGTTCTCTTCTCCTCAGTGGTTGCAGTTGGAGGTTTTGTCAAAGATGAGTTGGTTGAGAAATTGAGACTTTGCTTCTGAAATCTCTATCATGTTCCATTGGTCTATATGCCTATTCTTGAGCCAATACAAGGGTGTTTTGATTACTGTAATCTTATAATAAAGTTTGAAGTCTGGAAGTGCAATACCTCCTGCTTTGTTTCTTTTGCTAAGGATTGTTTTGTCTATTCATGGCCGTTTATGTGTCCATATGAATTTCTATATTTTCATTCCCAGGTCTGAGAAGAATGATGTTGATAATGTAATGGGTATTGCACTGAATCTGTAGATTGCTTTTGGTAGGATGGCTTGTTGCTCTTCCTGTCCATGAGCATGGAATATTTTTCCATTTGTTTGTGTCTCCTTGGATTTCTTTGAGAAGCATTTTGTAGTTCTCATTGTAAATGTTTTTCACTTCTCTGAATAGAAAGATGCTGAGGTATTTCTTTTTGTTGTGGCTCTTTTGAATGGGATTGCACATTTAATTTGGGTCTCTGCCTGTTTGTTGTTGGTGTATAGGAATGCAACAGTCTTTGGAGCATTTATTTTGTATGCTGAGACTTTGCCAAAGTCCTTATCAGTGGATGCAGGTTTTTGACAGATTCTCTTGAATTTTCAAGGTATAGGAGCATATTATCAGCAAAGAGGGATAACTTGACTTTCTCTTTTCCTATTTGGATACACCTGATTTCCTTCTCTTGACTAATTGCCCTAGCTGTGACTTCCAACACAATGTTGAACAAGAAGGGTGAAAGTGGGCAGTCTTGTCTTATTCCAGTTTTCAGGGAAAAAGTTTCCAGTTTCTGTCCATTTAGCAATATGTTAGCTGTGGGTTTATCATAAATGGAACTTGTTATTTTGAGGTATGTTCCTTCTATACTTAGGTATTTGAGGGTTTTAATCAAGAAGGGATGTTGGATTTTATTAAAAGCTTTTTCTGCATCTAATGACATAATCATGTGGTTCTTGTTTTTACATCTGATGATTTATTACATTTATGGTCTTTCAAATGTTGTACCAGCCCTGCGTCCTGGGGATGAAGCCTACTTGGTCATGGTGGATGATTTATTTTTTTTTTGAGTTGGAGTCTCACTCTGTTGCCCAGACTGGAGTGCAGTGGCCGCTCCCGGCCACCGCAGCCTCAACCTGCTGGGCTCCGGTGATCCTTCCACCTCAGCCTTCCGAGTAGCCGGAATTACAGGCATGCGCTACCACGCCCGGCTGATTTTTTGATTTATTGTAGAGATGAGGTCTTGCTGCCCAGGCGGGTCTCGAACCCGCGAGATCAGGCAATCCACTCAACTCAGCCTCCCAAAGGCGCGGGATTACAGGCTGAGCCACCGAGCCCGGCTGGTGGATGATTTTTGAGATGCATTTTTGGATCTGATTTGCTAGAATTTTGCTGAGAATTTTTGCATTCATAACAGATATTGGCCTATAGTTCCTTTTAGTTGTTGGAACTTTACCCAGTTTGGATAACTGTGTGAAGTTACCTTCGTAAAATGATTTGGGGAGAACTCCATCTTTCTCTATTGTCTGGAATACGTTCAATAGGATTGGTATCAGCTCCTGGAATGTTTTGCAGAATTTTTCTGGAAAGCCATCTGGTCCAGGGCTTTTATTTTTGTAGGTAGTTTTTGTATGACAGAGACATTTTCCTGGATTATGTGTCTGTTTAGTGTCTCATGCCTTCTTGTTTTAACCTGGGGAGGTTGAGTGGTCATAAAGTCCTCCATTTCATTTAGGTTCTAAAGTTTGTTTCCATATAGATGTACATAGTAATCTCTGATAATCTTTTGTATTCCTTCAGAGTCAGTTGTGACTTGATCTTTTGTATTTCTGATTGCATTTATTTGGGCTACTTCTCTCTTTTTTCTTGGTCATTCTGGCTATTGGTTCATCAATCTTGTTAATTCTTTCAAAGAATCAACTTTTTTGTTTTATTGATGTTTTCTATGATATTTTTGTCTTCTATGTCCTGTATTTGGGCTCTTATTTTTGTGATTTGGATTCTTCTGCTAAAGTTGGGTTTTGGTTGTTTTCTCTTTATGGCTTCCTTAGTTGATTTGTTAGGTTTTCAACTTGTGATCTTTCCATTTTCTTGATGTGTGCTTGTAGAGGTATAAATTCCCCTCTTAGAACTGTTTTCATGGCATTCCAGAAATTTTGTTAAGGTATTTCTTCCTTTTCATTTGTTTCCAGGAATCCTTTAATTTCTGCTTTGACTTCAATGTTGACACAGTAGTTGTTTAGCATCATACTGTTTAGTGTCCATATCTTTTTGGGTTTGGGTATATTGTGTTGGTGTTGATAAATATTTTCATTCCACTATGATCTGAAAATTTGCATGGCAATATTTCAACCTATTGGGACTTGTTTATCCTTGATTTATGATCTGGGATCTGATCAGTGTTTGAGTAAATTCATGTGATGATGAGTAGGATATATATTCTGTGATTGTTTGGTGGAATAATCTGTAGGTATTTATTAAGTCCACTTGGTTAAGTGTCAAGTTTAGGTTCTGGATCTCCTTGTTGATTTTTGCCTTGATGGTCTATCTAGGGCTGTTAGTGGGATATTCAATCCCCTGCTATAATAGTGTTGGAGTCAATATCGTTTTTTTAGTTTACTTAGTAGTTGCTTTATAAACGCTGGTGTACCTATGTTGGGTGCATATATGTTTAGGATGGAATTTCTTTTTGATTAATTGAAACGTGTATCATTTTGTAGTGTCCCTTTCAATCTTTCTAAATTTTTGATAGTTTATAGTTTGTTTTGTCTGATATTACGATTGAAACTTCTGTCTTCTTTTGTGAACCATTCACATGAAAACTAGTTTTCCATTATTTAAATTTAAGTCTGTGTGCATCCCTTGTAGTAAGATGAGTTTCCTGGGTTCAAAAATAATTGGGTCATGGTTTCTTATTCAGTTTACCATTCTGTATCTTTTTAGTGGTGCATTTAATCCATCCACATTCAGGCTGATTATTGAAATGTGATTATTTATCCCTGTCATGAGGTTTGTTTGCTTGTTTTCTTTTTGGCTTTGGGGTTGATGTATGTGTGAGTTTTCAAGTTTCTTTTTGCACTGTGTACTCTGTTGATTCTTTGCTCTGCTGTTCTCTTAGGAAGTGCATGGTCATTATTATTATTTCTTTCTTTTGTGCTTAATACCTTTTTAAGTGTCTTCTATAAAACTGGTTTGGAAGCTGTGTAATATCTTAGGGATTGGATGTCTGGAAAGGATTTTAATTCTCTATCACTGATGAAGCTGACCTTGGCTGGATAGGAAATTCTTGGTTGAAATTGTTTATCTTTGTGGACTTTGAATATAGGACTCCAGTGCCTTCTTGCTTGTAGTGTTTCTGTTGATATATCTATTGCTATTCTGATTGGTTTTCCCCAGTAGGTAGTCTGACCTTTCTCTCTTGCTGCCTTTAGGATTTGTGATTCTGTGCCTACCTTGTGTACGTGAATTACTATTTGTCTAGGGATTGGTCTTGTCATATGATGTTTTGTGAGGGTTTTCTGTATCTCTTGTGCTTGACTAGTCACATCTTTGGAGAGATGGGGAAAGTTTTCTTGGATTACCCCCTGGAATACTTGCTCCAAGTTGTTCTCCATTTCCCATTCTTTTCTGGGATTCCAATCAGGCATAGGTTTGACCTTTTGATATAATCATACATCTCTTGTAGGTTTTGTTCTTTCTCTCTGAATTTTCTTTGTATGTTTTTTACAGCTCGGGTTAATTCCATGTTCTGGTCTTCAAGATCTGAGATTCTTTCTTCAACTAGATTAATTCTGTTTTTCATGCTTGCTGTCTTCTTATTTATTTCCTGTATGAATTATTTTCATTGCCAAATCTCTGTTACAAGTTATTTCAGTATTGCATCCTGTCTTTCTTGAGTCTTATTTACTCTTTCCATCCATTCCCTAATCCTGTCATACTTTGGGGCCTGTAGTTGAAGACTTCCATTGTTTGGGCTCCAAGGTCTGATTTTTTAGGAGTTTTCGCTTTGTTATACTTTAAATTGCCTGTGGTCTTCCTTTGATTTTCCCTCATTTATGAAAGATCCCTTGTTTTTATCTTTAGTTCTGTTATTCATTGTCAGTAGGAGAGGCTTTCCCTTCTGATGTTTGCTCTGCCCTCTATTCTTCCCTGATCCAGGCTCTGGATTTGTTCTATTTTGAAATAGGACTGTGGGTGGGAAGCTTTGCTGCCTCTAGTAGTTTTTGAAAGCTGAATAAGGTAGTGGATGTGGCACTAGGATTCAGAAATGACTTGTGAATTACATTGTTCTCTGATTGTGGTATGTGTTCCCTGCTACCCACTCCCCACCACCACTCTCTATGTCAATGCAAAGCAGAAATCAAGGCAAAAAAAAAAAAAAACAACACACACACACACACACACACACACAGACAGACATACACACACACCCTAAAACAAACTGGAATAACAACAAAGTAAAACAAACAGCAACAATAACAACAAAAAACAAGAAAACTGAACACACACACAAACACACACACGCCTACCACAAAGTGAATGGTGTAAAAAACCAGAAATACCAGGAAACAAAAAGGAATTCAGATTGAAACCTCACACATATATTGACACACACCTTAAGCCATACAATATAAATATATAAAAGTAAAAAATGAAAAAAGAAGAATAAAAGAGGAAAACCAAAGCAACAACAACAACAACAAAATTGAAAGATGAACACTCAATCATTCGCATGCACACATAAATGGAAAACAAGAAAGAAAAGAAAAAAGAAAAAGAAAAAGAAATTGGGTAATGCAGATGAAACTCTCTCGTACACATTCATGCACAAAGGAAAAATATTTTTAAAATAGATGTACAAACAAATAGGCAAAAAAGATTTTAAAAATTAAACAAAAATTTTTTAAAAACCCCATCATCTATGGCAGGCTACGTAATTGTTCCTCTAATCTGGTCTCTCCTGCAGAGCTTCTACCTGTTTCACTCTCTCCCCAGTGTCCTGAGCAGGAAAGGTGGAGGGGCAATGGAGGTGGGTGGGTCGGCAGTCCTCCCCTCCCTCTCATTCTCATATGGTCAGGGAGATCTTCTCCAGTGGGGAGGTGTGGGATTGTCTCTTACTCAGGTATGTACTCACAGGGGGTGCCCCAGCCAGGCCTATCCTGGAATGGAGTTCTCCTATAGCAACTGATGTCCAGGCTCTGCCTGGGTTTGTCCCTCTCAGTCGTGGTCTAGTTGTGGTTCTGACATTCAGAGGGTTCCTGGGGAGAAGGGAGTTGGGGTCAGTCCTGGACTACCACTGATCTCTTTGGAGTTCTTTTTAGTCCTTTTCTGGTCACACCCTTTGTCCTGAGGCTGGATCAGGGTAGAAGGTGTAGCACCTGGGACTCAGCACTTTCACTGATGGTTGTGCTATCAGTATATTCCCTCTGGGTCACAATCAACACCTGAGTAGCTGATCTGCCAGTCACAGAGATTGATCTGTTGCTCTGTGGTGAGCAAGTTGGAGCACTTTTCTGCCCCTCCTTCAAGACGTCAGATTGATTTAGTTCAATAGTTTGACCCTCAAGCTTGAAGATACTTTCCTCTGCTTGACTGGTTTTACTGCCCAGGTTTTTATTGTGTTTTGAAACTCCAAGAAATATATATTTTTATTTTTATGAATCCAGATGGGGACTTTCTTATATTTACCAGTTCATCTTTTATCTCCTGCACTGTTTTCATTGCATGAGTGTCCTATGCTTCTATCTTCTTGTGGCTCTCCACTGCTTTTGCCACCTGTAGATTTAATTCTATGTCTGTCATTAGGGATGGATCATTTGCATGGGTTCCATTGCTTGGGGTCTGGAAGAACCTTTTGTGGATGAGGCCTCATTAAGGCTTTGGGGATTGCCAGTGTTTTTTTTTTTTTTTTTTTTTCTTTTTTCTTTTTTTGAGTTGGACTCTTATTCTGTCTCCCATGCTGGAGTGCGGTAGCACACTCACGGCCACCACAGTCTTGACCTGCTGGGCTCAGGTAATCCTTCTACCTCAGCCTTCCAAGTAGCTGGAACTACAGGCACATGCTACCATTTCTGGATAGTTTTTTTTAATTTTATTGTAGAGATGAATTCTTGCAAAGTTTCCCAGGCTAGTCGTGAACCTGTGGGCTCAGACAGTGCTCTCACTTTAGCCTGCTAAAGTGCTGGAATTATAGCTATGAGTCACCACACACAGCATGTATTTTTTCACTAGTTCTTCGTCATCTGTGAGTACAAAAATCTTGTCTTTTTATTTATTTTTGTTGGCTTTTGGCTAAATAATTTTCTACTGCTGTGATGGCCTTTTATAGGATTTTTTAAAAAATCATTTTAGTTTTTGTTTCACAGGGTACTCCCCTGTTGAGTTGCAATCCTCCTTCCTCTGTAACTGGAAGTCCATGAGATCCTGGTCACTGTGGGTCCTGTTGCTCTTCTGGGTCTAGCTAACCTAGAAGGCTACCACTATTTGGCTGGTACTAGAGGGTACCTGCAAGGTATCCGCTGATGTATAGTCTCAGGGGAGAATTCTTTTTTTTTTTTGAGTTGAAGTCTCACTCTGCCACCCAGACTGGAGTGTGGTGGCATGCTCCCGGCCACTGCGGCCTTGATCTACTGGGATCAGGTGATCCTTCTGCCTCAGTCTTCTAAGAAGTCAGAACTACAGGCATGTGCTACCATGCCCAGCTAATTTTTGATTTATTGTAGAAATGAGGTCTCACCAAGTTGCCCAGGTCTGTCTCGAACCTGCAGACTCAGGCAATCCACTCACCTCAACCTCCCAAAGCGCTGGGATTACAGGCTGAGCCACCGAGCCCATCTCAGGGGAGAATTCTAATGGGACTTGGCCAATGACTTCTCTAAGGACCCTCTGAAGATTCTCTCTGATGCCTCATTCTGTGGAGTGGTCTCTGAGATATATGGCAGCATTGACTTTATTCTTATCTTATTTCCAGGAGCTATATTATTTCTCAGATATTGTGTTAGGTTCTACCAGCTGGACTTTAGTCAGGAAGTGTAAATGTAAGATAGGTTCTAATGGTGGCTGTGGGCTTTTTTGCTTGGCCTCTCTTTCCCCAGGGAAGTACACAGATGACCTAGGAAATGGGTGGGATTATGGGAACTCCCAAAGATCCTTAGTCCTTGAGACTTTGAGGATGGTGTGGGAAAAGCTGATTGGGAAGGTTAAAGTAAGAATGGGTCTGTTTCCATTTTTACCCCACAAGTCTGCTTGGCTGTCACAGTGGGAAAATGGGACCCCTGGTCACTATGTCCATGCTTCAGGGATTGCTGAGCTTTTTCTGTTGCACAAAAAGAATTCACACAGGGAAAGAGATGTTGCAGGGTGGCAGGTCATCTTCCGCCCCACTTCCGGGTTCCCTCCCTTTGTCTCAGCTCATAACTCAAAGTTTCTTTCCACAGCAATGTTTTTCTGGTAGGGTGTAAGTAACTGGTTTGCCTTCTGATTGCCAATCATGAACACTCAGTGAAGACTAGGATGGGGAGAGGCTCCTTGGCCATTTTGACAATGTCACAGAAATCACAGCGCTGTCTGTTGCCCAGAAGCACTCACATGAGGAGAGATAGGTTACCGGGAGCTCTTCCTGATTTCCCTTCCATCACTAGAGGCTGATCCATGTTCAGAAAACTCCAAAACTCTTTCAGTTACAGAATACTTGCTGCAGCTTTCCACAATGGGAGCTGCCTGCCATGGTGGAACTTACCCTAGGGGTGAGTGGAGGTGGCTGGTCTTTCCTGACCTGGGAGCTGGCCACTGAACACTGCCTGCAGGGAACAACTTCATGGGGGATGGTTTTGCTGTAGGCATTCAGAGTTTGAATGGATTTCCAGCTTCCCATGGGCTCTGAAAACAGCCTGCTATGCTACATCCAGCCTGTTTCCCATGTGGGACTGAAGTCCTGTGAGGCTGGGGGAAACCCTCCCAGTCCATGACAGTAACAGCAAGCACTGAATCCTAATTTCCTTCACTCACCATTTCCCATGTCCAGAAGTTGCACTGTTTCCAAAGCCTGCTAAATACTTCTTAACGTTGTATATTAATTTGTTTTGTTTTGTTAGTTGATGCACATAAAATAATGGTGTTATCTTACCAATGATACACTCTTAATTTCATTAAATATGTATATGGAGTGTTTGACGTCAGTTAGTTCAGTGTGTTAATTATGCTATGAGTGCTAGGTTGTTGGTTTAGCTTTCCCTAAAGTTTTCTCAGCCTCATTGAGAAAATAATGTGTCCTATAGTTTTTTGTTATGCCTACACTATCAGTTTTGATGTGACTAGAAATATTAATAACATTTTTGTGTCATTGCATTTTTTTTCATTTACCTCACTGTGGTTCAACACTGATATGACCCAGATGGAGAACTCTTTCATTCTGTATCCTAGAATGAAGACTTGTGAAACCCATTGGCAGTTAGTGCACAGGAGATATGCAACATAAGTGTGAGATAACAGAAAAGCAGAAATAAAGCTGTTAACATGGAAGGCAACACTCCTGATCTCCTCATGCTGCTTACATTCTCTGGGAGAAACAGACAATAAACAAGAAAACACATAAAGTAAAGCCAAAATTTTTCAGAGCATGGTAAATGTTATTGAAAGTACATAATAATGTATCTTTGGAACTTAGTGGTTCCACTACTGAAATCTGATGATCAGAAAACTATATTAAAGAGACTTGGGATTTGAGGGAAATTTTTTTTTCTTTGTTCTTCTTTGTAGATTCTAGGTCTCACTATGTTACTCAGGCTGGTCTGGCCTCAAATAATCCTTCTGCCTTGACCTTCCAAAGTACTGAAATTGCCCACATGAGCCACCGTACATAGTCAAAAATCTTAATAATAAGAAAGTAGCAATATGAAGATCTGGGGCACAGGTTTCTGGGCAAGGTTTCAGAAAATCCAAGGACCAGAAAACTGGAATGAGGCTGTATTATGGAACAGAAACAAAGCCAGTAGGCATAAAATGTGGTGAGCTAGGAAGGCAATGGTAGATTATGTTTAGAGATGTGGCAGAGAACCTTGGGCTCAGGAAGGAATATAGTCTATTCCAAGGAAAGTCTACAGTAATCAACCCACACCTGCAACATGTTTTCAATGCATGTTACAAAGGCACCCATACTCTGACATCATTTATTTTATTTTGGTGACTTTTGTTTCTTGAACTATTTATCTTTTAATTTAATTTTATTGTCATATTTGACCCTTATCCCTTAGGCTATCCCAATGATTTTGATATGGGAGTTTCTCCTATAGGAGAAATGCACATTCACCCCTCTGACTATCACTTTTTTAACCTAACACTTCTTTTCAATCTAACCACATCTTGATAGAGCTTCTCTGGTCTGGCCTGGTATAGCCAGTATATATGATACATTTGCCTGATGCTTCTAAGAAGAAAATACAAAAGTTTTCTCTGTTTTCCTAGAATGTTTTAGTATAATGTTCTCTCAGTCACATTATGTTTTTATTAAGAAAGATATTCTTGCCTTCGATAATAGACTATCAGTATCTAAAGTAGTTTTATAATTTGCTATTTAAAAACCAACAGGGAAATAGTCATGTAGCCTGTATTTAAATTAAAATATTTTATTTCTGGCAAGCTCTTGAAAATTAGAAATAAATTTTCTGTTCATTCTGGATCTAAAAATAGCTAAAACTAAGATAGGCACTATCCAAGTAATCACAAAAGTATAAAACAATTCTTTGGTACAAGTACTGTAATTGAATTTAGAATAAAATAAATCCTGTCTTTATATGTAGTCTTTGGCAATTTACTTAATATCCTTAAGTATCTATTTCTTTCTGTATACAATGCTGACCCTGCAATATTTGTAAGTGTAATTCAAGAATATATGTACTAAAAATTTAAAAAAATGAGAGCAGAGAATATTTATGTCAAAAACAGGATTAGACTAGAGGATTATTTTAAATTTGAAGAACACATGCTACTGAAATTGAGACACATTTTTATTCTGAGCTTCATAGCAATATCTAACTTTCAGGATTATTGCATATAACATATGATGGCAAATGCAGGTAAGAAGCTCAGCAGAAAGCTTGACTTATTGTTGATATTGTTATTAAATGATATTATTTCAGTTACTCTAGCATCTTTTTATGGTACTGAGTATCTCTATTTGAGAATTCACCATATTTTAATTTTATATTTCATATGAAGATGTAAGTGGGGATTAAACTGATACTGAATTTCATATATACTTTGACCTCAAATACATATGTGTGTTTTTCCAAATACTCAAAAATAAATTTTCCAAAAATCTTTAGTAATTAGGTATAAAATAAGAGATACATTTCCATATAGTCTCTGGTCCTAATGAGTATGTACTATCCACAATATAGCCTATTCCTTTGACAAAGGCCCTCCTGCTGGCAAGAAACAACACAGACTGCAGACATTTCTAACTTAGACTTCTTAAGTGCTGGCAAAAAATGTTCAAATCTGGCAACTTGTACTATTAGGATTTGATTCTACCTCTTTTCAGTTTAATTTTTAATATTCCAAGACATTTTATGTCTTTTACTCATGTTTCTATTTGCCTTTAAACAATTTCCTAGAATAGCACTTACACAAAATGGTAATTTTTGAGGCATAGATACATTTCTTGAAGCTTATAATAAAAAAAAATACACTCAACATGGAAGAATTGTGGCTAACTTCAAGCATTTTGGTGGATTAGATATCCTTTAGAAAAGCAAATTCATGAAAGAGGAATGTGATTCCATTTGGATGAGTGGAAAACTCCGGTTATTATTTATACAAACATGCTTGCTAGGTACCCCTCACATGATGGAGATGAGAGTAGTGATTAGCTTTGTGAGGAAAAGAGTTGTAAGGAAAAAAAAGATTCACTTTTAAAATTAATGAGTAATTCAGTTTCCTTTTTTTTTTTAGTTCAGTGGTTCAAGTAAGTTATTGGTGCATTCCAGTTCATGTATTTTTCTGCATATGCAACATTGTATTGGCATCTTATTTGAATGCTTTGAATTTTTTGTATTGCAGAGAAAGAGAATGTGTAATCTACTATGCTTTTTAATTTTTCCTAACTTTTATAACTGACTCAAACTGTATACTTCCAACTATATTCCACTAAAATATACAGGCAGACTTCAGTTTGAATTCTGCATTTATACTACAATATTTTTAGACATATGCAAATGCTCATGTTTTGAAATAATGTTTATAATACCTACCCCATGGGGAGCCATGAAATTCTTTTTTATTTTATTTATTTTTTTTTTTTTAGTTGGAGTCTCACTCTCTCACTCAGAGTGGAGTGCAGTGGCCGCTCCTGGCCACTGCAGCTTTGACCTGCTGGGCTCTGGTGATTCTTTCGTCTTAGCCTTCCAAGTAGCTGGAACTACAGGCACGTACTGCCACGCCTGGCTAATTTTTGATTTATTGTAGGGATGAGATCTCGCCAAGTTGTCCAGGAGGGTCTTGAACCCGTGGGCTCAGGCAATCCACTCACCTCAGTCTCCCAAAGCTCTGGGATTACAGGCTGAGCCACCGAACCCGGCTCATGAAATTCAATATTAGGATATGCATTGCATACAATGAACATTCAGTACATTTTAGCTATTATTAGGGATATCAATAATATACACTTGTTATAAATTAAACATAATGAAAGTAAATAAATTATAGCTGGGATAAATCCCTTTATAAATCTTCAGCTTGAAAAAGAATTTTATATGAAAATCAGCGGGCAAATTTTTAATGCAGCATCTGGCAATATTTTATCAATACATTTACTTTTCCATTTATAATTTTTCTTTAAATTGAGACTATAAAAGCAGTCCCTCTTCTGAAAAAAATGCTAGTCTGTAGTTTTATGGCATTTTATAAATAAGAGCATGCAGATACAAGTCTAATATTAATTTGAAAAATGCTCATGAGTTTTTATCAATAATTAATAAAAATATTCCATAAAGTTTTCAGTAGTTATCTTGTGTGTAAAATGAGAAAAAATAAAAGGAGATGAAGCAGAATTATATCACATCACATACTGAGATACTTTTGAATTGAAAATAGGTGGAAAGTTAAAATATGTCCATATTCCTCACAGACCTTAAACTGTGTCATGAGACTTACTCAACATGTGGCTGTGCTTTATATTGACATATCTTTTAATCTAAGTTTTTTTTTAATTAATCATGACTGTGACAGGTAACATCAATCCATTTTTTAAAAGTTAAATTTTGAAAAAAACCTCATTTGAAGGAAGAGTTGCAATATCCATATTTCTATGACATTCACCTGAGGGTTTTATTTTACTATTTATCTTTCAAAAATGTTATGCAAAATTAATTTTTTAAGAAATCAAATCAATTCTCAAAGTTAGAAAAGATCAATATATAAAAATATATACACATTTAATACTTAAAAACATATTATCTATAATACTGATGATATGCAAAAATATTTTGTCACATTGATAAATTATTTAATTGACAAATTATTTTACAGTCAAGCTTTATTAGAAAAAATATATTACACACTTCAAATAAACAGCTTAATATGTATTATTTCTTTGAGCAAATTTAGAAGAAAGAAAATTAAACTTTATTAATAGAAAAACATAATATAGATATTAGCACAGGAGATATAAGGAATAAAAAACATTGGTAAAGTATACAAATATGACAGAATTTGGGGCCTGTTGCCCAGACATCTCTTTTGTTAAATATTTTGAAAACAATTTTAAGATACCAAGGGTTATATTGTTTGTTTTGTTTATTTTGGAGATTATCACAAAAAAACCACTTTTAGTATTTTGAGTTCATTCCTAGTTACTAACGCAGATAAAAATCACAATTGGTGAGCTCATTTTTTGTTGATACTTTAATGTATGTACCAAATATCAATTTTTGGACCAATATTTAAGTTACTCTTTTCTCCTCAAATATTTTAGTTGACATAATCACAGAAAGAAAATTGAGTACACATCTTTAAATTTATTGTGTCTTGATCGTATTTCTTTCTTCATATAATCATAGAAACAAAGTTTGTCATATATAAAATCATATCAAGCATTTCATCTTTCTTTAGAAACTTCTCCTGGAGCCATTTTATTGTAGCCTTTCATTTTGATCAGTTTATAAAGGTAGTAATAGTCGTTTGGCAAAAGTGCCCAAACAAGAATTTAGAGAAATATTGCCAGGCTAGTATTTAAAGAAATATTGCAACCTTTTATAAATAAATAAAGGTTGTACTTTGTTACTTCATCTTTTATTTACTTATTTTGTTTGTTTGTTTTGAAGAAATACAATCATCTTATTTCTGTCTGTATATGTTTTGCAAATTCTGTTTCTGGAATACTTGAACCTGTGAGGATATTCAAAAGGCAATTTCATGAACCACTATATGGAAAAGACCTTGGAATATTTTAATAATTTTCTAAAGGAGTTTTATGTTACACCGAAAATGAAGTTTGACAATCAGGAATACCTAGAGGATATTCTAATTAGAAGACAATTGTAATCATGATTTATGTTTTTCTCATTTTTCTATTCTTTCTTCTTCTTTCTTTCTCTTCTTCTCTCTCCTTCTCCTCTTCCTTCTTCCCCTCCTCCTCCTTCTTCTTTTTCTCCTAGATGAATTACACTTCATACAGAACAACACAATATGAACATCTTATGTACATGTAAATAATTATTTTCTATACATGAATTTTTGCCATTCCCACTGTTTGTATTGGTCAAAGCATAGAAATAATCATTTCATTTTATCATTGAATCAATCAGAATCCAGTTGAAAAGAAATGGTACACACACATTAGAAAAATTTAAAGAGACCTTTTTTTAAAAAAAATACTTCAAAATTTGGTATATAGAGAATCATAATGAATAATGCTTGATCCTGAGGTCAGCTTTGATAACAAATATTGTTATTGCTAGTTCCAAAAGTTTGAGAGAAGGGAGAGAATTAGACTCTCCCAACAAAAGACAATTCTGTAGAACAGGCCATTATGGGGAAAAAATAGTGCTCTTTTGTGAAGGGGCATAGGAATCACAAGGCAGGCTCACAAGGTGGGAGGCAGGGGATTAGAGACCTTGACCTCTCTCTTTTCAAACCCTCCAATCTTCTGCCATGATTTCCTATTGGTTGCCGTCAGGAATTTAGTGGACATGCAAACTCATTGATGAGATCCATATAGGTCAGGAAGGCTGTCAGAGGACAGGATAGAGAAATTACATTTTAGAGGGACACATTATATATCCAGCATATTTCTCCACAATGAATTAAAATATGACTACTTTATTTCTGGGCTGTTTGGTGATGGTAATATGCATTAAATAGTGTTTTGTAATTTCAATGATTTGTGGCTAATACAGTTTTGCTTCAGATTTATATTGATGTTAAAATGTATATGTGAACACATTTTGTGTATGTATGAGGAAAAGTGAAAAAGAACTAAATTGAGGTAAAACCACCACTTACTATAGACACTATCATCTCAGTGCACTACCACCTGGTTTTTGATACTTTATTTTTTTGTGCTCACAGCCATTGGTAAATTCCAAACTAATTACCCTATCTAATTATTTTTTCTACCTCAGATTTATGCATCTAGGCAATCAAAATATGATGTATATATAATTGTTTTCTTCTAATTTGCACAGCATACTTTTGTATATATATACAGAGTGTATAATTATGTGACTGCTTTGACATTCTTATTTCTTTATTTTATTTTATTTTTTTTGAGTTGGAATCTCACTCTGTCGCCCAGACTGGAGTGCAGTGGCCGCTCCCGGCCACCACAGCCTCGAACTACTGGGCTCTCTCAGCCTTCTGAGTAGCCGGAATTACAGGCATGCGCTACCACGCCCGGCTGATTTTTTGATTTATTGTAGAGATGAGGTCTCCCTGCCCAGGCGGGTCTCGAACCCGCGGGTTCAGGCAATCCACTCACCTCAGCCACCCAAAGCGGGTTTACAGGCTGAGCCACCGAGTCTGGCTTCTTATTTATTTCTAATGCAAATGTCACATTAATAAACAAGTTAGTAATTTCCAATAACATCAGACTTTTGTTGAATAGGTCGTAGATTAATATAAACACATTTTAATTTTGATTGCTTTTTAGGTTAATTGGACAACTGCACAATTAATTTTTAGCAGAGGTTTATTTCAACAGTGATCCCTTTCTCCTATTTCCACTATTTGTTCACAGAAGCTTAACATGATTTACCTAATCCAAATACATCTACTTAGTATATTTTAAATGTTATGACTCCCAGTTCCCTCTCAATTAAATTAGGAACCAAGGAAACGTTAGCAAACATAAGTAATTTTTCTATTGCTTCAAACAGAAAACCAGTAAATTCCTTAGATCATTCCCATCTTATGATAGGATCATATCTGACAACAAATTAACCTACATTTGAATCGTAGCCTTACCAAGGAACCAAAAATGCCATTTTAAAGTACAGGCATGGTGTAAATATAACCTCTTTTTCTCCCCTTACCAATTCCCAAGGTCTAAGTGGTTGAGATGGCAAACAAGCAAAATAAACAGTAAAGGAAGATTCTGACGCAAATATTCCAGGAGATATTTAAGACCTCATCTCTACAATAAATCAAAAAATCAGCCGGGCGTGGTAGCACATGCCTGTAATACCGGCTACTTGGAAGGCTGAGGCGGAAGGATCGCCAGAGCCCAGCAGGGCGAGGCCGCGGTGGCCGGGAGCGGCCACTGCACTCCAGTCTGGGCGACAGAGTGAGACTCCGACTCAAAAAAAAAAAAAAAAAGAAAAAGAAAAGAAAGCGTAGAATTCCAACTATCGGGCGTGGATACCTTCAACATGGAAATATAGCTACTCTTATTCACTTACTCTAATATAGTGAGTTTTTGTCAGATTTTTATATATCTTTTAAAAAGTAATACTAATTTAAGAGGAAAATATTCATAGAGAACTAGCATTTAAATATAAATGCAGAGGATCATGAAGTGATATCATATCTACTTGTATTAAGACAGCACTGGAAAATTTGAATGTTTTTTAGAATTTAGAGACCATTCTGAGATAAGCGCATCATCTCTATTCTAAATAATTTCTCTCTATTTATTACTTTTTTTGGTATGGATTTCTTGTATTAACCCAAAATTGTGATTAAATTTCTCAAAAGAAAAGTGTGAAAATATTTTTAAATAAAACATTACCATGTAATATTACTCAAAATGCACTAGAATATAACATCTTTAAATTTCTCTTACCATGATTAAAGTAACAATAATAACAAGTTAAACATTTATTTAAAATTAAAAGAAATATTTAGTTGTAGTCGGACTCGGTGGCTCAGCCTGTAATCCCACGCCTTTGGGAGGCTGAGGTGAGCGGATTGCCTGAGCACGCGGGTTCGAGACCCGCCTGGGCAATTTGGCAAGACCTCATCTCCACAATAAATCAAAAACTAGCCGAGCGTGGTAGCGCGCGCCTGTAGTTCCAGCCGCTTGGAAGACTGAGGCGGAAGGATCGCGGGAGCCCGGCAGATCGAGGCTGTGGTGGCTGGGAGCGGCCACTGCACTCCTGTCTGGGCAGCAGAGTGAGACTCCAACTCAAAAAAAAAAAAGAAAGAAAAAAAGAAAGAAACAAAGAAATATTCAGTTGTAATAAAAACTAAAAGTGTTTCTATATTCTGGGTAGAAACTGAAACAGAAAGGTCCCAACTTGAGCTGTAGCCTATGATCTTCTGTGCTCTAAAATAGGGCGCACAAATGTAGTTTGAATGTGTAATCATAATAAGAAAGACAAATGAGGTGCCAAACACATGATACTAAGCAATAAGTCTTTCCTGTATGTATATTTATTGAATATCACTATTTTTTAAAATACATTATATAATCGCTTCTCTAAACTTTAACAATTATAATCCTATTCGTCGTATGTTATACTCTCTGGTAGCACTTGCCAAATATTTCTATTTTTCCAGACTGTTTTCCTTTTATTTTGCAAATTTCCAAAGCAAAAATGTCATCATCTTAACTGGAAGACTCTATTGTATGACAAAGACAGTGAGTAAAGGAGGAGTTATACAATGCTGTCTATGCTGAGACAAATTGGCCAATTAAATTAGAACTACTCCTGCAAAATATAGTTATTTTGAAAGACAGAGTTATACTTTATTCTTTATACCAAAAGATATTTTCTAGGTGAATAAAATGTTTGAAAATAAAGCTATAACATTTCACAAAGAATGAATGTTTTCTGAGTAAAAATTACTTCTAAGACACAACTCAGAAATCATAAAGAAAAAATGCAATAATTTTGACAACATAAATATTTAACAGTTGAATGTCAGTAAATAGCAATATTCAAGTTAAAAAGCAATCCAATGTTGAGTAAAAGCATTCACAACACCTATGACAGAAAGGGATTTAATTTCGTTAATATTACATGTGAGTTTAAGTCAAGCAATAAGAAGTAGATAAATTACACATTTCAAAATGCATGAAGGAATTTAAAATTTAGCTCATAGAAAAGAATAGTCAAGCATGCGCAACTATATTAAAATGTTGTAAAACATATAGTTGTTTTAAATGGGTATCTGGATATCTAGCATAAACAACGAGAAATATATTTGAGGCATTCCATGTGTCCCTTTTCTGAAACAATATATCTCTCTCCTATACAGAAGTTCATCATCATTCTAAATTTGTTTATTTTCCTTCACTATTCTTTCCAGTTTTTCACACCTATACATAATTTTTATTCAATATTTTCTTCATGCTTTTAATTCACTTTGCAGATAGGTAGCTTGAATTTATTCTGGAGCTTAATATACAAGGAAATTAAACAAGATTACACTGAAGGAATGAAAAGTCCCCTTTGTCGTTCTTTGTCACACTTAACTTCATGTTGAATGATGCTATAGTGACTGTGGGGGGGTGTGGAGAGAGAGAGAGAGAGAGATTAGTTTTGGTTCTAAGTGGAAGTTTATACAATCTTTTTTTTTTTTTCTGAGTTGGTGTCTCACTCTGTCGCCCAGACTGGAGTGCAGTGGCCGCTCCCGGCCACCGCAGCCTCGCCTGCTGGGCTCTGGCGATCCTTCCGCCTCAGCCTTCCGAGTCGCCGGAATTACAGGCACGCGCCACCACGCCCGGCTGATTTTTTGATTTATTGTAGAGATGAGGTCTCGCTGCCCAGGTGGGTCTCGAACCTGCGGGTTCAGGCAATCCGCTCACCTCAGCCTCCCAAAGGCACGGGATTACAGGCTGAGCCACCGATCCTGGCGTATACAATTATATATGTTAGTAGTACACATAATTTTGAAAGAATTAAGAAGAAACTCTGAAAAAAAAACTTTGTGCAGAGAAGTTAGAAAAAATGAAGAGAACATATTTTTAATTCATTTTTATTTTTTTCTATTACTTTATTTTATATGTGAATATATTATTTATTATTAATCTTAATTGAATTAATAGACATTATTTTTAGCAGTTTGGGTTGTCCAGAAACATTGCATGGAAAGTAAAGAGAGTTTGCAAATCCCTGTCAGTTTCCTCTTGCATTGTTAAGGTCTTACATTATTGTAGCACATATGTCAAAGTTGATATATTACTAAAGTCTATCATTTACTGTAATGCTTTCTCTTCAAATTGTAAATACTAGGACATTTTGACAAAAGTACAATGTCATGTATCCCCTATTATCACAATTATCAAAGAGAATAGCTTCACTACCTTAAAAATATTTTGTGCTCCATTTATTAATGCCACCCTCCCCGCTAACTCCTGATAACCACTGATATTTTTTCAGAATGTCATATGTTGGAAATTATAAATATGGATGTTTCATCAATATTTTCTAATGACTTTACAGTTCATTTATTTTTATTGAGTATTAATATGGATGTATCATATTTGTTTAGCCTTTCACTTGTTAAAGGGCATTTTGTTTGCTTTTAAGTTCTGTTAATTATGAATAAAGTTATTAAAAGTATTTATTTTCAAGTTTTGTGAAGAAATATTTTAACTCATTTAGAAGACCATTTTGACTGCCATAAAAAATGCTACAAACTAGGTAGCTTTCAAACACTAAAAGCTCATCTTTGACAGTTCTTGGAGCACAAGAGCAGGGTACTGGCAGCTTTGTTTCCAGTGATGGCTCATTTTATGGTTCACAGACATCTATTTCTTACTGTGTCCTTACATGGTGAAAAAGGGAACAGTCTCTCTTGGACCTCCAATCCCGTTAATAAGGACTTTACCCACATGACTCATCACTTACAAAAGGTCTAATACAATCATCTAATACAATCATCTTGTAATTGCAGCATAAATTTAGGGGTGATATAATGATTCAGACTATAACAAAGTTCATTTGCTGAATCATTTTGTAAGGATATGTTAAATATGTAGGAAACTATCAAATTGTCTTCCAAAACGGCGCTAACATTTTGCATCCTTAGCAGCAAGGAATGAGATTTCCTGCGTTTTCTCCTCACCATGAAATAGTACTGTCATTGCTATGGTTTCAGCAACTCAAATAAGTAAATATAATTATATCATTGTGATTTTAATTTACAATTCTTAACTATACATTAGCTGAACATCTTTTTATATGCTTATTTGTCATCTGTATTTCTTCTTCAATGAGGTAATGGTTGAAATCTTTGGGGTTTTTTTAATTACACTGTTTTTGTTTTTCTTGTTGAACTTTAGAAGGTCTTTGTGTATGCTAAATAAAAACTTTTTTTCGTATTTTATGGATTGTGTATTTTCTCACAACAGTGTCTTTTGCAGAGCTGATTTATAATGTTAATAAAATAACAATGATCAAACTTGCTACATTGTTTTAGTCAGTTCCAGAATGATTTATTTTGTTGTTGCTAATTCTTTGAGAATTCTTACATGAAAAAATTTTCATCTGTGAAAAACAAAAAAAAGGAATACCTTTCTTCCTAATTCATATACCTTTTCTGTCTTATTGCATTAAAGAGGATCGCCCGTATGATATTGAATAGCATTGATGAGAGAGAACACATTTTCCTTGCATATGATGTGAGCAGAAAACTTGCTGCTGTTCCAGCACTAAGTATGATGATAGCTGTAGGTGTTTTGTAGATTTTTAAAACTAAAATTTAGGATGCTTCCTTCTACTTCTAGAACACTGAGAATTTTTTTTTCTTTTGTTAAAATCATGTATGTGTATTGCATTTGTCAAAAGTTTTTTTTTTTGCATCTATTAAAATCAAGATGATATTTTTAAGATTTAGCCTATTGAAGTAATTGATCACATTAAATGATTTGGGGATATTAAACTAGCTTTGCATGTCTGAAATAAATCCTACTTGGTTATGATATATAATTATTTTTATAAATTGTTGAATTCCATTTGTTAATTTTTTTTGAGTTTTGCATATATATTAAATATGCTGATCTGCATACATGTTTTTCCAGCAATATCTTTTACTGGTTTTAGTATAAATGTAATGCCTACCTCATAGAATGAATTAAAAAGTATTCTGTTTGCTTCTAATGAATGGATAATGTTGTAGAAAAATGGAAGAATTTTCTCCTTAAATGCTGGAAGAACATGAGTGAATACATGTTGACCTGTAGCTGTTTTGGGAGATTACAAATTATTGATTCAATTTATTTAATATAAATAATTATATTCAGATTGTCTTTTTCTCCTTGTGTGAGTTTTAGTAGACTGTGTCCTTGAAAGAATTGGTTCATTTTATTTAGCTTATCAAATTTGTAAATATAGAGTTACTGTATAGTTATTTTTAAATATTTCTAGCAGAGATTACCTGGATAAAAAAATTACAAATGGCTATCCCTTCATAATATTCTTTAGCTAAATAAAAAATATTTTTAAAGGCTTTGGCAAGCAAAATGACTAATCATAATTGGATTGTAATTCTTAGTTAAAATAATAAACTGTACTTATTTTACAGTGAAATAAAATGGGATTTCAATTGGCTATATTATTATTGGTGAAATGGATGAAAAAGCCTGCATTACATATTTAATATATGTATTACAGATTAAGACATATAAGGTGGATATTACAGAATAGTACTTTTCAAAATACAAGAAGATAATTTTGCTGTACTTAAAATGCCAGATCACATTTTAAACATTTTTTAAATCAATCTTAGATGACAAAGATTCACTGAGTTTCATAATTAAAATAAATATACATAGTACAACAAAAAAGGGAATTCTAATTCAGGCCAAAGTGAAGAATAATATATTCAGTCACATATATCAAAAATGTATTCAGTCACATATATCAAAAATGTATTCAGTCACGTATATCATATATTAGAAAATGGATGGCAAGGGCCAGTAAACTCTCAGACAATATAAGAAAGCATGATCAACTTTTAGGAATGCAAGAATGTATTACTTGGAAGTCATTTTGGGGAGAAGGAATTAAAAATAGCAAGTGGTGCTGGCATAGTATAGAAGATGAGAGGAATATAAAAAAAGACACTTCCAGAAATCTAAAGGGAATTCTCCTAGAGTCTTTAGCTGACTATAAATCTGGGCACGAGCTGTTTGAAATCTGAGTTTGTGTTGCCATAAGCTAAGAGGGAAAGACATTATAATGCACACGGTATGAGCTAAGAAAATTTGCGTGGTATCTCTTTAGAATGATAACTAAATTTACCCTAGATTGCAAGTTTCTCTAGATTTACATTAAGCAAAGTTTATAAGCAAGTCTAGAAAGAATTTTATGAACACAAGGTAACTCAATAGCATGCACAAACAAAATTCAATACTATTTAGAGGAATAAAAATAAAATTTTGGACCAATAATATACAACTCACAAGTTTACCATCTAATCCAAAATGACTCACAATAAAGAAAATGAAAAATATGACTTATAATCTGAAAAAAAGGTCAATAGAAATAAATATAAACAAAATTATGATGGACTATGGAAAAGGAAATTGAAGCAATTGTCAATGGGCTACAAATGTTCAAGAAACTAGAAGTAAATGCGAGTATAATGAGAAAAAAAGGATGAAATAAAAATGACACATGTGGTACTTCAGTGTCCTTATTGATTTTTTTGCCTCTTTGTTCTAGTTAAAGTTGGCAGAAGGCAAGTGTTCTCTCGAATTATAATTGTGGGTATGTTTGTTTCTTATTATAATTCTATAGTTATTTCAGCTTCATAAGATAGATAGATGATACATACATTCACACATACATGCATACATGAGTATTGTATTATTACATGCATACATATTAAGGAATGTTACATTCTCTTATTTAATTGATAGTTTATAATTAGAAAATGATTATCTTCACTCGATAAAATTATATGCTTTGAACTCAGTTATTATGGTACAAAGAATATAGCACTTAAGTTTATTTGCTTAAATAATATTAGCAAGTTACATATTTTCATTGGTGATAAATTTTTTTATATTTAAATTTATATAAGCAGCCTATAGTTGTTTCTTGCTTTCTTACCCAATTTGAAAAAAAAAACCCCAAAACTTCCTTTTGATTGAATTACTTAGCTATTTTAATTTAATATAAATATTAATATCATTAGATATCACCTTAATATCTGTTTTCTATTTGTCTCAACAGTTTATTTCTTGTTTCTTTCTTTCTATTTTATTTTGTACTGGTATAAAAATAATCTCCAAGTAAGTTACTGAGACAAATAAAAGAGTTTAGCTAGGTTAGAAGAAAATATGTTCAATATACCAAAATTTGATGTCCTACAGCACTATGTATTAATAGAATGCATAGTAACCACTAAAAGGCCTTATAAGACATAGCATGTTATTAGTATCATAGTATTATTATTAATATAAAGTTAAGTGTCAGGCTTATACTATAGCATCAATTATATGTTCTAATATCAAAATCTAATTGCATGCAAAACTCTAGGTTTAATATCTGTATATTAAATATGTGTAAATTATATAATTTGTATGAATTAAATTTTAATCAACTTATATTTAAAATAGTAGACCGGACATGTACTAAAAGAATTTAACTTATTTAATAATGTTTATGCTATCTTGTTTTCTATCCACACATTCTAGTTAGCAATCTATGAATTTTACCTTTGAAGTTGCAAGTAATATTGGCACCAACAATATCGTTCATATTTGAAGAGAAGGTGGCACAATGAATAGACATTGGGGACACTAAAAAAGCATAAGGGTGGTGGGGGAAGGGTTCAGAAACTACCTATGGAGTGCAATGTTCACTATCTGGGGAATGGGTCACCTGAGTCCCAGTACTCACCACTACATAATACCATGGAATGAATACACATGTATCTCCCTAATGTAAAATAGAAAAGTTAAAAAAGAAACATTGATAGTTCACGTTTCAAACTAAAGTTTCAAAAGATCTAATCATCAGTTGCTTATTTATTACTTTAATTAATAAATATCTTTTGATCACCCACTACAGGCAATGTTTCAGCACTAAGAATACACAAGCAATTAAAACAGATAAAACACTTCTAATGATATTGAGCTTCCAGCTTAGTTATAAAAGGTAAGTACAGTACATGTCACATAGTGGTAAGTGCAGAAGGAAATGTAAATTGAGAATGGGTAAGATGGAATGAGTGAAAGTTACCCTGAACAGGAGTTTACAGAAAGATGAATTTGAAGTGAATTTGAGGTATATTTGAAGGATAGTTAGGATAGGGACTGATCAGGACAGGTGTCTGAAGTACTGGAAAAAATTCCCTATTGCTGACAATTTTTAGCAATATAGAACAGGACTAACAACTCAAAAAATTTGAAACTGTTCAAGAAAAAAATATAATGTATGATTTTAACAACATTGATGCAATTTAATTTGTTCAAGCACTATTTATATGTTGCCAATTGGTAATAGTCTCTTTCAACCACCACTTTCTTCTACTGGTGAAGACATTAAATTATTTTAGAAAATTTGCCTACTTTCATTTTGGGATCATAAATCATAATAATCACTATTAATATGAATTTATTCTGAGATCAACCAGAGCAAAATCCCATGTGGGATGTTTAAGATCTTTCATTTACAAGTTTAAATAGATGGTCTAATGGCTTACTGTTCCATCAAACTGCCGTAACCTAGTGCAAGCTGTTCTGAGAAGATCGTTTTCTGGGGTTTGAGCAATAAAGTTAGAGAACTCTTAGTCATGTTATTGGATGCACATGAATACAAGTTCTTCAAAAGTAAGACTAACTTCTGTTACTGCTAAGCCCAGAAGAGGCTATATAATACTTGTTATTCCACTCATAAACCCAGAAGCTATTTATTACTTCATTATATTTGCTATATGAGTATATAGAGTATAAAATACCATATATTGTTCACTAATTATATCTGATAAAATTTATCAAAACTTAATCTGTAAATCTTATATATTAGGATTCATCATAAACTTTTTTATGATAAAATATTCCTCAGAATATTTGAGTCTTAACTTCATTCCTGTATTTTACATTTTAAAAATGTATATGAGAAAAATATGAAAATAAGTAGCTCACTATGGTCTGACTTTAGAGAGGAAATTATATTTAATTGCGTTTATTTTTTAATAAGTAATATGTTGATCTGGTGAAAGACTTGACAATTATAAAAGAGTGTAGCATAAAGTCTCCTTTCTGATTACCATTTACCCAGTGTCCCTACTTGATAGCCGCTGAAGGTTTTTAGCTTCAAGAAATATCCTATATTTTTACTAAGAAATATACAAATATGGTATTGTTATTTCTTTATACAATAGATACAATCGGCATATTATAAAGTTTTATACTTTCTACTACTTCTTAGAATTACCTTAAACAATATAGAAAAAACATGATTTTCAGTTGCAAACTACTCCATTGTATAAATGAATTATATCTTAATGAATTTCCTGTTGTTGGACTTATAATCTTTTCTTTTTTTGCTATTGTAAACAATTCTACAACTAATATCTTTTAAAAATAAGTAAGTTCATACACATATAAGTACATCTGTTGTTCAAATTCTCAGGGATAGATTTGGTAGATCAATATATGGATGAGAATACATTTATAATTGTGGAGATACATTGGTAAATTGCTCTCCTTTGGGAAATTAACCCATTTACCATTTCACCATTAATATGTAAAAATGTTTGCTTCCTCAGCTTTTTCTTAGAGAAGTATTTAAAAATTATCTAATATTTCATTTTTTCTAATAGATAAAACCTTATGTCACAATATATTGCAATTTTCATTTCAAGTGAGAATTAGTATATTCCCTTGTGCTAAAAAATGTGTATTTTTGATCTGATTTATAGCCTATTTTATATTTCATTGCTTATTTAAAAATATTGATTTATAGAAACCTATATATTAAGTAAATAAATTTTAATCTCTATGAGATGGAAATTTTTACCAAGATTAAAACCATTTTTCCATGCAGATTGCTGTAATGTTTTGTAGATTAAAAAGTGTTAATATTTAATTGTATTATTGTTGCTTCTTGTAACATGTTTAGAACAAATTTCTGTTCTCTTATATTAGGAATAATAACAAGTAATACCTCATGACCTATCCTATAACATTTAGAGTCTCATTTTATTGAGTTAAATCTTTGACTTATGGAATTCATTTTGTTTAAGGTTTGAGAATTGAATCAACTTAATTTATGTTAGATAACTATGGTGTTGTTATCCTCAAATTATTTATTTATCATCTTTATTTTGCCATCTGATTTGAAATGCTACCTCTAATATGTAATAAACCCCATATATAGTTGGGTAGATTATCTGACTTTCTTCTTCTTTTTCTTCATCTTTCAGTCTATGTATGTGTTCATACTATGATGCAGCTTAAAAAATATATATATAGCCGGGCTCGGTGGCTCAGCCTGTAATCCCGCGCCTTTGGGAGGCTGAGGTGAGTGGATTGCCTGAGCCCGCGGGTTCGAGACCCGCCTGGGCAGCGAGACCTCATCTCTACAATAAATCAAAAAATCAGCCGGGCGTGGTAGCACGCGCCTGTAATTCTGGCTACTCGGAAGGCTGAGGCGGAAGGATCGCCGGAGCCCAGCAGGTCAAGGCTGCGGTGGCCGGGAGCGGCCACTGCACTCCAGTCTGGGCAACAGAGTGGACTCTAACTCAAAAAAAAAAAAAAATATATATATATATATATATATATGTATATACACACACACACACTAATATTGCAAAAAGGTAGGCTTGCAGCACCTTAATACTAGCCAACATAAGAAATATTGGGTAAGATTGTTCTTTTTATTTAGTCACATGAGTTTATAGAATTAGCTTTACTTTTTGAAAAATCTTGGGCCATTAAAGGTATAATATACCATAAATAAATATATATATATATATATATATATATATATACTGAAAAATTAATGAAATTGTCTTTCTGCTCAAGCATCTAGAATCTTTTCTATTACTTTTCACATTTGAGGATGGAGAATTAGTAATGAATTACTTCTTATGTTCTAATATTTTGTTTGTTTCATGTTATTATATTTGTTTATATTTGCTGTCATAAATAGAAATTTTCTTCAATATGCTTTTAAGCAGTTGACTTCTGAAGATATAAAATGCTAGTTTTTAACTATCAAAAAAGAACTAGATAAAGAAAATGTGGTACATACACACGATGAAGTATTATACAACCATAAAGAAGAAAACATCATGGACTTCATAGCAACTTGAATGCAGTTGGAGGCCATCATGCTAAGTGAGCTACCACAGAAACTAATAATTGAATTCTACATGTTCTCACTAATAAGTGGGCCCAGAACCCTAGTCACATTAGCACAAGAGTGGGATCGGCAGTTTCTGGGCACTGCTAAGAGGGAAAGGGAGGGTAAAGTGTGGGGCACACGACAACACAGTAAGTACCTGGTCCACCAGCAGGAGTGAGGGGCGGTTAACAGCCCGAAGTTCAGTTGCTTGCAGTCCACAGATGTAGTAAATCCTTACATGTATCCCATAACTCTATAATAAATAGTCAAATTATAAAATATATATATATACATACATATATATATATTTACCTGTACTATTTTGTTTGTTTTATACAATATATTATAATTAAATATTTGGATTTCCAAAGTATACAACTTTCAAGAAGCAGTATACATTTCAGGATTTATTATGGAATGTAAGAAAAAATATACATTTACTCAATTGCAAGTTCAAGTTGGCCCAAGAACAAACATGCATATGCTGAAAGTGGAACCTCTGGGACAGAAAATGTGCAGGAATGGAAGTCATAAGAAAGATGAACTAGCAAGTATCCTAGATCTCCTTGTCTTTGTCATTTTCAACAATATGAAACAAAAATACATAAATAAATGCAATGCAAAAATACTCAATTTTGTATACAAAATTTTGTAGTCCTAGAAAATTCTCTTAACATTTTAGAGTAGATTTGTTTAGCATATTGTTCTTCCTGATAATGTCCTTGTTTCAAAATGTGCATTTTTTTTTTTTTTTTTTTTCTTTTTGAGTTGGAGTCTCACTCTGTCGCCCGGACTAGAGTGCAGTGGCCGCTGCCGGCCACCGCAGCCTCGACCTGCTGGGCTCCAGCGATCCTTCCGCCTCAGCCTTCCAAGTAGCTGGAATTACAGGCGCGCACTACCACGCCCGGCTGATTTTTGATTTATTGTAGAGATGAGGTCTCGCCAATTCCCTGGGCGGGTCTCGAACCCGCAGGCTCAGGCAATCCACTCACCTCAGCCTCCCAAAGGCGCGGGATTACAGGCTGAGCCAAATGTGCATTTTTTTTTTTTTTAACTTTTATACTAATATGGAATACAAGGATTGGTATTTTATTAGTTATTTAACACTGAAAGTACGTTGAATTAGAATTATACTTTAATGATAAACTATTCTAAGCAACAAAATATAGCTAAAAATTTACATTTAGTGACAGGCAAATGATCATCACTGCATAAACATACCATGTTTTGAATTTCTTAAACAAGTTAAATAGAAGCAGGCAAGTTCAGACTTTTTTGTCCATTTGTATTTTATATGTATGGAGTACATGGGCATGTTTGCTACATGGATATGTTGTGTAGTGGTGGGGATTGGAGCTCAGGTGGGCTCTTTCCTCAGATAGTGAATACTGTAGTCAATAGGTAATTTCTGAACCCTAACATCCCTTCCTATCTCCTGCTTGCTGTGTCTCCAGTGTCTATTATTTCCACCTTCATTGCCCTTTAGCTCCTGCATATAAGAGAGAATATTGATGTTCGACTTTCTGTTTCTAAGTTAGCTCTCTTAGCATGACAACCACCAGCTCCATACAAGTTGCTGCAAAGGGTATAATTTCATCCTTTTTGCAGTATTATATTATTCCATAGTGTATATCTACCACATTTTCTTTACCCAATCTTTGGTGGTCACTTAGGTTGATTCCATTAATTTGCTATCGTGAATAGTGTCGCAATGGAACTTATGAGTACAAGTATCTTTTTTTAAGATTTATTTTCCCTTAGAGAGATATCTAGTAGGGAATTGCTGGGTAGAATGGCAACTCAATTCCTTGAGAAATCTCCATACTGTTTTCCATAGACATTGAACTAGTTTACAATCCCACCAACAGTCAAAGTCCATTCTCTTTTCCACTACTTATCCAACATCTGTTTTTCTTTGACTTTTTAATAATAGCCATTCTGACTGATGGGAGGTGATATCTCATTGAGATTTTAGCCTGCATTTTTCTGATGGTAAGTGATGTTGAACATTTTTTAAATCTGTTGGACACATATGTGTCTTCTTTTGAGAAATATCTATTCATCACATTTGTCCAATTTTTGATATGATTATTTACTTTTTTCGTGTTGACTTGGTTGAGTTCTTTGTGGATTCTGGATATTAACCTTTTGCCTGAGGCATAATTTGTGAATATTTTCTCCTATTCAGAAGGTTTTCTGTTAAATCTGTTGGTTATTTCTTATGAAGTACAGAAACTTTTTAGTTTAACTAAGTTCAAATTCAATTTAAAAATTATAATAGATTGTGCTGGCATTATTGGGTAAGTGAATATATTTGCCAGACATTTGCTGTTGTTGTTAACTCAGAAGATGAAAATTCTTTCAATTTTCTAAAAAGAAGCTGGAGATTTCAGGCACTCATCTTCTCTTATGTCTAGAGAACAGGCACCTGATCTTTGCATCAGTAAAATTAAGGCTTATTATGCAACCTCAATGTCCAGAGCTACTGGCTGTGACAGTATTATGTGTGTCAGACTAGTTCTGCAACACTGTCTGAAGGTGGTTTTCCTAACTGTGCCATCTACAAACCTTAAATCCCTGGGTGTCTTGATGATTCTTTGAACTTTCTTTAATAGGTTACATTTTTTTTTAATTAACTAGATTTGCTTTGGTTAAGAAGTGTTAAGTAACTATATTACAAACCAAGATTTCTTATCTTGGGTGTTATGGATATGTTAAGCTTAGGCAACCCTACGTTGGGAGATTGGCCATGACTGTCATATTTATAGTAGAATGTTTATTGGTATTTACCCACTAGAGGCTGGTAGAATATTACCACTTGTGAAAACTAGAAGTATCTCAAGACACTTTAAAATGTCTCATGGGAAACAAAATTGCTCCCACCACAACTGAGAGGCAGTGGAATAAGTAAACTGATAATTAGCAGTAAGGAAAACTCTATCATATGATACATTGATAAAATTCTCTCATTTAATAGCTGTCATTAAAAAAATATAAAGAGAAGTCGGGCTTGGTGGCTCAGGCTGTAATCCCGTGCTTTGGGAGGTTGAGGTGAGTGGATTGCCTGAGCCTGTGGGTTCGAGACCCACCTGGGCAACTTGGCGAGACCTCATCTCCACAGTAAATCAAAAAATCAGCCGGGCATGGTAGCAGGCACCTCTAATTCCAGCTACTTGTGAGGCTGAAGTGGAAGGATCGCCAGAGCCCAGCAGGTCGAGGCTGCAGTGGGCAGGAGCGGCCACTGCACTCCAGTCTGGGCGACAGAGTGAGACTCCAACTCAAAAAAAAAAAAAAAAAAAAAAAAAAAAAAATATATATATATATATATAAAGACAGAGAGAGAAAGAATTTTCAGAATCATATAATTATAAGGGTAAAAGCAGTTAAAGATTACTTGCAAATACAACATATATTCTATTTTAAAAAGCAAGACATTTTCTCTCTCAGAGAAAATTAAATCTGAATTTTTATTGTTGTGTAAATTAAGTAATACATAGAAAACTAAATCAATATGTTATATTTGTTTCTCAATTATATGTCTCTTGAGGGTGGTGTGTTCTCTTTCTCAATACAATTTCTGAATTCAGTGTGCACCTGAGAAACATTTAATTTTAATTTTATTGTTTTGTCAATAACAATAGAATTCTTTTCACAAATATGATGTTTTAAAAATATCTCTTAAAACTGTGGTGCATATACACAATGGAATATTATGCAGCCATAAAGAGGGACAAACACATGAACTTTGCAGGAACTTGGCTGGATATAGAGTCTGTCATCCTCAGTGATCTATCACAGAAACAAAGAGCAGAGTACCATATGTTCTCACTCATATATGGACCTTGAGCAATTATCATAATACTGTAAGAGAGGAATTGGCAGTAGTGGGAAAATGCCAGGGGAGTGGTAGGTTGGAATTGACAGTAGAAGGAAACTGCCAGGAGAGGGGGCACACCTCATCAAGAAGGGTGCCTACGTAATGAACATTTGTATACCTAATCCTGAATTGTATCCCACAAAGAAGAATTAAAATTAAAAAAATCTCATACACTAAATATACACAGACTTAAACAAATATTGATTATATAATATTTTCCATTATCAAAAATAATTTTTGATTGCATCATATTTTTTTGTGCATGGGTATTTAACACATTTTGATAAGTACATCAGCAACACAATAAAAAATTCCTAAGTGCATTAACTTCATGAGAACTCTTTTCAGATTAGTATGCAATGCATAACTTTATACCCTTTGTGGAAGAGACTGTCTTTCCTATCCAAAAATAAATTGAGATTTGTTTGAGAATAAAATAGTATATTCAGAGAATGCAATGTCTATTAAAACATAGAAAGAAAAAAACAGTACTACCATATTGTGAGGATGTAAAGGTCATTAATGTCTCCACCAGACCTCATGAATATATTTTATACACACAAACATGCACATGCACACACACACACACACACACACACACACACACACACACAATAATTTCAATGACTTTTTGTTTTGCTCTTAATGTGAAGTGTTAGACCTTCTATACAGAAGTAAAAAATGCTCTGATTAATTGATTTAAGACTAAAAGTTTATGAGGTTGATACAAAGAGTGAACAGGAAAAGACATTGATAGTTTTATCAAGAAATTTGTATAACAACATTCTTGTCTTTTTAGGGAAGGGATATGAAATCATGGCAATATGAAGAAAATGCTTGACAGAAGATTTATAAATGATTTATTTGGAAAAAATCAATCGAGTTAATTTGCTACCTCTTGGAGATCTTGTCCTCAGTATTGCAGTTAAAAATTACTTTTGATCTGTACATTTAGAAATTAGAAAATCTTAGTGAAGTATTTATGAAAAGTACATTTACATGAGACTAATAAAAATTGAATTCAAAATATGAGGATAAATGTGTGTGCAGGTATCTTTTTTTGTAGAATGATTTGAGTTCCTCTGGGTATCTTACCAGTAGGTGGATTGTTGGGTCCTATGGAAGGTCAATTTCTAGTTATTTTAGAGATTGCCACACTGTTTTCCATAGAGGATGAACTAATTTGCATTCCATCAACAGTGTAGAAGTGTTCCCTTTTCTCCACATCCTCACCAGCTTCTGTTGTTTTTTGTTTTATTAAGGACAACCATTCTTAATGGAGGTAAGGGGTATCTCAGTGTGATTTTGATTTGCATTTCTCCGATGATTGGTAAGGCTGAGCACTTTTTCATGTGTCTGTTGGATGAGCATATGTTTTCTTTTGAGAAGCGTCTATTCATGTCTTTTGACCACATTTTAATAGGATTTTTTTTTTCCTTTTGCCACATTTGAATTCCTTGTAGATCCTGGATGTTAGGTCTTTGTCATATGTAGAGTTAGCAAACATTTTTTCCCATTCTGTGGGCTGTCTCCTCACTCTCTTAATGGTTTCTTTTGCTTTGCAGAAGCTTTTCAGTTTAATGAGGTCCCACTTGTCTATCTTATTTCTAATGGCATGAACAACTGGATTTGTTTGTTTGTTTGTTTGTTTTTTATCAGGAATTGGTTGCCTACTCCGATTTCTGTAAGGCTGATTCCTGTGGTTTCTAAGACTCTTATAGTTTGAGGTTTTGCGTTTAGGTCTTTGATACATTCTGAGTTGATTTTTGTGTATGGTGCTAGGTGGGAATTCTGTACATTATTCTGCATGTGGTCAGCCAGTTTTTCCAGCACTATTTACCGAATAAATTCTATTCCTCCCAGTGGTTTTGGGTGGAGGCTTTGTCGAAAATGAGTTGTCTGAGAAATTGAGGTTTTGCTTCCAGAATCTCTATCCTGTACTATTGGTCTATATGCCTGTTCTTGTACCAATACCAGACTGTATTGATTATTGTAGCCTTATAATAAAGTTTAAAGCCTGGGAGTATGATAACTCCTGCTTTGTTTCTTTTGCGGAGGATTATTTTGAGTATTCGTGATCTTTATGAATTTCTGTATTGTCATTTCCAGATCTGAGAAGAATGATGATGGTAAGTTAATGGATATTGCGTTGAATCTGTAGATTGTCTTTGGTAGGATGGACATCTTAACAATACTGATTCTACCTATCCATGGGTATGGAATATTTTTCCCTTTGTTTGTGTCTTCTTGGATTTCTTTCAGCAGTGTTTTTTAGTTTTCATTGTAAAGGTCTTTCACTTCTCTGGTTAGGAAGATGCTGAGGTTGTGTGTGTGTGTGTGTGTGTGTGTGTGTGTGTGTGTGTGTGATGCTGAGGTTGTGTGTGTGTGTGTGTGTGTGTGTGTGTGTGTGACTATTATGAATGGGATTGTGCTTTTTATTTGGTTTTCTGCCTGTTTGTTGTTGTTGTATAAGAATGCACCTGTCTTTTGCACATTTATTTTGTACTCTGAGACTGCCAAAGTCCTTTATCAGTGCAAAGAGGTTTTTTACAGATTCTCTTGGATTTTCAAGGTATAGGATCATCTTGTCAGCAAAGAGGCATAACTTGACTTCCTATCTTCATATTTGGATACTTAATTTTCTTCTCTTGTCTAATTTCTCTTGCCTAATCTCTTGTCTAATTTCTCTAGCTAAGACTCCCAACCCTATATCGAATAGGAGGCAAGAGAGTAAGACTTGTCTTGCTCTTGTTTGTAGAGAATGCTTCCAGTTTCTGTCCATTTAGCATATGCTGGCTGTGGGTTTATCATAGATGGTGCTTACTCTTATGAGGTATGCCCCTTCTATGCCTAGGTGCTCAAGGGTTGTTATCAAGAAGGAATGCTGAATTTTACTGAAAGCTTTTTCTGCATCTAATGATATAATTATGTGGTTCTTGTTTTTGCATCTGTTGGTGTATTTAATTACATTTATGGTCTTGTAGATGTTGAATCAGCCCTGCTTTGTGGAGATGAAACCTACTTGGTCATGGTGGATGATTTTTTAAGATGTGCTGTTGGATTCAATTTGTTAGAATCCTGTTGAAAATTTTTGCATCTATGTTCATTAGAGATATTGGTCTGTAGTTCTCTTTTGTTGTTGGATCTTTATCCAGTTTAGTTATCAGTGTGTTGTTAGCTTTGTAATGATTTGGGAGAATTCTGTTGTTCTCAATTGCCTGGAATACTTTCAATAGGATTGATATCAGCTCCTCTTTACATATTTTGTAGAATTCTGCTGGAAAGCCATCTAGTCCAGGGCTTTTGTAAGTTGGTAGTTTTCTTACAACGGGATCAACTTCCTGGGTTGTTATTTGTCTATTCAGTGTCTCAATGTCTTCTTGTTTCAACCTTAAGAGGTTATGTGATATCAGAAAGTTCACCACTTCATTCAGATTTTTGAGTTTGTATCCATACTAGTGCACATAGTAATCTCTGATAATCACTTGTATTTCTTCAAGGTCAGTTGTGATTTGATCTTTTTCTCTCTTTTTCTTGTTCATTCTGGGTAGAGTTCCCTCAATATTGTTAATTATTTCAAACAACCAGCTTTTTGTTTTCTTGTTTTTTATTCCCCCTATGATATTATTTTCTTCTATATCCTGTATTCGGGATTTTACTTTAGTGATCTGGATTCTTCTGTTGAAGGTTTTGGTGGCCTTGTCTTTCCAGCTCCCTTAGGATGTTAATGTATGATCTTTCCCTTTTATTGATGTGTGTTCATAGAGATGTAAATTCCCTCTTAGAATTGCTTTCATGGCATTCAGAGCCTTTGGTAAGATGTTTCTTCATTTTCTTTTCTGAGTTAGAGTCTCACTCGGTCGCCCAGACTGGAGTGCAGTGGCTGCTCCGGGCCACTACAACCTCGACCTGCTGGGCTCCAGCGATCCTTCCACCTCAGCCTTCCAAGTAGCTGGAACTACAGGTGTGCGCGACCATGCCCAGCTAATTTTTTGATTTATTGTAGAGATGAGGTCTCGCCAAGTTGCCCAGGCAGGTCTCGAACCTGCGGGCTCAGGCAATCCACTCACCTCAGCCTCCCAAAGCCTGGAATTACAGGCTAAGCCACCGAGCCTGGTGTTTCTTCATTTTCATTTGTTTCCAGGCATATTTTAATTTCTGTATTGATTTCTGTGTTGAGAAAGGAGTCATTCGGCATCATACTCTTTAGTGTCCTTGTCTGTGTGAGTTTTGGGAAATTTTTGCTGTTTTTGATATTTATTTTTATTCCACTGTGGTCTGAGAAGGTGCATGGCAATCTTTTGATCTTATGAAATTTGTTTATGCTTGATTTATGGCCGAGGATCTGATAGATCTTACAGTATGTTCCAAGTGATGATGTGTAGAATGTATATTCTGTGGTATTTGGGTGGAGTGTTCTGTCGGTATCTATTAAAGTCATTTGTTCAATCTTCAAGTTGAGGTTCCAGGTCTTTTTGTAGAATTTTTTGCCTCTATTATCTATTTAGTGCTTTTAGTGGGGGGTATTTAAGTTCCCAGCAATGATAGTATTAGAGTCAATATCTTTCTATAGTTTGCTTAGTAGTTGCTGTATAAAAACACTGGTGTCACTGTGTTGGGTGTTTAGGATGGATGTTTCTTGTTGTTGGAGTCATTTATCATTATCCATATAATGATATCCATATCTTTTTAATTTTTGATATGTTAAAGGTTATTTAGTCTGACATTAAGATCATAACTCCTGCCTTCTTTTGTGATCCATTTGCCTGGGAATTCATTTTCTGTCCTCTAACTTTGAGTCTGTGTGTATCCCATGTGATGAGATGAGTTTCCTGGATGAAGTAAATTATTGGGTCATTTGTTTAATCCAGGTTGTCATTCTGTGTCTTTTTAGTGGTACATTTAGTCCATTCACGTTCAAGCTGATTATTGAAGTGAGAGTGTTTACCCTTGTCATGAGGTTTTTATAAAGTTTTTTCTTTGTTATTTTGTTTTCTTTTAACTTTTGAGTTGTTGTTGTGAGTTTTTCAAGTTTGGTTTTGCATTCTCTGTAGACTCAGTGTTCTCCTGTTCTCTTGGGAAGTCTGTTTTCATTATTATTTTTTCTTTCTTTCTTTCTTTCTTTCTTTCTTTCTTTCTTTCTTTCTTTCTTTCTTTCTTTCTCTGTGCTTACTACCTTTTTAAACATCTTCTGATTAACTGGTCTGGAAACTGCATAATCTCTTAAGGATTGGATGTCTGGGAAGAATTTTAATTCTCCATTGCTGATAAAACTGAGCTTGGCTGGGAGAAAATTCTTGGTTTAAATTATCTATCTTTGAGGTCTCTGAAAACTGGGATCCAGTCCCTTCTAGCTTGTAGTGTTTCTAGTCTGTTGCTGTTCTTATTGGTCTTCCCCAGTAGGTAGTATGACTTTTCTCTCTTGCTGTCTTTAGGATGTTTTCTTTTGTATATACTTTATGTAGGTGAATTACTATGTGTCTGGGAGTTGATGTTCTCATTTGATGTCTTACAGGGGTTTTCTGTGTCTCTTGTGTTTGAATGGCCACATGTCTGGTGAGATGGGGAAAGTTTTCTTGGAAAAATCTCCTGGAACACTAACTCCCAGGTGATCTTTGTTTCCCCTTCTTCTGGGATACCAATCAGGTGTAGGTTTGGCCTCTTGATGTAATAACACATCTCTTGGAGATTTGTTCTTTCTTTCTGAGTTTTCTTTCTATGTTTTCCACAGATCAGGACAATTTCATATTTTGTTCTTCAAGTTCTGAGAGTCTTTCTTCAGCTTGATTAATTTGCTTTCCATGCCTGGCTTCTTATTTATTTCCTGGATGAAGTTTTTTATGGGCAAAATGTTTGTTACATGTACTTTCAGTGTTGCACCTTGTCTTTCTCAAGTCTTATTCGTTACATCTACTCCAGTTGCTGACTTCCTTTGTTTGAGCTCTGAGGTCTGATTTTTCAGGCATTTTCTCTTTGGTACCCAAGGACTTATCTGTATTCTTCTGTTGAGTTTTCTTCACTTGTGACAGATCTCTTTCCTTTCTCTTTATTTCTATTATTCAGTGACCTTGGGAGGGGCTGTCACTTCTGATGTTTGGTCAGCCCACTATTCTTCCCTGTTCAGTATTCTGAATTTTGAAGTAGGGCTGAGAGTAGAAAGCTTTTCTGTTTCACATAATTTTGAGAGTTGAAAAAAGTGGAAGATGGGGAGCTAGGATTCAGAAACTACTTGCAAATCACAGTGTTCACTGACTAGGGTATGGTATGAATTCCCTTATACCTACTCCTCACCACCAATATTTATAATAATGCAATGAGTACATGACATGTATGTACTGCCTGAGTCCAAGAAGAAGTAAAAGCAAGGAGAAGAACAGAGAAAAATAGAATGAAATAGGATGAAAAAATAAAAATACACAAAAGTAGAAACCAAAGCAAAAAGCAAGTAAACACACACACACACACACACACACACACACACACACACACACACACGTACACACACACACACACATGCACAAACAAAAACTATAGCAAACTGGAATAAAACCAAACAAGACAACAGGAAAACTGAGCGCACACACACACACACACACACACACACACACACACACACCCAACAAAAAAACAAAAGGAGAAAAAAAAAGAGGAAATGCAAATCACACCTTCACACATACATTCACACACATATTAAACTAAAAAAAGAAAGCAACAAAATAAACCGTAAAATGAACACTCAATCATTCATGTACCCATGTAAACAGAAAACCAAAAAAAAAAAAGAAGAAAGAATTTTTTTTAAAAGAGAAAAAAGGTGTGGGAGAATACAGATAGAGCACTCACATACAAGTTTAGGCAAAAAGAAAAAAAAAATCTGCCCTCTTGTGGCAGGTTCTGTGATTATTCCTCTCAGCTGCTCAAAGGTAAGCCTCATTGCTCTTTCCTGCAGAACTATGGCCACATGCATAAGCTACCCAGCACGCAGTCCAGGGAAGGAGAATGGGGTTGTGGGGGATGGTAAAGCTTCATTATTCCCCTCCCGCTCTCATATAATCAGAGGGATTCCTTCCAGTGGGAATTGTCTCCTCCTCAGGTACTGGTGGAAGGTGTCCTATCCAGGATTATCCTCAAGTAGAGTCCTCCTATCAAGGCTGACACCGAGACTCTGCCTTTGTTTTTCCCTCTCTCAGTTGTGCCCCAGCCATGTGGGTCTGACTTTCAGAGGATTGCTGGTGAGGAAGGGTTTGATCAGCCCCAGACTCACAGCTGATCTCTTTGAGGGTGTTCCTTGTCCTTTTCTGGTCACACTCTTTGGTCCACAGCTGAGCCAGTACAGGAGATGGGGGAGCCTGAGACTCAGTACTTGTCCTGTCCCTCCAAAGTTTGTGCTTTGGGGATTTTCCTTCTGGATCACGATTAAACCCTACATAGTTAGTCCACCAGTCACAAGGATCAGGTCTGTCACTCCATGGTGAGCAAGCCAGAACATTATTTTTTCCCCCAGTTTTCAAGATGGTGGCAGGGTACCTGCTTCATCTTCTCCTGTGGAGCTTTGCCTTTGGCTCCCTCACTGCATTGCTTCCTCAGTCCTTACTGCCATTGTCCAATCAGGCACTGTGGGGGTGAGGCAGAGCCTGGAGCTGACAGTCACTCCCAGCAGCTTCTTCCCAGAAAGGACTTTGCTGATCATAAAAAATGGTACTTGGTTTCTGTGTCCCTGGGAGTGCTAGGGTCCAAGCAGAGCAGCAGTGGTACCAGCTGCTTCATCATGACAGCCCTGGACACTTGCTCCCAAGTCCCCATTCAGCCAGCCAATCCCACAGTCAGAATGGCTATGTCTAAAATGTTTAATATAGAGCCGGGCTCGGTGGCTCAGCCTGTAATCCCGCGCCTTTGGGAGGCTGAGGTGAGTGGATTGCCTGAGCCCGCGGGTTCGAGACCCGCCTGGGCAGCGAGACCTCATCTCTACAATAAATCAAAAAATCAGCCGGGCGTGGTAGCACAAGCCTGTAATTCCAGCTACTTGGAAGGCTGAGGAGGAAGGATCGCCGGAGCCCAGCAGGTCGAGGTTGCAGTGGCCGGAAGCGGCCTCTGCACTCCAGTCTGGGCGACAGAGTGAGACTTCAACTCAAAAAAAAATAAAAAAAATAAAAAAATAAAAAAATAAAATGTTTAATATAACAGATGTCGTCAAAGCTATGAAGAAAAGGGAATGCTTGTATGCAGTGGTGGAAATGCAAGCTAGTTCAACTCCTATGGAAATCAGCTTGGAGATTTCTTAAAGGATTGAAATAGATCTAGTCTTTGCCCCAGAGGTCCCACTACTGGCTGTACATGCAAAGGGAAATAAATCATTATACTAAAAATACACCTGCACTTGTTTATCACAACACTATTCACACTAGCAAAAATGCTTATCCCAGGTAGTCATCAACAGTGAACTAGGTAAAGAAAATGTGGTCCATATAAACCATGAAATACTCTGGGCCCATAAAAAGAAGAAAATCACGTCATTTGCAGCAATACGGATGCAGCTAGAGACCATCATTCTATGCAAATTATTACAAAAACAGAAAATTGAATAGCATATGTTCTCACTCATAAGTGGGAACTAAACACTGGGCACACACAGGCACAACGATGAAAACAAAAGACACTGGGGAATAATTCAGAGGGGAACAAGGAAGGTGATATAAGGGCCACAAAACTACCCACTAGGTACTAGGTTCAACACTGGAGATGGTGGGCTCAATAGAAACATAAACCTTGCCATTCCACAATACAACTATGTAAGAATGTTGTTCACATGTACTCCTTAAATATAATATATATATTTTTATTGTTTACAAAAGGGAAAAGCAGAGTTAGTCTCTTCCTTCTACTTTTAATAAAGTTTACCACTTTTCTAGGGAAGACACTCAAAGGGCCTGATTAAATGCAAGTGAACATGCATTTACTTATTTAACTAGCTAGCCATTTAGCTGCTTAGTTAGTAATACAAAGTACACTTTCAAAATAATTCTATAGAAAGATGCCTATCATGTCTTGACTTACTGCATACTTTTAATTAGTCAACTCTCTTAGTTTAATATCATTTAGATTAACTTTTTGGTAAAAATAACTGACTGCAGATGTCATTTGTCTTGTGCTAAAAGCATCAGTTTTACTTAGCCAATTTACTTTTATGGAAGAGTTCAGAAAGAAATAATAATAAACATTTTCCAGAAAAAAGTGTTGTGCTGAAAAGTAGTTACAAAGCATGGCTATATCTTACAGCAACTGGCAATCAGTTTGAAAACTCTACTTTCAGATAGCCTCTATATAGTTAATCTTTGAAAATTATAAAACAGGACTATAAGTAAAAATGCTAATTATCAAAATAGCTATCGCCTCAAAATTAATGCTATTGACATATTTCTTCTAATAATTGTTATATAAAATGTAAAGACAAACATTAGTGTAACGTGGCCATTTTTAATCATTAAAAAATGTAGAAAGGGCACAAATAACAATAATAAAGTAATGTAAATATTCTATAATCTTTATTATATTTAATTAAATCTCGAATATATTTAATGTAAACATACATGTAAAATAATACTTTTGTTGTAAGATTTCACTTTAGAATGCTTTCTTGCAAAATGAAACAGTACTTTGATTTTATTTATATATAAAAAGAAGTAAATAAATTTGAATAAAATTAAAATTAAATTGAATATGTATGGAAGAAAATGTGTTTCTTAGAAATATGTTTAATTTTCAATATAATTGATTTATTCTCAGCAAAGACAAGGCAATTAGTATTTTTATGACTTATTCTATTTCATCTGCCTCTCAAACTCTTTTTTAGTGTTTACTTTATAATATTTAGTTTTTAGCATTAACTAAAATTTTATTTATGTTTGTATTTCTCTTGTATATAGATTAATCAATTCATTAATCTTTTTTATCATTTTTCTATTTTCCTCAATTCAACAGTAATTCAATTTACTAAATATCTTACATTTATATTCAAATAGTTTTTAGGCCAGGTTCAGTGGCTCAGCCTATAATCCCAGCACCTTGAGAGGAAAGGTGAATGGATTGCCTAGGCCTGTGGGTTCAAGACCAGCCTGGGCAATTTGGCAAGATCTGGTCTATACGATAAATCAAAAATTAGCCAGGTGTAGTAGCATGTGCCTGTAGTTCCAGCTACTTGGATGGCTGAGGCAGAAAGCTCGCCAAAACCCAGCAGGTCGATGCTGGGGTGGCTCTGAGTGTGCCACTGCTCTCCAACCTGGAGAACAGCATGAGACTACAACTCAAATAAATAAATAAATAAATAGTTTTTAATGCTTTCCTTAATATTTTATATAGAGCAATTTTATATTTTTTTCTGAAAATTCTCACATCTGAAATACTTGATAGTCAAACAAGTTATTTTATGTTCTCTTATTTATTTGTATGTTTAATGGTCCTTGGGCAAGATCTCATTTTTTTTTCTTTTTTTCTTTCTAGTTTTTTTCTTTTTTTTTTTTAATTTAAGGAGTACACATGCAAGTTTGTTATATAAATATATATTTGGGCTTCTACTGAGCCAGATAGTAGGCAGGGTACCTAATGGGTATTTTTTTTAATTTGTATACTCCTCCTTTTCCCTCTCTTTTAGAAGTATCCAGTATGTGTTGATTCCATTTTTATGCCCACATGTAGTAAATGTTTAATTCTCACTTATGAGGAAGAACATAAGGTATTCAGTTTTCTGTTTCTATGATAATTTGCTTAGGATGATAGTCTCCAACGCCAACCATGTTGCTGTGAAGGACATGATTTTCTTTTTATGACTGTGTACTATTCCATGATGTGTAGGTACCACATTTTCTTTATCTGGCCCACTGTTGATTGGCACCTAGGTTGGTTCCATGTTTTCTCTGTTGTGAACAGCCTGCAGTAAACATGTCAGGGCTGGTATCTTTTTGGTAGCATGATTTATGTTCCTTTGGTGATATACCCAGTACTGGATTGTTAGAAAGTACAAACATACAAATAAGTCTATGTGACAATTTAATGATAAAGAGGCACTTTAATTCAATATGAAAAATATAACTTATTAATCATTAGAACACTTGAATATACATTTTGAAATTAATTCATTCCTCTCACCATATGCTATTATAATATCAAATCACATAGAAAAGTTGACTAAATAAGTGATTTTAAAACAGACAAATAATTGGAACTTACATTGTAGCCTTTGAGTAAGAAAGACCTTTTCAAAAATAAGCCAAAATCTAGAACTGTTGCATAATGATTATAAATACTTCCACAGGGGGAGAAAAATATCACTTGTAAAGTGAAAAGATAAATTACTGCATGTGAGTAAATATGTGTAACTCATATAACAAAAGGATCAATGCAGACTATGAGAAATTTTAAAAGCTTCTTAGAAAAACAACCAATGCAGTATATGTTTTCACTGACCCTTTTCACCAAATATCCATCCTTTTTTTGGATGATAGTATGATTGCTCTTACTTGCTCACTTGAATTAAATAAGATTATATAATTTGGACAATAAATTGAGGATGGAAGTGTTGTGTAACTCTTCTGAGCTGAAACTTCTAGACTCTCTACACCCATATCTGTCAAACTCAGTGGTCATGGAAGTACATGTGAAGGTTGAACCATGGTCAGTCTATGATCAGTAGAATTCCCAGGCAATTCTTGGTAGACATTTCACATAGTCACTACTCAAATCACTGTTTCTATAAAGCTAATTGAGTTGCAAACCAGGAGTGATCTATTTATTTGTTTGTTACTAAAACACAAACTAATCCTTCCTGACTAATGCATAGTATTTTACGGAAGACTCAACATAAATCAAGTCATTTAAAGTACATAGCATGTATTTTAGAATATTTTAAAATCAATTCAGTTTTCATGGTTTTTGTAATCTGGTACATATAAATGCAGTGCCTGTGGGAGAACAGCTAGAATGACTTCACTCTTGAACAGAGATGAATTCATAAACAGGGTTAAATGACTTAACAGCTTTGTCGCTACCAACTTCACTGAAAAAGAAAACAGAACCTGGGCCACACTAAGAGTTAAAGGGCCATACTAAATGTAAGAAAGTTAGAGGCTTATTTTGAATTTAAGGACTATTGCAAATTCTTACATGTGCTAGAAAATTCTTATGATAACTCTGATGGGTAATTATGACATTTCTTTATTCCTTTCCTCAATGTCAGAGCTATTTGAAAGTATTCTGATGTTCAGAGACAAGTAAAACCTGTCTTGAGAATAATTACCTTCAGTCATATTACTCAAAGGAAATCCCATATACATTGTGTTTCAGAGCAGTGGTAAAGAATTGCAAATTTCTCTAGATAATCATCAGGGGTTCCTAAGAGGAGATAAATCACAGAAGAGTACTTTACACTCCACTTTCTTTTCAATGTAGTGATCTTTTAAATTGCAAATGGGATTAGTTCACTGACACATTATCTGCAACACAAAGTGAGGAGATTTTTTTCATTCAATTTTCTCATAATATTTCTTTCATAGAAAGAATTATCTATGAGGATTCTTGAAGAAAATAATGATAAATTTAACCTCTTTGTATGAACAAGGTGAAGGCCTAGTATATATTGCTTTTACTGTTTTGTATTCATATCTTAGAAATAATAATGATACATATGATCAATGTATACACACATATATACATTATCAAATTATAATCATGAACACTTTATTGCTCAATTTAATTATCGCATGCTTTTAAAGCTCATCTTAAGAGCTTCAAAAGCAAGAAAAGATCATCAAGTCAAAACGTACCTGCATTGTATGTGTTGTCATCTCTGATTTTGACAGTTCTGATACAATTTTCTTGAGTTAATTTTACATATGAAATCTAAATTAATGCATGAATATTGAACTGGGAGTCAACAAACAAAGACACAATATTTCTGCCTTGATAAACATAAGCAAATAAACACTTCGTGACTATAACATATCTGCCATTCATGTTATAAACAATACATTTATATTTTATCAATTTTTTCTCTTCTCTTTTATTCCTCCTTTCTCTTATTTATTTTCCATTGTCTTCTTTTTAAATGTTGAGAGGATTTTATTTTATTATTTTCTGTTTACATAGACTACATAAGTAAAAATTTAAATCAAGAGAAGATTGCCTTTTGGCTTCCTAAGTCATGGTAATTATCTTCTCTCTAGGGCCCATCCACATTAACTTCTTAACCTGTCAATACAATATATGATTCAGTTGAGTATTTTTAATAATCTACACTGAAATATATATTCTGACATCAAATTTTTTCAGTTTTAAATTCCAAGCTCCCACTGATTAGAGTGTTAATTTAGAAACACCCTTATATCAGAAATGAACATTGTTTACTCTATTATAAAATGGAAGCAATTTCCTAGCATATGGTACAGCTAAACAGACTTTAAAAGAGACACATAAATTCAGACCTTGTGTAACTAATGCTGTTTCTCGTGATATCTTGCTAAGCAGATTAATTTGTATTAATGGAAAAAGTTTGATGTCTAAGGTCAAACTGACTTTTATATGCAACAATTGTTGACTTTGTCTTGACGTTTATTTCTGCTAAGAAGTGTTCTAGAGACGTCTGGAGCAAATAATACACTGTGTCTGTAATTTTGATTTTATGTAACAAAACCGCAAAGCCATTTGCTTTTATCACCTAAAAGTGAGGTCAGTCAAGAGTGCAGTACAATTGTTGATCATAAAGCAGTCAAGCTAACTGTCTCACAGGAGAATCAATTTGTGTCTTATCTCTGCCTCTAGAAATTGTTTTAGACATGTTAGTTCCCGGAGTAACTGAACATTGAGTTTTGTATAATGAATTATGGTAATAGCAATGATATTTTAGTTAAAACCTATTAAAATAAGAAATTTTGTTGAAATGTGTATATTAAGGAGCTGTGAAACAATAATTATAATTCTATAATAGCAATAGTATAATGTGATACCTGTTCTTATGTGTACATCTCTAGAATAATTAATATATAAAGTAACATTTAAATCTACTTATATTTTAAACTAGTGTGATGATCTCATGGTTGACAGCCTTATAATATAAAAAATAACATGGCACACTGGGTTTGCTTTGACATATAATTCTGACATTTACGCTGAAAATGCCAAAGGTAATGAGAGGTCAAACAGCCATAATTCAAATTTCAAGAACACACAGGATATACACATTGTAGTTCTGCTTTAAAAAATAGTGACTTTTCTTATTTGAACTCTCAAGTGACTAAAAATGTTGATAGCTTGTTGCTTTTGTCATTGTTTTTCTTTTGAAAATTATTATGCATAACTCTTAAGGGAACAATAATTCCAAGACATTGAACTTTGGTGCCATCTCTATATTCAATGTTTTCTAATGGATACCAAACAATCAGTCCTTTGAAAAGTTATGTGAAAACATTATTATACCTTTTATTTAAGTAGAATTGAGAACTGTGACGGATTTTTAGCACAAGTATGAAGATAGAATTAGAATGACATTGATAATCTGAAAGTGAAAAGGAAGCCATAGCTGAACAGTAAGACGAGATGTAGTACATTTTCTAGCAAAGAATACAATTACTTAGTACTTATTAGTCCATGTGTGTTTCCCCAAACTCTTATAAAAAGAAGAGAAAATTATACTAATTTCATGGTTAGTACTTGTTAAAGTTCATCCTGGATATTTTTTCACATTTAAAAAAATTACTTTTAACAAAAAATCATTGAAGCAAATATTCTGATCTTAAAGATGAAGAAACTGTGAGGTGATAACGTTTCCAGGGGAACCAATTACATAGTGGCAAAAATATAATTTTATTTCAGGTTGTTTGACTTTAAGAGGTGTAGTGCTCTTTTAATTACAAACATTTTTCTTCTAGGTACAAAAAAATTCAAAATATGATTGTACATAAAATTTTGCTCAAAACTTTGTTGCATTGCCAATATAATATTTTAAATTTCTGGGAATGTAGATAAAATTAGACATTATTTAAGAAGTCTGAGTTGGCTAGATACCTGATAATTAGAAGCTCTCCTATTTGGGAACGCTTGGCTATGATTTATGTGTTATCGACTAAGCTGTATAGTGTACAAACAACCAAAGTAGATATGAACTCATATTAGGGGACTTAAAATATGATGAACAATACAGACATCTAAGCATTTTCTAATAATAGAAATTAAAAATGAAATGAGTAAAGTTAAAACTTCATTAGAAACTCAATGTCCCCACTCTCTTACTGACTTTGAGCAAGTTACTTAAACTTACTTTTTTCATAAGGAAAATGTGGATGAATATAACATCTACTTTACAGATAATTTTGAGGAATATATTTTTATTATTTTTATTTTTGAGTTGGAGTTTCACTCTGTCACCCAGACTGGAGTGCAGTGGCCGCTCCCGGCCACCGCAGCCTCGACCCACTGGGCTCCGGCAGTCCTTCCACCTCAGCCTTCCGGGTAGCTGGAACTACAGGTGCGCGCTACCATGCCCGGCTGATTTTTGATTTATTGTAGAGATGAGGGCTCGCCAAGTTGCCAAGGCGGGTATCAAACCGTGGGCTCAGGCAATCCACTCACCTCAGCCTCCCAAGGGCACAGGATTACAGGCTGAGAATGGTTTTAATGGTTTCAGAAGCTCTGGTTCCTTTTGGAGACTCCAGGGGAGAATATGTCTTCTTGACTACTCTAGCTTCTGGTGACTGCATGAGTTTCTTTGACTTTTAGCTGCATCACTACAATTTTTACTTCCCTGGTCATACCAACTTTTCCCTGGTTATATTGCCATAACTTTTTGCTTTCCTCTAATAAAAACAGTTGTTATTATAATTAAGGACTCACCTGGAAAATACAGGGTAATCGCCCTGTCTTGAGATCTTTAATTTAGTCACATCTACAAAGTTATTTTTACCACATAAAGTAGCATTCAAAGATTCCCGGAATTGAAACCTGTATGTAGTAAGAGCCATATTTTGTCCTACCATAGAGGGATATATGTGTATGTTGTCTCACTGAATCCTGTGAATATCCATATCTAACAAGTAGTCTAAGTATCCATTTTAATGTGAAGAAATGGAGAAACAGAGGAATTACATAATCTATTAGAGAGCACAGATTACATAGCAATGCCAATATTATATATTCAGAATTCTGACCCTTAAATCTATATTTTGGTCAATCAAAACACAAGTTTTAGGCAAATCAAGGAGGCAAAAAAGAAGCCTGTAATTAAGAAGTGATTGTGTAGTAAATATATATCTACAAAGACATAAAGATATATAAAAATAATGCTTTTCAATTCTTAGAGTCAGCAATCTGTATACAATATTCTAAAGACTTAGATATGATAAAAAATAAGCAAATGCTATTGAGCCTGACATTTTATAAATTAACTTGAAATGAAGAAGAAAATTGGATGAAAAATAAGAGTGGCAATTGCTTCCCTTGCAATGTAAGAGACAAATATTCTATAAATACTATTATAAAAAGATTAAAATAAAGATGTATTTATTATAAAATCATCAATATAGTGAAGAAAATATAAATTAGTGATGTAACAAACAATTAATAGAAAAGATGAAGAGAGTAAAATAGAATAGAGAGCTATCTGATCTCTTTCAAATCAGGAGTCAGTAGATAGCATTGAAAAATTATGATTTAAGACAAAAATGAAATAAACATATTCTTGAGAGATGTGCCATAAGTTACAATATGTGAAATAAACACATGTTATGGCAGTTGGTACCCTCCAAGAAAAGGTATTATGGGTTAGAATGGATTGAGATTGTAGGTTGCTACTGGCTCCTCATAAACAATATTTACCTTAATAAAATGTGTGTGTGTGTGTGTGTGTGTGTATATATATATATATATATATATATATATATATATATATATATATATCTTCATGTCTGTCAGCCAATCAATTCTTAAAAAGAAATAATGGCAAGGATGATATATTTTTCTTTATTTAACAGATTTTACTAAACCTACTATGTGCCAAATTAAAATTCATTAACCATGATGAAAATGGGCAGAACTCCACTGACTTGCTAAACTATGATGTGACCATGGATTCTCTGAGCTATGTCCAGGCCATGTTTTCTTAAACTTTGGCCCCCTTACCTCCCATGGGGAGATGAATCCCCCCCTCCAATTTACTTTCTAAATAAACAATGTTTTCTAATCTTAAAAAAAAAAGAAAAGAAAATGGACAGAACTCTGTCCCTTTCAGATCTTACAGTGTAGAGAAAACAGATGATTAAGCAGCTATAATGATGGGGAAATAACATGCCCTTTATGTGGACAAGAAACATGTATTGAAAAATAGTTTAAAGAAAACTATGCTAAAAATAATGATAGAAATTAATTTTCAATTATAATAAAATGAATGACATCTGAAGAAAAACTGGGGCTAAAAAAGGTTCCCTATATTTTGCTTTTTGTTTTTAAAAAGAAAATGATATCTAGACAGAAAACTAGAGGGAAAACTTGAAAATGCAGACAAGAAAAGGGCTAACAAACAATTAGTATCTTAGCATGTAGATGCTCCAAAAACCGATTTTTGTTCAGGGTAAAGAATGAATCCAATTTCCAGGCAAGATGGTGACAGGACAAGTCAGTCTGTGATAATCTCCACAAAGGGTGGCTGCTGCAGCTGGTTCTGCACTTCACCACCACTGCCACCACTGCCTCCATGAAGGGTGGCTGCTACAGCCCATCCCATGCAATGTGCTGCCGCCACTGCAACCATCTCCTCCTCAGAGGGTGGCTGCTGCAATGAGAGCTAGAGATCAGAGCTGAAAGGATGTTGGGCTCACAGGAATGATCTCAGACCAATTGATCCATTGTTTTTACTTTTTTTAATTTGTATTTTTATTCCTTGTCTGTTTGTTTGCTCATTTTTGTTTTTTGGGGTTCTTTTTCTTTTCTCTTTTCTCTATCTTCTCTCTGTTTTTGATAAAGTTTTCATATTTGCCCTGTTTCTGTTATTTTAATGATTTTTCTTTTTTTGTGTGTGAGACCTCCTGTTAGTGTAGGGGAATTGTAAACCAATAGGGAGGTTGGTTGTCCTGTGGGTTTGTATGATTGTCTGTATATTTTAGTTTTTGTTTTACTCTTCTCTGTCTTTGTGTCTCTTTTCACTTGTTAGTCAGTACTTTTTTCTGTTATCCCTCTTACTCTTCTCTCTTTCCACCTTCCTCTCCCTCCCCTTCCCTGTTCCATTCTTTTCCTTTTTCTTACCTCATCTTGCTTTCAGGGAGCAAACTTACACCCTCACTGCATAGACAGATCACAAGTGAGTGGGAAGGGGGTTCTAGGGTACTCATACACCTGTTGGTGGATATTGGGATCTGCAGATAGATTTTGAATAACAGCTCCCTCCTCAATTAAATCTCAAAACTGTAAAACATATAGCTCCGAACTCACAGTTCAGCTTCAGAATTTTACAAAGCTACAGGATTCACATAAGGAAGAATAGGTGATTGAGCAAACAGAAGTAAAAGCAACCCTGCCATCCCTGAACAACAGAATTAAAGAAAAGGAGGAATGAAGCAGGAAGAAAAATCTACACAAATAAAGAAAAACCAAAAGAATACTGGCCTCACACAGACCTCTGGGAAGTCAGACACTGAGAAAACAGACTTGGAAGACAAACAGTGGAGAGTCCCAAGAATGACTGGTCACATACTACACACCCAGACATCAAGACATTAATAGAGAAAATAAAAAGAATTGAGAAGAGACAAGAGGAAAATAGGAAGGAGTTGGTAAATGAAATAACAGCAGTCAAGAATACTGTGATTGAAAATAATAAGTCTGGAAAGCAGAATTAGCCAAGCAGAAGAAAGAATCTCAGAGCTTGAGGACCAAAATATAGAACCAACCCAAACTGTCCAAAACATAGAAAATAAACTTAAAAAGACAGAACAAAAACTTCAAGAGATGAGCGATTATTTCAAGAGGCGGAACCTAAGAGTAACTGAACTACCTGAGGCAGAAAGAGAGACAGAGACCACCCTGGAGCAAATATTCCATGAAATCATTCAAGAAAACTTCTCTCATCTCATCATTGATGCAGAAATTCACACACAAGAGATCCAGAGAACCCTGCAAGAAAACAAATGAGAAGACCAACTTCCAGACACATAATAATTCGCCTAAACAAAATATAAAAGAAAACATCCTAAAGACAGTAAGAGAAAAAGGTCAGACTACCTACCAGGAAAGACCAATAAGAATAGCAGCAGATTTATCTACAGAAACAATGCAGACTAGGAACATGTGGAGCCCAATCTTCAAAGTTCTCAAAGATAAACAATTTCAATCAAGCATAACCTTCCAGCTAAGCTGAGCTTCATCAGCAAGGAAGAAGTAAAATCTTTCCCAGACATTCAATCCCTAAGATCTTATGCTGCCTCTAGACCACCTCTTTAAGAAACACTTAAGAAAGTATTAAAACAGAAGAAAAGGGAAAAAAGAACAACAATGTTATTCACGAGAGTGCAGGAAGAAGATTAAAAACACACATGAATGAATCCAAAAATCAAAAGAAAGACAATGAACAGGATCAATAAGTCTATAAGATCCTTATGACAGGGATAAACTCACATTTCAACAATTAGCCTGAATGTGAATGGACTAAATGCACCACTGAAAAGACATAGAATGGCAAAATGTATAAAATATCATGAGACAACAATACATTGTCTCCAAGAGACTCATCTCATCAGAAAGGACCCTCACAGACTAAAAGTAAGAGAATGGGAAGCAAAATTTCAGGTGAATGGAACAAAAAAGAAAATTGGAGTTGTGATTTTAATATCAGACAAAATACCCCTTAAGCTATCAAAAACTAAAAAAATTACAGAAAGTCACTGCATAATGATAAAAGGTTCAATCCATCTACAAGAAATATACATCCTAAACATATATGCACCCAACATAAGAGTACCAACTTTCATAAGGAGCTGTTAGGCAAACTTAAAAAAGATATTGACTCTAACACTCTCATAGTGAGCAGGGTTTTTAAGACCCTGCTCACAACCCTAGATAGTTCACCAGAACAAAAAATCAGCAAGGAGATTGGGAACTTCAGTGTGATTCTTGACCAAAGGACTTAATTGATACCTACAGAATACTCCACCCAATGACTGTAGAATATACGTTATACTCATCACTGCATGTTACATACTGTAAGATAGGCCACATCCTTGGTCATAAATCAAGCATAAGCAAATTTCCTAAAATTGAAATTTTGCCATGCACCTACTCAGACCACAGTGGAATAAAAATAAATATAAACACCAACAAAGTTCCTCTCAAAACCCACAAACACATGAACAGTAAGCAACATGATGCTAAGCAACTCCTGGGTCACCATGGAAATCAAAACAGAGATTAAAAGACACCGGAAACAAATGAAAATGAAGAAACATCTTACCATAATCTCGGGGATGCCATGAAAACACTAGTAAGAGGGGAATTTATATCACTACAAATGCACATGAAGAAAATGGAAAAATCACAAGTTAACAGTCTAGCAAGTCACCTAAGGAAGCTGGAAAAGCAAGACTATCAAAATCCTAACTTCAGCAGAAGAATCCATTCACCAAAATAAAAACCCAAATCTGCAACATAAAAGACATAAAGATAATACAAAAAAATCAATGAAACAAAAAGCTGATTCTTTGAGAGGATAAACAAGATTGATGGTCCTTAGCTAGACTGACCAAGAAAAAGAGAGAAAAAACCCAAATAAACTCAATCAGAAACACAAAAGATGAAGTCACATATTACCATGAAAAAATACAAAAGATTATCAGAGACTACCATGTACACCTGTATGGAAACAAACTTGAAAACCTAAAGTAAATGGAGGACTTTCTGACATCACACAACCTCCTTCGGTTGAGACAAGATGAAATTGAGACCCTAAATAGAACAATAATAATCAAGGAAATTGACTATGTCATAAGAAAACTGCCTTAAAAAAAAAGCCCTGGCTTCCAGCAGAAGTCTACAAAACATACAAGGAGGAATTGATATCAATCCTATTGAAAGTATTCCAGGTGATTGAGAAATATGGAACTCTCTTCAAAATATTTTATGAAGCTAACATCACATTGATAGCCAAGCCAGGTAAAGACCCAACAAAGAAAGAGAACTACAGGGCAAAATCCTTGATGAACATAAATGCTAAAATTCTCATCAAGATCCTAGCAAACTGGATTTAGCAACACATCTCAAAAATCACTCACCACAACCAAGTAGGCTTCATCCCTGGGATGCAGGGATGGTTCAACATTCATAAGACCATAAATGTAAATAAATATATCAACAAATGTAAAAACAACAACCATATGATTATATCATTAGATGCAGAAAAAGCTTTTGATAAATTCCAGCACCCCTTTTTGATAAAAGCCTTGAACATCTAGGCATAGATGGAGCATACCTCAAAATAATAAGAGCCATCTACAAGAAACCCACAGCCAGCATACTGCTAAACAGACATAAATTGGAATAATTTCTCATGGAAACTGGAGAAAGACAAGGATGCCCACTCTCAGCCCTCCTGTTCATTGTAGTTCTTGAAGTCCTAGCTAGAGTAATCTGAGAAGAGAAGGCGATCAGGGGTATCCAAATAGGAAAAGAGGAAGTCAAGTTATCTCTCTTTGCAGACAACATGATTTTATACCTTGAAACCCCAGAAGAATCTGTTAAAAACTTCCTTGTACTAATAAAGTACTTTGGCAAAATCTCAGGGTATAAAATAAATGTGAAAAGACAATCACATTTCTACACACCAATAATAAACAAATAGAAACTCAAATAAAAAACACAATGTTGGGAGCCAGCCTTGGAGGCCCACCTGATTGACAGGGTCCTGGTGGGCCAAAGACCCTGGACAGCAGAGTGAGCCTGGGAAGCTGAGGCCCTTCTGTCTTCTGTTTTTGCTGTTTGGTATGGCTGAAGAATTCTGTGCAGTCGTGGAAGAAGAAAATGTCATGTTCATGCGAAGTACTCACAGCTAACCTGAGAATGTAATGGTTTATTATTCCATCATTTATTTTTCCATATTTCCACTATGCCATTTGGTCTTTTCTAACATATGCAATGGTTAAACTCTGAAGCACATCAAGAATGCTTTCTTTCACTTGGTTATAAGTTACTAGATATTACTTGAGTAATAAATGATATAAGTATATTCACTCATTTGATTTAGAATTATGTAGTTTAGTGTTTAGACATAAGGATTTTTAGAAGCACAAGTTTATAGTAAGTTCATTATGAATTAATTATAAGTTTTAACACTTATCTAAGAGTTATGAAGGTGATTTATAACACTGTTTTCACAGACTTAGGATAAAGGTTAATCGTTAAGGTTTTTACTTAATTCTATAGTTAAAATTTTAAGTAAACGTTTATAGAGTGGCTTTTCACTGAATTCATAATATACTAATTAGATACTTTTATGATAATTAACTAAATACAGAAAGCAACCTTGGGGAACTGGGAAACATCACTAAAAGCTTCTTTTGAGTTTTCTCTAGAAATAAACACTGCAGGATAAGAGAAAAGTAACGAAGACACCTGGATAAGAAAGGCGATTACGAAGCTTTGAAGGTCATAGAAGCCCAAAAGAGAAAAACTCCTGCTACATGGAGAACTTGCACCTGGAAACTTTCTTGAGACATTTCAAGAACTGTAATTCGGGACTTTGAACTAAAACTATCATTTTTTGGCTTTATGATAAAGACTCATTAACTAAAAGTAGATAGTGTTCTTGACTTGTTTGTCGCTTCTAGACTGCTATATGGTGGTAGCTTTTAAAGCATATGTACATGAAGGAATTTTCTTTGTCTTGCCCTTTACGAATGGTATAAAAGCTCTATGTTAACTAACAATAAATTGTCACCTGTTCAGCAAGCAGGTGTCTGAGTATATTATTTTCGTCTTTCGCCTATCCGTCTCTTCTTCAGGAAACCTCATGACCCAGCAGGGGCTAGACCCCTGCAACACAATTCCATTCACAATATCCACACAAAAAGTGAAATACCTTGGCATCTTCCTAATCAGAGATGTGAAAGACTTTTACAATGAAAACTACAAAACACTGCTCAAAGAAATCAAAGACGACACAAGCAAGTGGAAAAATATTCCATGCTCAGAGATTAGAAGAATCAACATCATTAAGATGTCTGTTCTACCTAAGGCAATCTACAGATTTCATGCAATACCCATGGAATTGCCAGCAACATTCTTCTCAGACCCAGAAACAAAAACACAGGAATTCCTATGGAAACATCAACAAACAAGAATAGCCAGAACAATCCTCAGCAAAAGAACAAAGCAGGAGGTATCACACTCCCAGACTTTAAACTTTATTACAATGCTACAAGAATCAAAACAGCCGGGTATTGGCATAAGGGCAGGCATATAGATCAATGGAATATAATTGAGATTCCAAGAGCAAAACCTCAATTTCTCAACCAATTCATCTTCTACAAAGCCTCCATCACCCACACTGGGGAGACGAGAAAGCATTAAGTAAATGGTGCTGGGAAAACTGGCTGACCACATACAGAAGATTGAAACAGGACCACCTACCTCCCCCCATACGCAAAAAACTCTAAATGGATCAGAGACCTAAACGTAAAACCTCAAACTATAAGAACTTTAAAAACTGCAGAAAACACCCTTATGGAAATTGGAACTGGCAACCAATTCCTGATCAAAACCCAAAGTGCCCATGCCATAAGAGATAATATAGATAAGTGCAACCTCATCAAACTGACTAGCTTCTGCAAAGCCAAGGAAACCATCAAGAGAGCAGGGGACAGCCTGCAGACTGGGAAAAAATATTTGCCAACTCCATGTCTGACAAAGGTCTAACATGTAGGATCTACAAGGAACTCAAACGTCCTGAAAAGAAATAAACAAACATCCCGTTACAAAATTGGTAAAAGATATGAATAGACAGTTCTCCAAAGAAGACGTACAAGCAGCCAACAGATACATTTAAAAATGTTCAGCCTCACTAGTCATCAGGGACATGCAAATTAAAACTACACTGAGATACCACCTAACTCCAGTCAGAATGGCCATCATCAATAACTCAAAAAATAACATGGTGTAGAGGATGTGGCAAAAAGGGAACACTTCTATAATGTTGGTGGGAGAGTAAACTAATATAGCCTCTGTGAAAAACAGTGTGGCAATTCCTAAATATTCTAAAAATCGACCTTCCATATGACCCCACAATCCCCCTACTGGGAATATACCTGGGAGAACTCAGATCACTCTATAAAAAAGATACCTGCACACATATGTTTATCACAGCATTTTTCACAATAGCAAGAACATGGAACCAACTGTGCTGCCCATCTAAAGAGGACTGGATAAAAAAAAAATGTGGTATATATACACGATGGACTATTATGCAGCCATAAAGAAGAACAAAATCATGAACTTCGCAGCAACCTGGATAGAATCAGAGTCTATAATACTGTGTGATCTTTCACAGAAACAAAGAACTGAGTACCACATGTTCTCACTCATAAGTGGACCTTGAACAACCACCACAATACTATAAGAAAGGGATTGACTGTAGCGTGAAACTGTGGAGGGGAGGTGGGGTGGGGAGACGCGATAGATAATAGTGGAAATTGCCTGGGGAATGGGGGCACACCTCATCAGCAAGGGCGCCGCCACAGTGAATATTTGCTTACCTAATCCTCAAATGTACCCCACAATTTTAAAATAAAAAAGTTTAAAAGTTAAAAAAAAAGAATGTATCCAGAAAACTGGAGATTAGGACTCTCCTGTGGCAAGGAAAATGATGGAATGTGGAAAATGAAGATGCAGTGAGAGTAAACGCCTTTAAACTTTAATTGCTGAAAGACTATGTGATGAGAATTTCTTGTGAGTTTCTGTACTTTTATACAGAGCCTAATACAAAATGTGTAACTTATTGTAATAATTTTTCTTCAAGTTAATTTCTAATTTGTTTTTAGAAAACAAAACAACCTCTTGTGACATGTGTAGGGCTTGGGCCAAAGGTACAGGTAGGAGTACACATACCAACCACTTGTAAGTATTTAAACGTTATTTTGAAAAAACATGATTTATAAATATTGTTCCAAAAGACCAGGCTCAAAGTAGACTTTGCCAACTCCTAGAAGATTAGAGCCTGAACCTGAATGAAGCTGATAGCAGAAAACTCCCTAAGCACAACCCATACTCTTTCTCCCCTCCACTGCTGACCTTCCTGCAGTGTGAAGAATCTTGTGTGTTTGTACACAAGCTTTCCTGTGCAAAAACTTGTGTATGTAACACTCCAGCCTCAAGATCAGGCACTCCATTCTATAAACTGTGTCCCTTGATCACTCGTTGGGTCTAAATACGCCCCACAGATAAAAATGACTGAGGGCTCATTTGACTGTGGATTTTAAATATTTGATATAAAACATGATTGTACTTTCAGAAGAATACTTGATTTTGTTTTACTAACATTGAATGAATAATCTCTTCATGTTCTCTCTCTCCTCTTACTTTGTTTGTTTGTTTTTTGTCCCTCGCTCTTTTTCATTCCTCCTTTACAATAAATTATTTAAGGATAACAGATACACTGCAAGCACCAAAATAAATATGTATCTAATGGAGGATATAGTGGTCACAGTGAAAATAATTGAACAGGAGGAGGTCACTTTGCTGCCATAAGTGTTCTGTTGCTTAATATTAAGTCTATAACCTTTGCATCACAAAAATGTCAAAAGTGTCCATTTAATTTCAAGAAATGTTATAACCTTCAGCAAACTTCATATCACTACTTAAAAAAAGAGTTTAAATTCAATATTGCAACAGTTTATTACATGGAAAAATGTAAGAGGAAGGAAAATGTTCTCTTGTGTAAATGGATGAGACACTTACTGTGACAGAGCTAATTAGGCTCTTGGGAGAATTTATGCAGAGCTAATAAGAAGGAGAGCTAAATGTTGTCTTAATTTACCCTCAAGCTCTAAAAAAAGTTGTTCATTCAAGCTGCACTAATTGAGCCAACAGCCATTAACCCCTTTTTTCTGGATACAATCCCACACAAACATACAGAAATCAAACTATCTCTTTTTCAGAGAGCAAAATCTATTTAGTTTTGTTTTTCCATGCATCCATGACTGTGTAATCAAAATGCACTGTATTTAAAGTTAAATCAGACACAGAGAATTCAGAATTGTTTTTCTACGTATGGCACTTTGATAATTTCATTTTATCTTTTAATGTGGCATTACATATGGCTTGTTCAACATTCTGAGGAAGACTAATCCAGCGTATCAACAGATGTAAAACTAAGAGCCACATGATTATATCGTTAGACACAGAAAAAACATTCAATAAGACCAGCATCATTTCTTGATAAAAACTCTTGAGCACCTATAAATAAAAGGGACATTCCTCAAATCAATAACAGTCATCTATAATAAACCGACAGACAACATTTTGCTCAATGGGCAGAATTGGAAACATTCCCTCTGAGAACAGGAACTACACAAGGATGCCCATTTTCATTCCTACTGTTCAGCATAGTGCTAGAAGTTCCAGCCAGAGCAATCAGACAAAAGAAGGAAATCAGGGGTTTCCAAATAGGAAAAGAGGAAATCAAAGTATCCCTCTTTGTAGTCAATATGATTCTATATCTTGAAAACCCTAGGGAGTCTGTCAAAAATCTCCTCACACTGATAATTGATTTCAGTGAACTCTCCAGGTACAAAACCAGTGTGCAAAAAACAGCTGCATTTCTATACACCGTCATCAAGCATACAGAGTGCCAAATAAAAAGCACAATCCCATTCACAGTTACCATAAAAAAAGTGAAATATCCTGGCATCCACCTAACCAGAGAAGCGAAAGACCTTTACAATGAGAACTACAATATGCTGGACTTTCATTTTCTACTTTATGAATTTCTTTATACTTTGAAGGGTTTACTATTAGAATATATTAATTTGGAGATTTAAAAATAATAATTTTGTATATTTAATCCCCTCAATAGAAAAAAAAATTTAATTGTTTTAAAAGACATATTTGGTCCATATAGGGTATAAATTAATAAAAAAATAGGATTTTATAAATTTAAAATATGTGATAGAAGTTGAATAATACTCTTTGATGTTAAAAATATCTATACAAAACCATAATGCTTTTAGAAATATATATCAATGAAGTAAAACCAACCACATAAAAAGAAAACAATAGATTAGTAGCAAAAGTATTCATAAAGATTTTATATTAAACAAAGGAGATACCTGAAATTTTACAGAGATATTACAATTTGTTGTCAAATTTATATTTTATTTTATGTAGTAAATTCCACGGACCTGAGAGACATAACGAAAAAAAAGTGTAAAAGGATTGGCAATTGCTGGGCACTGCTAGGGGAGTGAGGGAGGGAGGGATAAGGGTGAGAGGCACTAAACAAAACAAAGAGTACCTGGTTCACTACCAAAGGACAGTGAGGACCTGCAGTCTACTTACATAGTAAATCCTCACTTGTACCCCACAATTCTGTAATAAATACATAAATTATGAATATAAAGATAAACTTGAAAAAAGTGAAAAACTATTGTTAATGAAACCAATACCATAGAATATTCTTGAATATGTTCCAGCTTCAAACATTGAAGACTTTTGTTATATCACAACGTATTCATAAAATAGAAATTGGAAACGTATCATAGCGTTAGTAGAAATTCTCTATAGATGGCATACTTAAACTTCAATTTTTAAACTTTTTGTAAGAATCATACAGACTACTTTTAAAAATTTTAAATACTCGATGAAAATTTTTTTGAAATTTGTTTTTCATTAAAAACTTTAAAAATATTAACTACACGGTGTTTTCCATAAACATCTAGGAAAGGTTATTGAAGCTTTATATTTGCATTTTATCCTCTATTATTTTTGACACTGCACAACAGAGACTAATAAAAAACTAATTCTCTTTACCACAAATTTTAGTTAAATGGTTGTTTACTAATGTGTACAGAATGTCTTTTTCATTGACCATATGTCAAGGTCATTCCATGCACTTTGATTTCTGTAAAGGGATTTCACTCAAGCTGTCATTAAAAACACACAAAATTGAAAACCAAAATAAACGAACAAAGAAACCAGAATAACAAAACCATGTTTTACCTCAAATTTACCAGTTCTAATTATCTGTACATATTAGAGTTCATGAAGACATGTTATATTACAGTCACTACAAACTATCAGATGATCTGACTTCTATAACTCATGTAATCAGTGGAGGCACTTGGTGTATTTATATACATCAAGTACATAAATACACACACACATAAATACACATATACATATATCTGTATGGATATTAGTGTGTGTCTGTATATATGTGTAAAATATATATAAATATTCTTTAAGGCACTATGTGATAAATGGATGTAAGAAAAATATATGACATTATGCCTTTGTAGAATTCATTTCCTGGGGAAATAAGCCATGCAACCAGATACAGTATGCTATATTAAGTGCTGCAGCAGAGATATCTCTAAAACTGAATGAAATTTTAGTGAAGCTAATGTGGAAAAGCACCATTCAAGAAAACATGGACCAAAAATTTAAGTTTTCAAAGAAAAGAATAAACCATTTCCAAATTTGGTCAAAGGGACAACCTATGTCTAGCAAAGAGCATATGCAAAATCACAATAACAGCATTTAAATATTCATATATAAATTTGATAAATATACATATACTTTAAAGATCTTAGTGTATGTAAAATAGTTAAGTTTTGAGGTTTCGATGATGGATATCATGTGATCCCCTAGTGTCTAAAAATAACGAATCTGTGAGGTGAAGAAAACATGAAAAATACATATTTTATGATTTTATAAACTTCTGTGACAACACTATCTTCTATGCAGTTTCTTAGAGTAGAGAGGAAAGACTACCTTTCTTTTTTTAAAAAAGGACTGTTTTTCTGTGAAACTGACCTTGAAAGAAATATTGGTCTACAAAAGAAGGCAGTCAGAAGAAGGCAGAATGATATCAGGATTCTCTTAATGAAAGGGCAGGAGTAAACATACAGAGTCTGTTTCATGATGGGTCGGCCTCTCAACTCTTTTGATTAAGCATCCAAGGCATTACACAATTTCAAGGGATATATTCACATTGTATTTACTGGTGACATATTAAAGCCCTGAATGTGTTAATATCAACAAAAGAAAAAAACAAATATAAGATGTCAATATAGGTATATTTATCTGTTTATATTACTTATAAATATTTTATTTTATTTCTATTAATTTTTTATTTCTATTTTACTTCTATTAAATTTTATTTTATTTCTATTAAAACAATACAGGAATTTCTTAAAGGACAAGTAAAAATAAAATAAATAACAATGTAATTTTGGGTCTAGTGTAAAAGTCATTGTCTGAGTTTTAGTTTGTAAATATCTTTGAAATTGTGCTTTAATAATATTAGCATATTGTACTCTTAGGAAGAGATTTATTTTTAACAATAATAATATATAAATCTGAATTTTACTTTGTCTTTTTTGATAATTTCAGTGTTTTGGAATAATTTCTTTCAACGGTGATTCAGTAGTCTTGTCTCAAGTCTGTAAAATAGTTGATGACATACTTGTGTTTACTTACTGTTCTTACTTGAATTATACTCTTCCTATAGTTACTTTTATTAGAAAATATAGCTTATTTAGAAAGTAAATTAGAGAGAGAGAGAGGAGAGGGGACCAAAGCTGGGAAATATGGCATAGATAGATCAAAGAGCCATGTAGCCCAACCAGAATTTAGCAAAGCAATGACCCAATTCTTCTTTTGATACATGATCTCATAAGTGTTGATGTTATATATTTGATACTTTGAATTAACATAGTGAGAATGTATCAACTAAATAGAATTGTATAAATACAAACAGAGAATACCATAACTTCCTATATTGGTACTTTAACACTTCCTCCTATGTAGGTAACATATAAAAGCTATCAGATGGGCTGACCACTTTTTCTATAAGAACCAGAATATAAAATGACTGAAAGGAATTAAATTTTTGTATTTGTATTAGCTTTTCATAGTACTGCACCAGATTAAATACAATTAATTATTCAGAGATATGATCAAATTTTGAAAAAAACAATGAACCATATGTTTAAATTACCTTGATGTTATCTGACAGTCAAAAATTATAAATTTTAAAATAGCAAAAAAAAAAAAAGAGGGGGAATTAACGGGGCCAGATTTTTTGGTTGCGTGGACAACTTCCTGGCACAAAGAAGGAGTGGAGTAGAAAAGAAAGTGACTCCTGTGGTTCAGAGTATTTATTTTTCCTCAGATTCTCTAACTGTATTGTAGGGGTCTTAGTTGTCATCTAGGTCATTTTAAAAAATTATTATTTTTATTATTTTCTTTTTTTTTGAGTTGGAGTCTCACTCCGTCACCCAGACTGGAGCGCAGTGGCCGCTCCCAGCCACTGCAACCTCAACCCACTGGGCTCCGGCAATCCTTCCGCCTCAGCCTTAGGAGCAGCCGGAATTACAGGCTAGCACTACCACGCCCAGCTGATTTTTTGATTTATTGTAGAGACGAGGTCTCGCCAAGTTGCCCAGGCGGGCCTCGAACCCCCAGGCTCAGGCAATCCACTCACCTCAGCCTCCCAAGGCGCGGGATTACAGGCTGAGCCACCAAACCCGGCTTAAAAAATTATTAATTAAGACCCAATTGATGTAAAGGGTAATGCAACAGTTTGTTCATATCAGTTTGTCAATTGACTAACAAATCACTGATGAATTGAGGCATGTAAACTGTGAAGTGATAAGGAGCACAATGCGATGATGGTTACACAAAAATTCTGAATACTTGGAAAATGTGTGAAAACGTAAAAGGGGAGGCTTTGAATATAGGCTGCCCTGACTTGACCTATTTAACAATAGCTAATACTGATGGACATCTCTAAGACACTGTCTTACCAACTTCTGGGAGCAATCACACCAATTAAACCAGTGAGAGCATAGCTTCCCCAAAAGGCTTCTCATTGGCATGACTAAATAAAAGTAGAAAATCTGTGCAATGTTGGGAGCAGAATCACAGGAGTGCTCTTATTTTGACAAAATTGGTAAAGAACATTCATGCTTTTTGCCTCACACATAGACGACACTAGAAAGAGAGAACGTGCTGGAAATGATAATACTGATCACTGTTTCATATGCCACTTAGGGGGTCAGAGTCCATAGACAATTCACAATTCTATACTGCAAGAGAAATGTAGAGCAAGTGGACTCTGAGCACAAAGAAAATGAGGAAAGGCTCAGGAAATATTCAAGTTAAGTTTTGTGAATGACTATATGCAGTGTAGGCAAAGAATTCATCACTTCAGCATGTGTGAATTTACCAGAAATTGTACCATTTGTCATATATACATATCACACACACACACACACACACACACACACACACACGCACACACACACACACAGTGAAAGAGATAAATTTAAAAGTAAAAGATCTACCCCTAAATCATTTTTTCTTGGATCATTTCCTTCACGTCATAGAATTCTTTGAATTTTTCAAGAAATTGAACCAAACGCTGTGAGTTCAGAACACAAAAGACCCTGAAAACTTAGAATGAATAGTCTGTTTGTAGATATAACTAATTCAACATTTATTAAACTTACCAGTGACAGCCCCATTGGTAAATGCTAGGAACACAAAGAACAAATGTAAAAGGACAAATACACATATGAAACAGTTAAGACAGCTCCCACTTAATGTCTTTCTCACTTTACTGTACCTCAGAGAGATTTCTTTCTGACTAGCAACCAAAGGGAAGTTTATATGCAATTGGAGAAGGTAAGTTCCTACTAGGAAGGACTTGAGGTAAGAGTTTTAACCTTTCCTCTCCAAGGTCGCCATTACCATCTTTGTTGGCAAATATAATGAGCACTTGACTTCCAGAAATAAGTTGACATTTTTTATAATCCTTCAATCATAGAACTCTCACTGCCCTTCCCTTCCATAAAAAATTCGATCAATTCTTAGCCAATGCTGTAATTCTTCTATCTCTTTCTTTAGAATTCTGTTTCTACTGTCTGAAGTATAAATGTCAGTTTCTCTTAAATTTCAATCCATGCTACTTTTGTACTTTTTGAACTCTCTAATTTTTGTGAAAATTCCTCTACATGGCCTTTGGCTAGTTTTGTTTCTACGTATACACTCCTGCCCCGATGTATTTTTTATGTTTCATATATTTTTCAGGGTAAGAGTCTGTTTTCTATTTCTTTATACCTTTCTTGGCTGCCCAGAATAAATAGTGCTCACATTTTGATGATAAATTAATGTCCAGATTTTTTATTATTTTATTTTGGTGAATTTATAAATTGTGTGTGTGTGTGAGAGAGAGAGAGAAAGAAACATAATATCCTTGAAGATACACATGCCACTAGGTGTGTCCTGTCATGTCATGCCAATCAGGCAAAGAATGGTGCTAAATCTCAATCTAGATAAGTCTTAGAAAGTACTTAACTAATTATCTAACCATCTTCTAGTATTGAGGACATTGAAGCTTGGTAAGGTTACTTGAAACAAGACTCCACTATGAATTAGTATTAGAATGAAGACAAGAATCAATATTTTTAGAGTCATACTCCGATGTTTAGCCCAGCAACTAACTGCCAATGAAACAGTGACACAGCAGTGGGAGTGTGATATGGTCATGCAGGATCTGCACGAATCATCTGTTATCATCTCTCCTTGCTGTTGTCAATTTCCAGGAAAACTATTTCTTTGTGAATAACAGAAAAAGAATTATTGAGCACAGTGATTGAAGCTGATGCCCTAGCGCTTTCTTCACAAATGAAATGACTTGTCTGAAAAATGGGAGCAGTTATTACAGGGAAATCACTCGTTCAATAATATCTTGTCACAACTCTATTCTCACTCTTCTCCACTATTCTAATTAAATACTCACATTTAAACATATGCATTAACATATGTCAATATTTGTCATAGAAGAAACATGTTAGTGATAATCTAGATATTAGTAGACCATGACTTAATATTATATACTCAAAGAGTCAAGTAAAAACAATTAACAAATAATAATTAACATATAGAAATTAGACATTGCTATGGATGCCAGGGACTAGAACTTCTGCAGAATGAGTCATAAAGAATGAAAATCATATTTGTTTTACTGCATCTGGGATGTCACAAAAGCAGAAAGGTTGGCAAAATCTTTTGTGGACTGGTAAGTATTTTGTATATATTTGTATGATTGACTAATAACTTTTAATAAATTTGGTTTAAAGATCCTCATGTCTAAAACAGTAAAATGCAATATGAGGAGATAATAAGCCAATTAAGGCAAATTACTGCCAAGTGAGATAATTATATTTTGGCTTAAATACATTTTAGGCAAAAGATTTATTACTATATCGCAGTATTACAGGATAATCAAATGTTGAGTAAATGTTCAAAAATAATTTTACATGAGATTCAACTTATATGACGTTATAATTAAACTAATAGAAGAAAATATCTGCTTAAATTTTATTCATGGTTATAATTTAACTTATATTTATGTACTGGATAATTTAAAATATTGTTGCTTTTCAATACAATATATAAACTTGAATGATGATGTATTTCAATATGCATTGCTCATATGTCATATCATTTGCTATTCACAACCATTTAGGACTTGATGTTTTCTTTTTTCTTTTTTCAAAATCAAGAGGAAACAATCTGAGAGAAGTAAAATTATGTGAATTTTTATTTTATCATATCATCTTAAAATATGTAGGTTCTATATATCTACCTAGCTGTTAATATCCACAAATCTGAGGATAAAAATATTGTAGTTTTATATATCTCAAATAGTAAAACAAGTTAAGTTCATCATGGCAATGAATAAAATTTGTCTTGGATGTATCACTTCATAGTTCATATATTGAATTTGAGAGCTGTATATGTATAACAATGCAAACAGAATGTGAAGTTGATGACACACACACCTATTTTTTTCTTATCTCACTTTCATAACACCATATTACCCCTTCCTTCTACTAACTTCCCATCCAACTAAAGTAATGCATATTAACAAATGATTAAGCAGTTATTTTATAGCTAATTCTTAGTCATATAATCTAACTATTATAAAATGCATGTGTCCATACACATCATTTTAGAAAGAAAATATTGCTGGGACTTAACAAAAAATGACCTAAACTATATATATATCACTCTGAATCTTTCTTTTTTAATCCAATAACATGTGGTAAAAATTCTTCCAAGGTGACTAGTAGGGCTCTAATCCATTGTTTTTAAACATCAGTATAATTTAATCAACTATTTTAGGGGAAATCTTTTCTTTATTCAAAGTCAAGCTGAATACAGTTTTTGCAATCTGAACAATGGTTCAAAATGTATCATTATATATTTATCTTTAATATACTTTTGCCTTCTAAGGAATAAAATTACATGCAGCAAGATGGTAATATCCAATGGTATAAGTCTTTTTAAATTAGAAAATATTGTCAGATTGCTGTTTGAAAAAGTTACATAATAGTTCATATTATCAGTGAGTCATGTCTTGCTCATTTGGCAGCAGTAAAAGTTCTAATTGGATTTTTATAGTATATTTTGCAATGAAATTTGTTTTTATTTTGTGTTAATGAACACTGTTGAATTTTTCATGGCTTCATATGTTTGTGAACTACTTGGATTTGATGCTCTGTGGCTTATCTCTTCAGATATTTTATTTTCCTTTTTAGTAGATTAAAAAAATCTGTAGCGTCTTCCTGTATTATATTTTCAAACTTTATAGTCTTCTGATACAATTTTTGCAAATCAATAATGAATTTTAAAATTTGTTATTTTTTATTTTCATAATTTTAAATTTATATATTTAAATGTATCTAGCTTACTCTTTTAATTGTTTTCTAAGAGTTTCTAATATGTAGTTTCCTAGGTTTTACTTTGAGTTTTTAAATCTACGTATCTTTGTGTGTGAGTTTAAATATTTAACCATCTGGAATTAATATTTATTTGTGGTATAAGAAAGAAGTTGAAATTATTGTTTTGTTTTTAAAATTATTGTCTAGAATCATTTATTAAACAATAGATCTTAACTGATATATATTGTTTAATAAATAAACCTCCATTTTCTATTTGAACTACTATTTTCATCAGTTAATTGTAAGAACAACCAAAAGAAGATAACAATAGTAATCAATATTTATTGAGTATTTAATGCTTATTGAATGCTTTTCTGTATAATTTGCACATATTTATTTAATTCATAACATCAACAGTTATGTTATTCTCATAATATAAATGAGAAAACGGAGCCATTGGGAGTTTAAGCATGTTGCTTAATGTTTCACAGCTAGGAAGTAATAGAGTTAGATTTTATAATGACAATGTTTGGGTCTTGCTTCTGGAGTTCATATTTTTATTGCTATTTCATTCTCTTGTATATGGAAATATTCATATACCCATTTTATTATCTTCTATGTATGTTCTGTCTAGTTTTATATACACACACACAGACACACACACACACACACACACACTCATATATATGCACATATACATAAATATATATGTGCAGATTTTTGTGTGTGTGTACATATATGTTGATTTCAATATTATTATTGTTATTATTATTTCTTAATATCCAATAAGGTAGGCCCTAAACTTTATTTCTCACTTTTACCTATATTTCTTGATTATTTTCAGACAATCCTTAGTACAGCTAAGTTACTTTTATCTCTTGCAACACTAATCAATTAGAAATCCCTTGTATTACCCCTTCCTCACCATTCCTATGGTGAGGGAGCCACAATTTATGTTGTTTCTGTGCTCGATTTTTTGTGCTCAATATCGTGTATTTGAGAGTCACCCATCTATGTTGTATCAAGTATCAGTAGTTTGCTTTGTTTAATATATCTCTTGCTAGCTACTTATCTGATTTATTTAGTAACATTTGTGTATTTATTTGACTTATTGAGTATACTTCATTGTATGAATATATCACAATGTATATGTGTATTCTCCTCTTCCAATAATAGGCTTTTTAATTACTTTTAGCTTGACATTCTTTCCCAACTCTTTTTGTAGACATACTTCATATTCTTTCTTTAGTAAATACCATGAAATGGCAGTGAAAGTTCACACGATAAGTACACAGCTTTAAATTACTGCCTTTGTCAGACATAGTCATTCACTCTTTAGATATCCCTTCGAATGAGAAGCTGCCATGAACATATAGGCTTCTTAGTGGCTCTAGCTGCAGCATCTTCAGGAACCACCAGGGCCTTTGAGCCAAGGTCATGCTCTCAGCAGGCAGCTCCCCCACCATGACTCAGCATAGCGGAGCCTGCTGAGTCAGCCTTTGTTCTAGGACTACCTATTGATCGGACTGAGACTTCTTACATCCACACAACAATTTGAGGCTCTTCCTATACACTCCACTTTCCCTTCCTCTGTTACATATAACAATATAAGCGCCTCAATTGCAGCATGCTCTGAAGACTTTTCCTCCTCACTCCTGGCAACTATATCCTTTACCTTCTACAGTTGCAGTGGGAATCCTTTACCTTCTACGGTTGCAGAAGATCATGTTCCATTATCTTCTATATTTGACTTTAAAATAAATTCTATTTAATTTTTTATAAGACTACATCTACACGGTTTTAAATCAATGTTAACAAACATTGTCATATAATTTTATAGACATTATAAATTAATGAACCATTAGAAATCATCAGGTTTATCTTTTTTATTTTAAAATGAAAAGAAAAAGAATTAATAGCCATGCTCAATATCACACTGCTAGGTTTTTAGCAGAATATTGAAAACACTTATTTTGTATGTTAGTTTCTTGCTAGTCTATTATTTATTAATTGTATTGCTGACATAAATGCTGTGAGAGAAAAAAATTTTAAAATATTTAGTTATTGAGAAATCAACTAAATAAGTTAGATTTGGGTCAATTACTGGGAAAGGTATATTAATCAATTATTTAAGTTGGAGCTTGGAATAATAATTGTGTTTATATAAGTACAGAAAACACAGAAATTGGCCTAGCTCCTATTTCTATATAAAATGTATTCTGTTCTGACAGTATGATAAGTCCAAAGTATACTGGAGCATTATTATGTTGCTTTGTTCATTGTTTTTATTTTTTATCAGTTGAGAAATATAGTTTTTTTTTGGAATGTAAATTAGAATGAGAGAGAGAAGAGATCCATCTCCCCAAGGTGGGAGAAGGAGCCAGACCTAGGAAAACCTGCACTGGCAATAGCTCAATGGACACACAGCTCAGTCAGTGCTTAGAAAAGCAGTGACTGTTTATTGTTTTCCAGATTTAGTTTTCTCTAAGAAATCACATCATTTATAATTGAAACTCATTTTTCTTGTCATTGAATATTTATAATTATTAATGTCTATGCTTTCACTTCTCATAATTGCAATTTGAGATACTTAACTTTTAAGTTTACTTAATTTCTAAAAATGTAATTTCTAGTTTTCAAAGATGATGTTCAATGAGGACTTGACCTTATATTTCTTTCAAATATCAATAACATTTGTTGGCAATCAACTAGAAATGATTTCATGTAATATGAGCTATTATTCTAAATCGATTAAAATATTTCACGTGGGAATTGTAGATTAATTTTTACAATATTATATTACTTCCCATGCAAAATAACGGTGACCTGCTCTAATTTTTCTTCCTCTTTCTTTTTATCGTTCTTTTCCTTACTCAAAGGTCAATCCTATTAATTTTCCTTTGCTGGTTTGTCTGTATCTCACCTATATCTATGCTGGAGTACACCAAGTCTCACTTCATCATGTGACATTAATAATCAATTTTAAATTTCTACCCCTTCTTGCCTCTGAAATTCAAATTCATAGACCATGACTAGCTGTCATCTCTTAGCTCTTAAGGCTAACTTATTCAAAGTGAATTATTTATTTTTCATCCAAACCTGCTCCCTAACATGGTCTTCTCCATTCCAGTACATTATTTTATTCTGCTGGGTGCTCAGTGCTCAGAGATAAAACTGTGGAGTTATTTCAATGTCTGCCTTTTTCTCTTTCTTTCACAGTATGTTCCGCAAAGAGTGTCTGGTTCAACTTCAAATTATTTCTATGTAATGCTTTCACAACCAAGATCCTGGAGCAACATTGTGTTATTGTAAGAGATTCATACAGAATACTTCTTTTCCTGTTCTTACCTGCTACTACTTCTCCATGTCTGTTGACAATATGGCAAGCAGAGTGATTCTTCCCAAAATTAAGTCCAATAATATCACTACTCTGATAAAAGGCAACTAGGGGATTCACTTCTCACTGAAAGTAAAAGTCAACAATGGTTTCTGCTATATCTTTGTTTTAATTTCCTATTTCTTTTCCCCTTACTCACTACATCCCCGTTACCCAGCCTCCTGGCACTCTTAATGTAACAGTCATGGGCTTACTTTAGACTTTTGAGCCTGTGGCAGCCTCTACTTGAAATGTGCGTCCCTAATATCCATGTATCCACGTGGTTTACCCCCACCTCTTTCAGGCTTCTGCTCATCGCCTTCTTTTCAGCTTTATAGTTCATAGCCCAATCTTTGCTTTCCTTATCTAAATAAAGTGTGTGCATGGGGGGCGATTTATAAATACTTATATTTATATAAATATACACACACACAAACATATAAGCATACATATACATAAATATTTATATTCAATTAATATTTTTGAAATATATAATTTCCTCTTTATAGATATACAGAGCTTTTAATTTGGGGAAATTCAACACTAGGTGAATTTTTATAATTGCATCATTTCTTTGAGATTAAGGAAAACATTTTTGAAGTTTTATTAGTTTTTTAAATTCTTATATCAAATATCAATAAAATACAATGAAAAAATGATTTTTTTACTGCTTTAGCAGTATATATTCATGTTTCTTATTTTATTTTGCTTTTGTTTTCAGTTCTACTGAGGTATATTGACAAATACAAAATGTATATATTCAAGGCATACATGATGATTTGATATACTTGTACATAATAAAATAATTGCTAAAATTACTTAATTAATAATTAATTAACAATTAGGTACCATTCTTGTGTGTGTGTGTGTGTGTGTGTGTGTGTGTGTGTGTTTAAGTGAGAAGACTTCACTGGTGTTTTAGCAAATTTTAAGGAAACAATACAGAAATACTAAATACAGCCACTATACTGTACATTAGATCTCCAGATCTTAGTTATTATATAAGCAAAAGTTTTTATCCTTTGGGCATATTCTCATTTTTTCTATCCCCCCCGGCTCTGGAAACTACTGTTTTACTTTCTACTTCTGCGATTTTGACTTTTTGATATATTCCACATATAAATGAGATTACACAGTATTCATCCTTCTGTGTCTGGTTTATTATACTTAACATAATCTTCCAGATTCATCCAAGTTGTTGCAAATGACAGAATTTCCTTATTTTATAATGCTGAATGATATTTAATTGCATGAATAGATAACCTTTTTAATCCATTCATCCATCAGTGAACACTTAGATTGTTTACAATTTTTGGCTATTATGAATACTACTGCAATAAGCATGAGGGTATACACGTCTTTGACATATTGATTCCATTTCCTTTGGGTATATACAAGAGGTGAGATGTCGAATTGTACAATAGTTCTATTTTCAATTTTTCTTTGGGTATACTTATGTCTTTGAGATATTGAGTCTATTTTCTTTGGGTATATACCAGAGATGAGATGCCAGTTTGTACAGTGATTATATTTTTAATTTTTCTAGTAATCTGCATATTGCTTTTCATAATACCTTTATAGATTTAAAATCCCACCAACAGTGTACAAGGGTTCCCTATTCTCTAAGTGCTTATCAGCACTTGTTTTTTCTTTTTGACAATAGCTATTCTAACATATGTCACATCCCATTTTATCTTTGATGTGTGCTTTCTTAATGATTATGTTGATTTTTTTTTCATATGCATGATAGTCATTTGTATGTCTTTGAAAAATATCTATTTTGGTCCTTCATACATTTTTAATAAATATAGTTACTTGCTTTGTTGATATTGAGTTATATGAGTTCTTTTTATATTTTAGATTATAATCCCTTTTCAGATATATGGTTTGCAAATATTTTCTCTCATTCCATAGGTTGCTTTTTCATTCTGTTTATTGTATTATTTGCTGGGCAGAAGTTTATCAGTTTGATGTAATTCCACTTGTTTATTTTTTATTTTGTTGCCTGCACTTTTGGTGTCATATCCAAAACATAATTGCCAAGACAAATGAGGAGGTGTTTTCTTACATTTTCCTAAAGACACTCGATAGTGTAAAGTCTTACATTTAAGGCTTTAATTTATTAAAGTTAATTTCTATATATGGTGTAAGACAAATTCAATTAATCCTTCCCATGGTGATATCAAGCTTTTAAACACTATTTGCTGAATACTATTCTTATTATATTTTCTTGACACCCTTGTTAAATATTCAGCAATAAAATGATCTTTGTAGCATTGTATATAACATTAAATACATAAAAGATACAAATAGATGATTGTTCAGTTAATTACGATCCATACACACGAGATCATTAAAATTTTTTTAAATGTTTTACTAAATTTTGTCATAAAATGCTATCTTTTCCATTGATAATAACACACATAATACATATTACATAATTTTCCAGGATGTTCTGACCTTGGAGGGAATTGGTTTAATTTTATTTTAGATGGAAGAAAACAAAAAGGTTAAAATGAATGTGCATTTATTTTAACTGTTCAAATATTGTTACCAAAGAGCGGGCACATATCATTTTAGTTCCCGTTCAGTTAATGAAATAAAAACATATCTATGTTAAACTAAAAACAGCTTATGCAACTGAAAAATGCACTTACAGAATTTTGTAGCAGAAATAGTAGTCTATTTCCAAAATAAATAAATACATAAATAAATATATATATTTCAAAATATGCACTGTACTATGAAGTTTAGGTGTACAATTTTGTATCATGGACTAATTTAAACTGCAAATTCAAATTCGCACTCTGTTAAATAGTAAGTTTAAAATTCATGACTTAGTCGGGCTCGGTGGCTCAGCCTGTAATCCCGCGCTTCTGGGCGGCTGAGGTGAGTGGATTGCCTTAGCCCGTGGGTTCGAGACATGCCTGGGCAACTTGGCGAGACCTCATCTCTACAATAAATCAAAAATTAGCTGGGCGTGGTAGCACGTGCCTGTAGTTCCAGCTACTTGGAAGGCTGAGGCGGAAGGATCGCCGGAGCCCAGCAGGTCAAGGTTGCGGTGGCCGGGAGCGGCCACTGCACTCCAGTCTGGGCGACAGAGTAAGACTCTAACTCAAAAAAAAAAAAAAAAAAAAAAAAAAAAAAAATTCATGACTTTGTTTTTGATTATTTAATTTTTCTCTTAGGAAGTATAGCAAAATAGCACTTATTAAGAAAGTAAAAACATGCATTCTTATTTTTAATTGGTTTCCTTTTAGAACTTTAATTTACAACTTATAAATTGCCTTGATATAAGTGAAAGTGCCTATTTGTCATGTAATCTTAGTTTTTCAAAGTTGCACTTGATGACTACTTATTGTACCATCTTGTTTTATGACAAACATTGTTCTTTGGTATTATAGAAGCAAATCAATTTTAGAAATATTTTTAAAATTGAAAGGGAGAATATCAATATATACAACATTTACATACCAAATTTCAATAGCCTTTTTGTTTAATTAATCTGTGAAATTTTCCTGTGCGATTATTTTGTCTAAAAAGCAATCACTGCACACTAGCATGATGGCCAGTATCTTTGCGTTAATTTTGCCCTTGCCTTTGTTATTTACCTTATTATTGTTTCGTCAACCTCTCTTTAAGCAATGAATTATTGGTAAATATTCTTTTGAGAAATTTCAAGCGAAATCTACAGAAAACTAAAAATGTGCTTTTCAAATGCTTGTCAATTAGCAGATAAATGTTTAGATTAAAATACTGATATGCAAGAATTTAAATCTTGAGTTTTTTCAAAATACTCTAACAGTTTTGCTTGGTTACTGACATGACCCTCCAGAAAAGTACAGTGGGAGATAGAAGCTGAAAAAGTAATTCATGGAGTATATTTTATAAGAATAGAGAGAGAGCATAATGTGTCCGTATTCCTATTGCCATGTCAGTGGGAAATTTTAAATCATCTTTTGATTCACTAACTTGGAAGATTTTGACAGAACATACTGTGTGCCTAAGAAATTCAGCATCCCGGGTTGCCCACAGCCCTTTGGCTAATTTTGAGTAGAAACAAACACACAAAAAACATTTAGAATGCCTCATTTTGTCCAATAATTATTTGTTTATTTTAATCGGGGATCTCACATTTTGGAGCAAGCCTGCTGGATACTTTGACACGTTTTGAAACTGCATTCTTTTGAAAGACGTTAGTCACAACCTGTAATGGAGTTTCAGTAGTTAGAGTAAACCCACGCCCCAAAGAGGTGGTGTTGATTTTTCAATTCATTATTTCTCTATCCTCGATTAGTAAAACTTACCATGTACTGAAACATCTCCCCCAAAATCATGCAGAAAAATCACATAAATTTAAACACACATCTAGTCTCAATTAAATATCCTATGAAAATTAATATTCCCCAAGGGACTTTTCCATATTTAGCCTTTAAGATTCTACAAAAGTATCTACTCCCTCCGTTTTCTCTCTTACCATTACAATAATATATATACAAACAGACACACACAATTTTCCTTTTTAAAAAGTAGTACCTGTGCACACCGGGCGGGGCTGGGGTGGAGGCGAGGTCAGGCCGCAATTTGCAGGGCGCTCTGGGCACCTGGGCTGTACCTCCGCGTGGAAGGCGTGTGATCCTTGGTGTCGGGGACCCCGCTTCAGAACAGGGGGACGCTCGGGGGGCCGTGTGCAGTTCCCTGCCTGCCCTCCCCGCCCAGGGCTCTGTCATCTTGGAATCTGGGGAGCAGGATTGACCGGTAGCCACTGAGAAGACTCGGTTTTCTCCCCAGGCTCTGCTGACGCGTCCTGAGAGTCCACATCTGGGCTTTTGGTTTTTTAAAGCACATCCTGGATTAGCAAGCAAGCATTCTGTCCACCTGTTTGCTTCTGCGTTTTGTCCTAACGTCCTGCTGATGTTGGCGCCTCTTTTAGTGATTTCAGCGACCTCACTCTGAGCACCGTGCCTGCCCTATCTGTTCCCAGCCACCCCCGGTCACCCACTGTGATGAGGACCAAGCAGGCATTGAGAAACGACGCGTGCCATGGACGTCGTCTGTTGTTCTGTGTTCATGGCTAACTTGTTACACTGGGCTGGGTTGGGTGGGAAGTCTGGGTTTTTGTTTTTGTTTTGTGTGTGGGGGGGGAGATTTTGCACATTTTTTAAAGAAAATCGAATATTGCAACAAATAAAAATAAAAGTAAGAAATTGAAAATTTTAAAGTTTTTATTTTTAGTTCCGTATGCAAATAATCTTCAGTTACTATATTTAGAAGATTTTGAAAAACGTAACGGATTCGAATCACCTCTGAATTTTTTTTTTATAAAACAAGGCAAGTGTGCAGTGGCCACTCCCGGCCACCGCAGCCTCAACCTACTGGGCTCTGGCGATCCTTCTGCCTCAGCCTTGCAAGTAGCTGGAACTACAGGCGCATGCTACCACGCCCGGCTAATTTTATTGCAGAGATGAGGTCTCACAATTTGCCCAGGCGGGTCTTGAACCCACGGGCTCAGACAATCCACTCACCTCAGCCACCCAAAGCGCGGGATTACGGGCTAAGCCACCGAGCCCAGCTCACTTTTAACTTTCAAATGCCTTTCTTCTTATATCATATTGATTACCATGCTTTTTGTTTTTCTATATATTATTTTTAACATCTCTCAATATGTAGTAATAAATGTTTATGTTTGCAAAAATAATAATATTTTGGATTTTATTTTATCCAACGTAGATTATCTAATATATAAACCACGTTAGAAAAATTAGGAAAGATTATACAAATTGCAAGGCAAAAATCATTAAATGAAAATCAGTTTTCAGTGAATAAATATCGCGTTTGTTCATAAGATGAACAAATAGTTTCATTCACTGGCAAAGATATTACTTGCATTTTGCCTTTGGGTATTTTCTTTTATTACTTTTAGGTTTAATTCAATTAGCATGCTTTTTTGTATTAGTCAATAATGATAAAAACGTCTGTGTTTGAGAACTTTGATTATAAAACGGCAATTACCATATAATATCTTTTATTAATTTAATTGTTCATAAACCTTTGTATTTACAACATTTTGTGGAGAGAAACTAGTATAAGTTTACAGTGTGAAAATATACATATCATACTTACATATAACGTTCAATTACAGGCACATGGATTGTTGAATTATATGGTATAAGATGACTGGTAGTCAGCAATAAGTCTACTGTGTTTGTAAAGAACAGTAAAAATAAAATGCTATGCAAATAAACAAAATGCCCACTACCATGTACAACTCCTCTATCTCTACTCACCCTTCCAACACAGACACAGACAGATATCTTGCAAACTGTGAGCCAACATTAATGACTTAGTGGTTTCCATCCCTGCTTTTTAAAATCATTTTTAGACATTTTCTTTGCTTTATTGAAGTGTAATTTAAGTATACTTACAAACATCTGCAAAATCATGTAGCTGATGAAAGAATATTATCCAGAGTAAAGAACTTGTACAAATCATTAAGACAATGAATCTAGATAGCCGTAAATAATCCAATAAAAATCATAATCCAAAAAATACAATTAACTTATTTCAAAGTTACAGATTAATGAGAATTTGTAATAGTATACACCTGTGTAATCTTGCTTAAAGTCAAGGTATAGAACAGTATCATCAACCTAAAAATTGCCTTTCTACCACCTTGCAGTCAATTTTCTCTCTTAACCTTCAGGTCAGGGTAAGAGCTCATCTTTTGTGTCTGACTTCTTTTACTTAATATAATATTTTTTGTGTTTATCCATGTTAGTTTATATTTCTTATAAATATATAACACAACATATATGTTATATTGAGATATTTTACATTTGTTATTTTATATTTTATTTACTTTTTATTGTTGAGAAGCATTACTTAGAATCCACCATAATTTATCAATTCAATTTTGTTGAATGGATGAATGAATGTTCGCTTATAATTTTATATGCAGACATATGTTTACTTTTTCCTGAATAAATACCTAGGAGTAAAATCTCAGGTTTACATGTTAAGTGTATATTTAGCATTGCATATAAAACAGCAATGTCACATTTTTTCACAATGATCGTATAAATTTATTTCCCACAGCAATATATAGCCTTACAACTGCTCCACAAGTTTACCAACATTGGGAATGTCCAGTTTTTTTGTACGTTTGCTTTTTTTTTTTGAGTTGGTGTCTCACTTCATTGCCCAGGCTGTAGTTAGTGCAGCGGCATGCTCACGGCCACCCCAGCGATGACCTGCTGGGCTCCGGTAATCCTTCCAACTCAACTTTCCAAGTAGCCGGAACTACAGACGCATGCTACCACGCCTGACTAATTTTTATTTTATTGTAGAGACGAGGTCTTGTCAAATTACCTGGGCTGGTCTCGAACCCCCAGGCTCAGGCAATCCACTTACCTCGGCCTCCCAAATCGCTGGAATTACAGGCTGAGCAAAAGAGCCCAGCCCTTTTTTTTTTTTTTTTTTTTTTTTTTTAAGTTGGAGTCTCACTCTGTCACCCAGACTGCAGCACAGTGGCAGCTCCCGGCCACCGCAGCCTCAACCTGCTGGGCTCCAGCGATCCTTCCGCCTCAGCCTTCCGAGTAGCTGGAACTGCAGATTCGCGCTACCACACCTGGCTCATTTTGATTTTTTTTATCGTAGAGATGAGGTCTCGACAAGTTGCCCAGGCGGGTCTCGAACCCTTGTGCTCAGGCAGTCCACTCACCTCAGCCTCCCAAAGGCGCGGGATTACAGGCTGAGCCACTGAGCCCGGTTCTTTTTTTTTTTTTTTTTTAATTAGAGACACCAGGTCTTGTGTGCTAGTGTCTTATTTTAGCTTTGGTCATTTACCAGATAACTAGTGAAATACAGTGCCTTTTCCTGATCTTTTTAGTTATTTATTTAAAGTTTTGTTTTAATAGTGTATTCAAATGTTTTGCCTATTTTTTATATTTTATTTGTTAAAATTAATTAATTTATTATAGAATTGTGAGGTTCAAGTGAGGATTAACTGCATAAGTAGTCTGCATGTAAATGAAGTTTGGGTTTCTATCTGGCCCTCACTATTTCTGGCAATGGACCAGTTACCCCTTATGCTGACACAGGCCTCCTGCCCCCCTTCCTTCTTCCCTCCCCTAGGAGTGCCCAGCAACTGCCAATCTCACCCTTGTGCTAATGTAACTAGTGTTCAGAACCCAGTTATGAGTGAGTATATGCAATATTTAGTCCTTTGTTTCTGTGATAGTGCACCTAATGTGATGGTCTCCAACCTCATCTAAGTTGTAAAGTCTATGATTTTTTTCTTTTTGTGTAATACTCCATTGTGTACATGTACCACAGTTTCTTTATCCAGTCCACTTTCAGTGGACAGCAGGGTTGGTTCCATGTTTTTGCTCTTGCAAATACTGTAGCAATACACACATGTGTGCAGGTGTCTTTTTTGTAGAGCAATATATGTTCCTCCAACTGTGTTCCAAAGAGAGTTACTGCTGGATGATGTAGAAGATTAATTTTTAGTTCTTTCAGGAATCACCATACTGCTTTCCATAGAGGCCGAACCAGGAAGCATTCTCTTTTCTGCACACCCATACCAGCACCTGTTGCTTTTTTTACTTAATAAGGATAGCTATCATTACTGGAGTTAAGTGGTATCTTATTGTAGTTTTGATTTACATTTCTCTGATGATCAGTGAGGCAAAAATTTTTTTCATGTGTCTGTTGACTGCTTGTACTTCATCTTTTAAGAAGTGTCTGTTCATGTCATTTGCCTGTTTTAATGTGGGTGGTTGTTTTTTTCTTTCACTTTGAGTTTCTTGCAGATCTGGTTGTTAAGTCTCTGCCATATGCCTAATTTGCAAATATATTTTTTTCCCATTCTGTGTGTTGTCTCTTTACTCTCTTGATGATTTCTTCTACTCTGCTTGTATGGCTTTCACTTTTGAGAACTTGACCTAGAATCCATTTCCTACTTCAATGTGCTTAAGAGTGTTGCCTAGGTTTTCTTCTTGTGCTAATTAGTTTTTTATTTATATAGTTTTTGTGTGTGTACTCAAATGTTTTGCCTATATTTTATTTTTTATTTGTCAAAATTTGTTTATTTGATAAAATTAATAATTATATTTTGGGGCTTTACATGTAGGACTTTTATCCATCTTGAGTTTATTTTTGTATTTGGTGATAGGTAGGGGGTCCGTTTTCATTATTCTCCATGTGGTTAGTCAGTTTTACCAACACCATTTGCTAAGTATAATTCCCTTTCCCCAATGATTGCTATTGGTAGCTTTGTCAAAGATGACTTGGTTGAGGGATTGTGTTTTCACTTCCAAAACATCTGTCCTATCCCATTGGTTTATTTGCCTATTTCTGTACAAATACCATTCCATCTTGGTTACTGTAGCCTTGTATTAAAGTTTGAAGTCTTGAACTTTAATACTTCCCATTTTGTTCCTTTTGTTAAGGATTGTTTTGGTTATCTGTGCTCTTTTTTTGTTTCCATACAAATGTCTATGTTGTCATTTCCAGGTCCCTGAAAAATTATGGTGGTAATTTGATGGGTATTGCAGTGAATCTGTAGATTGCCTTGTATCGAATGGACCTCTTGACAATAGTGATTCTTCCAAACCATTAGCATGTTTTTTTGCTTTTTGTTTTTCCATTTGTGTCATCCTTGATTTCTTTGAGCAACATTTTATAGTTTTCGTTGTAAAAGTATTTTACTTCTCTGGTTAGCTCTGAAAACATTCAAAAGTTTATCAGAGATGACTATGAACACCTGCATGCAAATAAACTAGAAAATCTAAAGAAAATTGAGGATTTTCTCACATCACACGACCTCCTAAGGTTAAAACAAGAAGATATTGATACTCTCAATAGACCAATATCAATCCAGGAAATTGACTTAGTCATAAGAATCATCCCTGTCAAAAAAGCCCTTGACCAGATGGCTTCCCAGCTAAATTCTGTAAGACATACAAGGAGGAGCCGATACCAATCTTACTCATAGTATTTCAGGAAATTGAGAAGGATGGAATTCTCCCTAACTCAGTATATAAAGCTAGCATCATACTGTATAATCAAACCTGGCAAAGACCAAATGAGGAAAAAGAATTACGGACAAAACTCCTTGATAATTATAGAGGCAAAAACTCTCAACAAAGTCCTAGCAAATCCTATCCAATAACATATTGCATTTCTATACACCAGCAACAATCATCTATCTGACCAGGTGGAGTTCATTCCTAGGGTTGCAAGGCTGTTTTAACATTTGCAAAACCATAACGTAATTCAGCACATCAACAGATATAAAACCAAGAACCACATGATTATCTCATTAGATACAGAAAGCATTTGACAAAATCTAGCTGCCCTTCTTGATAAAAACCCTTGAGTATCTAGGCGTAGAAGGAACATTTCTCAAGACAATAAGAGCCATGTACGATAAAGCCACAGCCAACAGTTTGCTCAATAGGCAGAAGCTGGAAGTATTCCTTCTAAGAACAGGAACAAGACAAGGATGCCCAGTCTCACCCCTCTTATTCAACATAGTACTAAAAGTCCTAGTCAGAGCAATCAGGCAAGAGAAGGAATTCAGGGGTATCCAAATAGGAAAAATAAAGTTAACCTATCCCTTTTTGCAGATGATATAATTCTATACCTAGAAAACCCTAGGGAATCCATCAAAAACCTCTTCTCACTGATAAAAAAATCTGGTACATATACATGATGGACTATCATGCAACCATAAATATGGACAAAATCATGAACTTCACAGCAACTTGGATGGACTTAGAATTTGTAATACTGAGTGATCTATCACATAAACAAAGAAGTGAGTATCACATGTTCTCACTCATAAGTGGACCTTGAACAATTATTGTAATACTATAAGCAAAAGATTGGCAGTAGTAGGAAATTTCCAAATGGGGGTGGGATATGGGATTGGCAGTAGTGAGAATCTGCCGGGGGAGGGGGAGGATGGGGCACACCTCATCAACAAGGGTACCAGCATAATAAACATTTGTATACCTAACCCTGAATTGTACCCTACATCTTTAAAATAAAAAAAGTAAAAAATATATATTAAAAATATTATTGAACTTCAAATTCATGAAAATGATATACTGAAATAGCACTATTATATTAATCCACTTACACGAAGTTCAGGAAAAAGTCAAAGTAATCCATAATGATAGAAATTATAAATGATTGCTGGTAAAAGAGGAGAATTATTTTTAAAATGGCACCAGAAAACTTTCTGGGGGCAATGAATACATTTTTTTATATATTGGGGGTTGGTATTATGTGGGTATATACAATTGTCAAAATTCATTCAACTGAATAATTAAGATATGTATATTTTATATTTTTTCTATTCTAAAAATATTAGAAAATATTTTAAAATTATATAGTGACGTATACCAATGTTAATAAGTAATACAGTCACATTAGTAATATATTGAGTTTTTATATACATGTTGATGTGTTTCTATCACTTTATATTATTTTCCACTGATATAAATTCACATCCCAAAATCTATTAATATGATTAAAATAGCTTGATAGTAAGTATTAACATGTAAGAAACCTAGTATATTCTTAAGAAAAATATCTAAAACTTAATTTGTTCTTCTCAGGTATCTAGTCTTCTATATTAACTTAAAAATATTAATTCAGTTCTGTATTAGCCATAGGTCAGTGTTCTCCAAAGATGGAGAACAAGTAGAAAAATATATAAATAATTATGAACAAATTTATAAAGTTATTATTTTATATATATTGTAAGCTTATAAAATTATTATAAATCAACTTATATTTCTAGATAATATAGATATTGATATGTACTAATATATAAAATATTCATTTTATGTATATATGCTTATATAAATTAGTAAAATAATTTTAAGTGCTGAAAAATCTCAAGATCTATAGACGGTAACTGATGGCATTATCTTGTCTAAGTCTAAAGACATAAGACACAAGAGAACTGATAGGTTAAATGCCAGCCTGAGTCTCATTCCAGAGGCAGAAGACCACTGGCAACTGCCAGACAGAGAAAGCAGATTTTTCTCTTAAAAGGATATTTTGTTTTATTTAGCCCTTCAATGGATTGAATGACGCTCACTCACACTAAGGAGGACAACTTGCTTTTACTGAGTTTACTGAATCAAATGTTAATATCTTCCCAAAGCATGCTCAAAGACACACATTGAATACTTTTTGATGAAATATCTAAGTACTCTGTAAGATTTACACATAAAATGATCTATAAAAAGTTCTGAAAATAATACCATGAATAGGATAAAATATTTTCTATATTAATTTTTGAATACATAGTATTAATATATAATGTGAGCTAAATTATAAAAAAATACAGCTACCAGTTAAAAATGGTATAGTTGCCATTTATCATTTTCTATATATTATTTTAAATTTATCTCCTAAAGGTAGAATGCTAAAATAAATAAAATAGACGGGCTCGGTGGCTCAGCCTGTAATCCCGCGCCTTTGGGAGGCTGAGGTGAGTGGATTGCCTGAGCCCGCGGGTTCGAGACCCGCCTGGGCAGGCGAGACCTCATCTCTACAATAAATCAAGAAATCAGCCGGGCATGGTGGCGCATGCCTGTAATTCCAGCTACTCGGAAGGCTGAGGCGGAAGGATCGCCGGAGCCCAGCAGGTCGAGGCTGCGGTGGCCGGGAGCGGCCACTGCACTCCAGTCTGGGCGACAGAGAGAGACTCCAACTCAATAAATAATAAACAAACAAACAAACAAACAAACAAACAAATAAATAAAATATCCTTTAGTTATCTGGTATATTTATATATTATTTCTCATTCCATTTGTTAAAATAGTGAATTATGTGGTTAGAGTTTAAATTAGTATTGCTATCTGGCTATTCTGAAATAATGCCTCAATTGTGTTATGAGAGTCTTTTAATATTTTACATAATTCAATATACTAATCATTCTACTTTAATTAATGAAATAAATGTATTGCTTTAAACTAAATATAAGAGAAATTTGTAATGACAGTTTTTGGTGATCTCAAATAGTTAATAATTTAGACAACTCATTCTAAGAAAAATATATTTCTTAAATTTTTAACTTAACTGTACAATAATCTATGTAATTTTTGTAATGCTTTTTGTTATCTGTAAAAAAAAGTACTATAAAAAAGTATATCTTCAACACCTTGAGTAAATGAAAATGAATGTTTAGAACCATTTATTATTAGAAATTACATTATATTCAGATACTAAAGAAACTAGATAAATTTAGATAGAGCAAAAAATAAAACAACAAAAAAGTTTGCAAAAAATGTAGATGTAAACTATAATCATTTTGCTTACTATTACTGGTTTCTAATATCAAGAATTGTTTTATGCTAAAATCCATTAAATAAATACAATGAATAAATATATCAATATGCTTCCTGAATGTGTTCTATTAAAAAATGTTCTCTATGTTACAATAAATACCTATATGAGAAAGAAATATTTTTTTCTATTGACTCAGCTAATATTCTGAAGTCTAAGTTATGATTATGACTCTAGCAACCATTATACAAACTTACAAAATTTTATTTTCCGCTATTCAGAAAAAAAATTACAAGTTGGAGCCACTGGTTATGACAAATCATTTTGTTAAATGACAAATATTGTATTTTCATTTTATCATAGGTAAATAAACATTGTATTTTATTAGGAAATATCACTTGTTTAATAGAAATTTGCACCGTGAAAATTGACACCTTTGCCTCCTCCCCATGGTCCACTGTGCACACAGAATGAATCCTCAAGGTGAAGAGATAATAGCCAATGAAAGATGCAAATGGAATATAAGAATCTGGAAAAGAAAGATGAGATGTAAAAGACTCATCAGAGCACATAAAGTGGAAACCAAGGTATCTAGAAGGGGAAAGAAAGCATCAAGCAGACTTTATAATGGATTTGGGAGAAAGAACAATATCTTCCAAAAAAACTTCTCAGGCTTATTGTACACTAAAGGGATATTTAATCATTGATAGTGCAATTTACTCAAAATTTATGTGGTAGGATATCCTGCAACAAGCTGTCCAAAGAAATGATGCCTCACATCCTAAGTCTTCTTAAAATATCCGGAGTTGTGTGCATTTATATAACAATAATTTTATGTATCAGTTACTCAATATTCTGGTAGATAAACAGATATGAAAATACTGAAATAGACTTCTTTGGTTTTCACATGCAAAATATTTAAAACTACAACTTATATACCTTTAAACTTTAAACTCCAGCAAGAAGCTGGAATATTTCACTATAGGTGGTGAATATCATACTTGGATATGTTGATAAATAGGATTTTTCTCCAATACTTGTGAAGTAATAGTTTCTATGAAGTGTGTGGCATGCTATATATTAAAATAAGAAAATTGTTCTTAGGTTTGAAATATAGTTAAAGATCATTGCATCTGTCTTTCAAATGCACTTGAAAACCACTTTGTAAAATTTTAAAAGTATTTAAAATCAGTGCACCATGCTAAGTTCCCCATTCTTGTAGTAAGTTCCCTTTTATATTCCTTTATTAGCCTTAAAATTTCTCTCTCAGTAAATATCTCAAATTATAGTTTGACTTTTTTTCTCCTTTTTAAAAAAAATTTCTTTACTTTTTTTTCTTTTCTTCCCCCTAAAAAAAAAAAAAAAGAAAAAGAAAAAACAAAAAGCCACACCAACCATGGTATATATATACATGGGGTTCGCCAAAAATATATATACACTTAAGACATGTTATCTGTGTATTACTTTTCAAAGTTAAATTGAATGACAGTTCCAGTGTGTAGTAAGACGATCACTAAGAAGTTGGCATTAATTAAATGAATGCTAGAATCACCATGCCACAGGCAAGATAGTCAAAGAAAATGGCAGAAACACAGTTGTCCGTTGAGGTGTGAAAGACCATTTTGAACAGGTGCAGTTGAGTTTCCCCAACATTCTCCTGATTAACACCACTCTGCTTCTACCCATGAGAGAGCTTAGAGAAAGTAATGTACAGTAAAAATCTGGCTATACTGGCAGTACTTCAGGAAGAAATTGAAACAGCATGCTCAATGATACAAGTGGACACCTCAGTGAATGTTGCTCAAGCAGCAGCCTTTGATGATCAGAAGTGTCTGGATGCAGATGGTAACCAACTGATCACCTCTTGTAATTGTAGAAGTCAAACGTGACTTGTATTCATCTTTTGCTATCGGTATGTATTATTACAATCTTTTTTTTTTTTTTTTTTTTGAGTTGGAGTCTCACTCTGTTGCCCAGACTGGAGTGCAGTGGCCGCTCCCGGCCACCGCAGCCTCGACCCACTGGGCTCTGGCGATCCTTCCACCTCAGCCTTCCGAGTAGTCGGAATTACAGGCGCGCGCTACCACGCCCAGCTGATTTTTTGATTTATTGTAGAGATGAAGTCTTTCCAAGTTGCCCAGGCGGGTCTCGAACCGGCAGGCTCAGGCAATCCACTCACCTCAGCCTCCCAAAGGCGCGGGATTACAGGCTTAATACAGTTTTTTTTCCTTTCTTAAAATGTGTATACTGTTTATGGCACCCTCTGTATGTATGTATGTGTGTGTATGTATATATATATATATATATATATATATATATATATATATACACATACATATTTTTTGACAATATTAAAAACTATAGTTAATTAATTGGCTTTACTATTTTCAAACTTGGCAGAATGTTTTCTTGTTGTCATAGATTTTTATTTTAATTTTACTATTTAGATATTTATTATAAAAAACATGGCATATTATAAAACTACCACCTGAAATACAAAGCATATCAAATTGCTCAGTAGTAATTAGATATTGAAAAACATCAAACCAAAAAAACAGTGTTTCAGAGAGAACCATTGAGAAACATCTGCCACTCCTAAATATAATTAAGTAATCAGCTAAGATGGGCCATGTGTTATTAAGCAACTCTTCTTTAGTATATTTTCATCAGATCTCTAATCACTTGTGAAGTAATAGTTTCTGTGAAGTGTGTGACATGGCATATATTGAAATAAAAAAAATTGTTCTTAGATTTAAAATGTAGTTAAAGATCGCTGCATCTGTCTTTCAAATGCTTTTTAAAAACACTTTGTATAATTTTACAAGTATTAAAAATCAGTGTGCCATGCTAAGTTCCCCATTCTTATAGTATTTTTTTTTTCCTTTATAGACTTAAAATTTCTTGCTCAACAAATGTCTCAAATCATAGCTTGATTTTTTTCCTCTTCTTTTTTGTTATTCTAATTTATTTATTTTTTTCTTGTTTTCTCCTCCCCCAGAATGAACCACACCAACAATGATATTAATTGTAATATGATATTCTACTCATAAAACATTGTCTTTATCAAACTTTTTTCCATCTATATACACATTGTAAAATTAAAATAATTCTCAGCTCCTCCTTTCAATGTTTCCTTTGTTATCTAAAATATAAATGAGACAATGTTTCAGTCTAACAGACTGATGCCTTGAATCTCCTGTATTATTCATGCTCAAATTTTAATCTACATTACAATGTTACAAGTCATTTGCCTGGATCTGCCACAAAACTTGTTTCCACAGCCATGGCTCAGGATCAAGTATTAGCTGTTTTATTTCTAAAATGGTTTCCTAATCATGAATATGTTGTTTTCTATCTCTCATTTATTTTCCACGTATCGTAAGCCTAAATGAGATATTCTTTCACAGGCTTTTAAAAATGACCTTTATTCATATTAATCAGCACACTTACAATCAATTCTGTTATTCATTCTGTTTGTTTCTTATGGAATCAACAAATTGTACTAGTGATATATTTCTAGTTTATGAGGTTTAGAAAAAAATATCTATTGTCAAGTTTCCAGCAACATCTCTTTGAGTACATAAAATTTTTCATGTGGACTAGATTTTAAAATATGAAATATACATAACCTTATTTGCTAATCCCCCACGTTTATAATAAACAATATATAATTAATATAAAAATAAATATATAATGCTGTTAGATTAAAGGGTTGTTAGCAGAAAATAAAATGTGAGCCATTCATAGAAATTGAAAGCATATGTGATCATGTTAATAAGACAAGAAGAAACAATTAGCCAAATATATGCAAGATATTGGTAAAATAAAGGGAATTGATCCAGAATAATTCTGAGATCATAGTGAGAAATATGAAGAGGAGATGACAATAAAACTTGTTAGAATAGTTTTATTTTTAAAGATTTGGAGAAATTATGCAATTCTGAATGTAAATTTTAATAGTACATAAAAAATATGGGAAAGATACCCGGGCTCGGTGGCTCAGCCTGTAATCCCGCGCCTTTGGGAGGCTGAGGTGAGTGGATTGCCTGAGCCCGCGGGTTCGAGACCCGCCTGGGCAGCAAGACCGCATCTCTACAATAAATAAAAAACTCAGCCGGGCGTGGTAGCGCATGCCTGTAGTTCCAGCTACTTGGAAGGCGGAGGCGGAAGGATAGGCGGAGGCGGAAGGATCGCCGGAGCTCAGCAGGTCGAGGCTGCAGTGGCCGGAAGCGGCCACTGCACTCCAGTCTGGGCGACAGAGTGAGACTCCAACTCAAAAAAAAAAAAAATGGGAAAGAAAACAAACCCAAAGTAGAAGCAGCAAATATTTCTCTATTTATTTGTTACAAAAGTGTGGATCAGCTGTGTATGCCAATTTATACAGTCATCAGAAACACTGCCATTAAAAAGAGAGTTACATGCAGAAAGGATTTGTATCAACTCAGACAAACAAACACATCATTATAAGGTACAAATGCAGAGACAATTTGTAAATAAAATGTTGGTAAACAGCATTACTTTTCAAAAAAGAAGTAATATAGAGCATCTCCTTTTATTTTGTTTTTGTTTTCTCACAAAACATTCACCTCTCCAAAAAAAAAAATGTTTACAATGTGCCAAAAAAGCACATGAAACACTTCATATGCTTAACTATTAGAGAAAGAGAAATAGGAAATTTCATTAACTATCAATATATGCTAGTGGTAAGTACGACTGATAATATCAAGGGTTGAGGAAGCAGAAGAGCTGAAACTTAAACATTCCTGGTGGGAATGTAAAATAATACAGCCATTGTAGAGAAATGTTTTGCAGTTTCACTTATCATATGATCTGGACATTTTTATGTTATTTTGCTTTTAATTGCCACACAATAATTGTATATATTTGTGAGGTAAAGTGTGGGGTTTCAATACATATATACATTGTGAAATGATCAAATCATAGTAAATAGCATATACATACCCCCAAACATCTGTCATTTATTTGTGGTGATAAAGTTAAAAATTGTCTTTATTACCTATTTTGAAGTATTCAATGCATTATTATTAACTGTAGTCACCCTACTGTGAAATACAGCCCAAGAACCTATTCTTCCTATTAAATGTAACTTTGTACCCATTTACCAACCTCTCTTATCTCCCCTCATACTTCCCACCCTCAAGTAACCACTATTTTACTCTCGACTGTTACAAAATGTCCAACATTTTCTCTCTCTTTTTCTTTTCTTTTGAAAGCTGGATTTATTGAGATCACAGAAAAGCTCCTAGAGCAGGAGGGGACCCAAGGGGGTTGCTCTTCTAATTTCTCGTAACAATTTAGATTCTATATATGAATGAAATGATGCGATTGTCCTTCTGCATTTGGCTTATTTCACTTAACATAATGCCTTATAGGTATTACTATGTTGCTGCCAGTGACAGGATTTCATTCATTTTCATGGCTATATAATATTCTGTTGTTTATATAAAGTCACATATTTTTTATTCATTCATCTTCTGGTGGACGTTAAGATCAATTCCATATTTTGGCTAATGTGAATAGTGCTGTAATAAACATGACAGTGAAACTATATATTTGATATGTTGGGTTTTTTTTTCCTTTGAGCATATACTTTGTAGTGAGATTGTTTAATTATATGGCAGCTATATATTTTTGAGGAACTTTCATTCTTTCATTCTGTTATCCAGAATAACTATACTAGTTTGCATTCCCAGCAACAGTGTGGAAGTGCTCCTCTTTTCCACAATCCTCACCAGCATTTGTTATTTCCTGTCTTTTTTATAAGAGTCACTCTAACTGAAGGGAGGTTAGATATCACGATGTGGATTTAATTTTAATTTTCCTACTCATTAATAATCTTGAACATGTTCTCATATATCTGCTGGTTATTTTTTATGTCTTCTCTTGAGAAATACTTATTCAGATCATTTGCTTATTTCAAAATCTTTTCTTCTTTATGCTATTGCTTTGCTTAAGTTTCCTATATATTCTGAATATTAATTCCTTGCCAGATGCTTAATTAGCTTATATTTTATTTCATTCTGTAGTTTGGTTCTTTGCTCTCTTGGTTTTTTTCTTAAAGGTACAGAAGCTTTTTAGTTTGATGTAATCCCATGTGTCTAATTTTACTTTTGTTACCTGTGTTTTTGAGGGCTTATTTAAAAAAAAAGATCCTTGCCTGGATCAATGTCATGATGTGTTTCTCATGGTAATGTTCTAGTTATGGTCTTACATTTACATTTTTAATCTATTTTGAGCTAATTTTTGTAAGTAGTAAGAGATAGGTGACTAGTTTTATGCATCTGCATATGTATATGCAGTTTTTCAAGTACCATTTATTGAAGACACTGGACTTTTCCCAGCATGTGTTCCAGGCATCAATGTCAAAAGTCAGTCTCCTGTAAGTACATGGATTTTTATCTGAGTTTTCTATTCTGTTCCATTGGTTCAAAATGCATATATTTGCCAGTACCATGCTGTTTTGGTTACTATTGTTGTGTAGTGTATTTTAAAGTCAGGTAGCATGACACCTCCAGTTTTGTTCTTTTTGCTCAAGGTTACTTGTTCTATCTGGGGTCTTTTGGCATTCCACATAAAATATAGAATTGTTTCTTCTCTATTTTGGTAAATAATGTATTTGGTATTTTAATAAGAATTCTAATGAATCTGTAGATCACTTTGGGTAATGTAGATATTATAATAATAATAATTTGAATACATGAGCACAGGATTTTTTTATTTATTAGTGTCATCTTTGATTTCTTTCACCTATGCTTTACAATTTTATTATGGATTTTCTTCACTTCCTTAGTTAAATTTACTCCCAGGTATTTTATTTTAGTTATTGTGAGAGGGATTGATCACTTGATTAGTTTTCTAGACAGTTTCCTATTGGCATATAAAAATGTTACTGATTTTTGTATGATAAATTTGTATTCTGAAACTTAACTGAAATTGTATACATGTTCTAATGGCTTTTTGGTGGATTCTGTAGAGTTAATATGTAAAAGCTCATGTCAACAACAAAACAATGACAATTTGTCTTTCTCCTTTTCACATTAGATGTCCTTTATTTCCTTCCCAGGCCTAATTGCTCTGGCTAGCATTTCCAGCATTATAATGAATAGAAATGAGGACAGTGGGCATCTCTGTTTGAGATTTTAGAGGAAACATTCTCAGTTTTTCTCAATTTATTATGATGTTAGCTGTGGGTTTAGCATATATGAATTTTACTATATTGAAGTATATCATGTTCTTTCAATACCTAATTTATGTGGGGTTTTATCATGAAGAGAGTATGGATTTCATTTAATGCCTTTCTGGAGCTATTGAGATGTTCACATGGTTTTGTTCCTCACTCTGTCAATATGATAACTTTTTTTTTTTTTTTTTTGAGTCAGGCTTTCATTGTCCTGGGTTCAGATGACACTTCTGCCTCAGCCTCCTGAGTAGCTGGGACTACAGGCATGTGTCACCACACTAGGTTAATTTTCTTTTACATTTTTTTTTTTTTAGAGATGAAGTACTGCTATGTTGTCCAGACTGGTCTCAAACATCCAGGATCAAGCAATCCTCTTGCCTCAGCCTCCCAAAATTCCGGGATTACAGGTGTAAGCCACTGTGCTAGTCAGTTAATGTGATGGCAGTTACATACAAAATGACAATTTATTTTTTGATTTATAAAATAAATCAAATTAAAATTTAAGAAAAGCAAAGACTAGAGAACCAAAAATATAAGTATCATGTAAGCAGGTAGTTACAGTATACATATAGTAATATAATACTTTATATTAGGCTATAATAAGTTGGCAACATATACTATGAACTTCAAAGGAACAACTTAATGGCAGACAAAGAATTATCATAAAAATATAATAATACATAAGGTTAAATATTGAAAAAACTAAATTAACTTTTTAAATTGTGAGGTCAGATTTAGTGACCCATGCCTTTAATTCCTGCACTTTGGATGTTCAAGGTAGGAGGACTGCTTAAGTCCAGGAATTCAAGATCAGCCTAGGCAACATAGTGAAGTCTAATTTATAAAATAAAAAAAAATAAAAATTAGAAAAATTAACCAGGCATGGTGTTACACACTTGTAGTCCCAGTTACTCGAGAAACTAGTCCAGGGTTTTGAGGTTGCAGTGAGCTATGATCATACCACTGCAAACCAGCTTAGGCAACAGAGATCTTGACTTGGGGAAAAAATTATGTATGCAGAGAGAGAGAAGAGAGAGAGAGAGAGAGAGAGAGAGAGAGAAGAGAAAAAAAAATTAGCGCAACAGGTATGGCTTTTTATTCCTTACATGTTTCCAAAGAAGTCTAGGAACATGACTTACCCTTGACCAGACCAAACCCTGGATAAAGTGGCCCTCAGTAGACATGAAAATGCCAAGAATGATGATATGCACCTAGTTTTTTGTAAGTGTCCTAATCTGTGGTCATCATAGCTGTTTGTATAGCCATATGTTCCTAGGTGGACTGTGCTTTATAACCGACTTGAACTCTAAGACTCATTGAACTTCACTGTGAAGAGAAATTGTACACATATTCATAGTTGGATGCTAAGCCGAAAGCACATCCTGAGCAGCTACAGACAGAAAAAGACTCAGAAGTCTATACCTGACTACTCTGACTTTTGTCAATGCATATCTTTTTCTTACTTTGAGTTTTTTGCTAGAATAATCCTCAGCCATGAGTATAACCTATGATGTAGTCAGGTAAGGCCTTTGAGCAAACAGTAAACTTGAGAGTGGTCTTGAGACTGCCAAAACATAGAGATAGATGAAGAAAAAGTAGTTATATGAAATGTTAAAACTCATCTATAGTAAAAATTATATTAATTATAAACAGTTTAAAAACTCAATTGAAAGGCAGCGATTGAAATATCAACTAAAATAACAAGAATAAATTATATAGTCTGTAAGAAACCCATTTAATTAAAAATAAATAGGTCTATTATAAAAATAAAAGGTGAAAATGCCAATGAAAAAGAAATAAAGTAACCACATTAATCTAAGAAAATTAGATGTCAGAAAAACAAAAATTTCCTAGAATAATGTGTCATTTCATAATAATAAAAGAATCATTTCATTAACCTAGCTTTAAAATGTTCAAGCACTTAGTAACAAACCTTTAACGTATATTATAGAACTAAAAAAAAATAACTAGACATATTCATAATCATAGGTTTCAACAACTTTTCATTAACTGATCAAGTAAGTAAATGGAATATCAATAGGTTTGGAAATATCTTAAGCAATACTATGGACCAACTTAAAGTAACTGAGACTGTGGTGAGCTGTGATCATATGATTACACTCTATCTTAAGCAACAGAGTGAAACCTCGACTCAAAAAATAAAAAAGAAGTAAATAAGAAAATAATAATGATTTAAAAATATTAGCAAAACAGGTGGCTTTTGATTTCTTTCATGTCTCCAGAGAAGTCTAGAAATGTGACTTACCCATGGCCAAATCCTGATAGGTGGGCCTCAGTAGACACAGGAATACCGGACATGATGATATGTATTACCCGGCCATTCCCCCCCTATGTACTTAGCCATAATTAATTAAACCATATACTCACACAAAAACCTTTGTAAAGATGTTCATAAGAAGCATTATTTATTTATTTGTTTATTTATTTCTCTCTTTCTCTCTCTGTCTTTTTCTTTTTTTTTTTTTTTTTTTTTTAGTTGGAGCTTCACTCTTGTTACCCAGGCTGGAGTGCAGTGGCACAATCATGGTTACCGCAGCCCCAACCTGCTGCTGCTGGGTTTAGACTATCCTTCTGCCTCAGCCTTCCAAGTAGCTGGAACTACAGGTGCGCACCACTATGTCTGACTAGTTTTGTGTGTGTGTGTGTGAGTTATTGTAGAGGAGAGGTCTCACCAAATTGCCCAGGCTGGTCTTTAAACCCTAGGTTCAGGCAATACTCTTGCCTCAGCCTCCCAAAGTGCTGGGATTACAGGCTGAGCCACCGCACCTGTTCAAGAAGCATTATTTCTAAAAATAAAGAATTCAAACATGTATAAATAAGAAAATGAACAAACATCCATACAACAGAAGTCAAGTCCTGGATTTAAAAATGGAAAACTGATATACATTACAAAATGAATGAATCTCAAAATAGTATTTTGAATGATAAAAGCCAGAACTAGGGCATATTTGCTAAGTTTCTAGAAAACAAAAAACTACAGTAACAAAAAGCATATTAGTGTAGTGGGGAAGTGTGGGAATAGAGAAGAACACTAGGAACGTTTTTGTGTAATATTTTCCTTATATTGATTATGGTGATGGTTTTACAACTATACATATATGGTGAAGCTCCTTACATTTGACATTCTACAGAAATGAAGTTCATTGTACCTGGATTAAATTGTAACAAACCAAACATCAAGAACATTATATTTAAATTCGTACAATAAATAGTATTCTTATCATTGGTATTTTACCAATAGAAGCATGTAACAAAATCTATTTTAAAATGCAATTCATAAGTACATGCAAACATATATAACATATATACAATTTATAAATACATATAAGTATTCCTAAATAAATGGAGAAATATACATTTGAGTTATATTTACATTGAAGAGCTTTATAGTTATCTTTAATTTAATATTTCTAGACTGATTTTTCTAACTCTCCTTACTTGGCACTCTCCCTACCTGATGTTATAAACTTTTTGGCTCAGAGTAACATTAAATAACATGGCAATTTAGTCACTTACAAAAGCCAGAAAAATGGCATGACTGTTTTCTATCTCTCTCTCTATAACCCTTGCACACTCAATCTTGACTCAATTTTATGGGTTTCATTTTAAAATATTTCATTCTACTTCTTTCTATCTGTACTTACATAAACCGACGCGAGAACAATATAGCTCCCTTCATGGACATGGAAATATTCTTCTTTTTCTTTTTATATTTTTGAGTTTCAGTTTTACTCCCTCCAACAGCAGCAATTTAAACATTGATTCCCACTGTCAGAAGGAAAATATGAACATTATATAGATTGCTGTATACAGTTAATCTGACGAATATTTACCACAAGCTACTAAACCCTCTTATCAGCATTATAATAATTCTGTGTCAGCAATGCACTGACCTTGCATTACCTTTTTAATGGATTATGTTCTTTCTAGTATGTTTATGTATCTTTCTTCCTGCTGTAAAACTAATTCTCACTCACCTCTGACATAACTCATATTATTTATATATGTTTCCATTTCAATATAACTTCCAGTGTGTTGCGCTCCTAAAGCTTTATCTGGGTTGAGACTTATTTGTGCTTTCTTTCATAGTCATTTAGACTTTTATCAGATAACACATCCATACATTTAGTGTCATGAATACAGAGATCCATGAGGATAAGCACTTTATCTGCCTCATTATATTCCGACTTCCTGGAACACAAGGAAATATAGTAAATATTAATTAAATGCACACATGTCTAATAAACCTCCAACTCCATGCAGATGAGGAAATTGAGGTCTAGAACATTCATAAGTTCCCAGTTAAAGACCAGAACAATTAGTAGTAATCAGCTATCTTGATTTGTGTTTTTTTTCCACCTATTACACTACAATAACCAAAAGTAAAGTTAGCTACTGAAATAAATCTATCTCCAAATTTTAGATACTTAACACTTTATTTCTCCTTTACTTAATAACCTGGTGTGGGTGTTGCAGATTGGACATGTCTTCAAGTTATCATACCTTCCAATTAGGAACCTTCAGTTCCAATAATTACTGAGTGTATTCTAAAGTTTGTCTCCATTCTATGCACGTGGAAAGGAAGATGAGTAAGAATATTATCTGTGGGAGATTTTTATGGGTCAAACCTGAGGTATTACACATTTCTTTCTTTCACATTTCATTTACCAGCACAGTCTCATAGACTTGTATAACTGTGAGAGAAATTGGGAAAAGGAGTCAGGCTGTGTGAAAAAAAAAAAAAAAAAGAAAAGAAGGAAAGAAAGAAAGAAAGAAAGAAAGAAAGAAAGAAAGGAAGAAAAAGAAAGAAAGAAAGAAAGAAAATAACTAGTGTCTGTAATATACAAAATGTTAGGTATAACCCAGTGTCTAACAAATTGTGTTCAAATTTGATGGGCATAATTTAAATCTTATAGCAGAATAATGATATTTCTATATAATTTGAAGGCAGTAAAATTGAGTTATTTCTTCTAAGTAAAATACCTTAGAATTCACTATTGAAAAAATCAGTATCTGAATTACATTTCTAATTGTGTTAATTTTAAAAATTGTAATTCTTATCTTGCTTTATAGTTTCACACTCATTAAGGTGGTCAGAGTAATGATTTAATTTATTCAAAGGATGAATTATCATTAGTATTATTGAGGTTAAACTGCTCCATAATCAAATAAGGATATTTTTTCCTGGATGTAAAAAAAATGCTTCATACCAACTATCAATACTTAATTATTCCCTGTTCAGAGAGAAATACTTAATATGGTTTAGGATTAAAATATTATTGCAAATAATGCACAAAAAAGTACAATGTGTTGCAAGTTGGTTGACTGAAATTTTTTTTTTTTTTTTTTTTTGAGTTGGAGTCTCACTCTGTGGCCCACACTGGAGTGCTGTGGCCGCTCCCGGCCACCGCAGTCTCGACCTGCTGGGCTCCGGCGATCCTTCCGCCTCAGCCTTCCGTGTAGCTGAAATTACAGGCGCGCGCCACTACGCCCGGCTGATTTTTTGATTTATTGTAGAGATGAGGTCTCGCTGCCCAGGTGGGTCTCGAACCCTCGGGCTCAGGCAATCCACTCACCTCAGCCTCCCAAAGGCATGGGATTACAGGTTGAGCCACCGAGCCCGGCTGAAATTTTTCTTTTTGAGTCGGAGTCTCACTCAGTCGCCCAGACTGGAGTGCAGTGGCCGCTCCCGGCCACCGCAGCCTCGACCTGCTGGGCTCCGGCGATCCTTCCGCCTCAGCCTTCCGAGTAGCTGGAATTACAGGCATGCGCTACCACGCCCGGCTGAGTTTTTGATTTACTGTAGAGGTGAGGTCTCGCCAAGTTGCCCAGGCGGGTCTCGAATCCGCGGGCTCAGGCAATCCACTCACCTCGGCCTCCCAAAGCGCGGGATTACAGGCTGAGCCACCAAGCCCGGCCGGTTGACTGAAATTTTACTACAAATTAAAATAGTGAAAAAGAGTAATATACATTATAAATAGTGTATATTCAAGAACCATAAGTAATTTTTAAATCAATCTCATTTTTAATTCTATCACTACTTCCTTCTTTAAAAGTAACTTTTGTTTTTAACAAAAGTATATTGTCATGTAAATGCATACTCTTCTGTTGCCTATAATTTTTTTTTAACTTTACTATTGCGAAGATAAATTCCTGGAAAAAAATATTCTGTTTAAGTTTATACAGTTGTAAGAACAATTGAGAGATGACAGTCATTTGCATTCATTCTCAGTTTCAATTTGTGTCTGAAGAAAATATCAATTTAATTTCCCTGGGCCGATGGTCTGGGCCAATTTCCTTGGCTATGCTTCTGCATATTTTGACAACCCTGGTCAATATTACATGAGCATCTCTGCCAATAATCAGAAAGCAATTTTTTTTTTTTTTTTTTTTTTTTTGATTTGGAGTCTCACTCTGTCGCCCAGACTGGAGTGCAGTAGCGCTCCCGGCCACCGCAGCCTCAACCTGCTGGGCTCCGGCGATCCTTCCGCCTCAGCCTTCCAAGTAGCCGGAATTACAGGCACGCGCTACCATGCCCGGCTGATTTTTTGATTTATTGTAGAGATGAGGTCTCGCTGCCCAGGCGGGTCTCGAACCCGCGGGCTCAGGCAATCCACTCACCTCAGCCTCCCAAAGGCACAGGATCACAGGCTGAGTCACCGAGCCCGGCTTCAGAAAGCAATTTTAAAAATACACAAGTATTTCCTCTAAAGATTATGTCACAAAAATTAAGAACAATTTCTATAATTATGTAATTTTATTGTGACTTATTTTCCTGATAAGACATACCTATTATTTGATTTTCATTGTTATTTAATGGCCGTGTCCATTTGTTTCATATTGTAAGTGGCATGTTCACTTGTTCATGTAAACAACTTGATTAAAATATATTATAGAATTACTAAGTCCATATAAGTAACAGTGATTTATCAATGATGATTGAAAAGTATTCATGGGGCTACAAGTAGATGTGAACTTTCTTCTTAGAACTCACACACTAGTTCTTCCCATTCAGTTCTAGGAACCCTCTCTGTGTGCTCCTTATTATCAAATCTGCTGTTCATCACTGATTTCATAGCTATCATCACAATAAAGAGGTGGTAACACTGTAATTATCAACAATATCATGGCCATTAGAATTTGTTTGCATTGAATCAGTATATAGCACCTCTTGCCTTTGTCTCCTTAGTACCATTGTTTCAATGCCGATAACATAATTAATCATGGTGCTGTATCATACAACATATCATTAATGAATATAGACTTCCAATTACATCCCAAGTATTAAGTATTATTGTTAATTTATTTATTGATATTAAGTTCTATTGTTGATGAGCACAAAGTTCTCACAAAGTTCTATTGTTGAGTCTCACCCAGAGTCTTCAGAAAAATAAAAATTATAATTCACTCCCTATTTATATTAAATTTACCATTTAGAAGTTTACAGTATAAATGCAGAACAATACGTCTTCCAATTGTATCCTCTCTTGAACTCCTTAGGAAGAATTACTGCATTCTTAGACTATCATCTCTTCAATATTGAATACACCCCTGCCTTCCACTCATCACTATAAGTTGTAAAAATAAATAAACAATTTTTGAACAGATAAAGGAAATATGTTTCATTTGTTATAGAGATGTCTAGTCCTCATCCAACATAGGTTAAAAAACATGGAAGCGCATGACATTTCCACTACAGTTGAAATCAAAAGAGGTTCTTGTACTATTGCGAAGATAAATTCCTGGAAAAAAATATTCTGTTTAAGTTTATACAGTTGTAAGAACAATTGAGAGATGACAGTCATTTGCATTCATTCTCAGTTTCAATTTGTGTCTGAAGAAAATACCAATTAAATTTCCCTGGGCCAATGGTCTGGGCCAATTTCCTTGGCTATTAGAAAGAGCCATTGGAGACACAGAGACAAAATTTTTGAAAGCCTTCAGAGAATATAGGTCAACCACCCACAGATAATTGCCTGATACAAGATGTAGAAATTGTGGAAAAATTTGAGTTATCACCCTGAATTAGGGTAGCAGATGATACACAGAAGAACAAAAAGGCAAGCCACAAAATTAGAAAAAAAATATGAGATACATATATCCGACAATACATTTGACTCAACATATGTAAAAAAGTAAGCAATTTAATAATAATAAGATAACCAATACAATTTAAAATATTCAAGAACCCACTAACACTTTAAATACATATATATGATGACTAGTGACACTTAAAAATTGCTTGAAATAATTATTTCTTAGAGGAATGCTAAAACCACAGTGTTAGCATGATGCTCATATTTGAATGGCTTTTATTAAACAAAAAGAGTTTAAAAACAAATAAAAACAATTATTAGAGAAAATGTGGAATAACTACACTGCTGATGAAAATGAAAAACTTTGCAATTACTTTGGAAGACTGTTTAGCAGCTTCTTATAAAGTTAAATACAGTTATCTTCTGACCCAGCATTCTACCCAAGAGAAATTATGTCCACAAAAATACTTTTCACCAAAATCGAGATAGCTTTATTTGTCAGAGACAAAAAATGGAAAAGAATAAATGTCTGTAAACAGGTGAATAAAAAACAAAATTGTATATGCATGAAATGATATCCTACTTGACAATAAAAAACAATCAACTTGTAATACAAAAAATTACATGGAAGGATACTAAATCACCATGCTTAAGGAAACCAGATGCAGGTAAGTACATCATGTATTATCCCATTTATATAACATTCAATAAAGTGCAAATTAATCTATATAGAGAGAAAACAGGTCAGTGATTGAATGAGACTTGCATCATAGGAAGGGGATAGATTGCAAATGGAAGTAATGAGAATGTTTTGTATCTTGATTGTGGTAATAGTTTCAAAAATAAATGCATCTGTAGAACTTCATTTGTACACTGTAAATGGATGCAGTCTATTATACTTTTAAGAAGTGATTTTAAAATATTTAATGACTGATGATATTTTTAATTAAATAATATAGAAATAGAGGAAAACATATAAAGAAAACTTTTTCTATTCCTTCTCTGACACTGTGAAGTATCTTGAGTTAGGGTAGAGTTATAAACATATATATATCATTTTAACTTTACAGTGTTTTTGTTATATGTCTTTATGAAAGATATTTTAACTTGTAAAGATTTGTTAGTTTTAGTGGAACAACAAAAATCAGACTAGTAATGACAGGGCACCACCATCCAATCATTTCTTGCCAATCTATTGTATGACAGGCATTCTTTGGGGCTCTAAGGTACATACAAATTTAAGATGCAGATCTCACTCTTAGGCTCACTGTCTAGTGATAAAGACAGGCATGTGTATTTGTTACTGTATTTCCTCAAAAATGTAAGTCTCCATTGATCATGATCCAATCATTTTACGTACCAGTAAGAAAGAAAATAAATATTGTCAATTAGAACTGTGACCCAATACTCTCTACCACCTCAATTATAGATTTTATGGCATTATAATGTGTAAACTGAGTATTTAGATTTTTTGAAATATGACACTAGCACCTATGTAATAAAGTACTTTATAGACATGGGACAAAGTGAGACTAGAAGCAGCTAAAGCTGACTTTGCTTGGGAAAACAGAAGAGGGAATCTTTAAGTTATGTCATGAAAGATAAGTAATTTTTAAGATATAAGGAATATGTAGGAAACTTTATGGCAGCACATTTAAGTAAATAATATAATATTACTCAGCTATGCGTAAACTCTATAGACTTACAATGACACAGCAGTAAAATATGTTATTATAATCATGATTTGTACTCATGCATCTGATGTTATTGAGTATTACTCTCTGTGCTTGTCATTATTTTAATAGTCCTACTTTTACATTCCCAGACTGTAGTTTTTAATCTGAATGAGATAACTTTATCTCTTTCTTGTTTGTGTTATAAAATATCATCGCTTACTAGCTTTCAAACTCAACATTTCAGACTTTTGTTGTTGCTGTTGTTATGATATCAAAGTATTTCTCTAGTCAATTTCATGTGGAAGTGCCATAATTATATTTTTAATGTGGGAATTCCCTTGAGAGCTTTCTACCATTCTATTCCTGTAGTATAAAGCTGATTTACTCAAGAAGTATTACAACAGATAGATCTTAGATGCATGATTCCTTCAAACACTTCCATCTTTTGTGCCTCAATTTGAAAATTTCTGCTAGCATTTGATGTGAAACTCTGGCATATTAGTTTTACTTGTGAGATTAGTATCACATGCAGTTTTTCATAACCCTTAATCAAGTTCAGGAGCAATGTCTATTTTTTTTGGCCATCTATAGCTACTGACGTATTGGCAATTTATTTTTCAAAAAAATAGCTACCTTTAGAGTGTATAACAAAGTTAATTTTCAAATTACTTTCCCCAAATATGTTATTCTTGCACAACAAAAAATGGAAAATAATTTCTAATTGCAAGCAACAAATAGCTAAAATAGACATGCCAACAGAAAAGACATAGCAGCTATTGAACAGTCTATTCATTTTTATCTTTTCAATTTTCATATAATAATACCATTTCAAAAAGAAATATATAAAAATCTGTTATTATTATCCATTTCAAGTCATGCATTATGAACATTAAAATATGACTTAGAATCAGTATATAAAGTTGATTTTAAGAGACATTTTCAAGTCATGATATCACATCAACAGTATGCAAAGATACTTCATTGAAAATCTCCTTCAAAAACTTTGATAGGGATTTCTTTCCAATTCTCACTGAGGAGATAATGACTAATTTTCATGTTAATGCTATGACCCTGATAGAGGGCAATTATCTCTGAAAGCCAATCAAATATTCATTAGAGCTGAATAAATTTGTTATTTAACTTAACTGCCTTTTTAGAATCTCAAATGCCAATTTTAAAATGATCTTATCAGGTATTTTACTGCATCAGCTGGCCCATGTTTTAAGGTGTTCTCTATATATGTACTCATATATTATCCTAAATAGTGTTATTCTTAACTTACTTCTAGATCAAATTTACATAAAATTGTCGTACTCAATATGATCTATGAGAGCATAAAAATCCAGAATGCAACTATATTAGCAATGGCAGTGAAGTAAAATTTGATACACTATCTCCTGACTGGTCAGGCAAGAAAAAAGATGATATTTAAGCAGTTGCTAATAAAATCAGTTGAAGCAGGCCCTCAAATAGGCCGATTCCACTTTGTGATAAGGTGGTAAAACGGAGAAGTAAATTGAACCTGCGAGCATTATATGCTTGTAACCACATCATCATCTCCATTACACATACAAAGAGCTGAGACGAAGGGATACTAAGTCATATTCTCTCCTCTGAGTTCACTGGCTTTTCCTCCTAAAGAATATTAAATATAGGATTTCTTCTTGGAAGCAATTTGAAATGTCAAAGCTAATTTTTCTATGGAAAATGTAAAAGTGCTTGATTTAAAGACCCACTTGTTTTTTGTTTTTTATTTCTTTTAAATATAAAGATGTGGGGTACAAGTCAGGATTAGGTACATAAGTAATGCATGTACAGGTGAAATTTAGGCCTCCAACTGGTCCCCAATTCCCCTGGTTTAGGATCGGGTACCCTTTGTGTTGTTATGTACTCTGCCTTCCTCCTTCCCCTGGCAGTGTCCTGCGACTGCTGATCTCTCCCTTGTGCTATTGAGATTAATGTTCAGGTCCCAACATCACACTTCTTCAATAAATTGGTTTTGTTATATATAAATTCCATATATGGAATTTATGTACATACATCTTTCACTTTTAGAAAATTCCTTTACTTTAGCATGCATACCTGTGAGCCATCATCCATCTTAAAAGCGAAACATTAGTAGCATTTTGAATCTACTCATACTCTTATTCACGTTCCCCTCTTCCCACCCTGTAACCCTGAGCTAAAAACTAGCTAGCATTGTGCATATCCATTGCTTTTGAAAATAGTTTTATTGCATGCCTTTCCTAAATAACATGCCATTTATGTATACTTGGCAACCCCAGATAAGGGGTATGCAGCAGTTTAAAATTTGCATTTTTATGGAAAATACAATTTATAAGATTTATCTACATTGAATATATCCTTCCATATAGCTGGGTGTTCCTTAATGTATTTCAGTATTTTAATACGGCAACTTCACTATCTTAAATATTTTTAAGTTATCAATGCATTCACATTATTGTGCAGTCAATCTCCAAAACTATTTTAACTTTGAAAAACTGAAACGCAGCCGGGCTCGGTGGCTCAGCCTGTAATCCCGCGCTTTGGGAGGCTGAGGTGAGTGGATTGCCTGAGCCCGTGGGTTCGAGACCCACCTAGGCAACTTGGCCAGACCTCATCTCTACGATAAATAAAAAATAAATAATAATAAAAAAACTAGCCAGGCGGTAGCGCGCGTCTGTAATTCTGGCTACTTGGAACACTGAGCAAAAGGATCGCCAGGGCCCAGCAGCTCGAGGCTGCAGCGGCCGGGAGCAGCCACTGCACTCCAGTCTGGGCGACAGAGTGAGACTCTAACTCAAAAAAAAAAAAAAAAAAAGAAAAAGAAAAAGAAACAAAGAAAAGAAAGAAAGAAAGAAAAAGAAAAACTGAAACTCTATACTCACTAAACAACTTCCCATTACTCCCTCTCCCTAACCTCTAATGACCACCACTTGTCTTTAGGTCTTAATGAATTTTTTTACTCTAGGTATCTCATATGGAATCATATGTAGTATTTGTCTTTTTTGGAAATGGCTTATTTCATGTAGATTAATGGTCTCAAAGTTCATCCATGTTGCATTGTATGTCAGAATTGCGCTCCTTTGTAAGGCCGAATAATATTCCATTGTGTGTACATATACCACATTTTGTTGGTTATTCATCTGTTGATGGACACTTAAGTTGCTTCCATTTTTGACCTATTATAAATGATAGTGCAATAAATGTGGATGTGCAAATATTTCTTCAAGATTCTGCTTACAATTTGGGGGAATATAGTCCCAGGAGTGAAATAGATGGATCATATAGTAGCTCTGTATACAATTTTTTGAGGAAGCTGCATACTGTTTTTCATAGCAGCTGCTCCTTTTTATAATCCCACAAAGAGTGAATAAAGGTTTTAATTTTTCTATTTTCTATTCTACACCTATGATTTTCTGGTCGCAATGTTTTGTTTTGCTTTGATATTAGTCATCCTAATGAGTACATGTATGATGTGATTTTCATTTTAATTTCCCTAACGATTAATAACGTTGAACATCTTTTTATATGCTTGCGTCCACTTATATGTTTTCTTTGGAGAAATTTCTATTCAAGTCTTTTCCCCATTTTTAAAACTGATTGTGTGTGTGAGTGTTTGGGCGGTAGGAGTTCTTTATGTATTCTAGATATGAATCTCTTATCAGATATAAGATCTGAAAATATTTTCTCTGTTCTGTAGGTTGCTTTTTCATTCTCATGGTCGTTTAAAACATTTTGAACGGTGGTTGAATAAGTTTGCTTTACATTTTAGCAGTCAGGACAAGTGCATATAATGACATTGCTGTATTTGCATTCAATAAATTTTATATTTGCATTTGATTTCTGCTATCTAGGTTGTATGGAAAAGCAAGAGTTAGAAACATTAACTATAATCAAACAAACTATAATCAAACATTAACTATAATCAAATAATGTCCTGACTTATTATAAAGAAATATTTCAAATACTTTCTTATTTAGAATATTTGCTAGTTCAAAATCAATACTATGTGTAGAACAGTTTAAGATTTATAGAATAGATCACTCATTTGTTACAGAGAGTTTTCATATACCCTGCGCCTACTTACCTTATTAATAACATCTTACATTACTATTATTTGAATTAATAAACCCATATTAATCCACTATTTTTAAATAAAGTTCCCGTAGTTTTAATCTGTTATTTATTTATTTATTTTTGCTTTTCAGTTCTATCCAGAAAACCACATTACATTTAGTTTTCATGTCTCTTGGGGCTTTTTTTTTTTTTAAGTCTATACCAGTTCTTCTGCTTTCCTGGTGTCTCAAAATTTTGATAGTTTTGAAGGATTTTGGTTAGGTATTTCATATTGGGATTTTACATTTGGATTTTTCTTATTTCTTTCTTATAATTAAAATGGGTTTATTGACTTTTTGGAGGAAGATAAAAGAGGTAAGTGTCATCTTCATCACATTATATCAAGGATACATGCTATCAATTACACATTTTACTGTTTATTTTGTCCTGGATTGTTGTCTGAAGAAGTTAGTGAAATTGCTCCATTGTAAAGTGATTCTCTGCCTCTTTTTTATACTGTATTAAAAAAAAAAACCAAGTAAAAATGAAGTTGTGAGAGGCTATGACCTACGGTCTTTTGTGTGAAGCATCTACACGTATTACTTGAAAACATATGAATGGGAAATGTATCTTTTCCCCCCACTGTATTTAGTCAATCTATTATTTATATCAGTATTAACTCATGTGTATTTATTTTATATTTGAATTAGAATCCATTTCCTCATTATTAATTTTGTTTCTCAAATTGTTACGGTGTTGGTCACCAGAAATGGATTCATTTTACTCTTAAATCCTTTTAACATACCACCATCCGTGTGTGTGTGTGTGTGTGTGTGTGTGTGTGTGTGTGTGTGTGTGTGTGTACTGAGCTCTATAGTACTATTCTATGGCACTATAAGATGCTCCAGGATCATCTTATATATATCTTTTTCCCCAGTCATAAAATCAGCCATTTCTCGAAGAAGCCCTGGTTTCTTCTTGGAGAGTGATATGATATTATTATCCATGATCTAGGTGTTTGGTGTAATCATTTCTACTGGATTTCATTACTTCTAGACCCTCTCAGCTAGCAGGGTAGGAAAATATAGGTATGTTGATAACCCATGTGTTTTATAGATCTATGAAATATTTATCCATATAACCATCTGTATACATGAGTTCATACTTATTTTTCCAATGCTAATCCGTTGCCTCAGAGGTTATTATATTCCCATTCCCAAGCTTTTGAGTAAATGTCCACTTCAAAAATAACAACACTGACTCCCATCCTCTACCATCCACTTATTTAATTATCCAAATTCTGTATATATATATAGCAATATCAGAATGTTTAACCTGTATTTCTGTGCCAAAAAAAACATTATCAAAGAGACCACAGTGTTTATGTTCAATTTATTTTTCCTTCAGTTTGACAGATTCTATTCACTTACATAGTTATTTGGGTCAGCATATTTTCTTGCACCCTCTTTAGGAAGGTTGTTAAATACATTTGTAATGCAGCTGGTTTATTTTTTTTATACACTATATTCCATCCTAGGATGCCACCTAAATACAACTTTTTATTTGCATATATTAAAGGCCACATTTTGTTCTATAAATTTTAATGGGCACAATGTCATGTGGCTGCAATTACGGTATTTTAAAGACTAGTTTAAACTCTCTGAAAAAAAAAAAAAACTGTGATTCACATAGTTCACCCTTCTATTCTTCCCCCATATTCTTGATGAATATTAATCTTATTACTGTCTCTATAGTTTCGTCTCTTCCAGAATGTTACATAATTGGAATCATACAATATATTCACTTTTTATACTGGTTTCTTTCACTTAGCAATATGTATTTAATATTCATCATGCCATTAATTCTTGATAGTGGATTATTTTTATAACAATACTATTTAATTATATAGATGTCGCACACATTTTTAAGTCAATTTAGCTATTGAAGGACATCTTAGATATTTCCAGTTATAAGCCATTAAGAATAAAGCTGCTATAAACTTTTAAGTGAAGAGTGTTTTGTGAACATAAGTTTCCAATTCAGTATGAAAAATACCTTGGAATGTGATTAGCTAGACAACAAAATAAGGATGTGCTTAGCTCTATAAGAATCAGCCAAACTGTCTTCTAGAGAAATAGTACCATTTTGCATTTCCACCAGAAAATGAGTTTTTGTTGCTCTGCATCTTCACCAGAATATCATATTGTCAGGTTTTTGCATTTTGATAAAATTAATTAGGTATTTATTAGTATCTTGATGTTTTAATTTGCAATTCCTTAGTGACACTTTATGATGGTAAGCCATACTGATTTGCATCTTTGCATCTTTTTGGTAAAGTATCTGTTCAGATTATTTGCCAATATTTACTATTATCTTATTCTTTAGTTTGAATAATTCTTTATATATATGAATACAATACCTTTATACATACAAATATATGTTTTTCAAATATTTTCTTCCAGTTAGTGACTTGTCTTTATATTCACTTAACAGCAACTTTTAAAAAGCATAAGCTTTTACTATTAATATATTAATAAAAAGTATTTTTCTTTTTCTGCTTTTTATGCAGAAGCTCATCACCAAAGTCAGTATCACCTATATTTTCTCCTAAGTTTTCTGCTAGGTGTTTCACATTTTACATTTAGGTCTATGATTCATTTTGAGTCAATTTTTGTAAAAGATAGAAACGTTCATGTCTAAACTATTGCCATAAATTTTGTAGTTTTTGTGGAACAGCATTCCTTTCTGTAGCTGGTTTAACAAGAAGAATTTCTTTTAAAATTATAAATAAATGTGAATTGTACCTTTTAATAAGCTTTTTTTCATCAGTGTATGTGTCTAATTTCTTAATGTGGTTAATGTCACTTATAGATATTGCTATATAAATTAATATATGCTTTTATGGGACAAACCTCATCATTCCTGAGAAAATATGTGTATATATATTATTTTATTTATAACAGTTACAAATATTTTGTGTAGAAATTTTGCACCTACATTTACATATGCAATTGAATTTTCATTCTTCATTATTGTATTTTTATTCTTTTGATATCATGAGTATACTTGTCTCATAGAATGTATTGAGGAATACCCTTTTCTCCTCTTACTCATCTTTAAATGTTTTTATATAAGAATTTTCCATGACTAATTGCATTTATGGACATATATGTATTCATTTTTTTCTTATTAGAGGTCTTTTCAATGTTCACATTTTTGGTGTCAATGTTGTTAAATTACATTTTTATATTATCTTTCTATATATAATGTATATGAGTATATTGTATGCATATACATATATAAGCAATTCAATAATAATAATAATTACATAAAAATGAGAGATATATTATTTCCTAGTATGAATTATTTAATTAAGTCAGATGCCACTTTATATTGCAAATTAAAGTTAAGGACTCATGTTATTTTGATTTCAAAGAGGAGATGTAAGATGCACACTAATATATACAATCTTAATCTGACAAAAATGATGTGATAGAAGATATGGTGTCTAATTTCTGGAGCCTAGAACTTGAGAGTCGCTGCAGCCTCTCTTCTCATATAAATGGAACCTCGAGACCACCATGTGTGAAGTCCAGTCTAACGACTATTAGTGAGAAACCACATACATGCCAGAATATTGTGATATCCAGCAGGAGTAAACTTGATTCCTCCTGTTCAACTCATACACTACGTGAATACAATCACATTCATGAGTTTTCAGCCTTTTAGCAATCAATTACCCAGTTTTGTATCAGTATTTATCTCATGAATACACAAATTTAGCTGCTTTTTCCTTTTTTATACCTCATAATTTACTACAGATGTTATTTTAGCTCTTTCTGGAGTTGCCTCAAGTAAAGATATGTGAATTTCTTTATCTTTCTGGATATAACACATGCATTAACATTAAACTCATAGCCAACAGAAGCTCTAGCTCATGCCTCTATAAAGCTTATCCATCACACATATATTTTCTATAAAACATATCACAGTTTTCTTGTGCTAAGAAACACTAGACTTTAGTATTATTCTTGGAGGCCATTTTAATTACAAGAATCCAAAAAGAAGAAAAAGTGGAAAATATGGTAATAAACAGACTGCAAAAAATATTCTTATTTTGAATATGAGATCTGAAACAAGAAAAGTATCATCGTGTTCTTCCTCAAATAGGAAAGCTGATATCAGGCAACTCAAATATTTTGATTCTCTGGACATGTCAACAAAAGGACACAATATTAATTTCAGGCTTATAAATAAATTTTAATGAACAGCAAATTCACAAACAAGGAATCCATGAATATAAGGATTGGCTGTATGTAAACATATAAATTATATACGTGTACATTTTTATATAGACTTCATTTTATCAAGTTGCGAAAAATTAGTTACAGGATGCAAAAATTCCCAGCTGAAGCAAAACAATGATCTTCTCTACCTTTTTTCTCTGCTTTCATGTAGAGATAACCTAAGGATAGAAATGGTAGTACAAGTGAAGGATGGTGTAAGAATTTCTGTTATTGAGGCCTGGTAGACCAGGTTTGAATCCTATCTTTGGCATCTGCTAATTATGTGGTGTCAAGCAAGTCACTTAACATTTCTGAAACTTGTTTTCTTTTTATAAAATTAAGACATAGAATGTACCAGAATGAGTTATTTTTAGATTTTAAAATAATAATGGGGACATCTGGGAAGATGGAGTGGAGCCAGTCAGACTATGCAAGTCCCAGTGTGAGTGAGTCAGTGTATGGAAAATTTTAGTTATGAGTCTGTAAGTGGGTGTGTGAGTGACTGAATGAGTAGGGACTTGGGAGCAAGTGGCCAGGGCTCTTCTGGTGAAGGGACTGGTGCTGAAGCTGCTCTTCTTGGACCTTAGCACTTCCCAGATTGCAGACACCATGCATTTATTTTTCTTTTTTAAGTCAGCAAAGCCCTTTCAGGAAAGAAGCTTCTGGGAGTAATTGGCAGCTCCAGGCTCTGCTTCACCACTGAAGCTCCTGGTTAGACTCTGGCCACAAAGGCTGTGGAGGAAACAAAACATGGGAGCCCAGAGGAAGAGTACCATTGGAGAAGATGAAACAGGCACCCTGCCACCATCTCGAAAACTTGAGAGGAATGTGCTCTGGCTTTCTCATCAAGGAGCAACAGACCTGATTTCTGTGACCAGTGGATTAACTACTCAGAGGTTGATCATGACTCAGAGGGAATATCCAGAAAGTACAAATTCTAGAGGGACAGGGTTAGTGTTGAGTCTCAGGCACTTCACCCCCTACCCTGATTCAGCTGTGGGACAAAGAATGTGACCAGAAAAGAATGATGAACCTAAGAAGAGATCAATAGTGAGTCTGAGACTAATCCAGCCCCATCCTCCCCAGCAATCCTCTGAATGGCAACACAGAAATCAAACAGAAATTAAAAGATTCCTGGAAACAAATGAAACTAAAGAAACTTCTTACCAAACCTTTGGGGTGCCATGAGAACCGTTCTAAGAGGGGAATTTATACCTCCACAAACACACATGAAGAAAATGGAAAGATCACAAGTTAACAGCCTAACAAATCATCTAAGGGAGCTGGAAAGACAAGACCACCAAACCCTAACTTATTAGAAGAATCCATATCACCAAAGTAAAAGCCTAAATATGGGACATAGAAGATGAAAATATCATAGAGAATATCAACAAAAAGCTGATTCTTTGAAAGAATAAATGAGATTGCTGTACCCCTAGCCAGAATGACTAAGAAAAAGAGATTAAAAGCCCAAATAAACACAATCAGAAATGAAAAAGATCAAATCAAAATTGAACCTGAAGAAATACAAAAGATTATCAGAGACTACTGTCACACCCATCTGGAAACAAACTTGATAACCTAAATGAAATGGAGGACTTTCTAACATCTCACAACCTACTAATACCCAAACCAGATAAAGATCCAACAAAAAAGAGAACTACAGGCCAATATCCCTAATGAACATAGATGCAAACATTTTCGACAAGATTCTAGTAAATTAGATCCAACAACATATCTCAAAAATCATCCATTATGACCAAGTAGGCTTTATCCCTAGGATGCCGGGCTCGTTCAACATTCACAAGACCATAAATGTCATTAGATGTAAAAACAAGAAACACATCATTATATCATTAGATGCAGAAAAAGTTTTTTATAAAATCCAGTATCTCTTCTTGATAAAAACCCTCAAACACCTAGGCATAAAGTGAACGTACCTCAAAATAGTGTGCACCGTCCACAATAAGCTCACAGCCAACATGTTGCTAAATGGACAGAGAGTAGAAGCATTTCCCGTGAAAACCAGAGCAAGACAAGGCTGCCCACTCTCACCCCTCCTGCTCAACATTGTGTTGGAAGTCTTAGCTAGGGCAATTAGACAAGAGAAGGAAAGCAGGTTTATCCAAATAGGAAAAAAAGAAGTTAAGTTATCCCTCTTTGCTCACATGAACCTTGAAAACCCAAGATAATCTGTCAAAAACCTGCTTGCACTGAAAAAGGACTTTTTTGTGCAAAATACAGTCACGTTCTTATGCACCAAAAACAAACAGGTAGAGTACCAAATAAAAAGCACAATTCCATTCACAATAGCTACAAAAAAATGAAATACCTCAGCATCTTCCTAACCAGAGAAGTTATAGACCTTTACAATGAAAACTACAAAACACTGCTCTAAGAAATCCATAAACACACAAACAATTGAAAAAAGAATTCCATGTTCATAAATAGGAAGAATCAACATTATTAAGTTGTCCATCCTACCAAAGGCAATATACAGATTCAGTACAATATCCATTCAATCATCAACATCATTCTTTTCAGTCCTAGAAATAAAAATATAAGAAATTCATATGGAAACAGAAATAACCATGAATGGCCAAAACAATGCTTAGCAAAAGAAACAAAGTGGGAGGTATCACAGTTCCAGACTTTAAACTTTTCTACAAGGCTATTCCAAAACATCCCGGTATTGGTAAAAAAAGAGGCATATGGACCAATGGAACAGGATAGAGATTTCGGAAGCAAAGTCTTCATTTCTCACCCAATTCATCTTTGACAAAGCCTATAAAAACAACCACTGGAGAGAGGAGAACCTATTCAGTAAATGGTGCCGGGAAAACTGGCTGAACATACACAGGAGATTGAAACGGGACCCCTATCTGTCACCATACATAATAATCAACTAAATGGATCAAAGACCTAAATGTAAAATCTCAAACTGTAAGAACCTTAGAAAACGCAGGAGACACCATTATAGAAATCGAAGTAGGCAACAAATTGCTGATTAAAACCACTAGATGTCCATGCCATAAGAGATAAGATAGACAAGTGGGACTTTATCAAGCTGAAAATCTTCTGCAAAGCCAAAGAAACCATCAAGAAAGCAGGGAGATAACCCACAGAATGGGGAAAAAACGTATTTGTCAAGTGTATATCTGACAAAGTCCTAATATCCAGGATCTACAAGGGACTCATATGTGCCGAAAGGAAAAAAAAAAACCCATTAAAAAGTGAGCAAAAGGCATGAAGAGACACTTCCCAAAAGAATATATATGAGCAGCCACATGAAAAAGTGCTCAGCTTCAGTACTCATCAGAGAAATGCAAATCAAATGCAAATTGAAATACCACCTTACCCCAGTAAGAATAGCCATAATTAAGAAAACAAATAACAACAGATGCTGGCAAGGATGCAGAGAAAAGGGAATGCTTCCCCAGTGTTGGTGAGAATGCAAACTAGTTCAACCTCTACGGAAAACAGTGTGGTGATTTCTAAAAGAGCTAGAAATTGACACTCCATGAGAACCAGGAATCCCCCTCCTGAAAATATACTCAGAGGAAATCAAGTTATTCTCCAAAAAAGATACCTGCACATGCATGTTTATTGTAAAATACTATACAGTCATAAAGAATGACAAACATGGACTTCATAGCAACTCGGATGGATTTAGAGTCTGTAATACTCAGTGATCAATCACAGAAACAAAGAACTGAGTACCACATGTTCTCATTCACAAGCGGACCCTGAATATTTACTACAATACTGTAAGAAAAGAATTGACAATAGCGGGATACTGCTGGGGTAGGGTCACAAAACATCAGTAAGGGTACCAGATCTCAACCAGGCAAAGTGAGGATCAATAAGATGCCCAAACTTTACCTGTAAAATGTCCACTTGTATACCTAATCCTGAATTATATCCCACATCTTTAAAATTATATATATATATACATATATGAAAATATTTACTTTTCTTAATGTTAACAAAATAGATCATAATGTATGTGACAGATAGGTGGATTCGTCTATCTATATGCTTATTCTCTTCTTAGTTAAGAAAATTGGTTCAGCATTCACTAATTCTTTGCTAATAATTATAGAAGATAATTGCTGTGAATAATAAGAATTAATCAAATATATATTATATATATTCAATTATACATTATACATATACAAGTATTTGCATGTGTGAATTTATAGGCCACATTGCAAACATGTTGAGTATTCACAATTGAATACTATTCAGCTGAAAGTCACAGCATATTGACATATACTAAAAATCATTTTGCTAAATGAGAGAAACCAGCACCAAGATACCACATATTCTATGATTCTAGTTATATGAAGTGCCCAGAAAAAGCTAAAAAACAAAACAAAACAAAACAAAAAAAGTAGAGTAGTAGTGACCTGAGGCTGAGGATCGGAATGAGGATTAAGTGTTGATGGGCACAAGGATTTCAATTGGAGGTGAGGAATACGCTAAAATTTATTTGTGGTGATGGTTATGCCATTTGATAAAGTTGTAAAAACAATCACAGAATTCTACACTTAACAGGGGTGAATGTGTACATATGTGTATATATATAATATTATATAATGATAATGATAATTTTGCTTTATATTTTATTTTATTTTATTTTACAGTTTTTGATGGTCTAGCCATAATTGCCTCCTTGAGTTTACAAAGTATTTTACTTGGTTTCTGAACTATATTTATTGATTGTTATGCTGTACATCTCCCTTCTCTGGCTTTTTCATCGTTATTTTCATATAGTTACTAGCATATTTGATCCTAAAGTTACTACAGATCTTCTGAAGTATAACATGTACCTAAAAACATAATGCCTTCATCATTTCATTTATGTATAGTTTACTCAATAATTATTGCCTACTCTATCCCTAGAGATACACTACTAAGTAAAACAAACCAACAAAAATTATGGCGCCTATTCTCTTGAAATTTATTGTTATAGAAATCTAGACAATCCTAGACTTCTAGATGTTCTAACCTATTTTTGAACTTTGAGATATAGCAGTTCATTGATCAAGAAATTGGTATAATTCTTGGTATAATTAATATAATTGGTATAAATTGGTATAATCTCCCAAAATCCTTTCTGGCTCAAACATTCACTATTTAATAATTGTTAGACTTCATGCCACTTAAAGAATCACTGGGGAGATTAAATGGACTTTAAATAAAATTATAGAAACACCATTAATTTCTCACTTGCTGATCTACCACTAATGGACATACATAGAAACATTCCATGCTTTCTGTGTTTTCTTCTCATTGGTAAAGCTGACTGAGGTTACAATATGGCCATAAATTCACTCTTGGACTTCTTAAATTGTAACGTGGCTCTATTGTTTTTATTTATGTAAAGTCTTTATTATTACACTGGGATGCAAAGCACATCTAGATAAATAAGTAGGATGTATCTGCAGCTCTCTATTACTAAGATACAACTTTTCATAGAGCTCACACACACACACACACACACACACACACACACACATGAATTTTTTTTGTCCATCAGAAATAGAATTTGTCTTGTCTCATCCAGCCTTCCTAAGACTGTTAAATAAACAGGTTTCTTGTGTCTGGCTAGCTCATAAGCACCGAAGATACAATTACTTGCAAAGAAAATTAAAAAATTCATTCAATATTATTTCTCCTAAAATTCCACAAAGAATCAATGACAGTAGTGTTTCATTTTAGCCAGGCTTGGTGGTTCAAGTGAGCACATTGAGAGGCCAAGACAAGAGAATTGCTTGAGCCCATGAGTTCATGACCAGCCATGACAACATAATGAGGTATTATCTCTACAAAAATTAAAACAAAAAAATTAGCTGAGCATGGTGGTGCACACCTATAATCTAAGCTATTCAGAAGGCTGAGGCAGAAGGATTACCTGAGTCCAGAAAGCCAAAGCTGTAGTGAGCTGTTATTGTGCCACTGCCCTCTAGCCTGAGTGATAAAGTGAAACATTGACTCAAAATAGTTAATATTAATAATAATGATAATAATATTTCATTTTCTTGGATTCCTTGTTGATATGCCCACATCAAGATGAAGCAACATCCCTGTATGTCAAACTTGTATCTAACAGAACTATGAAAATCAAAAGAAAAAATTATCACCTTTGATTATGTTTTTGGATAAAACTTCTAGTGAAAAATAATTATTATTGCTATGCTTCTCTATTTCACATTTCTCTCTGACATCACATCTGAGTATCCCCGGTTCAGTTGTAATGACTTTCACTCAGGAAATTCACAAAAATTTCACAACGTGAAATAACTAATAGAGTGATGTTCCTTCTGTCCATTAATATCTATATGTACAGTGAACACGGAGGAAGAGTACTAATGCAATCTGGTATTTTTGATGTAAAGTTATTGCAGGAAATTATACAAGATAATTGATCAATAAAGAGCACAAGGAAATAGATACAAGGCCAAATACAAATAGACTTGAAAAAGTGCAATATATTAAAAAACCACAAAGATTTTAGACTGACTTTTCCTCAAATTAAAAGTCAAAACAGGTTAGTAGATATAGACCAGATGCCTTTATTAGCATATTTAGAATTTTAATTTTAACTTCTAGATGATAGCTAGCTATCTAAGTATTTTTAATCAATTTTGATGTTGTAAAATTCACTCATTAGTTCACCAGAAGTTGTGCAAAAGAAGAGTTACAGGATGTTAGGAAAATGTGGTAGGGTTGGACAGACACTACTGAAAGTCTTTCAAGAAAGAATGTAGTTCAGGATTCCAGTATGATGACAGTTTTCAGTTGCAATGTCTTTGGAAGATGCTATAGCATGCAATCTATACGTCTACTCTTTCTTGGCAGCCTGAGAGTCATGACTGAGCAGCATGGCTTATCAAGACTGGGCCATTTCTGCATAATTTTGAACTCCTCTCATGAAAAAAATATTTGTTCCAAATCTCCCTGTTTCATTGGCATTGGTCAAAACTTTTGAGATTTGCATGGTTGTAGGGGACACTCCATGTCCAATTCTGTTCTTTCTCATATTTTCTCTCCCAAGAGTCAGATCTACATTGCAGATAAAGAACTTAGCTGCTCATGTCTGCTTCGCTCACTTTCTTTCATCTTTTATGAGAGTTACTGGCCAATAAACATTTTTATTTGTTTGTTTGCATTACTAACACTTTCTCTGTTTATGTCAGCAGGATTCAAACTGACACAGAAGAAAAATACATTAGAATATGCTGTATATTTCAGGTGGAAATAATGAAGAACTATACCAATGTATGACAAAATATGAGAAATGTTGGAATGTGATATATATAGAATGTCAAATAATAATAATGTCATTGAATACTATTATTTCTAAAATATTTAACAATATTAATAATATTTTAAAATTTTATGTGATACTGTTCAGAGTATATAAAGATACAAACACACACAAATTTTGTTGCTTTTAAAAACCCTTGATATTATAAATATCCATATTTTATAAAGTATCAAGTGAAACAAAGTAAACTACTTTAAATAAAAATAAGATAGCAGAAGAAGAATTTTATCTTAGAGATTCTACTCTGAATCTTCTACTCTTAATCACTACATTAAAATGCTAACCTCGAAAATGCATGACTTTGTGATTTAGGGGAAAAAAAGACACTAATTTAACCCAGATGACTAGGATGCTTTTTTTCCCCTGCACCTGAAATGGAAAATATGGAATTAGTAGTTTCATGGGGGAGAAATGTAACATGAGCTGCTTCCTGTTTTTCATCCAGCTAGAGTGATAGAACAGGCAGTTTGATGTTTAGTCTGAAACTTTGGGGAAAGTTCTGTAAAATTACTATCTCAATTTAGAAATTTTTATCATAAAGTTGAAGTTATAGGAAATTTTAATTAGCTATTCAAATATGGCAACTAGGACACTCATCAAGATAGCGACAGGACAAGCTGAACTGTGATAATCTCCACAAAAGGTGACTCCTGAAGGCAGTTCCACATGCCCCCACTGCTGCCGCCTACATGGGGGGGTGGCTGCTATAGCCAGTCCCACACAACAAACAGCCTCCATTGTACTACGGCCTCCACAAGGGACTACTGTTGATTGCTAACAGGTGCTGAACAGTTGCTGACACCAAGGCTCTCAACTCCAGATCCAGGAGAACTCCCACCTCCCTCCTACACCCCAAGCCACCAGTGGCACACCAAATGCGGTGCTCAGTCATATCACTGGTTGCCATGCCTGACACTGGACACACATCATCACCCATCATAATGGATAATCCACGGACCAGGATGAGTAGAGAGAAAGGATGAGTCGAGAGTAAGGATCGGTGAAAGAGGAACCACCCACCACAGCCATTTTCCTGGCAGAGATTTGCATTGCCCCGCCCATCTCTGAGCAGCCTCTACCTTGTTTCTAAGGTAACCCTGCCAAAACAGAAGACAGAAGTACCTCCCCTATGCTGAATCAGACATAAACAGCTCAGTCCTCAGGCAACAAGGCAGCAAGCCAAGTGAACCAATCCAATCTATGAGTAAATCTATCTGCCAGTAATGAGAGCAAAGGGGGGGGGAGACTTTAGACACTCGGGAAAGACTCCAGAGCTAGTCTGGTTTCTGATTTTGATTTTTGGTTTTATTGTTCTGACTGTTTGTTTTGTTCATTTTTGTTTGCTTTTTGATTCAGACTACCTGTTTGTGTTGGGGAAAAACACATTAAAGGCATGATTTTATTGGACTGTCTTTGTGTGGTTACTGGTATGCTTTAGGGAATTTTGTTTGTTTGTTTTTTACTCCATTCTGTCCTTGCGTCTCCTTTCATTCATTAGTTGGTGTGTATGTCTCCTTTCATTCATTAGTTGGTATGTATTAGTTGGTATGTATGTCTCTTACTCTTCTCTCTCTCCAACTTCCTCTTGACACCCTTTCTTCCATTATTTTCCTTTTTTCTAACCTCCTTGTGTTCCAGGGAGCAAACTTAAACCCCACTGCATGGACAGATTGTAAGGCAGTGGAAAGAGGGCTCCAGTATGCCCATAAACCTGTTGGTGGATACTCACAGCTTCCCCCTCAATTAAGCCTCAAAACTGCAAAAAGTACAGCCCCCAACCCACAGTCCTGCCTCAAAAGTGAACAAAGTCAGAGGACCCTCATAAGGAAGAACAGGAGACTGAACAAAAAGAAATAAAAGCAACCTCATCATCCCTGAAAAACAGAATTAAAGAAGAGGAGGAAAAGGGGGAGAGAAAAATCTGCACAAATGAAGAAAAACCAAAAGAAGAATATAGGTCTCTCACAGAACCCTGGGAGGTCAGACACTGAGAAAACTGACTTTGGAATGCAAACAATGAAGAGCCCCCAGAATGACTGCTCTCAAACTGCAAACCCAGATATCAAAACATTAACAGAGAGATTAAAAAGAATTGAGGAGTGACAAGAGGAAACTAGGAAGGAGTTGATAACCGAGATAATGGTGGCAAAGAATACTGTAAATGAAATAAATAACAAACTGATAAGCATAGAAAGCAGAATTAGTCAAGCAGAAGAAAGAATATCCAAGCTTGAGGACCAAAAAAATAGAACTAACCCAAACTGTCAAAAGCATAGAAAAGAAGCTTAAAAAGACAGAACAGAACCTTCAAGAGATGAGTGATTACTTCAAGAGATGAACCTAAGAGTAATTGAACTTCCTGAGGCAGAAAGAGAGACAGAGACTACCTGGGAACAAACATTCCATGGAATTATTCAAGAAAACTTCCCTCATCTCATCGGTGATGCAAAAATTCAAACACAAGAGACTCAGAAAACCCCTGCAAGACAAAAAATGAGAAGACCAACTCCCAGACACATAATAATTCACCTAAACAAAGTAGGTGTAAGAAAAAATCCTAAAGGGAGCAAGAAAAAAAAGATCAGATTACCTACCCTGGAAGCCCAATTAGAATAGCAGCTGATTTATCTTCAGAAACCCTTTTGGCTAGAAGAGCTTGGAGCCCTATCTTCAAAGTTCTAAAAGATAAACAATTTCAACCAAGAATAACTACCCAGCCAAGCTAAGCTTCATCAGTGAGGGAGAATTAAAATCTTTCCCAGATATCCAATCCCTAAGAACTTATGCTGCCACCAGGCCACCTCTACAAGAAACACTTGCAATCCTGTGCCTTGGGAGGCTGAGGTGAGTGGATTGCCCGAGCCCGCGGGTACAAGACCCACCTGGGCAAGTTGGTGAGACCTCATCTCTACAATAAAAACAAAAAATTAGCCGGGCATGGTAGCATGCACCTGTAGTTCCAACTACTTGGAAAGCTGAGGCAGAAGGATCGCTGGGGCCCAGCAGGTCGACGCTGCAGTGGCCGGGAGTGGTCACTGCACTCCAGACTGGGTGACAGAGTGAGACTCCAACTCAAAAAAAAAAAGAGAAAGTATTAAACACAGAAGAAAAGGAAGAAAGAACAACAATGTTCTTCACAAGAATACAAGAAAAAAGCCGGGCTCGGTGGCTCAGCCTGTAATCCCGCGCCTTTGGGAGGCTGAGGTGAGTGGATTGCCTGAGCCCGCGGGTTCGAGACCCGCCTGGGCAGTGAGACCTCATCTCTACAATAAATCAAAAAATCAGCCGGGCATGGTAGTGCATGCCTGTAATTCCAGCTACTCGGAAGGCTGAGGCGGAAGGATCGCTGGAGCCCAGCAGGTCGAGGCTGCGGTGGCCGGGAGTGGCCACTGCACTCCAGTCTGGGCGACAGAGTGAGACTCCAACTCAAAAAAAAAAAAAAAAAAAAAAAGAATACAAGAAAAAGATTAAAAACACACATGAACCAACCCCAAAACCAAAAGAAAGACAACAAACAAACAGGAAAAACAACTTTATACGAACCTTATGATAGGGATCAACTCTCAAATTTCAATAATTAGCCTGAATGTGAATGGACTAAATGCACCACTGAAAAGACATAGAATGGCAAAATGGGCAAAATATCACCAGGCAACAATATATTGCCTTCAAGAGACTCATTTCATTAGAAAGGACACTCACAGACTGAAAGTAAGAGGATGGGAAACAAATTTTCAGGCAAACAGAACAAATTTTCAGGCAAACAGCAAAAAGAAAGGAGGAGTCACAATCTTAATCTCAGACAAAATACCTTTAAGCTATCAAAAATTTAAAAAGATACAAATGCCACTACATAAAGATAAAAGGTTCGATCCATCAACAAGAAATATCCATCCTAAACATATATACATCCAACATAGGAACCCCAACTTTCATAAAGCAGCTTCCAGGTAAATTCAAAAAAGATATTGACTCTAACACTGTCATAGCTGGCGACCTTAATACCCCACTCACAACCCTTGACAGATCATCAGGACAAAAAATCAGCAACGAGATCCAGAATCTCAATGTGACTCTTGACCAAATGGACTTAACTGATACTTACAGAACACTCCACCCAGCAACCACAGAATATAAATTTTACTCATCAACACACAGAATATTCTCTAAGATCAACCACATACTTGGCTATAAATCAAACATAAACAAATTTCAAAAGATCAAAATTTTGCCATGCACCTTCTTGGACCACAGTGGAATAAAAATAAACATCAACACCAACAAGGTTCCCCCAAAACCCACAAAGACATGGACACTAAACAGCATGATGCTATACAACTCCTAGGTCAATGATGAAATCAAAACAGAGATTAAAGGATACCTGGAAACAAATGAAAATGAAGAGACATTTTACCAAAATCTCTGGGATGCCATGAAAGCTATAGTAAGAGATGAATGCATATCTCTACAAACACACATGAAGAAAATGGAAGGATCACGTAGTAACAGCCTAACAAGTCACCTAAGGAAGCTGGAAAAGCAAGACCACCAAAACCCAAACTTCAGCAGAAGAATCAAGATCACCAAAATGAAGGCCCAAATCCAGAACATAGAAGACAAAAAGATAATACAAAAAATCAATGAAACAAAAAGCTGGCTTTTTGAAAGGATAAACAAGATCGAAGGTGTCCTAGCTAGACTGACCAAGAAAAAGAGAAAAAGCCCAAACAAACACAATCAGAAACACAAAAGATTAAGTCACATCTGACCCAGAAGAAATACAAGAGATCATTAGAGACTACTATGTACACTTGTATGGAAACAAACTTGAAAACCTTAAGGAAATGGAAGACTTTCTGACATCACACAACCTGCCTAGATTGAAACAAGAAGAAACCAAGACTCTAAATAGACCAATAACAGTCAAGGAAATTGACTATATCATAAGAAAACTACCTACAAAAAAAAAAAAAAAAAAGCCCTGGGCCAGATGGCTTTCCAGCAGAATTCTATAAGACATGTAAGGAGGAACTGACACCAATCCTACTGAAAGTATTCCAGGTGATTGAGAAAGAGGGAACTCCCCCTAAATCATTTTATGAAGCTAACATCACATTGATAACCAAGCCAGGTAAAGACCCAACAAAGAAAGTACTACAGGCCAATGTCTCTGATGAACATAGATGCTAAAATTCTCAACAAGATTCCAGCAAACTGGATTCAACCACACATCTCAAAAATCATCCGTCATGACCAAGTAGGCTTCATCCCTGGAATGCAAGGCTGGTGCAGCATTCATAAGACCATAAATGTATTTGAATACATTAACAGACGTCAAAACAAAAACCACATGATGATATCATTAGATGCAGAAAAATTTTTGATAAAATCCAGCAACCCTACTTGATAAAAACCCTCGAACATCTAGGCATACATCGAACATACCTCAAAATAGCAAAAGCCATCTACAAGAAACCCATAGCCAACATACTCCTAAACAGACAAAAACTGGAATTATTTCCCCTGAAAATTGGAACAAGACTAGGATCCTCACTCTCACCACTCCTGTTCAATACAATATTGGAAGTCCTGGCTAGAGCAATCAGAAAAGAGAAGGCAATCAGGGGTATCCAAATAGGAAAAGAGGAATTCAAGTTATTTCTCTTTGCAGATGACTTGATTGTATACATTGAAAACCCAAGAGAATCTGTCAAAAACACCCTTGCACTAATAAAGGACTTTGGCAAAGTCTTGGGGTATAAGATAAATGTGCCAAAGACAATCGCATTTCTTTACACCAATAATAAACAGAAACCCCAATAAAAAGCACAATCCCATTCACAATAGACACACACACAAAAAAATGAAATACCTTGGCATCTCCCTAACCAGAGACGTGAAAGACCTTTACAATGAAAACTATAAAACACTGCTCAAAAACTATAAAACACTGCTCAAAGAAATCAAAGATGACACAAACAAGTGGAAAAATATCCCATGGTCATGAATTGGAAGAATCAACATTGTGAATATGTCCATCTTACCTAAGGCAATCTATAGAGGTAATGCAACGCCCATCAAATTACCAGCAACATTCTTCTCAGATCTAGAAAAACAACATAGGAATTCATGTGGAAACACAAATGATCTAGAATAGCCAGAATAATCCTTGGCAAAAAAAGGAAAACAAGAAGTATTACACTATCAGACTTTAAACTTTACTATAAAGCTACAATAATCAAAACAGCCTGGTATTGGTACAAGAACAGACATATAGACCAATAGAATAGAACTGAGATTCTAGAAGCAAAACCTCAATTTCTCAACCAACTCATCTTCGACAAAGCCTCCACCACCCACCACTGGGTATAGAAGAACCTATTCAGTAAATAGTGCTGGGGAAACTGGCTGACTACATGCAGAAGATTGAAACAAGATCCCTATCTATCCCCATACACAAAAATTAACTCTAAATGAATCAGAGACCTAAATGTAAAATCTCAAACCATAAGAACTTTAGAAAATGCAGGATTCATCCTTATGGAAGTTGGAACTGGCATCCAATTCCTGAGCAAAACCCGAAGTGCCCAGACCATAAGATGTAAGATAGACAAGTGGGACCTCATTAAACTGACAAGCTTCTACAAAGCCAAAGAAACCATCAAGACAGCAGGGAGACAGCCTACAGACTGGGAAAAAATATTTGCCAACTCCATGTCTGACAAAGGCCTAACATCAAGGATCTACAAGAAACTCAAATGTGCTGAAAAGAAAGAAAAAAAAAAAAAAACAACCCCATTACAAAGTGGGCAAAAGTTATGAACAGACACTTCTCAAAAGAAGACATACGAGTGACCAACAGATTCATGAAGAAATGTTCAAACTCACTAGTCATCAAGGAGGTGCAAATTGAAACTACACTGAGATACCACCTAACTCTAGTCAGAATGGCCATTATCAATAACTCAAAAAATAACAGATGCTGGAGAGAATGTGGCAAAAAGGTAACACTTCTATACTGTTGGTGGGAGTGAAAACTAGTACAGCCTCTGTGGAAATCAGTGTGGTGATTCCTAAAAGTTCTAAAAATCAGCCTTCCATATGACCCTGCAATCCCCCTACTGGGAATATACCAAGAACTCAAATCACTCTATAAAAAAGATATCTGAAGCCGGGCTCGGTGGCTCAGCCTGTAATCCCGTGTCTTTGGGAGGCTGAGGTGAGTGGATTGCCTGAGCCCGCGGGTTCGAGACCTGCCTGGGCAGCGACACCTCATCTCTACAATAAATCAAAAAATCAGCCAGTCGTGGTAGTGCGTGCCTGTAGTTCCGGCTACTTGGAAGGTTGAGGTGGAAGGATCGCCGGAGCCCAGCAGGCGAGGCTGCGGTGGCCGGGAGCGGCCACTGCACTCCAGTCTGGGCAACAGAGTGAGACTCCAACTCAAAAAAAAAAAAAGATATCTGCACATGTATGTTTATCACAACATTGTTCACAATAACAAGAACCTGGAACCAACCATGCTGTCCATCAAAAGTGCACTGGATTAAAAAAATGTGGTACATATACACAATGGAATGTTACACAACCATAAAATGAACAAAATCATGAATTTCACAGCACCCTGAATGGAATTTAGAGTTTAAAATACTGAGCAATCTCTCCCAGAAACAAAGATCTGAGCATCACATGTTCTCACTCATAAGTGGATCTTGAACAACAGCCATAATAATATAAGAAAAGGATTGACAGTGACGGGAAACTATAGGTGGGGCAGGGAGAGGAAGGTAGGTGGGATTAATGGTAGTCAATATCTATCTGGGGAAAGGGGAGCACACCTCAACAACAAGGTACCTGCAGAATGAATATTTGTATACCTAACACTTAACTGTACCCCACAACTTTAAAATAAAAGATATATATTTTAAAAAAACCAAACATGGCAACTAAGGAAAATATTTTGTCAGATTTTCAAAATCGTGATCGATGTTTTTAAGTCTCACTGTTATCATAATTAAACAATAATTCCTTAAAATATGTTTACAGTATAACCAAAATGGAAAGAATAACTGATATCAAGATAGCCAAATAAACAGTCAATAGCGAGTAGTAGAAGTGGAAAGGTGCTGAAGGTAATAATTTTGAGTATTTTTGACAAGAATAAAGGATTCTGCAGATAAACAGGTTTCAGGAGCAATTTGAAAGGAAAGTCATAAAATTAGCAGATATGTGACACTGGTAGGTGATCTCAAACAAGTTGTTGCATTATTTTCTTAGATTTCCATGATACTTCCACAAGTGTTTTTGTCATATTTATTCCTACATATCAACAGTGAATGTCAGCTGAGTACAAAACTCACATTTTTCTTACTATTTAATGATGTATTTTGTCATTTTAAGGAAAATAATAGGCATTAGCAATTGTTAGAGGAAAAAAAGCAAATATACTATTACATTTTTATTCAAAATATTCTACATTATGTAAATGTTATTTTTTTCATGTTTAAGTTAAACTAGATTGTCTTTATTTAATATAACAGAATAGTATTCATAATTTTATCAAATGATTATATTATAGTGGCTTTTTCAAGTACAGATGTATCAGTAAAAATTAGCTTGTAATGGAATAGTTGACATTAAATAAATAAACAAATGATGTTTATATTTCAAAATGCTTAGCTCATAGTTGTGGAATAATAATTTATAAACTAATAATCAAATAAATTATTATTTTTAAAATTTTCTGATTCCCATTCTTTTTTAAGCCTTTATTTCAGGAAAGTTGTCAGATGTGGTAGAGGCAATATCCTTTCCTTTATATCAAGTACTGTTAGTAAACAGCATGATAGATTCATGATCTCTCAGACTACACAACTGCATAGGTTTACCAATAATCCTTGCAGCTATATATGAACATGTAACTAAATTCTGGCTTAAGTTATATAAGCAAAATGACTTCTGTTAGCTTCTTTAAGATATCTTTGCCTTTCTTCTTCAACCCTCCATTTTGCTGCCTATAAAATTGGTGCAAAGTATTAGTCATCTGGTTTAGAACCATATTTTAGCATTGATGATTACTTGTGGGAAATATAGGTCCTTGAGAAAATCCTGGAATAGAGTCACCACTCGAACCTTGGACTACTTACTTTCAGATTGATTAAGGTGCTTAATAAATATCAAACTACCATACCATATAAGGCATTGTAACGTTTCATTTATCTTTAGCTCATAGCCAACCTCCTCCTAAAAGATTAGAAATAATGGAAGGTAATTATACCTCTTAGAAGCAAGGGAATACAGATTTCCTTCTCAAAGTTAAAGTGACAGAATTATTCAGTGAAATTTAGTTCAAAATAAATACTAATGGAGATTACTTATTAGAACTACAAGTTAAGGGAGAGAGAAAGTCATGGTGGTAACCATTGGCACAAACTAGGGAGCATCTAGGAAAAAAAAAGGCAGTGTTGCATAGTGGTCTAAAGCATAGATTATATTTATTAAAAAAAAAAGCTGATTTTGTATTAGTCCTGTATTCTTGAGTATGGAGTTTAAAATGCTTTATAATTGCTATATAATTTGTTTATAATTATATAATTATAAATTTATATAATTATATATTTATATAAGTTTATATAAATTTATATAAGTTTATATAAATATATAATTATATATAAATTTATATAAGTTTATATAAATATATAATTATATAATTGTTTATAATTGCTATATATATATATATAAAATTGTTATAACAAGATTTTTATAGCAATTACCACATAAAGAGTTATATCTTTATCATTCGTATTACAGTGAAAGAAATACAATAAGTACTTAATGTTATTTGCTATTATTTTTATTACTCTGGGGTATTTTGTGTGTGCGAGTATATGTGTTTTGACACTATAGGATTCATCATTTTATCGCCTAGGTATATTGTCAAAAATATGACCAAAATATCTATTATAAAATGGCAAAGTTTTTCATTCTTTAAGGTTTTTTTAAAATCATAATATCACAAAAAAAGTGCTGTCACTTTACTGGAATTAAAACGACCTGATTTTTAAAACAATGATGATATACTATGTTATGCAACAACTCTGTTTATAAAAGTAATTGAAGAGTTTCAGTTTCCAGCCTAAAATCATACAATAATTTTGTTCAGACCTATAACTACAGGCTCTAAATACTTTATCTGTAGTCAGTCCTACTTATATCACCATACACCATTTTGTTATTTTATCTTTTAAAAATGTTTTGAAATAATATTTTGTTGTTGTTGTTGTTGTTTTGTTGTTGTTGAGTTGGAATCTCGCTCTGTCTCCCAGACTGGAGTGCAGTGGCCGCTCCCGGCCACCGCAGCCTCGACCTGCTGGGCTCCGGCGATCCTTCCACCTCAGCCTTCTGAGTAGCCGGAATTATAGGCATGAGCTACCATGCGCGGCTGATTTTGTGATTTATTGTAGAGATGAGGTCTCACTGCCCAGGCGGGTCTTGAACCCGCGGGCTCAGGCAATCCACTCACCTCAGCCTCCCAAAGGCGCGGAATTACAAGCTGAGCCACTGAGACCGGCTGATATAATATTTTTAATACACTTTATGTTATAAGAAAATATAAACTGAATGTAATTTAGTAAGAAAGTTTCGAAAGTATTTTTTGCTTCACTTTTTAATTCTTCTTAAAATCTCTTAAAAATGAAGAGAAATATGTATAAATACTAATATATCAAGACTTCTTTGAATATGTGTACTGTTAAGCTTGGGGAGAAGTAGCACTCACCTTCCCCCATCTGCCCCTCCACCCACCGATCCCCTATGCGCCCCTCCATCCTAAACCCACAAACCACATACCAGCTTACTGGAACCTGCTGGCAGCTGCTGAGAAGGGCCAGACAGAAACTTTCCAGCCCACGCCAGATGCAACACTTTGTCTCCCCGCTTCACTGCTGCCCCCAACACCCTCCCCAAATACAGCACCCTTAAAAACCCAAGCCTGCCTCTCCTTGGGCGTGACTCCCCTGACCCATCTTTCTGGACCATGGGACCTCGCCCGGGAGTTTCTCCCCCAATAAATGCTTGGTTTGTACTGGCCCTTTGTCCTGTCCCTCTTTCCGTATCTCCAAATGTTACATCTTGGTGCCGAAACCGGGAGATGACTGAGTCACACAGGCCTCACCTCCTGGCTCAGGGGCCTCCCGCCCAGATGCCTCCAGCCCAAACTGCGAATCTCCAACCCACTCCTCCACTCAAACTTTCGTGAGGTGAGTTCCCCCTGTGTCGGTCTCTCTTTCCCCCCCGCAGGCCTCCCTATCAGAAGTTACAGCTGTGCTAGGGAAAGCCCTCCGTTCTGGTCAACGATAAATCCTGGGGACGCCCTGTTTATCCTGACCTTCACTCTGCCCGGCCGGTCTTTGCCTGAATTGGGATGCCTTTTCAGACTCAGACAGGCCCTGGAAATTTAGATCGACATGGGTAACCAACCCTCCAAATCTAATTCTAAGACGCCTCTGGGTTGTCTTCTCAGTAATCTCAACAAATTGGGATCAACCCCGGACATTTGACACAATGCCTAGTCCCTTTCTGTACTGTAGCCTGGCCTCAGTATAAACTGGATAATGGGTCTGAGTGGCCCCCTGCGGGAACTTTTGATTTTAACATCCTCACTGACTTGGATAACTTCTGCAAATGCAATGGAAAATGGTCGGAGATTCCCTATGTTCAGGCCTTCTGGCTCCTGCGCTCCCATCCTTCCCTGTGTCAGTATTGTTCCACAACCCAAATCTTGCTGGCAAAGGGAAGCCCCCCTTCCCCTTCCCCTGCCCCAGCCCCCCCCCCAACTACGACAAGCCTCTCCCACCTGATCTAGAGCCTTCCCCCCTCATAGAGCTTCTGGAAGACTTAGCTGTGCCAACCCCTCACTCTCCAAATCTTCCTTCCCCTTCTTCCAACCCACCTCCATACAACCCGCCCTCTCTCTATCCTGATCTTCCTCCTTCATCTTCCGATTCTCCCCTTCTGCTGCCCTCTCCCCCCTCTCCAGTCAGTGCACATACCTGCTCACATTACATGGACCACCCTCCCCACCCCCTTACTCCTGCACCCATTTGTCCTCTCCGAGAGGTCGTGGGCCCAGATGGCATTGGGCGAGTACACATCCCTTTTTCCTTGGCCGACTTATCTGCCATTGAAAAACGATTGGGTCATTTTCTGCCACCCTACTTCCTTTGCCAAAGAGTTCCATTACTTTACTCAGGCTTATGATCTGACATGGCATGATATTCATGTTATCTCTACTTCCACCCTCACTCCTGACGAATGGGATTGTATCATGGCCGCTGCTCGGGAGTACGCAGATAAAGTCCATCTAACGGGCAACATGCAGACAGTGGAGGCTGAGGCCATCCCGGCAATGGACCCCAATTGGGACTACCAAGACGGCCGTATAGGACATAGACGTAGAGATCACATGATATGCTGCATTCAGGCAGGACTTGAGGTGGCATCTCAAAAGGTAGTGAATTATGATAAGCTTAGGGAAATAACCCAAGGCCCAGTGAAAACCCAGCTGTTTTTCTAAACCACCTCACTGAGGCTATGACTCTCCACATCTGTCTCAGTCCAGATGATCCCGCCGGGGCTACTGTTCTTGCTACCCATTTCATTACCCAATCCGCCCGTGATATCCACAGAAAGCTAAAGAAGGCAGAGGATGGCCCTCAAACCCCTGTCCGTGACCTGGTAAACATGGCCTTTAAGGTTTTTAATGCCCGCGAGGAAGATGCAGAAACTGCTAGGCACCAGCGCCTCCAAGCAGACTGCTAAAGCACAAGCCTGTGCCATGGTTGCAGCCCTGCAGCCAATGCAACAGGGTACGGGGGTCTCTCGACGTCCGGAGATGGGTAACAAAGCTCTCCCAGGAGCCTGTTTCAAGTGTGGCCAGGAGGGCCACTGGGCCAAGTAGTGCCCTAACCCACGTCTGCCGAGTAAGCCACACCCTATCTGCAAACAAAAGGGCCATTGGAAGTCAGATTGTACTTGGCCTGGCCAAGCCCTGGTGCCTCCACACCGGGGTGTGACTGAGCCGCTTGCTCAGCTCCATGGGCTGCTTGGACTGGTGGAAAGCTGAGGATGCCTGGACTTGAAGACCCCAATTACCCTTGTCGAACCCAGGGTCTTGCTCCTGGTAGCAGGTAAGTCAATCTCATTCCTCATGGACATGGGGGCTACCTATTTGGTTCTGCCTTCCTTTTCAGGGCCTCTATCTCCTTCCCAGGTCTCAGTCATTGGTATTGACAGCCAGCCTTCTGCCCCCCTTCAAACCTCACCTTTACTTTGTTCTCTCAGTGATTGGATGTTTAGTCACTCCTTCCTTATTGTCCCATCCTGTCCCATTCCGTTACTCAGCAGGGATATCCTCTCAAAACTGGAGGCCACTTTAACGCTGCCGGTTCGATCAGCGGCCCCACTCCTTGCCAATATTGCTCTAGTCTCTGTTTTTCCCAGCTCAAACCTGGCACCACCTCCCCTCCCACCCCACCTAGTCAATCCCGATGTGTGGAACATTTCTGCCCCAGTCATAGCCCAACGCCACACCCTGGTTCGCATAATTTTAAAAAACCCCTCTAACTTCCCTTCTAGACCCCAGTTCCCCATTTCAGCCACACATCATAAGAGCCTTAAACCCATCATCACTCACTTGCTTTCTCAGGGCCTCCTCATACCTGTTAACTCTCCATGTAACACCCCCATCCTTCTGGTCTGTAAGCCCTCTGGAGACTACCACTTGGTCCAGTACCTCCATCTCATTAATGAGGTGGTGGTCCCTCTCCACCCAGTGGTCCCTAATCCCTACACTCTTTTATCTCGGATACCACCTCAGACAACACATTTCACTGTCATTGACCTCAAGGACACTTTCTTCACTATCCCCCTACACCCAGACTCTTACCCCTTTTTGCTTTCACCTGAGAGGACCCAGACACAGAACAAGCACAACAACTTACATGGCCGGTATTGCCACGGGGCTTCTGGGACAGCCCCCACCTCTTTGGCCAGGCTCTCGCGGCTGACCTAGCTGATTGCCCTCTCCAACCTAGCCACCTCATCCGGTATGTGAATGATCTCTTACTTTGAAGCCCATCTGAGAAGCTGTCCCACACACACACAGCCGCCCTTCTCAATTTCCTGGCCTCTAGGGGATACCGGGTGTCCTTCCAGGAAGCCCAGCTCACACAACCTGAAGTTGCCTACCTTGGAGTCTGCCTTACTCCCACCACTAAGGCCCTGACAATGGACTGCCTCCACGCTATACAGCAGCTGACACCCCCAGAAAATGGTAACCAAATCTTGTCCTTTTTGGGCTTTGTGGGGTACTTCAGGCAATGGGTCCTTAACTTTGTCCTGTTAGCCAAACCTCTGTATGCGGCCACCAAACACATGCCTATGGGACCCTCAGCTCCCCCGCTGAGGTTCGCAAAGCGCTTGTTGCTCTCCACGACACCCTCCTGTCTTCACCACCCCTGTGTCTCCCTAAGCCCCTCAGTCCTTCTCTTTGTTCACAGATGAGTGCCATGGAATAGCTGTGGGGGTCCTAACACACCTGGTGGGCACCTCCCACCACCCAGTAGCCTACCTCTCCAAACAGCTCGATACCACTGTTCAGGGGTGGCAACCCTGCCTACGGGCACTAGGGGTGGCCACTGTTCTAACCAAGGAGGCTTTAAAACTTTCCTTACATCACCATATCAATGTCTTCTTCCCTCACAGAGTCCACGAACTGTTGGGACATCGGGTGCTCTCTCTCCTAGGCCCCTCTAGGATACAGGAGCTCCATTTGTTGTTACTGGACAACCCAGGGGTAATTCTAAAGCATTCACCACCCCTTAACCCGGCGTCCCTACTCCCTCTCCCCTCCTCTGATGCAGGGCCTACCCACTCTTGCCTGGAGGTGGTGGAGGCCCTGACTCCGCCAGGGACGGACTCTCAGATCAACCACTTCAGTCCCCAGACCTCACTCTGTGCGTGGACGGTAGTTCTGTCTGCACCCTGCAAGGCCACCGGCGGGTGGCCTATGCTATAGTCTCTGCTGACTCTGTTCTCGAGGCCCAGCCCCTTCCTCTGGGCACCACTTCCCAAAAAACGGAGCTTGTTGCTCTTACACGGGCTCTCGAACTATCTAAAGGGCAGCTGGTAACCATCTATATCAACTCCCAATATGCCTTCGTCATTGCTCATTCCCATGCCGCCATTTGTAAGGAAAGAGGATATGTTACCACTAATGGCACAACCATTACCAGTGTAAAACTAATTTCTAAACTACTCCAGGCCCTGCAGAGCCCACGGGAAGTTGCCATTGTCCACTGTCAAGGCCATCAAGCCTCACAGGATCCAGTGGCCAAGGGCAATGCCTGGGCAGACTCTGTCACTAGGGGACTAACCCAGGTCATGCCTCCATCCCCCCTCCTCTCCCTCTCTCCCTCCCTTCAACCTGAGTACTTCCCTGAGGAGCAGCAGTCCCTATTAAATAAGGGGAGCCATGTCACACAGCAGGACTGGACCGTGCTGGAGGATCGTGTTGCACTACCACAAAATCAGGCCTCCCATATTTTGACAGAAGTCCACCGCTCTCTGCACATCGGACCTGAGGCCATGTATAGATTTCTCTCTCCTATATTCCATCTAATGGGTTTAAACAGGTTTATCTCTCAGGTTCATACCGCATGCTCAGTCTGTTCTGCCATCACTCTGCAGGGAGGATTGTGCCCCGTATTCCCACTCACCAGATGAGGGGCCACCTCCCAGCCGAGGACTGGCAAATTGACTTCACCCATACACCTGTCCACAAAAAAAAAATCGGTATTTGCTCATTCTAGTGGATATCTTTTCAGACTGGATCGAGGCCTTCCCCACAGACAAGGAAACGGCTGTCGTCATGGCCACAGTCCTTCTGGAACACATCATCCCCAGGTTCGGCCTCCCAGCAACATCTAGACAGACAACAGACCTGCCTTCACTGCCAAAGTTGTCCAGCAGGTGACTGCTAGCCTGGGAGTTACCTGGAAATTCCACCCTCCTTACCGCCCACAATCATTGGGTAAGGTAGAAAGGGCAAACGGCATTTTAAAAACACACCTCACCAAGCTCACCCTAGAGGTAAAACTCGGCTGGCCTGCCCTCCTCTCACTCACCCTCTTCAGGATAAGGGCGGCTCCAAGGACTCCGTCGGGTCTCAGCCCTTTTGAACTGCTATACGGCAGGCCCTTTTTAATCAATCACAACCTACCCTCCTCACCACCTCCACCTGCTTCCTACTTGCCTTACTTGTCTCTGCTTAGGCAGTTGCTAAGGGAGCACGCAGAACAAACCCTTCCCATGGTCACTCCTGACAACCCATAAAATCCGGTTTGTACGGCCCTCCAACTGGGAGATTCAATTCTACTCAAACAACTGTCCGCTCAAGCTCTAACCCCCTGATGGGTTGGCCCATTCCCAGTGGTCCTCACCAACCCCACAGCTGCCAAATTACTGGGACATTCCTCCTGGTATCATGTCTCCCATCTCAAAGTGGCCCCAGTCACAGAGGCCCCTTGGCAATGTCAACAGGTGGGACCTACCCATCTTCGCCTCACTCGGGGTCCTGCTACTCACTCTAGTCCTGCTGCCCCTCTCACACACAACACCACTGGATAATGGCTACCGCTGGCAGTTTTATGTTGAGGAAACAGCCCAGTCTTACGGTAAACTCATTACTCAGGTTGTGGGCACCGGACTGTGCCAGCCCCTGGGGTGCCAGGCACCAGTCACCATCAACATCTCAATAGGCAGCATGAACTCCATCAGCCTGGGTGCAACCCCAACCCTGGTCTTCTGTTTCCAATATGACCAAACTAATGCCAAATGTAACCGGTGGCCTCAGACATATGGGCGTTGTGCATATAATTGGTGCAAAATGCACAAGGTCTACCCTCTCACCCACCCGGGAAAACTAACCCGTTTCACCATCTCTGATCCCTGGTACTCCAGGTGGGTGCAGGGAGTCAAGTACTGACTGCCCTTCTCTGTTCTCTTGTCTCAGTCTAATACAAGAGGGATCTCATTAGTCAACCACCCTTTGGTTGGGAATGTAAGTAACTGCTTCCTTTGTGCCACTCTAAACCACTCCCCTTTAACAGCAGTTCCTATTACACAATGGTTCAATGCCTCTAGTGGGCCCGTCAACCAGCCTCCTCCTATCCCTGGAGTTTCTTTGTTCTGGCCCCTCAGTAACCTCTCTAATACCTGTTATGGCAGCTACTGCACATGCAACATCTCCAGACCTGTTCCATCTACACTATCTGCTCCAAGGGGTGGGTTCTTTTGGTGTAACGGCACCCTCTTCAAATCTATCAATAATTCTTACCCTTGTTGCTATCCAGTAACACTTGTGCCACAGCTTACATTCTATTCTGAAGAAGAACTCTTACTCAAAGCCTTTCCCACTCTCTGCTGTGCACACCAGGTGGCATTTCTCCCCCTCATGCTCGGTCTCATGTTTGCCATGTCCTTGGCAGCAAGAGGGCTGGGCAGGGGAGCACTGGGACACAGCCTCCTTTCTTCCCAAAATCTGGAAGAAGGGCTCCAAGCCGCTTTGGAAGCATCTGCAAGTTCCCTGGCATCCCTGCAACGGCAAATAACCTTTCTAGCCTGGGTTACTTTACAAAACCGCAGGGCCCTTGATCTCTGTATAGCTGGCCAGGGCGAAACCTGCATGTTTCTCCAGGAAGAATGCTGTTTCTACATTAATGAAACAGGGCTGGTAGAGGAAAATGTCAACGTCCTCCGAAAGCTGGGAGACAAACTTCACCAAAAAAAACACCACAAAATCGCCCTTCTCTGCTTGGTGGAACTCATCCATCACCCAATGGATCATGCCATTCTTGGGACCTGTTTTACTTATCTGTCTTTTACTTATGGTTGCACCCTGTGTGTTTAATTTTTTGCAGTCTCACATGAAGGAAATTTCTTGTGTCGCAGTCAATCAGCTACTCCTACAACCCTATCCATATGCCCCACTTCCCTCCGAGCCACCCCATCCCAGCCTCCCCTAAAACTACGCCCCCTTTCAGCTTGAAGCAGCCAGATCGAGTCACCACCCCTTATACCAAAGAGGTCAGGATGTTAGGCTCAGGGAGAAGCAACACTCACCTTCCCCCATCTGCCCCTCTACCCACTGGTCCCCCTATGCTCCCCTCCACCCTAAACCCACAAACCACATACCAGCTTACTGGAATCTGCCGGCAGCTGCTGAGAAGGGCCAGACAGAAACTTTCCAGCCCCCAGATGCGACGGTTTGTCTCCCCGCTTCACTGCTGCCCCCAACACCCTTCCCAAATACAGCACCCTTAAAAAACCCAAGTCTGCCCCTCCTTGGGTGTGACTCCCTTGGCTCATCTTTCTGGACCATGGGACCTCGCCCGGGAGTTTTTCCCCCAATAAACATTTGGCTAATACCGGTCCCTTGTCCTATGCCTCTTTCGGTATCTGCAAACGTTTCATGTACTTACTGTATACTGCATATGATTTGCCAGAAGATATTATTTTTAAGATAAAGAAGGGTAGTGAAAATAGTGACAATTCAAGTTTTATACGAACTTCATCTTCCATTAAAACTTTATGATTACATTCATGTGATTTAGTAGCATTGCCTTGATGTAAAGAGGCTAGTTCTTTCACAGTTAGACTCTGGTTTTAGTTGTCAACTTTAACAACCATTCAGATGAATATGGGTTACAAAGTGCCCTATATATCATAATCTGTTTAAAACACTGTTATTTTCACAGCATTTCTGCTGCAGAAGTTCACTGAAGATTTGAAAACAGGGGATTTATATGATTTGGGAACATATTTACAGTGGTTAAAATATTTTTTAACATCTATCTTTCCATTATTCAGCTAAATAAAATAAATACCCCAAAATCTAATATTTTGATTGAAAACACTGATATTTATCTTTTTCACATAAAGAAAAAGTGTACTGGTATAGCAAAAAAATCTTCTCGAGTATTTATTATTATATATATCATCAGTTAGAAACCAAAATACATTTAACAAGACAGAGTAAAATAAAATAACTTTTTATTAAATGTAAGGTACATTTAACAAGTATTCTAGAGGTACTTCATGTGATTGTTACTGTAATGTTTGTATTTATGAAGCTGTCCAACAATTGTAGATTTTCTTTATATTTTTTCTCTAAAATAAATAATATTGATTCAGAAACAGATATGACTTTCCATAGAGCATTACAAATGCTTGGAAATTACATGTTTAAGAAATACATCATAATACAATCAACAATTTTAATAAAACTATGATGTTAAATGATATTTAAGATAAGAAGCACAAGATATAGCCAATCTTAATAATGTTGAAACCTACAAAATGTCTTTTTTTTTTTACAATTATTATAACTCTTCTTTTTCTATAAGGTCTACATTAGTTTTATAAGAGATTTCAATTAAGTATTCACCAGTTTTAAACCCAGTCTCTTGACTCTTTGGTATTTATAATAAACTTTCAAAATATTTACTGCTAATATAGATCATGTAATGGATTAAACACATACTTCAAATATTAGTTCACATATTCATTTAGCAAATATTTATTTAATATAAGTTCTGGGAATTTTGAACGTAAGTAATATAAATGAATTTTTTGTTATTCTTGCTTAGATAGCAAGAAAAATAAAAACAAATGTAAAGAGCCAAGTATACAATTTTATGTCTTCACAACTGTTATGACACAAATGAAACAAGATAGTGGGAAATAAAGGGTCAGGGTGGTGGTGATGGGATGTGTGTGTGTGTGTGATACTTCAGTATAGGTACTTGGGAAGTCAACTTTGAGGAAGGATGTAAGCTGTTTCCTGAATTCTGAGAAGAAAAATGCCAAGTGATAATGGAAATAAATAATATTCTTATAGAGGAAACAATATATGCCAAACTTTTATATAGGAGATAACCCGATGTGATAACAGAGCAGAAAAAAAGCACAGTAAAATACAATAGAAAGTGCTGAACTTCAGGCCATGAAGTAAAGTATATATAAGAACTGCCATTCTTTTTTTTTTTTTTTTTTTTTTTTTTGAGTTGGAGTCTCACTCTGTTGCCCAGACTAGAGTGCAGTGGCATGCTCCCAGCCTCCGCAGCCTTGACCTGCTGGGCTCCGGCGATACTTCTGCCTCAGCCTTACAAGTAACCGGAACTATAGACACGAGCTACCGGCTAATTTTTTTGATTTATTGTAGAGATGAGGTCTCACCAATTTCCCCAGACAGGTCTCGAACCCTCGGGCTCAGGCAATTCACTCACCTCAGCCTCCCAAAGCATGGGATTACAGGCTGAGCCACCAAACCCAGTGTCATTTTTAAACTTAAAAAATTTGATCTATTTGTATTTATAGCTAAATGACTTGATTAGAGGTTAAGTATGTATGTGTGTAGGATTACAGTAAAAGTATGTCTTTATTTTTAAAAGGTTACGGTAAAATTGAAAAGACAAAAAAAGAAACAAAACCCACAAACACTTTACTAAAAGTAATATTCACATTAATTACTTTTGTTTTTATTTTTCCCAGTAAATAATGTTATTTACCTGTTTTTTAATAAGTGCAAAAGGAATAATTACTTCTTGAGATTTTATATTTTTTATGTGATCAGAATTATTTTAAGACAATGTACAAAATATATTCTAAAATTCAGATAGTTTTATGGCTTTTTTTAATTTTCAATTTAAAATAGCTTTCTCTTTTTAAATATTTTTTAAAGGCAAACCAAAATGTTCATGGGAAAAATTTGAATAAATGTTAATAAAATGGCATTGATTGAATTTTATTTTAAAAAGGTGAAAATAATTTTTATAAAATTTTCAAATATTAATTTAACTATTTTTTAAATTTACGAATAAGATATTTCTAAAATATGTTTTATTTGTAATCTCAGGTCTTGTTAATGTTTCAGTCATTTAGTACACATTAAAAACATAGTTCCTAATCATGCAATGACTAAATTATCTCAGGGCATTTGCATAAGATCAGTCAAGAAAATAGTGCCCAGAAAATCAATAGTATATAACATATGGAGGTAGCATCTCTATTTACTTAGAAAATGAATACATGTTCTCACTCATAAGTGGATCTTGAACAATTACCATAATACTATAAGAAATGGCTTGGCAGTAATTGAAAACTGCCAGGGGAGGTGAGGAGTGGGATTGACAGTAGTGGGAAACTGCCAGGGGTGGGGGAGAGCACACCACATCAACAATGCATACTGAACATTTGTATACCCAACCCTGAATTGTACCCTACATCTTTAAAATATTATTTTTTTAAGTAAATTAATTTCACTTTAGTGAGTTCCTTTTAAAATAATTCATCCATTCAGGAAAATTGCAGAAAGTATGGGCCTTGGCTCTACCCTAAAGTCTTTTATTGTATTTTTTACACAACTTCAGTGTTAGTCAGAGAATACTTCAGAGCACAATCAAATGTAATCTTCCTTCTTTAAGCAAAAATTATTTTTATTATTTTCCATTACTCTTCTTTAATTCATCACATCTTTATTTCCCCCAAACACCACAATATTATGACAATTATAAAGTCTTAGAAAATAGGATAACATCTCCTTAAAGATTATGAGACAGTGTAGACAAATTTCAAAGACTGAGCCAATTAACTATTGGCATAATTTTTCAGATGAACAGTTGCTAAATATGTAGTTGTCAATTGTAGAGACTTGCTAAATCCTCTGGTATATTAATTTAATAGGTATATGATGGGTGACTCCAAGAACAGAAATGGGAATCTCAAATGTAATCAAGGAAAACTATCTCTTTTGTAGAGTACACTTAGATACCTATGCAAGTCAAGAAAATAAATATGATTAGGAATGCATGAGGCAGAGTTGTGGTTCAATTTTTTTTTTTTTTTTTTTTTGCCTCCTGGTTTTACTTGCATGAAGATGCTATCATAATAAAAGGGATACTGCATATATATATAAAAAATACTAATTAGTTGTGATTAAGATGGGGAGGCTTGGCCAGGCACAGTGGCTCACATCCGTAACCTCAGCACTTTAGGAGTCCAATGGAGCCCAGGAAAGTGGAGCTGCAGTGAGCCATGATTGTGCCCCTGTACTCTAGCTTGGGTAAAAAAGTGGGACTCATACTCAAAAAAGAAAAAAGAAAAAGCCAACCAAACAAGAAAAGATAGGAAGGCTATCTTTAGATTCTCTGGTGACCTATTGTAATCACATGACCCCTTAACAATTAGAGAGTAAAAGCAGAAGAGGAAGTGAGAAGACTTAAAACAAGGAAAAGATGTAAAACACTAATATTGCTTTGAAACAAGTGATCATCTATTAAAGATTTGATTTTCTTAGTCCAGCAACTTAAAAGAGTTGAATTGTACTACCGATTTCAAAAATGAGCTTGAAAGAAGAACCTAAGATCCAGATGAAAACCACAGTTCTGGATAATACATTGCCCTGGACCCCTTCACCTCAACCTATACAAAAATTAACTCAAGATTTAATAAAGACTGACCTGTAAGACCTCAATTCATAAATGTTCACGAAGAAAACTTAGGAAACAATTTCCTGGACATCAGCCTAGGCGATGGATTGATGATAAAGTCATTAAAAACAAATACAGCAAAAACAAAATTGGTAAGTGGGACCCAATTAAACTAAAAAAAAAAATCTGCAGAGCAAAATAAACTATCAATATAATAAATAGACAATCTACAGAATGGAAGAAAATATTTGCAATTTATGCATCAAAAGGCTGACATTCAGAATGTATAAGAAATGTGAACAAATTGACAAAACAAAACAACTCCATCAAAAAGTAGACAAAGGACATGAATAGACACTTCACAAAAGAAGACACACAAGCAGCTAACAAAACATATTAAAACATGATCAACATCATAATCATCAGATAATCAACAACACAGTGAGAAATAATCTTATATCAGTCAGAATGACTATTATTAATAAGTCAAAAAATGTATTGAGATATTGGGCAGAATGAAAGCACACTCATACATTGTTGGTGGTGGTGTAAAGTAGTTCAGGCTCTGTGAAAAGTAGTCTGGAGATTTTTCAAAGAACTAAAAATAGGTTTGCCATTGGACCCAGCAATTCCACTACTGGGTATATACCCAAAGGAGCATACACTGTTCCACCAAAAGAATACTGGTGCTTATAATGGTTATTTCAGGAATATTATCTATAAAATAAAACAAAAAACCACCCTAGATGCCTATCAATGGCAGATTGAATAAAGAAAATATGTACATATACACTATGGAATACTATGCAGGACTTATAAAAAAACAAAATTATGTTCTTTGCAGTAACATGGATGCAGCTGGAGTTCATTTTTCTAAACAAATTAACATGGAAACAGAAACCAAATAACTGCATATTCTCATTTATAAATGGGAGTTAAGTACTGGGTTCACATGACTATAAGAATGGAAGCAAAAGACACTGGAAACTCTTGAAAGAGGATCAAGGAAGAAGGGCAAGATTTGAGAAATAACTTATTGTGTACCATGCTTCTTTTTTGGGTGACAGGTTCATTAGAAGCCCAAGTATCCGTATTAAGAGATATGCTTATGTAACATAACTTCACATGCATCCTTCATAAATTAATCTACAATTTAAAAATAAATAAATAAAAGAAGTAAAACCTTTATGTATTCTTAGAAAAGTGCCCGCACTTGTTTACAATTTAACATAAATATTTACTAACAAATTAAATTTACTCTTAAATATCTTTGTTAAAAATTGACTTAGTCACATTAAAATATTTGTATATAGATGAAGTATTTTGCCCATTGCATCTGATCATTTTTTAAAAAATATAAAGCACATATGGAACAAAACTCATTTACTTAAGTTACTAAATGATTACAGTAAATTTCCCTTCTTTAAGCATCGTATTTCCTTCTTGCTTATTTATTTATTTATTTTAAAGATGTGGGGTACAATTCAGGGTTAGGTATACAAATGTTCAGTATGCAAGTATCCTTGTTGATGAGGTGTGCCCCTCCCTCCCCTGACAGTTTCCTTTAATTGCCAATCCCAAACCCCTCCCCTGGCAGTTTCCCACTACCACCAATCCCCTTCTCATAGTATTATGACAATTGTTCAAGGTTTACTTACAAGTGAGAACATATGGCACTCTGTTCTTTATTTCTGTGACAGATCACTGACTATGATCGACTCTAAATCCATCCAAGTTGCTGTGAAGTCCATATGTTTGTCCTTCTTTATGGCTGCAAGATATTCCATTGTGTATATGTACCACATTTTTTTAATCCAGTCCAGCTTCGATGGGCAGCATGGTTGGTTTCATGTTTTGCTATTGTGAATAGAGCTGTAACAAACATGCGTGTGGGCATCTTTTCTGTGGAATCAATTGAGTTTGTCCAGGTATATTCCCAATAGGGGTATAGCTGGGTCAAATGGAAGGACAATTTCTAGTTCTTTCAGAAATTGCCACACTGTCTTCCAAAGGGGTTGCGCTGGTTTGCATTCCCACCAGTACTGATATTTCATGCATGCAGTTTTAGAAATCTGTTGTATTGCCTATAAACATTTTTTTCCATCTTACAAAATTAAAAAAAGAGAATCCAGGGATAATTGAACCAGAGTCCTCTCATATATTATCTGCTTGATAATGAATGGGAATTTTTGCAAGTCACTAAGTTTTGGCAATTGTTATAGCAGGAGTAGAAACAAATTCAGTTATGCTTGAGTCAAAACTGGAAAGAAGCAAAGACTAGATATCAGCTTTTTTAAAGGACTTGGAATAAAATGGGTCTTTTTGAGAAATTTTAAAAACAATACTATAAAAGTTAAGCACTAGGCAATGACAAAAATGCCAACTAAAATTTCACTGTAGATAATTTTGAAAAAATAAAATTATATTTTTCTCCAGCATGATTCTAAGACAAATGGAAAACAAACATCATGATGCAAAACATGGACTTTATATTTTCCGGTAGAGAAAAGAGAAGGCAATTTTCACATTATATTAAATATTACATGTAACATAACCAACATATTACATGATGGCTTTTTAAAGCCATCATGATATGTGGATGGAGTTCATTTTATCTTAACTTTGTAAACACCAGAATCTTGACTATAATGTTCTTTTTTTTCTTTTCTTTTCTTTTTTTTTTTTTTTTGAGTTGGAGTCTCACTCTGCTGCCCAGACTGGAGTGCAGTGGCCGATCTCAGCCACCGCAGCCTCGACCTGCAGGGCCCAGCGATCCTTCCACCTCAACCTTCCAAGTAGCCGGAACTACAGGCACGCACTACCACGCTCGGCTAATTTTTTTATTTATTGTAGAAATGAGATCTCGTCAAGTTGTCCAGGCGGGTCTTGAACCTGTGGGCTCAGGCAATCCACTCACCTCAGTCTCCCAAAGTGCTGAATTACAGGCTGAGCCACCGAGCCCGGCTGGCTATAATTTTCAATGAGTCTCCTCAGTTCCAGTACTTTAGTAAAATTTTAGAAGTAATTTTAATTCTAGGAAACACAAAAATATCAATATGGATATTTGAAAGTGAACCATTTTATTATGTATTATTAAAATGCTCGATAATAAACTATTAGCTTAAGGATACATATATCCTACATACATAAACACATGCATACATGCACATATACATTTTTATATGCATGCATATATGACCAAATTCACATGTATACAGAACTTATAACCTACCATAAAAATTAAACACTTAGGAATGTGGATTTTTTTTTTTTTTTGAGTTGGAGTCTCACTCTGTTGCCCAGACTGGAGTGCAGTGGCCGCTCCCGGCCACCGCACCCTCGACCTGCTGGACTCCGGCGATCCTTCCGCCCCAGCCTTCCAAGTAACTGGAATTACAGGCATGCACTACCACACCCAGCTGATTTTTTTATTTATTGTAGAGATGAGGTCTCGCTCCCCAGGCGGGTCTCGAACCCGCGGGCTCAGGCAATCCACTCACCTCAACCTCCCAAAGGCGCGGGATTACAGGCTGAGCCACCCAGCCCGGCTCAAGAAATGTGAATATTTTTAAGGATATTTGTTTTTACTTGAATATTAAAGCATTTATTTTATTTATTAAAAATATATATAAATTTGATATCCTACCTTGGAAGCCTTCGTATTACTTGAGTTTTCTATACATGAATTTATTTTGTCATTGGACAAAAAAGCTTTGAATAGTAGCAGTTCTCCATTGTTTCGTTTGGTAAGATATTACAGCAAATATGAAACCTAAAGTACAGAAAGAGCTTCCTCCTTCATTTGAAACTACAATTTCAAATAGTGCTACAAATGAAAAGCTTATTTTTTAAAGTATATGAGATATAGGCAAGATTACCCCACATACTGAGTCATAAAACAAGTCTCAAGAAGTATGCAAGAATTTAAAAATACAAAGTATGATTTAAAAAAATAAATTAGAAGTCAATAATCGTAGTAACTGGAAATGAAATTAAACAGCAACACACTTCTAAATAACATAGATCAATGAAGAAATTACAAGAGCAGTTACAAGACATCTTGAATGAAACATAAACTGGTGATTAGAAGAAAAAATATATAATTATATTATCAGTCGCAGAAGAAAGAACTGCAAAATACAACATCTACTCGTGATAAAGATTCTCAGCAAAATAAGCATAAATAGAAAGCAAATTTCCTAGTGTTCTAAAGGATACACCTATGAAAACCTTGCAGCCAACATTCTTCTTAATGGTGAAGCATTCAGTGCGTTTCCCCTAAGAATAAATCAAGTATATTCACTCTCTTACTATTTTCCACTGCATACTAAACGCTCTAATGATACTTTAACAATACTACTTTTATTGTTAAGAATAATAAAAATAGCTATAATTATCAAGTCTAAAATGTAGAGCAAACACAGAAATTGGAATTTGAGTTCTGTTTACTTATCTGAATCTAACAACAACGTTATGATTTATGCTAGTGGAATATCTGCTTTGAAAATGAGAAAGTTGAGGCAAAAAAGACTTACTTAAATTCTTAGTGACACTCAGTTACTGACAAACCTGGTTCACAATTACCCTTATTTTATCATTCACTTTGTATGCTTTTATCAAAATATCACACACAACTACTGTGCAGTCATGATAATTAAATATTAAATATACAAATAAGAAATACATCCGAGCTAGATTTCACACTGAAATTGAATACATTCTTTTAATGTGACTCTATACTGGTTTTAAAGATAAGGTTTTTTCACTACAATAAAATAGTTAAATTCAATACTAGTTTGCAAAAGTAAAATTTAAGTAAGCAAGAGACCTTTAAGTTGCAGAGAATGAGAGTGCCCTTTTCTATTAAGTGCTAGCAAATTAAATATTGTGAATAAATTAGCATAGGATTGAAGAAATAGTGAAGAGTAAGATTAACAAAAGGTAAAGAAATTCCACAGTCTTATGCAGGCCTATATAGACCTACACAAATGCATCTTACAATGTATCTATATAACATAAATACCAACAAATAAGTATGTGTGTATGCAGCACACATTTGTATATTGGAAATAAAAAATTATAATTTCCTAATTTAAATTGGGCCTTCATGATCAATGTATTATAGTCCCTAGTTATTAGTAATCAATAGAAACCTTGAAAGAATGAGTCTGATGACACACGAAAGCTACTAACATCTTATTGGACAAATAAGAAAATTTGTAGTGCATATTTCATACGTATTAACATCATATATACTTACAGTATTTTTTATTGTCTGAAGATTGTTAGCTAAAATGACATATTCTGTATTATGGAATAATGTATTAATATAATTCTAAACCAGTTAAGATCAAATCTGGGGATAAAAAGACCATTTCTTTCCATAGAGAACCATAATTTTAAATTTAAACTATATGCCGTGTTTGGCAAATAAGTAGATTTACTCTTATTACCACATGTTCTCACTCATAAGTGGACCTTGAGCAATCATCATAATATGGTAAGAAAGAGATTGGCAGTGGTGGGAAACTGCCAGAGGAGGGATGGGGGGCACACCTTGTCAACAATGATACCTGCATAATGACCATTTGTATACCTGACCCTGAATTGTACCACACATTTTTAAAATAAAAAATAAAAATTTAGCCGGGCTCAGTGGCTCAGCCTGTAATCCCATGCCTTTGAGAGGCTGATGTGAGTGGATTGCCTGAGCCCGCAGGTTCGAGACCCGCCTGGGCAGCGAAACCTCATCTCTACAATAAATCAAAAAATCAGCCAGGCATGGTAATGCATGACTGTAATTCTGGCTACTTGGAAGGCTGAGGCGGAAGGATTGCCGGAGTCCAGCAGGTTGTGGCTGCGGTGGCCAGGAGTGGCCTCTGCACTCCAGTCTGGGCGACAGAGTGAGACTCCAACTCAAAAAAAATAAAAATAAAAACAAAAATTTTATGATGACTTAACTATCTAGCTTTAGTTATCTGTGGCACAACTGAAGGCAGTAATAGTCCTTGTAAAAATATATGTAAAGCAAAGGGGAGACACTTTGAGATCACCTTATAAGGGTGAAATTATTTCAGGAAATATTCAGGAATAGTATGAACATATACAGAATTTATTACAGTTTTATTTAAAATAACAAAAAATAAAACAACCAAATTTCCAAAAATGAGGAAATGCTAAATAAAAACTGGTTGTTCTAGAAGATAAAATATTATGCACATATTAAAATTAATTTATAAAATAAAGTCTATTCAACATGATACTATTAATATAACTCTAAAATATATATTGTATAAAAGCATCAATTATCGCTCTTAAAATTAAGTAATGCAATTAAACAAATTTTATCAATTTGCTTGGCTTATGTTTGAGATGAACTGACCTAAAATATATGCTATTTAAAGTACATAAAATTGTCTTTGGTAGTTCTGAGGCACACCTAAGGAGACAGGCAAAAATCATCTAGAGTAGCTGTTGATATTGATTGTTTATGAAAATGTTTTGCACGTGCAGAAGTCTATAAAATAAGCAATGGTTTATAATAACATCAGGAATTTAATTATACTTATTAATAATTCTTTTTATGTGACAACTTGACTGGATATCTATTCCATTGGCCTATTCTACAGATTTTGCATTTACCAGACCCCACAGATCAATTTCTTAAAATCAGTCCATCTTAGTCTCTTTATATATATATATAAAGAGAAGAATATAAATAGATAGGTGATAGATGATAGATAGATATTTATGGATACTATAAACTTATTTGTATCAATTAACCCATAATCCAGATTCTACATGAGAATTTGTATCACAACATAAGTAATATGAAACAAAGCAGACAAAAGACTTAGATACATACTCTTGTACCTATGTGTCTGTGTAACTATATATGCATTTATGTATTATCTGTCTACCCACCTATCTATCCTATTGTTGCTAATTCTCTTGAGAATCCTGACTAATACAAAGTTTATAGTTTTCTTCTATGACATTTTCCCGAGCTACATGAGAAGATGAGCATGTGTTTGTATGTGTATGTGTGCATGCAAATAAATGTGTGTATTCTACTAGTGAAAACAACAAAATACTAATGTAGTTGATGCTTGATGAAAAGATATGGTATATTTTATTATTCTTTTTTTCCAATCCTAGTTTCTTTGTTAAACATCTCTCATTGTTTATTATTGTAGTATTTGAAAAACTGTGTGTAAAATGTTTAAACATATATGCACGATTAAAGGCATCTTAGTAATCACTACCGACTTGTTTTCTATTAATGAATCCATTATTCAGATTTATTTATTTATGATAACTTGGGAGTAGCTTTGTATCACAACATATTTTATGCTATACAAAACAGGATTTTAAAAATGGGAATGTTACCAGATGAATAGAATAAACAATTAGGAAAGATAAAAACAGTAAATAATAGATAATATCGGAAAGTGTCTGTTAGTCAAGAATTGAACAATTGAGACCTGACATTACATGCTATGCCATATTAGATTCTACACATACACAAACACCATATAATTCACAATTTTTATTATAAAGATGTGGAGTACAATTCAGGGTTAGGTATACAAACATTTACCATGCAGGTACCCCTGTTGATGACGTATGCCCCTCCCTCCCCCAGCAGTTTCCCTCTGCCAATCCTACATCCCCCCCATCATCACTGACAGTTTCCAATTATTGCCAATTGCTTTTCTATAGCATTACAATTGCTCAAGATCCTCTTATGAGTGAGAACATATGGTACTTTGTCCTTTGTTTCTGTGATAAATCACTTAATATGGAATATGATAGACTCCAAATCTATCCAGGTTGCTGCGAAGTTCATATATTTGACCTTCTTTATGGCTGCATAATATTCCATTGTATATATGTACCACTTTTTTTTTATCCAGTCCAGCTTCGATGGTCAACATGGTTGGTTCCATGTTTTTGCTATTGCGAATAGAGCTGCAACAAACATACGTGTGCACAATTTTAATTTTGATACCACAGCCATCAATAAACTTTATTTATTCATTTCAATAAGGGTGTTGTGAGAATTTAGGGGAATAAATCAAATATCTTTCTATCTCTTGGGAAGCCTTTTGGAAATTTGGGGGGCCCTACAGCAAGTTCCCTACAGCAATTGCTGCTTAAACTTTCTCAGTATCAACACTGAAGCCATCATAAGAAATAAACCCGAAAACCAAAAACTTCCAAGTGAATTAATCTATTGAATCACATTTATTTTTTTTCAATATGTGGTTTAGTCATGCTACAAGAAATTTGTAAAGCATCACCCATTATTGATCCCATGGTCATAGTGTCTTAGTGAACATCTTTGTTACCTTGCCATTACCCTGTGTATAAAAGTCACAGGACCCTGTGTTCTAAGTAAGAGCTATAAGTAAAAATTACTTCATACACTCGACATTTTCTTATATCTTATATGCAGATGAGTTGGTAAAATACTTCCTGTAATTAGAAATATAGGGTTTTAGGGTATCATGAGGGTGTGTCCTGTACTTCAATTATCTAGGATTTGCCCATGAGTTCAGTAAAGTGAGAATGAGTTAAGACATTCACGCTTTATGATGTTGCCTTTGATGTTAATAATCTGTATACAAGAGACAAATTAATAGACCGATGTCTTAGTATGTTTTATGCTGCTATAGCGGACTTCCTGAGATCAGAAAATGTAAAAAGAACAGAAATGTATTTTTCACAGGTCTGGAAGCCAGAAAGTCCAAGATCAAGAGACCAGTAGGTTGGTCTATGATTCTAAAATGGCTCTTTTTTGCTGCATCCTCCAGAGGGAGGAACAGTGTTTCCTCACACAGTGGAAGAGAATTAACTCACTCTAGCAAGCCTTTGTATAGTATCATTAATCCAGTTATGATGGATCCATGAGGGCTCTATCCTCATGCAGTAAACACCTTATAGTAGAACCCACTTCTGAGCAATGTTTCATTGGGGGTCAATTTTCTAACACATAACTTTGTGGGATAGATTCAGACCATAACAATATGTATCAATTTGCACAGGAGAAAATAAACAGGTTTTCTCCAAATGAGTAAAAATTACTGTTTAATTGTGATCATTTATTTTTTATCTGTCTGGCCTTAGTAGAGTTTATTCAGAGTGGACAATGGCAAGCATGACATTTCTCACTTCTTAAAAAGTGGATTAGTCAACAAAGTAAAGTTATCAACTCAGGGACTTGAGGTATATAAGATACTTTTTAAAAATACTGATTGTTATCACACATAATGGATTTAAATTATAATACGCTTTACAGAGCAAAGCATTATTTTACACGTCCCCTCAAATATTTACTGTTTATAGACACTAATGCTTCTTAACCTCTTTTAAATCAGAATTAAAACAAAAATCATTGACCATAAATATGTCATTTCATATTCTGAATTTCTCCAAAAACTGTCATGAAAATTTTAAAAATAGATTCAATGCTTTTTAAAATAGTACATGAGAAAAGTTTTGATGTAGTAATTATTCATACTGCCATTGTCATAAAAATATCACTAAAAATTAAGTCAGATGCACTTTTCTTTCTTGCTATTATAAGCTGTTTGTCTTTTAGTTTTTATGCTTCACATTATTGAAATTTCTAGTTTAAAAAATGCTTACTGATCAACACACTGATTTTATATCCCTATTAAGTTCCATTCTATAGTACTGAGAAAGCTAATCTAGAATTTCCGACATAAATTCAAATCCAACATGGTGCAGCTGTAACGTAGAATGCATTATTGAAGGAGACTCTACGTGTTTATTGAGCTATTTCACGCTATTTTGCTGAAGTCATGAAGAAATCAACTGCATCACAGCTGCAATACTTGACCTTTAATGTGTAGATGACAGCAAATAGCTAGTCAAGAAATACTTACCTAGTCCCATAAAAGTCTTAATCAATATTAAAAGCTTAACTGACAGATGTTATAAGATTTTCACAGTCTGTACTTAATAGCAGTTTTATTTCATATATTTTCAGTTACTTTCCTAAGTGCAATTAAATTAATTATAGTGATTACATTGAATTCCTTATCTTTCATTAAAAATAAGAATCTGCTTCAATGTGTAATAATGACTATCTGTGTCTAGAAAGATAAAAAATAGCTTTATTCAACTTGTTTCAACGAAGTCCATGTATGTTAAGTAGTTCTGAAAGCGAGAAATTTCTTTCAATAAGACATCATTAAATGAAGAAAAAGTATGAGTTTATCATTAATATTGCATGATATTGTAGATTTACCTTCCATTTAAAATATCAGAATATAAAAGGTTAAAATAACAGTTTCTTATAATCTTGCCCTTAATAATCTCTTGAAATCTACAAGTAATAATTCCTAGAACTTTGTTTGCTATGTTTACAGTTTAGAGAACATATTTAAAATTAAATTATCCAAATGTTTCACTTAAATTGTGAAACTAATTCTTATGAATACTCCTGTAAATGATAAAATTATATCAAATTCAAGAAATAAAATTTTCACCTTAAGATGTGTATATCACTAAAAACTTTTCATGGAAGAGTTTTCCTTTGTCTATCATATGTAAAATATATTATCCAAGGACTTTCAACTAGCACCTCATTGTTTAGGAAGAAAAGTGAGATTCAGACTTTATTTTTATTGTATTTAACTTATTTACTTATGCCTTTATTTATTTTAAGCAAGAGGTGTCAAATCAACAATTTTAGGAGTATTAATGCTAATAAAACCCTAGTAGTAGCAAAAAGGATGGCATCAAACAAATCAGATGACTATTAAAATTCCTTCTTTTCCCTTGTTATCACAAACTCAAAAGCAGTGTTTGGTAACAGTCTTCAACAAAATAAAATTTTATAAGAAAGTATGAAATATTTTGTGATGATTATTTTTATGTGCCAATTTGCTTGGCTGAGCTGTAATACTGATATGTAGTCACACATTATTCTGGCTTTTTCTGTGAAGACGTTTTTTAAGATGAGACTAACATTTAAATCTGTGAACTTTGAATAAAGCAGATTATCCTCCATAATGAAGATGGGCTTCAACTACTTTATTGAAGGCCTTCATAGGACAAAGTTTGACCTCCCCTAAGCAAGAAGAAAGTTAGCTGGCTGCTTTTGGACTCAGCCTGCAACCCTTCCCTGAGCCTCTAGCCTAGTTTTCTATCCCGCAGATTATGAATTTGTGCCTACACAATCATGTGAGCTAATTTCTTACAATCTCTCTACATACATATGTATAAAGAGAAAGACAGACTATATAGTCTGTCATTATGCATGTAAATATACATATATGCACATACATGCCTACACACATAGCCATTCTATTGGTTTGTTTATTTCCCTGGAAAATTCTAATTAATACATATATTTAGTAAGAGTATTTGTGTGTGTGTGTGTGTGTGCATAGAAGTTTAGTTTCATAATATAAATTGGAACAAAAGTGCATGTTTATAAGGCAAATATTTGTTTGTAATGGGAATGACATACAGTTCCATGATGGTCTGATTCATGTATTCACCACACACAAGATATTGAAAATTGTCTACATACTCATCTGTCTCCCCAAGAAAGCTATTCGATTTTTAAAATAAAAAAGTATTTAAAAAATTCTCATGCCCAAATTTCAAGTCACTTTTTAATGTAATTAGTGCTTAATAAAAGTTATATAATTCATGATTTCTTGATCAAGATTTCCAACTCCAGTTTCCATTTGGTGTCTGCTTTTGTCTCAAAAAAATGACAAATTCTTCTGTGTCAGAGCTTCATAGGACAGTCTTGTCTGGCATTTTTTTGTTGTTGTTGTTTTTGTTTTTTTACTTCCAGGATAAAATATTCTGGTTTCCTAACATTACTTTTCAAAACGCCTTTGTAAAGCAGGCATTATTTTGTCAACATTTACATAATATAAAAATAATGTTCACATAAATTAGTGAGTTACTTAAGATGTTATTGAATGGAGCTTGCTTTAAATGCTGGACTTCTATCAGTGCATGATCCAGAATATAATCCAATTTATCTGCCTTATATTTTCCCCACTTGATTGCATATGCTTTACTTTCTATTCTCCTTTTACTCTTCTCCCTGTCATAGTTTAACTTTTGCAAAGTTGTTTACCCTCTCATTCTCTGTCTCCTCATTGAGAATTGTCTTTAAACCATTTCATTTTGACATCTATCTCTATTACATACAAAAGTTGATTCTTCCATTTTTACCAATGAGTTTCATTTTTTAACCATTTGACTTCTGAATATCATTTAATAAAAATGACAATTTGTTTCATCAATGACTAAATTTGCAAGGATACCACATCCCTCCCCCATCCCCGTTGTTTCCTCTAACTCTCTAGTCAATGATTCACTCTACTCTTTTTTTCTCCCGTGTGGTAAACTCAACTCTAAAACTGAATTTGCTTTAGATCTTTTACTTGAGCTTCTGATATATTTATTACATGCTTGCATTTTAGTAGGTTAACTAGTCATAGGAATTCTATTAACATACATAATCTAATGATTCATGTTCTTATCTCCTATAAAAAGTCCTTTACTAGCCGGGTTCAGTGGCTCAGTCTGTAATCCCGTGCCTTTGGGAGGCTGAGGTGAGTGGATTGCCTGAGCCCGCAGGTTTGAGACTCGCCTGGGCAACTTGGCGAGACTTCATCTCTACAATAAATCAAAAATTAGCTGGGCATGGCAGCGCGTGCCTGTAGTTCCAGCTACTTGGAAGGATGAGGCGGAGGGACTGCCAGAGCCCAGCAGGACGAGGCTGCAGTGGCCGGGAGCGGTCACTGCACTCCAGTCTGGGCTACAGAGTGAGACTCCAACTCAAAAAAAAAAAGTCTTTTGCTGAAATCTGAGTAAAATTCTTTGAGTAATATTTACAATTGGTGTCTCTCGGGTACATGTTATTTAAAATGTGCAAAGCCTATTCATTTACAGCAACATACCAATCATGTTCTTTCCTCACAAATGTCTATGAAGCAAACCACCGTCTTTTTTCTCAAGTCCAAAAGCCGTACTTGATTCTTTCTCTTCTCATGGACCATTTAAAATAAAGCTCATCCCCCCTCCCCTACCTTGGGGAGGTTAATCTTCTCTTTGTCTCTCTCGAATTGACTTTTAAAATAAACTGTATTTTCTAATCTAAAAAGAAATCAAGCTCATTAAGTCCAACTTTTTTCATTGTTACCTTTATCTCTTCTGTCAGCACCCACACCTATGTATATGCTACAGCCTCAGGTAATCTCCTTCCATATATTATGGTCTTCCTTGTATCTTATATCTGTATTGTTATCAGAGTGTTTCATTAAGTATAAATCTTATGTATGAATGATTTTTAGCTTAAGAAAGCCTTCATGTCTTTTTGTTTTCACTGAAACATATTTATAAGATGTCTTACAATGCACTGTAAACTGACACTCTTCTTCAATTACCTACTTCACCATCATGTTTATATGCTAGCTATGTTGGCATATATATTTTTCCCTCTCTTCTTTACCTTTAACCTTTTCCTTACCTCAGATTGTTCTGACTATATCTTTCTTTCTCAACACCATATTTAATTAACTCCTTCTTTCTCAACACCATATTTAATTAACTCCTTCTTTAAGTCATCATTCATGCTTTAACTGAAAGATCATTGTTATAAATTTTTTTCTAGATTAAGTTAGCTTCTTATGTTACACACACATATAAGTCTCTATTCTTCCTATTTTGTACACTCAAAACACATGTAATTTCTACAAAGTTCTTTTTTCTTTCATTTAACTAACATCCATTAAAATAGGCAAAGTGATTGTCTTGTTCAAACCCACAGCTGAAGCAATTGACATAGGATCTGATACAGAAGATATTCAACATGTTTCAATAAAAATATATATGTGTGTATATATTTATATACATGTATAAATATATATATATGTATATACACATATATATTTGTGTATGTGTACATACAATATTCAGGTAAGAATAATAAATTCTGGTAAAACTTGTTATTTTTATAGTTTATAAATGAGTGCTATATGATTTATGGTACCATCATAAATCGCTGAAATTTCCTTTTTATATTTTAAAGTTGTAGCATACAATTCAGGGCTAGCTATACAAATGGACATTGCAGAAGTAAAGTTTAGGTCTCAAATTGGTCCCCAATTCACCTGGTTTGAGATTAGGTATCATTATTGATTAAATTTCCCCTGACAGTTTCCCACTACTGTCAATCCATTTCTTATGGTATTATGATAATTGTTCAGGTCCACTTGTGAGTGAGAACATGGTACTCAGTTCTTTGTTTCTGTGATAGATCACTCAGTATTATAAACTCTAAGTCTATCCAAATTGTTGCAAAGTTCATAATTTTGTCTTTTTTTACGGCTTCTTAATGTTCCATCATATATATGTACCACACTTATTTCTATTCAGTCCTCTTTCAGTGAAATATTTTTGCTATTTAGAATAATGCTGCAATAAACATGCATGTGCAGATATCTTTTTCATAGAGTGATTTGAGTTCCTCTGGATATATTCCCAGAAGGGGAATTACTGGATTATATGGAAGGTCAATTTTTAGATTTTTTAGGAATCATCACACTGTTTTCCACAGAGGTTGTACTAGTTTACCCTCCCACCAACAGTGGAGAAGTGTTCCCTGTTCCCTGCATCCTCTCTAACACCTGTTGTTTTTTTGAGTTACTAGTGACGGCCATCCTGACTCAAGTTAGGTAGTATCTCAGTGTGGTTTTAATTTGCATTTCTTTGAAGATTAGTTAGATTGAGCATTTTTCAGCCTCCCTAATGGCTGCTCCTGTGTCTTCTTTTGATAAGTATCAATTCATATATTTTGCCCGCTTTGTATAGGGCTGATTGTTTTTTTCTTTTTGTCACGTTTGAGTTCCTTGTAGATCCTGAATGTTAGGCCTTTGTCAGATATACAATTAGCAAATATTTTTTCTCATTCTGTGGACTGCTTCCCTGCTTGCTTGATGGTTTATTTTTGCTTTGCAGAAGCTATTCAATTAAATGAGGTCCCATTTTTCTATCTTACTTCTTATGCCATGAGCATTTGGGTTTTTGATAAAGAATTTTTTGCCAGTTCCAATTTCCATAAAGGAGTCTCCTGCATTTTCTAAGGTTCTTATAGTTTGAGGTTTTACGTTTAGGTCTTTGATCCATTTAGAGTTGATTTTTGTGTATGATGATAGGTAGGAATCTTGTTTTAATCTTCTGCATGTGGTCAGTCAGTTTTCCCAGCACTAATTACTGAATAAGTTCACTTCTCCTCAGTGTTTGATGGTGGAGGATTTGTCAAAGATGAGTTGGCTAAGAAATTGAGGTTGTCCTTTCAGAATCTCTGTCCTGTTTCATTGGTCTATTTGTTCTCATAACAATATCAGACTGTTTTGATTAATGTATCCTTAAAATAAAGTTTAAAGTCTGGAAGTGTAATATCTCCCACTTTTTTTTTTTTGCTGAGGATTGTTTTGACTATTTGTGGTCATTCATGTTTCCATATGAATGTCTGTATTGTTGTTTCCAGGTCTGAGAAGAATGATGCTTGTAATTTAATGGGTATTGCATTAAATCTGTAGATTGCCTTGGCTAGGATGAACATCCTAACAATGTTGATTCTTCCAATCCATGAGCATGGAATATTTTTCCATTTTTTTTCTGTCAGTCATCTTTAACTTCTTTGAGCAGTGTTTTGTAGTTTTCATTGTAAAGGTCTTTCACTTCTATGGTTAGAAAGATGCCAAGGTATTTCTTTTTTGCGTGTGGCTATTTTGAATTGGATTGTTCTTCTTATTTGAGTTTCTGTTTGTTTATTGTTAGTATATAGGAATGCAACTGTCTTCTGCACATTTACTTTATACCCTGAGAGAATTTGTCAAAATCTTTTATCAGTGCAAGTAGGTTTTTGACAGATTCTCTTGGGCTTTCAAGGCATAGGATCATGTTGTCTGGAAAGAGGAATAACTAAACTTCCTCTTTTCCTATTTAGATACCCCTGATTTCCTTCTCTTGTCTGATTATTCTAGCTAGAACTTCCAACACTATATTGAACAGGAGGGATGAGAGTGCACAGTCTTGCCTTGATTCAGTTTTCAGGGTAGATGATTCCAATTTCTCTCCGTTTAGCAGTATGTTTACTATGGGTCTATAGTCGATGGCTCTTACAATTTTTTCTAGGTTTTCAAGGGTTTTTATCAAGAATCAATGCTGGATTTTATCAAAAGTTTTTTTCAGGTCTAATGATATAATAATGCGGTTCTTGTTTTTACATCTATTGATGTATTTCATTACAGATATGATCTTGGCAGATGTTGAATCAGGCCTACATCTTGGGAATGAAGCCTACTTGGTCATGGTGGATGATTTTTGAGATGTGTTGTTGGATCTGGTTTGCTAGAATCTTGTTGAGAATTTTAACATCTATATTCATCAAGGATATTGGCCTGTAGTGCTTTGTTGGATCCTTTCCTGGTTTGTGTATCAATGTGATGTTAGCTTCCTAAAATGATTTGGGAAGAGTTCCACCTTTCTTGATTACCTGGAATATTTTCAATAGGATTGATGTCGGCTCCTCCTTGTATGTTTTGTAGAATTCTGCTGGAAAGCCATTGGTCCAGAGTTTTTTTCTTGCTTCTAGTTTTCTTATGACAAAATGAATTTCCAGGGTTGATACTGGTCTATTTAAAGTCTCAATTTATTCTTGTTTCAGGCTTAGGAGGTTGTGTGAAGACAGAAAATCCTCCATTTCATTTGGTTACTGACTTTTTTCCATACAGATGTGCACAGTAATCTCTGATATTCATTTGCATTTACAGGGTCAGTTTTGACTTTATCTTTTGCATTTTTGATTGTGTTTATTTGGGTTTTTTGTCTCTTTTTCCTCTTCAATCTGGCTAGGGGTCCATCAGTCTTGTTTATCCTTTCAAGGAACCAGTTTCTTTTTTGTTGATTTTTTTTTGATATTTTTGTACTTGGACTTTTATGTAAGTGATGTGTATTCTTCTGCTGAAGTTAGGTTTAAGTGGTCTTGCTTTTCCAGTTCCCTTAGGTGACTTGTTAGGCTGTTAACTTGTGATCTTTCCATTTTCTTCATGAGTGTTCATAGAGATATGAATTCCCCACTTGGTACAGCTGTCATGGCATTAGAGATTTGGGTAAGATATTTCTTTCTTTCTTTCTTTCTTTCTTTCTTTCTTTCTTTCTTTTTCCATTTGTTTTCAGGAATCTTTTAATTTCAGGTTTTGATTTCTGTGTTAAACCAGGAGTTCTTCAACATCGTGCTGTTTAATGTCCATGTCTTTGTTGGTTTTGGGAACCTTTGTTGTTGCTGATCTTTATTTTTATTCCACTGTGGTTCGAGGAGGTTCATGTAAATATTTCAATCATATGAAATTGTTTAATGCTTGATTTATGCCTGAGGATGTGGTCAACCTTAGAGGACATTCAATGTAGTGATGAGGAGAATGTATATTCTGTTGTTTCAGGGTGGAGTATTATGTAACTATCTGTTTAGTTCATTTGGTCAACTGTTAGATTAAGGTTCCAAGTCTCCTTGTTTATTTTTTGCCTCAATGATCTGTCTAGGGTTGCTACTGGGGTATTGAAGTACCCAGTTATGATAGTGTTGGGATCAATATCTTTTTGTAGTTTACTTAGCTGCTTTATAAATGTTGGTGCTTCTACGTTGGGTACATATTTGTTTAGGATGGATATTTCTTATTGGTGGATTGAACCATTTTTCATTATATTATGACCTTCTGTATCTTTTTAAATTGTTTATAGCTTAAAGTGTATTTTGTCTGATATTAAGATTGCAACTCCTGCTTTCTTTTGTGTTCTGTTCACCTGAAAATTTATTTTCCAATCTCTTAGTTTAAGTCTGTGAATGTTCTTTCTGGTGTGATGAAACACCTGGAGACAGTATATTGTTGTGCCATTTTTAAAAAATCCAGTTTGTCATTCTATGTCTTTTCAGTGGTGCATTTAGTCCAATCACACTCAGGCTAATTATTGAGATGTGAGAGTTTATCCCTGCTATGAGAAACATAGAGTTTGTTGTTGTTTGTTTGTTGTCTTTCTTTTGATTTGGGGTGTTTTCAATTCTTTTACTGATTTCTTGAGAAAGGGCATGGTCATTCTTTTTTTTTTCTTCTGTGTTTAATACTTTCTTAAGTGTTTCTTATAGAATGGTCTGGAGGTGACATAAACTTTTAGGGATTGAATGTCTGGGAAGGATTTTAATTCTCTATCACCTATGGAGCTTAGTTAGCTAGGTAGGAGATTTTTGGCTGAAATTGTGCATCTTTGAGAACTTTGAAAATTGGATCCCAGTCTCTTCTAGCCTGTAGTATTTCTGTAGATAAGTCTGCTGCTATTCTAATTGGTCCTCCCCAGCAACCAGTCTGAGCTTTCTCTCTTTCTGCCTTTAGAATTTTTTATTTTATTCCTACTTTGTATAAGTGAATTAATATGTATCCAGGAGTTGGTCTTTTTATTTGATATCTTTCCAGGCTTCTCTGAATCTCCTGGGTTTGAATGGTCACATCTCTGATGAGATGAGGGAAGTTTTCTTGAATAATTTCATGGAATATTTGTTCTAGGGTGATCTCTGACTATCTAGTCTCAAGGATTCCAATTAATCTTAGGTTCAGCCTCTTTAGATAATCATTCATCTCTTAGAGGCTTTGTCTCATCTTTTCAAGCTTATTTTTTATGTTTTTAACAGTTTTGGTTGTTCTATATTTTGGTTCTCAAACTCTGAGATTATTTCTTCTGTTTGCTTAATACTGCTTTTCATGTTTATCAGTTTATTTACTTTGTTCACTGTTTTCTTTATTGCCATCATCTCTGTTATCAGCTCCTTTGTTCTTTCCTCTTGTCTCTCTTCATTTCTATTTATTCTCTCTATTAATATCTTGATATCTCAGTTTGTGGTTTGAGACCAGTTGTTCTGGGGGTTCTTTATTATTTGAGTTCCAAAGTCTGTATTTTCAGTTGCTGTCTTCCCAGGAGTCTGTATGAGACCTCTGTCCTTCATTTGTGAAGGTTTTTCTCTCCCCTTTTTCTCCTTTGTTTAATTATGTTGTTCTGTTATGAGGGATAGCTTTCACTTCTGTTTATTCAATTCTATATTCTTCCTTATGTAGATCCTCCGGATTTGTTCAATTTTTCAGGTGGACTGGGGTTGGGGCACTGTGATTTTTGCAGTTTTGAGATTTGATGAAGAGGGGAGCTGTGGTTCAGAAGCTCTCTGCAGACCCCAGTTTCTGCTGGCAGGTGTATGAGCTCCTTGGAACCCACTTCCCACTGTCTTACACTCTGTCCATGAGGTGGGGATGTATGTTTGCCCTCTGAAAGCAAAGTGAGATAAGAAAAAGGAAAAGAACAAAAAAAGAAATCAGGGAGACAAAGGAAAGGTGAAGAGAGAGAAGATGAAACACCAATAGGCACATCAACTTACTAATACAGATACAAACAAAAACATACAGACAAGCATACAAGTAAACAAACATAAATCCCTGTTGATGTATTCACTCTCAAAAATACCCGTGCACACACACACACAGAAAATCTAAAAAACAATAATAAAATAACAAAAACAATGTAAGTACAAAAACATAAACAGAAAGAAAAAAAGAGCTCCCTCTGTGGCTGTTTCTGGAACTTCAGGTTCCTTTCCCAAGCGCTGTCAAAGTTTTTGGCTGCCACTGCCTTAGTGTGCGGCTCTGGTCTCCAGCCCATACCCTGGGTCTCAGTGCAGTCTGATCAGGTTGTTCTCAGCATGGCTCAGAAGTCCAGGAATTGCTGTGGGAGGAGGGTGAATCAGATCCAGACTTACCCTACTGATCTGTTACTGCCACTGCTCTAAGCCTCCCACTCAGATCAGATGTGTCTAAGCCTGCTCCAGTGTGGGGGCATGGCATCTGTCACTCTGTGTACAACGGCCAATCCCAAAGGGGTGAGGAGATAACTTCTGGGTCTCAGGTTGGAGGCTGGACAGAGCTGGGTAGGGCAACTCAGGTCTCAGTTCGGTTCTGAGACAGAGAAAATGGCAGTGATCAGTGTCTCCTCACCTGCTGCAGGGCTCAGTTACAGATTTCCTCCCTTGTGTCTTCTCCACGGTTCCTGCTGCTAATGCCTGGCCTGCTGCTGGTGGTGGTGGCATGGACCAGGTGCTGAGGAGTAATTCATCTCTACTGCCTCCTCCCAAGAGACCCCCAGGAACTGCAGATTATCCTGTGTGCCAAGGCTTGGATCTCAGGAAAGCGGTTGGTTGCAGTCACCTCCAGAGGAGAGGCCGAGTGCTTGAACAAATCTCTGAAATTTTAAACTTATTATTTATATCTTATTTTAATTTGATATATAATAATTACACGTGTTTATGGAATACATAGTGATATTTCGATACAAGCAATGTATAGTGTTCAGATCAGATTAATTAACATATCTACCATCTTAAACGTTCATCATTTCTTTGTGTTGAGAATGTTCAATATCCTCCTTCTAGTTACTTAAAATTACATACTACGATGATCTTTAGTCATTTTACAGTGTCATAGAACACTAGAGCTTATTTCTTCTATCTAGCTTTAATTTTGTATCCTTAAACAAATCTTTCCCTTCCGTTCCCTCCTCCCCAAACTTCCCAGTATCTTCTGATTTCCTTTTTACATATATGGCATTTAATTTTCTGTTCCTGCGTTATCTCAGTTAACATAATAATGTCCTCCAGTTGTTTATTAAGTGAAATCAATAACAGAGAAAAAAATGAATAGCATTGAAAATTATAGGATGTTATCAAAATGTATTTCAACTCATGCAGTACCGGAGGTTACCTCCCTGTACTTATTCTAATTTCTATTCCAGAGGTATTTTTCTATTTTTTATATAATTACTATAGCACTCAAAGTCTTTAAAGTAATTCACTTTTTGGAAGTAATTATAAAATCAATATGGCTTAAGGCTTAGCGAATCTTATTTTTAATCATCTATGTAATGATTCATTGATTTTTTTTTCCATAAATAAGAGACTCCCTTACCATGAGGGATAAATTGTCTTATATATCTGTGACTCCCTAGCACTTTGAATAGTGATTGCCTAGTAAGTTACAAGCACTCAATAATTATTTATTGTCAATTAATTCTTAATTTTGTTTAAGAACATTTATAGAAATCATAGGTATTGCGTGTAATAAGCAGGTTTCCTTAGATAAAACAATCCAATTCACCTCTAGAATAAGTTATTGAAAACTTACTGAAATCTTGTTATTATGTTCCACTGGACCAAGACCAAATTAACTCTCACTTCAGTCCCATTAGCCTCCTTATGTAATGGGAATTGGGAAGACAAGTTATTGAAAAACACCAAACTTGTAAGTCAGACTAAGCTAAATTAAATACATTCTTAAAGCAATAAATACCATCTGTTCACTTTTTCTAAAGGCTAAATTGTTTGAGATTAAGCCAATTTCAAAGGAAAAATGATGCAATTCTGAAGAGTTGCAGACTATGGATTAGGCAGTTTACACTCAATTACTTATTCCAAATAATATATAAAACCATATGAGCATTTAACTCTATATATTCTGTTCCCCTTTAAGTATTATTTCATTGCTTTATTTTTTCCATAACACAAAAGGTCATTATATAATGAAAAAAGGTTCAATCCACCAACAAGAAATATCCATCCTGAACATATATGCACCCAACATAGGAACACCACCCTTTATAAAGCAGCTAAGTAAACTACAAAAAAAATTGACTCCCAACACTATCATAACTGGGTATTTCAATACCCCACTAACAACTCTAGACAGATCATTGAGGCAAAAAGTAAACAAGGAGACCTGGAACCACGGTTTAACACCTGACCAAGATGCTCAAGTACAGGAAAAAGAGCAAATATGGAATACACTAGAGAATGACAATTTAAGAGTAAACAGAAATCAGAGTTGATTTTCAGAGATATAAATCCTTGAGAAGCAATTTTTGGCAGACATGAGATGAAAGCTCAAGTCCTACAAATTGAGATTCTAAAGCAAAGAATACATTTGGGCTAAACACAGAATAACATACTACTTCTGAGTATGCTGTAAAAATGATAGTTATCAAACATCACAGCCAAATAGCTTGGGTTTTGCATTGCATTGCTTTATCTTCTTTCTGTTCTTCTTCTTCTTCTTCTTTTTAAATTTGGTTTTCTTGAGAACATCCCTCAAGTGTCTGGGACTGTTCTCATGTTTAGAAATACTGAAGGTCAAAATGAATTCACACATCTCAGCTCAAGGGAGTTAGTTGTAAATAAAAGCCATGAAAAGTGACTTCAATTTCTGGTAATTATAATCTACAGTAATTTTGGCATTGCATGTCTTAGACATAAGCATATATTTAGATTTGTAAAAATACTTACACTTTCATCAATCTCACCAGTTGTAAGGGGCTAGTCATAAATGAAAACCTCAAGGTTTTTCCTCAAGTATTTGTATTACACATATTTTCCCCTAGCCTGGGGCAGTTTAAAAAATTATATACTGCACATTGAAAATTTATAATTGTATAAAGTTATGGGGTACAAAGTGATAATTTATAAATGCAATATCAAATAATTAAATCATACTAATTAACATATTAATCACTTCAAATACTTAACAGCTTATTTTGCAGAGCTAACTTTTCAATGTGAAGTCCAATATATTAAATTTTTTGAGTATGAATTGTGCTTTCTTACCAACAAGCATGGTTGTAAATGTACTTTTTTATAGATGACCATTATCATGTTTCAATATTTCATTGCTATTACTATGTTTCCATTTTATAAACATGGATATTACATTTTATCAGAAGTTTTATATGTCAATTCAACATTATTATATACTTTTTCTTCCCTAGTTGTTTAATTTGATGCATATCATTGATCAATTTTTGAATTTTAAAAAAGTTTGTATTTCCCAAATAAATCTTTGTTTTCATTGAGCGGCCTTTATAAGTACTGGTGAGCTGCTTTTTGTTACTTTAAATATTATAGGTTGATTTTTTTGTTACTAAGAATGCATCTGTCTATATTCATGAAAAGATATTGGACTTACTTTAGTGTGTGTGTGTGTGTGTGTGTGTGTGTGTGTGTGTGTGTGTGTGTGTTTTAATGCCTTTATCTTTCATTAGGACCAGAGTATTTCTAGCTTCATCAAACATTGTAAATATTCTCTTCTTTTTTAAAATTTTATCTTATGTGGAATTGATACTATTTTTGTGGTAGTTTTTTAAACTTATCCCCACCTCTTTGTTGTTTGTGGTTTTATGTAATATTTTCTCCTTGATTATGGGATGGATCCAGTGACTGGCTTCCAACGAATAGATTATCAAAAGGTGATAGGCTTTTATGTATAAGATGAAGATGTAACAAAAGGTGACTTTATCTTGCTGGGTCTCTCTCTCCCTTATGCCCTCTCTCTTGCTTGCTCTCTTGAATCAGATTCTGTGTTGTCAGATGATACGAGAAGTGGACTGTAGAAAAAGGATTGGCAGGAATTTCTCTTAAAAAACTGCTCATGAGGAAATGAGGCACAGTTCAACAGTATATAGAAACTGAATCCTACCAACAACACCTTTTGTGCACAAGCAACCACAGATTTCCCAGTCAAACCAGAGACCATAGGTTCATAAAAGACCCAGACACAAAAGACCCCACTATATAAGCTACACACAGATTCTCCAAACCCCACAAACTGAGGTAATAATTGATATTTTGTGTTATTAAATTTAGGGGTGAGCTGGGCTTGGTGGCTCAGCCTATAATCCCGCGCCTTTGGGAGGCTGAGGTGAGTGGATTGCCTGAGCCCGCGGGTTCGAGACCTGCCTGGGCAGCGAGACCTCATCTCTACAATAAATCAAAAAATCAGCCGGGCGTGGTAGCGCATGCCTGTAATTCCAGCTACTCGGAAGGCTGAGGCGGAAGAATCGCCAGAGCCCAGCAGGTCGAGGCTGCGGTGGCCGGGAGCGGCCACTGCACTCCAGTCTGGGTGGCAGAGTGAGACTCCAACTCAAAAATAAAAATAAAAATAAAAATTTAGGGGTGATTTACTATACAATAATAGATATAATATCAGAAATTTATCCTTAAATTTGTGGTTTAATTCACCAGTGAAACCATTGGACCTTTCTGTTTTGTAAGGTTTTTAACTAAAATTTAACTTTAAAAACTAGATCTTAGCAAGGAGGGGGTGAAAATAAAATAGATCCAGGACTACTCATGGTATTTGTTTCTTTTCAAGTGAGCATTAGGAGATTGTGTCTCTTATGAAATTTGTTCATTTCATTTAATTTGTCAGATTCATTATCATTACATTTTACTTAATGTACCCTAATAATAATTTTAATCTTAGTGATTGGATTTATGTTCTCTATGTTATTTCTGATTATGATAATTTGTTTTAGCACTCTTTGATTTGCTCTGATATGTCTATAGTTAATCAATTTTATCAATCATATCAAAGAACCAACTTTCATTGATTACCTCTCTTGTCTTCCTGATTTCAGTGTTATTATCACCTGTTCTAACCTTTGTGGTTTTATTTTCTCCACTTGCCTTGTGTTTAATTTTTATTTCTTTCATCAGTCTCTTAAAGTGGGAGAATAAGCCAGGCTTCATGACTCAGTCTGTAATCCCGTGCTTTGGGAGGCAAAGGTGAGTGGATTGCCTGAGACGCGGTTTCGAGACCCACCTGGGCAACTTGGTGAGACCTCATCTCAACAATAAATCAAAAAAATTAGCCAATCGTGATAGCGTCTGACTGTAGTTCCAGCTACTTGGAAGGCTGAGGCGGAAGGATCACCAGAGCGAAGCAGGTCGAGGCTGCAGTGGCCGGAAGTGGCCACTGCACTCCAGTCTGGGTGACAGAGTGAGACTCCAACTGAAAAAAAAAAAAAAAGTGGGAGAATAGTCATATTTTTTGAACTTTTTTTCTCCTTCCATATAAGCATTTAATGCTTATAAATTTTTCAGTGATAACAGTTTTAGTTACACCCTACACATTTTGACTTTTTATATTTTATTTTTAATTAATACAAAATAGTTGAAATTTTTGTAATTAATTATTTGAAATTATTTTCAAGTTTAATTTTAAAATAGAAGCATTTTAAGATACTTTGTACTTGATTTTTAGGTTAATTCTTCTACGATCTGAACATATATTTCATATTATTTTAAGCAGAGAAATGTGCTAAGTTTTGGTTTTGGACTGGAATAGGGACTAGCTTTGAGAATATTTCATATATCTGTATTCTGCTATTTGGGTTGGTTATAGTATAAATATCAATTAGATTTATAATATAATATTTAAAATTTTTTCTATGCATTCATAATTTTATGAGTATTTTTAAAATTGATTAGAGAGAAGTTTCAAAGTCTACAGTTAGCAATATGGATGCATCTTCTCTTCTCTCAGTTCTACCATTGTTTTCTTTATACATAAATATTTTGCTGTTGAATTCATAAACATTTAGGGTTGTTATGTATTCTTAGCAATTGTTTATCTGTAGGAAAACCTCCTGTTTGTTCTTTATAAGGTTACTTCTCTTAAATTTACCTTTCTTTCTTTCTTTTTTTAAAGTAGGATTTATTGAGAGGACAGAAAAGCTCTCACAGCGGAAGGGGACCTGAAAGGGTTGCTCTAAAATTGCTTATCTAAGGCTATTATAAACAGTCTCTTTTTATACAAATTGATGTTAGAGGTATCTGTTTTAAAATTATTTTACATTACATGTCTGTCATTTGCAAAAAGTTTCAGCTGGACTCAGTGACTCAGCCTGTAATCCCACGCCTTTGGGAGGCTAAGGTGAGTGGATTGCCTGAGCCTGTGGGTTCGAGACCCACCTGGGCAACTTGGCGAGACCTCATCTCTACAATAAATCAAAAAATTAGCCAGACCTGGTAGCACGCGCCTGTAGTTCCGGCTACTTCGAAGGCTGAGGTGGAAGGATCGCCAGAGCCCAGCAGGTTGAGGCTGCAGTGGCCGATGGCCGGGAGTGCCACAGCACTCCAGTCTGGGCAACAGAGTGAGACTCCAGCTCAAAAAAAAAAGCCAAACAAAAAGTTTCTAGTAGAAGACATAACATATCTTACTTGTCATTATCAGCTCTCTACAACCTTTAGTTGATATGTGTTGGGAGCCAGCCATGGAGGCCCACTGAGCATTAGGGATCAGGAGGGGCCGTTGACCCCGAGACCACTAGGATGCGTTCGGGAGCTATTGAGCCCATTTCCTCCCCCTTTCTACTCAGCACTAACCAGATTAAGCTCCTGTGAGCTCAAAACATAAAAACTCTGAGATCGGGACGAACACAAGCTAACTTTAGAAGCTCATTGCTCCCATTCTTCCGCAAACTGCAGTTTTGGCTTTCACACAACTTATAATTCAAACTCGTGTCACATCTAAGAGTCTTAGTATTGGTCACAGGCTTCTGGATCATGATCTTAGGATTTATTGAAGGTGTAAATTGTAGAATACAGTTTTAGAAGACAGCCATTTTGTTGAAAGAATGCAGCTGGGTTACTTGCAGATCGCCCACTGTGACCTTTGGACTGGGCCACATTCCAAACATTCTGGGATGGGCCACTTTCATTTGTAAAGTAAATACTTAAGCTTCTATAGACTTGTTTAACTTGGCATAAATCAATCAGCTTAGTATGAAAAAGGTTTATGGAATATGTCAGTCACAGATTAGGTTATTCTTTGTTATGGGATTTTAAGATTATCATATGAAAAGGGTTTAAAGGCAATCATTGATTAAGTTTTCATGGATTAAGATTTCTGGTGGGTGGGGACGCCCCTCCCACATCTGACTTTGTGTATAAAAGACCCATTGTAATTTGCAATAACACACATGGCTTCTGCACTAGACTGGAGTTCAGTCTTTTTTTTTCTCTCTTCTTCTCCCCAATCACCGATGCCGTCTCCACCTTTGAGGTACCCTGAACCCGGCTGGAACTGGTCTCCGGCAAGTGGCACCCAACATGGGGCCTCAAGGTAAGCTTTCTTTTTCTTTTTCAGGATGGATAGGACCCCTCTGTAGAGACAAGCAGAGCAAGGAAGGGTGAGCAGTTTAAGAGCCATGACAGAATCATGGGCCAGAGTGAGTTTGTTATAAGTATTCTGATGTCTATTAGTATTTTGCACATATTGTCCTATACAGGAACCTATTGGCTTGCCTCTTACATTTTGGATGCCTTAGCTTTATGGAATATTATCTGGAATGGTTTAAACCCACAGTATGATTCCTCCAAAATTACAGCCCAAAATAAAGACACCCCCCTGCTGGCCATAGCCTCAGCGCCTCCTTTAGATGATGAATTTTTCCCCAAGGAGGAAATGGAGGAAGTGATTGGGTATCATAAGTGAAAAAATCTTGCTAATGTTGCCAAGGCACCTCCTCCCATACCCTTTACTAGAAATAAGGTGAAAACACCAAACTTCACACCTGGGTATGTGTCTCCGGCTAATGTAGGTATGCAGGGAGCCAGAAAAAAGGCAGAAGATGAGGGAGATTTTACCTTGTCTTCTTGCTTTCCAGTAATTTATATGGAAGAAGACACAGTAAATGAGGCACCTCACTGGGAGCCACTAACATATAAATTAATTAAGGAACTTAAAGAGGCTTGTACTCGGTATGGTCCTACGGCTTCTTATACTATTACTTTTATGGAACAATTTGCCACTCGGTGGATGACACCACAAGATTGGCGAGAACTTGCTAAAAGCTGTCTGTCAGGAGGAGCCTATTTACTATGGACAACTGAATTTGAAGATCAGGTAAGGATCCAGAGGGCTGTTAACCAGCAGGGGGAAATCCAAATCAGTTTTATATTTCTAGCAATATGTTGTTAGGAAAAGGATTATATGAGTCAGTTGACAGTCAACTAATCTTACCCAAGGAAGTTTTACTCCAGGCAAATTCTTGTGCAAGTAAGGCTTAGAAGAAGTTACCTATTAATTCTACTCAGACTACCTCATTATCTGATCTTAAGCAGAAAACAGATGAAACTTATGAGGAGTTTCTCTCTAGACTTACAACAGCAGTAAATAGAGTAATCTCTAATGCAGAAGCAGCAGATATCCTTATTAAACAGTTGGCTTTTGAGAATGCTAACAGTACTTGCCAAGCTTTGATTAGACCGATTAGAAGAACAGGACAATTAACTGATTATATCAGGCCATGTGCTGATATTAACCCTGCTGTTATGCAGAGTATGGCAATAGCCGCCACCTTGAAGGGAGAAACTTATGCACAATTTGTGCAGGGAATGCAAAATGGTAACAAGAGATCAAAAAACAGCTCAGTTTTAACTTGTTATAACTGTGGGCAGCCTGGCCATATTAGTAGGAACTGCCCAGCTAAACAAGGGTTTCAGGAAGCTCTGATGCAATAGCCTAATGAGAGCTCTTGACCAAAGTCTCTGTGTCCCAAGTGTCAGAAAGGATTTCATTGGGCTAGGGACTGCAAATCCAAATTTCATAAAAATGGCACTCTGTTAACTAAACAACGATCTATGGTGCTGATTCTGGGAAATGGGCAGAGGGGCTGGCCCCAGACCCAAATAATAATAGGGACAGCTTCCAGCATGAACCCAATTTTTCCCTTTGTCCCATCTCAGAACTCATCAGAGCCACCCCAGGGAGCACAGGACTGTACCTCTGTTCCTCCACCACAACAGTATTAACTCCAGATGTTCCAGTTACCCCAATTCCAACAGAAGTGAAGGGCCCTCTCCCGAATGGAATAGTGGGTATAAAATTAGGAAGAAGTTTCTTGTCTCTACAAGGAGTTTTCTGTGATTCCTGGAGTGGTGGACTCTGACTACACAGGGGGAAATCCAGGTACTTGTTGCTCCCTCTAGCAAAACTGTACAATTTTATGAGGGTCAAAGAATATCTCAGTTACTACTCTTACCCTATCCTAAAATGAGCAAGTCTCTAACCAATAAGCCCAGGGGTGACTCTGGATTTGGCTCAAGCAATTTTGCTTTCTGGGTTCAGGAAATTACTAACTCCAGACCTCTAAAAGGTTTATATATTCAGGGAGTTAAAATTTAAGGTCTGCTAGATACAGGGGCTGATGTTTCTTGTATTGCTGGGAAAGACTGGCCGTCTTCCTGGCCAACAAAAGTAGTCCCATCAGGACTCATTGGTATTGGTCGAGCGCCCTCTGTAGCCAAAAGTTCTCAAATCTTAAATTGGACAGAAAAGCGAAACTTCAGGAACCTTTTGTCCCTACATCATTCCTTCCATCCCCATTACACTTTGGGGACGCAATATTCTTGCTCAAATGGGCATGCTTCTGTATAATCCAGATGACAATGTGTCAGCACAAATGCTACAAATAGGATACGATCCCTTAAAGGGACTTGGAAAGAACAGACAGGGATAAAAGAACCTGTTCATGTTGCAGAGAGGAAAGACCAGTCTGGTATTGGCTTTTTAAATTTGCCCTAGGGGCTATTGTTCCTGAGGCTGCTGATCTCATTACCTGGAAAGATGATAAACCAGTTTGGGTGGAACAATGGCCCATTCCCTCAGAGAAACTTAAGGCAGCAAGAGAATTAATTGAACAGCAGTTGGAGGCTGGCCATATAGAGCCTTCTTCCAGTCCTTGGAATACTCCTATATTTGTCATAAAAAAGAAATCTGAAAAATGGAGGCTTTTACAGTATCTAAGAGCCATTAATGCCACCATGGAGGCTATGGGTGCATTGCACCCCTGGGCTGCCATCTCCGGTTGCTATTCCTGCTGATTATAACATCATAGTTATTGATCTACAGGATTGCTTTTTTTCTATACCTTTAAGTTCTCAAGACTGTAAAATATTTGCATTTAGTTTACCTTCTCATAATTTAAAGCAGCCGTATCAGAGATATCAATGGAAGGTCCTGCCACAAGGTATGAAAAACAGCCCTACCTTGTACCTGAGGTTTGTATAAGAAACAAATATCCTAATCTTTATTTAATTCATTACATGGATGATATTTTATTGGCTCATGCAGATCATACTCATTTGCATAACATTTTGAATGAAACAGTAACAGCATTGGCTAATTGTGGTTTGAACATTTCTCCTGAAAAAATTCAAACCAACCCACCCTTTACTTATCTTGGCCGAGTGTTACACACTCAAACTGTGAGTCATCAACCTCTACAATTAAGGAAGGATCATTTGGTTACCTTAAATGATTTTCAGAAATTATTAGGAGATATTAATTGGCTGAGACCTTATCTACATATCACTACTGCAGATCTAAAGCCTCTTTTTGATATACTGCAGGAGGATCCCTCCCCCACTTCTAAAAGAGTCTTAACATCCAAGGCAAAAGAGGCCTTTACTCTCGTGGAAAAGGCCATTGATCCCAAAGGTAAAAAGAGTAAGTTATGATATATCATGGGAATTAATTGTGTTGGCTACTTCTTATACCTCAACAGGGTACTTGTGGCAGGAAGGACCTATGGAATGGTTACATTTACCAGTTTCCTCTAAAAAAGTTTTAGCATATTATTTGTACTTAGTAGCTTTGCTAATAATCAAAGGAAGACAGAGAAGCATGGAATTGTTTGGAAAAGATGTGGATAATATCATCATCCCATATGACAAAACTCAGTTTCAAACCTCATTGCAAACTAATGATGATTGGCAAGTGGCTTTGATTGATTTTAGAGGACAAATTATGTTTCATTTGCCTAGAAATCCATTGTTGCAGTTTGTGAAATGTAATCCTATAATTATTCCTCGTGCATGTTCCTTAGTGCCCCTCGAGGGAGCAGTATTGGTTTTTACTGATGGCTCTTCTAATGGTAAAGCAGTGGCAGTAATTAATCACAAACTTCATGTTTTAAGTACTTCAGAGACTTCAGCACAAAAAAACAGAATTAAGAGCTGCCTTATATGCCTTTACTGTATACTGATTACTACTTGTATACTGATTCTCATTATGTTCAAGGGCTGTTTCCTCATATTGAGACAGCAACTATTCCTGTTAGTAAAACCACAATTTTGGAAATGCTTATACAACTGAAACAATTGATTCATGTTAGAAAAGAGCAAGTTTTCATTGGCCATGTCAGATCTCACTCCGGCCTTCCAGGACCTCTACATGAGGGTAACCAATTGGCTGACAATTTAACAAAACCTGTCATTTATGCAACTTTGGCAGAGGCAGTCACTCAAGTTCAACTATCTCATAATCATCATCAAAATGCTACTGCTTTACATTATAAATTTCAGATACGTAGGGAAGCAAAGCAGATTGTCAAGAATTGTCCAGCATATCCTACTTTTGTTAATGTTCCAACAGGAGTTAATCAACGAGGATTAAAACCTAATGTATTATGGCTAATGGATGTAACTCATGTACCTACATTTGGAAAATTGTCTTATGTGCATGTTACTGTGGATATGTTTTCTCATGTTATTTTAGCCTCAGCAAGAACTGGAGGAGCTTACAAGGACATGGTGCAACATTTATTTTTTTGTTTCTTACAATTAGGCACACCAAAACAAGTTAAGACTGACAATGGTCCTACATATACATCTGTTCAGAACCGGCCACGGAGGCCCACTGAGCATCAGGGATCAGGAAGGGCCATTGAGCCCGAGACTACTAGGATGCGTTCGGGAGCTATTGAAACCCATTTCCTCCCCCCTTTTTACTCAGCACTAACCAGATTAAGCTCCTGTGAGCTCAAAACATAAAAACCCTGAGACCAGGATGAACACAAGCTAACTTTAGAAGCTCATTGCTCCCATTCTTCCGCAAACTGCAGTTTTGGCTTTCACACAACTTATAATTCAAACTTGTGTCACATCTAAGAGTCTTAGTATTGGTCACAGGCTTCTGGGTCATGATCTTAGGATTTATTGAAGGTGTAAATTGTAGAATATAGTTTTAGAAGGCAGTCATTTTGTTGAAAGAATGTGGCTGGTTACTTGCAGGTAGCCCACTGTGAACTTTGGACTGTGCCACATTCCAAACATTCTGGGATGGGCCACTTTCTCAATTTAATATTGTTCATTCTATAGGAATTCCTTATAACCCACAGGGTCAAGCCATAGTTGAAAGAGCTCATCAAACTGTAAAAAATCAAATACATAAATTACAAGAGGGGGAGTTGAGGTATAGTTCTCCTCATCATGTTTTAAATCATGCTTTATTTGTTATAAACCATTTAAATTTGGATTCTTCAGGGAATTCAACTATGGCTAGACACTGGAACACAGAAGGAAGTGTTAAACCTATGGTAAAATGGAAGGATCTTCTCACAGGCCAGTGGAGAGGGCCTGATATATTACTAACCAGTGGGAGAGGATATGCTTCCATATTTCCACAGGATGCGTGAACTCCTGTTTGGATTCCTGATCGATTCATTCGAAATGCCCCCTCTAACCCAAAGACTGAGACGGGTGGCATGAATCCTGTTAAATCAAAGGAATAGACTGGAGAAAAATGTAAACAAAATAAGGGTTTCCACTTCCTTTGTCCTCTCCTATTCCTCCTACAACTCCGATTCCTGCCTTCCTTACTACTCTTGTTTCTTGTAATCTGTTCTGTGAGTCCCTTTGCCTTTATCTGGGAAGGAAGGGCAGGTGTCTATGGCTGTGGTGCCTAGCTCTGACTTTCAGCCTTTTTCTTTTACCTTTGGAGAAGGGGCAGGTGCCAAAGGCCACAGCACCTGACCCCAGCCTCCAGTCCTTCTCTTTTACCTTTGGAGAAGGGGTGGGTGCCAAAGGTCACGGCACCTAACCCCAACCTCCAGACTTCTCACCCCCCCTTCTCAAGGGGGTGGCTCGGACAAAAGGTTGTTGAAAATTCTTCTTTGTTGTCTTCTTATGATAAATTTCTCTCAAGTTCAACTTTCCCAGACGGAAGTAAAGGAATCATATAAGTGAATCCTGTTAGCTAACTACAAAATAGGTGTTAATAAGCAGACTAGACTGGAAGGACAAGTTCTTTTGGATGTATTTTATCTCTCATTCAGCACTGGCACAAACTCCAAAAATTAGAAAAGGGCCCACAAACCCCTCAACTATAGCTATTGGACACAGCCTTTAAAGTCTTTAACAACTGGGAGGAGAAAAGAATGCAGGACCAAAAACATAAGACAAACTTACTGCGTAAAGTCCAAGACATCAAGATGGGAGAAGAGCTCACCATCTGCTACCTGGATATGCTGATGACCAGTGAGGAGTGTCAGAAGCAGCTGAGGGACCAATACTGCTTTAAGTGTGACTGGATCCGATGCCAAACCCAGGACAAGCTGATCTGCAACTCTTTCACCATCTGTACTGCAAAGATGCAGGAAGTGGGTGTTGGCCTTTATCCTAGTATGTCTTTACTCAATCACAGCTGTGACCCTAACTGTTCAATTGTGTTTATTGGACCCCATCTTTCAGCATACCTGCTTACCCCTTCAATGATATGGAAAAGGACTGGTCACTCATCCAGCGAGATACTGGCTTCCTGAAATGGAGAGACTGTGCTTATAACTCTAAGGTGGACTATACTGTACCTGGTGAAACACTATATATTAGTGACTGGGGTTTTAATGGCTCTATGCTTGCTGCAACTAGAAGGCACTTCAATGAATGGGTACCAGACAAGCCATTCAACCTCATTTGTGGAGAGCCCTCGCAGTCCTTCAACCAGTCAGCCTGTCTAGGCCTGTTGGACAAACTCAGCAGTACCACATTAGGGATGCTTGCAGTTCTCTTATGTGTTTTTAATATGAAATAAGTCCTAAGTTGTTAAAATTGAGTATCATAGCAATGTTTATAAGGTGTCTTGTACTGGGTGTATTTTTAACTAATTGTTTAACTAATGCCTTTTATGAAGGTTCTGTTATTCTTGAGCAGCCATCTTATTTGATGATTCTTGTATAATTGTCATCTCGTTGGTATGATGCATATGGTTTACAGATATTGTAGGAGGCTAATGCTCTTTTAGAAAAACAGGAAAGGTTTTTGGCTACTTTTAATTTTAGGAGTTATAGCTTTAATAGCTACTTTTGAGCTGTAGCATTATCTAGGGAAGTTCATACAACTACGTTTGCTGATCGGCTGTATAAAAATGTTTCTATTGCCATAGCTATTCAGGACATCATAGACCAGAAGTTGGAAAGTAAGGAAGGTTAGTGCTTTGGAGGAAGGAGTTTTAGCAGAAGGGAAAGAACTTGCGACCTTAAAAAAGAAATTGGCTCTCTAATGTCACTCTGAGTTTAAATCTGTCCATACTTGGGACAAAGTAACTTGGAATTTGGAACAATTCAGACCTGAATATAGACCTTACTAAATTACATCAAGAAATTCAGGTATCATTTGCTAATCAAAAATCATTAATGTCTATACTCATCAATGTGGGAATTTGCAGAGCAGTGATTCTTTTGTTGCTGTGTTTACTCCCAATCATCTTCAGAGTGCTAAGGAAGAGCAATATGGAGTTTCATGGTTTTGTGCTAAAAAATAAAAAAGGGGGAGATGTTGGGAGCTGGCCACGGAGGCCCACTGAGCGTTAGGGATCAGGAAGGGCCATTGACCCCGAGACCATTAGGATGAATTTGGGAGCTATTGACTCCCATTTCCTCCCCCTTTCTACTCAGCACTAACCAGATTAAGCTCCTGTGAGCTCAAAACATAAAAACCCTGAGACTGGGACTAACACAAGCTAACTTTAGAAGCTCATTGCTCCCATTCTTCCACAAACTGCAGTTTTGGCTTTCACACAACTTATAATTCAAACTCGTGTCACATCTAAGAGCCTTAGTCTTGGTCACAGGCTTCTGGGTCATGATCTTAGGATGTATTGAAGGTGTAAATTGTAGAATATAGTTTTAGAAGACAGCCATTTTGTTGAAAGAATGCGGCTGGGTTACTTGCAGGTAGCCCATTGTGAACTTTGGACTGGGCCACATTCCAAATATTCTGGGATGGGCCACTTTCATTTGTAAAGTAAATACTTAAGCTTCTATACAATTGTTTAACTTGGCATAAATCAATCAGCTTAGGATGATGAAAAAGGTTTATAGAATATGTCAGTCACAGATTAGGTTATCCTTTGTTATGGGATTTTAAGATTATCATATGAAAAGGGGTTTTAAAAGGGAATCATTGATTAAGTTTTCATGGATTAAGGTTTCTGGTGGGTGGGGGACACCCCTCCCACATCTGACTTTGTGTATAAAAGACCCATTATAATTCCCAATAACACACATCGCTTCTACACTCGACTGGAGTCTGATCTCTTTCTTTCTCTCTCTCTTTCTCTCTTTCTTCTTTCCCCCAATCCCCGACACCGTCTTCACTTTTGGGGTACCCTGAATCCGGCTGGAGCTGGTCTCCAGCATATGTCAAAATCTTTTCAACAGTTTTGTTCGCAATTTAATATTTTTCATTCTACAGGAATTCCTTATAACCCACAGGGTCAAGGCATAGTTGAAAGAGCCAATCAAACTTTAAAAAATCAAATACATAAATTGCAAGAGGGGGAGTTGAGGCATAGTTCTCTTCATCATGTTTTAAATCATGCTTTATTTGTTATAAACCATTTAAATTTGGATTCTTCAGGGAATTCAGCTATGGTTAGGCACTGGAACACAGAAGGAAATGTTAAACCTATGGTAAATGGAAGAATCTTCTCACAGGCCAGTGGAGTAGGGCCTGATATATTACTAACCAGTGGGAGAGGTTATGCTTTCATATTTCCACAGGATGCATCAACTCCTGTTTGGGTTCCTGATCGATTCATTTGAAATGCTCCCGCTAACCCAAAGACTGAGATGGGTGGCATGGATTCTGTTGAATCAAAGGAATAGACTAGAGAAAAATGTAAACAAAATAAGGTTTTTCACTTCCTTTGTCCTCTCCTATTCCTCCTACAACTCCAATTTCTGCTTTCTCTATTACTCTTGTTTCCTGTAATCTGTTCTGTGAGTCCCTTCACCTTTATCTGGGAAGGAAGGGTAGGCATCTGTGGCCATGGCACCTAGCTCTGACTTTCAGTCTTTCTCTTTTACCTTCAGAGAAGGGGCAGGTGCCAAAGGCCACGGCACCTGACCCCAGCCTCCAGTCTTTCTCTTTTACCTTTGGAGAAGGGGTGGGAGCGAAAGGCCACGGCACCTAACCCCAACCTCCAGACTTCTCACCCCGCCACATGTCTCTTCTCAAGGGAGTTGCTTGGACAAAAGGATGTTAAAAATTCTTTTTGTATTCTTATGATAAATTTCTCTCAAGATCAACCTGTCAGCCTGTCTAGGCCTGTTGGACAAACTCAGCAGTACCACATTAGGGATGCTTGCAGTTCTCTTATGTGTTTTTAGTATGAAATAAGTACTAAGTTGTTAAAATTGAGTATCATAGCAATGTTTAAAAGGTGTCTTGTACTGGGTGTATTTTTAACTAATTGTTTAACTAATGCCTTTCATGAAGGTTTTGTTATTCTTGAGCAGTCATCTTATTTGATGATTCTTGTATAATTGTCATCTCATTGGTATGGTGCATATGGTTTACAGATATTGTATGAGGCTAATGCTCTTTTAGAAAGACAGGAAAGGTTTTTGACTACTTTTAATTTTAGGAGTTATAGCTTTAATAGCTATTTTTGAGCTGTAGCATTATCTAGGGAAATTCATACAACTATGTTTGCTGATTGGCTGTATAAAAACGTTTTATTGCCATAGCTATTCAGGAAATCATAGACCAGAAGTTGGAAAGTAAGGTTGGTGCTTTGGAGGAAGGAGGTTTAGCAGTAGGGCAAGATCTTGTGACCCTAAAAAAGAAATTGGGTCTCTAATGTCACTCTGAGTTTAAATCTGTCCATACTTGGGACAAAGTAACTTGGAATTTGGAACCATTCAGACCTGAGTATAGACCTTACTAAATTACATCAAGAAATTCAGGCAGCATTTGCTAACCAAAAAACATTAATGTCTATACTCATCAATGTGGGCATTTGTGGAGCAGTGATTCTTTTGTTGCTGTGTTTACTCCCAATCATCTTCAGAGTGCTAAAAGAAGAGTCATCTCTATATGGAGTTTCATGGTTTCATGCAAAAAAATAAATAAATAAATAAGGGGAGATGTTGGGAGCCAGCCATGGAGGCCCCCTGAGTGTTAGGGATCAGGAAGGGCCGTTGACCCCCAGACCACTAGGATGCGTTCGGGGGCTATTTGACCCCATTTCCTCCCCCTTTCTACTCAGTACTAACCAGATTAAGCTCCTGTGAGCTCAAAACATGGAAACTGATATTGGGATGAACACAAGCTAACTTTAGAAGCTCATTGCTCCCATTCTTCCAAAACTGCAGTTTTGGCTTTCACACAACTTATAATTCAAACTCGTGTCACATCTAAGAGCCTTAGTATTGGTCACAGGCTTCTGGGTCATGATCTTAGGATTTATTGAAGGTGTAAATTGTAGAATACAGTTTTAGAAGACAGCCATTTTGTTGAAAGAATGCGGTTGGGTTACTTGCAGGTAGCCCACTGTGAACTTTGGACTGTGCCACATTCCAAATATTCTGGGGTAGGCCATTTTCGTTTATAAGTAAATACTTAAGCTTCTATAGAATTGTTTAACTTGGCATAAATCAATCAACTTAGGATGAAAAAGGTTTATAGAATATGTCAGTCACAATTAGGTTAAACTTTGTTATAGGATTTTAAGATTATCATATGAAAAAGGGTTTAAAGGTAATCATTGATTAAATTTTCATGAATTAAGGTTTCTGGTGGGTGGGGACGCCCCTCCCACATCTGAGTTTGTGTATAAAAGACCCATTGTAATTCCCAATAACACACTGCTTCTGCACTAGACTGGAGTCCAGTCTCTTTCTTTCTCTCTTTTTCCTCCCAATCGCCGACGCCGTCTCCACCTTTGGGGTACCCTGAACCCAGCTGGAACTGGTCTTCAGCAGATATGTTTATGTTATTAACATTTAATGCATTTATTGTGATTGGGTTATAAACTACTTTTTGCTAATTGTTTCATTATGTTTCTGTCCTGTCTACATTGTTCCTTTTTTTAAATCACATACTGCTATGCCACTTAAAATATGAGTCCCACTGCCACAGATTTTCTGTTTTATCTTCCCAATCATTATAATTGTCATATATTTTACTTTCATATCAATCACAGACCATTGTTACTATTTAAAATCAGATAATCAACTAAATATTAAAGCAATCAAAAATAAGGAAAATGCATTCTATTTACTTTCATCTCTCTAGTATTTCAGCATCTTCACTTATCCAGATTAAAAAATACTTTGTTGCCATATATTTTATAGCCATTAACACTTTTTAGGAGTACTTTTTCCCCTTTATTATATTTTAAAGATGTGGTATAAGTCAGGAATAGGTACATATGTGGACTATGTGCAGGTGAAGTTTGTGCCTCCCACTGGACCTCATTTTCCGTAGTTTAGGATGAAGCATCCTTAGTGATATTATGTGTCCCCTCCCTTCGCACAGCAGTCTTGCTACTGCCAATCCCTCTCTTGCAGTACTGTGGTAAATTTTCAGGACTCAGTTATGGGCGAGAACATATGGTACTCAGTTCTTTGTTTCTGTATAGATTATTGAATATGTTAGACTCTATATCTATCCAAGTTGCTGTTGTAAATTCCATAATTTTTTTTACCTTCTTTATGGTTGTGTAATATTCTGGTTTGTATATGTACCACATTTTTCAATCTAGTCCACTTTTTATGGGCAGCAGGTTTAGAGTCATGTTTTTGCTATCATGAATAGTGCTGCAATAAACATGTTGGTGCAGGTATCTATTTTGTAGAATGATTTTAGTTTTTCCAGGTATATTCCTAGAAGGGGGATCGCTAGATCATATGGAAGGTCAATATGTAGTTCTTTATAAAATTGACATATTGTTTTCCCATAGAGGTTGCACTAGTTTGCCCTCCTACCAACAGTGTAGAAGTGTTCACTTTTCTCCATGTCCTTTCCAGGATCTGTTGCTTTTTATTTATTAAGAATGTTCGTTCTTTTTTTCTTAACTGCTTTTGTTTTATGTTACAGGAATTCTCAGCATCATGAATGCTACTGTAACAATAAAAACTGCTATTGGAATTACCATGTGGCCAACCCAGTACTAAATGTTTTGGATAGAACACTTTTTTTAAAATTTTAAAGATATTGAGTACAATTCAGGATGAAGTATACAAATGTTCATAATGCAGGTATCCTTGTTGATGAGGTGTGCCCCTCCCTCCCCTGGCAGTTTCCCTCAACTGTCAATTCCACCTCCCTCCCCTGGCAGTTTCCCACTACCACCAATCCCCTTCTCATAGTACTATGATAATTGTTCAAGATCTGCTTAGGAGTGAGAACATATGGTACTCTGTTCTTTGTTTCTGTGATAGATCACTGAGTATGATAGACTCTGAATCCATCCAAGTTTGAGAAATATTGTTGGATCTGATTTGCTAAAATCTTGTTGAGAATTTTTGCATCTATGTCCATCAAGGAGCTTGGTCTGTCATTCTCTTTTCCTAATGGGCTTTTTCCAACTTTAGGATTATGTGTGACATTAGCTTCATAAAATGAATTGGGGAGGATTCCATCTTCCTTGATTACCTGGAATTCTTTTGATAGGAGTGGTACCTGCTACTTCTTGTATAATTTGTAGAATTTCACTTGGGAGCCATCTAATCAAGGGCTTTTTTTTTTTTTTTTTTTTTTTTTGTAGGTAGATTTCTTATGACAAAGTCAATTTCCTGGGTTGTCATTGATCTATTTAGGATTTAGGATTTCAGTTTCTCCTTGTTTCAACCTTAAGAGGTTGTGTGATGTCAGAAAGTTCTCCATTTTATTTAGTTTTTCAAGTTTTTTTTTCCATACATGTGTGAATAGTAATCTCTAATGATATTTTGAATTACTCAGGGTTAGTTGTAACTTCTTCTTTTGCATTTTCAATTGTGTTTATTTGGCCATTTTTTTTTTCCTCTTTTCTTAGTCAATCCTGCTAGGAGTTCATCTATTTTGTTAGTTTTCTCAAAGAACAAATCTTTAATTTGTTAATTTTTTTTCTATGATACTTTTGACATTTAGGCCCTGTAGTTGGGATTGTATTTTGGTTATCTGGATTCTTCTGCTGCAGTTAGGGTTTTGAATAGTTTGCCTTTCCAGTTCTTTTAGGTGTGACATTTGTCTGTTTATTTGTGATTTTTTTTTCCTTTTTAATATGTGTGTATAAAACTACACATTTCTCTCTTGTTACAGTTTTCATAGCATCCCAGAGATTCTGGTAAGATGTATCTTTGTCTTCATTTGTTTCCAGAATCTTTCAATTTCTGTCACTATTTCTGTGTAGACCCAGGAGTCATTCAGTAGTGTGCTACTTAGTGTTCATGTCTTTATATGTGTGTGTGTGTATGTTTGAGGGGAATAGAGAAAAAAAGAAAAAGAAAAAGAAAACAGAAGAAAAACAAAGGTGAGGAATTGCAGATCAAACCCTCACATACACAGTCACACCCACAAAGTAAACAAAAAAAGCATAAGAAAAATAAAAATGAAAAGATAAAAAAGGAAAACTGAAAAATGAACATTAAAATAAAAAAGGAAAACTGAATAATGAGCGTGCACACACACACACACACCTCAAAAAACAACAACAAATGAAAGAAGAGAAAAAGAGTTTTGAGTACTGAACACCCTCTTGTGACAGTTTTTGTTATTCTTCCTCTCAGCTGCTCACTGGTAAGCCTCCCAAGCCATATTTTCCATTTCCTGCTTGGGGCTCAGGGTTGCCAACATTTTTCTAATCTACCCAGCATATGACCTATGGTGATGTAATGGGAGGATCGGACATCAGACCTCCCCTCCCATCCTCTCTGTGTGGTCAGGAGACTCCCATACAGGGAAAATTGCCAGACTGTCTCTTCCCCAGGTCTTGGATGTTGGAACCCCAGTCAGGTTTATCCTAGAGTAGGATCCTCTGAGTGTGGATGCTGCCCAGGCTCCACCTGGGTTTGTCCCTCTCAGCTGCACCTGAACCATGTGGACCTGAAGTTTAGAGAATTGCTGAAGTAAGGGTATTGGGCCCGCCCAACACTCATCACTGCTATTCTATGGCTGGGTCTTCATCCTTTTCTGGTCATAAGCTTTGTCTCACTGCTGGGTAATGGTAGGGGATGGGCACCTGAGACTCTGCACTCATTCTGTCCCTCCAAAATTTGTGTTTTCTGGCTAATCCATCTGGGGTATTGATCAACCCAAGCAATGAGTTGTTTACGTACCAGTCACAGCAGTGAGTCTCTTTCTCAATGGTGGATACTCCACAGCACTTCTTATGTTTCAAGATGATGGTGGGCTGCCTATTTTGTCTTCTCCAATGGGACTTCGTTTCTGGCTCTCTCACTGTTCTCCCTCCATGGCCCTCCCTACCAGAGTCCAGCTTGACATTGAGGTGGTAGGGCAGAGACTGGTGTTGAGCAGCAGTTTCTTCCTCCGAAGGGCTTTGTTGGGTTTTTAAAAACTGGTGCTCAGTTGCTCAATTTCTGTGCCCCAGCTACCACTAGAAGAGCCGAGGTTGCTTTCTGCCAAGACACCACTCAGTCAGTCTCTCACACACCCATTTACTCACAGACATGCATGTAAATTCGTCCATACACTCACTTAACCACTCACATAGGGACCCACAGTCCAGCTGGCACTGCCACCATCTTCCTCCAGGAAACTTAAGTGTAATTTTTTTTTTTTTTTTTGAGTCGGAGTCTCACTCTGTCGCCCAGACTGGAGTGCAGTGGGCGCTCCCGGCAACTGCAGCCTCGACCTGCTGGGTTCTGGCGATCCTTCCACCTCGGCCTTCCAAGTAGCCGGAATTATAGGCATGCGCTACCACGCCCGGCTGATTTTTTTATTTTATTGCAGAGATGAGGTCTCACTGCCCAGGCGGGTCTCAAACCCGCAGGCTCAGGCAATCCGCTCACCTCAGCCTCCCAAAGGCGCGGGATTACAGGCTGAGTCACTGAGCCCGGCAAGTGTAATTTTGACCATCATGAATCTTTCCAATTTTTGTGTGTCTATGCTTTGTGGGGTTTTCCTTTATTCTTTAAACATATTTTTGCTGTGCATAGAATGCTGTTTTTTGGTTTTTGTTTTTTAGTTTTTGTCTTAATTTTTTTCTGAGGATGCTTTGTAGTGTCTTCTTAATTGCAGAGTTTCTTACTTAAAATTACCTATAACTTTAATTTTTATTCCTCTACATGTAATATCTTTTACTTCTGGTATCTTTAAGGATTTCTCACACTTATGAAAGATTTTGGTAAAGTCTCATGTAACAAAATAAATGAAAAAAAAAAAGACAGTTGCATGTCTATACAGCTACACGCAGGATGAGAACCAAATAAAAAACACATTCCCATTCACAATAGCCACAAAAAATGAAATACCTTGGCATCCAATCAATCAGAGAAGTGAAAAATCTTTACAATTAGAACTACAAAATATTGCTCAAAGAATTCAAGGATGATTCTAAACAATGGAAAATTTTTCTATGCTAATGGTTGAAATAATCAATATTATTAAGATCTCCATCCTACCTAAAGCAATCTACAGATTCAATGCAATACTCACCAAATTTTCAATATCATTTTTTTTCACAGATTTGGAAAAGACAATACAGAAATTTATACAGAAGGAAAAAAGAGCATGAATACTCAAGGCAATGCTCAACAAAATGAACAAACTGAGATATCATACTTTCAGGCTCTAATCCACACTACAAGGCTATAGTAACCAAGACAACATGGTACTGGTACAGAAATAGGCACATAGACCAATAGAAGAGGACAGAGATGCTAGAAATAAAAACATTGTCCCTCAACCAACTCATCTTTGACAAAGCCATCGAAAACAAACACTGGGGAAAGTGGTGCTGGGAAAACTGGCCAGCCATAAGTAGAAAAATAAAACTGGACTCCTGCCTATCACCATACAGAAAAATCAATATAAAATGAATCAAGGACTTAAATGTAAAATCTCAAACTATTAAAATATTATAAGAAATGTAGGGAGCACCCTTCTGTACATCAGAGTAGGCAATAAATTTATGACCGAATCTTCAAAAGTACGTGCAACACAAACAAAAATAGACAGGAGGAATCTTAACAGACTAAAAAACTTTTGCACAGCAAATAAAGCCATTGAGAGAGTAAAGAGACAACCCATAGAATGGAAAAACATACTTGCAAGCTATGCATCTGACAAAGGCCTAACTTCCAGGATCTACAATGAACTCAGACAAACTGAAAGGGAAACAAACAACCCCATTAAAAAGTGGGCAAAGGACATGGACTGACATTTCACAAAAAACAACCAATAAACACAAAAAAATGGTTAACATCACTAATCATCAGAGACATGCAAATCAAAACTACAATGAAACCTAAGATCAGCAAGGAGGGCTATCTTAAGTCAAAAAACAAAAGGTATGGCTGCAGAGAAAAAGGAACGCTTTTACAGTGTTGATGACAATGTAAGCTAATTCATCGTCTGTGGAAAGCAGTGTGACAATTCCCCAAAAAACTAAAAAGTGAGATCCCATATGATCTGGCACTCCCTCTCTTGAGAATATTCCCAGAGGAACACAAATTGCTCTACTTAAAAACACCTGTGAGTGCATATTTATAACTGCACTCTGCACATTAGCAACAAATATGGAACCAACCCAGATGCCCATCAAAAGAGAATTGGACAAAGAAAATGTGGTGTATATACACAATGGAATAGTATGCCGCCATAAAGAAGAACAAAATCATGGTTTTCAAAGTAATTTGTATGCAGTTGAAGACCATCATACTAAGTAAACTACCACAGAAACCAAGGACTGAATATCACATACTTTCACTCATTAGTGGGCTCTTAACACTAGTCACACTAGCACAAGAGTGACATTGGCAGATACTCTGAACTGCAAGAGGAAGGAGGTTGGAGGAGGCATACGGGCATGTGGCAACATAAAGGATATGTGGTCCTCTACCAAGGGGAGAGAGGGCCATCTAGAAGCCCAAACTTTACCTGCAGGCAGTCTGCTTTTATAGAAAATCCTCACTTGTGTCCACAATTCTATGATAAATAAGTAACCATAATTCCTACGTTACTCATCAGATTTGATATTATGTAGTTAGAGATTGCTCTCACAATTCAGCATTATGTGAATTTTACATCTCAACTGTCTGAACTGTGTGAAAAGTTGTTTTTTTTAAAAAATATCAAATGATTCACTCCAAGTATGTAGCTACCTGACTTGTTTCACAATAAAGCAAATTTTCACTTGCTTTCATGCAAAAATTTAACATAATCTTTCTAAATTAATGAGCTCTGAACAGTTGCATTTATAATAAATCTACTCTCTTGTGTGATGTTTTTGAAAGATACATTAACTTCAAATTTAAAAAAAATATGGGTTAGTCATATGTGATTATAATCATAGAACTTATTTATACTGTTACTAAGGCTAAATTCTAAACAGAAATTTATACTAGGTTCATTTAATTTCACTTCTGTACAACTCTTATGTCAGGTTTAGTACTTCCAAATTAATCTTTTAAATATCGAGTTCACCCTTTAACCATTTTCCTTAGTTTAAATGTTTTCTACTCTTCTTAAATTGTATTTGTTTCTCTTTTTAAAGTTTCCCATGTTCATTATCCTAGTTTGTTATAAAATATTCTGATCATGTCTATATTGAAACAGAAGAGTATTTACAGCTTTCAGATTATTTTGATTACAAATTATCACTAGCATTATATAAAAAGTTGCATTAACAAACAAATTATTTAAAGGGGAAGTTGCCTAATGGAATGTACTCATAATTTGTATATGGTCTTACCCTTGTTTTTGTCTCTCATTCTATTTTTAAAAAATGCCTTCTTTTTTTGAAACAAGAGTGACTAAAACAAAATAAACTTTGAAAAATGCTAGCAATGGAACTTTTGCTAGGAACTCGTAGTTGTGATTCTGAAGAGAAGCCAAAATATTAAGGTTGGGTCTTAGAGAATGCTCCTGGAACTTCTGAATATGTCTCACACAAAATCTCTTTTTCTGTGTGCTTCAGAACACAGAGTTTGAATTTCCAACTTTCCCATTTTGACATGGTATCTAGGGGTATGGAATAAAAGTCAGATGGGGTTGAAAAGGGAAAGTGGATTCACAATGAACCCTAGTTCTTCCAATCATCAGGTCAAAAAAAATTCATATTTTATTGCCAAATATTTGACACTTTCACCCAGCCTACTTTGCCTCTTTCTGTTATTATGTCTTACAACATAAATTGCAGACCAGTACCAGGTCCCTATTCTGAATTAAAATTATACAATGATTTGTATTTTCCAAACATGTACATGATAAAAATAAAGTATTATTTTCTGTAATTAGCTGGAAAATGCTGTTTTTCCAAATTGTGCATCTTTACTCTTTTTCTTTATTACATTTTGATTTGATCATGTGGCAATATTCATGACTAGACTGCCTCTCTTAGAAAAAGTGCATAGTTTTTACTGACACTAAATGGAAAAACATCAGAAAAACCAAAGAAATTTGAGGTAGTCTATTTCTGTGATTTTACTATGTTTTTAGGTCATTCCCTGAATAAAACATCTAAATAAAAAGGCTAATACTAATGTTGAAAATGTCAGTTACTCTGTCAAATCAACTTAAAAGAAAGAGAAGGAAAATAGAGAGAGCTTTGACTCCCTGAATTGAATATTAACTACTCCTTTTAGGGAACATGCTATGCTTTAATCCATCATTAGTTAAAAACACAAAAAATTTTAAAAGCAGTTTAAAATATTGTGGTCAGGATATTTCTAGAAATGGAAATAATGAAAATAATTTATCTTTTAAAAATCGAATTCAACATGTATTTTAATTTCATCTAAAGTAAAAGTCAGAATGGGAAAATAGCAGCAGTAGATCTTATTTCTATCCTCTTACTGTATCTTAGAAACAGCTATAAATTGACAAAATAAAATAGAAGGAAGAAATTATTCTGAAAATTTAATCTAAAGCAGTTATTTGGGAAATAAACTAACTGCTCACCTAATCAGTGAGATTATATATATATACACACACACACATATATATGTATTTTTTTCTTTTATTATTATATAATGTGTTCAGGTAAAAAAAATGCAACCTTTTGTTAAAGGGAAATGAGTGAAAGACAAAGTATTCATGTTGGTCCTATGATGTTCCTAAAGCTATATTTATTTATTTACATATGATTTATGTCAACACATTTTACTTGAAGTTTTATAATATCAGGCACAGGTTAAACATCCCGTAAATCTTCTAAATGCTTAGGCAGCTCAAATTCTCTTCATTTTTTATCCTCTGAGAGCAAAAGCTTGTATGTGTATGAAGAACAGAATAAAAATATCAAAATAAGGAACTCATTTCCAGTGGGATAAGAAAACTAACAAAAGTTCAATATCTCTATGTGATGTTTTCTTCCTTTTTACATTTTATTTAGCCACTAAGAAAAGACACTGATTATACACAACCTGGATGTTTCTTTTGCTTTTGCTGGAAGGTGGAAACATATTTCAGTTAGGATTTCATACAATAAAATCATATGGTGCAGACTCTTCACATATGCTCATGATCACAGTAACAACAACAGTGACAGCCAACCTTAATAGCCAACCTTAATGTTCATGAATTGCTTGCCATGCATCAGTTATAAGGCTAAGCACTTTATGTACATTACTCCATTAAATTCTCATCAAATTCTTCTATTACAGTTGTCTGGCAGTATCCACAATGAAGGGATTCCTGAGCCCTTAAACAGATATCAAAAATCCAAGGATGTTCAAGGTCCTGATATAAAATGGTAGAGTGCTTGTACATTCTCCTGTATACTTTAAGTCATCTTTAGATTCTTTATAATACCTAGCACAATGTATTATATAAATAGTTATTATACTGTATTGTTTTTACAATCTTTATATTGTTTCTATTTTTGAATATTTTTGATCTGCATTTGGTTGAACCCAGAACCATGAACACAAAACCTGTAGACAGGGCTGATTCCACTATTATAGATCACACAAAGAGAAACTGAAGTTTCATATTCTGAGATTTAAGAGTGGATATGAAACTTTCTCTTCATATTTAAATTTAAGTGTTAATAGAAAACATCCATGAGTTTACATATTGCCCAAGCCAATAGACATGGGGAAGGAGACTAGATACAGATTCGAAGCTGAAGGCACTGAAATGACCCTTGGAAACAGATTTTATCTACAATAGTTAGGTGATGAATGCAGTGGCTTAAAATATGTTCACAAATTCTTTTACACTTGAAGTCAAAACAAAACTGACCCCATCATACACTTGTGTTTCTGCTGGGCTTAATATCTATTTTCTAATAAAATTTATATGGTGTCTCTGGCACTAAAAAATAAAATTCATTGTGATTTTCTTCTTGCCCATATATTACTCATTTGTGAGGGAAACCAACTATCATGTCTTTAGGATACTATCAGCAGGTCACATAATTGGGAACTGAGACTTCCTGTCAACTGCCATGTGAATGTCATCTTGAAAGTTTCAAATGACTACATTCCAGACTGACATATTGACTACAACCTTATTAGATATCCAGAGACAGCTATCCTAATAAATACATCTTAAATTACTGATCCAAAAATAACTGTGAGATAATAAATGTTTATTGTTCTAGCTTGCTATGTTTTAGAGAAATTTACCATGTATTAATAGATAACCAATACAGAGATGATTATGAATGTTGGACTCATTCTTTAAAAAATGAAAATAACAGTTAATGACTAAACTCTCCCTATTAAGGGCTCAAATGTATATATTACAAAATATGACAAGTAAAACACTAATTACAATCCAGTGTGATAAAGTGCATTGTAAAACATGTAAGACAAAATAGAAACAAGATATATGTACAAAGCATTTAACCAAGGATGATTATGGACTTTATTAGAGAAGTAACATTAGATTCTAGGTCAACTATTTAACTTCTTTGAGAAAATCCCTAGAATATTATATGGAATATGTCTAAAATATAAGCAAGCCCCACAAAACATGAAGGTCTTTCTTGCGATTTGTAAGAAAAAGAAGATTTATATCAAATTTGTAGAAAAAAATTATATAGATAGCTGGTTATATTAAGTGCCTGAGATAAAATTTAAAGATTAGTACCTGTCAAAGATATTTGTTTTTATTAAATAAAACTCAAATAAAATTGGGCATATATGCTAAGAAAAAAATTGCTAATGTGAAATAAATCTGCATTTTAATAATTTGTGTATAAATCGTTTTTGTCAGGAGCCCTCTTTCAGAATTTTTGAGAAATATTGTGTTACTTACACATAAAGTAATCTTTTTCAAATATATTTTCTCCAAACAAGTCTGCGAAATGCTCTTCTTGAAAAAATACTTCAGTAGTGGGACAAGACGGCAACCAGACAGGTCGGACTGTGAGAGTCTCCACAAAAGCAAGTGTCCATACAAACTCTCTGTGTGAGTAGGCATGTGCTGGTGGGAGAGTGAAAGTCTGTCTGAGGAGAGACTCGGGTTCTTGTACCTGGGGTCCCTCTCTGAAGGTGACTGCAAGCCCCCACTCCTGGATTCAAGCTAAGGGCACACAAGATCATCTACTTTTTGTGAGACTCTTCTGAGAAGAGCCTACCAAATCCAGTTGATTCTCATCACCTGGGGCCTGGTCCACACCGTCACCTGTTATAGCTATCAGCTGGAGCCCTGGATTCAATCAGGGGAGAGAGAAGATAAGGGAGAACCAGAGAGGAGCCCATGTCTGGTGAAGAGACACCGACTCCAGCCATTTTCCTGTCCCAGGACAAGGCAGAGAACTGCATTGCACCACCCAGCTCTGTCCATCTCTGCCCAGGCTCTAACTTGGGCCGTAAAGTAATCTCAACAAATTGGGAAAGACAGAAGCCCCTCACCCATGCTGGATCAGACATATATGGGTCAAATTTGAGTGGCAGACTTGACAGGCAGCAAGTGGGTGAGTCCAGATCTGATCCATCCTCCTTCCACAGTAGGCCTGGGGCATGACTCAAGCCATGAGTAACCCTATCAGCCTGCTGAGAACTAGAGATCGGAGATCGGAGCTGAAAGGGCATTGGACTTATAGGAATGACTTCAAAGCAAGTGTGGTTTCTTGTTTTTATTTATTTTTTTATTAGTTTGTTTTTTGTTTTAGTTTTTTTCACTCTTTCTGTTTTTGATAATGTTTTTGTACTTGCTTTGCTTCTGTTATTTTACTGATTTTTTTTTCTTTAGACTTCCTGATTGATTATGGGAAGAGTACACCAATAGGGAGGTATTTGTGGGTTTGTGTGCTTGTATGATTGTCTGTATGTTTTAGTTTTTCTAACTCTTTTCTGTCTTTGTAATTTTCATTTGTTAGTCAGTATGTCTGTCTGTTTTCCCTGTTACTCATCTTTCTCCCCACATTCCTCTTGTCTCCCACCTTCCTTTATCCATTCTTTTCCCTTATCTTACCTCATTTTGCTTTCAGGGAACAAACCTATACCCCCGTTGCATGGACAGATAATAAGACAGTGAGAAGTGGGTTCCAGGGTGTCCATACTCCTGTTGGTGGATACTGGGATCTGCAGATAGATTTTGAATCACAGCTCCCTCCTCAATTAAATCTCAAAACTGTAAAAAATGCAACCCTCAACCCATAGTCCAGCTTCATAACTGAACAAAGCCAGAGTATCCACATAAAGAAGAATGGGAAATTGAGCAAACAGAAGTAAAAACAGCCCAGCCATCCCTTAAAAATATAATTAAAGAAGAGGGGAAAAAAAGTGTGTGTGGAGGGGAGAAAATCTACACAAATGTAGAAAAACCAAAAGAAGAATATGGATCTCACACAGACGCTTGGGAGTTCAGACACTGAGAAAATAGACGTTGGAATGCAAACAATGAAGAAAACCTAGAATGATTGTCTCAAACTACAAACCTAGATATCAAGATATTAATAGAGAGAATAAATAGAATTGAGGAGAGATAAGAGGAAAATATAAAGGAGTTTATAACTGAGATAACAGCAGTGAAGTATAGAGTGAATGAAATAGATAGCAAACTGATAAGCATGGAAAGCAGAATTAGCCAAACAGAAGAAAGAATCTTTGAAGTTGAGGACCAAACTAAAGAACTAACACAAACCATAAAAAACTTAGAAAAGAAGCTTAAAAAGACAAAACAACACATTCAAGAGATGAACAATTATTTCAAGAGCAGAACCTAAGAAATTGGACTTCCTGAGGCATAAAGAGAGACAGAGACTACATTGGTACAAACATTCCATGAAATTAATCAAGAAAACTTCCCTCATCTCATCAGTGATGCCACCATTCAAACACAAGTGATTCATAGAACCCCTGTGAGAAAACAAATAAGAAGATCAACTGCTAGACGCATAGTAATTTGCCTAAACAAAGTAGGTATAAAAGAAAAATTCCTAAAGGCAGCAAGACAAAAAGGTTAGACTACCTACTGGGGCAGACCAATTAGAATAGCAGCAGATTTATCACCAGAAACATTTCAGGCTAGGAGAGCTTGGAGCCCAATCATCAAAGTTGTTAAAGATAAACAATTTCAACCAAGAATAATCAATCCAGCTAAGCTAAACGTCATCAGTGAGGGAGAATTAAAATCTTTCCCAGACATTCAATCCCTAAGAATTTATACTTCCTCTAGACCATCTCTGCAAGAAGCACTCAAGAAAGTATTAAACAAAGAAGAAAGAGAAAAAAGAACAACAATGTTCTTCACAAGAGTACAGAAGAAAGATTGAAAAAACACAGGAATCAACCCCCAAATCAAAAGAAAAGCAATAAACAAACAGAAATAACAACTCTATAAGAACTTCATGACAGGATTAAACTGTCACATTTCAATAATTAGCTTGAATGTGAATGGATTAAATGCACCATTGAAAAAACAAAGGATAGCAAAATGGATAAAATATCATGAGGCAACAATATATTGTCTCCAAGAGACTCATCTCACCAGAGAGAACACTCACAGACTCAAAGTAAAAGGATGGGAAGCAAAATTTCAGTTGAACACAATACAAAAGACAGCAGGAATCATGATCTTAATATTAGACAAAATACCCTTTAAGCTATCAAAATTTTAAAAAGATACAGAAGGTCACTATATAATGATAAAAGCTTCAATCCATCAACAGTAAATATCCATCCTAAACATATATGCACCCAACATAGGAGCACCAACATTTATAAAGCAACTTCTAGTCAAACTTAAAAAATATATTGACACTAACACTACCATATCTGGGGACTTTAATACTCCACTCACAACATTAGACACATCATGAAGACAAAAAAAAAAAAAAAATCAGCAAGGAGCTCTGGATCTCAATGTGACTATGACCAAATGGATTTAATTGATACCTACACCATACTCCACCCAACGACCGCAGAATATACATTCTACTCATCACCACATGGAACATGCTCTAAGATTGACCACATCCTTGGTCATAAATCAAGCATAAAAACATTTCATAAGATTGAAATTTTGCCATACACTTTCTCAGACCACAGTGGAATAAAAATAAATATCAACGAACAAAGTTCCTCCAAAACCCACAAAGACATGGACACTAAACAGCATGATGCTAAGCAACTCCTGGGTCAACATGGAAATCAAAACAGAGATTAAAAGATACCTGGAAAAAATGAAAATGAAGAAACAACCTACCCAAACTTCTGGGATGCCATAAAAGCAATAGTAAGAGAGGAATCCATATGTCTCCAAACACATGTGAAGAAAATAAACAGATCAAAACTTAACAGCCTAACAAGGTCACCTAAGGAAGTTGGAAAAGCAAGACCACCATAGCCCTAACTTCAGCATAAGACTCCAGATCACCAAAATAAAAGCCCAAATCTGGGACATAGAAGCAAAAGGATAATGAAAAAAAACTGAAACAAAAATCTGATTCTTTGAAAGAAAAAACAAGATTGATGATCCCCTAGCTAGAATGACCAAGAAAAGGAGAGAAAAATCCCAAATGAACACAATCAGAAACACAAAAGATGAAATCACAACAGACCCTGAAGAAATACAAAAGATGATCAGAAACGATTATGTATACTTCAGTGGAAACAAACTTGAAAACCTAAAGGTAATGGAGGACTTTCTGACATCACACAACCTCCCCAGGCTGAAACAAGAAGAAATCGAGGCCCTAAATAGATCAATAATAATTCAGGAAATTGACTATGCTATAAGAAAACTACCTACAAATAAAAGCCCTGGACCAGATGATTTTCCAGTAGAAATCTACAAAACATACAAGGAGGAACTGATTACACTCCTATTGAAAGTATTCCAGGCGGTGGAGAAAGATGAAACACTCGCCAAATCATTTTATGAAGCTAGCATCACATTGATACCCAAGCCAGGTAAAAATCCAACAAAGAAAGAGAACCACAAGCCAATAACATTGATGAATGCAGACGCTAAAATTCTTAACAAAATCCTAGCAAACCAGATTCAACAATACCTCTCAAAAATCATTCACCACTACCAAATAGGTTTCATCTCCAGATTGCAAGGCTGTTCAGTGTTTGTAAGACCACAGTGGTTATTAAACACATCAACAGACATAAAAACAAAAACCACATTATTATATCATTAGATGCAGAAAAAACTTTTGATAAAATCCAGCACCCCTTCTTGATAAAAACCCTCAAATATCTAGAATTAGATGTCACATACTTCAAAATAATAAGAGCCGTCTACAAGAAACGCACAGCCTGCATACTGGTAAACACACAGAAGCTGGAACCATTTTCCCTGAAAATTGGCACAAGACAAGGATGCCCACTTTCACCCCTCCTGTTCAATGTAGTTCTGGAAGTTCTAGTTAGAGCAATCAGACAAGAGAAGGCAATCAGAGGTATTCAAATAGGAAAAGAGGAGTCAAGTTATCTCTCTTTGCAGACAACATGATTCTATACCTTGAAAACCCAAGGGAATCTTTCAAAAACCTCATTGCACTAATAAAGAACTTTGGCAAATTAACAGGGTATAAAATAAATGTGCAAAAGACAATAGCATTTCTATACACCAATAATAAACAAACAGAAACCAAAAGAAAAAGTACAATTCCATTCACAATAGCCACACACACACAAAACACCTTTACATCTTTCTAACCAGAGACATAAAAGACCTATACACCGAAAACTGCAAAACACTGCTCAAAGAAATCAAAGATGACACAAACAAGTGGAAAAATATTCCATGTTCATGGACTGGAAGAAGCAATATTGTTAAGATGTCCATTCTACCTAAGGTAATCTATAGACATGATGACATAATACAATGCCCATCAAATTTCCAGCAACATTTTTCTCAGACCTAGAAACAACAATACAAGAATTCATATGAAAACATAAATGACCAAGAATAGCTAAAACAATCCTCAGCAAAAAAAAAAAAGCAGGAGGTATCACACTCCCAGTCTTTAAACTTTATTATAAAGTGACAGTAATCTAAATAGCCTGGTATTGGTATAAGAAAAGGCACGTGGACCAATGGAATAGAATGAGATTCCAGAAGCAAAAACCTCAATTTCTCAACCAACTAATCTTCAGCAAAGACTCCACCACCAACCACTGGGGAGAGGAGAACCTTTCAGTAAATGGTACTGGGAAAACTGGCTGACCACATGCAGAAGATTGAAACAGGACCCTGACCTATCCTGATACACAAAAATTAACTCCAAATGGATCAGAGACCTAAACATAAAATCTCAAACTATAAGAACCTTACAAAATGCAGGAGATACTCTTATGGAAATTGGTACTAGCAACCAATAACTGATCAAAACCCCAAGTGCCCATGCCATAAGAAATAAGATAGACAATTGGGGCCTCCTCAAACTGACAATCTTCTGCAAAGTCAAAGAAACCATCAAGAGAGCAGGGAGACAGCCCACAGATTGGGAAATAATATTTGCCAACTCTATGTCTGACAAAGGCCTAACATCTAGGATCTACTCAAAGGTACTGAACAAAACAAACAGCCCCATTGCAAAGTGGGCAAAAGGTATGAGTAGACAGTTCTCAAAAGAAGGCATGCCAGCAGCCAACAGATACATGAAAAATGTTTAGCCTGCTAGTCACCAAGGAGATGCAAATTAAAACTACACTGAAGCCGGGCTCGGTGGCTCAGCCTGTAATCCTGTGCCTTTGGGAGGCTGAGGTGAGTGGATTGCCTGAGCCCGCGGGTTCGAGACCCGCCTGGGCAGGCGAGACCTCATCTCTACAATAAATAAAAAAATTAGCCATGCGTGGTAGCGCATGTCTGTAGTTCCACCTAAATGGAAGGCTGAGGCGGAAGAATTGCCGGAGCCCAGCAGGTCGAGGCTGCGGTGGCCGGGAGCGGCGACTGCACTCCAGTCTGGGTGACAGAGTGAGACTCCAACTCAAAAAAGAAAAAGAAAAAAAACAAAACTACACTGAGATACCACCTAACTCCAGTCAGAATGGCCACCATCAATAACTCAAAAAATAACAGATGTTGGCGAGGATGTGGCGAAAGGGAACACTTTTACACTGTTGGTGGGAGTGTAAACTAATACGCCCTCTGTGGAAAACAGTGTGGAGATTTCTAAAAGTTCTAAAATTCGACCTTCCATATGACCCCCAAATCTCCCTACTGGTTATATACCTTGAAGAACTAAAATCTATAAAATGATACCTGCACATGTATGTTTCTCGAAGTATTTTTCACAATAGCAAGAATATGGAACCTATCATGCTGCCCATCAAAAGAAAACTGGATTAAAAAAAAATGTGGTACTTATACACAATGGAATATGACTCAGTCATAAAGAAGAACAAAATCATGAACTTCACAGCAACCTGAATGGACTTAGAGCCTATAATACTGAGTGATCTCTCACAGACACAAAGAACTGGGTATCATGTTCTCACTCATAAGTGGATCTTGAACAACTGTCCTAACACTGTAAGAAAGCGATTGATGGGTAGCAGTAATCGCCGGAGCTTGGGGATGGGGCAAGGGAGGTGGAATTGGCAGTACTGGAAATCTTCCTGGGGAAAGTGGGGCACATATCAACAAGGGTAACTGCACATTGAATATTTATATACCTAACCCTGGATTTACCCCACAATTTTAAAATAAAAAAAATAAAAGTTAAAAAATAATATAAAATAAAAAGATTGACAGTAGTGGGAAATTGCGGGGTCATGGGGGGCAGGGAGGTGGGATTGTCGTTGTGGGAATCTGACTTGGAAAGGGGGGGCACACCTCTTTAACAAGGGTACCTACACAATGAATATTTGTATACCTAACCCTAAATTGCACCCCACAATTTTGAAATAAAAATGTAAAAGTTAGAAAAAAGATAAAATAATAATTCAAATTAATATTAAGGATATTGTGTCATCATTGGACTAGGGTTTAGTATTCATGGCTTAAGTATTTTATGCTTTTCAGTCTAGCAATTCCAGCAATTTGACATTAATAACACTGCCCATCTAGAAGCAGTTTAATGTTAAAGTGTTCTTCAACAAATTTCATATGTGTAACTAAATTGTGGTTTCTAAAATAATCTTAATTCTGCCCAGAAAGCTAAAAATATAGTGTATCATTTTAAAGTAGACCAAAATGAAAGTACTAAATACCAAGAATTTACTTTTACTTATTAACACAAAGACACATTTTGTTGTATTCTACTTTAGTTTGTTGTTTGTCCCAGCTTTTGCATTTATTACAAATTAAGGTTGTGTGACAATCCTGCAAGTCTATCAGGGACATTTTTTTCAACCACATGTGCTCACTCTCTGTCTTGGTGTCAGTTTTGTAATTCTTGTAAAATTTCAAACTTTTCCATCTTTACTGTATCTGTTTTGGTGATCTTTGATCAGTGTTTTTGAGTATAACTATTTTGAGGCATCATAAATCACTATCATATAAGACAACACAGTCAGTAAATGTTGTGTGTGTTCTAACTTCTTCAGCCATTCTTTGATCTCTCCCCATTTCCACAGGCCTGCTATTCCCTGAAGCACAATATTATTGAAAGTAGTCCCATTCATAATCCTCCAAAGGTTTCTGAGTTTTCAGTACAAACATTACACATCTATCACTGCAATAAAAGCTACAAAATATTAAGCTTAACACAGAAAGCATGTAAAAAGCCAAGATAGGCCAAAAGCTAGACCTCTTGTGTCAAAGAGTTAGACAAATTATGAATGTAAAGGAATAATTCTTGAAGGAAATTGAAAATGCTCATCCAGTGAACCCACAGATAATGAAAAGCTAAAAAGCCTTATTGCTAATATGGAGATAGTTTTACTGATTAGATAGAAGATCAAACGAGTCACTACATTCTTTTGTTGACAAAGGCTAATACAGAACAAGGCCCTTACTCTCCAATTCTATGAAGGCTAATAAAGGTGAGAAAACTACAGAAAAAAATACCGAAACTAACAAAGGTTGGTTTATGAGATTGAAAGTAAAACGAGTTTGTATAACATAAAAGTTCAAGATGAAGCAGCAAGAGTTGATGTAGAAGATGCAACAAGTTATCCTAAAAGATCTAACTAAATAATGGATGAGAGTGATTAAACTAAACCAATAAAAAATAAAATTTCAATGTAGAAGAATCAGCAATCTGTTGAGGAAAAATAAAACCATTTAGGAACATAGCAAGAGAGAGGAAGTCAATGTTTGGCTTCAATGTTTCAAAGGACAGATTTAGTTTCTTGTTAGGGGGGTAGTCAACTGGAGACTTTCAGTTGAAGCCAGTTTTCATTTACCTTTGAGAAAATTTGGGGTTCTATACAAATTATGTTAAATCTACTCTGTGTTCTATGAAAGGAAAATGAAAGCCTAAATGGCAGCGTAACTGTTTACAGCATGGTATGCTTAATATGTTAAGACTACTGTGAGACTAACTGCTGTTGAGACCAATGTTTACTTGAAGAAAAAAAAAATTATCTCAGCATAGGATTGCCAGGGATATTTGCGTAGCAACTCAGCTATGGGACAAAACAATAATTTTTAATCCTAGTATCTACTAAAGCTCTTGTACAAGTGTAATTGTATATCACTTTTTTGTTCTTCTCAAAAAAGAGTCACATCTTCTCAAAAAAGAGTCACATGTTTGGTGTTTTGTGTGTGTGTGTGTGTGTGAGTGTGTGTGTGTGTGTTTGCCATTAGATATATTGTTTTATTGAGTAGTGATGAGACATTCAACAGCCTAATGATGCATAAATGTTTTAAAAAACTACTTGCATATTCATAACAGCCAAGGTTTACAAACTACCAAAATGTACATTGAAAGTTGGAGGTTTATTAACTCAGTGAAATTTATACTGCAATGTAAATCAACATCTACAACTATATACAGAAGTATCAATGAATCTTATGAATATCATTTTAATCCATAAAGTAAAAAATGAAAGCATACACTGTAAGTGTGGCTATGTGTGCATGTGCGTAATTTAATATAAGTACAATAATATGCAAAAATAATTTATGTTAGATTTCACAGTGGTTGTTATACTTGGTGGGGGAGAAAAAATAAAAGAAGATTCAAGAACGTTGCTAATATTATTTTCTTGATTGACTGTTAGTTGCAAAATTGTGTTTAGTTTAAGACACTTTATTGAAGTATAACATCTTGCTTTGAGAAAATTCTCTATGGGTCTCTTGCATTTTTGCATACCTTGTGAGCAGACATATTGACCACCTTTTCAAGACTATCTTTTCTGAGATATTAATACAGATATGGCCTTGGAAGACAGAAATAGTTCCCTTAGGGGCTGGGAGATTTGTTTCCTGGCTAGTATAGTAAAGATAATGCTTCTCTTCAAGGCAAAGTCTGCATAGAATAGCTTGTAGAATAGAATAGTATCCTTTTATAGAACATGACTTTTTCCAAGTTCTAAACTCCTTTTCTCAAACACAGCCCCCATGCGTATAAATGCCACTTGGCTCTTATATGGTCCCAGCACTGAAGCTAAGGATACACTGGAAATGATCATACTTTACTTCTATTGCTATAAGTAATAAACTGTCCTTTGTCTGATCCTTGGCAGTTCCATGGTTTCTGCCAGTATCCGTAAAACAATGACAGGCTAACTTGTTAACTTGAGAGTAATGTAATATCTTAGACCCTTCATAATTTTAGACACTAAATAAAAACTTTACAAATGTAGTAATTGCAGTTTTTAATCAAAAGTAAACTGTAGCTTTGACATATGTACATTTTTATATGTATTCTATACTTTAACAGACATTTAAATTACTTGGAGTGGTCCTCATTCCTAATAAATCATAAATCACAAATATAAGCAAATTTAGTAACTAAAAAAATTATACATTCTCTTTTACTTTGGAAGACTTGACACCCAAACACACACACAAACATAAAATCAAAACAAATTAAATATCTTTTAGTTTACATAAATCAATAATCAACTTTATGATTTCCAACAAATTAGTTGCTCTCCTTGGGAAGAAAAATATTGTTAGAGATTATACATTTGTTAAATTCTTGCCTTTTTAATTATATATAATTTTGGTTCATTTTTTTTGAAAAGTTGCCTTGAAATATTTATTTGGTGACACATTATCTATTAAAGTTCAATGTTTCTTTGAAAGTTAATAACATATACAAGCATGGTTTCAAGATTTAAAAGGCGAGACCTCATCCCTACAATAAATCAAAATGAGCTGGGCATGGTAGCACGCGCCTGTAGTTCCAGCTACTTGGAAGGCTGAGGCAGAAGGATCACCATAGCCCAGCAGGTCGAGGCCGTGGTGGCCGGGAGCGGCCACTGCACTCCAGTCTGGGTGTTAGAGTGAGACTCCAACTCAAAATAATAATAATAATAATAATAAATATATATATATTTTAAATTTTATTCATATTTCCAAATTACTAGTAAGATTGCTTGTATTGTTGATGGAGAAACTTGTCGTTAGAAGATACGTGTTGGTAGAAAATTAATCTGATAATATCTTATTTGAACAAAACAAAATTGACGATAATTAAACTCATTTAATTTTTAGCCTATGTGAAACAGTACAGCTGGTAATAGCTCTTAGCATAATAAATAAGGAAACTGAAGCACAGATAGCTTAATTTATTTTTCCAAAATTATTTAATAATTTTGTAGGGAATGAACCTGAACCTGTATCTTACTAAAATTTTCTTTCTTCACAGTTATAAATGTATCCTAAAAGAGCCTATTTAAGAAATACATTTATTGCACCAAATGGCAAACATTTGTATACACAATAGGTTCTCATCATTCTAATGTGTGAAATATTGTGTCATTTCCATCATTCAAGCATAAGAAGAGTAATATTTTTAAAAACAAATTGTATTCAAAGTAAATTATTGAAAATGAAAATCAGAATTAGAAAGCAGTAACCAAATATGCTAGGAAGCATAAAAGAGTCTCAGAGCTTCAATTCTCACAGCGTGCAGTTTCCTCTAAAGCGGTGTCAATGGCTTCATTCACCATAATGATATTTAGAGCAACCAGAAACAAAACCACAAAAATGACCTATTAAGAAGTAAGTTATTCGTGGACGGTGAAAATGTATTCTGTATGAAATATTTTGTACAGGACATTGTGAATTTCCTTTCAGCAATTCAACTAGCCTGGCTTTCATAACCGGGGTTGTTCTACTGGGATTTTGTGTTGCCTTTCACTTTTGAAAGAATAAAGGGGAAGAGATGATTATATTGAGCCTGATTGGTTCACCACTCTGGGGATAAGGGCTTGAGAGCTGCTCAGTATGCTTTTTAAAATAAACAAAATACAATTTTTGAAATATGAGTAGGAGAGGTTTATAATTTAAAAGGGAAATTGGTTTTGTACGGTGATATTTTTATAATTTTTTTAATCACTACCCTCACCTCCACTCCTATCAGATGATAATAGTTACTGAAATGGCATAATTCTCATCCTATTACTATATTAATAATTGTGTTGATTCAATTAAATTGTTAATATCTTTTGATTTAAGCAAGTTATTCTGTGGATTAGATAAGATCATAGTATCATAATTTCTTCAAAACTGCTTTTCACTAAATTATATTAATAAACATTTTCCTTTTACAGAGATGTACATGTGCATAAAATCACCAAAAATTCCCAATGGCAATCAAAATCCAAAGACTCAACATAGGGATGAAAATGAACAACGCATACACATGGGACCACCTTATTGACTTGTATGCTGTGTGTCACGATAATAGATTCTTGTGAAAGGTGCTTTATTGAGTCATTACAAATGAGGCACAAAAATCCAATTAGATGACCTGTTTCTAAATATGTTTTCCCTAAGAGTAAGGAACTCAAAAAAATGCAATAATAAATCAAAACAAAACAAAAACAAATAATCTGATTAAAAATGGGCAAAATATATAAATAGACATTTCTCAAAAAAAGACATACGAAGGGCCAACAGGTTTATGGGAAAATGTTCAACATTTCTAATCATCAATGAAATTCAAATCTGCAATGAAATATTATCTCACCCAAATTTGAGTAGCTTCTGTCAAAAATACAGGAAATGTTAGATGCTGATTAGGATATGAATAAAGAAAAACACTGGTAGACAGTGAGAATATAAGTTAGTATATCCACTGTGGAAAATAGTATTGAAGTTCCTCAAAAAAATTAAAAATTGAACTACCATGTGATCCAGCAATCTCATTACTTGGTGTACATTAAAAATAATGAAAATCTGTATACTGAAAATATATTTGTACTTCCATGTTAATTGAAGTACTGTAAATATCCATCACAGAATCATGGATAAAGAAAATGTTACATAAAAACCCAATAGAATATTATTCAGCCATTAAAGAATGAAATCTTGTAATTTGCAGCAACATGGATGAAAGGAAAGAGCATTATGTTAAGTGAAATACGGCACAGAAAGACAAATATTGCATGTTTTCACTTATACGTGGGATCTAAAAATTCATCTCATGGCAATAGTCAGTACAGTGGTGGTTACCAGAAGAAGAGGGGTGGAATACAAAGAAGCTAGTTAATGAATACAAAAACAATTGAGTAGAAGGAATAGGTTCTAGTATTCAATAGCAGAGTGGAGTGACTACAGTTAATAATAATGTATGTATATCTGAAAGATTTGGAGTACTCCCAAATCATAAAAATAATAAATGTTTGAAGTAATGTATATCTTAATTACCCTGATATGCATGTATCAAAATACTACATATACCCAAAAAATATGTAAAACAATTATGTATAAATTAAAAATATACAACTTTCACTTAAACCATACAATTTTAAAAATAATTTGTTTTTAGTATTTTGCCAAAAAAATCATCAAATATTGTATAATATAAAAATGATGTACTCATAGTACTAAAACTTGTCCACAATATTAGCTTCAATATGTTATCATAAATATTAGTGTTGACATGGCCAGCCATGGAGAAAACTTCACAAGCTCTATGGTATTAAAACCTTTCTATGTTGTTCTAAAAAAAGATACATTAAAATTAGATAGGCCATTGCCTTATAAGACTGTGGTGTGGCCATGACTCTTTGAGCTATGGTTGTCACCGTGCTTCCTGGCTTTGGTCCCCTTCCCTGTCTTGGAGAGATGAACCTCCTCTTTCTCTCTCTCTCTCTCACTTTATAATTAATTTACTTTTTAAACAAACTATATTAAATCAAATGATCATGTTGGATTTTTTGTGTTTGTTTTTTCATTAATGCAAATGCCCATTGCCTTTCAGTCTTTAACCTAAATATATGGCTAATATCTTTCTTCTTGGTTTTTATCTGTCTTCCAATCCTCCAAAATTCCTAAATTCTCAAGTTTCCCATAGTGTTCTTTGTCTTGACAATTTACCTTTTCTTTGGTTTATTCTCAAGACTTTGACGTCCTATTTTTCAGTCTTATGAACTAATAACAAGAAATTATTTGGGGTAAATGAGAAAGAGTAGGTGGGGATTTTGTTTATAAATTAATATCCTTCTTTTTGAGTTTGCAATAAAAAGTACATAATACCTTTATGAATAAAATTTAACACAACAGAAAATAAATCAAACCCATTTTAAGATGTACATGTTTTATTTTGTATTTCAATATAAAAAAATATTATGCTTGTCCTAGTTAACTCAAGTTTCAAATCTAAGGTAAAATCTTGCACTTACAGAAAATCTAATACAAAGGAACAGTCAATTAGTACTACTTCAGAAATTACATGTTTCAGAGGCATTCCTGTCCACCCTTTAACTAACCATATTTTGTCAATGTACAAGGCTTACCTATTAGTATGATAAATATCAGATATGAATTTTTGCCAGTGCAATAGTATCTTCATAGTCAGCATTGCTCCTTTCTATTGGTTTGGGAGAATTCCTGCTGCCTGACTCCAATTACAGTATAAGGCTAGAGGACCCAGAATATTGAATGTTATCTCATTTATATTGGTTTAACTTTCCATACAAGCATCAAGAGTGCAAGAAAAAAGGCATAGTGTACTTAACAATTTTATGAACTGTCCACGCCTGTTTTCTAATGAATACTTTTCTAATACATATTTGTCTGTATGATAAAATTTGAACTGGAACTTGTTCTAATCATAACATTTGATATGGCAAGGAGATAGGTATTCAAAAGTTCAAAGTTATTGTACACCAAAGGAGAACTTTTGAAAAGTAATAGACAAAAAAAAAAAAAGAGCTACAATAAAGAGCTTGAATTGAGTTGGGAGAACAGATTATAAGGCAAACATAAAAGTAAGTTAAACAAATATTGTCTTTATTACTTTGTCTTGTTTTCACCCATTACGTTTTCACCTTCAGCCATTACAATAAAATTGTTAAAGGTATCCTTTTTATTGCTTGTGAATATTAGTAGAAAACATCTTAAAACTTTCACTGTTTACTCTTGGTTACATAACAATCTCGCTGATGAGAAAGCAATCCAACAGTAGAGAAAGATATAACTATTTGTAAAGTTCAACAATACACCCTCAGATAATAAAAAGTAGGAAAACAATGAATGGCACAAGACAGGGTATACTGAATGCTCAAATGGAGGATTGGAGTTCATTTTATTGAGTAGTGGAGAGAAGACAATAAGCTTAAAATTGACAGAGGGGAATATTTGGATAATAAGGGATCGAGCTATTCAAATTTTACAGTCAAGAATTGATTTACTAAAATGATTAAGATTAAACAGCCTATTTTCCTTTAAATTTACTGTAGCTTAATATTTCATATGAGAGAGTGGCAAATATAAAAGTTTTCATTTTAGTTCGCTTCATGATGGATATGGATCAAACCAGAAGCTGGCCAAACCAGCTGTGTTAATTCTGATGAAGTGACCCTATCAATGAGGTTCAACAAACATTAGTGTTATCATGGGCAGCCATGTGTAAGTAGACAATGCAAGTCTAGTTTTTTGGATCATTTTTGCACAGAACAGACAAGAAAAAGAAGCTTAGCACATTGCAAAGCTTTTCATGAATACAGTCTTGGCTCTGGGCAGTGTCCCCTAGGGTCTGAGCACAAGCTGGCATGAGTTCTATTATGGTAGGGATATTCAGGATCTGCACTTAAACAGTAAAATCTTCCCTACTAGGGGAGGCAAATGAAATAGGATTCAGAAAAACGTGTATTTTTATTTAGTAACACTGGTGATGTGACTGAATAAGGGCCACCAAAAACATAAGCATTTTGGTTGCCAGCATTTTGGCTTCCAGCAGTTACTCCCTGCTTATATTCTACACTGGAAGGTATATTTTTAAATTTACTGGTGTTCTATTAGTTCAAAAGGTTTGGTAGCATATTTATTATGTTGTGATTTTATTTTAGTGTATATTTAGGGCATTTTATTTCTTTTTCATCCAGAGCAGTCAGAGCCCATTATAGAAAACCTTCTTTTTAAATGCAATATTTTTTTTCTTCAATGGTAGCTTGGAAATACTCTGATTAAGTTCATGAAACTTTTCAGTGCGAATAACAGGAGAATCACTGACACTGTGAAACACTTATCATGAAACATATTTAATTTAAATCATTTTTTCTCCACATGAATGTTATAGTAAATACCTTAGAGAGGATTTTATAATGAAAATTCTGACATAATGATAACTGAAACAACTTTAGAATTCAAAACTCTGATAAAAATAAATTGGATTTATGCCTATGTTGTATAAGACCCATTGCTTGGGAAAAAAAAAAAAAGCAAGGGAAAAAATCAGCAGTATTTAGAATTCTGTTAACCATAATAAATTTTTAGGTTTAAATTTCTATTTGTGAGTTATATGAAAATATACAAAGAAAGCAATATATACAGTTAATTATCATTGTTAATAATTAACCTATACCATATGTTTATATTTATTTAACCAGAAAAAAATGCCATTTAGTGTGCAATTCTGTGGAAAGTTCATGCAGTGAAATAATAATACTCTGTGTATATGAACTTTTAATAGTATGTTTTATGTCAGACTTAAACCATTTTTATAAAGCAGAAGCCAGTGGATAGCCACAGTTGGTAAAAGGAGAACACATTTACTACTGCAGAGAGTATTTTCATGAACTGCTTTAATTGACTTAAAACAGAGAGGATTCTATCACAAACAAAAGAGCCACTAAAAAGACCGAAATATATTCCTGTTTTGAGGTTACACTGATCTTGACATGAACATCCGACTCTTTTTTATTCCCTTCCTTAGATGTCATATCTGTACAATTTTAAGGTCTTAAAATGAAGAATCAAAGTTTGAAATATGCCAAGAGAAGTAGAAATGTATAAAAATAATGAGTGTCAGGTTTATCGCTAGTAACATATTCTTTTAACACCCTTGCCATGTACACTACCACTGTTATTTCCAGTTTTGAAGGTTAAACAAAACAAAACAAAACAAAAACCCTACCTTTTTAAACTTATAAGGGAGAAATATCTCAATCAAAATAAAACTCCACGAGAACTTGGTTGAGATATAATAACTCATTCTCCATGCCCTTACTGCTCATAAACTAAAGACATAGTTAGAATGCCATCGAAGCCAGGCTCGGTGGCTCAGCCTGTAATCCCGTGCCTTTGGGAAGCTGAGGTGAGTGGATTGCCTGAGCCTGAGGGTTCGAGACCCGCCTGGGCAGCGAGACCTCATCTCTACAATAAATCAAAAAGTCAGCCGGACGTGGTAGCGCATGCCTGTAATTCCGGTTACTCGGAAGGCTGAGGCGGAAGGATCGCCGGAGCCCAGCAGGTCGAGGTTGCGGTGGCCGGAAGCGGCCACTGCACTCCAGTCTGGGCGACAGAGTGAGACTCCAACTCAAAAAAAAAAAAAAGGAATGCCATCGAGAGAAAAGCTAATTGATTCTTAGGACTTTCTGAAAAAATTGTTTTAATGAGTTGATTTACTCTGATATTGATTTCATTTTTAATATTTTTAGGTAACACATGTCTGTATGTTTTCAAAAATAAAATAGAATCGTAAAACAGTCACCATTGTCCTGCTATTCCTCAATGTAATTTTTGCTTCTCCAAGTCAACCATTTAAAAATCTTACTCATTTTTTGTTTGTTTCCTTTTGATTTTTAATAGTATGTTTTAAAATAACATGAACTACTGATTTGTATTTATTTTTATATTTTTGATGTAACATGTTCACCTATCTCTAACGGAAGATGAAAATTTGATTATTTTACATTACTCTTCTGAGCTAAACATATTTCATCTGTCCAGCAAATGGCAGCTGTTACCAACCACAATCCCAGGATATTAATGTGCTACATGGTTTTTAGATGTTGGGTGCTGAGGAATGATTTGACTTTGTTGACTGGACTAGAAAGTCTAATTGTGCACCCCTGAATAACTCTGAGAAGGATATACACTACTCAGAGCTGAACACCTGTCTGGAACATTCTGTGAAAGAAAAGTTAACTTCATTTGCCTAAACTACTACAGTTTTGAGAATCAAAGTTAGTGAAGCCTAGGCTGCCATGGCTAACAAACACAGGTGAGAAATACCTTCAGGGTTTTATGTGGATTTGTCAGGGCCTGTTATGACTCATTTCACGTAATGGTAGTTTAACAGAATACATGCATGGGATCTCATTTTGTGATTACATGTAATTCCTATACCTCAATTATAAAGCCAGAGATATCAAAATCACTAATATCACTAATAAGACTTCTTAACGTACATTTATTTAAGACTCCAGTTCCAGATATTATTCTTCAGTATGTGAGGGATGGACCCTTCAAATTAATATATAATTATGTATAAAGATAAATAGATAATTACATAACACAGTCATATTTGCAAGCAACTGTTTTAAAGGTCCATTGACGATTAAGATAGCAGAATAAAATCTGTGTCTATATACCTCTCTAAATATGCTGCCCATAGGACTTGTTGAAAATTATGGCTAGTTTTTGAAGAGTCGGGAAGATATTTATATTTTTTCTACCTGAGCACAGAAATCTTGATTTAATTTGTCTCAGTTTAGCCAGAGGGCCTTTTTTGTGTTGAACTAACATCTCAATGTAAATTTCTATAATTACTTGCTCATAAAATCATGTTTCCCAGTGAGGGAAATTACTTTTGTTTTTCTCCTTTGAGTCTGAAAAAGTGAAGACTATACTATAGCTTGAAAATAAATGACTGTTGTTCTTGTGCATGCATCAGAGACTGTTATTCTACAGCCAGCAAATTCAGTTCCATTGTTCAAGTATATAGTGTCCACTCTGTTCAAGGGTCTCATCTAGGATGAGGAGGAAAAAAAGTAGAGATGCCAAAAAGCATTGGGAGATACAATTTGCATTTCATACATACTAACCACTATGTGACATGTGTACATAAAAACATAAAATTGCCAGTCTGATCAATCATCAAGTTATCAAAGCATGCTTTGATATGTAAAGATACCAGATATCTGGTCCTAAACTAAATCTCTAATCGTAATCTCTTCCAAACAAGCTGAATCCTGGCTCATTCTTACTGTCTCCTGTTTCTTTTATCTTGACATACTCTTATCCAACATATTATTATGATTCATTGTTTCACTTCATCCAGTTTCCAGCTCAAATATTTGGTAATTTGGGAGGTCTTCCTTGAAACTCTTATGTAAAATTGAACACTCTTGCCTACTCTTGCCTACGTTCTTTCTTCCCTCTTATTTTCTTTAAACTTGATAATTAACTTTAACTTAATATTACATAAATAACCTGCTTATTTTTAGTCTCTTAATTCAAATACCCATTTGAACATGGAAGGAACTTTGAATTACAGTCATTGCTATATCTTCGGAACACAGAATAGTGGCCCTAAGATAATATTTTATAATACACACACACACACACACACATACACACACACACACACACACACACACACATTCTCTCTCTCTCTCTCTCTTTCTCTCTCTCTCTCTCTCAAAAGTTTTGCTGACTATCATTAAATCTGGACTGTGAAGATAGCCAGAGTTGCAACTGAAAATAGCCTCAACCGGGTTCGGTGGCTCAGCCTGTAATCCTGAGCCTTTGGGAGTCTGAGGTGAGTGGATTGCCTGAGCCCGCGGGTTCGAGACCTGCCTGGGCAACTTGGCAAGACCTCATTTCTACAATAATAAAAAAAAATTTAGCTGGGCATGGTGGCGCACACTTGTGGTTCCAGCTACTTGGAAGGCTGAGGCGGAAGGATCGCCGGAGCCCGGCAGGTCGAGGCTGTGGTGGCCGGGAGCAGCCACTGCACTCCAGTCTGGGTGACAGAGTGAGAATCCAACTCAAAAAAAAAAAAAAAAAGAAAAAAGAAATTAACCTCTAGGTCAAAAAATAATTATTTTTTCTTATTTGATGTATTACTTTTGTTTTAATTTCTGGAATAAAGAAATTGTCTAAAAAGTAGTTTGCTTAAGACAATATTTCAAAGCAAATAGTAATCATTCCTTTAGCAGATTGATGGTTGAGAGCCAATAGACAATAAGTGAAATCTTGAAACAGTTATTTTAACAAAAATTGAAAGGATAAAAAATCAATACAATCTTTGTTTTAATTTCTCTAGAGGAGATTGTTATCCATATTTTTAATAACACACAGATTTTTAAAATGAGATGAAATAAAATAATAGACAAAATATATTTTATTAACAGGATTAAATTAAATATATTGTTGGACAGTAGTTAAACATCCTCACTATTGGGTTATCCTCAAAATATTAAAAAATTTATTGGCGGTAAGCCACGTTTTATTAAAAATTTATATTTTAAAAAAATTTTAGGAGTCAAAATTATCTTATTTTCAGTATTTGCTTTGTGGCACATTTCTATTAAACCCTATTTCTTTTAAGAAACAAATATGTTGCATTATGCCATGCTGCTAAGGATAAGGCATTGGGTCCTTTTTTTTTTTTTTTTTTTTAACTTTCCCATGTCCTACAGATTTCAGTGAATGATATTTTTAACTTGCAGATGTTTCAAACTCAAAAAAAGAAGTCACAATTCAAACCACATAGTGTTTAAGTAAATACTTAATTTTTAATCAAAATTTATCATAAAAGAAAAACAATACACTTCATTCAAATATAACATCTAATGATAGACTAAATATACCCCTTGGAACGTCCCCGAATTTCTCTTATTTGTTAAATATGATATCTTCAGGATTTTCTGTGGTGAAGTAGCTTACTGTATTCTAAGACCAATGACACAAAAGGCAATCTTTTAATCAGGAAAATATCTTTTTCTGAATGTAATATATCTATCATTAAAACAGCCCTCTCAGTCAATTCGGATTACTCCTCCTGCAACGCTGTCAAAGAAAGAAGTCCATTGTTGGGTCAATCGCACCTATTTTCAAAATACACATAGATCCTGTGTGTTAATTCTTGGTTCACTCTTTGTCTGCAAAGACAAAGAAAAAGATAGCAAAGAATAGTAGAGATTATCATAGACTAACGGTAACTTGTTGTGTCTCCAAAGGATTAACACCATGGGTACCCAACCCTATGGTATGGGTCAACCGGTCAGGGCCTGTTAGGAACCAGAACGCACAGCAGAAGGTGAGCAGCCTGCAAGTAGAGCCCCCTTCCTGTCACATCAGAAGCCAGATGAGACTCTTATAGGATCCTCAACCCTATTGTGAACTGCGCAGCAAGGGATCTAGGTGGGGCGCTCCTTAGGATTCCATCCCCTACACCCACCACTTTCCCCAATCCTCATCTCCCCACCCCCTCACGCCATGGAAAAATTGTCATCTATGAAATCAGCCCCTAATGCCAAAAAGATTGGAGACCAATGATTTTCACATCCTGGTACGTTGAAGAAATTATGGTATTTAGATGTAAAGCAATGCAGAAAGAAGATAACTCAACGAAAATAATATGTCAGTTTATTATCCATGCTGAAGTGGCTTTTACCATTCTTTCACCTCGGATCTCTCCCCATTTCCTCCCCTCCCCTCCTTTCCTCTCTCTCTCTCTCTATATGGAATATTATATATATAATATTTCAAGTGTGTGGTTATGCATATTTGACACATAAAAACTTCTATTGATAAGGAAGGGCCTACAATTCAGTTCTTTACAAATGTTTAAGCATCATTATGCTAGATTTTAAAAATCACATGTAAGGATATTCTGACAGATATAAGAACTGGGTTAAAAGGCAAACAGTCACAGGGTTAATATAATAGATTCCCTATGTTTCATTTTCCACTCCACAGACTGATTCTCAGAAGGCAGTTTCTTATAATATGACTGAAACAAAAGTTACCTTTGTGCTTCAATGAAGAGAAAAACCATAAAAAAGGTTACTCTTTATTGCTGTGTGCAAATGACCTTTATAATTGGCCTTTGACTAATGAAAGACCCTTGGAAATCAAAAGAATAAATAAACAAATATGTGCTATTTTTCTGTCATTTTAATTGATGAAATTCCTTATAAATGAATATTTAGAAAAATATAAAAGGAACAAACATATACATTTTGCTAAGGTAATTTTATAATAGATATAACTAGCTATTATTATACAAAGCAGTAAAGCTATAGTAGATATAGCAAAACTTAATATAGGTTAGAAATACCAGACATTTTGGATCAGAAATCATGAATATATAAAGGTATCCTGGTTTTTACAGCTGTCATTTACTTGTAAAACTTATTATTTTGTGGATTATAATTAAAAGTTGCATATTCAAAAAAGACTTCTAATTATAATTATGCTCAGATATCTGCTTTAATTTGAAGCCCTAATTCTATCAACCTTTCATTAGCTGATACTATCTGTTAAATTAATTGTTTTCTTTTATACTTAAAATATAAGAATTTTCACAACAAATACTGCCATGACACAGTATTTTGGATAATTGTTCGTATACTAGTATTTAAGAATAGTTATGCGACCAACAGTAAAATTGTCAGCTTCATTGTCTAAATGTCCTTAAAATGAACATACTGAAAAATAATAAAGCTTTTAAAATGCACTTATGTCGAGATTAATTTTTCTATTGTGATTATAAATATAGTGGAGCAAATTTCATAGCTTGAGATATTAATTCTGCTGCTATTGACTTATTCCTTGAAAAACTGCAGTACATGGAAGACTTTGACATACTTTATATATTTAAATACATCCTTTGGAATGCCAATATTCTGCTTATATTACAATTATATAAAATTATCAGACGTCCTTAATTCTTTATGGTTAGTATAACTATAATCCATATGGATTTGATTTTAAAATGTGACAAAATGTATAAAACGGCAAAATAATTGTCTTACCAAAAAAAGAAATGTCATATGTAAATATTAAAAAGTTATTTTAAAATTATTATATTATCATTTATTTTATATGAAAAAAGGTCATTAATATAATCATAAATTTTTAATTGTTATCTTAAAGTTTATAATTGATTTAAAGCAGGCAATATTGCTTGCTAAAAATGACAATATGACATCTATCTATATAGGAATGTTCTCATTTATTTGTTAAAAAAGACTTGATATAACTCAAATTTTGTTCTTGAATTTTAGAAGAAATGTATATGATAATCTATGAATGCAACAAAAATCAAACTCAGCCAACTCTTTTATTTCATACATATTTTTCGTAGCAGTCCACAGATTACTTTATTGCTTATCTAATCTTAATTAAAAGTATCATAGTGAAATTCCTAGTAAATTAATATCTTTGAGATAATTCAATAAAATAATAGTGATTAAATGGTTATTTTTAATTCTAATTTTTATTAATGAGATATAACACATTTAAAAATATCTTTAATCACTTTCTTTACACCTTTGAATTTTTTTTTTTTTTTTTTTGAATTGGAGTCTCACTTTGTCGCCCAGACTGCAGTGCAGTGGCCGCTCCCGGCCACCGCAGCCTCGACCTGCTGGGCTCCGGGGATCCTTCTGCCTCAGCCTCCCAAGTAGCCGGAACTACAGGCATGCGCTAGCACACCCAGTTGATTTTTTGATTTATTGTAGAGATGAGGTCTCGCTGCCCAGGCGAGTCTTGAACCCACGGGCTCAGGCAATCCACTCACCTCAGCCTCCCAGGGTGCGGGATTACAGGCTGAACCACCGAGCCCGGCTGAAATTTTTATTTTAAAATTGTGGGATACAATTCAGAGTTAGGTATACAAATATTCATTGTGAAGGTGACCTTGTTGGTGAGGTGTGCCCCCCTTCCCCAGGCAATTTTTCCACTACAGCCAATCCCGTCTCCCTGCCCCCGCAGTTTCCCGCTACTGTCGATCCTTTTCTTTTCTTTTCTTTTTTTTTTTTTTTTTTGAGTTGGAGTCTCACTGTCGCCCAGACTGGAGTCAGTGGCCGCTCCCGGCCACCGCAGCCTCGACCTGCTGGGCTCCGGTGATTCTTCCGCCTCAGACTTCCAAGTAGCTGGAACTACAGGCGCGCGCTACTACGCCCAGCTAGTTTTTGATTTATTGTAGAGATGAGGTCTCTCCAAGTTGCCCAGGCGGGTCTCGAACCCGCGGGCTCAGGCAATTCACTCACCTCAGCCTCCCAAAGGCGCGGGATTACAGGCTGAGCCACCGAGCCCAGCATCGATCCTTTTCTTATGGTATTAGTATAGTTGTTCATAGTCCACTTATGAGTGAGAACATGTGATACTCAGTTCTTAGTTTCTGTAAAAGATCACTCAGTATTATAGACTCTAAGTACATCCAGGTTCTTGCAAAGTTCAATTTTGTTCTTCTTTATGGCTATATAATATTCCATTGTGTATATGTATCACAATTTTTTTTTTTAATCCAGGCCTCTTTTGATGGACAGCACGGTTGGTTCCATGTTCTTGCTATTGTGAACAATGCTGTGATAAACATACATGTGCAGGTATCTTTTTTATAGAGTGATTTGAGTTCTTCCAGGTATATTCCCAGTAGGGGGATGGTGGGGTCATATGGAGGGTCAATTTTTAGAACTTTAAAAATCACCACACTGTTTTCCACAGAGGCTGTACTAGGTTACACTCCCAACAACAGTGTAGAAGTGTTTCATTTTTGCCACTTCCTCTCCACCACCTGTTATTTGTTGCGTTATTGATGATGGTCATTCTGACTAGAGGTAGATGGTATCTCAGTGTAGTTTTAATTTGCATTTCTTTGATGCCTAGTGAGGCTGAACATTTTTTATATATCTGTTGGATGCTCGTATGTCTTCTTTTGAGAACTGTCTTTTGTCCACTTTATAATGGCACGTTTTTTTATTTTTTATTTTTTCCAGTACGTTTGAGTTTCTTGTAGATGCCAGATGTTAGACCTCTGTCAGACATACAGTTGGTAAATATTTTTTTCTCAGTCTATGTGCTGTCTCCCTGCTCTCTTGATGAATTCTTTGACTTTGCAGAAGTTTGTCATTTGATGAAGTCCCACTTGTCTATCTTATCTCTTATGGCATTGGCACTTGGAGTTTTGATCAGGAATTGGTTGCCAGTTCCAAATTCCATAAGAGTGTCTCCTGCATTTTCTAAGGCTCTTATAGTTTGAGGTTTTTCATTTTGTTCTCGGATTCATTTAGAGTTGATTTTTGTGTATGGGGATAAGTAGGGCTCCTGTTTCAATCTTCTGCATGTGGTCAGCCAGTCTTCCCAGTACCATTTACTCAATAGGTTCTCCTCTTCCCAGTGGTTGGTGGTGGAAACTTTGTCAAAGATAAGTTGGTTGAGAAATTGAGGTTTTGCTTTTGGAGTCTCAATTCTATTCCATTGCCCTATATGCCTGTTCTTTTACCAATACCATGCAGTTTTGAAGATTGTTGTTTTGGCTATTCATGGTCATTTATGTTTACATATGAATTCCTGTATTGCTGTTACTAGGTCGGCCTGAGAAGAATGTTGCTAGTAATTTGATGGGTATTGCGTTAAATCTGTAGATTGCCTTAGGTAGAATAGACATCTTAATGATGTTGATTCTTCCAATCCATGAACATGGAATATTTTCTACTTGTTTGTGTCATTTTCTATTTCTTTGAGCAGTTTTGTTTTGTAGTTTTCATTGTAAAGGATTTTCACATCTCTGGTTAGGAAGATGCCAAGGTATTTCTTTTTTTCCTTTGTGGTTGTTGTGAATGGAATTGTGCTTTTTATTTGAGTTTCTATTTGTTTATTATTAGTGTATAAAAATGTAATTTTCTTTTTCACATTTATTTTTTACCCGGAGACATTGCTAAAGTTCTTTATTAGTGCAAGGAGGTTTTTGACAGATTATCTTGGGTTTTCAAGGTACAGAATCATGTCATCTGCAAAGAGGGATAAATTGATTTCTTCTTTTCCTATTTGGAAACCCCTGATCTCCTTTTCTTTTCTGATTGCTCTAGCTAGAACTTCTAAAACTATGTTGAACAGGAGGGGTAAGAGTAGGCGTCCTTGTCTTGTCCCAGTTTTCAGAGGAAATGGTTCTGGCTTCTGTCTGTTTAGCAGTATACTGGTGACTCTTAATATTTGAGATATGTTCCATCGATGCCTAAATGTTTGAGGGTTTTTATCAAGAAGAGGTGTTGGATTTTATCAAAAGATTTTTCTGCACCTAATGATATGATCATGTGGTTTTTGTTTTTACATCTGTAGACGTATTTAATTATGTTTAGATCTTAAAAATGTTGAGCCAGTCTTGCATCCCAGGGATAAAGCTACTTGGTCAAGGTGAATGATTTTTGATATGTGTTGTTGAATCTGGTTTGCTAGGATCTGGTTGAGAATTTTAGCACCTATGTTCACAAGGATATTGGCCTGTAGTTCTCTTTCTTTGTTGGATCTTTACCTGGCTTGGGTATCAATGTAGTGTTAGCTTCATAAAATGATTTGGGGAAGAGTTCCATCTTTCTCAATCACCTAGGATACTTTCAATAGGATTGATATCAGTTCCTCCTTGTATGTTTTGTAGAATTCTGATGGAAAGCCATCTGCTCAAGGGCTGTTTTATTGTAGGTAGTATTCTTATGACATAGACAATTTCCTGGATTGTTATTGGTCTATTTGGGGGGGTCTCAATTTCTTCTTGTTTCAACCTGTGGAAGTTGTGTGATGTCAGAAAGTCCTCCATTTCCTTTAGGTTTTTAAGTTTGTTTCCATACAAGTATACATAGTAGTCTCTGATAATCTTTTGTATTTCTTCAGGGTCAGTTGTGACATCAACTTTTGAGTTTCTGATTGAGTTTATTTGGGCTTTTTCTCTCTTTTTCTCAGTCTAGCTAGGGATCATCAGTCATGTTTATCCTTTCAAAGAACCAGTTTTCTGTTTCATTGATTTTTTTGTATTATCTTTTTGTCTTTTGTGTCCCAATTTGGGCTTTTGTTTGAGTGATCTGGATTCTTTTGCTGAAGTTAGACTTTTGGTGGTCTTGCTTTTCCAGCTTCCTTAGGTGACTTTTTAAACTGTTAACTTGTGATCTTTCCATTTTCTTCATGTGTGTTTGTAGAGATATGAATTCCCTCTTATTATTGCTTTCATGGCATCCCAGAGGTTTTGGTAAGATGTTTCTTCATTTTCATTTGTTTCCAGGTATCTTTTAATCTCTGTTTTGATTTCTGTGTTGAAATAGGAGTTGCTTAGCATCATACTGTTTAGTGTCCATGTCTTTGTTGGCGGGGTTCATATTTGTTTTTATTCCACTGTGGTCTGAGAAGGTACATGGCAAAATTTCAATCTTATGAAATTTGCTTATGCTTGATATATGGCCAAGGATGTGTTCTATCTTATCTTGAAGTACATTATGTGGTGATGATTAGAATGTATATTCTGTGGTCGTTGGGTGTTCTGTAGGTATCAATTAAGTCCATTTAGTCAAGTGTCATGTATAGACTCTGGATCTCCTTTTGATTTTTGTCCTGATGATCTATCTAGGGTTGTGAGTGGTGAATTATAGTCACCAGCTATGATAGTGTTATTGTCATTATCTTTTATAAATTTGCCTAGCAGCTGCTTTATGAAGGTTGATGCTCCTATGTTGGGAGCATATATGTTGAGCAAGGATATTTCTTGTTGATAGATTGAACCTTTTATCATTATGTAGTGGCCCTCTGTATCTTTTTAAATTTCCGATAGCTTATAGTGTATTTTGTGTGATATTAAGATTGCAACTCCTGCTTTCTTTTGTGTTCTGTCCACCTGAAATTTTGCTTCTCATCCTCTTACTTTGAGTCTGTGAGTGTACTTTCTGGTGAGATGAGTCTCTTGGAGACAATATATTGTTGCCTCATGATATTTTATCCATTTTGCCTTTTGATATCTTTTCTTTTCTTTTTAAGTTGGCGTCTCACTCCGTCACCCAGACTGGAGTGCAGTGGCCGCTCCCGGTCACCGCAGCCTTGACCTGCTGGGCTCCGGTGATCCCTCCGCCTCAGCCTTCCAAGTAGCTGAAACTACAGGTGCACGCTACCACACCCAGCTAATTTTTTGATTTATTGTAGAGATGATGTCTCACCAAGTTGCCCAGGTGGCTGAGGTGAGCGGATTGTCTGAGCCCATGGGCTCAATGTCTTTTCAATGGTGCATTTATTCCATTCAAATTTAGGCTAATTATTGAAATGTGAAAGTTTATCCTTGTCATGAGGTTCTTATAGAGTTGTTGTTGTTTCTGTTTGTTTTTTGTCTTTCTTTTGCTTGTTGGGGTTATTCATGTGTATTTTCAATTTTTTCCCTGTACTCTTGTGAAGAATGTTGTTGTTCTTTTTTCCCTTTCTTCTGTGTTTAATACTTTCTTGAGTGTTTCTTGTAGAACTGTTCTAGAGGCAGCATAAGTTCTTAGGGATTGAATGTCTGGGAAAGATTTTAATTCTCCCTCACTGATGAAGCTTAGCTTAGCTCGGTAGGTTATAATTGGTTGAAATTGTTTCAGGCTCTCCCAGTCTGAAGTGCTTTTGTAGATAAATCTGCTGCTGTTCCAATTGGCCTTCCCCAGTATGTAGTTTGACCTCTTTCTCTTGCTGCCTTTAGGAATTTTTCTTTTATACTTACTTTTTTTGGGTGAATTTCTGTGTGTCTAGGAGTTGGTCTTCTCATTTGTGGTCTGGCAGGGGTTCTCTGAATCTCTTGTGTTTGGATGGTTGCATCACTGATGAGAAGAGGGAAGTTTTCTTGAATAATTTCATGGAATGTTTGTTCCAGGGTGTTCTTTGTCTCTCTATCTGCCTCAAGAAGTCCAATTACTCTTAGATTCAGTCTCTTGAAATTATCACTCATCTCTTGAAGGTTTTGTCCTCTCTTTTTAAGCTTCTTTTCAATGTTTTTGATGTTTGGATTAGTTCTATATTTTGGTCCTCAAGCTCTGAGATTCTTTCTTTTGCTTGACTAATTCTGCTTTCCATGCTTATCAGTTTATTTCATTCACAGTATTCTTTGCTGCTATTATCTCAGTTATCAGCTCCTTCATATTTTCTTCTTATCTCTCCTCAATTCTTTTATTCTCTCTATGTCTTGAAGTCTGGGTTTTTATTTTGAGGACTCTCATTCTGGGGACTCTTCATTGTTTACATTTCAAAGTCTGTTTTCTCAGTGTCTAACCTCCCAGAAGTCTGTTTGAGACCCATATTCTTCTTTTGATTTTTCTTAATTTCTGTTGATTTTCCTCCTCCCCCTCCTTTCTCCCCTTCTTTAATTCTGCTGTTCAGGGATGGTATGGTTGCTTTTATTTCTGTTTGCTCAGTCTCCTATTCTTCCTTATGTGGATACTCTGGTTTGTTCGATTCTGAAGCTGGACTGTGGTTTGGGGGCTGTACTTTTTGTAGTTTTGAGATTTAATTGAGGGGGTAGTTGTTGTTCAAAATCTATCTGTAGATCCCTGTATCCATCAACAGGTGTGTGGGCACCCTGGAACCCACTTCCCACTGCCTTACAATCTGTCCATGCAGTGGAGGTATAGGTTTGCTACCTGGAAGCAAAATGAGGTAAGGAAAAGAATGGAAAATGGAAGGCTGGGGGGCAAGTGGGAGGTGGAGAGAGAGAAAAGTAAAAGGGAAAACAGACAGACATACCAACTAACAAATAAAAAGAGACACAAAGACAAAAAAGAGTAACAAAAAACCCTAAAACATACAAACACACAGTCCAACAAAAACCTGCCTATTGATGTACTCTTCTCATACACAAACAGGAAGTCTAAAGAATAGGAAAAAATTCAGTAAAATAATAGAATCAAAGCAAGTAAAAAAAAATTATCAAAAATAGAAAGAAAGAGAAAAAAGAAAACAAAAAGCAAACAAAAATGAGAAAAAAAGACAAAAAATAAAAATAAGTAAAAAATAAAAACAAGGAACTAAACTCACTCTGAGGTCATTGCTGTAAGTCCATCGTCCTTTAATCTCTGTCTCTAGCACCTTCCCTCTGCTCTCAGCACAGGCAGATTGGGTTGCTCACAGCTGGGTCAGATGCCCCAGGTCTACTACGGAAGGAAGATGGATCAGATCTGGACTCACTCCATTTGCTGCCTCTCAGGTCTGCCACTCAGATTGACCTGTCTGTATCTGACCCAGCATGGGGGTGAGGCTTCTGTGTCTCTCAGTTTGATGAGATTAACTTAGGTCTCAAGCTGGAAGCTGGGCGGGGCTGGGTCGAGGTGTGCATGGCAATGCAGAGCTCCGTCTGTTACTGGGACAGAGAAAATGGTTGCGGTCAGCGTCTCCTCACTGGACACGTGGCTTCTTTCCAGCTCTCCCCATGCTCTCTCTCTACTGATCAGATCTGGGGCTCCAGCTGATCCACTATAACTGGTGATGGTATGGGCCAGGCATCAGGTGATGAGAATCAGTTGGATTCGGCATGTTCTTCTCAGGAGTGTCCCACAATCTTGCGCACCCATGTTCCAGTCTCAGGACAGTGGGAGCTTGCTGTCTCCCTCAGAGGGGGGTCCCAGGTGCATGAACCTGAGTCTCCCCTCAGATGGACTTTCATTCTCCCACCAAAGCACATCTACTCATGCAGAGAGAGAGTCTTTATGAACACTTGCTTTTGTGGAGGCTCTCACAGTTCAACCTGTTCAGTCGCTATCTTAACCTCCACCTTAATCATTTTTAAGACATTAGTTTTGTTGTCTAACAAATTTATAGAAATATTTCTGGTTTAAAGTTTCAGATCTACAATTTAAAGCTACAAATTTGCTCCATTTTTTTTGACCAAAACTTTCTCCCCATCGTATATATACAATGAAATACTATAAAATAGCATTTCTTTTAACTTTGTTAATTCCTCTACAAAAATAGCTACAATTAATTTCTTATCCAAAAAAGTTGATATGGAAATTTATTGGTTTCAAATTATTTTCTACAGGATACAATACTACTTTATTTCTTAGTGTAGATATTTAGATATAAGAGATTTGGGATTTTGAAGATGATACAAAAGTAATTAGAAAGTTGTATAGTAAGTTGTTCATTTTTAAATATGATACTTTGTAGTTTTATATATATATACACATATATATGGTTGAATAAATGTATATAACTGAATAAATTATGTATATAATTAGTAACAAAAATAACCATTTAGTCATTATTATTGTGTGTGTATATGTGTGCATGGCTGAGTGAATTCAAATTACCTCACAATTATTCTTCTATTTTTAACTTTTTAAGTTTGGTTTGAGAAATAAGATGATGAAAATTTAAATAAAATACTTGAGAAATATAATTTTGTCATGTAACAAAAAATACATGCTAATGACTATATTCTCAAATTGGTGTGTGCAGCATTAATTGCCTAAATAGAAATAGAAAGGTATTATAGAAGTAAAAACTAATACTGTGTATAAATATTTCAAAATAATATTCCAAAATATATCTCCATTTTTTTAAATTCTACTATTATCAGAATAATAGAATTTTTGTAACACTTATTGTAATTAAAAATGCAATACCAACATAAAGTAATGTCAATAAGGTGGCAGAATAAGAAACCCAAGATTTTGTTTCCCCACAGAGACAGCGACTTAACAATATACTGTACAAAAAGGCTTTTTAAGAACTCTAGACACTAGTGACGACATTACAATATCCCAGGCAAGGTTAAAACCAAGAACAGTGTCATTGAAAACAGATAAGAAATGCTATTTTAATTTAATTTAATTTAATTTAATTATTTTTTGAGTTGGAGTCTCACTCTGTCATCCAGACTGAGTGCAGTGGCCCCTCCCAGCCACCGCAGCCTCGACCCGCTGGGCTCCGGCGATTCTTCCACCTCAGCCTTCCGAGTAGCCATAATTACAGGTGCGCGCTACCACGCCCGGCTGATTTTTGATTTATTGTAGAAATGAGGTCTGCCAAGTTGCCCAGGCGGGTATCGAACCCGTGGGCTCAGGCAATCCACTCACCTCAGCCTCCCAAAGGCACAGGATTACAGGACGAGCCACCGAGCCCAGCAAGAAATGCTATTTTAAATCAACCATGATAGTTCTACCCCAAAGCTGACATAGCTTGGTATATAAAGAGGAAATATTTAAGTTTGATTTCTCCTTGAAGAGAAACAGAGTAGAATGTATGTCCAAGTTTCCAAGTTTTTTATAGGTTGCATGATGGCCTAGTTGTTCTTTTGTCTGACTTAAAGCATTAATGTAGAACAAGTATACTTGGAAGCATGGAGGCCACTGAAAATAAAAGAGAGTTCAACAGTCTGTTGCAGCAATGAGAACTGGTAATGACTTAGACATAGAATGGCAAAGCTAAGTACAAAAAGAAGAAAGGGTCGAACACAGGGCTTCAAAGTGAAACGTCCATTCAACATTCCCGATCTTTGAGGGGCTACATCAAGGACTGATTTTTATATTTCCTTAATAGAAGCACTGACAGAACTAATATACTTCTGATGCCTGGGCACTGCACAGAGCAAAAAGGAGTTAAGCAGCTTGCAGCACCAGAGAGTTCGCAGTACCACAAAGAGACATCAAATAAAACAAGAGATTATTACTAGTTTGTGAAGAAACAAAACAATATGCTTTCTATTGAGATAGTGCATACACAAACCCCGAGAAGATACATTTTTATCAAAGGTTGAGATGGTTCAAGAATCTATAGTTGACTGCATTGCTCATGGTTTTTGTTTGTTTGAAGTTGCTCCCTAAAGACTAAAGAGGCGTTTTGTTGTTGTTTTTGTTGATATTTTAATGCATAAATCACAGCAGAAAACAAGAAAGCACATGAAAAATCAGGAAAACTGGCCCAACAAAAGAAACAATATGTTCTCCAGAAACCTTTATTAAAGAAATAAAGATCAATGAGGCAAAGGATGAAAAATAATAGTCTTGAAGTTCAGTGAGTTATAAAATAAATAGATAAACAAACTAAATAAAATGGGGAAAGCACTGCATGAACTGAATGACCATATCAACGATGAGATAGAAGTTATAAAAAAGATTAAAACAGAAATTCTGGAATTGAAGAATACAACAACGGAATTAGAAATTTATTAAAGGGGTTTACACAAGACAATCAAGCAGAAGGATGAATAAACAAACTGAAATACAGATTATTTGAAATTATTGAGACAGAGGAACAAGAAGCAGGAAGAGAGAAAGAAAGATGAAAGAAGGAAGGAAGAAGGAAGGAAGGAAGGAACAAGAAAGGGAGGGAGGAAGATGAATAAATACTAAAAGATCTACAAGACAGCATTAAGAAGACTAGTAGAAAAGACAGAAATAAAAAACTAGAGTTTATCTGAAAAAATAATGCTCCCAAACTTCTCAAATCTGATGAAGGAAAAGAAAATTTAATTCAAGAAGTTATCAACACTTCAAATGACATGAACCCAAATAAGCAAAAAACAAACACTTGTAAGTAAAGTGTCAAAACTCAAAGAGAAAATTGAAAGCAGCAAAAGAAAAGCAAGTTTCATAATATTAGTATAAGGAAGTTTCCATAAGATTATCATTGGATTTATCAGAGGAAACATCATAGATCCGAAGACAATGAGAAAATAGACCTAAAGTGCCGAAAGGTTAAGAAATCCACTAGCCGAGTATAAAATATCTGTCAAAACTATCCTGAAAAAACAAAGAAGACATTAAAACCTTCTCAGAATAAAAAAAGCTGAGTTCATCACCACTAGACTTGACTATAAGAACTAATAAATGAAGTTTTTCGAATTGAAACAAAAGCATGCTAGAGAACAAAACATAAGCATAAAAACAAATAAGGCTTTCTCATAAAGTAAATACATAAACAAATACAGTTTCTTGTTATAGTGTTATCATAATCACTTTTAATTTTGAAATATTATATAACATAAAAACATAATAAATAACTGTATAAAACTATGTTAATAAAAGTAAAACATACAAAAGGTGATAGGACATCAATAACAAAGTAGGAGAGGAGATAAAAAAGTATTAGAGTTGTGAAGAAGTTAGCTGTAAGTTCAAAATAAACTGTAATTATAGTTAAATTTTCAAAATGTAATTTTAGTGGCAACCACAAGAAAAAAATATATAGGACAAAAGAAAATGAGAAAGTTTCAAATTTTTTCGCTACACAAAATCAATGAAACATTAAGAAAAGCTACAAGAACAGAAAAGAGGAATTATAACAGCAAAAAGCCGCAATAATAGTTAAACATTTTACAACTCAACTTTTAGTAAGGGTAGCTCACTCATCAGACAAACAATCAACAAAGAAATAAACACATTGAAAACATAATAGGCAAATTGGTCCTAACAGGCATATTTAGAACAATCCACCCAACAATAGCACAATACATTCTTGTAAAGTGCACATGGAACATAGTTCAAGATGAATCACTTGTTAGGCCACAAACTAATGTGGCCTAACACTGGTGAGAGTAATGAGTTATTCACATAAAGTCCAGACTTCTGCCAGTATATAATGTAAGAGTGCAACCAAAAACTATTTGCACTCCCTAAAGCTATTGAAATAAAAAAAGGATACAAAAGAAAAGAAGATTGAAATCATACCCAGTATGTTTTCTAACTACAATAGACTGAAAATAACAGAAGAAAAGTGAAAAATTTATACTTAATGCGTAAGTTAAACTACACACTCTTGAACAAACAAAGGATCAACAGATAAATCACAAGAAAAAGTTTTAAATGTTGGAATAATGAAAACAAAAACACAGCATAGCCAAACTGATGGGATGCAGAATAAAACAGTACTAAAACATAAGTTTATAGCAGTAAAGTTCTTTACAATAATAGTAAGAAGAAGAGTAATAATAAGACCTTAAATTAACAACCTAACTATGCCTCACAGAACTAAATAAAGAACAAACTGAGCTCAAATGTATTGGAAGAATGGAAATCACTATGAATAACACAAGAATAAACAAAATAGAACTAAAAGCAATAAAAACAATCAATGAAACTAAAAATTTTTTGAAAGATCAATACAATTGACAATTCATTAGGTAGTATAACTGAAAAGAAGAGAAAAATCTTAAATTACAAGAAACAGAAATGAAAGAGAAGACATTACAACCGAAGCCACAGAAATAGCAAGGATCTTATGAATTTATTATGAATAATTATGTAAATTAGAGAACATAGATAAATTAGGTAACCAGACAAATTAGATAACCTGTGAAAAATACGTAGTTCTAAAGCATACAACCTACAAAGAATGAATGATAAAGAAACAAAAAATCTGAGCACACACACAGCTAGTAAAAACATCACATCAGTAATCAAAACCTGCAAAAAAAGAAAAACCAAGAATCAGATGATTTAACTTGTTAACTCTACCGAACATTAAAAAAAAGTTAACTCTAATTCCTCTTAAAGTAATAAAAGTATGAAAAGAAAGTAATATACTTCCAAACTCATTCTAAAGCTAGCATTACCCTGATACAAATATGATACAAAACAATGCAAACTGAAAACTATAAACTGAAATTCCTGGGGAATATTGATGCAGAAATCCCTAATAAAATAGTGACAAATCAAATGCAACAGCACATTAAAAGTATTATATGTTCATGACCATGTAGGATTTGATTCTGAAAACTAAAGTAGTTTCAATGTATAAAGATCAATCAATCTAATATAGCTTAATTACAGGATAAAGGACAAAAACCACTTGATTATATCAGTTGATGCAGAAGAATCATTTGACAAATTTGACAGTTTCACAGTAAAACTCTCAACAAACTGCAATAAATAAAGACCACAAAAGCCCAGAAGTAATATCATCCTCAGTTTTGAAAAACTGAAAGCTTATTCTCTAAGATCAGGAATGAGGCAAAGATACCTTATTTTGCCACTTCAAAATAATACTGAAAGTTCTACTCAGTTAATTAAGTAAACAATATAAAACAAAATAAAACAAATAACAGTAATAGAAGTTTGAAAACAGGTAGTAAAATTATCTCTGTTTAAAGATGACAATTTTATATATAGAAAGTTCTCAATTCCACAAACATCTCCGTTAAAACTAATAAACAAATTCAGCAAAGTTTCAGGATATAATAGCAACATGCAAAAATAAATCATGTTTATATACCTAAAAAGTTCAAAAAGAGGATTACAAAAACAATCTCCCACTATCATTACAAATAGCAAAATGTTTAGTAATTAACTTACCCACAAATGCAAATAACTTGTACGTTCAAAACTACAAAACATTGCTAAAATAAATTTAAGAAGACACAAATAAATGGAAAAAAATCCCATGCTCCTGGGTTGGAATACTTAATATTTTCAAATAACAACTTTCCCCAAACATCTTCAAATGTAGTGCAATCTTAAAATTCCAATGGCATGTTTGCCATAAATAGAAAACAAATTTTGAAATTTATATGCAGTCTTAAAAAATCCAGAATTGTCAAAACAATGATGTGAAGGAAAAATAGAGCTGGAGGTATCACACGTCCTGATTTCAAAACACATTGATGCAAACAATATGGCACTGGCATATAGATCGATGGAACTGAGTACGATCTCAGAAATAAACTCTAACAAGTATGGTCAAAAGATTTTTGACAGCAATATGAAGGCTACATGATAGTAAAACAATAGGCACTTTGAATTTTACTTATTTTATTTTATTTTATTTTTTTATTTTTTTTTTGAGACGGAGTCTCACTCTGTCGCCCAGACTGGAGTGCAGTGGCCGCTCCCGGCCACCGCAGCCTCGACCTGCTGGGCTCCGGCGATCCTTCCGCCTCAGCCTTCCCAGTGGCCGGAAATACAGGCGCGCGCTGCCACGCCCGGTTAATTTTTTGATTTATTGTAGAGATGAGGTCTCGCTGCCCATGAGGGTCTCGAATACTTATTTTAGTTTTAAGGATGTGGGACCAGGATGTGGGTACGTAAGTGGTCTAGACACAAGGAAAGTTTGGGTCTCTCACTGGCACCTTCAAGCACCCTTATTGATTTTATGTGCCTCCTTTTTTTTTTTTTTTTTTTTTAAATTTGGAGTCTCACTCTGTAGCCCAGACTGGAGTGCGGTGGCCACTCCCGGCCACCGCAGCCTCGACCTGCTGGGCTCCCGCCATCCTTTCGCCTCAGCCTTCCAAGTAGCTGCAACTACAGGCACCTGCTACCATGCCTGACTTTTTTGATTTATTGTAGAGATGAGGTCTCGCCAAGTTACCCAGGCGGGTCTCGAACCCTTAGGCTCAGGCAATCCACTCACCTCAGCCTCCCAAAGCATGGGATTACAGGTGGGCCACCGAGCCTGGCTAGTTTTCTCCTTCTTTATGGCTGTGTAATATATACCACATTTTAAACATCCAGTCTAGTTTTGATAGGCAGCATGGTTAATTCCATGTTTTTGCTATTGTGAATAGTGCTGCAAAAATATGTGTGCGCAGTGTGATTTGAGTTTCTCCAGTATATTCCCATAAGTGGAATTGCTGGATCATATGGAAGGTCAATTTCTAGTTTTTTTTAGGAATTGCCATACTGTTTTCCATAGAAGTGAAACTAGTTTGCACTCCCACCAACAATGTAGAAACATTCCTTTTTCTCCACATCCTCACCAGCATCTGTTGTTTTTTGTTTTATTAAAGATGACCATTCTTACTGGAGTTAGGTTGTGCATCAATATGGTTTTGATCTGCATTTTTCTGGTGATTAATGAGACTGAGCATTTTTTCATGTGTCTGTTGGCTGTTTCTTTGTCTTCTTATGAGAAGTGCCTATCCATGTCTTTTCCCCACTTTTTGATGAGACTCTTTGTTTGTTTTTCCCTTTCAGCACATTTAAGTTCCTTGTAGCATCTGGATGTTAGGTCTTTGTCAGATATACAGTTGGCAAATATTTTTTCCCCATTCTGTGGGCAGTCTCCCCACTGCTCTCTTGATAATTTCTTTTGTCTTCCAGAAGTTTTCAGTTTGATCAGTTTGTCTATCTTATCTCTTATGGCATGGGTATTAAAGATTTTGATCTTTATTGAGAGAACAAAATAGTTATAAAAAACTATTTGAACTTCCAGCATTGTGATTTATAGAGGTAGGATACACTTAGTCTTAGATAGACAGAACCAGGACTCCTGACTGCAAAGAAAGTAGTACTTACTCGAGGCACATGAAGATCCAGAAAAAAAAAAGTTGCTCATAAACCAAGATCTAATCCAAGGCTTTATAGTATCTAAGTTATATACTTGAGTTTTTACTGTTCTATTCTAGGTAGTAAGTATTTGACTCATCACTTTGCAAAACTTATCAAATATAAATTTAGCATTACTCAGGGTATGATTGATAGAGTATAATGCATCATTTTTTATTTGGAAGAGAATACCAATGAGTCAGTTTGTTTTGTTCAAGGTAATTTGTCTCTGTAGGTGCAAGTAAAATACCATTGACTGAAATTCCTTAGAGTCTCATTTGAGAACACTAGAGTTTCCCAGATTGCTTTATTATAAAGGTCTGCTATTGGATGGCATATCTAGCAGTCAATAATGTTGAAGGCAGTGACTACCTTTTAGGATACTTTAAGCATGGTATTAGAATCAGTATGTGTAATCCAACAATTAAAATAAAGAGGAAAGAAAAAGTAGAAGGTACACTATGGGTGAACAGCAACTTGGAGTCTATATAAAGTAAGAATAAAAGTTATAAACAAGCCGGGCTCGGTGGCTCAGCCTGTAATCCCGCACCTTTGGGAGGCTGAGGTGAGTGGATTGCCTGAGCCTGTGGGTTCGAGACCCGCCTGGGTAGCGAGACCTCATCTCTACAATAAATCAAAAAATCAGCCGGGTGTGGTAGCGCGCACCTGTAATTCCGGCTACTCAGAAGGCTGAGGTGGAAGGATCACCAGAGCCCAGCAGGTTGAGGTTGCAGTGGCTGGGAGCGGCCACTACACTCCAGTCTGGGCGATGGAGTGAGACTCCAACTCAAAAAAAAAAAAAAAAGTTATAACCAAGCAGACAGAAATACAATTGAAAATAAGCAGGACCTTTGGCATCTTGGGTAGAAGTTGTTTATTGTCAAGATCATCAGCTTGTTCTAAAGGTCCTTGATTAAAGGTCTGCTTGCAGATATCAGCTTCTTGAGAATATTTGAGAATCGTCAATTTGTGGTACTCTGTTGGAGAAGCTTTCCACTGGTACTTATGGTACTATAGAAGAAATAATTATTCAGTCATTATTTTAGAGGCCGGGTCAGTGGAAGGAACTGGACTTTGCGTTGACGGCATCCACCAATGTTTACTACTTCACTGATAATATTTGAAAATTTAAAACAAAATATTATATCACAATACAATTTCTTCACACAATTTTTAATAGAAAGAAAGAAAAATGCAGCTGTTACCAGAATACTTCTCTCCATGGCGTATTTATTAGTTGAGAAAAGAGCACCATTTACCAATGGTGAATTAATTAAATCATGTTTGACTGAAACAACTCAAGAGATGTTTCCAGAGAAAATAAATTTTTTATAACTATTTTGTTCTCTCAATAAATCCTGATTTCTCACTTTCCAGCTGTCTGTGTCCCTCATTCTTCCTGGGCATGAGACAAGAACTTCCACCTAAAGAACTGCAGAAGATCGCCAACCTGAATTGCTGCAGAAGGAAAAAAAGAAAAGAAAAGAAGAAGCAAAAAAACAAACAACAAAAAACTAAACATTTGGTTAGAACAATTGTTTGGATAGTTGTGGAAATTCATAGCAATAAATGAAAAAGAAAAACAAAAAAAAATTGAAAATAAAGGCATGCGAAACAAATACAATTTCTTCAAGTAGTTTCCTTTTCTAGATGTTACAGATGGAGCTTACCTGCTGCTGTTTTAAGTACTCAGTGTTCAATTTGAAGTGAAGAACTAGATTTTGTCTAGATTCTGTGTGGAACAATTGAAGAGGAGTATCATTTCTAGGTTGTGAGAAAGCACTAATTAGTTACAACCTGAAATGGAATCTGCTAAGATGTGTTAAAATGAATACCTGAAGAGCTCAAATGGCTTAATTGTATATATTTACAAAGTTTTTGAAAATGTAAGGCATTAAAAGCTAATGGTTATTCATTGTGTTATTTGTTGAAAATCTTGCAATATTTTATTTAGCCAGTAATGACAATAGTAAATTCAATTTACTCTCATGGAGTTAACCACCACAAATTTCCTAATTTTCTTTCTTTCTTTTTTTGTTATAAACAGAAGCTGAATATGATGACTTGCCCTAACAGTTCAATTGTTTAAGTGAACTAAAGTATTATTAGAACTTTTTGAGTTCAAATTCAGGAATTAAATATTCATGAATGAGAGGAACTTCCCTCAACCATTATTATCAAACACTTAATGGTTTTGGAAATTGTACTTTACAGGAGACTTGATAATGTCTCGATGAATTTAGCCTATAATTAGAAGGCAAAACATTGGTTAAATACAAAGTCTTTGATAAAAACTAAGATATAGTCACCATAAATACTGGCAGCTGCTTCACACATTTGAGTGATCTAAAAAAAAAAAAAAGTTAAAACTAGAAATGAAATCTCAATTCCCAGATAAATTTGCAGCAAACTTAATTTTTTAGTTCAGTCTCCAGTTATAGCAGAATTTTTCTGCCCTTGAGGCAAATTAAAAGGATATGTTCATATTTAAAAATCTATTTGTCACTGCCATTGAGGAACTTCTATTAAGGTTGTAAGTGATTTATCTGAAGTGTAGTGACATGCTAAAAGGTAAATATCAAAAGAAAAAATAGAATGCTAAATGACTTCCAAGCTATAGACACACTCACCTAAAATACCTTCGGATGTTGACATCAGAATTTAAAGTTCTTACATGTGAGAAGACATTTTAAAAATAAAATACAAAAATATAATTATATATTAACATTAACAGATGACAATTTGTAATTGATTTTACTATAACAAATATTGACTTTGAAATTTAATGAGCAAAATGTTATGATCTCTATAAAATAAAATATCATTTTTTCTTATTAGCACATATGAATTCTGAGAAAGTGGTCAATTTTTATTATTTCATAAATTTTGTCAATAAATTGTAGAAACTTTTTTCTCTCCTATTATTTAACTGCCTATGTAATGTGTGTTATATTGCATCTTGATAAATAGACCCAAGTTATATTTTAGCTTGCCCTTTGTAGAAAACATATACTGAGCACCAATGTTAGAAATTGTATTCTTAGATTTAAAACTTCTAGAAAATAAAACTTTATGTTAAAGAGTTTCACTGGTGGATCTAACAACTACTTTAGTAGAAAAATAGTATCAATTCTGTACAGTGTTTTTGTTTTGTTTTATTTTGTTTTGTTTTAACGGTAGAGTAAGGAGCACTTCCAACTTATTTGATAAGGCCAGTATTCTTCTCAAACAAAATAAGGAAGAAAATTAATTGTACCAAAAAGAAATTTAGACCAGTTTTTATGAAGATAGACACAAAATCCAAAACAAAATATTAGCAGTTTTAGTTCATTTATATATAAAATATTTATTATACCACAACTAAGTAGGACTTCTCAAGAATTCAAACACAGCTTAAAATTTGGAAATTAACTAATTCAATCACCATATTAACATAGAAGACATTTCACATAATCCTATTTGATGCTGAAAATGCACTTAATAAAATATTACATAAGTTAATGTTAAAAGGCAAAAACAGAACAATTCCGCTAACTAGAAATAAAAAGGAAATCAACACAATGAAGGACATTTAAAAATTGCATATTTGATATAATGCTTAATTAGTAAATGGAACAAATTATTTCCCCTAAAAATCTGAACAAGTAAACAACATTAACACTTACCATTTCTCTTAAAAATAATACTGGAAGTTATAACCAGTGAAGTAATAAAAATAAAGCATTGCAAGTTTTACAGATTAGAAAGAAAGAAAGAAAGAAAGAAAGAAAGAAAGAAAGAGAAAGAAAGAAAGAAAGAAAGACAGTCTTTATTTAAAAAAAGATAGCATAAGTGTGTACATACAAAAGTTTAGTGAATCCACAATAAATCTCCCACAACTAGTGATTTAATATGATCACAAAATACAGGGTCCATACAAATGAAGCATTCATATTTATATTTGCTAGCAATTATTGGAAACAGAAACTTAAGTAAATCACTTACATTAGTTCCAAAAATTAAACAGTTATGAATAAATATAGTCAAGCATGTAAAAGATCTGTGGGCTGAAGGTCACCGGATGCTGGTGAAAGAAATTGAACATGACCTAAATAGCAGAGACTTATCTTCTTTATTGAAGACTCAATTTGATCAAGCTGTCAATTCTCTCTAAATTTATTTATAGATATATTCCAGTACTGATACGGAAGTATTAGTCATTATAGATAAACTTTTTTTCAAACTTTATTTTATACTTAAGGTGTGGGCTACAAGTCAGGATTAAGTACATATGTAATGCATGTACAGGTGAAGTTTGGGCCTCCAACTGGTCTCCACTTCCCCTGGTTACGGATCAGGTACCCTTTGTGTTGATATGTGTCCTTCCCTCCCCCAATAGTGACATGCAACTGCTGATCCCTCCCTTTTGTTGTTCTGGTTAATGTTCAGGTCCCACTTATGAATGAGGACATCTGGTATTCTGTTCTTTGTTTCTGTGATAGGATACTAAGAATGATTGTTCCCAACTTTATCCAATTTTCTGAGAAGTCTATGATTTTGTCCTTTATGACTTCATAATATTACATTGTGTTTATGTACATGTTCTAAATCCAGTCTACTTTTTAAAATTTATGAATAGAATCATAACATATGAATGAATAAAGCAATTTTTAAAAATAAATAAAGTTATAATATATGAATTACATAATTTTAAGACTTTCTGTTAAGGAAAAATAATCAAGACAATGTATTGGTGAAAGTATAAATGTATACATTAATGGAATAAAATGCATAGTTCAGAAATATAGCTACATATATGATTAATTTGATGTTGATAACAGTACTGATCTTAATAATAGAGTTGGAGCATCTAGCATTTCTCTAAAGTGATTGATTAATAAAATGATCTTAAATATTAATATCCAGAATATGTAATGATGCTTTCAATGAATGCTGATATGTTGGTTCTTAATTTTATTCATTCAATATTCAAAGACTAAATAACACAAAAATCATTCAATGTGCATGCTTCCTCCTTCTTTATTCTGATCCTGTAGTTTATCTTTCATACCATACTTATCAACAAATCTAAATTTTATCTCTCTTTTCTAGGGTTTATAGATAATTTATTATATGAGGAAATAATTTATTTATGTTGTATACATGTCAGACAAAGCACATAAAGAACTAGATCATTTTTTTAGATTAGAAAATATAGTTTATTTAAAAATAGAGAGAGAGAGAGAACTTAATTTTTTTTATAAGCTACTAAGTCATTTAGAAAACCAGCATTTTCTCCGTGTATTGAAATGCTTCATCACACTAAAAATGCCTCAAAAACCTGTGTAAAATATTGTGATCTTAATATCACTCCTGACAACTAAGGAAAATTTAAATTTAATGACTATTTTTCAATCAAATCATTTGAGGGAATAAAATTTAAAGAGGAACAAGCCCCTATTCATCTTGCACAAGAAATTGGAAATTTTTTTTTCCTTAATAATAATTACTATATCCACATACTTTTCATGGTCTTGGAATGTAATGGTAGATACATACATAGATCAAAACAACGACTTCTCAGGGTGTTTCTTATTGAATGGGGGGAAGTAATGGGTAGTAAACAATTTCAACAGTGTGAGTTCTTGGTAACTATTGAAGGACATGCTTCAGAGATCAGTATAACTGGCAATGAGCCAGACAGAAATAGTCAAGAAGGACATCAGTCCTTTACTCACCTTACTATGGTACCTGCGTATCTCATCAAACATTAATGCAGAAATAAGCCTTTTCTGTTAGATGCAAAAACCTTGTCCTCTTGCTTTTGTCAGCATCTGGCATAGCCCTGAAATTCAAAAGAACTCCAGGACCTTTGGGTTAAGGTCTTAATCATCAATGCAATACCTAATAGAAAACACCCTAATGTCATATTTATAATTTCCCAAGCCAAGATAACTCAGCTTCAGGGTGAATTATAGGCTACATCCATCTTTCAACGGAAGTATGGATTGCCTACTCCAAACAACTCTGTTGGGATGACCAGGAGCTAATGTTTTTGAACTGCATACATTCCTCCACTGGAAATAATTACACGCTCTCAGTTATCACCGAGGAATCACTGGCTATTCCCCAGACTAAAATTTAGGGGATCTATGTTAGTCCAAAAACTGGAGATCCATTCTTTAAATGTTCTAACTGTGGCTGACAGTCCTTTAGAAGTATGTACTGGGACTGTTTGTTTTTCTCCTTTCAGCATGTTTGAGTTCCTTGTAGATCCTGGATGTTAGGCCTTTGTCAGATATATGGTTGGCAATTTTTTTTTTCATTCTGTGGGCTGCCTCTCTGCTCTCTTGATGGCTTCTTTTGCTTTGCAGAAGCTTGTCAACTTAATGAGGTCCCACTTGTCTATCTTATTTCTAATGGTATGGGTACTTAGGATTCTGATCAGGAATTGGCTTCCAGTTCCAATTTCCATAAGTGTGTCTCCTACGTATTCACAGACACTTATAGTTTGAGGTTTCAGTAGGCAAAAAACATGTATACACACTTCTCAAAAGAAGATATATGGGCAGCCAACAGATACATGGAAAAGAACCCAGCCTCACTAATCATCAGAGAAATGCAAATCAAAACCACATTGAGATGTCACCTGACCCCAGTAATAATGGCCATCATTAATAGAACAAACATCAACAGATGTTGGCGAGGATGCTGAGAAAAAGGAACAATTCTACGTTGCTGGTGGGAATGCAAAATAGTGCAACCTCTTTGGAAGACAGTGTGGTGATTTCTGAAAGAACTAGAAATTAACCTTCCATATAACCCAGCAATTTCTTTATTGAGAATATACCCAGAAAAACTCAAATCATTCTACAAAAAAGATATCTGCACAAGTGTGTTTGCTACAGCTCTGTTCACAATAGCAAAAAAGTGGAACCAATTGTGCTGCCAATTGAAGCTGGACTGGATAAAAAAAAAAAAAGTGGTACATATACACAATGGAATATTATGCAGCCATAAAGAAGGACAAACACACGGACTTCATAGCAAGTTGGATGGATTTAGAGTCAATCATACTCAGTGAGCTACCACAGAAACAAAGAACAGAGTACCATATGTTCTCACTTATAAGTGGACCTTGAATAATTATCATAAAACTAGAAGCAAGGGATTGGCAGTAGTGGGAAACTGCCAGGGGGCTGGGGGTGGGTTTGGCAGTTGAGGGAAACTGCTAGGTGAGGAAGGAGCATACCTCACCAACAAGTAACCTGCATGTTAATAATTTGTATATCTAACCCTTAATTTTACCCCAAATCTTTAAAATTAAAAAAATTAAAAAATAATAAATAAATAAATGCTACTTTCAAACAAAAAAAGATGTATTCATTTATTGATTGTTGTGGCAACTTTTTATTTAGTAATATTCTGAACAGAAAAAAATGCATATGCACACACTCTGAGAAAACTAGTTCTAATAGATTTCTTTTGTACAATTTGTAAAAGTGATTTATAAATAGCAAATTTATTATTCGGGGACAACATCTCTTCTAGAGGGCTGTGGTTTTTGCAGATATTACTGTAACATACTGATTTCAATTCCTTTGGATATATATTCAAAAATAGGGTTGCTGGATCATATGCCTATCTTTTTAGTTTCTTGAGAATATTCCATATTGTTTTCCAAAATGGCTGTACTAATTTACATTTTCACTAACAGTACAAAAAAGCTTCCTTTTCTCCACAGCTTGTTGATAATAGACATTCTGACTGGGTGTGGTGGCTCAAGCCTGTAATTCCAGCACTTTGGGAGGCCAAGGTGAGAGGACTGCCTGAGTTGGTTTGAGACCAGCCTGGGCAATTTGGTGAGACCTCTTCTCTACAATAAATAAAAAAACAAACTGGACATGGTAGCACATGCCTATAGTTCCAGCTACTTGGAAAGTTGAGGCCAAAGAATTGCCTGAACCCATCAGATCGAGGTTGTGGTGGCTGTGAGCATGCCACGGCACTCCACCCTGGGTGATGGAGTGAAACTACAGTTCAAAAAATAAATAGACATTCTAACAAATGTGAGAACATCTCTTTGTGGTTATAATTTTGATTTCCCTGATGGTTATTAATGTTAAGTAATTTTTTTTTTTTTTTGAGTTGGAGTCTCACTCTGTCACCCAGATTGGAGTGCAGTGGCCACTCCTGGCCACCGCAGCCTTGACCTGCTGGGCTCTGGCGATCCTTCTGCCTCAGCCTTCCAAGTAGCCAGAACTACAGGTGTGCACTACCATGCCCGGCTAATTTTTGATTTATTGTGGAGATGAGGTCTCACCAAGTTGCCCAGGCAGGTCTTGAACCTGTGGGCTCAAGCAATCCACTCACCTCAGCCTCCCAAGGTGCGGGATTACAGGCTGAGCCACCGAGCCCGGCGATGTTAAGTATTTTTTACGTATTGGTTGGTCATTTGTATCTCTTCTTTTAAAAAATGTCTGCTCAAGTCTTTTGCCCATTGTAAATAGGGTTATTTGCTTTCTTGTCATTTAGTTTTTTAAATTTACTTTAAATTTTGTATATTAACCCTCATCATATTAATGATTTGCAAATATTTTTCCCGGTCTGTAGGTTGTCTTTTTGCTCTCATAACTGCTCCCTTTTCTGTGCAGAAGCTTCTAAATATTGTGCAATACATTTGTCTATTTTTGTTGTGACTGCCTGTACTTTTGTAGCCAAACTTAGAAAGACATTGCTCTTACAAATATTGCTAAATTTGTACTTGGTTTCTTTCCACTAACTTTAGAGTTTTAGACTGTATAATTAAGTTTTTAATCCATTTTGAGTTTATTCTTGTATAGATGCAAAAGTAATTTGCTTTAATGTTGGGAGTCAGCCTTGGAGGCCCACCTGATTGACAGGGCCTGGTGGGCCGAAGACCGCAGGCCGCAGGGCACGCCTGGGAAGCTGAGGCCCTTCTGTCTTCCACCTTTACTGTTGGTATGGCCGAAGAATTATGTGTAGTTGTGGAAGAAGAAAATGGCATGTTTATGTGAAGTACTCATAGCTAACCTGGGAATGTCATGGTTCATTTTTCCATTTCCCACTATGCTGTTTGGCCTCTTCTAACATATGCAATGGTTAAACTCTGAAGCACATCAAGAATGCTTTCTTTCACTTGCTTATAAGTTACTAGATTTTGCTTGGGTAAAAAATGATATAAGTATATTCACTCCTTATTTGATTTAGAATTACGTAGTTTAGTGTTTAGACATAAGGATTTTAGAAGCACAAGTTTATAGTAAGTTCATTATGAATTCATTATAAGTTCTAACACTTATCTAGGAGCTATGTAGGTGATTTATAACACTGTTTTCACAGATTTAGTATGAAGATTAATTGTTAAGGTTTTTACTTAATTCAATAGTTATAATTCTACGTTAACGTTTATAGAGTGGGCTTTCACTGAATTCATAATATACTAATTGGATACTTTTATGATAAATTAACCAAATACAGAGAGCAACCTTGGGGGCCTGGGAGATGTCACTAAAAGCTTCTTTTGAGTTTCCTTTAGAAATAAACACTGCAGATAAAAGTAACAAAGACACCTGGACAAGAGAGGCAATTATGAACCTTTGAAAGTCATAGAAGCCCCAGAGAGAAAACTCCTGATACTTGGAGAAATGTATACTTGGAAACTTTCTTGAAGCACTTCAAGGACTGTAATTTGGGACTGTTTTGAAAAGAGTTGCTGGTAGTGCTATTCTAGACATGATAATTGTTTTATCCATGTATTAAACATAATTGGTAAATGTAATATCATGCAAGCTTTTATAATCTCTCTCTCTATATATATATGATGGTTGACAAAAATTATTAGGCTCTGGTTATGTTTGACAAGGTTTTTACTTTGAATCATTAATTTAAGTTTAAATGCTGTAGTTTAGTGTTTTGTAATTATTTTGAAGACTGTTTTAGGTTCATAAGTTTAAGTTCACGTAATGACAGAATTGGTGCCTTAAAGATAATCATAATTGTTCAAGTGCCTATCTTAAGACAAAGATGTTTTCCAGGAGGTTGCCAAGCATAAGGGAAAACAGCCAAACCACCCCCCAAACCACCATTATCCTAAACTTAAAAGCTCATTAGCAATTATGCAACCATAATAATTTTAGTTGTGTTAGTTTTATTTCATTACATTTAGTTCACATTATATGTTTATTAAGAGTAAAGATTAGTGTATGTATTTTCACAGTAAGTCACTTTCATAGTTATTCTTTAAATGTTAGCCACTGTTTTTCGTCAAGTTAATGGGCTTCATATTCTTACTATCACTAGGTACAATCTATAGTTTTGTTTTGGTGATTTTAAGACTTTTTTAATTAGACAAGTGATGTGGAACAGAAATCAAGGTAAACCCTTATAGATTAAGTGATGCATTGTTTAGTTTAAGTAAAACTCCTTTTAAACTTATCTTAAGATTCATTAACTGAAAGTAGTTAGTGTTTTTGGCTTGTTCGTTTCTTCTAAGACCGCTAGATGGTGGTAACTTTTAAAGGATATGTATGTGAAGGAATTTTCTTTGTCTTGCCCCTTTATGAATGGTATAAAAGCTTTCTGTTAACTACATTAAATGTCATCTGTCCTGCAGGTCTCTGGCCTACAAGCAGGTGTTCAAGTATATTATTATTTTCGTCGTAAGTTCCTTCTTTTGCCTATCCCATCTTTTCTTCAGGAAACCTCACACCTGGCGGGAAAGGACCCCCACATTTTAACTTTTTTTGAGTTGGAGTCTCACTCTGTCACACAGACTGGTGTGCAGTGGCATGCTCTCGGCCAACGCAGCCTCGACCTGCTGGGCTCCAGTGGTCCTTCCGCCTCAACCTTCCAAGTAGCTGGAACTACAGGCGCACACTACCACACCTGGCTAATTTTTTGATTTATTGTACAGATGAGGGCTCGCCAAGTTGCCCAGGTGGGTCTTGAACCCGTGGGCTCAGGCAATACACTCACCTCAGCCTTCCAAAGGCGTGCGATTACAGGCTGAGACACTGAGCTCGACTGCTTTAACTTTTTGCATGTGAGTACCATGTTTCTGCAATGACAGTAGCTTGAGAAACTTTTTTTCCCATTGTGGTTTCTTGGGGGTTTTGTAAAAAATCAATTGTTCATAAATGCATTAGTTTATTTTGGACTTCTCGATCATAATCCATTTGTCACTAGGTCTATTTTATGCCAGTATATTACTGTGTTGATAATTATAGTTTTGTTATATATTTTGAAGTTAGGTAGTGGGATACTTTCAGCTTTGTTCTCTGTGCTCAAGATTTATTTGGGTACCTGGGAACTTTAGGGGTTTCACATAAATTTTATAATTTGTTTTGTCTATTTCTGTGAATAATTACATTGCAATTTTGATAGAGATTGCACTGAATCTACAGACCACTTTATGTAGTATTGACATTTAAATAATATTATTTCTTTCAATTTATGAACATTAATTATCTTTCCATTTATTTTTATCATCTTCAATTTACTTCATCAATTTTTTTTTTTTTTTTTGAGTTGGAGTCTCACTCTGTCGCCCAGACTGGAGTGCAGTGGCCGCTCCCGGCCACCGCAGCCTCGCCTGCTGGGCTCCGGCGATCCTTCCGCCTCAGCCTTCCGAGTAGCTGGAATTACAGGCATGCGCCACCACGCCTGGCTGATTTTTTGATTTATTGTAGAGATGAGGTCTCGCTGCCCAGGCGGGTCTCGAACCCTCGGCTCAGGCAATCCACTCACCTCAGCCTCCCAAAGGTGCCCAGGCAGGTTTCGAACCCACCATCAATATTTTATAGTTTTTAAAATACTAATCTATCACTTGTTAGTTAAAATTACTCTTATTTTATTTTTGACGCTATTGTAAATGTGATCTTTTTTATTACTTTTTCATATATTTTGTTTCAGTTAATAGAAATGCTACTAATATTTGCATGTTGAATTTGTATTCTGTAACTCACTTGATTAATTTCTTCATTCTAATAGTTTTGTGTAGTGAAGTATTTAGGTTTTTCTACATGTATAACCCTGATATCAGCAAGCAGAAAATTTCACATTTTTCAGATTTTGAGATGTCATTCATTTTTTTATGCCTAGTTACTTCAGTTAGAACTTCTAGTACCATATCTAAAAGAAGTGATTACAATGGGAATCATTATCTTATTTCTAATTTCAGAGAAAAAGCTTTTAACTTCTCACTGTTGAGTATGATGTTAGTAGTGGGTTTGCCATGTATGACCTTTACAGTGTTGAGGAATATTTCTTTTTTATCTAATTAGTAGTGAATTTTTATTATTAAAGTATGCAAAATTTCTCAAAATAAATTTTGCATGTGTTGAGGTGATCATATAGCTTTTGTTTTTTATTCTGTTAAAATGGGGAATCATATTTATCGATGTGTATATGTAGAACCAACTTTGCATCTCAAGGAAAATTCCAACTGATTAAAGCAAATGATCCTACTAATATATTGTTGAATATGATTTGCTAGCAATATGTTGAAAATTTTTGCATCTCTCTTTATCAGTAATATTATTCTGTAATTTTCCTTTCTTGTCATCTTGTTGTCTGGGATTGGTATAAGGGTAATGATAGTGGGTAAAATGAGTTTTAAAGTAATTTCTCCTTTTCTGTTTTTTGAAAGAGATTGAGAAAGACTGCCATTAGTCGTGTATACGTTTGGCAGAATTCAGCCATGAAGCCATCTGGCCTTAGACTTTTTTGATTAAAGACAATTTATTGATCCAGTACCTTACTCATTATCAGTGTTAGAATTTTCAATTTATTTGTAATTCAGTCTTGGTAAATTATGTATTTCTAGGAATTTATCCATTTTTACTATGTTAACTAATTTATTGACATATCATTATAATATTCTTTATAGTCGTTTGTACTTGTGGTGTTATTTGCAATGTCCCCTCTTAAATGTATGACTTTATTTGAGTTTTATATTAACCTCACTATGCCAATATAAATATCCTTCTTGAAACTAATTTTATTTATTTGTAAATAAAGTAAAAATAATTATTTTTGTATGTTTTAAAATAAAATATTAAATATTATTGGGGGCACATCTGTGTGCATGGTGGCTCCAAATTGTATGTAATACTGTTATTTATAAGTTTGTAGTTTGATATATTGCAGAACTCCTGAATTCCTATGTAGAGGTAAAAAGAAAATGTTTTCTAAATTCCCTTGTCATTAGTGTCCTGACATATGGTGTAAGATTCATTGCATCCAATGACACTTTGTTTGAATAAGTGTTGCTTAAGAAATTAGGATCCAGGCTGAGCTTGGTGGCTCAACCTGTAATCCCGTGCTTTGGGAGGCCAAGGTGAGTGAATTCTAGCTACTTGGAAGGCTGAGGTGGAAGGATCACCGGAGCCCAGTAGGTCAAGTCTGCGGTGGCCGGGAGCAGCCACTGCATGCCAGTCTGGGTGGCTGAGACTCCACCTCAAAAAAAAAAAATAATAATTAGGATTTAAAACTGAATTTGTGCAAAATGCCTAATTCTTGTTGTTTGCAGTGTTGGTGGCAGAATATCCTCTATTCCTTTAGAACAATCTAAATTTGAGTTAGCAGAAATAAAACAAATTTATATCTGGAAGAGAAGCAGTATGGTACTTTAGTGAGTGTTGATAGCAGCCCCTTTATTTTGGAAGTTTTGCAGTCATTCTGGGAGTTGTGTCTGAATTGAATTTAGAGCCTATTTTTTTAGTCCTACAAATATTTAGTCAGATCTTTTAAATTTCATTACAACATTTTTTTAATGCTCAAATTGACTGTGTCCTAATTCCTTCAATCAAGAGCCCCAGTCCATATATTCCCCATAGTCATCTCATTACCTCAATATTTATACTATATATAAACATATATACAAAATAGTTAGCATTAACAAATTAAAAGCAAAACTTAGATATGTTACCAACATTTCCAGTTTGTATTTTCAAATCTTTTCTCTCATTTCTCCATGGTAATAAAATCCTCAATTTTTAGCTGGGCACATTGGTTTTCTAAAATAAACATTTGCCACCTTACCATGTCTAAACTTTCTAGTTCCTGTCTTTTGTGACGGAGGAATACACAAGTTTTCATGTACTACTCATTAAATTAAATCTAATAATTTAAATATGTGCTTACAGTTGAGACAAAAGCATTAATAAGTACTAACAACAAACAAGAATTTAAGACTTTGCCTCATATAATTTGTGAGGTAACAAAATATTAAATTTATATGATTTTAAATATTATTTCTAACCTAGGAAATGACTTTGACACTTTATTGCTTTAGAAACTCTTCAAATTAACATGCAAAATACTTTTACTGTTTTTAAAAGAATTACTTATTTATATTAATATCAAATGCATAAATGAAATCATGTCCCTTAAGCAAATGACTTAGTCTATTCAGGCTGCTATATAAAAAAACATTATAAACTGGGTATCTTACAAACAACAAAAATTTATTTTCCATGGTTCTGGAGACTGATAAGTCTAAGATCAAGGAAAGGGTAGATTCAGTGTCTGGTAAAGTCCTATTTCTAATTCACAGAGGGCACATTCTTGCTATGCCCTTGCATTTTTGGAAAATACAAACTAACAAGCAAGCTAGTTTTGTAGGGTCTCTTTTTATAAGGGCAGTGTTCTCATTCATGATGGCTCTTTGCCTATGAACTAATCACTTCCAGAAGACTCTACCTCCTGATATTATCATTTGAAGGTTATGTTTCAATATAAGAATGTGGAAGGGGTATAAACATTTAGACCATGGCATTCTACTCCTGTCTTCCTAAAATCCATGTTCTTTTTACATGCAAAAATTCTTTTGAAATATTGGAATAGAGAAATATTTCATTCAAACAACCAAAGTCTTAACTCATTCCAGCGTGAACCCAAAAGACTAAGTCCAAAGTAAGACTCAAGGTACCATTTATTCTGAGGCAAAATATTTTGTCACTTATTTTGGTTGTGAATATATGGAATCAATTATGCCATATAATTCAAAAATATAATTGTGAGGTAGGCATAGGAAAAACATTCTCATTTCAAAACAGACAATTAGAAGAGAAGTGTGGCAGACCCTGAGCAAATCCTAAACCTTAATTCTTGAGAATAAAATTTCATGACTCCATATCATGTCTTTTGACACACAGGGACAATGGATAGTCTCACAAGGCTCTGGGTGATTCACCCTCCCTTGGCTTAGCTAAGCTAATTGCAGTCCACCTGCAGCTCTCAGGAGCTAAAGGGCTTTCCCAGGCTGTAATTGCACATATGTGACTTTAATGACCTGGAATCACCAGGCTCACCTCCACAGCAACACTAAGCATTACCTTGTGGAAACTCTCTGTGGTAGACTCACCTTTATGGTGGTTCTCTACCTGATTTGCTAGGTTGAGATTCTGTCAACCTCCAGAAACCATGTCCCTATGACTCTAGCATTCTGCATTACAGCAGATATATCACCTCTTGGATGCCGCTATATTTTAATATCTGTGCCTTCTGAAGGGACAGCATATGACCATTTAAATAGCAATTCTATATTAGAAACAAACATCTATTTAATTCTGTATTGTAGATAACTTTATTATACTATAACCAGGAAAAGGAGGTATTTCCCAAAACAATACTCTTATTCTAATAAATATTGTATAATTTAAAATTTTGGTTTAATATTGAATATTGACTTTTATAGCTGTATATATATTTCAGAATTTTTGTATAGATGAAAAAAGTTGAAATTATAAAACTTTGATGTCTATTTATTTATGTTAGGCTCTCATTCAATATAGTCTGCTCATTGTGACTTAAATTTAATGAGTACTCTCATACATTAATGATTTTATCACTCCTAATTGATAATATTAGAAGCCAGTTTTCAATATCATACAGAATAACTGTTCTGTAGTAGTCTTCTGCAAGCACATTCTCTAGCCTTTATGAATCATTCATTATGAATCTCATTTTGTGTGTCATATTTACGTGCTATTAATTTCTTAGTTTCTTCCAGGATAAGTATCCTTAGTTCTGCAAATGGCTTTTTCTTTAAGACTGTAGTTTTGCACATTGTATTTTATCTGCACACACACACACACCACACACACACACACACACACATCATAGTAGATAAAAATATATACTATTCAAGTACTCTTACTAGTCAGCCTTTTGGGGTTTGTGGAGATCTGTTAAAATTCTCCTCTTGCCGGGCTCTGTGGCTCAGCCTGTAATACCGCGCCTTTGGGAGGCTGAGGTGAGTGAATTGCCTGAGTCCGAGGGTTCGAGACCCGCCTGGGCAGCGAGACCTCATCTCTACAATAAAATAAAAAAATCAGCCGGGCGTGATAGCGCATGCCTGTAATTCCGGCCACTCGGAAGGCTGAGGCGGAAGGATCGCCGGAGCCCAGCAGGTCGAGGCTGCGGTGGCCGGGAGCGGCCACTGCACTCCAGTCTGGGTGACAGTGGGACTCCAACTCAAAAACAAAATTTTTTTTCTCCTCTTTTTTTTAAATTTTTTAAATTTTTAAATTTTTTATTTTTTGAGTTGGAGTGTCACTCTGTCGCCCAGACTGGAGTGCAGTGGCCGCTCCCGGCCACCGCAGCCTCGCCTGCTGGGCTCCGGCGATCCTTCCACCTCAGCCTTCCGAGTGGCCGGAATTACAGGCATGCGCTATCACGCCCGGCTGTTTTTTTTATTTATTGTAGAGATGAGGTCTCGCTGCCCAGGCGGGTCTCGAACCCGCGGGCTCAGGCAATCCACTCACCTCAGCCTCCCAAAGGCGCGGGATTACAGGCTGAGCCACTGAGCCCGGCTTTTTCTCCTCTTTTTTAACTGTCAATTTATTATTTTTTAAGTTCACAATCTTATTAAAGATGTATTTCCTACAAAAACATTCTTTTGGACTAATTTTTCTCTATTTAATTGCATTAGATTTATATTTTCTTATCTATTACAATATTACAATCTATTTAGAATGAATATCTATTATCCTTTGCAACAAGTCTGTTTGGAAATGGTTATTTTTAACCTCTTACCATCACTGGGTGAATTACCACAGTCTGAATACTTCATTGTTCAATTAATGTTATTAAGAAATTCAACATTTGATAGGGAGAATTTTTACACAACTTATTTATGCACTCAGTCAAAAACGTTCATAAATGCAATTTTTGAAAAATTGAGTAAAGAGTGTTAGGATTGTTTCAGTTAAAGAAAATTCTTGGGTATGTAAGGCCATTTATTATAGCTCCTAATCAGAAAATCAGTTTTTAGTATAATAGAATTGAGAATATGAAACAGCTAGTAGCGTGTAGAAATACAGTTTGATTCACTTCTCAAACAAGTAATAAGATTAATTGTGTGTCTGTGCATATGTGTGTGTATTCCAGTAGAGGAAACATAAGGAAAATTGAGATTTCATGGGCTGGGTTTGGTTACTCACACCTGTAATCCCAGCACTTTGGGAGACCAAGGAGGAAAATTGCTTGAGTCAAGGACTTCAAGACCTGCCTAGGCAATATTGTGTGATCTCAACTCTATAAAAATAAATAAATAAAAAGTCCATCATGGTGGCGTGCACCTGTAGTTCCAGCTAGTAAGCACCTGAGGCAGGATTGCCACTGCACTCAAGCTTGGGCCACAGAGCAAGAACTTTATTTAAAAAATATACACACACATGCGCCATATATATATGTTATATATATATTTACATGTTACATATATATGTGTGTATACGTGTGTGTGTGTGTATATATATATATATATATATATATATAGAGAGAGAGAGAGAGAGAGAGAGAGAGATCCTACCAATATAAATCACATAAAATCCATGTACTTAATTCAATTTCCTTCCAAAGGGGGAATATGGACATGGTTTTTATTCTCAGTTTAAAAAAAGAAATTTGAAGCTTTGTTTGATTCAGTAACACAATTTTTCCTTCCTTCCTTCCTTCCTTCCTTCCTTCCTTCCTTCCTTCCTTCCTTCCTTCTTTCCTTCCTTCCTTCCTTTCTTCCTCCTCTTTCTCTCACCAAGTATTTATCAAATTTCAAACTTTTTGTAAATATTATCCTATACAAAATATAAAGAAGATTTTCTCTCATTAATGGCGAGACCTCATCTCTATGATAAATTAAAAAATTAGCTGGGCATGGTAGTGCGTGCCTGTAGTTCCAGCTGCTTGGAAGGCTGAGGCAGAAGGATCACCGGAGACCAGCAGGTCGAGGCTGCAGTGGCCGGGAGCAGCCATTGCACTCCAGTCTGGGCAACAGAGTGAGACTCCAAATCAAAAAAAAAAAAAAAAAAAAAAAAAAAAAAAAAAGCTTTAATCAACACAGTTCGAAGCCATGCTAGATTATTATTTTCTAAATTAGTTCACATATTTTAAAATAATGTTATTAAATGTGAAACCTGACTTTGTCAAAGTAATCAGATATTTAATATCAGTGATAGGATATAAGTAATTTTAATTTAACATATTTTGAGTAATATGAAAGATTCTAGAGTATTGTGTTAAAAATTGTTGACTAAATTATAATTGTTAAATTGACAGATATATTCAGATTTCTGTCATTATGATATACAGTAATAAAATTAGATAAAGTGTTTATGAAAATATAATTGATTTTCCAATAATAATTTTTTTACTAAAATCTTTGTAGTTTTGTCTTCCCAATAAATGTATTTCAAAATAAAAAAATATGTATTTGACAAGCAGATATATCATTGAATGTTAGAAGAGAAAAAGACAATTGAAAATCATGTCGTGTATATTTGATTAAATAATAATAATAATAATAATAATAATAATAATAATATACTGAGTATCAAAGGCTATAAGGGATTACTTCCAGAAGCAATGCATGTTAGTGGAATAGGTGAGTCTACAAACTAAATTAGTTTCATTTATTCCTGAGCAGGATTAATTGAACACAGGTCAATATAAATGTGATAATTCATTAAAAAAGTTCTTTTATGCATGCAAATTAAAACTACACTGAGATACCACCTAACTCCAGTCAGGATGGCTATCATCAATAACTCAAAAAACAACAGATGCTAGAGAGGATGCTGTGAAAAGGGAACACTTCTACACTGTTGATGGGAGTGCAAACTAGTACAACCTTTGTGAAAAACATTGTGGTGATTCCTAAAAGATCTAAAACAGACATCACATATGATCTTGCAATCCCCCTTCTGGGAATATACCCAGAAGAACTCAAATCATTCTATAAAAAAGATACCCAGCCGGGCTCGGTGGCTCAGCCTGTAATCCCGCGCCTTTGGGAGGCTGAGGTGAGTGGATTGCCTGAGCCTGCGGGTTCGAGACCCGCCTGGGCAGTGAGACCTCATCTCTACAATAAATCAAAAAAATCAGCCGGGCGTGGTAGCGCATGCCTGTAATTCCAGCTACTTGGAAGGCTGAGGTGGAAGGATCCCCGGAGCCCAGCAGGTCGAGGCTGCGGTGGCCGGGAGCGGCCACTGCACTCCAGTCTGGGTGACAGAGTGAGACTCCAACTCAAAAAAAAAAAAAAAAAAGATACCTTCACACATATGTTTATCGCAGCATTGTTCGCAGTAGCAAGAAAATGGAACCAACCGTGCTGCCCATCAAAAGAGGACTGGATAAAAATATGTGGGGCATATAGATGATGGAATATTATGTAGCCAAAAAAAAGAACAAAATCATGAAATTCACAACAACCTTCAAGGACTTAGAGTACATAATACTGAGTGATCTTTTACAGAAACAAAGAACTATATATCACATGTTCTCACTCATTAGCGGACCTTGAACAATTATCATAATACTATAAGAAAAGGATTGGAAGTAGTGGAAAACAGTCGGGAGGGGGTGAGGAAGTGGGATTGACAGTAGTGGGAATCTGCCTGGGGAAGGGGGTGGTGCACACCTCATCAACAAGGATAACTGCATAATGAACATTTGTATACCTAACCCTGAATTGTACCCCACATCTTTAAAATATAAAAAATTACAAGTTAAAAAAAGTTGTTTTATGTAAATATATCTCTTTGCCCCTAAAATTATTGGTGAAATTAATCATGCGTTTACCCTGTAGATGCAACTCTGCTGGATTTTTCAAGCATTTTTTGGATTAGATCAGTTTTGGTCGCATGAATGTGTTTGTATGGATTAGGAATATCAACTTGTAGTAATTAGTGGGATAACTGCAGCAAATGATCGCATCATTCTTTTAATTTCCCCTCCTGTTAATATTATTAAACTCTATTCTAGATACTATCTTGATATTAAATCATTTCTCTTTAATTTTCCCTGTGGGAAAACATCTGCCATTGCCTACTCTTTTTTGTGTGTGTGTCCCTATTGCCTCAGATTCCCTATGGACTATCATATCTTGTTGACATTGCATCTTCTAATTGCCTTTGATGAATTTTTTACTTCAGAGCTTTACAAAAATCAGAATTTTTAGCTGCTTTATTTCCTGTGGCAACTCAGATATTTTTCTCTCTATGTTACTAGCATGTTATTTGATTTATGGAATATCTTTTAAGGTAATGAGAACCATCAAATTGCTTTAAATTAACTATTTTGTTTGACTAAGAATTTTTAAAAATTAAATGCTAATAAATCTTCTAGTTATATTTAGTTTTTTTAACATGTCAATTTTTCATGTCTTTTATAACCTTAACTATTTGTTTCTCTTCATTAAGATACTATTTTCTGGTAATAATCATGTTTCTTTGTCTTACACTTATTATTTAAACTCATGTATTCTATATCAGACCAATTTTTTATAATATTCAAATATGTGAGAGTTTTTAAGTAGTCTAATATCAACTTACTAATATTTCCATATTTATAATGTACTGGTTAGGTTTTTGTGATCTATATTTTATATTAACATAATTATTTTATATTATGAAATTATGCTTATATCTTATATTTTATATTTCTATAATAAATGCTTTTTATTATAAAGTGGCATTCAATTATGATATTAAAATAAAATTGTCTTATATCATTTCATGTTCATTATTATTATTGCTTTTGCAAAAATAATCTTAGGTGATCTAGACATTTTAAAATGTTTAAATAATTGTTTTAAATACAAAAGTTGTTTATATTTATTTTATATCTGTATTTCTATAAAGTCGTTTCTATATTTCTATTTTATATTTAGATGAGCAGACTAGTTATTGAAGGTTAGAAGATAAAGTTCGAGTAATATAAATATTTATATTAATAATTAATCTGTGCAATTTGAAGACTATTTACACATTTCTTTCCCTTTCTGCTCTGTCCTGTAAAAGCTTCTTTCAGTCGCACTATACATTGTCATAACTAAAATGGAATAGTTTACCAATATTAAGATGATATACTTTTAAATGTACCCCTAAGTAATTTTTAGTAGCATACATGAGAATGGGAATTTATACTAAGAAACAGTATAACCAAAATACTAAACATTATCTGGATAATAATATATTGTATAGGTGAACATTAAGAAAATTTTACCAAATGTAAGTAATATAAATTAAAACTAATGCATTATTTTATATTATATATCTATCTCCTTTTCTAGGTAAAATCTGTCTCTGGAATTTCTGATTGTTGTTAACTCTATTAGTAGTATCATTGGGTATTTTATCAAATTTACAAAGATATTGATAGGATTACTGTGTGTTCCATGTGTGCTTTCAGACTAAAATATTGCTGAACATACAAAAATTAATTTATATGACTATCTTTATTTTTATTTCATGTACATGGTTTGTATATTAAAATTCTCCTACATTGGAATAGATGGAAAGTCAAACAGGAACTTGAGGAAAATACAGCAAAGACAGATAGATACATTTTTTTCTGAAGGTGTGTTTAACATTTTTCATAACTATATAAACCTAGCAATTTGAAACACAATCTCAGAAGCTCTCTTTATTTGTCCTTAAATTTTAGTATTCATGAGAAACATACATGTTGTGCTAAATTAGGGAAACCTTGTCAACTGAATGAATCAATTTTCTAAAGAACTACATTCAGGTTATATGTACCCAGCTAAAATTTTTCTGCAATATTTTTAAAGCTACAAACATGTTTTTTTCTTAACCACTGAGGATTTCATGTATTAAAGTGTAACTATCCTTTAGTCAAAATTGTATTTTTGTTTGTTTGTTTGTTTGTTTGTTTTGAGTTGGAGTCTCACTCTGTCGCCCAGACTGGAGTGCAGTGGCCGCTCCCGGACACCGCAGCCTCGACCTGCTGGGCTCCGGCGATCCTTCCGCCTCAGCCTTCCGAGTAGCTGGAACTACAGGCGTGCCCTACCATGCCCAGCTGATTTTTTTGATTTATTGGAGAGATGAGGTCTCGCTGCCCAGGCGGGTCTCGAACCCTCGGCTCAGGCAATCCACTCACCTCAGCCTCCCAAAGGTGCGGGATTACAGGCTGAGCCACCGAGCCCGGCTTCAGAATTGTATTTTTTTTTTTTTTTTTTTTTTTTGAGTTGGAGTCTCACTGGTTGCCCAGGCTGGAGTGCAGTGTCCGCTCCCGGCCACCGCAGCCTCGCCTGCTGAGCTCCGGCGATCCTTCCGCCTCAGTCTTCCAAGTAGCCGGAATTACAGGCACGCGCTCCCACGCCCGGCTGATTTTTTGATTTATTGTAGAGATGAGGTCTCGCTGCCCAGGCGGGTCTCGAACCCGCGGACTCAGGCAATCCACTCACCTCAGCCTCCCAAAGGCGCAGGATTACAGGCTGAGTCACCGAGTCCCGCCAAAATTGTATTTTTAAGATGCTACTTTATCCTATGTTTATACAAAATAAAGTGATCATTTTATTTAGTTATATATGTCAAGTTAAAATAATTTGTCAGAGTTGAACATTTGTCATTATATATTTTCCTTTAACATTAAAAGATTGAAGAATACTTATTCGTTACTAATTTATTTTCAATTGTGTGTGTCTTGGGGGGGGTATGCAATAAGAAGTATTTGCTGTAACATTCATTCCTGAAAAATGCAGAGGCATAAAGCAAGTTATTTACTTGTTCTTATCAATAGTTAAAGGTTCATAAGACTACTTATTTGTAATTCAGCAGTCATTAAAATATATTCACTTCAAATTAAAAATGCATTATCATATTAATGTATTTAGATATATGTCATATGGATATTTGGAATTTATAAAGTTATTAAGTTTATCAATTTCTCTCATTTTAGTGTATCATAAATTCAAACCCAAATTATATTTGCAATTTCAACATGTTAATGACAGCTTGAAGTTATATCATTGCCAAGACCCATAACTATCAGTAGAATGGCTAACAAGTTTAAGCTATAAATGTAATGCTGTATTCTAAATTAGTTATAATTGCTGCTGATGTTTTACTTTAATGTCCTTTTATCTTTTACATTTTTTCTGCCAAAATCCTCTACCCTATATATTTAGCTACTCTAAAAAGGCTAAGTAGACAATAGCTATTGCTAAGTTAAATAAACTATTAAGGCAAATATATAAGATAATATTTAAATGTTAGTTTATAATAATAGAAAAATATGCCTTTTATATAATTATAATTTTAAAACTCTTGAAAATCCTCAAACATTGGTGAAATCATGTGTAGTCTTTGCAAAATAGTTCATTATATATGCTAACGTTAGCTGTTACTTATTATAAAAAACATAATCTGAAAATATTTATTGCACATACTTTCTGCCCTAACATGATCCATATATGTCTTTTATTTCTAACTTTTGTTATTTATTTATTCAAAGCACACATGATATGTCATAAAATTTATAAATAAAAATTGTGTGTATTTTAACAAAATGTCACATTTATTAAAATATTATTATATAATATTATTTTGAATTAGGAATATGTGTGACACAATGGTTTATTAAGTAGAAAAAATAAATATGAAATGATGAATCATTGATAGATTACTAGAGCTAGGCTCTTTCATACAGTTATTAGCAAGCAATATCTCATATAAAAAAGCACATCCTGTACTATGTTTCATCAACCATTGTTTTGTAGGCCTATTAAAGTTTTGATAAATATATTTATAAGGGCCTTCAAAATTAAGGCTATAGAATAAAAATTCAAAAATAATCCAACAAAATTGCAGGAAATTGTTGCTTACTAACAAAGGCTTGGCTATAGTTTTCTGGCTATGAAACTATTGTTGAAATTTTCATCATTTGCATTTAATTTAAAGCCCTAAGGTAATATTATAACATTAATTTTATAGAAATAATGAACTAGTAAATTGGAATTAAATAGAAAATGAGCAAGTGAAATGCGCATAATGTATTGTAGACTGACAGAATTTAAAATTTCACACATTATTTTCAATTGCCTTTCAATTAACCTTGGAATAAAACATATTCCCATTTGTGGAGCAGATTTACAAAGTAGAGACGTGTACTGCTTTAGATAGTACCCATTAGCCTTTAAGTCACTGAAATTTGACTAGTGTCACTTTAAATATAATTTTTGAAAACACTTAATTCTAATTAATTTAAATTTTAAAATGAATACTACAATTATTGAAAATTTGTTTGCAAAACCTTTGCTATGAGTATACTTTTTCACATGTAAATGTTATGAAATTCATATACAGAAATATTGCCTCTTTTAGAATATAGTATCTGAATATAAATATATCCCAAAAATAAAATATCACATTTCAAAAAGAGTATAAAAATAATGTAAAATATCTTAATTATAATTTTATTTGGATTGAATGGTGAAATAAAAATATTGTTGATATTATATGCCAAATAAAATATACTTTGATATTAAGTTTACTTGTTGATATTAACTTCAGTATGTCTGTCTACTAGAAAAGTTAAAGTTATATATGTCATTCACTTATATTAATATTGGGTAGTTTAATTGCCATAGTTGTGTTTGTAGGTAAGTTTTTGTGTTAAGTTTCCACTGTGATGCTTGGTTTGATAATATACTATTGATTGATGTGATATTTTTCACAAAATAGAATTTATCATGTAGAACTACTAAGCAGAAACCTCTTATTTGTTACAAAATGTGACTGTTGCAAATAATTTAATTAACCAAAAGTAAATTTTAAAAGAATAACATTAAACATTCATTTTATATAGCTAATAGCAAAAAATTATAACATTTTCTATTTCATCAAAATTTAAACAAACCAAGTAATTCAAATTTGATATAGTAATTTGCAAAGCTAGTTTGATTTTAAAAGTAAAATCATAATCACTGTAAGTACATGTACAAAATGACATTAACTGGGTTTTTTTTGCCTTTGGTAGTGTTCACTATCAAACATAACTTGACAGAATTATCTTCTTATTTAATATGCTTTCATAAGAATACATAAGAATATTATGTCTTCATAAAAATAATTAAGTTTCTGTTTAATTCTTAAGTCATCAATTTTTATCTTTTTTAAATTGACATAAAACCTCTCTGGATCAAATTAATTATAAAAATAAGTTTGATTGTATATATTTGTGGTTTGCAACATGATGAGATGGTGTTAATATAGATAGCGGAATGATTACTTTAGTGGAGCAGATTAACATATCCATCATATCACATAGTTACTTTTTTTGTGACAAGAACAGCTAAAATTTACTTATTTAACAGCAAAATGTTAATACAGAACAAGTTTACTTTACTCTAGTCCATGATTTGTACATTAGGTCTTCTGACTTGTTCATCCTACGTATCTGCTAATTTCTATTCTTTCACCTGCATCTCCCCATTTCCTCTCCATATTACTCACCTCCACCAGTAATAACTGCTGTTTTAGTCTCCATCTCTATGTATTTGAGCTCTTTTTAAAAATCTCAAATATAATTGAGATCATGCAATATTTATCTTTCTGTGTCTGGCTTATTTTATTCAACTTAAAATATTCCCAGGTCCATTCATGTTATGGCAAATAGCTGAATTTCCTTTTTAACACCGAGTAATATTTCATTCACATATGTCACATTTTCTTTATTCATTCATCCACTAGTGGACATGTATGTTTCTGTATCTTGGCTATTATGAATACAGCTACAAGAAACATGAGGGGTATAGACATATTCAAACTGGCGATTTCATTCATCTTTGGGTATATATCTGAGAGAGGAGATAATCAGAAGCTGGTTAGGCAGACAGAGAAGGGGGATCCCGAGAAGAATTAGCACCTGCAGCCTCCCAAAGGCGCGGGATTACAGGCTGAGCCACCGAGCCCGGCTGAGACTTTTTTATAGTTACCAATAAGTAGATATATTTCTGCTCAGAATGAAAATTCTGAGCAGAAAGCGGCCAGATGAAAAGAATTGGGAGCCGGGCTGATGTGAGTGGATTGCCTGAGCCCGCGGGTTCGAGACCCGCCTGGGCAGCGAGACCTCATCTCTACAATAAATCAAAAAATCAGCCAGGCGTGGTGGCGCATGCCTGTAATTCCGGCTACTCGGAAGGCTGAGGCGGAAGGATCGCCGGAGCCCAGCAGGCGAGGCTGCGGTGGCCGGGAGCGGCCACTGCACTCCAGTCTGGGCGACAGAGTGAGACTCCAATTAAAAAAAAAAACAAAATCAAAAACAAAAAATTATTAAGGAATGTTACAGTATGCAAATTAAAATATGTAAGGGCAATATTTTTCCTCTGTTTATTTCAACTTTGAATTCTAATAGCAAAGCATGATATCTCTTTAAGAAATTAAAATACAGAAGCATTTTCTGCCAAACTTTCAACTTTGTTTTCAACTGCCAATATGCCACAGTAATTAAGAAGAGTCAAGATGTAGAATAATTAACTGTACAACACAGGAATGAATTTGCACAGGCTGCTAAAACCCCAACATTCTCTTCCATAACTTATAACATGATGGGAAAATATAAGGCCAGGACAATGGTGAAAAGCAACAGAAACTGGTTGTTTTTAAAAGTTCTTACTGAATATCTGCATGTAAACAGGCATTGTTATTTGATGGTGGCAGAGATATGATGAAAACATTTTTAAATGACATACAATTTGGTATTTTATTATATAATTTTTTATGATAAAATGTTATGTTCAATTTTTCTTTTACATTTTATATTATAACATTATAAAATACATGTGTTAATACAGAGCACTATATGTTATATCTGTCTTGTGCGATACATCTTGTAATGGCAGTTATTTTTGTTTCTTTTTTCACTACTGTGTTCTTACCAAATAGAAGAGGAATCAGCATATAGTAGAAACTAATAAACATCTTTAAAATAAATTCAGTACAATATGGTAAACAGACTGCTAATCATCTCACCTGAAAGCCTGACTTTTTTGATTCCCACTCACTTCCCTGAGCTAAAGACGTAAACATCCCAGAATAAACTTCCAAACTTTCCTTCATATATATGCACAGATATTATATGAGAAATTGACTTACTTTTCTGAGACATAATTAGAGATGTAATATCTAAGTTGCTTTTCCCTAGTCATCAGTGCACTTGAACAACTTTTGATATCAGCCTTTTTTCTTTACTGTTTTGCAAATTTTATAATTATATATCTTCCTATATCCTTTGAAAATTTTATTTATTTAGTTTTTGAAAATGTATAAAAGCTAAGTAGTATATGCATTACAAACATGTTTTTTGGACTTTATCATCAGTGCTGTTTTTTTTTCACACTCATTTATTAAGATTTTATTGAGTGTTAGGTAATATAAACACAGCATGAGATAAAAAGACAATACATTCCATGTACTTTACAATGTTTACAGTGGATTTGGGTAAGAGAGGAGAGACTGTCAGACAGTGATGTTTTATAATTTAAATAATGATAGTAATTGTTTCCCTAAGGACTGTTTCTTTATTTAGCTTTCTTTTCTCTTTATCATCAATGTTTTTTCTTTCTAGAGTCCTTTACCTTTTGGTTTTGAATACATTTAAACTAAAGGTGCTGTGGTTTTATAAGCGGCATATGTCAATTTCCAGTCACACAAAAGATGATCACATAATTAAGTTAATTTATGTCTTCACTTGGTTCTCCACACCTGGGTCATATGTCTGATATATCATTTTAATAGATTTTTTTAAAAATGTCTAACTCTAAATTAGTTACAATCTGTTATTTTCAAGGTAAATCAGGAATAATCTAGTTTTCCTAAAGGACAGTTAAGTTTCTCATCACCATATATTATTTTTCTCATTGAATAGAAACATAATTGCTATTATATATTAACTTGTTATATATACCTATATCTACTTCTGCCTTAGCTAAATAATGTCTATTAGTATGACAATACAATTCTGTAAAATCACAGCGATTATTTCCTCATTGTTTGATCTTGTTCATAGTTTCTTCAACATTTGTTATTTCAATGACAAAACTTTTATGTTTTCAATAAACTTAAGAATCATTGTATAAAAAAAGCGAATAATTGTGACTGCACTTACTTAAATTTAAATATCTCTGTTCAGAAAATTGATAGTCTATAGTATTATATCTTTTAAAATAATGTCTTAAATAATCTTTTAAAATAACATATTTCTTTTATTTTCATTCTTTTAAAAAATGTATCTCAGATAGTTTTGTAATTGTCTACATTTTATACCTGGACTTTTCACAATTTTGCAACAATGTTGAAAGAACTTTTCTCCCTTTGATTTTTATGTGCTTATTGCAATTTATTATTGTGTGCTTATGGAGCAATATAGTCATTTAATTTTACACATTTATATCAATATAAAATCTATATACTTATAAATTTATCTTGAATGTTTTTCATTACTCTTATGATATTATAGTTGTTTGGTAGATATAAAGCCATGTCATGAACAAAATAAAATCTTACTTTTCATAGGTATGTTATTTCATTGCTTGGAATTGTACCATTAAGTTAATCTTGATAATTTTAGTAGTGTGAATTACTCCTTATTAGCTAAGGGTCATTAAAATCAATTGTATTTGAAATCATATTTTTAGTTCTTAAAACAGTGCTTATAACTGTTTTCCTTTTTTTTATTTTAAATATAAAATCTCTCTAAGGATTATCAGATAACTTTTTAGCATTCATGATTATAATCATTTGCTTAATTTCTTTAATTGTTTATGTGATAAGCTATGTTAATAATTTTTCCATTACCTGACTACTATGAAATTCCTGACAAAATCACAAGTTGTTAAAACTAAATGTTTATTTGTTGTATTACTTAATTCCTGCACTTTATTTAGAATAGTCTGCACACATTTTATGCAGTTTAATCTATATATTTTCATATTTTGCAGTATCAATGTTGTGTTGGAGCATTAATTTATGTAATTTAAATAAAATTATTTGAGATAATTTTTTATTTTAGAATTTTTTTTAAGACATTGGTATTATGACATTTTAAATAAGTTGTTAAGAAACTCAACTGTAAGTCGGGCTCGGTGGCTCAGCCTGTAATCCCACGCCTTTGGGAGGCTGAGGTGAGTGGATTGCCTGAGCCCGCGGGTTCGAGACCCTCCTGGGCAGCGAGACCTCATCTCTACAATAAATCAAAAAATCAGCCGGGCGTGGTAGTGCATGCCTGTAATTCCAGCTACTCGGAAGGCTGAGGCGGAAGGATCGCCGGAGCCCAGCAGGTCGAGGCTGCGGTGGCCAGGAGCGACCACTGCACTCCAGTCTGGGCGACAGAGTGAGACTCCAACTCAAAAAAAAAAAAAAAAAAGAAACTCAACTGTGAAAATGTCATTTTAATGTCATATGTTTAATCATATTTCTATTGCCATATGGCACAATTGCTTTATTGAGTAGAATTAATTTTGATGCTATGTACTGCTAAAGATATTAAAGTTTTTAGACATTTTAGTAATGTTTATACTGCGTGAAGCTGAAAGAAAAAGAAACTTCTCCCTTAAATAATTATAAAGTTAAATAAGTCTCTGTTTCAGTTTAAATAGAATTTTATACCAGTATAGGTCATAATCTGTGTGTGCATAAATACACCATGTAGATATTTTAAATATTTTTCAGAAGCTTTAATCTATTTGATCAGAATTTGAGGGAAGAGTCAAGAGTTCTGGTTTATAAATATATTCCATAGGTGATGCTGATTCACAGACATCTGTAGAAACTATTGTCCTACAGAACACTTATTAACATTTTATATATTGCCAGTAGTTTTAACGTTTCTCACAAAAAATGAGTTTTGATACTAAATACAATTATATTTTGCATATTAACTTGCAAGACAAGTAGAAATTAAGGGTATATTCCAATAACCATTTATTTACTTTAAGCATAAATTAATGTGAAAACGATTTATCTCATGCAGTTATATTCAGTCAGAGTAAATAATAACCTAAATGTTCAAAAGAGTAGTGGTCTTCAGACTTTTATTTATTTTATTGAAGAATAAGTTTCAACTTTGCCATTGCCTGGAAAAAAGCACAATTTAATGTAATGAATCTAGTGTGTGTGTGTGTGTGTGTGTGTGTGTGTGTGTGTGTGTGTGTGTGTGTTTATTTTTATCTCTTAAATAGCAATAACCAAGGGTCAAATATTATTTTATGGATTGATGCTTGTCTCAATAGAGGTAATAACTTCCAATATAGCCAAATGTTATGAACATTAATCCTTGGAAATGTCCTTTTCCAAGGTTAGCATGGCTTTTGTTACTATACCTCCCCGTGAGAGTCTCAGAGCAGGGGCAATGGGGTGCATCCGAATTGGTGTAATATAATGCAGTCAATCTTAACAAGGAAGCCAAGTGTGGCATGACCGATAATTGAATATGTTTCTCTAAAAAAAACACCACAGCTACAGAGCTACCATTCCCTTCAAATCAATATGAGCTAATATTCCCATGCTTTCTCTAGACAGTTGTGTATGCCTCACTTAGGATGAACTTCAAAGAAAGATATTTTTATTCATGTCACAAAGTGGTACTTCTGTTTTTTGCCAAAGTGAAATTGTTAGCTAATTGTATATTCTTATCTGTAAACATAATGATCTTGTTATTTCTTTTTATAAAACATTTCATCAATAAGCATCCATTTAGCAATAAATATAGAATCACAGTGAGTTCGGGGATGAGGAACGCTCATTTAGCAATAAGTACAGATTCACAGTGAGCTCAGAGGTGAGGAACGCACAAAGGATTTTTGGAAATATTTATAAATCATAATTTTAGACACATTTTTAAGCATAAATATTCCAATAAACATAATATTGTTGATGATCTATTTCACAATTTTGGTATCTGATTCTAGCAAATAATTAAAGATACTCTATAAAAGGAATGGCAGTAGAGGGACACTGCTGAGGTGGTAGGGTACATTACATTGGTAAGTATGCCTGATTCAAATCCAGTCGAAGTGCAATCCAGTGAGAGACCCAAAGCATCTCATGTACTTAAACCACCTAGGTACACAATCCTGACTTGTACCCCGCAACTTTAAAATCAAATTAAATTGGCCGGGCTCGCTGGCTCAGCCTGTAGTCCCAGCACTTTGGGAGGTCCAGGTGAGTGGATTGCCTGACACTGCCGGTTTGAGACCAGCCCTGGCAAATTAGCGAGACCTCATTTCTACAATAAATAATAATAATAATAATAAATTAGTCAGGCATGTTATTGCGTGCCTGTAGTTTCGGCTGCTTGGAAGGCTGAGGCGGAGGGCTCGCTGGAGCCCAGCAAGCCATCCCTGGCGTGGCCTGTGAGTGTGCCACTGCATTCCGGCCTGGGCAATGGAGTGAGATTCCAACTCAAAAAAATAAAATAGAATACATTAAATTAAAAAACAAATCAATTTAAAAAAGAATAATTACTTTTAGGAAATAAGACTGCTTTCATTCATATCATAGTTTTATTGTGCTCTAATTGGAAATGCGATAGAATTGATTATCCATGCATATTCTGCAAGAAAAGCTTGACATAACAGGAATATATGCTTTCTTAGTCAAAAGTGCAGTCATTATATTAATAGTCCATCTTTTTGTAGTAGGCACAGTGAAGAACCTATAGCTGCCACAATGCACAAATTAGGACACTTGACATGTTGGAGAAGAACCCCATACTGAAGATAAATCTACCACCATTAAATTTTCTGTGGTGTGTATTATAATAGTGAATGAGTGTTTGATGTGAATGAGTTAGGGTTTTCTAGAGAAACAGAACCAATAGATACAGATATATACAGATGGACAAGAGGTTATTGGTGGAGTCGGGGGGAATAGGCTCACACTATTATGGATGCTAAGATGTTCTACAATAGGCCATCCGAAAGTTGGGGAGCCAGAGAAAATAGTAGCATTGCTCAGTTCAAATCTGAAAGCAATTTTCAGTTGATTTTTGTATAGAGTGATAGACAGGGATCCGGTTTCATTCTTCTGCATGTAGCTAGCCAGCTTTCCCAGCACAATTTGCCAAATACAGTTTCCTTTTCCCAATGTTTATTATTGATGGCTTTGTTGGAGATGAGTGGATTGAGGGACCATGTTTTTATTTCTGCATTTTCTGTCCTGTTCCATTGATTTATGTACCTATTCCTGTACCAATATCATGCTGTCCTGGTTACTGTAGCCTTATAACATAGTTTAAAGTCTGGAAGTGTGGTACCAGCTTTTTTTCCTTTTGCCAAGTATTGCTTTGGCTACTAATGCTCTTTTTTCTTCCATATGAAATTCTGTATAGTCTTTTCTAGGTCTGTAAAAAATGATGTTGGCAATTTGATAGGGGTTATATTGAATCTGTAACTTGCCTTGGGTAGGATGGACATCTTGACAACACTGATTCTTCCAGTACATGAGCCCTCCTAAATTGAGTGAGAGCTGATGTTCCTTAGTTAGTCCACTAATTCAAATATCAATCTCTTGCAGAAATACTTTCACAGAAGTACCCAGAAATGATACTTTACTAATGGGTGGGTATCCCTTAATCCAGTCAAGTAGACACATATAAGTAACTATTATAGTCTCTTATATTTTACTTCACGTATTCACATAGTTGTCCCTAACTGGAGATGTACCGAGTAGTTTTAAGTCATATGTCCAGTCATTTGATGTTCTAAACACTTATTCTAAGAGCATTTATTTATTTATTTATTTTAGTTTAGTTTATTTATTTTATTTTTTTGTGTTGGAGTCTCACTTGGTCGCCCAGACTGGAGTGTAGCGGCCGCTCCTGGCCACTACAGCCTCGATCTGCTGGGCTCCGGCGATCCTTCTGCCTCAGCCTTCCGAGTAGCCGGAATTACAGGCAGGCGCTACCATGCCCTGCTGATTTTTTGATCTATTGTAGCGATGAGGTCTCGCCAAGTTGCCCAGGCGAGTCTCAAACCCACGGGTTTAGGCAATCCACTCACCTCAGCCTCCCAAAGGCGCGGGATTACAGGCTGAGCCACCAAGCCCGGTGAGCAGTCATTTAATAATACACACTGGCAACTCCAAAAGAGGGGAGGCTGGAAGGGGAGCAAGGGTCAAAACTTACCTTAATATACTAGAAGTCAAATCTCCACCGTTTCACAATAAACTCATGTAACAAAGATTCACATGTACCTCTGAATCTAAAATCAAGAAAAAAAACGAGCCATCATTTAGCACAATGTAGATTTCAGTCAACTCCCAACTCTCATCATCCACCAGCCACAACTGATTACCTAAAGTTAAGCCTTAAAGCTGGATCAACTGTTCTTTTCTTCAAACATTTTGTTATTTTATATAGGGGAAAGCAGAAAATTCCGTCTCAGGTGAACAAATCTACAGCTTCTTCAGGCCTTATCTGTAATCTGTTTGGAAGAGTAAGAGGACATTAAAATTAAGGGTGAAGAAAGAAAAAGAAATAAAAGACAGACAGAAAGAGAGAAGTAGAAAGAAAGGACAAAAGGGAGGGGGTGGGCAAAACCAGAAACATATTTTTAAAAACAAGTAAAAAAAAAAAAAAAAAAACAGAGGCAGGACATGGTGGCTCACACCTGTAATACCAGCACTTTGAGAAGTGGAGGTGAGAGGATTGCCCGAGTCCAAGTATTTGAGACCTGCCTGGACAATTTGGATGACATCTCATCTCTAAAATAAATTTAAGAAACTAACCAGGCATGGCGGTGCATGCCTGTGGTTCCAGCTGCTTGGAAGACTGAGGCAAAAGGAACGTCTGAGCCCAGAAGTTCCAGGCTTTGGTGGTTGTGAGCATGCCATTGCACTCCAGCCTGGGCGACAGAGTAAGACTTTGACAATAAACAAACAAATAAATAAATAAATTACAAAATAAAATAAAGCAGGAAAAGCAGTCTAATTTGGTGACGATTTTATCATGAATGTCTCATAATAGTCCCTGAAACAGAGATGAGACACAATAAAAATATACAGAATGGAATTAAAAATAATAATAATAATTAAAGAGAATAGCTAGTGTTTGAGCTTGCATTCCAGTTGTTCCTGTGGTAAGATCTGCGACCACCTGAACAAGCCAATGGGTTTCTTTTGTAATGTGGAATTCTAACACCTAAACGAATAAATGCCACCTAGACTGCTTAAGTCACAAGGAAGAGATCAAGGCAAGATATTTGGAAAAATCTTCACTGATTCCAATTGTCACTTATAAGCAAAAATGACTTAATTAAAATGAAAATTGCATGATATTATTGCAATCCTCTTTAACATCTTCCCATATTCAAACATTCTATGAGTCTCTTCAAAAACATTTCATTCAAGATAAACAATCTCTTGATAGGAAGTTGACAGAAATAAGCAAAATGGTCATTCTTAAAATGTAAAAACAATTTATATTTGGTATGCAAATATGGTACAAACCATTTTTACAAAGTTAGATGATTATTTTGTAAACTATTTAGAAAATATTATTTTCAAGAGATGTTAAGAGATAGCAGTTAATAACAGATCACAGTATGATCATAAATTGAGCTGAGAAAATAGACTTACTTAATCCCCAAGTTGAAGATTTAAAATATAATTATGGTGATTCAAAAGGCTGCAAAAATTGAACAGAAATTTAACTTATTTATTAATTCAATGAAAACAATTTATTCTATATAATTTTTTATCCACAAAAATGCTATCTTTAACATTGAACCACACAAAGACATTTTTAGTTATTTTTAGAAGATTTTTAAGTATCTGCCTGACATTATCTTTATTTTCTTCATTTTACTTTGTACTTTATTTACTGTAAGTTGGCTGAAAAACTGTTTCTAAATAGCAAGAACCTGGAACCAACCATGCTGTCTATCACAAGAAGACTGGATTAAAAAAAATGTGGTATATATACACGATGGACTACTATGCAGCCATAAAAAGAACAAAATAATGAATTTCACACCAACCTGGATAGAACTTGAGTTTATAATACTGAGTGATCTCTCACAGAAACAAAGATCTGAGTATCACATGTGCTCACACATAAGTGGACCTTGAACATCTATCTAATACTATAAGAAAAGGATTGACAGTGGCAGGAAACTATGGGGGGGCTGTGAGGAGAAGTGAGGTGGGATTAACGGTAGTCAATATCTGTCTGGAGATGGGGGGACACTCATCAACAAGGGTGACTGAACGATGCATACTTGTATATGTAAACCATAACTGTACCCCGCAATTTTGCAATAAAAAATATATTTGATAAATTTTTAAAAACTGTTTCTAAATTGTTATTATTTTATTTTATTTATTTATTTATTTATTTTTTGAGTTGGAGTCTCCCAGCCACTGCAGCCTCGACCCACTGGGCTCCAGCCATCCTTCCACCTCAGCCTTCCGAATAGCCGGAATTACAGGCACGCGCTACCATGCCTGGCTGAATTTTTGATTTATTGTAGAGATGAGCTCTTGCCAAGTTGCCCAGGCGGGTCTCAAACCCACGGACTCAGGCAATCCACTCACCTCAGCCTCCCAAAGTGCGGGATTACAGGCTGAGCCACCGAGCTCGACTAATGGTTATTATTTTAAACAATATTATGTTTACACTATAAATGATTATAACTTTGAACAACTAACTTTAAACTTAGCTATCAAGCTTATTTTAGAATTAAATATTTGCCTAAGCATTTCAAAATTCTAATAGGACCTTAAATATATCACTCTGCTTTCACTTTTTAATATTTTACCTCTATTAACTTGAAATATTCTATTTTTACTTTAAACATAAATAAATGCCCCGTATATCTGTTTACAAGCTAATAATTTTAATTGCATGTAATGTTTTTTCTTTGTAACACAATATTAAGGACAGTTTCTAAACGAACAAGATTTTACTCAAATTTAATTACTTCCTCCAGTAGGTGACACATAGGTGATACAGATAAGACTACTCAAAGACAGGCTACTACATTAATTGCTTAATAAAAGTTAAGAAGTAGACTTTTAAATGAAGCTACGTGTATTTTAAATTAATGTACCAAGTCGAATGATTTTTTTTCTCTGTTGTGACTTTGTTATCTGGTTTATTTGGTTTAGACAGAATTGATGTTTGATGTTATCTGTGTAAATATATTAATATATTATCCATATATTATTATTATTATATATATATGTTACTCCTTTTTGGGGCTTTAATTAGAGGGCAGTTTGTTTTATTTTTGGTGGAATCAGAATGAAAAAGGAACTCCACGGATGTGCTATAAACAGAATTAGATCTTCTTGTTGCTTTGGTTCTTTTATGACTATGATTTGATAAATGCTTTCAATTTTCTCCCTTCTGGTGAGTTACACCCAGAAATAAACATTGAGGACAAAAAATAGAATTCAAGTTTTCTTGATTGTTTGGTTTTGTTTTCTGGAAACACTTGTCAGGAGTCCAGGATTTGAGACACGGAAGGAAAGAAAGGTAATAAAGGGCACATGAATGGAAAGGGCAATCTTACTGGGAAACTCTGAGAAGAAACAGAAAGATTCATTTATTTTACCAGAGTGTGTATGCACCAACTACTATCTGCTAGTAGTTGAGGCTTGTTATTGAGGCATATTAACTGTTCTTTGGAATTATGGGGGGAGGATTAAATAAATCACCAGGCAAACCATTTCAAGGCTTTGAGACTGGAAGCTTGGTGTGATTTGAAGGGATATAGTCAGGGTCAAGTGGGTATACTACAGGTCACTGAGAGTGTCTCCTTTAGTTACTCTGTAGAACTCACTTATCTCATGCAGTATTCATGTTAGGTTCTCTTACAAGACAGTCCTAGAATAGAGGTTACTACAGTCAGAAGTCTTATTAGAAATTTTTATTGGACATCTATGCCAACATTGCTGTATTAACCTCATTTATATTTCTAATTGAGAGAAACCATGTAGGAGGATAAAAAAGAGTAGTCTGGTGAGGAAAGCAAGAAAGTACTAAATTTTGAAAAATTGCATATGAAAAGAAGAATCTTTTATATTCTTTAAAATTTTGGCTTATGTTAACCTATTTCCTGTTACTTCTTCAATTATTGTTCTAATTTATTCTATCAACAGTAGGTTTTCAGTTAAATATTATTCCAAACCGTTCAGCTGATTACTGGATTTTAACTCTCACTGACCTCTATATCTACTCCTTTATTCCTAGGTTGAAGTTTCTTCTGCTGTAATCAGTTTTATAACTCAAAGTTCCAAATATAATGAATGAATAAAACTCAATTATTATTTAGTAGCTCCTTTTTGTTATATCAAGCTGAGTTTTGTTTATAAAGTCATGAGAGATATGGGTATGGTGATTCATAATGACACTAGAAACTAGGACACTTTAAATTGAGGCAGTCTAATTAGATTTTTTTAAAAAAAATTAGAATTAGTGGGAAGAAAACACAATTTTCCATATACTCCTAATGGCAGTTTGAAGTAAGATTATTTTCGGACAATTTAACAACATCACCCAAAATCATTGGCTCATCTATTTTACTGGTAGCAATTTAACTTGACAGTGTATATGCATATGTCCACAAACATGTACTTTGAAAGACGTTTCTTTCAATATAGTTTATATAGTTAAAACAAAATTTGGAAAAATTTGATTCAGTAGTAGAATAGGTCAAATACTTTCCAAGTGTAAAGGGAATTAGTTACTTATACAGTAAGATAAATGTCCAAAATGTATAAACAATTAGGTAAAATCAATATATTATTATACGAAAGAGTAAGGTACATAAGAATATATTTAGATATTCCAAAAAGTGATAAAACATGACCATATTAGAATTGACTAAGAGTCAGGGAAGGAAAATAGAGACTTTATTTATTTTATAATTTTTGGTATTGATTTATTATATCATATTCATTTGCTACATTTATAATTTGAATTAAAGAAATTGAAATCTCAAAGGTTCATGCCGGTTTTAATGGATTTTCATGCAAGTAACTATGATTAAAAAAAACACCAAAGACATGAACTTCATGGGGTTCAAAGCCTACATCCGTTTTAAAAGTACAATTAAGATCCTGATGATAGCTTTATTTCACTGTCAAATAAAAACAACATTATATATGAGTTATGAGAATGTGTAATAATTAGGTAAAATATAATAAGTTATTTTGGACATTTTTTAATCTAAGTAAATATAATGACAATGCCAAGACTTAAGTTTATATAAACATCTATACTGTAAAACTCTAAAGTCTAACTCGGATCTAGGACAACTGTAAGTAATTTAAACAAGTATGTAGCATCATTATCGCTTTGTGTATATTTAATTTTGAATACAGAACTTTTGTTTTTAAAGTTATCTACTACTTTAAATCTTCTGTCATTCCCGTTAACACTATGATTTACAATAATGAGGAGTTTCCTTTTTCCTTTGGTTCATTTACACCATTTTCTTTCTGGATTATTAAAATATTGTGAGAAAGTCATCTATTTATATTACGCTGCTTCATTACACAAACATAAATGCTGCTAGAACAAATTTAATCTGCCTTCTTCCTGCCTTTGTGCATCAAAAAATGCTCACATTGACTGAGTCAACATAATATATTAATGAAACCAAAAGTATGTTATTTGGTAACCAATTGTTGAGATTACAAATAAAGTCAGTAAAACATTCATCATTATTTATCAGAAAGGATAACACAAATTTCAAACATGTTATTTTATAATATGTTTCTTTCCATTAGAGATAAATATAATTATTGAATTATGCCGAAAAATTACACACTAAACCTCGGATCTTATTCCAGAGACCCAGATGATGGTAAAATCATAATTCTTAGGAATTATGAAACCAATAGAGAATCATTATAAATTTTATGTGACCTGCTATTTTATGCTACAGACATGATCATATTTTTAAGAAAATTGTTTTGTTTATTTAACTATCTCAATTGTTAGTGTTTTTGTTTGTTTGTTTGTTTTAGTTGGAGTCTTTGTCACCCAGAATGTAGTGGTATGCTCATGACCATGGCAGATGCTACCTGCTGGGCTCATATGATTCTTCCACCTCAGAATTTCAAGTAGTTGGAACCACAGACATGCACCATCACACCTGGAGAAGCTATAAAAAATAGATATTATACATAGAAACACAAATAATGAAAAATATTTATAATATCTTCAATATATTTGTTGTAAAAAAGTCTCAAGCTGTTTTAGTTAAATGAGAAACAAATTATGATAGTTCCCACTCAACAATTCTAACTGCTGGTAAAACTGTGATGTATATCTTATACAACTATCAGAAACATTGGTCGTGTATCTTTCTCATGTATTTATGTATTTAATTTTTCAGTATACATATATCAATCATTTAATAATTATTGTTTTGTAACTATTTTTTTTACTCAATATATTTTGTACTTTTTTTAAAAAGGAGCTCTAGATGCCTTTTTAGATATTCTTCTAGGGTGTTTGATTAAATTTCTAGACTTTTGATATACCTGATATTTCTGAACTCTTAGATTCAGAAGTTTGTGGTCAATGGTAGCAATATTAGAGACTGTTCAATTTTTGAACACAGTTAAGTATAAAAATCTATCTGTTTAAATACTTAAGTGATTTAAAATGGCCTTATATATCCGCACAGTAAAAACAAGAAATCTCTCTCTCTCTCTCTACATACATATATTCATAGAAGTGGGTATATATACACACATGTATACCCATTATCATTATTATTTTTTATAGGTCTAGAGGTACAAGTGATTTCCTGCTACATGGATAAATTGTGTAGTGGTAAAGAAGTATGAGCCTTAAGTGTACTCATTCCCCAGCCCAGTGTACCCTGAACCTGTTAGATATTTTGTATATCTCAGTACCCTCCTACCTCCCTGCTGCTGAATCTCCAATGTCCTCATTCCATATGCCTTTATAGAACTAGAGTTTAGGTCCCACTTTTAAGTAAGAATATGTAGCATTTGGTATTTCATTTTTTTCTTTTTTATATTTTTGGTTTTCCATTCTTTTAGGAAAATAGCCTCCAATTTTATCCAAGTTGCTGCAAAAGACTATCAGTCAAGAATTTTGTATACCACAAAACTACATTTTATAAATAAAGGAGAAATAAATAAATAAGCAATTTCTAGTAAGCAAATGATGAGGAAATTGGCAACATTATACTGACTCTACAAGAAATGCTCAAAGGAGTTCTAAACATTGAAATAAAAGATCAAAATGCACTAGTAGAAAATCTCTGGAAATTATACAACTCACAAGGTTAAAACACTAATACAAAGAAAATAAAAACAGCTAGGTAATAATCAATAGAATGACTACAACAGTACCTGACATATCATTATTAACTTTGAATATAAATGGTCTACATTCACCCAAGTAAAAGATAGATTGATAATGGATTGAAAGCAATCCAAATATCTACCACCTTCAAGAAACCCACTTAACTCAAGAAAAAGAGGTGGGAAAAAATGCTTCATGCAAAGGGAATCCCAAAACATGGATATCAAACAAAATAGATTTAACAGCATAATAAAAAAGACAAAGGTCATTATATAATGATAAAGAGATCAATTCCACAAGAAGATATGGCAATTCTTAATATACATACATTAAACACTAGAGTGCTCACATTTATAAAACAAATTCTATTAGACCAAAAAAAAAAAAAAAAAAAAAAGAGAGAGAGAGAGAGAGAGGGATGCACATGAATACAATAATAGAGGGGACTTCAACACTCCAAAGACAGCATTAGACAGATCATTGAGATGGAAAGTTCACATAGGAACATTGGACTTAAAATCAACTCTAGAACCAATGAAACTAGCAGATGGTAACACAACATTGTACTCCAATACTGCAGAATACAGAATATATATTCTTTTCATCAGTTCATGAAACATTTTCCAAGATAAACCATATGATAGGCCACAAAACATGTCTCAATAAGTTCAAAAGATTAAAATTATATCTAGTCCCTTCTCAAACTACAATGAAATAAAACTAGAAATCAATTTCAAAAACTCAAAATTATAAAAATATGTAAAAATTAACCTGCTTCTGAATAATCTATGGGCAAAAAGATCAAGAAGGAAGTTTTTTCCCAAAATGAATGATGACTATGACAAAACTATCAGAACCACTAAGATACAACAAAACTGTACACAGAGGAAATTTATAGTACTTTAGGCCTATATCAAAAAGACAGAAAGTACACATATGGACAATGGAATATCAAACCTCTAGAATCTAGAAATACAAGAACAAACCAAGCTAGCAAAAGACAAGACATACCAAAGATCAGAGCTGAATTAATTGAAACTGAAGCACAAAAACAATACAAAGATCAGTGAACCCAAAAGTTGTGTTTTGCTTTGGTTTTTTTTGTACATCTCAGCAACTAAAGGGCTCTCAGCTGAAGTCTCCCAAACTCTCAAAGAAGAACTGGTATCAATCCTATTGAAACTACTTCATAAGACTGAGAAGAAGGGAATCTTCTTTAACTTATTTTATATAACAATACCATCCTATCACCAAACCCCAGAAATGACACATCAAAGAAAACTACAGACCAATAACCCTAAAAAAATATGCAAAAATTCTCAACAAAATATTATCAAACCAAATCCAAGAGCACATCAGAAAGATAATTTACCACAATCAAGTAGTTTTCATCCCAGGGATGCAAGCATGGTTCAACATATCAAGCTGGTAAATATAATTCCCCATATAAACAGAAATAACAAAAATCCTAGGCTTATTCCAATAGAAGCAGAAAAAGCATTTAATTAAATTCAGCATCACGTCATGATAAGAACCATCAACAAAAAGGCCATAGAGAGAACATAATTTAAAATCATAAAAAGTCATATGTGTCAAACCCACATTCACCACCATACTGAATAGGAAAAAGTTGAAAGCATTCTTCCAAAAAACTGGAACAATACAAGAATGCCCACTTTGACCACTTCCATTAAATACGGCACTGGCAGTCCTAGCCAGACCATCAGGCAGGCAGGAAAAAGAAATAAAGAATATTCATCTGGAAAAGAAAAGAAAAAATTATCTCGGTTTGCTGATTATATAATTAAGTAACTAGAAAACCCTAAAGACTCCTACAAAAGGCTTCTGGCCAGCAAACCAATTCGGTAATGTCTCAGATTGCAAAATCAACACACATAAGTTGGCAGCATTGCTATACATCGATAGTGACCAAGTTGAGAATCAAATAAATGATTCAGTGTCATTTACAATAGCTACCCCTCCCTCAATAAAATACTGAGGAATATATTTAACCAAGGAGGTGAAATACTTTTACAAGAATTACAAAGCAATGAAAGAAAGTGTAGAGGACACAAACAAATGGAAAAAGCATCCCATACTTATGGACTAGAATAATCAACATTGTTAACATGTCTGTATTAACCAAAGAAAGCTACAGATTGAATGCAATCCCTATCAAATTACCAGAGTCATCTTTCACAGAATTAGAAAAAAGTAATCCTAGTACTCATATGAAACCCTAAAAAGAACCTGAGTAGCAAAAGCAGTCTTAAGCAAAAAGAACAAAGTTAGAGTTATCACATCACTGGACTTCAAATTATACTGCTGATTCATAACAACCACAACAATATTATATGGGTACAAAGTTAGACATATAGATTAATGTAACAAAGAATTAAACTACAATATCTGCAACTAACCAATCATTAACAAAACAGAATAAACATCCACTTGGAAAAAGATACCCAACTCAGCAAATGGTGCTAGAAATATTGGATAGCCACATGCAAAAGAAAGACAAGGTCCCTATCGCACCACATATAAAAAATTTAGATGAATCAAATACTTTAATATCAGCCCTCAAAGCATAACAATTCTAGAAGAAAAGCTAGAAAAGCTTTTTCTGAACATTGGCCTAGACAAGGAATTTATGTCTAAGACTGCTAAAGGAAATGCAATGAAAACAAAAACAAATAGGACTTTAATTCAAATAATAAAAAGCTTCCACACAGCAAAATAAATTAACAGAGTAAATAAGAAACCTATAGAATGGAATAAAATATTTTCAAACCATGCATCTGACAAAGGACTAATATCCACAATTTACAAGCAACTCAAACAAATCGGCAAAAGAAAACAAATAATCTAATTTAAAAGTGGACAAGCACCATGAACAGACATCTCACAAAATAAAATATACAAATGGCCATCAGATATGAAAAAAATGCTCAATATCACTAAACAATAGGGCAATAAAATTTAAAACCACAAGGAAATACCAATTTACCTCATTCAGAATGACTATTTAAAAAAAAATTCAAAAACAAACAGAAAAAAACTATAGATGCTCACATGGTTGTGGTGAAAAGGTATGGGGGTATAAATTGGCACAATATTTATGGAAAATAGTATGGAAATTTCTCAAAGAACTCTAAGTAGATTTACCATCAGTGAACCAATCCTACTTCTTGGTATCTGCCCAAAGGAAAATGGTTCACTATATAAAGAAGATGCCTGCACTTGCATGTTTGTTGCAGCAAAGATACGGAGACACCCTAAGTACTCACCAACTGATCAGTAGATAAAGAAAATAAAATATGGCATGTATACTATAGAATACTACTCAGGCATACATTCTTTCAAAATATAGCAATTCTGAGAATACATTTTCTTGGATTAATAAGTAATATGTGAAATGGGGAAAGTAAACCATTATTTTCTTAAAAATAAATGACTACTACATTATCTTAAAATGCATCTTTATAAAAACTAAATTCACCATTCTTATTTTTTGTTAAATTACCTATTCATCCTTAATTCTTTTTCTGTTATTAATACATTTTAGTAGGTCACTTTTTCTCATATCATTGTCTTTTTTAATAAAAATACCATTTTGTATTTATCTCCATATGAACTTAAAAATAGGATAACCATATTTACTTAAGAAATGCAATTACTGTTTTGGCTGGGATTGCAATATATTTAGAAATTCAATTCTATTTACGTTCTAACTTGATTATCAAATTGAGTTGATATAATTGCTGTGTTGCTTTCTTATATGTGAATATGGAATTTTCTTATATATGAAATGTATTTAGATTGTCCTAAATAGTTCATTAATAATGAAGCTAAAAATTGATTGATAATTGTTTTATTTTAAAACATTTCACTCAACTTAAAGCATAACAAATGCAAAAACGATAATTTTAAAATATAAATCATTTATTATGCACAATATCAAACAGAATGTATTCTATTGCAACATTTTTTGGTTTGAAATCTTTTGTATTAGTAAGGAACAAAATACTTTCTGTTATTTAAAGATGTTCTCTCTTGACAAACTTGCATGAACATATATAACATATGTAGGTTTTAGTTTTCCTGAACTACAAAAGATTCAACAGAGAAAAAGTACTTTGAAATATTAACCTAAAGTATAACTTTACCATATGCAATTGTCAAATAACGTACTGTTATGCTCATATGGTACAGAAAAAAGCTTTAAATTAAATTAAGGTATTAAAACTTTATATTATAGGAAGAAATCCTTGTGAATTAATTTAATTAAATACAAATAACTAATATCTGAAGTTAAAATTGTAGACTACATTTATAGTGGCTTATGTAATATAACTAAACCTAACTTTGTATAAGTTCTAATAAAATTTTTAAGAAAGAGTATTACAGGCATACATATCAATGATTACCAGAAAATATTACATATTTCTTTTCATAGTGGAAGCATTTTGTTCAATAATTACATACACTCAGTCTCCTGCATATGAATCCTCAAATTGTGGACTTTCAAAAATGCAAATGTGTTTTTTTGCATTACTTGAGGAGGCATTGTTAATTTTTAAAGCATAGGACCCAAACATACAATGATATACAAAGTTTGCGGCAATTGTTCAGAATTCAATCCAGTGCTACTGCATCATCTATGACCTACTCCTCAGACCTCCCTAGACCATTGTTTTCAACAGGGTAGAGAAAATTGAATACAGCAAGGAACCAGTACCTATGTCATCAACATCAGGCATAAGTGAAATTACAGCTTGCCCTCTGTCTTCTGTTGCCGAAGATCCTTCAGCTCTACTGTCTCCTATCTCCTCTCCATCCCCCAGTAACTTTTTGCCTGTTCACTAGAAGCCAGCCACTGTATGCCAGCTGATGTAGTGTACTGTATTACTGACTTTTCAAGGTACTATACTGTAATATTAAAACTGCTTCCTTTAAATTTGGTGTTTTTATGTATTATTGGTGTGATAAGTATTATAAATCTATTACAGTTCAGTACTATGTAGCCAGTTGTTTTAGCTGGGTAAGTAGGCTAACTCTGTTGGATTGGTAAACAAATTGGACTTATGAATGTACTCTCAAAAGCAGAACTCATTTGTATGGAGACTTATTGCACTTCTCTTCAACAAATAATTGTCCTTTTTGGCCATAGCTATGCATTTTAGAAATTTTTTTTTACTAGTTCAACAGATACTTATTACATGATAGACATTATTATAGTCAGTAAAAAAATTTAATATGTTTCACATTTAGCTATCTTATCTCTGTATGTTACTTACTATAGGTATATGTTAAAACAATTAAACTTTGTCTTTAATACAATTTTGTCAGGCTATTCTATTGTTTATGCCACAAGAAAAAAACCTTTTTTAATCAAACCACTATTGATATATCTGTACAATGAAGCAGAATAGAAAGTCAGAAGTAATTTTAAAAGCTCTTCAGTTTGAACAAAATAAACAAGAAATATTGCTTTAACACAACTGTGAACTCTTTTGTAATTTTCCTATAGTGATCTATTTATGATTTTAGTTCTCAATTCTACTATCTACTTTCAGGTTCAGTGTCATAATCAAAGTTGTCAAATTCACTTAGTAATTCATAAATTAAAGTTGACCTTCTAATTTAAACCTTTTTAAGTTAATGCAGATTAAAATTAGTGGGTGTAAAAAGTATTATTTAAATATACAATAAGTAAAAAAAAATTACCTGCCAAATTCAGATGGATTTAGGGTACTAGAGTGACAAAACATAATTTCTTTAGATTTCATAATTTTTAATCTATTGAGTAAATAATAAGAGAACAACTAAAAATATCTTTCTATTTAGAAATTGTGATTTTTCAATGTCTAAATTAATGAGGCAGTAGAAACTCAAATATTGCTTAGACAAGTCCTACTGTACAATAAAAACTCTTGTAGAGAATAAGCTATGTGAGCTAAAATGTATTTTGTTTGAACAAATGTATGAAATTGATCAGTTGGAAAATGAAGAATCTTAACTTGTGTTCCGAGACCTCAATGTTTACTTCAGCACAGTAGAATTGAACAATGCAATACTCTAACAGGTGAAGGTGCTTCACATGACAGTAAGCAGTGGTGGTAGGTAGAATGAGAAAGAAATGATAAATAATAATCAATATAATAATAATAATAATAATAATAATGGCAAAAGAAGAGAGGTTTGACATGGGTTTAAAAAATCTGGATTCCTAATCTCTTGGGGGAATTTATAAAGCTTAAATTAATTGGTAATTACTGTTCTAAAGAATTTCTTTCCACAATCAATATACTGCTTCTAAAAAATTTATAGATTTTTACTAGTGACAGTTAATATAAGGTGGGTTTTCTTCCTTCCTTCCTTCCTTCCCTCCCTCCCTCTTTCTTTCTTTCTTTCTTTCTGTCTTTCTTTCTTTCTCTTTCTCTCTCTCTCTCTCTCTCTCTCTCTCTCTCTCTCTCTCTCTCTCTCTCTCTCTTTCTTTCTTTCTTTCTTTCTTGTTGGAGTCTCACTCTGTCACCCAGAATGGAGTGCAGTGGCCGCTCCCGGCCACCACAGCCTCCACCTGCTGGGTTCTGGCAATCCTTCCGCCTCAGCCTTCCAAGTAGCTGGAACTACAGGCGCACGCTACCACTCCCGGCTCATTTTTGATTTATTGTAGAGATGAGGTCTCGCCAAGTTGCTCAGGTCGGTCTCGAACCTGCAGGCTCAGGCAATTCACTCACCTCAGCCTCCCAAAGCGCGGGATTACAGGTGAGCCACCGAGCCCAGCTCGGTAGGTTTTATTTATTTTGAAGCCTATTACAATCTTGAGAAATGTTGCACCTTTCTTTTTCCTTAAGTTAACATGAGATAAATGAATCTAAGATTCATAGACTGCTCACTACATATCAATCTCTGAAGCTTTCAGATGCTACCTTATTTCATTTCCTTCTCATCAGTCCACAAGACAATTATTCATATCACCCCCTTTTTTATTCTAGTGAGGAAACAGGTAAGTGCCCTTGCAAAAAATCATACTTTTAAGAACTTGTTACATGAATGCAATTCTACTTAAGTTGTAATTCTTACTATCAGCATATTTTTTAAGTATTTTTAATTGATCTAATTTACTAAGTTAACTTTTATTCATGTTCTTACACATCTTTGTGGATTTGTAAGTGACTCTATATTTAAATTTAACACCCAAATGCAAATGCAATACATATATAGATATTATAGATATATATTATTAATATACAAAAGAGCTACATAAACTAATTCCGGAGAAAATTTTAGACTCAAGGGGTCTCTTCTTCACTACTCTACAAACTTCTCTTTTTCACTACTATATATTTCCAAAAACATTTTTGAAGAAATGTGTTACATAATACTCAATTCAAATATTATTCATCTTTAGCTGACTCTGAAGTATTGTTTTTTTTTGATGATCACTTTAAGGAACAGGTTTTCAGCATATGTCAACATAAAAGATGATGGTGACATATGTAATTATGATAGATTGTCGACATATTTGATCTGAATTTAGGTTTCTAACTCATCTTCTTGCTATTATATTTAGGGAATGTTTAAATTACTTGCAGTGAGCTAGCTATTTGTAACCAACTGTCTTCCTAGTTGTTGATAAAGATAAATCACTTTACCATTTTATGTGCTTTTCTTTCTACCACCACATCACTCCTTCTCTGCAGCCAAACATATCACAGACCTGTCATGACTGATAATCATCAGGAGACTTGAATAAAAAGTTCTCTCATGTTGTCTGTTATTAAAATTGTATGGATTGTTAAGTACCTTTTATTTTTCTGACATTTTAAAACCTTCATTTATTTTTTACATCTCCAAAATTTTGCTCCACACATCTCTATTTCCTCTAGCTGTTCATGTTACTTTCTTTCTCACCTTAGCATCATGCCTCTCTTTTTCAGATATGGATTCATAACTACCAAAAAAGTAACTACTTGAATTGTTGTCTTTCCATATTTTTAAAGCATGATAGCATTTGAGAATAACAGCGTTAGTGATACAATAAACCTTTTGATTAACTATTCATGCCTCTCTCTAATTTAAGTCACCAATACACTAGATTCACACTTAGTTCTTTATTACTACTCCTATCAATCTGGACTGGATGTTAACCTCTTCCTAAGTGTTTTAGAAGCTTTAAGTACTTAACCTGACATTTCTTTTCTCTCAATAGCTTTAAGTATTTCAATTTATTATTTTTTGTTTCATAACTATCTTTTCTGAAATACATTAAATATACATGTTGTATACTTTTCAGTGAGTTAAATAAAAACTAATTTAGGTAGACTTTAATGCATTCTATTTAATCTGGTTCTAGTTTACTTATCTGTAGAATTTCAAAATGGTTTCTATTGTTGACAATATAAAGTGGATCCTTCTTAGTAGACAATACTGTATTCATTCTTGATGGAATTCTTTTATTTAATAAACCTTTAATATGAGGTAATACATGTCCTTACATTCTCATGTGCATTATTATCTTCAAATTAGTCAAATGCCATCAGAGAGGCATAATTAATAATAGATATTCTCACCTGAATTAAATGGTATTTCATTGCAGTTTTTATTTGCATTTCTCTTATGATTAGTGTGGTTGAGAATTTTTTCATGTGTCTTTTGTCTACTTGTATGCCATCTTTTGAGACTTGTCTGTTCATGTCCTTTACCTACTATTTAATTTTTTTGCCTTTCACTATTGTTTGAGTTCCTTGTAGATCCTGGTATTAGGCCATTTTCAAATGCATTTTGTAAAATTATCTTTTTCTATTCTGTGGGTTGTCAGTTTACTCTCTTGATGGTTTCTTTTGCTGTGCAAAAGCTTTTCAGTTAGATGAGCTCCCATCTGTCTCTCTTAGCTTTTATAACATTCACTTTTAGGGACCTGGTCAAGAATCCATTGCCAGCCGGTCTCGGTGGCTCAGCCTGTAATCCCGCGCCTTTGGGAGGCTGAGGTGAGTGGATTGCCTGAGCCCGCGGGTTCAAGACCCGCCTGGGCAGCAAGACATCATCTCTACAATAAATCAAAAAATCAGCCAGGCGTGGTAGCGCATGCCTGTAATTCTGGCTACTTGGAAGGCTGAGGCAGAAGGATTGCCGGAGCCCAGCAGGTCGAGGCTGCGGTGGCCAGGAGCGGCCACTGCACTCCAGTCTGGGTGACAGAGTAAGACTCCAACTCAAAAAAAAAAAAAAAAAAAAATCCACTGCCTATGTCGATGCTCAGAAGGGTGTTGCCTATCTTTTCTTCTAGAATTCTTATGTTTTGAGGTTTTAAGGTTAAGTCCTCAATCCCGTTTGTTTTTGTATGTGGTGATAGGGAAGGGTCCAGTTTCATTCTTCTGCATGTGGCTGGCCAGGTTTTCCAGCACCATGTAATAAATATGGTCTCTTTTCCCAAGTGATTGTTATTGGTGGCTTTGTACAAGATGAGATGGTTGAGATACTGTGTTTTTACTTCTGAAATCTCTGTCCTGTTCCATTGGTCTATGTGCCTATTTCTGTACCAATATTATGCCATCTTCGTTACTATAGTCTTGTGATAAAATTTAAAGTCTGGAAGTGTGATGCCTCCCATATTGTTCATTTTGCTGAGAATTGTTTTGGCTATTCATGCTCATTAAAAAACAACAACAACAACAACAACAAAACGTCTTGGCATGGCTGCAGACAAAAGGGAACTCTTCTACACTGTTAGTGGAAATATAAGTTAGATCAACCTCTATGAAAAGCAATGTGGCAATTTCTAAAATAAATAAAAGTTGTTCCTCCATACAATCCAGCAGTATCTCTCCTGTGAATACACACAGAAGAATATAAGACAATTGCATATGCATATTTATTGCTACACTATTCATGACAGCAAAAACATGGACTAAACTCTACTTCCCATTGAAAAGGGACTCAATAAGAAAAATGTGGTACATATACATGATGGCGTGTTACATAGTCATAAAGAAAAAACAAATTAATGGACTTCATAGCAGCTTGGATGCAGTTGGAGACCATCATACTAAGTGAACTATCATAGAAACTAAGAACTGAATACTACATGTTCTCACTCATAAGTGGCCCCTGAACACTGGTTACATTAGCACAAGGGTGGGCTCAACAGATGCTTGGCACTGATGGGAGGGAAAGAAGGGAGGAGTGTGGGGGTGTGTGACAACACAAAGGGTACCTTGTCCACTATCAGGGGTAATAGGGGTCACCTAGAAGCCCAAACATTACCTGCATGCAGCCTAATTATGTAGTAAGTCCTCATTTGTACCACACAACTCAATAATAAATTATTAAAAGCATAAAGATAGGTGTAATTTTATGTCAAAAAAAATCACAGCAATATTTTAGTACATCTTTCAAAAGCCTAAAGATTGACCAAAAGAACTAACTTCCAACCATTAGAATTACTACTATTGGAGGGAATTCTAAGATGGCAATGGAGTCAGTTGGGGTGTGAGTCTCTACTTAAATGAGTTGGTGCAGGGATGAATATACAGGCAAGTGTGTTGACAAATGAATGTGTGAGTATCTGACTGAGTAGGGATGTAGGAACAAGCGGCCTGAGCTCTCTTGCTGAGGTAGCTGCCTTGCATAGCTACTCAACCCCAGCATGCTCTACAGTACAGAGGCAGGCAACAACTCTGCAACTCTGTCTCCCCCCCCAAAAAAGTGGCAAAAATCACCCATTGTTGGCATTGTCTGCCATAACAGCCTTCAGTGCCAGATCAAACACAAGCTATAGGGACTGTGAAGAAAATATACTGGAGGAACTGGTGGCCAAGCCCCAGCTGAGGACAAGATACAAAGATATTCCCACTATATTTGTCCTGGTAACTGGGCAGAGACAGGCTCTAGTCTCCCCATGTGAACAGCTGAGTTACCCCCTTAAGATTGAGGGTTAAATTCATCATCTCTTTGAGTTTGATCACCATCAACCCAAGGAGGATACCCCAGAGGCAGTAATCCCAGAAGGACAGGCCTGCTGAGGAGACCCATGAATCCTATCCTACAACTGAAGCATTTGTGCTCTGCAGCTTCAAATGGAAATGGAGAACTCAGTCTGCAACAGATGAGTGGTGGTGAGTTTGATGTATGATCTGGCGGGGTGCATCCTGATCATGATATAGGGAGAGAGCTGAACACAGGTAGTTCAGTTGAGAACAATTTTCTGCCTCCTCCTATCTGCATGGTGAACAGGGGAACAGATTTAGAAGTCAGAAATGCCTCACCTCTTTCACCAACCAAGAACAATAATCTTGGGTCACACCTGCCAGGAACCCAAGGTCTCAGAAACTGCCACAAGAGGGTGATCGAGAATTTAAAAAGTTTTCTTTTCTTTTTTCTATTCTATCTGCTTTTTAAGTATAGTTTGCAGGGAATGTGTATTTCATTTTCTTTTACTCCTTTTTTTCACATAAGAGCATACATGAGTACAAATATTTCCTCATATTTTCAGTTTTAGTCTTTTTTATTTTTTCTTCTCTTTTTATTGCTTTGTCTAATAGTTTGTTGGTTTCCTTGTTTTTCCTTCTCTTCTTTGTTCTCTTCATTGTCTCTTCTTTTCCCTTCTCTCTTTCTTAGTTCCTTTCCTTTCCCTTCTGTTACTTTGTACACATGGGAGGATACAAGTGTTCCCATTGCATGGATGTATTGTGAAGTGGTGGGAAGTGGGTCACTGGGGGTCCACACACCAAACAGCAAACATTGTGATCTGCCAGCAGTTTTAAAATCTTAGCATCCCCAACACACTTTATTCAAATCTCAAAGCTGCCAAAGAACAATACAGATCTTAACCCACAAACTGGTTTCAGAATCAAAAACATTCCAGAGGCTTTATCAAAGGAAGAATGGGGATTGATAAAAAAGAAATGAAAACTGCTTCCTCTTTCACTGAGCAATTGAAGTAAAGATAAAAGAAAAATCCATCACAAGTGAAAAACACACTCACCCCACAAGTCCCAAAAGGACAGTGCATGAGAAGACAGACTTGGGAATTTAAACAATGAAGAGTGCTCAGATTGGCTGGTCTCTGATGACACATGCAGAGATCAAGGAATGGTTTGAAAAGATGAATAATAACTAAGAAAGGTAAAACAAAAACATGACAGAATTATTTACTGAAAATCAAGCTATAAAGATTACAAAATGAAATAAATAATAAACTGACAAGCATGGAGAATAATATTAATCAGGTAGAAGAAAGAATCTCAGAGCTTGAAGACCAAAATAAAAAACTAACTCAATCCCTTAAAAACATAGAAAGGAAGCTTAAAAGGACAGAACAAAGTCTTGAAGAGATGCACAATTATATTAATAGACCAAACTTATGTCTGATGGGTATTCCTAAAGCAGAGAAGGAAAACGAGAGCAGCCTGGAACAAACATTCCACAAGTTCATACAAGAAAACTTCCCATACCTCATCAGAGATGTGACCATCCAAACCCAAGGTAGTCAGAGAATTCCTACAAGGCATCAAAGAGAAGACCAACTCCTAGACACAGAGTAATTTGCTTACACAAAGTAGGTATAAAAGAAAAAAAATCCTAAAGAAAGTGAGAGAGAAAGGTCAAACAACCTACAAGGGAAGACCAATTAGAATCAGAGCCGATTTATCTACAGAAACACTATAGGCTAGAAGAGACTGGAGTCTAATATTCAAAGTTCTCAAAGATAACCAATTCTAACCAAGAATTCCTACCCAGTTAGGATAAGCTCCATTAGCGTTGGATAATTAATAGCCTTCCAAGACATTCAATTCCTAGGAGTTTATACTGCCTCCAGACCAGCCTTAATTCCAAAAAGGAATTAAGCACAGAAGAAAGGAAAAAAAAAAAGATTGACCATTCTTTTCCCAAGAATGCAGGGAAACAGAGAACCAACGCAGTATGCATAGTGACTGCAAGATTGAAAACACACACATATATCAACTCAAAAATCAAAAGAATACCAACCAACAAACAATACACAACAACAACAAACTCTATAAGAACCTCATGACTGAGAAACACTAAAATTTCAATAATCAGCCTGAACATGAATGGACTAAATGCACCACTGAAAAGATATATAATGGCAAACTGGGTAAAGAGAAAACATGACTCAAAAATATGCTGTTCACAGAAGACTCATCTCACCAAAAGGGATACTCATAGACTTAAAGTTAGAGGATGGAAAAACATTTTCAGGGAAATTGAGCAAAAAAGAAAGCAGGAGTCATGATCTTAATATTAGACACAATAACCTTTAAGCTGTTAAAAATTAAGAAACATACAGAAGGACTCTATATGATTCAATCCATCAATAAAAAAATAGTCATCCTAAATGTATATGTACCAAACACAGGAGCACCAGCTTTAAAAAGCAGCTACTAGGTAAACTAAGAAGAGATATTGACTCTGACACATTGCTGGAGATTCAAGTACCCCACTAACAATCCTAGATAAATCATCTAGGAAAAAGTCAACAAGAAGATCCAGAACCTCAATTTGATGCTTGGCCAAATGGACTTAATAGAAAACTTCAGAACACTCCACCATACAACCAAAAGTATACATTTTTCACATCACCAAGTGGAATGTACTCCAAGATCGAACACATCCTGAGCCATAAATCAAGCATAAACACATTTCATAATACAAAGACTGCCATGCTCTTTCTCAGACAACAGTGGAATAAAAATAAAAATCAACACCGACAAAATTAATCACAAAGATATGGACACTAAACAGCATGATGCTGAACAACACCTGGGTCAACGTGGGAATAAGAAGAAATTAAAAGTTTCCTATGTAAATAAAGACATATCGTACTAAATCATCTGGGATGCCATGAAATCATTTATAAGAGGGGAATTTATATCTCCACAAACACATATAAAACAAAAGAAAGATGACAAGTTAACAGCCTAACAAATTACATAAGAAAGCAGGAAAGACAAAACCACCAAAATCCTAACTTCAGCAGAAGAATTCAGATTATTAAAGTAAAAGTCCAAATATGGGACATAGAAGACAAAAATATCATAGAAAAATTCAACACAACAATAAGCTGGTGCTTTGAACGGATAAAGAAGGTTGATGAACCCCTAGTCAGAAAGACAGAGAAAAAGCCCAAATAAACACAATCAGAAAAGCAAAAGATCAAGTCAAAACTGACTCTGAAAAAATATAAATGATTATCGGAGATTACTATGCATACCTGTGTGGAAACAAACTTGACAACCTAAGTAAAATGGAGGACTTTCTGTGTTCACACAACCTACCAAGGTTGAAACAAGAAGAAATTGAGACCCTGTATAGACCAATAACAACCCAGGAAATTGACTCCATAATAAGAAAAATGCCAAGAAAAAACAGCCTTGGACAAAATGGCTTTCCAGCAGAATACTACAAAACATACAAGGAGGAACTGATACCAATCCTATTGAAAGTATTCCAGGCAATTGAGGAAGATGGAAACCTCTCCAAATCCTTTTATGAAGACAAAATTGCTCTGATATCCATACTGAATGAACAGCCAACAAAGAAAGAGAACTACAGGCCAATATTTCTAATGACCATAGATGCAAAAATTCTCAAAAAAATTCTAGCAAATTGGTTCCAGCAATACATCTCAAAAATCATCCACAATGACCAAGTAGGTTTCACTGCCAGGATGCAGGGCTGGTTCAACATCCACAAGACCATAAATGTAATTAAATACATCCACTGTTATAAAAATAATAACCAGTGGAATATAACATTGGATGCAGAAAAATCTTTCAATAAAATCCAGCATCCTTTTTTTAAATAAAAACCTTTGAACACTTAAGCAAAGTTGTACATACCTCAAAATGCTAAGTCATCTACAATAAGCTCACAACCAACATATTCTTAAACAGACAGAAATTGGAAGCATTTCCCCTAAAAAGTTGAACAAGATATGGTTGCCCACTCTCATACTTCTGTTTAATATAGGGTTGAAAGTCATAGCTACAGCAATCAGACAAGAGAAGGAAATCAAGGGTACCCAAATCAGAAGAGAAATTTAAGTTATCCCTCTTTGCTGACGATATGATCCTATACCTTGAAACCCCAAGAGAATCTGTCAAAACCTCCTTGCACTGATAAAAAAACTTTGGCAAAGTCTCAGGGGAAAAAATAAATGTGCAAAAGACAGTCATATTCTTATGCACTAACAACAAACACAGGAAGAGATCCAAATAAATAACACAATCCCAGCTGGGCTGGGTGGCTCAGCCTGTAATTCTGCGCCTTGGGAGGCTGAGGTGAGCGGATTGCCTGAACCCATGGGTTCAAGACCTACCTGGGCAACTTGGCGAGACCTCATCTCTACAATAAATCAAAAAATAAGCCAGGTGTGGTAGCTTGCACCTGTAGTTCCAGCTACTTGGAAGGCTGAGGGGAAAGTATCACTGGAGCCCCAGCAGGAGGAGGCTGTGGTGGCCGGGAGCAGCCACTGCACTCCAGTCTGGGTGACAGGGTGAGACTCCAACTCAAAAAAATAAAAAAAAATTAAAAAAATAACACAGTCCCATTCACAATAGCCACACACACACACAAAGAAATACTTCCGAATTGTACTAACCATGGAAGTGAAAGACCTCTACACTGAAAACTATAAAACACTTCTCAAATAAATCCAAGGATACACTAACAAATGGAAAAATATTCCATGCTCATGAGTTGGAAGAATCGACATTGCTTAGATGTCCATCCTGCCAAAGGGAATCTACAGATTCAACACAATACCTATTAAATTACCATCATCATTCTGCTCAGTCCTGGAAACTAACAATACAGAAATTCAAATGGAAAGATAAGCAACCACAAATAGTCAAAGCAATTCTTAGCAAAATAAATAAAGCAGGAGATTTTAGACTTCCCAACTTTAAATTTTACTTTAATGCTACAATAATCAAACAACCTGGTACTGGTACAAGAACAGGTATATATACCAATGGGACAGGATAGAGATTGCAAGAAACAAAATCTCAGCTTCTCAACCAACTCATCTTTGACAAAGCCTCCAGCAACATCCACTGGGGAGAGGAGAACTTATTCAGTAAAAGGTGCTTGGAAAACTAGCTGACCACATGCAGAAGATTGAAACAGGACCCCTGCCTATCACCATACACAAAAACCAACTCTAAATGGATCAAAGACCTAAACATAAGGCCTCAAACTATGAGAATCTTTAAAAATGCAGGAGACCCTCTTACAGAAATTGGAATAGGCAATCGATTATTGATCAAAACCCTTAATTTCCATGCAACAAGAGATAAGATAGACAAGTGGGACCTAATCAAACTGAAAAGTTCTGAAAAGCAAAAGTTATCATCAAGAGAGCTAAGAGACAGCCTACAGAATGGGGAAAAAATATTTGCCAACTGTATATCTGATAAAGACCTAACATTCAGGAATTACAAGGAACTCACATGCGCTGAAAGGAATAAAACAAAAACAAAAACAAAACAAAAATCCTACTAAAAAGTGGGCAAAAGTATGAATAGACACTTTTCAGAAGAAAACATATAAGTAGCCAACAGATACGTGAAAAAATGCTTTGCCTCACTAATCATCAAAAAATGTAAATTAAAACCACAATGAGATACCCCCTAACTCCAGTGAATGCCTGTCATCCATAATTCAAAAACACCAAATGCTGGATAGGATTTGGGGAAAAGAGAACACTTCTACATGGTTGGTGGAAGTGTAAACTACTACACCCTCTGTTGAAAACAGTGTGGCTATTTCTAAAATAGTCTAAAAGTCTACATTTCACATGACCCAGAAATTCCCCTTTTGGGACTATACCCAGAGGAGCTCAATTCATTCTATAAAAAAGATACATGCATGTACATGTTTATTGCAGCATTATTCACAATAGCAAAACTATGGAACCAACCATGCTGTCCATCGAAAGTGGACTGGACAAAAATAATGTGGTACATGTACACAATGGAATACTATGCAGCCATAAAGAAGGAGAAAAAATATGATGTTTGCAGCAACTTGGATGGATTTAGAGACTATCATACTCAATATCTATTATAGAAACAGAAATCTGAGTCCCACATGTTCCCACTCATAAGCGAACCCTGACCATTTATCATAATATTATAAGAAAGGGTTTGGCAGAAGTGGAACACTGTATTGCAGGGGGCACATAATATCCATAAGGGTACCTGATCACAAACCAGGAAAATAGGGGTCCAAAGGGAAGCCCAAATTTTACCTATATCATGAACTCTTATTTACCTAATCCTGAACTGTACATCATATATTTTTTTAAAATTACTATTATTATTTTAAATATTTAAAATGTATTTTAAACTTTTAATATGTAAATTACTATGCATGGTCTTAACTGATCTTTATTACAACACTGTGAAGATGATGTTATTAAAATATTAAAAAGGCTGGGCTCAGTGGCTCGGCCTGTAATCCTGTGCTTTGGGAGGCCAAGGTGAGTGCATTGCCTGAGCCCGCGATTTTGAGACACGCCTGGGCAACTTGGCAAGACCTCATTTCTACAATAAATCAAAAAATTAGCCGGGTGTGGTAGCGCACGCCTGTAGTTTCAGCTACTTGGAAGGATGAGGTGGAAGCATCGCCGGAGCCCAGCAGGTCGAGGCTGCGGTGGCCGGGAGCGGCCACTGCACTCTAGTCTGGGCGACAGAGTGAGACTCCAACTCAAAAAAACAAAAATTTTTTTAAATAAAAATGTTGAAACTTATATGCTTGAAGTAAGACCTCTAAAGATAAATTGCTAATTAGGTGTCAGATTCATATCTCACACTCGGTTTTATTTAACTACTAGACTCTAAGCAATTATTTTGTGTTGACCATGATGCTGAGTAATAAAAATAGAAAGTTATAACTAAATCAACTTTGTCTTTAAATTATCTCTACTTAAAACATATATCAAGTTTAAACATATTTTAAAATGTTAATCTCAAAATGTTTCCTCAATTTAAATTTTTATTTTATTAATATGACCCATATTTTTTACTATTTTTATATTTCCATATATTATTTACATATTATCTGCCAAAATATTCTTCTCACTATTATTTATCATGTCAGTTTTCCTTTTTAGAATATCAGACTTACAAGTAATGATGAAAATGTAAAAAAATAATAGCAGGGACAAATAAACATATGAGTCTTTTACATTTATCAATAAATAATATTTAGTATTTAAAATAGTTATTGCAGAAATTATAGCTGAACTTATTATTTAAATGATTAATCTTCCAGATTAATTGAGTTGCTAATGTTTTAAATAAGCAATATACTCTTAAATTGAGTGAAAGGGGAAGTTGTTAAGTACAAAGTTTCATATTTTTCTTTTTCTTTTTTTTTTTTTTTGAGTTGCAGTCTCACTCTGTCGCCCAGACTGGAGTGCAGTGGCCACTCCCGGCCACCGCAGCCTCGACCTGCTGGGCTCCGGCGATCCTTCCGCCTCAGTCTTCCGAGTAGCCGGAATTACAGGAATGCGCCACCACGCCCAGCTGATTTTTTGATTTACTGTAGAGATGAGGTCTTGCTGCCCAGGCGGGTCTCGAACCCTCGGGCTCAGGAAATCCACTCACCTCAGCCTCCCAAGCCATGGGATTACAGGCTGAGCCACTGAGCCCAGCTAAAGTTTCATATTTTTTAATGCAGGCTTTTTTTTTTTTTTTTTTGGTTCCCTGTTGCATTCATTTAGAAAATCTTTCCATCACCCTGGAATTTTTTTTTTTTCTTATAATGTTTGTAGTGTCATCCTTATGACTTTTTATTGTAAACATAGTATTTGGTTCTATTAAATAGGGTCTTTTTTTTCTGGTCTTGGACTTTGTCAATTGGAATAATAAAGCACATTTTCAGTTTGGGTCAACAGAGAAACACACTTTATAATAAATGGAGATATATAAGAGGTTTATTAAGAAAACAACCAGCCGGGCTCGGTGGCTCAGCCTGTAATCCCGCGCCTTTGGGAGGCTGAGGTGAGTGGATTGCTTGAGCCCAAGGTTCGAGACGCGCCTGGGAAGCGAGACCTCATCTCTACAATAAATCAAAAATTAGCCGGGCGTGGTGGCGCATGACTGTAATTCCGGCTACTTGGAAGGCTGAGGCGGAAGGATCGCCGGAGCCCAGCAGGTCGAGGCTGCGGTGGCCGGGAGCGGCCACTGCACTCCAGTCTGGGCGACAGAGTGAGACTCCAACTCAAAAAAAAAAAAAAAAAAAAACAACCATGAAGAATAAAAAGGGCAGGAACGGAAATTGAAAAGGACTTTAGACTGTGCTACAGGTTTGAAATATGAAAGTTAGGAGAGAAGGAAGAAGAATTAGGAAGTAATTGCATCCTACTTCAAAGAAGATCTGACAAAGTTTTGACCAGACTCACAGGGGAAACGCAAAGAAAGATTACCTGTTAGGAGAGTCCTATATTAGGCATAGGTAGTCCATATCATGCATAGTCATTGGGCGAAAGAAGCACAGAAATCACGTAGCTTTAGCAACCTTGAAGCATCTAAATGTGTAGCTGCTGGAGGCTGTCAACCAACAACATCATTTGAAGAGTGTGAAGTATTTTGGAAAAACAACAACAACAAAATTAGGTTATTCTTACAACTCACCAAGTCCACCCACTTCACTTCAAGAATCGGCTTTTTCATACAGATATACACAGGAACTACTCCATATTTACTATGAGAAATCTTTTTCAGGAAATACCTAGACTAAGGAATTTAGTGGGAGAACATTATTTTCTGTAAGAAAAAGTTTTTGCTGCAGTTTGTCTGAGGGTCATAACTGGTACTTATAATCTCTGCCATGTTACATTCAAAATTTCTCTTACCCTTAGCTATCAACTCAACAGGTATTTTTATTTAACTAACAGTGTGAAGTAAATCTTTACTTCTAAGGGATCTGAGACTTTGCTAATTATTTAATAATCTCAAGCTGTGCTGTTACCTGTACATTCATAGTTACAACTAGACAAAGGAAAAACAAGAGAGTCTGGAATGGAATTGGCTGAATTACACACATAATTCTTTCATTTCCCCTTTCGAAAAAACAGCCTATATTCTCTTACTAACAGGAGTCATGTACTTTAATCAAAATGGGATTCTTTTTACAAATATCAGTCCTTAACAGGAGTCCAATGTGCTAGATAGTAGTATGTTTGCAATTCAGTAGTGTGTCTGTTGTATCTAATGGTAGGCATATGCTAACTTTGGAGATCAGAAGTTCCAACCTTGTGGAGTTAAGTGGATCAATGGAAATTTCCCCTCCTGGTTTCTGGGAACAATTATTTTTAAAGAGTATATACATAACACATTGTGTATATGTTACACATATTTAATCTTGAAAGATGGAAGCCATTTTTTTCAGATAGTTTCACCCTTATCTGGCATTCCAAATCTGCTTTTTATAAGTGTTTCATTTACCATATCAGGCAGATCTATTCTGGATGACCAGTGACTCCTGTAGTAGTTGAGCTACTACCAAACCCTCTACCCCTGATGTCAGTATGCTGGTCAAATTTTATACTGTGTGAGACTTCCTGCCTGTGAATTACATATTCTGTACTTCTTTATAAAGTAGTGATAGCCAAGGCTCTGCTTCCAAAAATAACAAATTCATACCTAAATAAGTATTCTTGAGAGGATAAGACAATCTTATCATGTATTTTGTACCTACTTTTGCAAGATTCCATAAAGATGTTAATGTTTTGAAGTTTGTTTTCTTTCAAATCAAGTAATTTCCCAAAAAATAAAATACAGCTTTAATTTTTTCAGAAATATTAGTCATCCATTTTTATTGTAATTTTTTGTTTGTTTTATCGACTGAGTTATTAGTTGATGTTATTTATTTTCAGCTTGCAAAAAGTCTTTTAATATTAAATTTAGTACAATAAGATACAATTTCTCAGGCTTTCTTTTTTAGAAAATATTTTTATATCACCTTTATATGTTTGGTCAATTTTCATGGAGTGGTAAATTTTATTTTCCCTATCAATTTTAGCATTTCTTTTTATTGTCTTCTCAAAATAATGTTTATGCTGAAAAGTTATTCATCATGCATGTTATTTTTTCTCTAGGTCTTTTAAATACTGACTATTTACATTTGATTTTTGTCAGCTTTACTATGCAATATCTATGAGTGAATTGGGTCATTTTTTATTTTATTGACTTTTGTCATTGGATTTCAGTGAGAATTTTTGAATTTCCAAACTAACATTTTTTCACTTAATACTGGGAAAGATAAGACATTCTTTTATAAGTTAATTATTTTATGTGAGTCATTGTTGCTATGTTTTTCTGAAAATCTAATTACACAATTCAATGAAATTGTATTGTAAAATTTAATGGATTATTTTCTAATCCACTTGATGTTGACCCATAAATCATTGGAGTTCAATCTGTTCATATTTTATATCTTCTTCCTTTATTATTTAATTTGATTATTTCTACTGATCTTCTTATAAATCAAGTAACACTTTTATATTCTCATATTATACATTTGCTGTTAAGTACATACAGAAAACATTTTATTTCAAATATTGAAATTTTCAGTTCAGGTATTTTCACTGAGTTTCCATTTATTACCTAAAATATCCCGTTATGTCACTCATCATGACTAAGAATTTCTTTATAATCTTGAATATACTTATAATATCTGCATAAATACTTTTCACTAATTATAATATCTCGATTCTCACAGGGTATGTTTCTATTGGTTGTTCTTTAGTTTTTATTATGACTCATATTGTTTTTGGTTCTTTAAACATTTAGTGATTTTTAAATACAAGTTAAATATATGTATATGTTTTGTTGAGATGCTGGCTTATCTCATTTCCTTAAATTTTATTGGATTTTCTAACATATTGATTATTAGATCTTTATGAAGGCAAAACTATTCCTGATTTGAATTTAATATAATGATCAGGAGAGTTAATTAATTAGGGTTTTCCAAAGAAATAGAACCAGTAGGATATGCAAAAAGGGTGTCATTAGGGAAAATTGGTTCACACATTTACAGATGGCCCCAGAATAGGCCATCTGCAAGCTGGAGAGTCAGAGAAGCCTATTGCATGACTCAAAGTCATTGTGCATGGCTCAATCCAAGTGTAGGAGCCTCAGAACCAAAGAAGCTAATAGTGCAGCTCATGCGCAAGAGTCCCTGGCAGGCTGTTGGTGCAAATTCAAAAATTCAAAACTGAAAAATCTGGAGTCTGATATCCAATGAGATACAGTTACCTACTTTGAAAAGGAAAGAGATGACAGAGAGATTAAATTGCTATTCTTCTGGTTGTTTATTTAAGATGAGTCTCAGTCACTTGGATCATGCTCACCCACATTTAGACAAACTTTTCTATTTTAGTCCCTTAACTCATAAGTCAATATCCTTTGGAAATATCCTCACAGAAATACCCAGAAACTATGCTTCACCAGTTATCTAGTTATCTCTCAATTCAGTCAAATTGACACCTAAATTAACCATCGCAGAAGTGGGCATTACTCCCTATCACTGGCTTTTCTGGAAGTTCATCTGAATTTCTGTACTTCTTAGTTTCTTCATTGTCACCAGCAAACTTCAATGTCACCAGTAAAATGTGACCTCTGACATTACTGCTCAGCTCTCATTCCCAAAACAATAATCTCTTCTAGGCCTTAGAGTGTCTTGTTTTGCACAAATAGCTTATACTGAAGCCTTGTTACAAATTCCCAAAGAAATCACAAAGTCACCCCTTTATAGGGCTGCCTCTTCTATGATATGCTGACATAAAATATCAGGTTGCATCGGCTGCCCCAAATTCCAGTATCTACTATCCCATCTTTGTGAGTATTCTATTGCACTTGATCTCAAACTCCTGTATCATGATGGATAAGTGACTTCAACACAGAAACTGTAACAATAATGGAATTTACTTTATGTATTTTTTCAAAAATCAAAAACCTTCACTACTTTTTGCTCAATTTCTGAAAGCATTTATTTCATATATTTAACCCAGTTATTCATTAGTTTTGGTTGGAAGGACAAGATTTTTACTAGTCTGTGAAGTCCAGAAATAGAATTTCCAAAACACTTTAGGTGCAAGGAATTAGAAGAACACTGGGTACGTGGTCCACTATCAAGGGGAAATAGGGCCGTCAAGAAATCCAAACTTCACCTGCATGCAAGTTGCTTATGTGGTAATTCCTTATTTATACCCTACAATTCTATAATTAAAGAAGAAAGGGGCATCCAAATGGCCATGGAGCAGCAAACTGGTGCTTCTCTCACCGAGCAAGATATAGAGTAGGGACCTAGCTGCTGATAGACACAGACTCCTTGGACAGTTTTGGAAAGGTGAGACATCCTGTTCCCAGAGAGACCTCTTTAAAGACACAGAGAACAGAAAGCAGAGTGCTGTGATGGCAGATGCTGAAATCTGGGCACCCTATCTCCCGCTGTGTACCAGGCTTGCATAGGAACTGAAATCCTGCTCTGTGTGCAAGAGTCAGTGATTGACCCTGACATGTTCTAGGTTGGTTCCTCCACTCTGAGCCATGGGTGAGTTAATGGTCCCATGCACGAGGAGTCCTTGTCAGGGTTCAGCAGTAGGTGATTGCCAAGCAGAATGAGAAATAACCCTGTGCTTGAACAGTGCCTGAGTGCATGCCTTCTGCCAGAAATACTAGCAGCTGACTCCCCGGCCAGAAAAGTTCACCTACAGATTACAGTCAGTTGGCACACCCACTGCCAACCTCTGAGAGTCAACCACCCCCCAGATAAGGAAAGATATTCTGCTAGCACTGCCCACCACAGGGAAGATGCTCCTGTGACACGGAGCTCTCTTTCAAGTGTTGAGTGCAGAATTGAAGGAGGAAGGAGCAACAAAAAATATATGCAAGCCTTTCCCTGCAAGGAGGATTCTGGGTTGTAACCTGCCAACAACAGACAGTGAGCACATGTCCTCACCTGTTCTCACAGATTCTTGAAATGGAGTCTGAAAACCAGCTTGACCTGCTAACCATGAAAAGAATTTGAGCAGAAGTAAATACCACTTGTTCTCTTATTGAGTGATCTAAATTGAATGACAGACAATTCCCAAGAACATAGAGACATTAACTAACTTCAAAACAACAAAAATCAAGGAATAAAAATAAAGGAAAGAATTGCTCTTCATAAATGAGGAACAATCAACAAAAAACCCCAGGGTACCCTAAGAGTCTTAAAGACACATCACTTGAAAAAAAAAGAAGCTATCAGTGCAAAACAATGGAAGCCCACCAAAATGACCTGGTCCTGGATGACAGTCACAGAGCTGAAAGATTGGGTGGCTAAAATGAATAAAGAGAACCATAAGAAACTAGAAGTGAAACTCACCAAAGTCATACAGGAAGTAAAAGCAGAGATAATCAATTTAAGAAAGGTATATTCTGAAATAATGGAAATGAAGACCTTCATCCAGGAAATTAAAAACACAATAACAAGTATAGGAAATAGGATCAATTAGGCAGAGTAAAGAATTTCAGAGCTTAATGACCAAAAAACAGAACTAACCCAGTCTGTCAAATACAGAAATAAGCCTCCAAAAAAAAAGCCTTGAGACTATGTCCCAAAGCCAAATCTACATCTGATAGGTAGCCCTGAAGCAAAAAGGGAACTAACACCATGAAACAAACTTTCCATTAGGTCATTCAAGAAAACTTTGCACATCTTGCTACAGAAGTGATCACTCAAGTACAAGATTCAGAAAACCCCACAAACTATCATAGGAGAATACCACCCCCAAGGCACATAGTAATCCACCTCCACAAAATAAGCATAATGGAAAAATTCTGAAGGCAGCAAGAAAGATCAATCAAACTACCTACTTGGGAAGAGCCATCAGAATTGCTCTAGATTTAACTGCAGAAACACTACAAGACAGAAGGAACTGGGTGTAGGATTTTTAATATTCTCAATGAAAATAAAGTCTAAAATTTCCTACCCTGTCAAGCTATGCTTCATTACTTTTAGAGAATTAAAATACTTCTTAGACATCCAATCCCTAAGAGAATATGCCACCTTCAGTATAGCCCTTCGAGAGATGATTAATAAGGAATTGAACACAGAAACAAAAGAATGGTTATACCCATCAAAAAAAGTAAAGGCAAGCACAGAGTTAACAGAGCATATAGATCATTCACAAAAATAAAAATGCACACATATATAAATACAAAAGCAAAAATGAAGCAAAGCAACCTCCTAAGAGCTCTATCACAGGGATAAACTCTCATGTTTCAAAAATTAATTTTTATGTAAATGGACTTAATGCACCACTAAAGAGGCATCGAGGTAAAAATGGATATGTAAGTATGATGCAGCATTCTGTGGCCTCCCAGAAACTAATCTCACTGCAAAAGACATGTACAGACTCAAAGTTAAATAACCTATAAGGCAAATTAAAAGCAGAAAAGAACAGGGATAGCTATTCTGATATTAGGCAAAGCAGACTTCAAACATTCAAAAGTTAAAAAGAATGTGAAAGGACACAGCATAACGATTAAAAACTCAATCCACCACAAAAAAATATCCGTTTTAAACATATAAGCACCTAGCACAGGAGCAAAAGTGTTTATAAAACAATTGCTAAGTAAACTAAGAGAGGACAATAATGCACAATCACAGCTGTAGACCACAATATCCCCCTAAAAGGTTAAGGTTCTGGAAATAGTTGGAGACCTCAATACCCCCTTAAAGTTTAAGGTTCTGGAAATCTTAAACTGACGATCAAATGGAATTAATTGACATCTACAGAAGACTCCACCTCCAAATTACAGAGTATATACTCTAATTATCTCTACATAAAGCATACCTGAAGATTGAACACACTCACAGACATAAATCAAGTGTGAGCAAATTTCAGAAGATGTAAGATTACCATACATCTTCTCAGATCACAGTGGAATAAAAATTAAAATCACTGTCAAGAAGATCTTCCCCAAAACACAAATTAGGGACATTAAAAAACATGCTGCTGAATAACTTATGGGTCAACACAGAAATCAAGACAGAAATAAAAGATTACTGGAAACAAGCAAAAACAAAGACACATCTTATCAGAATCTTTGGGACACCATGAAGGAAGTGTTAAGAAGAAAATTCATAGCATTGCACATGCACATCAAGAAAATAGAAAGTTCACAAATAAGCAAACTAACGTCACTCCTAAGGGAACTGAAAAGGCAAGATCATCTAAATCAGAATTGCAGTAGAAACATCTAGACTGCTAAGATAAAGTAACAATTGCAGTGTATAGAAGACAAAAATATCATTGAAAGCATCAACAAGATAAAAATCTGGTTCTTTGAAAGAATAAACATGAATAATGGACTCCTGGTCAGATTGACTAAAAAAGAAATTCCAAATAAACATAATAGAAATGCAATAAGTAAAGTCTCACCATGGAGAAATTTAAAAGATTATCAGCTATTATTATGAACATCTGTATGCAAATAAACTAGAAAATCTAAACAAAATGGAAGATTTTCTGGCATCACATGACCTCCCAAAATTGAAACAAGAAGAAATTGAAATGCTAAACACCAGTAACTATCCAGGAAATCACACAGTCATGACAACCCTCCTCACCAAAAAATTCCTAGACTGAATGGCTTCGCATCTGACTTCTACAAGACATACAAATAAGAGCTGATATCAGTCTTATCAAAAGTATTCCAAGCAATCAGAAATAATGGCATTCTCCCTAACTCATTTGATGAAGCTAACATCATACTGTTAACCAAACTTGGCAAAGACAAACAAGAAAAGAAAATTTCAGGTCAATCTCCTTGATGAACATAGACACAAAAATCCACAACAAGATTCTAAGAAATAGGAACCAACAATACGTCTCAAGGATCAACCACCATGACCCGGTAGACATTATTCCCAGAATGCAGGGCTGGTTCAACATTCTAAGACCATAAACGTAATTCAGTACATTAACAGATATAAAATCAAGAACCACATGACTATCACATTTGACATAGGAAAAGCATTCAACAAAATCCAGCATCCCTCTGATTTATACTTGGTAAAAATCCTCAAACCCCTAGGAATAGAAGGAACATTTCTCAAAACACTAAGCATCATCTATGAGAAACCCACAGACAACATTTTACTCAATGGGCAGACTGGAATCATTTCCCTAAAAACTGCAATAAGCCAAGAATGCCTGCTCTCACCCCTCCCATTCAACACAGTCGGGATTTCTAGCCAGAGAAATCAGGGAAGATAAGAAAATCAGGGGTATCTAAACAGGAAGAGAATAAGTTAAGCTATCCCTCTTTAAATACAATGATTCTATACCTAAAAATACCTAGAGAGTCTGTCAAAAGCCACCTTGCACTGACAAACAATTTTGGTAAAGTGTTAGGTTACAAAATTAACATGCCAAAAATAGTTGCATTTGTATACATCAGCAGCAAGCAGGCAGAGAACCAAATAAAAAACAAAATCCCATTCATGCTTCACACACACACACACACACACACACACACACACACACACACACACACAATGAAATATATTGGCATCCACCTAACTGGAGACGTGAAAGACCTTTACAAAAAGAACTACAAAATGCCCCTTAAAGAAATCAAGGATGACACAAATGGAAAAACATCCCATGCATATGGAGTAAAACAAATTAACATTGTCAAGATGTCCATTCTACCCAAGGCTATATGCAGAGTCAATGCAATACTCACCAAATTGCCAACATCACTTTTTTCAGACCTGGTATCGACAATACAGAAATTCAAATGGAAACAAACAAATCAACAAAAGCAATAATAGCCAAAAAAATTATCAGCAAAACAAACAGAAGGGAGGTATCACACTTTCAGACTTAAACTATATACAAGGCTACAGTAACCGAGACAGCATGCTATTGGCACAGGAATAGGCACACAGACTGCTAGAACAGGACAGAGATTTCTGAAGTAAAAACACAGTCTCTCAACCAACTCATCACTGGCGAAACCACCAACAACAATCACTGGGGAAATGTTGGGAGCCAGCCTTGGAGGTCTGCCTGATTGACAAAGTCCAGGTGCACTGAAGACCCCTGGCTGCAAAGTAAGTCCAGGCAGCTGAGGCCCTTCTGTCTTCCGTCTTTGCTGTTTGGTACTGCCGAAGAATTCTGTGCAGTCGTGGAAGAAGAAAATGGCATGTTTATGTGAAGTACTCATAGCTAACCTGGAAATGTCATGGTTCATTTTTCCATTTCCCACTATGCCGTTTGGCCTTTTCTAACATATGCAAGGGTTAAACTCTGAAGCACATCAAGAATGCTTTCTTTCACTTGGTTATAAGTTAATAGATATTGCTTGAGTAAAAAATGAAATAAGTATATTCATTCCTTATTTGATTTAGAATTACGTAGTTTAGTGTTTAGACATAAGGTTTTTTAGAAGCACAAGTTTATAGTGAGTTCATTATGAATTCATTGTAAGTTCTAGCACTTATCTAGGAGTTATATAGGTGATTTATAACACTGTTTTCACAGATTTAGGATGAAAATTAGTCATTAAGGTTTTTACTTAATTCAATAGTTAAAATTCTAAGTTAACATTTATAGAGTGGGCTTTCACTGAATTCATAATATACTCATTGGATACTTTTATGATAAATTAACTAAAGACAGAAAGCAACCTTGAGAGCCTGGGAAACATCACTAAAAGCTTCTTTTGAGTTTTCTTTAGAAATAAACACTGCAGGATAAGAGAAAAGTAACAAAGACACCTGGACAAGAAAGGCGATTATGAAGCTTTGAAGGTCATAGAAGCCCCACAGAGAAAACTCCTGATACATGGAGAAATGTGCACTTGGAAACGTTCTTGAGACATTTCAAGTGCTGTAATTTGGGACTTTGGACTAAAACTATCATCTTTGGCTTTGTGAAAAAGACTTATTGACTGAAAGCAGATAGTGTTCTTGGCTTGTTTGTGCTTCTAGATCGCTAGATGGTGGTAACTTTTAAAGGATATGTACATGAAGGAATTTTCTTTGTCTTGCGCCTTTATGGATGGTATAAAAGTTTTCTGTTAACTAGCATTAAATGTCATCTGTCTTTCAGGTCATCTGGCCTGCAAGCTGTTGTCAGTGTATATCATTTCGTCGTAAGTTCCTCCTTTTGCCTACTCCATCTCTCCTTCAGGAAACCTCACACCCAGCGGGAAAGGACCCCTGCAGGGAAAGGAGATCATATTTACCAAATGGTGCTGCGAAAATTGGCTAACCATATACAGAAGAATGAAACTGGAATCCTACCTATCACCATATAAAAAGTCAACTCAAAATGAATCAAGGACATAAATGTAAAAGTTCAAAATATAAGAATTCTACAAGAAAACATAGGAAACAACCTTCTGGACATCAAAGTAGGAAATTAATTCATGATCAAGTCCTCCAAAACAAATGTTACAAAAGCTAAGATAGACAGGTGGGAACTCATCAAACTGGAAAATTTTTGCACAGCAAAATAATCCATCCAGAGAAAAAAGAGAAAATCCACAAGTGGGGAAAGAAAAATATTTGCAAATTATGAACCTGAAAAAGGCCTAACACCAGGATCGACAAGGAAGTTAAACAAAGTGAAAAACAGAAATGAAAACCCCTCATTAAAAAGTAGACAAAAGTTAGGAAATTCTCAAAGGAGAACATGCAAGCAGCCAACAGACACATTAAAAAATGTTTAGCCTCAATAAACACCAGAGAAAGGTAAATCAAAACTACAATGAGATACCACCTAACTCAGGTTAAGATTGCTATCATTAATAAGTAAAAAAAAAAAAAAACATGCTCTGGCATGGCTGGGGAGAAAAAGTAATATTTTTACAATGTTGGTGGAAATGTAAGCTACTTCAGCCTCTATGGAAAGTAATGTGGTGATTTCTAACAGAACTAAAAATTGATCTGCCACATATGATCCAGCAATTTCTCTCCTGAAAATATATCTGGAAGAACATAAATGCTCTACCAGAAAGATGCCTGCACACACATTTATTATCACACTGTTCACATCAGCAAAAATGTGAAACCGATCTTGCTGTCCATCAAAAGTGGACTTGAGCCGGGCTAGGTGGCTCAGCCTGTAATGCCAGCATTTTGGGAGGTCAAGACAAATGGATTGCCTGAGCCTAGGGTTTGAGACCCGCCTGGGCAACTTAGTGAGATCTCATCTCTACAATAAATCGAAAATTAGCCAGGCGTGGTAGTGCGTGCCTGTAGTTCCAGCTACTTGGAAGGCTGAGGCAGAAGGATTGCTAGAGTCCAGCAAGTCAAGGCTGCGGTGGCCAGGAGTGTGCCACTGTACTCCAGTCTGGGAGACAGAGTGAGACTCCAACTCGAAAATAAATAAATAAATAAAAGAAAAATTGGACTCGATAAAGAAAATATGTCACATACGCACAGTAGAATATTACACAGCCATAATGAAGAACAAAATCATGTCCGTTGCAGCAACTTGGATGCAATTGCAGACCATCATACTAAGTAAACTATCACAGAAACAAGGAACTGAATACCACGTTCTCTTCTCATAAGTGGGTCCTGATCACTAGTCACATTAGCATGAAGTTGGATTGGTACTGCTAGGGACGGGAGGGAGGAAGAAGGATAGGGGGCATGTAATAACACAAAGCGTGCCTTGTCCCCTACCTGGGGAGTATCACCTGGAAGCCCAAGCCCAACTTGCATGTACCCTAATTACGTAATAAATCCTCATGTACCCCCCCAAATCTATAATTAATAAATTCATTATAAAAAAATAAAACAAAAAATAAATAATTTTTTGAATTATAAGTACAAATACAAATTTTATATAATTTCCCTTATGCAGTGTTTTAAATCTGCTAGGGCTTCCTTAACAATGTACGATAAACTCAGCGGCTTAAACAACAGAAATTTTTTTTATCACAATTCTGAAATCTAGAAGCTGGCATTAAGGTGTCAGTGGCATTGATTTCTTCTGAGTTAGCTCTACTCTGCTTATATATAGTTATTTTCTTCCTGTATCTAATATTCCCTCAACATGTGCCTTTGTCCTAATATCTTTTTGTAAGGACAGCAATCACATGGGATTAGGGTCCACCCTAATGCTTTTGTTTTAATTTAATTCCATCTAGCTCCAAAAACTGTCAGATCTATTCTGAGATTCTGGGAATTAGGACTTCAACCTTCCTAGTAGCTGGAACTACAGGCGTGTGCTACCATACCTGGCTAATTTTTGATTTATTGTAGAGATGAGATCTTGCCAAGTTACCCAGGCGGGTCTTGAACCCTAGGGCTCAGGCAATCCACTCACCTCAGCCTCCCAAAGTCCTGGGATTACAGGCTGAGCCACCGAGCCTGGCTATATGTAAAAATTTAAAGATAATAGCTGTTTTTTTTTTTTTTTTTAACCAAATGATAACATTTTAACTATCAAGTACTTGAGTTATATAGAGTGTATTTTTTTAATTAAAAATGTTTCATAAATCCTCTGCAGCATGAGAAATGGAGAACAGATTTTTGTTTGGCAAGTAACAAACATCCAGAATGATATATTATTTTCTTAGTGCATCTTAGCTAGAAACAAATAAACTGAATAAATATTTAATTATTGTGTCACACTGTTCATCCAAATAGATTATTTATAACAAGCTAAACATTGTAAACACTTGTATTTATAATCACTTTGATTTTTTCTATTTAAAAATCTATTTATCTCAAAATTCTCTCAATGTTCCAGATGTCCTTTTATATCTCTAATATCTTCAAAATTGGTTGTAGGATTACCAATTTTATAAATATTTAAATGAAGCTACTTCAATCATCTTCAAAACTTTCAGCCAACATCTAAAATATGTCTTTCCATCATTCTACTGAACTCTTTGCATAGGGTATTTTATAGACACGGGCTAGCAGAGTTGTACATCATATTTTTATCCTACATACTGAATTTATGTTTAATAATTTATATTTCAAAACTGATCTACACCTTTGTTGGCTACTATATTCTCCCTTAATTACAAAACTCAAACACATCACTGGATCTATTAGAGTTCTTAAAAGTTATAGTGACAAAGAAAATAATAAGAAAAGTCAGAACCAGACTCAGTGGCTCAGCCTTTAATCCCAGCGTTTTGGGAGGCTGAGGCGAATGGATCTCCTGAGGCCGTGGACTCAAGACCAGCCCTGGCAACTTGGTGAGACCTCCTCTCTACAATAAAAATTTTTAAAAATTGTCAAGCCTGGTAACGCACACCTGTAGTTCTGGCTACTTGGAAGGTTGAGGTGGATGGATCGACAGAGCACAGCTGGTCGATGCTGTGGGGGCTGTGAGTGTGCCACTGCACTCCAGCCTGGGCAATGGAGTGAGACTCCAACTCAAAAAAAGAAAAAGAAAACCCAGAAAAAAAAAAAGTTACAAATCTTTTATCTTTCTCAAGTAATTTCTAATTGGCTTTTTATAAAAATGTATTTTATTTTCATAATCCTTTTAGGTTCACAGCAAAATTGAACAGAGTTTACAAAGATCTTACATGTATATTCCAGCCACAGAGGAAGACATTCTCCTATTATCAACATTCCCTCCAGAAATATATGTCCATTACAATTATTGAACCTACACTGAAATATCATTATCCAAATATCATAGCTTACATTAGTGTTTCCTCTTGGTATTGTACATCCTATGGGTTTGGGTAAATGTATAAAACAACATACCCATCATTATAATATTGCACCTTCTATGCTCTGCCTGTATATTTTTCCCTCTCCATGAATCCCTGGAAGCCACTAATTTTAAAAAACTCTGTAGGTTTGCTTTCTCAGAATGTCATATGCTTAAAATCATATATCATGTTATTTTTTCGACGACTTTGTTTTCACTTAACAATATGCATTTAAGCTTCCTCCATGAATGTTCACAGTTTGATAAATAATTTACTTTTCATGTGAAATAATATTCCATTGGCTGGATATTCCAGTTTATTTACACTTTCAACTACTAAAGGTCTTCTTGGTTATGTTTAGATTTTGGCAATTAAGAAAATAGCTGCAATAAATATCAGATTGAATGTTTTTATGTGAATATCAGTGTGGATACTGAGGAATGCAATTGCTGGACCATATAGTAAGAGTCCGTGTAACTGGCTGTTATCATTCTGCGTTCCCACTGGCAATCAATGAGGCTCCTGCTGCTTCACTTCTTTGGTACTTTTGTGTTAGATTTGGCAATTCTGGTAGATATGTATTTCATTGTTTAAATGTGCATTTCCTTGATGACTACGAGGTGGACAAACTTTTCGTGTGTTTATTTTCAGTCTATATGTCTTATTTTGTGAGACACCTGCCATCTACTTCTTTTTTTATTTTTATTTTTTATTTTTGAACCCATCCTGTTATCATTTTGCTTAGGCTTGTTTCTTTACTGAAATATATACTTCATGAGCTTGTAAATATTGCCTCTCTTTTGTGTGTCAAACTCAGTTCCTCATATGTGGTCTAACCTTCATCTTTTAATACCCTTAGCAAGAACAATTAAAAATATCAATGCATTCCCAATGTTTGGAAAATTGTTTTATTTTTTTCTTAGGTAGACTGAAATGTAAACCTTATAAAGTACATCCAACTCATATTTACAGCAACCCAATGTCCAACATTTTTAAAACATCTTTCCCTCATAACATGACATTAAACCTCGCTCTTCAAAAATCATGGTACATTTAATAATTGTCCCATTAGACCCACTACATGAAGCAATATCTGATAATGTAATGGACATACCTAGTGAGAGGCAATAGCAAGTAAATAATGATAAGATTACTGTAATCAAGAGAATGATTTTTTTAGTGCCATTATGATTCTGAAGCTGTTACGTATTTGTAGCTTATTTATTTGTAATATGACAGCAAATAAAATATTTTGTGGAAAAGACTTATAATCATCATGGAAAAAACAAATAGTTAGCCTTTTCCATTTTCTATTTTAAGCATCCAAATTAGAACTTGAATCACTTTTTAATAAAAATATAATTATTGATTATTTATGTTTGGGTAATATATAATTCATGGGATGCATAATCAACAGCAGTAAATAGTTCAAAAGTTATTTAAATTATATTTTCAAACTTAAAAATGAGTCTAATTTTTAAAAATAGATGTTATGGCAAATAAAATTGTTGCAAAAATTTACAGTTAAAATGAAAAGGTTTTTCTGTAGTTTCTCTAATTTTTCTGACCAGTAAACCTATTTGTGGTGACTAAGGAGTACTACAATCTACACTCTTAAAATACCTTCTACTTGGTTTGGGGCATTTGCAATGTTAAAACAGACTGGTTTATCATATTTTGCTTGGAAGTGTATTACATATCTTGAAAATATAAAAAATAAGCTATGCTAATATGGTAATTATTAATTATCCATAATTAATTTCATAGAATTGTTTTCTAATTTGAAAATATTTTGACACTGTGGTTTATGGATACATGTGTTACACACCCATGCTTATATTCTTATATGTGCATATATTAACAAAAGATTGCCTTTTCAAAAGTGCTTTTTTCTAAAATATATATATATATTTTTTGAGTTGGAGTCTCACCCCGTTGCCCAGACTGGAGTGCAGTGGCCGCTCCCGGCCACCGCAGCCTCGACCTGCTGGGCTCCGGCGATCCTTCCGTCTCAGCGCGCGCTACCATGCCCGGCTGATTTTTTGTTTTATTGTAGAGATGAGGTCTTGCTGCCCAGGCGGGTCTCGAACCCGCGGGTTCAGGCAATCCACTCACCTCAGCCTCCCAAAGGCGCGGTATTACAAGCTGAGCTACCAAGCCCGGCTTTCTAAAATATTTTTACTTTATCCATTGCAACTCATATGATTTGACAAAGTGAAGTATATCTGAAATTTCTATAGCAACAAGGAGAGCAATTTGGATAATATGATCAGAGCTCATTTGTAGTAGAATATTTTGAGCAGAGTATTTAGGGAAGAATTCAGAGTGCAGAAGCTGAAGAGTGAACGGAAGACTATTTGAAACTGCATATGATATTTGTCTAAAAATTTGATTATTCATGTAAAGAGAGCTGTAAGTTCTTATAGGAATAGATAATTTTTTTATTGATTATGAAACTCTTTTAATAAAATAATGCATAAATATTTCAGAAAACTTGATTATCAAACTTAAACAAAATTTGAATCAAATAATAGTTCCACCTATAAACTTAGCTCTTTATTTTCTGACCTATTAAAAATTATTGTGGAAACAAACTTTCCCATTAGTAGAATATTTGGTATGATAATAACTTCAAAATATTGTATGCTTTTAAACTAAGTTCATCAGTTTTTATCATTGTGTCACATTTGCTTCATATTTATAATTAAATAGAATATATATCATATCAGACAGTATATGACAAATCTTATAATATGACATGTACTATACAAAAATATGTTATGCATTATATAATTATATTATATCACTGCTTTATGTAATAAGTGTTTATATCCATATTCATGTGATGTATTTGCTGTCTATTTTACAGTTGTATGTGTATGTTTTTCTATGTGTGTATGTGTGTTGAATGATTTGAAAGTAAATTGCAAATGTCTTGATTGTTAACCTAATTCAGGAGATGTTTCCTAATAACATGAATTTCACTTGCATAATCATGGTAAATTTAAAAATTTAGTGAAAGGAACAATTAATAAAACACTTTTTTTCTAATAAACAGTACATATTCAAATTTAACATTCACTCTAATAATACCATTTCTAATACTTCTTTTCCATCAGATTCAGAATCCAAAACAAAATCCAATATTATATTTGCTTGTAATAACACTGCAGTCTCAATCAACATTTCAGGGAAATTCATGTTATTAGGAAATACCGACTGAAATAGGTTAACAATCATGACATTGCAATTTACTTTCAAATCATTCAACACACATACACACAGACAAACATACACATACAACTATAAAGTAGACAGCAAATACACCATATGACTATAGATATAAAAACATATTACATAAGACATGTAATATAATATTATGCATGGCATTTTTATGTATTACATGTCATATTATAATATTTGTCATATACTATCTGATATAGTATATATTATATTTATTGATTGAGATTAATTGTTGAATTGCAATTGTTCTTCATTTCTTTCTTATTTTTTAAGATATTAATCTTTTTTTTTTTTTTTTTTTTGAGTCGGAGTCTCACTCAGTCGCCCAGACCGGAGTGCAGTGGCCGCTCCCGGCCACTGCAGCCTCGACCTGCTGGGCCCCGGAGATCCTTCCGCCTCAGCCTTCCAAGTAGCCGGAATTACAGGCGCGCGCTACCACGCCAGGCTGATTTTTAATTTATTGTAGAGATGAGGTCTCGCCAAGTTGCCCAGGCGGGTCTCGAACCCGGGGGCTCAGGCAATTCACTCACCTCAGCCTCTCAAAGCACGGGATTACAGGCTGAGCCACTGAGTCCAGCTAGATATTAATATTTTTAAAGAATAGAATCCAATTGCCATAATTTGGGTCTGATTTATTGTTTCTCCATGAGAGTTTCGAATTATGAACTCTGAGCAGGAATATTATGTGAATGATATAATGCTTTTCTTAGCGTGTCATATCAAGAGACACAAGATTTCAGTTTCTCCCATTATTGATGATATTAACTTTGATCTCGTGATATAAATATGATTTGCTTCAACAAAGTTCAGATTACTCTATGGAAAAGTATTGTTTAACCCTTGTGATTTGACACATAATCTACTTATAAAGATTTTGAAATAATGTAAATATATTTTTTCCATTGAACTACAACAAAATGATTTTTGTGTTCCCTCATCAGCCTTGTCTAAATCTAATATTATAATTTTGTAAAACAGAACAAAATTTTGATTAAAAATAATCACTGTTTCTTCTCACCACTATCTGTTTTTTAATCTGTCTACCTACCTATTTGTCTGTCTATCATCACTCTGTCTTCCTGACTATATCCTATATAATTTTTTATTTGTGTAAATATTGAAATGTAGTTCTAGCTTTTTTTCATAAATCCAATGTGTTGTAGTTTGTTAGTGACAGTACTTAGTTACTCAAATAACTTCTGTTTCATTATAGGTACATCTTTGAACTTACCTTTATTTACTTTTGAAATGTTTCCAGTATGTTTGAGCACCTCCATGCTTTCTATTACCAGGTATGTTCTGGGCACATTATGTATCTTCTAGCTTCCATTCCTGGAACCAGCTATTTCTCTAAGGACCTTGATTTCTACTAGTAGATACATTTTTTAAAAAATCAATTTGAATGCTTTTTTCCTTCCATAAAAATGCATCTCTCTTTAAAAGTTTCAAAGATAAAAGTGGTATAATTAATTTGTAAAAATTATATTTTAAGTAATTGCTTTACTAACATTTTTCTTCAGAATGAGGGATGTCTTTTGCATTCTTTGTTAATATTGTTTTCTGTAAAATGACAGCTTGAAGAATTGTCATCTACCTACACTCCAGTTGGTAGTTTGTGAGAGCACCCTGCTCTCTCAAACTTTATTCATTCTCAATGTTGAATACTAAACTTTGTGTAGCTTTTTATCAAAAATATAGACATACTTGCATTTTGCATTTACTAGCATTTTTAATGTTCATCACATGCTTATTGCTATTTGAATTTCTTCAGGGTAATCTACATTTACTTAGACACTATTTCAATATTAGAATTAGTGTCTTATTATAAAGTCATATGTAATATATTAATAATGCCACTATTTATAATATTAGTTGCATTTTTTCAGTTTTCATAGAAAGTGTATATGTGCATATATGTAAAACGCACACGCTAAAGATATATATCTACATATGCATGCCTATATACACACATATATTTATATATAAATAAAATGTATTTTATTAATTTATAAATCTATTAGAAAAATATCACACAGACTGTGTCTAAATGTATGGATATATGCACATATATTCTATTTATAATATCCATATTAACATAAGACATTTTGCAGCTACTTTTGATTTTTTTCTTTGCTTTAAGGTGATGTCTCTTTAGATAGAAGATACAATCATACTCAACTTTAGTTTTGTTTTTAAACTTTGGTTTTATATTTAAATATTTAATATATTTGTATGTTTATATTTGCATGATTATTTGTCAAAGGATATGACAATTTGTCTATCAAGTTTTTCACTACTTTTCTAATGAATAATATACATACATTGGATTTCCAAACTACAATTTAAGCTAATATTAATAATTCTTTATTTGTTCAGTGGCATTACACATAATATGTATATTTAAATGTAATTAATAAACATTTGTAATATTTTCTTCTCTTTGTTTTGGTGTCCTTTGGTACAACTTATGCTTATTTTACTAAGGCTATAAAATATGTTTTACTGTGTAGTGGGGCTAATTCTTTGACCCAAGCTATCCTTGTTTTACAGATTAATTTAGAACAGCAAAACAAAATCTCTGTGGCTGAACTAGTCACTTTTCTAACTCATTGTATTATATACTCTTTGAAAATTTAGAAAAATACTCCCAATGCCAAAAGTTTCATAGTCGTGTTTGTGTGTGTTTGTATATATATTGTAGTCTGTCCTCCTTTCAAAAACATGGAGTATTTTTCTATTTTCTGTTATTTTATAATTTGAGAAAAATGTTCTAGTTTTTATCTGAAACTAACATATTTATTTTTATATGGTATTTTATATGGTATTTCTTATTTTTAATACTCTGAAACATTTTTTCAAATTTAAATTTTCAAACTAGTTATTGTTCTACTGAAATATATATTAGAAATATATATAGAAATATGTTACTTTTAACACAGTTTGCTGAATATTAATAGTAGCTTACCTTCATTTTGATTCATTGGGGTCTCTACACACACGGTCATGCAATATTTAAACAGAGATAGTGAACCCTTTTCCAATAACTTTCCCAACAGTTATTTGACTTGTTATATCAGCTAGGGACATCAGAATCTCACAAGATTGGGACTTACTCCACTGGGAAGTCCATGGTCTGTATTTCTCTCTTCATTATTACTTAAATTGTGGAGACACAAATGTGTTTTCTAGTTAACAAGTTTTAAATCAGTGTTAATTTTATGACTTCCTTTTCAGTGCCTTTTAACTTGATTATATGTGCTACTTCCTCTAAACTGTCCTTTAATGCATGATGTAGTAGGAGAGATGTCCTTAGATAAAGTGTAATCAATACCATAGTGGTATTCTACTTAATACACGCTGTTATTATTTATTTAAGGTATTTTTATACCTCTTCTTATAAACAAATGCCTCTGTTAAGTGATATTCTCTTAATTCTGTCTAATGGTCCTTTTTATCTCTTGAAGCAAATATGGTGACTTTATGTGGTTACCCTTTTTGAATCCCCTGAAGATAAAGGTGAATCATCTCTAACTTTTAGCTTATTGTTATCCTCTTTAGCTATTCTTATCCTCTTTCGCTATTCTTATCCTCTTTCACTCATTCTTCAGTGTATACACATTCCTTAATTTTCGTGGTCATGAGATAAGTACTTAAGGATCTAAGCTGACAGTGCAGTTGAAAAATCTCTCAACATATATATTCACTCACATGTGAGTGAATATATCTGATTTTATATAATATTCCTGGTATTAAATTGCTAAGTACATTTTCTAACTGTTCTTTTTCTCATATATTGTTGTTAGCTGAAACTCTTTTATTTTTAAGACTACTTTTATTATTTACTTATTTTAAGTTTTAGAGACGGGATCTTGCTATGTTGATGTGGCTGGTGTTAACCAAATCATCTTCCTGCCTCAGCCTCCCAAATTTCTGAGATTACAGGCAAATTACAGGCATGAGCCACCATTCTTTGCCAGTTGAAATTCTTTAATTCAGACAGTTTCAAATTATAGTCTTTGGATTTTCAAATGTAGAAAATCAAAAAAATTACAAATTCAAGTTATTTACCAACAACTACTTAAAAATGTTTAGAACCATACATTTACGTATAATTTCTTAAGTTCTAGCAAACATAATTTATAAAATGTAGAACATATTTTTTCTATGTATATAAAACAAAAATGAATGAATTTCTTGAAATTCACTGAACTGTTTCTTTCAGAACATCTTAGCATGTTGAGAACAATTGATACTATTTCATTTTTTTGTTTGAAGTGAGATGTCTTGCCAGGTGTGGTGGCTCACACCTATAATCCCAGCAATTCCAGCACTTTGGGAAGCTGAGGAGAGAGGATTGCTTGAACCCAGGAGTTTGAGATCAGCCACTGTCTAGAAAACATATCCAAACACATTGTCTCCACACACACACACACACACACACACACACACACACACACACACACACCCACCAAAAAGAAAAAACAAAGCAAAAAACCCACACAGGTATGATAGCATGCACTGAAATACCTGAGATCAAGACAGTGCTGAGGCATGATTGTGCCACTGCCCTCCAGCTTGGGTGACAGAGTAAGACTATGACTAAATAAATAAATAAATAGATACTTTATTATTGATGTTTCAGATGAAGATTTGCCTTAACTGATATTTACTTTTTATTTATGAGCTCAATTTCAAACGAAAAACAGTGCCTTCCTATAATTAATGATTTAGGGAAGATGCCAAAAGTAAACAAAGGACAAATAAACTGAAAAACTTTTCTTTCTCTTACCAACATATCTCCTTCCCCACAGGCTTGAAGATCTGTCAAGTTATCTATAATATTTACAAAGTAATAGTTTTTCAGATTGTTTTCTTCCTCTAAGCGACCTATAGACCAGTGGTCCCCAACATTTTTGGCACCAGGGACTGGCTTTGTGAAAGATAATATTTCCATGGATATGGGAGTCGAACCTTACTACTAATGTAAATCTGTATTTGCAGCCACTCCCTATTGCTAGCATCACTGCCTCAGCTCCACCTCAGAAAATTAGGCATTCGATTCTCATAAGGAGCCAGCAACTAGATCCTTTGCATGGGCAGTTCACAGTAGGGTTTGTCCTTTTGTGAGAAGCTAATGCTACTGCTGATCTAGCAGGAGGCAAAGTTCAGGCAGTAATGTGAATGATGGGGAGCGCTGTAAATTCAGATGATGCTTTGCTGGCCGGCCTGACGCTCACTTCCTACTGTGCAGTCCTGTTTCTAATAGGTCACAGAGCCATACTGGTCTGTGACCTGGAGGTTGGGGAATCCTGCTATAGCCAAATTAAATTGTACTTTTATTCCTGTTTTATCTTAATATTTCTTATATGTTCAGTATTTATATATAAATAATGTATTTGTGTTCTCAAAATATTCTTTATATCTGATTTCTCCAACCATTTTCTGCACATAGAAACTTTTCCATAAAGCTCTTGGAAACTTAAGCTATCTTCAGCAAAGTGGTAACATTTTTGCTCCTTCAGTGAAGATTCCCTTCATCTACACGCTTTAATGAAAATTCAAATATACCTAAAGAAAGTGCTGTGCTATACTATCTTCTCAGTTTATCTAATATACCATAAGTTAAGTGTCTAAGGGTAAACTTATTGTCCCCTGCACTGTTCATTAGTCATTTTTATTTTTCTTCTTTAAAAAAATCAACAACTTTTTGAAACTACTACTCATTAACTCTTCTTTTGTAATTTTCCAACATTCTTGATGCTCACCCATATGTATGAAATGCCCATCTCTTGATTTACTCCCCTCCCTTCTCTCAAGTGTTTATGTCATTACCCTTGAAATCGTTCACTGCCACGTGTTGATTTATTTTTATTAACCCAGACTCTCAGTTTCCTCAACCATCTCACATTCAGTCATCTTTTCCTCCGTAAATTTCCAAACCCACCTACGTGCCTTTACCATAGACATTGTCATCCACAATATCTTTAAAATCTCCAAAACTTCCATTTGGAGCATTCTGTTTATCCGTCATCACTGCCTAAACTTCAGGCCCAATGTGATCAAGTACTTGTGCTACAGCATTTCTTCAACGTTATCAAACTTTCCAATCTCTTGGTCTTTGTTTTCTCACTATCACTTCCCTTCCGTCTCCGTTTCAGCACTCAGCTCCAGTTTGTATTACCTTGACCAACACTGTAACACTGAACTGGTCAACATACTTAACTACTCTATTCTTTTATTGTTTTCTCCTGGCAACAAAGAGGTAAACAAAAATGTTGGAAAATGGTTATGCTAGCCGGGCTCGGTGGCTCAGCTTGTAATCCCGCGCTTTGGGATGCTGAGGTGAGTGGACTGCCTGAGCCCGCGGGTTCGAGACCCGCCTGGGCAACTTGGCGAGACCTCATCTCTACAATAAATAAAAAAATCAGCTGGGCACGGTAACGCGTTCCTGTAATTCCGGCTACTCGGAAGACTTAGGCAGAAGGATCCCCGGAGTCCAGCAGGTCAAGGCTGCAGTGGCCGGGAGAGGCCCGGGAGAGGCCACTGCATTCCAGTCTGGGCGACAGAGTGAGACTCCAACTCAAAAAAAAAAAAAAAAAGAAAGAAAGAAAAGAAAAGAGAATGGTTATGCAGTATGGCTTCATCCGACCGGCTATGAAATCATATAGCATAGTAAAGAGTTGGGTTTTATTATAATCATAATAAGAATTGGTTAAAATAGATTAATCAATAAATGGCACATAATACTATGGAATTTATAAACAGAGCCCAAACTGTTGTGTGGAGAATGAGTTGGAAGGTACAAGGTTAAGACTAGAGAAACCAGGTGAGAACCTTGGGCAGTAATTATTCAATAAAGGAAAAATCATGGTAGACAAGAAGGCAGAATTAAATATACCAATCAAATATTATATTTTTCTGGCAAAAGCTCAGATCTTGTTGATAGGTTCAATGTGGAAACAAGAAAAAAAAAATCTAAGTATGACTACTCAGATTTTGACGTCGCCATTGGACATGTCTTATTGCAATTTCTCAAAACTGGAAATATTTTCTAATTGTAAAGTTTGAGGAGAAGAATAAAGATGGCTTTTTCATATTGCTATGTGTAGATTTTATTGGCAAATCCAATTGAATGTATCAAGTTTGAAGTTCTCTATTTGATTTTGAGACTCTGAAAATCAAGGCTCAAGTAGACTCATAAGGAAAAAATGGGAATATATAACTGGAAATCATAAAGATGTGCTGGCTTCAACCATAGATATTTATTTACTTTTTGATGTTATTTATATAAACAGTGAATAATGGAGATTGCAGAGGATTTGTATCTGTTTTGCTCCATTCTAACTCAAATTCCTTCTAAATGGCAGAAGAGATGTCATTTGGTAACATCACTGTTCTAACTTGTAACATTTTATAATTTAAAGGAAAATGAAGGGAGATCTCTCTCAAAATCTTTATGTATACATTGACTGATTGCTCCTGCAATGCATAGTAATTGGAATCCTGACTCAATTTTAGTAGTCAATGTGTCAAGTTCATAAGATTGTTCTGTCTTGGTCACATGTGCATTCTTATGTCTTTGAAAATGTAATATTCTACTATAGATAGGAATTGTTGCTGTTAACAAAATTTGAATTATTCAAGTATATAATTGTCAAAAAAGTACCATCTTGAATTATGTTAGAAACTCAAAAATTGTAGTGTGTAGAGATCTGAAAGTTATCCTATGCAGTAAATCCATAAAGGATTCATTGAATGAATGATAATTTCTAACCACAAATAGATAACTTTGCTGCTGTGAGCATATCTCAATATCTTTTTTAAAGATAATACTTTTCTAGGAGGAAATAAAACTTCATCTATTCTCTTCTTAGAAGAAAAATCACTAGAATATTAAGACCACAAACAAAAATTTAATGCAACAGAGATTACTGAAGGTAATATTCCCTACACTGCATTTCGAAACTGTCATAGGAATATTTTTAGAGTATTATTATTTTTTTTACTAGAAATTTTATGCCACAACTTTAGAGATAGAGATAAAATTTATGGCTATAGGCATATCTTGTTTTATTGTGTTTTGTTGTTCTTCACAGATTTTGCATTTGTTACACATTAAAGGTTGTGACAACCCTGCATTGATCAAGTCTATCAGCACCATTTTTTCATTGCATATGCTCACGTCATGTGTCTGTCATATATCAATAATTCTAGGAATATATCAAACTTTTACATTATAATAATATATGTTATTTGTTTTGTGATAAGGGATAACTGAAATGATTATTGTGACTTTCTTTGATTCTATGATGGCAGGAAGAGGTGAGGAAGCTGGAGAAGAAAAGTTTGAAGCTAGCAGAGGTTGGTTTATGATATTTTTGTAAAGAAGCCATCTCCCTATCTCCCTAACATACAAGTGCAAGGTATAGCAGCAAGTGCTGACAAACAAGCTTCACATTATTCAGAAGATCTAGGTAAAATAATTGATGATGTTTGCTGCACTAAGCAACAGATTTTCAATATACATGCAATAGTCTTTTATTGGAAGATGATGCCATCTAGATCTTTCATTGCTAGAGAGAAGTCAATTCCCAACTTCAATGTGTCAAAGGATAGGCTGATCGTCTTGTTAGGGACTAACACAGTTAGTGATGTTAAGCTGATGCCAATGCTCATTTACTATTCCAAAAATCCTAAGGATCTTGATAACTATGCTAAATCAGCTCTGCTTGCACTCAATAAAGAAAATAACAAAACCTAGATAGCACATATCTCTTTACAGCATAGACAACTAAATATGTTAAGTCCACTATTGTGACCTACTGCTCAGAAAAAGACTCCCTTCAAAATATTAATTCTTACTGACAAGGCACCATGTCACTAGAAAGCTCTGATGGAGATGAACAGAGATTCATGTTGTTTTTATGCCTACAAGCACAATATCCATTCTGTAGCCAATGAATCAAAGACTACTTTCAAGTTTTATTACTTATGAAATACATTTTATAAGGCCATAACTGTCATGGAAAGTTATTCCTCTGATGGATCTGGAGTAAGTAAACTGAAAACTTTCTGGAAAGAATTTACTATTCTAGATGCATTTAAGAATATCCATGATTCAAGAAAGATGCCCAAATATCAATATTAACATGAGTTTGGAAGAGGTTAATACCAAGCTTTATGGATGCCTTTGAGAGATTCAAGATTTCTAGTGAAGAAAATAACTGCTGATGTGTTGGAACTAGCAAGAAAACTAGAATTAGAAGTGGAGCCTTAATATATATTGAAAGCCGGGCTCGGTGGCTCAGCCTGTAATCCTGCGCCTTTGGGAGGCTGAGGTGAGTGGATTGCCTGAGCCCGCGGGTTCGAGACCCGCCTGGGCAGGCGAGACCTCATCTCTGCAATAAATCAAAAAATCAGCCGGGCGTGGTAGCGCACGCCTGTAATTCCGGCTACTCGGAATGCTGAGGCGGAAGGATTGCCGGAGCCCAGCAGGCGAGGCTGCGGTGGCCGGGAGCAGCCACTGCACTCCAGTCTGGGCGACAGAGTGAGACTCCAACTCAAAAAAAAAAAAAAATATATATATATAGAATTGTTGCAATTTCATGATAAAGATTTTATAAGAAATTGTTTCTCATGGATGAGCAAAGAAAGTGGTTTCTTGATTCTATTCCTAGTAAGCATGTGAACATTGGTGAGATGACAACAATAGGTTTATAATACTACATTAAACTTCACTGATAAAGCAGTGGGAGGGTTTGGGAAAATTGACTCCAGTTTTGAAATAAGTTCTTATTGGTAAAATGTCATAAAGCATTGCATGCTACAGATATTTTCCAAAAGGATGAGTCCATTGATGTGGCAAACGTCATTGGTGTCTTATGTTAAGAAATTGCAGCTGGGCTCGGTGGCTCAGCCTGTAATCCCGCACCTTTGGGAGGCTGAGGTGAGTGGATTGCCTGAGCCCGTGGGTTCGAAACCCACCTGGGCAACTTGGCAAGACCTCATCTCTACAATAAATTAAAAAATTAGCCGGGAGTGGTAGCATGCGCCTATAGTGCCAGCTAC